>OZ024932.1:79797450-81213479 GCA_964017235.1 Sabellastarte sp. h YS-2021 | reverse complement strand
ACTGTCCTGTTGTTTGTCAACCTCACCTTCTGCCGGGAACTCCACCGGACCGGTGAGCCGGGCAGAAGGGGGAATAAAAGGAGTGTCTGAAATGGCAGCATGGGAAGGCACATGCTGGACAGTAGATTTAGGGGTAGAGAAAACGTTGCCCCTGGAGAGTAATGCCTCAAACCGGGTGAATTGTTCAGCCCATTGATCCGACATTTGTTGGAGTTGATCAGAGGTAACAAAAGACGTACTAGCACTTGAATCCTCTGGTTGCGCATGCGCAGCAGACTGAGCTGCCGACGGAGAAGGTTGAAAAATGGGCTCTTTATCTTCGACAGAAGCAATGACTGTGTGTAACTTGCTCCGAAGGTACCAAAACACCTGATTTCTTTTCCTTGCGTATCTTATATGTAGGGGTAGCAAGCATATCCTTTTGGGTATCAGTGAACCCATCATAAATAACACAAGATCTTTTAGCAACACAGTCATCATCCCCAAGGCCCTTGTCACGGCATCTGGCACAACGTTTGTGCAAATCAAAGGAGGCCATAATGTGACCGCATACGCCTCGCCTCTGTCCTTTCTTATCTCCAGGGGATGCAAAAGTATATATGAACACAATAACTAACTACAAATTTGACAAGATTTCACTTGTAAAGCACATAAAAAAATTAAAATAGTTTCTCTTAAACTTCAAGCGTTTCAAATCCTCACGCGCCAAACAAAAAGAGGAAGAGCGCATGCGCACGCATGTGCAGTATACCGGCAGGTAGGCTGTACAGCCACCTGGCGAGTGAACAGGACACTACTGGTCCCGGCCAGAGCCCAGCTCTGGACGTTTTTTTCTAACGTTTGGCGTGACCGGCAGAGCGCCGGACAAATGCATCTGTCCACTAGGTAAGTTGTATTAACGCAATAAAATCTTCTCCTGAATCTAAGTTTTCAATGTGCAGACATGTCTAATATCACACTGAAGTAAGTTTTTGCTATTTTTGGGTACATACTATTATAACACAATTCGTCTTGGCTAGTATTTTTGTTAAATTTTTCAAACTGAATGTCAGTAATGATGCCTTTGCTTTGATTTTCAGATGTCTGTTTCTGAAAAGGATTTATTTATTTGGGGTTTTACGTCGCTTTCAACACTGTACAGATCATATCACGACGGGTAGTTGGAAGGGCAGAGGAAACCAGTACATACAGTCCGTTAGGGTTCTGTACTGTAAACTGCCGACTAACGGCAAGCAACTACCAGCTTTCCCACTTGAGGCCGTGCCGGGAACCGAACCCCGGCCTCACAGGTGGGAGGCCAGAGTGTTACCACTCTGCCACAGTGGCCCCTTCTGAAAGGATAATTTTGTGAACAATTGTATTTGTTCAAATTAGAACATCCCCAGGTGTAAAATGTACAAATACATTAGAATTAATCTAGCTCAAAGATTTCAAAATGTCAAAAAAGTCAGTATTTTGACAAAATATTAAAAGAGTTAAACGTTTTTATAGTGCAGTAATATTTTGGGGTTAATATATTAAATTTTTAATAACCCCATTTGAGTAACTGAATTGTATAGGATTTATACACATGTATGGATTTGCAATGTTTAAACACATTATACCAGTCTCAGTTTGTGTACAAGGGTTTTCATTCACATGCAGTTCTACAGAGACATTTTGCAAAGACTGCACCTGCGTCCATTGAATCTAACAGACTAAAATAGATAGTCTCAACAAAGCTACTATTTACTAGGTAATTGTATTGGCCCAGCTTTATTCAAAGCCCCCAAGACCCTGTTATAATGTCCTCCCCATTGTCTCCTGAATGGAACTGCTGAAGTTCACTTCCACAACCCACTGAATAAAATGAATGAGAGAATGAAGTGACATAAACTCAGTCATTAACTCAATTTGTCTACTTGCAAAATAAACAATATATTAACAGGGAGAAAAAGCTACAATTTAACCTGAAAGCTATTTAAGTTTATCCTACCCACACACTATGACAATTTATGGGAAAAACAAGTTCAGTGAAGGCACAGGGATCAGAATAATAATTCTACTCAACCTGGAATTCCAGACAGGGTATACATCAATGAAAAATGTCTTATTAGGGCCTGACATCAACTTGTACATTAAAAGCAATTCAACTCAACAGGGTGAAACTAGTTTTTAATAAATGTTTTTCAAGAAATGATCCTATTGAAATCAGAAGTGGACTTCATCATCAAAGAAGGCATGTAGAAACTTGATAAAGTTGGGGTTTTATGTCCCGTTTAACAGCCAGGGTCATATTGGGACAGGTTCTCAGCTTTGTCACTTGTGGGAGTTGAACCCACACAGAGGTGACAAACTTGCTTGCTAACCACTAGGCCACTGAGGACCTTTTAGAAGAAACTTAATAAATGTACAGCTCCAAATAAAACAATAGGCAAATAAACAACATTAGATCTTGAAAGTATTAATCAATATTATCATTCAAAACTCTGTTTACAGAAATCTAAACTTCTCTTTTTTTTTTTTTTGGCATTTCTGTGATTTTCAGAATGCTAGAAATCTGACAAGTAAGCCGATAAAACAGCAGCTAACAGTTTAATGTGACTCAATGTGTTGAGTTGCTAATAGTATATTATCCTGAGTTTTCCAATCGTCTTCCTTCTCTCAGGCAAGTTCACAAAACTGCCCCAGGTGAATCCATTAAGTCAGAACTCACTGGAGGGCTGTTTCACTTAACACTAACCAATTACCACTACTACTTAGGTAGTGTTCCAAAATAGCCTATATACTTCACAATTGCTTAATGGCATGTGGCCTTAGATTCAAATGGACAATAAAATGCTGAGGATAAAAAAAAAACAGAGATGGAATAATCCTAAAAATTAATGGGAATAAACATCCCCTCACAAAACAAAATGATGAGGAGCACGGGAACATATTATCTTCTTTACCTCACTAATTACTTGATTAGTTCACTAATTAGTTCAAATCTTCTAAGCCTCAGCAAATATTAAGTTTCTATTATGCACTCTCTGACAGTCTGAGTTGCTTTCATTGCAAATGAATGAAGCTTACAATAATACATAATTACATATACTTGTATATATCTCATCGATTTATTCAGATGGATGCAATAGATTGTATAATATCTTAATTACTATTTCATGTAGACAAAGGCCTGTAAGACGTACAATGGCACAAGTTAACCTTTAAATTGCCCATGATTTTTTATGTTGCCACACAATTTATGTGTCATCCGTTCATATGATCCCAGACCAGCTGCAGTTGAAAAGTACCTGGCTGTACAAGGAACATTTGCTAGTCTAGTTATTTATAATTTCACTGTGTCAAAACACATATCCACAAGCCATAAAATTTATATTTCACTTGGTTATAAAATTTTATACATCCACCTCTTTGAAAAAGGATGCTGTGGCACCCTTTAGTTTTTTTTTGTCAAAAAGATAAATAACTGAATTTTGTGTGGGTATTATTCTTGATTAGATGCTTACTTGATATTTTTCACTGCACCTTTTGCACCATCTTTCCCAACTTTCAGTTGAAAGACTTTGGTAAAAGTGACATCCTGAAATAAAGGAGGAAAATGTGAAAAATCACAAAAATATGACAGAATTCAACAGCCAAGAAAGGGGGAAAAGTTTTATAAAAAGGAAGCTCAATTGTTGTTTTTTTTCCACCTAATTTTCAAATTCTGGGCCTTTTCACTGATTAAGCTTTTATGGTTTGGTACTTTTTAGGCTGTTTGGTACAAATTACCATCAGTGACTCAACTTTTATTTGCAACATACCCACTATTGTTAGAGATAATAGTTTAAGATTCATGCTAAAACCTTTATCATAGGTTAATATTTTTGTTGTAAAGGGTTTAAGTTAGGACTGGAACAAAAATATTCTGTGTATTGGATTCTAATTCTAATTCTAATTGGACTTTTATAGCGCTTAATCTCCCCAAACAAGAGGACTCTAAGGCGCAACAAAACAAAAAGCAGTCAACAAAATTCTGTGTCCAGGGACATAACAGGGGTCGAACACCACGGAGAACGCCAGGAGGATGATTCAGGCTAGGGTGGATATGCTTTGGTGTACAGGTAGGTTTTAAGCTGTTTTCTGAAGGAGGCCAGGGATGGAGAGGCACGAATCACATCAGGGAGAGTATTCCACACAGTAGGAGCATCAAACGCAAAACTATTACCAAACTGTTTGACAGATTTATGAACAGAGGGGCAGAACTTTGGAATAACTAGGAAATTACCACCACTTTCACTGCGCCTGGTACTATAAGAACTGCTGTAGGAAGAAAGATGTGGTGAAAAATACCTGGGAAAACCTGTGTGAAGATACTTATAAACAAGTGTGACTGTCTTGAACACAATGCGCTGTTCAATAGGAAGCCAATGCAGTTTCTTTAGCACAGGAGTTATGCTGGTGTATCGACTGGTGTTTGATACAATTCTAGCTGCACTATTTTGGATGCACTGTAATTTGCGTAGATTGAACTTGGACAGGCTCCTGAAAAGTGAGTTGCAGTAATCCAACCGACTACTAACAAGAGCGTTGGCTACAAGCACAGAAACATCATGAGTAAGAAACCGCCTGACATGTCTGAAGTCACGGAGTTTAACAAAACAACTTTTGCAGACATTCTGAACATGCTTGGACAAAGAGAAATCTGAATCAAGCCACACACCCAGATTTTTTACTGAATCTGCAGGGCAGAGTGAGTTGCCCAGGATATCAATTGGAAAACATGCTTTCAACTTATCCCTTTGTCTCTTCGAACCAAAGATGATAAACTCAGTCTTATCAGGATTCAGTTTGAGCTTACTAGTTGTCATCCACTCTTTAACATCATTTAGGCACTTATTTAGCTTTTCAAAGGCAGCAGATGCATTCTTCTGGGATAAATGTATATAAAGTTGGCTATCATCTGCATAGAAATGAAACTTTATTCCATTATGTTTACTGATAATGGAACTGAGGGGGGTAGTGTACAATGAGAACAACAAAGGACCCAGGACAGAACCTTGGGGAACACCAAATAGGAGTTTACAAACATCTGACAAAGTAGAACCAATTTTTACTGATTGGTAACGGTCCATTAGGTAGGATGTGAACCATTTCAGAACGGAGCCACTGACCCCAAACCAGTTTTGGAGGCAACCCAGAAGAGTAGAGTGATCAATGGTGTCGAAGGCAGCAGACAAGTCAAGCAATACCAAGGCAGTGGATTCACCTCTTGACAATGATAAGTGAACCTCATTTTTTATGTAGAGAAGAGCAGTCTCAGTTGAATGGCCCGCCTTATATGCCGACTGGTACGGGTTGTCTAAGTTATTGGCATTAATATGTTCTAACAGCTGCTTAGCAACCACACGTTCTACCAATTTAGATATAAAACTGAGACCTGATACAGGGCGATAATTCTTAAGGTCATTTGAGGGAAGATTTGGCTTTTTAATAAGTGGAGTGACCACAGCAGATTTGAAGGCATCAGGAACGCATCCCTCCATGAGTGAGCAGTTGACCAGCTTTGTAAGGGATGGTAGCTATATATCAATGCATTTCTTAATCAGGAATGTCGGCAGAGGGTCCAACAGGCATGATTTTGTTGGTGATGCTTTAATTATTTTATCAACAGCATCTTCAGAAACTTGCCTAAAGACAGTAATTTGGGGAGGATCTGAAGGAGGGTTAACATCATATTCAGTGCCAGAAGAAGCAAAATTATCTCTAATCTTCTTGATTTTGTTGGTGAAGAAGGAGGCAAACTGGTCAGCCAATGACTTTTCGGACTCATGAGATGGAAGTGTGGCATCAGAAACCCTGTTCAGGGTCTTATGGAGCTCACGCCAAAGTTTTCGAGAGTCATGACTATTGTCTGAGATCAGTTTGCTATAGTAGTCTGATTTATCTTTATTTACAAGTGCATTGCACCGAGCAATCTGGCGACGAAGCCTACTCCTGTTAAGTGTACTTTTAGCCCTACGCCAGGTTCTCTCAAATTGGCGCCTAAGGGACTTTGCACGTCGATAATCATCAGACATCCAATCGGCGGACTCCTTTTTCGTCAATTTAGATATAAGAGGTGCATGCCTATCCAGAACATCACTCAAATCATGTACATATTGATCATACAGATCGACAACAGCATCAGCTGGAGACTTGACGAAGGACGTATTTTTGAGATCTGAGCGGAAGTCAGACATATTGATACGGTGGAACCTTCTATATTGAACTACATTTGGAGTATGAGACACTTGACAAGGGAAGGCAACTGAACATTTGACTAATGCGTGATCGGAAACAAAGTCACAAATTTTAACATCAGCAATGGTGTCCTGATCACAGGGAGATAAAATCAGGTCCAATATGTGACCATGTAGATGAGTAGGTTTATTGACTAACTGTTTGAGGTCACATGAATCAAGAAAGGTAGTGAATTTCTGACCGTCACCAACTGGAACATCAACATGAATGTTGAAGTCGCCACAAATGTAATATGAAGAATTAATGGATGAAAGGTAACCAACAAATGACATGAATTCTTCCAGAAAATTACAGGTACATGATCCTGGAGGGCGATAGATGCAGGCAAGCAACACTGAATGGCCATGAAGCCCGATTGACACCACTATATTTTCAAATGACTGATAACAAGGAGTTTCAATTATATGGGGTCTGTAGGAGGATCTGATGAAAAAACCCACACCACCACCAATACCTGAGGGACGAGGCTTGTGAGGAAAGTTAAAATCGGGAGGAGTTATAGACCGTAAGAAGCTGTCAGAGTCAAATGGACGTATGTGTGTTTCCGTGAGGCATAGAAGATCAAGGTCGTATGAAGCCACCATGTCGGCAAGGAGAGGACCCTTGTTCCTTACGGATCTGGCATTCAAAACACCGAGTGTAAACGGACCAAATATTCTGTGTATTGGAGTACCCTTTGCAATTACTCTACACTTCCTAATGTAGAAACAGCCAGAATCTACAAGATTTTCACATCAAAGGTACAGAAAATAACTGTATGTTGTCTAAAGACTTGGTGGTCTCCTGTTTCTGAAGTCAGAGGTTTCAATCTTTGCACTGGCCTATAGTGGGGTAGTTATCAGTTACTAGCTGCTTCCCTGCTAACAGAGCCAGTCACTGCTCCCTTTCACCATAATTAAATCTGCTCTATGCAATGTATTATAAATAACCTTGAATCTAAAAATATCCAAAAGCCCCCCCCCCCCCCCCCCCCCCCCCAAAAAATAAATAAATAAATAAAATAAAAATTCTGCCAACTAAATTTCTTTATTCTTATCCCATATGTGCAACAATACCCAATTTAATTTAAATTTTATACTGGGCAATGATTCTGTGGAGCTCTCAAGGCTGCCCTCTCCTTGGCTCTGTACTTACCTCTGGCTTATCAAATTGGGCTTTCTTTACAGCAGCTGGTTTGCCAGCCTGTGCAACTGCCTCTGTTTGGTTCAAAAACACCTCATTGCCCTGTAAATGTGCATAGAAACAGTCCTTGCATTTTTAACTCATAAAAAAATATGCAGATTGTATGGAACTGTGTTGCTTTAAGGTCATAGCAACAATTATTGAAACTATTACATGGACAGTAGACACTAGACACTCTTAATAAAACAACTGTACAATTCACTCCAATTTATGATCTCTCTTTATGTTGCTTATATATTATATTACCAGAATATTTTATCTGAAACACTTCAGGAAAAACACACATTTGCCGTCAATACTCCAGAACAGTGATCATGAAGTACCTCGGAAAAAGTCCAACAGACTAAATTACCTAAAAAAATGGAGTCCCAATCATTTTTTTTTCAGAGTTCTGTGTTACAGTTCGCAGTAAAATCAACTACGGGTATGATTAACCTAAGATTTTAATAGGTCAAAGTTCAACACCCAGGATCATTTTGGCAAAGGCCCTTTGCAGATTACATAAACTGCAAATCAATTATGACTGATGATTGATTTTTTTGGAAAATCCCTACAACCCTTTGTGAATGTGGTCTTTTGGGGGCTTTCTTGAAGAGGGTGCTCTGCAATGCATGGGGTCATACTGAAGTCAGGTGAATTGAGAGTATTTTATCCATGTTTCCTGGAGTTTAATTTTTTTAAATAATCTTTGTAAGCTGCAATGTGTTCAAAATAGTCTAGCTAGACTCGCTATCAACACCACCAAGAACTCACACATCACTCCTGTTAGAAAGATTCTCCACAGGTTGCCTGATTTCAACATCGTTCTATATTTAGAGCTTACTGGTGTACAAGTTGCAACAAAGTAATTATCCAAAATATGCTTGCCCCTTTACTTAAACCTAGAGATAGTGTCTATAATACACGTAAAAGCCAAGCTGATGGTGTGTTGCTTGAGGTCCCACACTTTGCCACTTCAGTATATAAGTCTACTAAGCATATCAGCCTCAGCTTTGCTTATGATGCTCCAAAGATTTGGAATGATTTGCTTGCCATGATGATGTATGTTTGGCCACTTCTCTCCATTCATTCAGGAAGAAGCTCAAAACCTATCTCTTTGCAAAAGCATATCCACCCTAATTTCTGCCTTTTCCAGGTATCTCACCGTGGTGCAGACCCCTGTATATTTCCGGTTGATGATTATGGATTTCTGTTTTTTTTCTCTGTAATGTGGCCAGAGTCTGTCTTCAGGAGATTATGCGCTATAAAATACTATTATGATTTCCACACATCCTTTACTGTCAGTCACATTTCCCCAAATGTAATATCCCCACCCCCCACCCCCCAAAAAAAATAAAAAATAAATAAATAAATAATAAAAAAAAGTGATATCCGCATGCGCTAGTGGTAAAGACGGCAAACCGGATAGTTGGTTTCTATTCAATTCATATAAACGTAAACGAAATCCAGTGACAAAAGTCCAAGAACCGGTTCCCGAAATGTCACATATTTCACCTCAAACATATAAAATATTGCACAAAAACGCTGAAAACATTTACTTGTATAACATGTTGCCAATATACAGTGAAATAATATCCAAAATATCAGATTTTATCAAAAAATAAACCGCATTTTAGTTGAAATAATTGTTCATGTAGTGGTGGTGGACCAATTCACGCCCGGGTACCAATTCAGGCCCACCCCCAATTTTCTTGAAGCTTTATAATTTTTCATAGAGATGTTTACCACATCATAGATAATCATCATAATGATGATATATATTTGTAATATATTGTTTAACTGTGATTGTTTTGGATAAATTCAGGGGTGGGCGTGAATTGGTACACGGGCGTGAATTGGTCCACCACCACTACGCGTGCAGAAGATTTTACAGTGTGACTACAGCTTGGTGTATACTAATTCGAACGAATCCGGTTTCCGCCGAATTTTTGTTTTCGGGACCCGGTTTCCATATTTACATTCGATCGTAACACTAGCATGCGCAGTGGTAATCTTGTGCCTGCGCAGTTAAAGTCTGCCATCTTTCCTTCAAAATCGAAGAATAAAATTATATCAAAAAAAAAAAAAAAAAAAATACTCAATATATCACCAGAAACTTTATTTTAAAGTATTTCCCAGTTTCTACATACCGGTATATACTACATCCTAATAATTGGATTGTCAACCAAAATTCACTTCTGAAGTCAAAATATTTTCTACATAAAAATTGCATTTGCATCCAAATCTGAAATACCGTGTATTTAACATTCTTGGACAGCGACATGAAACCTGCTCCAGAGTAATTTGCACAGCAAGTAGTTCCTGCTGTTCTGAAGCAGATTTTATTTCTTTTGGCAATGGCACATGAAGTTACACTAAATAGTTTCTCAATTGAGCTCGATTACACCTGAAGAATGATGAAAATTGATAGAGTGCCTCTTTATAACAAGTCACCTAAGTTTTTACTGTCCCAAAAAGACTCCCAATGAAATAGATTTACAGTATCATCCCCTACTGCAGTAAAGATGGCAAATATTTATTCTGGTGTTAAAACCACTCACATTTAAGTACGTTTAAATATTTATCCACATTTAAGATATACTTTTCAAGTATTATTTAATAAAAATGCTGCACAAGGAATCACAAATTACACTGTGTACAATTAAAAAAACGCACGCACGCACGCACGCACGCACGCACGCACGCACACACACACACAAAACCAAAAAAAAACAAACAAAAAAAAAAACACAGCCAGTAGTTAGAATTCATACATGGAAATATTAACAAATATACAGCATCCAAATAATAATAAAAAAGAATGAATATAATTATGTAACAAGAAATATAGAAAACAGATGAAACATTAATAAATAGAAATGCTGATGATACATGTTATAAATTTATAATTTTTACTATATGAATTATGAAATCATCGATCACTAAGAAAGAGAACAACAGCCTTTCAATTTTATTCCAATAATTACTGAGATAACACGATGCACTTAGAGGTTTCCTTGATGTGACCTGACATATGCGGATATGGGTTATTTGCAGAAATGGTGTGAACTCACTGCTTCCTACAAAATGTCAGCTGACACAGTGCCCAAGGGACAGCCTTCCATTTTTGAGGCAAGTAAGTGTTATTTCTATCACTTTTGATTTGAAGAACATTAACAGTTGGGGTTTGTACCATCTTTAGGTCGTGTATATGGGAAATATATTCCAGTATTGCAAGTTTAGTTATGGGCTATAAAGTTTTCTATTATCACCCATGGGAGAGTTTAAAATGTTTACATTATGTGGTTGTACTTTATTTGTAATTGCGTAGAGAGACAGTTGCGTAGAGACAGACACAATTGCTTTACCGGTCGGCGTGGCCGGTCCCGCAAACACCAGAAAAAGACGTCCTGTATATAATACCGGCAGGACCAGTTGGTAGTGTGCATTCACGAGGTGGCACATCAAACTTGCTTCCTGTCTAGACAGAGTGACGTCAGTTAATATTTTTCGTTGTCTAAACAGATTTAGACCCCTAGTAAGCTGGTAGCGGGGTTGGTTGGGAGGGCCTTGCCTGTCCATTGGATAGGGTATTAACTTATAAAAATTTAATTTACTTATTAAATTTGCTATTTTATTGCATTAATACATCCTATCCAATGGACAATTGCTGAATAACTACCGCTTTGTCGGAGGGTAAGTTACTAGGGACTTAGGTGAACTGATAAATGATAAGAAAATTCCCTCTGGCCTAGGTTGACTTTTAGTCAAGAAACCTGTAGGCCTATGGTCAGATACCAGTGCCCGGTTGCCGGGGCATATGCCGACATTGCCCCCCCCCCCCCCCCCCCCCTTTTTTAACAGACCTGATCTGAGGTAGGTGAAGAGAGGGATGAGTTCAGTCCCAGAAGGCAATAACCTCCCGAAGGAAGGCAAGTAGTTAGTTCCATGAACTATTAACACTACATATATACAAATCTTAATATTAGCTGCTAATTGTGGATCTGCTGAGCAGCCACCACTGGGCCCAATTGAAGAGGCTCTGAACCAGCCCAAGCCACATCCTTCAAATAGAACTGTGTGAAGGTATTATGTTACTTCCAGTGGCAGGCTGAAAAATGTTCTGAGGAGACTCCCAACTGGAATGCCTTAGAAACAGCAAGGGGCCCTGACAACATGGGGTTTAACCTGGTGTAGGGTGAGGGCCTCCTGACCAGAGAGCTCATAACCTAGGATCACAGTTGCCTGAGGAGATAGTGGCAGGTGAGATGTCTTGTCAAAACCTTTCTAAAGGGAGACAGACTAACTCATTGTTCTGTTTAAGGTCCTGTCCCAATAAGTAGCACAGTGCTCTGAACAGAAATGGGACCTATCGGACGTGAGGGACTTATTCACAGTTGGGGCCAGGGTTGGTATAACCACTGGGGCCACACTGTCCGGACTCTCCTTGGCCAGTTGGTTCTTGGAAAAAAGGCTGGGTGCTGGGTACAAGGACACCTTTGACCAGTCTGACTGACTGGTGTCTGATGTTTTTGTTTTCCCAAGCATGGATCTCACTCCTGTGTTTGCCAGAACCCAGGGTCAAGAGGAAAACAGTCTTGAAGGTCAGTGCTTCAAAGAGGCCTCTTAAAGGGGTTCCAATGGAGCCTTGCCAATTGGTGCAACACCAGGGGGAGGTTCCAGGAGGAGATACCACTCCAACCCTTAGGTCTGTCTCTGTACACTGTCCAAGAGACGAGCAAGATTCTCATTGTGCTGAAATTTACTGATGAATTACCCAGTTGTCAGCAATAACTGATCTGGTTGATCCTCTTGAGGAGCCTCAATTCCTACTGCCACTGCCTCAGAGAAGACCTGCTCCTTGATTGCTGAGGCTCTAGGAGCCATGTATGCTCTAATTTTGACAGATTACTGTGAGGAGTCTGATTAATGGTTGAGATGTGTTTAATGTGTAACCTGCTTCTGGAAGGGACCAGGTTCCCCTTGCAGTGTGTTCTCCTAAGTGAGAGCCCCACCCTTCTTGATGCATCTGTAAGGATTGAAGAGCATATTTAGCGGGTGTAATGGTTGACCCTGAAGCACATTGTCCTCCTGCAGCCACCGTTTTTGATGGGGGAGGAGTGAACTGGGGTCACCTTTTCTAGTGATTCTGGTACCCTCCAGCTGTTCTTCTAGTGCCACTTTATCAGCCTCATGTGGAGGTGAACTAGGTGCACTTGCTTCTCTATGGCTCTCAGTAAGCCTATCAGGGGCATCAGCTGCCGGACTATGCATGTAGGTCTGGGGAGAAGTTTCTGGATAAGCATTCAAGGTCTACCAACACTCTAGGGTGGGTCTGACCTTACGCTCTTCCAAGCTAACTGGAAGCCTACTAAGTCGAAGACTTGCTCGAGGTCCAGTTCTAATTTTTCATGTTTACCATTCAAACTTACTCCTGACACTGAGCTCCTAGAGACTGTGTATGCTGGAGACATGCTTGGTGGGAACTGGCTTTGACATGAAAAAACTCCGGTACTTCCTTGTTGGTGGAAAGGGGTGAGGAGTAGGGAACCTTGAAGTTATCCACTCCCCTTGTTGAAGAGAGGTTAATATGGTTCCCAAGGTTTCCCAATCTGAATTATTCAGGTACTGGGCCACTTTTCCTGCCTGGAGATCTGATCAAGCCGGTCATTTCCAGAAGGTGAGGGTGTAGCCTTCCTGGGAGATTTCTTATGAACTTGGGCTAGCCCCTAGGAGGGTCCAAGTTATGGGCAGTCAGATTTAGCCAAAAAAACAGTGTCAACACTGGTGACAGGCTAGACCTCACTGATCCACATAGCCATTTATAAGATCGATGACCCCTGGTCTGATTAACAGACATTTTTCCCATTGCTGGAGTTTTGAAAACTGGCAAAATGGGTTATAATCTTGAGGGGAAAACTGAGCTTGCAAACTCAGGCCACCTTGTGGCAGCTGACACTGGTCACAGGCTGGGTAAAAAGGCAAACTGGATGGCCAGTCTAATAGGTGTGAGGTCTGATAAGGGGAGGTTGACTGGTAGTTGTTGGACAAGTCTTGCTTGAGAGTCTTCATCTTATCTATAGCCACTGTCTGACCAGCTAGGTCGTGAAATGGTAGGCTGGCTGACTGGTCCGGTAGATTGACAGACATTTCACCGGGACCAGTGACTGGTCCAAGAATTCCTCTTTACCCAGTTTCCTTAGGCAGCCACTGGTTGGCCTAAACAGCTACTTGGACCCTTAAAGAACTTCTGCTGGTCTGTTAGTCAGTACTGGAGACCTGCTCAGTACCAGGCCCTAAATGGTTATACATGAAGCAACGCTCTGTAACTGGTTCCTGGTGGCTCCACAGTTCTGCATAAACTCACTGAAGTGGGCAGAACTGGGTGAACTGAACTACTTCTTAGCAGGGATAGGCTCATATGAATCTGCCTTCTTCCTGTCCACAGTGGTGGTTCAGCAGCTTTTCTCTGCAACCAACGATCTCTGTAACCTGTCAAACCGGTATGCTGGTGTCTCTCTGTAACCAAAGTTTTCTAAAGAATTAGCACAGGTCTGTACTTGGTTACTTCACCAGTATCTCTAGTTCTTGTGCAGCAACTGTCACTGAAGGTTGTGTAAGCTGGCACCCGGTCGGTATGCTCTGAACCGGTTGGTTAAAGGAATTTTTCTGAAGAAACTTCCTGTCCATCTAACTTGTCACCATCAATTCTCTGTAACCGGGAAACCTCTATAACCAGTGAACCTGTTGTCAGCACTGGATTTGAAGCTGGTTTCTTGCCAGTAAGGATGGGAACAGCAGATTTCTAAGTAACCGGCAATACTCTGTAACCGGCAGACCTGCTGTCCTCACTTGACTTGTTCACTGTAGCTGCCTTCTTGCCAGTAATTGTGGGAATAGCAGGTTTCTCTGTAACCGGTAAACCTCTCACCGGTAGCCCTGCTGTGTGTCACCAGCAACTCTCTGTAACCGGTGATCTTGTTTAACCGATAGCCCTTGCTGGATCTCTGTGTGACCACAACCGGCAGTCTGAGCAGAACTGGTGCTGGTATCCTTCATCACTGGCTGGCTAGAGACCCTACCGGTAGCCTGAACAGGACTGGTATTGGTCAAAAAATCTGCACTGGGTAGATAAGGGTCTCAATGGTCACAGCAACTTCTGGTAGGTGAACCCTCTGAGCAGCCTACCGGTGGTCTGAACAAGACTAGAACCGGTCCCCCCAACAGTCAGACCAGAGGACAGGCCACTGGTGGAGGTTCCAGGATCAAAAAAGGGCTGATCACTGGTAACCACTGAAGGGGGTTTCTTCACAGGACCACAGGAACAGCACCCACCGGTGGTCTGAACAAGACTGGAATCGGTACCCCCAACAGCCACACCAGAGGACAGGCCACTGGTGGAGGTTCCAGGATCAAAAAAGGCTGATCACTGGTAACCATTGAAGGGGGTTTCTTCACAGCCATCAATTCTTGCTAGCTAGCAGGTGACCCCACCGGTAGTGTGAACAGACTAGTACCGGCAAAACTCATCACTAGGGGTCACCACCGGTAGTCTGAACAGAACTGGTACCGGTAAAACTCATCACTTCTTGTCAGCTGAACCAATCACACTTGGGGATCTGCTTGCCGGTAGTTGTGTTGAGATCTGTGAATTCACATGACCGGCACTGGCAAAACTCGCAGATTTCTGTGGCCACTTGTCATCTAATTCTTCAGGCTAACAGACAAGTTGCTGGATTTCTTCTTGCCAGTTAAAAATGGGTGTTGAGGAATAAATGGTCATCTTCTTCTGATGAAAACTTCTGTTGAAAACACGATTCCTCCATTGTTGAATGCGTATCACATGACCAGGTCCGTGTCACGTGACAAGCATAAGCTGGAAGTGATGACGTCAGACGAGATGCATTCTTCTTTTCTTCTAATTTCTTCGAGTTGACATACACGCAGTGTTACTCGACTATGTAGAATTAAACGGAGGGCGAATTGTGGAAAACAAACACTTCTGATCAGAAGAAGGAATGCTGCAGGGACGACACACGACCTCTCACCCATGACTTCGTCTCGATGACAAGTACAAAGAAAATCTTCAAAAACTTGCTATAAAATGCTGGATACTGCCTCGTTAAAGTCCTGGAGAGGCCATAATATGTAAGTAACACAATATTTATATTTTCAGATGAAAATAAGCTTTAAACTCATAGAAAAAATCCATCTTTTCTTCGAACTTTGAGATCACTTCAAAAACACGTCTGCATACTACACGCGCCAAACGAAAAAGATGAACTGACATCACTCTGTCTAGACAGGAAGCAAGTATGATGTGCCACCTAGCGAATGCACACTACTGACCGGTCCTGCCAGTATTATACACAGGACGTCCTTTTCTGGCGTTTAGCGGGAACAGTCGCGCCAACCAGTAAAGCAATTGTCCATTGGATAGGATGTATTAACGCAATAAAAATGCCACGTTCAACTGCACATCCAAAAAAGAAACATACATATCTGTCACATTCACATGGAGAAATGGGAACAGGCTCTAAAGACTAGCAGCAACATAATGTTACATATACAATTATACATACAAGAAATTCAGTTGTTCAAACTCAATACAACGACCTCAGACATGGCAAAACACACTGACATCAGTTAAGAACTGAAGATATCATGACTGGCATCCAGGAAAAGTCAGACATTTGCTTTAAAATGGTTAAACAAAACTGTCACAGCAACTACTTGACTATGACAAGAGAAATATATTACAGAGATATTGGGAAAAAAGCATGTGCAAAAACAAATTTAAACAATCACACAAGTATTTCTATTTATTTTTAAAAAATGTACATAGAAACTTCAAACATCAATACAAAAAGAACTAGACCTAATACATATTGTGTTTAACTTGATCCTAGTGGTTCCACATATTTTCAATTTCACTGCTAATCTGATTACGATTTTTAACTTCAAATCAATTCATTAGTCAAATATATACCTGATCTAGGGCACTTTAACATTTAAAATTTTATGCAATTTATCATTTATGTGTTTATGGTTAAAAGTAAACATCATCGGGGCTTCAAATAGGTTTCTTTACATTAACTGGGAGTCTGGGTCAAGAGATGTGAATCTAATTTGAAGAGGAATTTTGACTGCCTGAATACTGCAAATTGGTTGTCTGCAAACTGGTTGTCTGTCAAATTTAATTTCAAGTGGATTTTAAATGAACTCTTCCTATTGATAATCTTGATCTGAGCCAACTTCAGCTTTAAATTTTGAATATAAATTTGATGCAAAAAGTAACTTTTTAAAGTGTACTAATTTCCCAAACTAATATTGAATACAAGTGATTCCATTTAAATGGAACTCGCCCAAGCAAGATTCCCTTTCAAAAGTAGAGCTTAATATGAATACTGTTAAGGTCCTTTTCCATTAACAGTGACCCAGTTAACTCAATTATCTGGTGAAACAGAGGTATTTTTAGTGAGTCTTGAGATGTGGCTTTATAGGATTCTTCTGTATCAGTTTACAGTGAAAGTATATGTGAGAGATTTAAAATAAATCATTTTTGTCAAATATGAATAATAAATACCAAGATTTATCAAGAATAGACCATTATGTATGTGTAATGGTGAAAGAGCAATAAACAATTTTTTAAGAAAGCCTTTTATGTAATTACTGACTGCCAGTCAATAGACCACATTTACAAACTGATTAACCAGTGACTACTAACTACTAAAGCATGTATTACAGCTTAAATGCCAACCTTTTTGTTGATGACGATGTTTTCAAATTGCTTTAAAAACACAAGGAGGGCATTTTTAGCAAAGTATTTCCTTTGTTATTGAAAGCAGTACCATCATAGCAGGTCACTGTATTAAATTCTTATAGCACCATTAACTAGTGCAGCAGTTTGTATTTATTATAAGGCCACTGAACAATGTCATATAAATACTGAACAACTCCCAAAAAAAAAAAAAAAAAAACCCAATCTCTCAGGGGGTATAATGTTCAACCTTGTTCAAGATTTTAACATATAGTCATTTGCAGTATACAATACATACAAAATTATGACACCTGGCAAAGAAAGAAGACAATGTTTAAATGTGCCTTTTTACTGATCAAGGTAGACTTGCAAATTTTAATTAGTAAATTAAATTTTTATTAGTTAATACCTTACCTAACAGACGATAGCTATTGTCCGGCGCCAGCCGGTCCCGCCAAACGCCAGAAAAAGACGTCCTGAGTTTCACCTCCGGCCGGACCGGTACACTCCAATCCACTCGCCAGGTGGCCTAGTTCCTGCTTTATTCGCCAGAGGGACGTGACGTCATAGCATCTTTTTCGTCCCAACTTAGGTTAACTGAAGCTGAAAAGCGGGGAAGGCCGGGTGGGAATCTCCCGTCTGTTAGGTAAGGTATTAACTAATAAAAATTTAATTTACTAATTAAAATTTGCAATTTCATTGCGTTACATCTTACCTAACAGACGATAGCTAGAATAACTACCCAGTGGAAGGAGGGCAGCTTCCTGAGGACTAGAAGGAACTCTATAATTAGGCACGTAACCTCTGGCCCGGTTGATAAGGAAGCTAAAAAACTGCTCCTTAAGTTACCAAGCAGTGCCACTTCTCCCCCCCCCCCCCCCCCTTTTTTCTGCTCTGAGAGGAGGAAGAGAGAAGAGTTCAGTCCTAGGGATTCCATTGAGACCGTAAGAGTGGAATAAAGGTCTCATACTAATTGCCTAAGGCAAACTAGTAAAAAACCTTAACTAGTATGTACATTATTTACAAAATAGGAGCCTGTAAGGTTCATTGGTGGATCTGCTGTGCAGCCACCACTGGACCTAGGTGAAAAAGCTCCGAATCAGCCCACGCCACATCTTTAAGATAGAACTGAGTAAAGGTGTTGTGGGATTTCCAGTGGCATGCAGCTAAGATCTGGTCTAGTGAAATGCCACCCTGAAAGGCTTTTGAAGCCGCGAAGGCTCTAACGTCATGCGCCTTCACCTGATGAAGGGTTAGAGATTCCTGATCTGATAGATCGTAGCAAAGGATAACCGTCTGCTTGATCCAAGATGAGATCGTAGCAGGAGAAATATCCTTCGTGAAACCCTTTTTGAAGGAGACAAAAACCAGCTCCTTTCCTTGTCTGAGATCTTGAGTCTTGTCCAGATAGTAGCGTAAAGCTCTCACTGGGCAGAGTGACCTGTCTTCCTTCAAGGATTTGTCCAGAGTAGGAGCCAGGGCTGGTATAACCACTGGAGCCACGCACTCTGGTCCCTCTTTTGCTAAGTGATTTTTAGCCAAAAAACTTGGTGAAGGGTAAAGGGACACCTTGGCCCAGTCAGCTTGGTGTCTAATATTTTTGTTCAGCCAAGCGTGTATTTCACTCCTACACTTTCCAGAACCCAGAGCGAGGAGGAACACCGTCTTAAAGGTCAGATGTTTTAATGAGGCCTTTCTGAGAGGCTCAAATGGGGCTTTTGTGAGCTGATGTAAGACCAGAGAAAGATTCCATGAAGGAATTCCTCTTCTACCCTTTGGTTTATCTCTATGAAAACTGTCCAAAAGGCGAGTTAGGTTTTCATCTTTACTCACATTCAAAGAAGAATTGCCCAATTTGTCTGCAATGGCTGATCTGTAACCATCAATGGTACTGGGTTGGAGATTCTTCTCCTGGAAAAGATGCAGGAGAAAATCTGCTATCTGTTTGACAGATGGAGACCTGAAGTCCACCTGACTTGATTCACACCATCTGACAAAAACGGCCCACTTTGCCCCATAGACTGTTCTGGTTGAACTTCTTTGAGGAGCCTCAATTCGTGACGCCACTGGGCTAGAGAACCCTTGCTCCTTGATAGCCTCGGCTCTAGGAGCCAGGCGTGTAGGTTTAGGTTGGTCAGATTCCTGTGACGTGCCTTGTTGAATGGCTGTGTTACTAGGTCGGGATGGTTGGGTAGGCAAAGAGGGATCTGAGACGACAGTTCCACCAGGTCCCAGAACCATGGCATGTTGGGCCAACCCGGAGCTATTAGGATCACTCTTTTGTAAAGATGGTCCGACAGTTTGCTGACCACCTTGCCCAGTAAAGATACTGGGGGAAAGATATACATGTCCAGGTTTTCCCAAGAGACTGTCAGGGCGTCCACTGCCCAAGCCCTGGGGTCCGGTACTGGAGACACATACTGGTCCAGTTTGCAATTGTACTTTGTTGCAAACATGTCTACCTGGGGAAGGTGCCAGGTCTGAGTCAGGAGGTCGAAGACCTCCCGGTGAAGGGACCATTCTGTCTGAATGACTTGTCCTTGACGAGACAATTTGTCTGCAATCACAGACGCCCAGGTATGTGCCTGGCCCGTAGGACTACCTGTCTCAGATTGCACCAACATAGGAGTCGCCATAGAAGGGCACAAAGTGAGCCTGACCTCATACCTCCTTCCTTGTTGATGTATGCCACAACCGTGGTGTTGTCTGTGGCCACTAGAACTACTTTGCCTTGTACCAGTGACTGGAACCTTCTCAAGGCCAGTAGGACCGCTTTTAGCTCCAGGAAATTTATGTGAAGATGACTTTCTGGAACTGACCAATCGCCTCTTGCTGTGACGTCTCCTAAATGAGCACCCCAGCCTTCTTTTGAGGCGTCGGTAAAGATCTGAACGGCATGACTCAAGGGATGTAAAGGTTGTCCTGTTAAGACATTTGTCTCCTTGGTCCACCATAGAAGGTGCGGGTGAAGTGACCTTGGTACAGGAATCTCCTTTTCTAGGGATTCCGGAACTCTCCAATGTCGTTTTAGGTGCCACTGAATGGGTCTCATGTGGAGTCTCCCCAGGGGAACCTGTTTTTCCGTCGCTGTAAGTAGGCCTATCAGGGACATGAAGTTCCTGACTCGGCAACTTGGTTTGGACAGGATGGCTCCCAACTTCTGAAGGATCGACTCCCACCGGCTCTGGGTCGGTAATACCAGCCCCTGGGAGAGGTCGTACTTGTAACCCACGAACTCGAAAATCTGTTTGGGTTCTAGTTCCGACTTTTGTACGTTGATTATCCAACCCAATTCCTGGCAAAGGGCGAGGAGGGATTGAGTGCCCTGGTGGCAGGACTCTTTGGTAGGGGCTCGAATCAACCAGTCGTCTAGGTACTGGTGGATTCTTATACCCCGGGATTGAGCCATTAGCTTCACCTCTTTGACCACACAGGTGAACTCCATGGGAGCTGTGGAGAGGCCAAAGGGAAGAGCCCGGAACTGATAGGACTGATTTTGGAAATGGAACCTGAGATATTTTCTGGACTTCACATGTACTGGAATGTGGAAATAGGTGTCGCTGAAATCCAGCGATGTCACCCATTCTCCCTGTTGCAGGGAGATCCGAATTGTTTCCGGGGTTTCCATCTTGAATGTTTTTACGCTCAAAAATTTGTTTAGAGCACTGAGGTCCAAGACTGGTCGCCACTTTTGGTTTGGTTTTGGGACTATGAACAGTCGGTTGAAGAAGGCTAGAGATGTCCGAACCCTTACCATCTCTACTGCCTCCTTTTGTAGTAAGGCTTGCAAAGCCTCCTTCAGGTAGAGGTTCCTGAGGGGGTTTGCATAACCACTGACTATTAGGGGGTCCCTTACTAGTGGGGGTCTGACTTTGAACGGGAGAATGTAGCCGTCCTTCAAAATGGACACTACTCTCGGGTTTGAACCTAGGAGGGACCACTTCTGCCAAAATTTTTGGAGACGTCCCCCTATCAGATGAGCATTGACAACATTGAGGACATTTGGAGCAATGGGGGCAAAAACGCAATGATCTACAGAAAAAGCATCTTTGACAAACTTTATTTCTTGCCTCACTTTTGAAGAGGGACTTGTGTCTTTCTTTTGTGACTGCCCTCTTACATTTACGACAAAAGGTACAGGACTGGCAACAGGACAAAACACAGGTTGTTGAACAGACACAGAAAAGTTTTGTTCTCGCACATTTATGACATTTATCTTTGACCGGGCCACCGGCACCGGGTTTGGAACACAATAATTGTCATTTATACTGCCCTTGATCCCTAGGAGGGCGGGTGCCGCGACCGGGCTGACCTCCCCTTCCTCTGCCTCTAGATCTGCCACGTCCCCCAAAGGACTTCCATGCGGGCATGTCTTTTCCTGCGGAAGCACCGGTCTGAGTAGATTCCTGTCCTTGCTTCCAGTTAGTGGGGTAGGGTTGGAATCTGTTTTGCTTTTTATGGTTACCAGCGAACCCACCGCGGCCCGGACCGGGCTGGTTGGTACGCTTTATGGTTTCAAATTGTTGAATCTCATCTTCCGCTTTGCGGATGACCGCATCGGGAAACAAAGCATGAGTGTTCAGAGGGCAATTTCTCAAGGCGGAAAACGTGTCTGGTTTCACTCCTGTTTTTAAATGCTCCAAATATGAGTCTCTGCGGACTAAGGTCAAATTGGCCATCTGGACAAAGGTGAAGTCCGAGAGATGTTGAAGAGATTTTCCTACCGCAAAACTCACATTTTGATTGAATGAGGTCAGGTAATGCAACTCGTCCAATGCTGACTGAGCCTTGCTAGAAGATTTACCCTTTCCTAATTCTGTTTGTAAAATCTTAAGTTGCTCTTGGACACTGTCTTGTATTTTGGTAATGCAACGGTTGAATCCAGCAGACTGGTTGCATATATAACTCGTTTCCTTAGCCGCCTTCTCCCACTTCCTGAGGGTATCCTGGGCAATGGGGCGTGAAGGCGGTTGAGCTGAAACAGAAGAAGACTTGGCAATTCTTGTAAAGGCATTGTTCAGCTTTGCGGCATCATTGGGCCATGTAGTAACATACTTTCCCGGTCTGGTAAAGTCTTTAGGTTCGGCCGGGTGAATCCCGTACCATCTACTCTGAGATTTCGGGGGGCGGAGATATTGGTCCATATGCAACCCTCCAGGCTCTGAAGATTTGGATGGGTATCCCTCTATGAGCACAAGATTAAGGTTCTCTAATTTCTTGCACAACCAGTCTTCTGGTGGAAGAAGGACAGAGACTTTTCCTACCGGCTGAGATCTGTGTCCAACCCAGGGATTATCAGCACGAGTAGCAGGCGAGTATTCCAGATCTGGGATGTGAGACCAACCCATGAAGGCTCGGACTCCTCTTACAGTTTCACGATAGTTTTGATCTTCACTTATCGCCCGGTCAGTCTCAGTGTCAACAACGTCCGGATGATCTTCCAGTTCGGACAATTCTCCCTCTTCTGTTGGTTCCGGTCGACTAAATTCCCGGGTAGATACCGGAAGAGTTTCAGTGCACTGTTCCAATGAGGACACCGGGCCGGAAGAAGCGGGTTCAGCAAAAACCGGTTCCGGGTCCTGGTACAAATTCTCCAGTGGAGATACCATGTCCACAGGTGAAGAAGTAGTAGCAGTTACAGTATGAGTTCTATCCGGACCAAAGGCCGGACCGGCCTGGCCGGAAGGAACAGATTGTGGTAGGAAAGGGTTAGAAGACAATACTCCGGATGGAGGTTTGTGAGCGACCGGTGCCTTCACCGGTGAGAAAGATGGCTGAGAAGAAGGACGTGGTCCAATGGTTAATAGTGCTTTTAAACGAGCCATGCGTACAGCCCATTTCTCATCCATTTCCTGAAGTTCCTTACGGAAGTTAGGTTGAGGAAGAGTAAGGTCTCCAGAAGTATTGAGGGGAGGAATAACGGGTTCAGAATCCTGAGATTCGACTTGAGCCACCACAGTAACAGTAGAAGGATCAATGAGAGTGTCTTTTCCCTTTGATTTTTCTTTACGCAGTTTATAAGTCGGTGTAGCCAACTGAATAACCTGTTCTGGGGTTAGTACTTCGCAATACTCACAGGGTAGTTTCAACACACAAGGGTCCTCCCCTAAATTTTTGTCCCTGCATCTAGCACAACGTGAATGGCGGTCAAAAGACGCCATAATATGCCCGCAGGCTCCTTTCCTTTGTCCTGGAGATGCCATGATAATGTAAATATCCGATGACAAAACTTCAGGTACTCACAAATAAAATGAGAAGAAATATCCACAAATGCAAAAAGTTATTAGAAAAATACAACTTTTCAAATCGCGCCAAACGAAAAAGATGCTATGACGTCACGTCCCTCTGGCGAATAAAGCAGGAACTAGGCCACCTGGCGAGTGGATTGGAGTGTACCGGTCCGGCCGGAGGTGAAACTCAGGACGTCTTTTTCTGGCGTTTGGCGGGACCGGCTGGCGCCGGACAATAGCT
Source organism: Sabellastarte sp. h YS-2021 (assembly GCA_964017235.1). NCBI lineage: Eukaryota > Metazoa > Annelida > Polychaeta > Sabellida > Sabellidae > Sabellastarte > Sabellastarte sp. h YS-2021. The sequence goes on along the minus strand of OZ024932.1, from coordinate 81,189,820 downwards.
ATCGTCTGTTAGGTAAGATGTATTAACGCAATGAAATGTACATTTCATATGTTAAAAGAGATACAGAGAATATTGGTCAGTGATTAAAATTAAGTTCTATAACACTAAGATCTGACTTAAGGTAAAAATGAGGAAATTATTTCAAATCAAAGTGACTATAAACAGATATAACAGGAAAACTTCCAAAATGATATATACAGAAAAATTATGTCATCAATGAAGATAACGAGTGCATAGCACAAGTATTATATTGTTAATCTTCATGAATGATATATTTTTTCTGTACATGTCCAATGAGGGATGTTTTACTTTTATTATCCACCAATTTGTATGATTTCTGAGTTAAATAAATCGATATTAAAGGAGAGACTGTGAAAAAGGCTTTCAAAAACATGAGCACCAGTGAATAAAAAAACTTCAATCTTTAACATAAAATATCTCAATCTTTTCTATGTGGATTTTTATGCAACAAAAAACATAGAAGCGCTGTAAAAGGCCTTTCAATGATATATATTACATATTTGTAGGCGTCATAGTTTCCAAGATATTAGTGAAAAACCAGAAGCTATTGACACTTATTTTCCATGGTGTAGGGGTCCATTGTATACAAAAAACAAAAAAAAAAAGAAGACATTTCACGTATCTCCCTATACTGATCATATACTGTGTGTGCAGTGGATAATAAAAATAGTTTCTAGGTGAAATTTATTCACCATTAAATAAAGGGGGAAGCTATAAAATCTGTTTTAAAATAGTTAAATTAATCTCATAGTACAAAATTTATCTACAAGATTATGATCAAAGAATACCAAAATATAATAACAGACAGGGAAAGGGTAGTGGAGAAAATTAAATTTATTTCCGAAATCTTAAGAAATTTCTTTCAGAGTTAATATAATTGCAGTTAGAAGTGTCACATGACTGACAAAAAGAATTTGATGGTGGATAAAATATAGAATTATTTTGTGGGGGAAACAGAGAAAAGGGGGCAATACATGGACTGTTTTTTTTTTGTTTAAAAAAAACAAAATTAAATACATTTTAAAATGTTTCAAGTATGGATTATGAATACACTGGTACAGGTGATTTATAATTTGAACTTAGTAATTATCAATGGTGACACTTGTTATGCAGCAGGTGGTATGTTATAGTATACATAGTGTTGTTATATAACAGCAGGGAAAAAACAAGCAAAAACGTGTTAAAAATAGGCAGAACAATGTACAAGATGTGGCCAGCTGAAAGGCGTCAGCTGACTGTTCCCACTGCTGGAGGCATTACCTCTTTGAGCTTTAGAATGGATTTTTTATGACATTGTTCCATGAGCTCCGAGTACATTTCCTTGAAAAAGCTGTCCTAGGGTCAATAAAAACATGTTAACATTTAATAACAGCAATACGTGACTGTATTATACTTGACACAGTGTTCACAAGAAAGATAAAAACAAGAAATTACACAAAACAGAAGATTGGGGTTTAAGTATACTATATTTAAATGTATTTAATAAATCAGATCTAATTGTAGTTCTTGATGCTGATAGGTTGAGTTGGGCTGTGATGACTTCTCTGCATGTAACGATTTAACAAGTGTGCCTTATAGAAATACATAAACTCATACATAGCAAACAACTTTGAACAACAGCAAGTTTCTCGTTGAATAAAATAATTTTCTAAATTGATCTGTGTAATCCATATAATTTTCAAGTTTCACAAAAATATCAAAAGGCAAGATCACATGAATATGTCTTGATTTTGCATGGAGAAAGCAAAAGTTGTCATGCTGTGAATCAATATACTAATACCTGGCATGACAGTAACATTAACTTAAAAATGAACAAATAAAGACTTTGCCCTTGCATCAGATGAGAAAGTTGGTAGTTGCTGAGTGATCTATGGTGCAAAATCTTAATCTATTACATGTAGTTTACACAGCTTTCCTAAATCACTTCCTAGTCATATGGATAGAAAATAATAATATTATATTTGCACAACTTCAAATTTGCAAATTTAATAAGTAAATTAAATTTTTATAAGTTAGTACCCTATCCAATGGACAATTGCTTTACCGGTCGGCGCGACCGGTCCTGCCAAACGCCAGAAAAAGACGTCCTGTATATAATACCGGCAGGACCGGTCACAGAGTGTGCATTCGCTAGGTGGTGCACCGTACTTCCTTCCTGTCTAGACAGCGTGACGTCATAGCATCTTTTTCATTGTCTAAACATATTAAGACCCCTAGTAAGCTGATAGCGGGGCCAGATGGGTGGGCCTTGCCTGTCCATTGGATAGGGTATTAACTTATAAAAATTTAATTTACTTATTAAATTTGCAATTTTATTGCGTTAATACATCCTATCCAATGGACAATTGCTGAATAACTACCGCTTGGAAGGTGAGTAAGCTGCTAGGGACATACCTGAACTCATAAAAGAACAAAACTGAGAAGGCCCATTTTGACTTAGGGTCAGATGACTCCAAGGTCGATGTTGGCTAAGACTAACCGGTTATACTGAAGTCCAAGAAATAAACTTCCCAAAGGAACCAAGTCACAGTTTTTTTGGGGTTTTTTGTTGTTTTTTTTTTTGTTTTTTTTTTAATATTATATACAATTGTACAAGCTGTGTACATATATACATATTTACATATCTCCTCATTTTTGGGCTTGGTGGTGGACCTGTTGGGCAGCCACCACTGGCCCTAAATGAAAAAGCTCTGTATCAGCCCAAGTCACGTCCTTCAGATAGAATTGTGTGAAGGTGTTATGGGATTTCCAGTGGCAGGCTGACAGAATCTGCTCTAAGGAGACCCCCAACTGGAAGACCTTAGAAGCAGCAAAGGCCCTGACATCATGGGCTTTGACCTGATGTAGTGTGAGGGCCTCCTGGTCAGAGAGCTCATAACAAAGGATCACAGTTTGTTTGATCCATGAGGAGATGGTGGCAGGTGAGATGTCCTTATCAAAACCTTTCTTGAAGGAGACAAAGACCAACTCCTTGTTCTGCCTAAGATCTGAGGTCCTGTCCAAGTAATAGCGAAGGGCTCTGACTGGACACAAGGACCTGTCACCCTTGAGTGACTTATCCAGAGTGGGGGCCAGGGCTGGAATGACCACTGGAGCCACACTATCTGGGCCCTCCTTAGCCAGCTGATTCTTGGATAAAAAGCTGGGTGAGGGGTATAAGGACACCTTAGACCAGTCTGACTGGTGTCTGATGTCCTTATGAAGCCAAGCATGGATCTCACTCCTGTTTACCAGAACCCAGGGCCAGCAGAAAAACAGTCTTGAAGGTCAAGTGTTTTAATGAGGCCTCTTTTAAAGGCTCAAATGGAGCCTTAGTCAGCTGGTGCAAGACCAGGGAAAGGTTCCAGGAGGGTATACCCCTCCTGCCTTGGGCCTGTCTCTATGGAAACCATCCAGGAGACAGGTGAGATTCTCATCTTTGCTGACATTAATGGTAGAGTTGCCCAACTTGTCAGCAATGGTTGATCTGTACCCATCAATGGTACTGGGTTGCAACTTCCTGTCCTGAAACAGGTGCAACAGGAAGTCAGCTATGGCTTTAGAGGTGGTGCCCTGAAGTCCACCTGATTACTGGGGAACCACTTTGTAAAAATGGTCCACTTTGCCTCATAGATGGATCTGGTTGATCCTCTTTGAGGAGCCTCAATTCGTGCTGCCACTGCCTCAGAGAATCCCTGCTCCTTGATTGCTGTGGCTCTAGGAGCCAGGCATGTAGATTCAGGTTTGACAGGTTCCTGTACAGGGTCTGGTTGAATGGTTGAGACACCAGATTGGGCAGGTTGGGCAGACACAAGGGGATCTGACTGGACATTGCCACTAGATCCCAGAACCAGGGCATGTTGGGCCACCCTGGTGCAATCAGAATGATCCTGTTGCATGGGTAGTCCTGCAACTTCTCCACCACTTTGCCCAAGATGACTGCTGGTGGGAAGGCATATGGGTCCAGATCTTCCCATGACAGGCTGAGTGCATCCACTCCCCATGCCTGAGGATCGGGAACCGGTGACACAAACTGTGGTAGTTTGTTGTTGAATCTGGTGGCAAACAGGTCCACTTGTGGCTGGTACCATCGGGAGCATATAGCTTGGAAAACCTCTGGATGAAGGGACCATTCCGTTTGAATGGTCTGGCCAAGTCTGGATAGCTTGTCTGCTATCACGTTCAGCCGGCCGGGGATGTGACGTGCCTTGAGAGTTACCTGTTTCCTGGTGCACCAGGACAGGATTCTCCACAGTAGGGTACACAGGGAGCCCGACTTCATCCCCCCCTCTTTGTTGATATAGGCAACCACTGTTGTGTTGTCTGTGGCTACCAGGACTATGTTGTTTGAACAGAGATCTTGGAACTCTTTTAGGACCAGAAAGACCACTTTTAGTTCCAAGTGATTTATGTCCAACTTTCTTTCTGGAACTGACCAGGTTCCCCTTGCAGTGCGTTCCTTTAAGTGAGCGCCCCACCCTCCTTTTGATGCGTCTGTAAATATCTGCAGAGCATGTTTTAGTGGGTATAATGGTTGACCTGGAAGAACATTGCTTTCCTCCAGCCACCACCTTAAGTGGGGGTGGAGTGACCTGGGAACGGGTATTTCTAGTGATTCTGGTACTCTCCAGTTGTTTTTCAAGTGCCACTGTATGGATCTCATATGAAGTCGACCCAGATGGACTTGCTTTTCTGTGGCTGTTAGCAGTCCTATGAGGGACATGAACTGCCGGACCGGGCACACCGGACCGGACAGAATTAACAATATCTTGTCTGTTTCCTGACAGTTTACTGGTCAAAACTGAAGATGAAACGCTCTGGTGTGGGTCTGACCTTGCCCTCCCTGAGGTCGAACTGGTAACCTATGAAGTTGAAAACCTGTTTTCGCTCCAGTTCTGACTTCTCCTTGTTCACCAGCCAACCTAGTTCTCGACAGAGAGCTACCAAGGTCTGTGTATGCTGGAGACAAGTTTGGTGGGATGTGGCTCTCACCAATCAGTCGTCTAGGTACTGGTAGATTCTTATACCCCTCTGTAAAGCCATCACTTTGACTTCTTTGGCCACCACTGTGAACTCCATGGGTACTGTGGACAGACCAAAAGTTAGGGCTTTGAACTGGTAGGACTGACCCTGGATATGACAACGCATGTACTTCCTGGACTGACTGTGAATTGGTATATGGAAGTATGCGTCCTTGAAGTCTATGGAGGTGACCCACTCCCCTAGCTGTAGGGAGGTCCTTATTGTCTCTGGGGTCTCCATTTTGACTGACTCTGTTTTTAGAAAGGTGTTCAAGGTGCTCAGGTCCAGGATAGGTCTCCACCGGTTGTTGGGTTTGGGTACCAAAAATAGCCGGTTGTAAAAACCCAGTGAGTTTTGGTTTGTTACCGGTTCCACTGCATTTTTGTTTGTCAGCTGATACAGTGCCTCGAGAAGGTGGGACTGTCTTTGTGGGTTGACATAGTTGCTTATGATCGTTGGTGACCTGGTTAGGTTGGGTCTGAACTGGAAGGGGAGGGTGTAACCCTCTCTCAGTATTGTGACTACTTTTGGACTCGAACACAGAGCTTCCCACTTCTCCCAAAACTGCTGTAACCTTGCTCCTACAGGTGGATTTATGGCAACAGTTGGGACATTTGTGACAGTATTTGCAGAACTCAAGTGACCTACACAGGAAACATTGTTCACATGCTTTATTTATGTATGATTGTAACAATAATTGGGATTTACGCCTTTCTTTTGTGGCAACCCGGTGACAGAATGAACATTTGTAACAAAAGAGTTTACATGTAAAAATACAGCCTCGCTCTTGCTGGTCACTGGTGAAGGGTTTAAATCTTGTTTCTTGCCGGATACACGTACAGAGTCCTTCACTCTGGCTACATTAAAAACACAGTAATTATCATTTACTTCTCTTTGAACCCTTGGCTGGCTTTTGGGTGAAGTTTGCAGCTTTACCACGACCTTTCTGTCCAATTTGCCGGTCTCTAATCTGCTTCCAGGCCGGTGTAGTGGGCTTCCAGTCCGGTTGCTGTGTTGATCTGCCACTTGAGGAAGCGTACGGATGAAAACGTTTGGGCTTCCTGTGTGAATTGCCAGAGGAACGCCTCTCCTCACTACGTGAGATTTCATCTTCAGCTTTGACCAGTAAACTGTCAGGAAACAGTGAGTGAAGATGGACCGGTGCTGTGCATAAGGCAGTTAAGGTATCTGGCTTTACTCCACCACGTATAAACTCCAGGTAGCTGTCTCTACGTGCCAGAGTGAGGTTGGCCATGCTGATAGAAACTCCCTCTGAGAGATCCTGCATAGTACGCTGCATGGCTTGAGAGATTGACCGGTTGAAGGTCACCAAATATTCTCCTCCACTGCCTGCTGTGTTCGTTCTGCTCCCTTGCCCTTGGTTTTGTCCACACGTAGTGTCTTCAACTGTATAACCATGGAGTCCTGTACCTTTGTCAAACATCTTGACAGACCAGCAGCCTGGTTACACATCACTGACTGTTCACGGAACGCGCTCTCCCATCACCTTAAAGTGTCCTGGCTGAAAGTACGGGAGGCTGGCGCAGAAGGCAAACTACATCTGGCCACTCTACTGAACGTGCTGTTTACTTTGGCTGGTTCCGGAGACCAGTCACACACAGTTGTTGAAGCAGAGTCCTTCTTATCTGTATGCATAGCATACCATTTTGATGACCTGGGTGGCTTCACAAACTGGTCGCGCAGCAGTCCACCAGTCTCAGTGTTCCTGGAAGGGTAGCCTTCAGCAATAGTTACATTCAGTCTCTCAAATTTTCGACACAGCCATTCATCCACCGGTAATTTGACAGACACTTCACCGGTTGGCTTGACTCGGGAACCGGCAAATGGATTATCATCCAGGGAGGAAGAGGCACTGTCGTAGTCAGGGATTTGATGCCAGCCCATGAAAGATCTGACCCCTCTGATAGTCTCTCTGTAGTTGGCTTCTTCAGAGAGGTCCTGGTCAGTAGAATCTTCCGGCAGTTCACCCTGGACATTGACACTAGCTGGTAAAGCCGGCTCCCTATCCATCTCTGCCTCGCTGTCAGATTCACCAGCAATCTCATCAGTTCATACGCCAGGAAGTGACTGGTCAAACTGCGTAGCATCATTACCGGTTGGCAGAACATCAGGACCTGCACCGGGAGCCTGTGGAGGCTGGGTGGCTGTCCCTGCACTGGGAGCCTGTAAAGGCTGGGTGGTTATCTCTGCACCAGGAGCCTGTAAAGGTTGGGTGGCTACATCAGAGGTACCAGGACCCTGAACAGGGCGGGTACTCCCGGGTAGCACTCTTATTCACATCCTGCACAGCAATTGTACCGGGAACCCCCAGCAGAGGTTGGGTAGCAGTCAACTGGGCAGCCTCACCGGTGGTCTGTACAAGACTGGAACCGGTACCCTCAGTGACCAAGCCAGTAAACATCACACTGGAAGATGCACCCGGATCAAAGAAGGGATGTTCTCTGGTCACCACAGCAGAGGGATTCACAGGTCTCACCGGCACAGCAAATGACTTGTTAAGAAGCAAAGCTTCAAGTCGTGAAAACCTCTCACTCCACTTGTCATCCAAGCTTTTAAAAGTCATCAGAAGTAGGTTTACTGCTGTGTCTTCTCTTGCTGGATTTAGGAGAGCCATCAGAACGCTTCTTCTTCTTGGGTGTTGATTCAACAGAAGACGGCTTGTCAGTGTTAACCCGTCCCAACAAAGTCACGTCTGAGGGGTCCACGAGAGTGGGGGTCGCATCACTGGAAACTTCAGATTTCTTCTGCTCTCCACGTTCTTTTCTGGACTTGTAGGTCAGGGTGGCCAGTTGTTGAACTTGAGCAGGCGTAAACGCCTTACATCTCTGGCAATCAAGCTTCTTGACACAGGGATTGTCTCCCACCCCTTTCTCCCTACATCTCGCACATTTCTTATGAGTGTCGAACAGGGCCATAACGTGCCTGCAAGTTCCTCTTTTCTGTCCAGGTGAAGACATAATGATGACAGAACTCGTAGAAGTAAGTAAATATACTTAAAAGTTTATACAATGGTGTAAAACTTTGATAAACTTCAAAAACGTCTCTCTGTAGAAAACACGTCTGCACACTCCACGCGCCAAATGAAAAAGATGCTACGACGTCACGCTGTCTAGACAGGAAGGAAGTACGATGCGCCACCTAGCGAATGCACACTCTGTGACCCGTCCTGCCGGTATTATATACAGGACGTCTTTTTCTGGCGTTTGGCGGGACTGGTCACGCCGACCGGTAAAGCAATTGTCCATTGGATAGGATGTATTAACGCAATAAAATAAATATTTCAGACACAATTAATCACAAATAAGAACTATTGTTCTTAAGAATTCAGGACAAAATTGAAAATTTTAATTACTTAAATGTAGCTTTTATAAGCTACAAGCTTACCATGTGGGACTGAATGCTTTACTGGTTGCCGCGAGGCACAGACGACCAACGCTCGAGAAAAACAAGCATGTAGTTGGTTCGGCCTCATAGGTTGTCGTGACGTCATCACTTCCTGTGTATCAGCCTCCTTTTCGTTGAGATTAAACCCATGTCCCCTCAGCTGTAATACAGCGGGGAGGTAGGGTGGGACTCTTCTCAGTCCCACATGGTAAGCTTGTAGCTTATAAAAGCTACATTTAAGTAATTAAAATTTTCAATTTTATTGCGCTACAATAGCTTACCATGTGGGACTGAATGCTGAATTCAACCGCCCGGTGGCGGGATTACAGCTGAGACTGGAAGGTCTGAATGTTGTTTTTCTCGAATTGAGAGTAATAAAAAATAGTTCCGAAAAATTTCCAGTCTGAGTCCCATTTACAGAGTCCCAATCCTGAAGGTCGGACTTGTAAAGAGCCAAAAACCTGATGAGAATATACAGTGTTGTACACTGTAGGGTGTTTGGAAGGAGGATTGTGTACCCGGAGTACACAGATAGGAAGAACCCCTAAGGGCTATGACGTCAGAAATGAGGTCAAGGTTCGAGAATTGTTATTGCAACCTTATTTATAAGACAACCTTATGGTCCCAAGAATTTAAAGTTAACGTAAATTTAATATGAGAGACCTTACCTGTAACACCCTGATGAGGTAGCTTATACCTAGACCTGGGGAGACTCCTGAAGGCTTAGCTGTAGCGGACGTGCCCCCCCCCCTTTTCTTCCCGAAGGAGACATCACTGAGGAGAAGGGTCTAGGACCTGTTGAGCCGCTACTACTGGTCCCAGATACAAGTTGTTGTCGTTGTCCGACCAAGTAAGGTCTTTTAGGTAAAAATTGGTAAACGTGTTGTGAGCTTTCCAGTGACACGCTTGCATGATCTGGTCCACCGATACCCCACCGTAAAAAGCCTTAGAGGCTGCGAAGGCCCTAATGTCATGCGCTTTAACTTGGACTAAGTCCAAGGCTTGCTGGTCTGCTTGCTTATAACAAAGTAGAATGGTTTGTTTCAACCATGAAGAGAGAGTAGCGGGTCTGATATCTGAGGTATGTCCTTTCTTGAAGGAGATGAAAAGAAGAGACCGGGACCCTCTCAGGTCCTTGGTTCGGTCCAGATAGTACCTCAGAGCCCGTACAGGACATAAGGTCCTGTCTTCTTTGAATTGTCTATCTACAATGGTAGTCAAGGCAGGAATAGTCACCGGAGACACACTTTGAGAACCTTCTCTTGCTGGCTGGTTTTTGGCTATAAAATCTGATGAAGGGAACAAGGCTACCTTTTCCCATTGGCCTAGATTAGATACTTTGTTTGCGACCCAGGCGTGGATTTCGCTGCGGCGCTTGCCGGAGGCCAGAGCTAGCAAGAAAGCAGTCTTGAGAGTGAGATGTTTGAGGTCTGTGTCTTTCATAGGCTCAAAGGGCGCTTTTGTGAGCTCATTGAGGACAACAGATAGGTTCCACTGAGGAAGGTTTCTGGAACTCTTGGGGCGATCCCTGTGAAAACTGGAGAGCAACCTGTGAAGGTCCTCATTATGGGCAATATGCTGGGCCGTAGGGCCCAGAGTGTCAACAATAGCTGTCCTGTAACCATCAATGGTAGAGGGGCGCCTGTTTAGGTCTTGGTACAGGTACATAAAGAAATCTGAGATTTGCTTCACAGATGGTGAGGAGAAATCCACCGAATTATCTCTGCACCATTTTTCAAATAGGGCCCACTTTGATTTGTAGATGTTCCTTGTTGAAGACCGCTGAGGTGCAGCAATTCTCTCTGCCACTTCCACAGAGAAGCCTTGTTCTTGGAGTTGTCCACTCCTAGAGACCAGGCGTGGAGGTTGAGGTGCTGCGGGGAGCTGTGGAACACGAAGTTGTGGGACTGCTTGAGGAGTGTTGTCGACACCGGGAGTTGCAGAGGGATCTCTGTTGAGAGCTGCACTAGGTCCCAAAACCAGGGCATCCCTGGCCAGCCTGGGGCTATTAGAATGATCAGGCAGGTGCACTGCCTGATTTTTTGGATCACCCTGTGAAGGAGAGCCGTTGGAGGGTAAGCATAAGCAGTGAGACCCGTCCAGTCTATGTTTAGAGCATCTATGTCCCAGGCCTGGGGGTCTGGGATAGGAGACACGTACAGAGGGAGCTTGTGGTTCAGATGAGTGGCAAAAAGGTCCACGTGGGGAGTGAACCACTTTAGGCAGATCTGTTTGAACACCTGTGGATGAAGTGACCATTCGGTCGACTGGACCTGGTTCGACCTGGAAAGTAGGTCGGCCATCACATTCAGGCACCCTGGAATGTGCCTGGCTTTCAAGGTTATGCGATAGTGGTGGCACCAGGTCATGAGTTTCCACAGGAGTGCGCACATCTCCGCCGAGTGTGTTCCCCCTTGTTTGTTTATGTAGGCTACCACAGTTGAGTTGTCCGTGGCAACTAGCACTGTTTGGTCCTGACACTGGTCTTTGAAGTGTCTGAGAGCCAGAGAGACAGCTTTTAATTCTAGGACGTTTATGTGAAGTCCTTTTTCCTGGGGAGACCACAGACCCTTGGTGGAACTTTGATCTAAGTGAGCGCCCCAACCTACGTTTGAGGCGTCGGTAAAGAGTTGGATACTGTGGTCTTTGGGATGAAGGTCTGCGCCTCTCATCACATTTGTAGGATTCTGCCACCAGTCCAGATGAGCAGAAATGACTTCTGTCCAGGGAAGGAGGCTGTCCAGCGACTGAGGAAATTTCCAGTGCTCTTTCAGGTGAAACTGAAACGGTCTCATGTGAAGGCGTCCCTCCGGGACCATCTTCTCCGTTGAGGCTAGCAACCCAATTAGAGACATCAAACATCTTGCAGTCAAAACATGTTTCGACTTGAGTCGTAGGATCAAATCCTGAAGTTTGAGCCATCTCTCTTGAGTGGGTTTTACAAGGGCTGAATCTAGGTGGTATTCGTAGCCCACGAACGAGAACACCTGAGTTGGTTTCAGTTCTGATTTCTCTTGGTTTATGATCCATCCCAAGGACTGGGTGAGATCTACCACTGCCCGAGTGTTCACTAATGCTTCCTCCTGGGACTGAGACCTGATCAGCCAGTCGTCCAGGTATTGGTGAAGTCTGAGTCCTCTGCTGAGGGCCATGAGTTTCACTTCTTTTACGACCATGGTGAATACCTGGGGGGCTGTGGCTAGTCCGAATGGGAGCGAGGTGAACTGGAACACCTGTGACCTGTGGCAAAATCTTAGGTACTTCCTTGAGTTTGGATGGATGGGGATGTGGAGGTAAGCGTCCGACAGATCTATTGACGCTACCCATTCCCCTGGAATCAGAGAAGTCCTGATGGACTCTGGCGTTTCCATTTTGAACTTTTCTACGTGTAGAAAAGTGTTGAGCCTGCTTAGGTCTATTACTGGCCTCCACCTTTGGTGAGGCTTGGGTACAAGAAACAGGCGACTGTAAAACCCGAGAGATTTTACATTTTCCACCCTTTCGATAGCGTTCTTTAACAGGAGAGACTGGATGCAATCGGCCAAGGCTTGGTCTTTTTGAGGGGCCTTGTACTCTGACACAATCAGAGGAAATCTTATCAAGTTTGGCCTTGAGAGGAATGGCAGAACGTAGCCATTGGTGATGATATTTAACACGTTGGCTGAGCAATTGTTTGCGTGCCAGTCTCTCCTGAAAGAACGGAGGCGACCTCCTACTGGTGGATTGATTGAGGCTTGATAGGAGTCATTGGGAAGAGGGGTTTCCACGCCCTTTTCCTCTGTTGTGGGGTCGAAAACGACCCCTGGAGCCTCTGAAGTTTGGTTTTCCTCTAGAAGAGGGAAACGAATAGTTGCTGCTTTGGGATGAATTGCCCCCAAAGGGGCGTTTCCTGTAGGAGCCTCTTCTCTTATTGTGGTGGGAACCACGAAAGGGCTTATTTTGGTAGGGTCCGAAACCCTGAGTATCTTTTGAGGTGCCTTTTTTGAGAAGGAAGTCCTCGCCTTCCTTCACTGACTGGGAGTTGAACAGGGAACGAGTCCAGAGAGAGGAATTCCTGAGCTCTTGACGTCTGGTTTCCCCTAATTGTGGCTGCAGATGGGACATTTCGGCTTCGCGTCTAAGCAAGCCGGAAGTTGCCATTGTGTAAAGTTCCCTTTGTAAAATATGGGCAAGGGATTTGCTCAGGCAGGTTATGGCCTTATGTTGAATAGTGAGGGTCTTCTCCCAGAGATCAAAGTAGTCATAGGCCTCATCATAACCACGTTTTACTGCTTTTTCAGGGTCGGCACCTTTCCTGACCTGGGACTTGACCTTCTTGAAGGTCTCTTTTAGTCCATAACGACACCTCCTCATGGTGGAGTTGCAGGAGGAGGATGTCTTGGCAAAAGTGGTCGTGAAATTCAACGTGGTTAAATTGTACCTTGCCTGTTGTTCTAAGTCCTTGAGGACAGAGAGTGGGACCTTGCCTAAAGGGGCCCCCGAAGGTTTAGGAGAAATACAGATCTTAGCAAAGTCTGCATTTAATTCTTGGAGTTTCTCCGAAAAGCAAGGTTGTCCAACCTTGTACCACTTAGAAGTGGAAGGGGGGGGCTTTGGGTATTTGCCCTCTGCCAGGTTTGCAGCCATAAGGTCATTGTTGAATTTGTCAAAGGCATCTCTTATACCAGAGTTGAGGGGCAACATAGCTGATGGACCCGTAGGTCTCAGCTCCTGGACGGCCACCTCGTCATCGATACCTATGATAGCAGTAGCAGGTCTGGGGACTGAGTCCCTCGGATCAGGTAATTTGAGGATACGTCGAAAAGTATCTACCTCCTCCGCATATTGATTTGGGATGTCAGCCAAAGCTACATCCCTATAGTAGGGCGGATCAAGGTCAATTTGAGGATGTTCCTGATCATCAGAGGCCATTCTCTGGGGCTTGGGAGACCTGTGTCTACGTCTAGGGGACTGATCCTCCCCTGACGATGAGGGCAAATATGTGGACCTTGATTTATGTTTAGACTTGTCAGAGTGCTTTTTTGGTCTAGGATATGAGGGGCGATCATGATCGGAATCAGATCCCGAACCTGAGATTGGAGCATGGCTAACCTTGTGAGAGGACGTCTTGGGACGAACAGACTGTGTATGTTCGGAAGAGCTAGGACGAACGTCCGAACCTTGCTCGGCCTGAAGGCGAGGAGGAAGAGAAGGGCCATATTCAATATCCATGGGTTCTGAAGCACTGACAGAGGTCTGAGGTTCGGTGCGAACAGCCGAAGAGGCGAGCTTATCAGCCAGCCCTTGTTGAGATTTTAGGAAATCGTCACGCATAGATTTAAGGGCATCATAGATGTTGGCTTGAAAAGCACCCAATTTCTGATCAAATTTGTGGTCCAGAGCCTTCTCTACAGAAGAATGGACTTTATGATGTAAGGCTGTACTGGGCGTGGGAGGAACAGTACGCCCTGGTGTAGTAAGAGGCAAAGGATCGAAAGATAAGGGTCTGGGACGTGGAGGTGAAGTAAACAAATGATCGGCCGCAGCCTCAAGCTCGGCTTGCGATCCAGAAAACGATTCAAAAGAATCGCCAAGAACCTCGTCCCGATCTTTGTCCGAAGCCTGTGAAGTGGGATGTTTTTTCTTGTATCGTCTTCTGTTAGCAATTTTAGTGGACTGTTCGTCTGTGAACGACGCACAGATTTGACAAGTACCAGCTTTTGTAACACACAGATCATCGCCCTTCCCAGCATCTCTGCAGGAGGGACAATAGCCATGACTGTCGAACGGCTGACAGAAATGATTGCATTTGCTGGATCTGGGTTTATCTTTAGAAGACTGGTGGGCAGTGGCCATGTTTTAATGCAATAAAATATGAAATACTCCGAACCGTAGATTCGAGCAGTACTAGTGTAGTGGCGAGCACACAACACGTGAAGAAAGAAGACGTTAAAACTGACAAAATAAAGCACCGGAAGTGCTGAAAATTGGGTAAAAGATTCTATACTGCTAAATAAGGGAAAAGCCGAATTATGGACGAATGACAAACAATATATCCAGAGATATAATAGAAAACAGCTTTGAAGACTTAGCAGAGCATCCAATATGGCGGCGACCAACGAAAAGGAGGCTGATACACAGGAAGTGATGACGTCACGACAACCTATGAGGCCGAACCAACTACATGCTTGTTTTTCTCGAGCGTTGGTCGTCTGTGCCTCGCGGCAACCAGTAAAGCATTCAGTCCCACATGGTAAGCTATTGTAGCGCAATAAAATAAGCAATTATAATTCAATTCAGTAAATATTTTGTAGAAAGGCCCTGACAGACAATACATTCTTCTGAAAGTGTGCTTTCCAAACAGTTCAAACTCTAAACCATTTATTGGGTAATCTGAAAGAAGAACTTGGGCAACAAAATATGAAAAGGAGATCTGGAATTTTTTACCTAGGCATAGAATTTTTTTTCTCAGGGATTAAATGAAAGTGTTTTATACAACTTCAATGTATCACAACTAATGCCCACCAAAAACTTCCATTTTTATCAGGTACATAGAAAAACATTTAACACAATGCCACCCAATAGATTTTGTAAACATTAAACAGCAGCAAGAAAGAATGAATTCAAATAATTGTTTTTCCTAACAAACAAACTTTGTTAATTTTTTCAGCAAAATCATCTTTGGTAACCAAGGTAGTATGTTTAATCCTGATTCATAATGACCAATTCATGTAATGTCTGCCAAAACACTTTTTAATATAGCTCCTGGAAAAAGAATTGATGAACAATCATCCTTGTTACTTTACAGCAAGCTCAAATAACAGCCGAGTACACATTCGTTATAATGTTCTTGTCATTTGGCAATGTACTTTAAGTGCAATAAAATAAGAAAACATGCATAACAACAATGTCAAAAGATTTCTGAGCATGCAACATATTTTTGCACAACATTGCATTAAAATTAAGTGCATCAATAAAGGATAATAATAATTTTACTAGCTGGACAATTATAACAATCAACAATATAATAAACATCACATTCTGCTAGTGGTGTGAACGATAAACCGGTAACTGGTTTTTCGTTCATTTTTGGTATAAATAACAAAATCTGCAAAGAATATTTGGGAACCGGTTATTGAAAACGTCTTCATTTAAGGTTTTCTAATGGCTGATACTTCATCAAAACGTCACATTTTTACTTTATATTGAGCAAAAGTTATGTTTACATACTTAATGATATCTGGCAAAAGCCATTTCCAGTTCAAGTTCTTATTCATGTACGTCTGCGGAAAACTTGTCAATGCCACTAACAAGCATACAAAATTCTGGATTTCATTCGTTTCAAAGCCCCGGTGACAGATTTTAATTTCTGCAAATGGCCCCACCTCTATACTTTGCAAATATGAGGAAACATGAACATAATATAAAAATTATAGCTACAGCTTAATGAAAAACATTATTTACAGCTTAATGGAACACATTTTTCAAATTTAGAATTACAATATACAGAACAAGAGCACTTAAAAAGCACACGCCAAGGGATATTATGTGTGGTTCAAACTGTAGAAAAAATCCAAAACCCTTTTAATTTATTATTCTTTCTTTTTTTTCTTCTTCTTCTTTTTTAATGGATTGACACCAAAATCTATTCAACTAAAAAAAATTGCCTCTTAATTACTTTACTGCTTTGCAAGGAAACCTTCTGAAGGACAAACATACAGACAAATAAAGAAACAAAGAGTGGGGTAAAATAATGCATACATATGGGAAAGTAACAACTGACTTTGTGCCAAGGAACCACAATATCAGAAGGGTTGGCGAGCTGTGACAAACTACACACATAATTGATGTGAATATACATTTCTCAGACAAAAAAATGGGTACGCAGCAGGCTACTTACCCCTTGTATAGTATCCTCTATGAGGAACACACTACACCTCTGGCACTGCAGCATCTCCTGAGCTTCCAGCATGATTTTCTCAACCAGCTTGTCCAGGTTCTGCTGCTCAGCGAAAATACCCTTGGCCAGATTGAGTAGGAGCTAAAACAGACACAGACACATTGAAAATTAGAGACAGCAGTTATGAACCAGGCACTTAAAAGTAGTGTTAAAACACCTGAAATATTTACAGGTCAAGGATCCTTAGATTTCACCTTTTCAGCTTTTCCTCCTTAAAATTCAAACTACATGTAAACATGTCTTTCATGTTGCACACTTAACTGAAAAAGAAATGGCAATTTGGATCCGATAATCTGAATTGTATATAACGGTATTATAGATTTCTTTTTCAAGGAAAAAATAAAATTCATCAACAGGTTTGGGCCAGTTTAAAGAATACTACAATGTAACCTAACATTTTGAAAACAAAAAAGGACTGGTTCTCAAATTTTCTCTCAAAATATCACAATTTTGTACACAAAACTAGATGTGGGACATCACCTGGTACAGTACATTTACTGTGATGTGCTGCTTTCCATTCATATTTATGAGGAGGGAACAACATTTTTTTACTACTGCTTTTCTGTCACCAATAGTTAAAAATAGCCAGCCTCGGCAGGCAGAACCCCAGCCCACAGGTACAGGTAAATGGCCAGTGACATTGAGATTTGGGAAAATCTTAGGAACAACATCCATTGTAAGAAGTATGGAGGACCCACAAGATGTTCTACAAAAGATTCACAGGCCATGATTTCTTACAAGTAGTTTTCATATTTTGAAGCCCTAGAAACAATTATAAGGGAGATATAAGGCCTTTTTGACATGACCACCCTCCTAGTTGGTATTAACGATGTGATATGGCGGCCATTTTGTTTCTAAAACAAGGACACAATTACTCTGGCACAAGCTTTCCTGTCCATTTACATTTTGTGCAAATCCTATTAAGCTAGCTGCAATATTTTAGGTTACAGAAAATAGTAAAGATTTTACAACAAACTTTAAGACCCAAAAATCTTTAAAGTGTTGCCACGGTAACAGTTGTTACCGGATACCCCCCAAAACCTAATCAGCTCTAGATCCTCTTGGGATAAACATCCCCTGAAAATTTGGTGAAAATCCATGTAGGGGTTTAGGCTGTAGAACACCCACAAGCTTTATGCCCGCCGCCGCCCGGACGGCGCAGGGGACGACTATAAACCCAGCCTTTATGGGCTGGGGTTAAAAAGTACTTCATACATCAAGAGCAACAACATTAAAAAATGTAAATTTAATTTCAGTAATTTTTGGGTAATCCTGTCATTCCTGTGAACATATGCCCAGTAAGGTACCAATCCACATCCTAACCTTGTCACTGGCAAATGTAAATTAACTGAAAAGCAAGAATTTAGGATTAACTGGAAGGCAAGAATGTACCAAATGGTCAGAAGCAGTCAGATTTAGATCATCACTTTAGGACTACACTTGAACACAAATCAATGGAATAATGACTCCACTGACAAAATTTTGTACAATCTAAGATACAAACACGTAAATACTATTGAAGTTTATGGTAGGTTATGTTGAAGATAAAGTACACAATTAAAATTTGATCTGAATATCCCTTCAACATTTGAGGTCAAACTGCCATTGGAACATGTTGCCGTGAGCTAGATTTGACCAAAACCAACATTTGAGATTGTGAAGCAACTTGAAGGGCTAGGTTTGTACATGGATTGAACCTGGTTCATTTATGTAGTGAGTCCAAGACTTAAGTATTTTACCTGGTTTCTCTTGTACTCTTCCACCGACATCTCAAAGAGCTGGGCATTGGTCAAACCAATACCACAGAATGTCAGGTAGTTTCTGAACACCTGCAAAGTAACAGTCAATATTAAAACAAAAAAAGGTTCTTAATGTCTTAACATTATTGTTAAATCAATGGAAATTTAAAAAGAATGCTAAATGACTTTTGACATTAAGAACAACATTGCAGGATTTATTCTTTGCTCCATTCAGGAAATTAAAGATCCCAACAAAAGACTAGAAACTGCACATCAAAGATATATTAGAATATGGATTTCCAAATTTTCAAAAGGGCTATTGATTACTCTATAGCTACCAGATAACCAGATTTTTAGGCAGTGTTTTTATTTTCTACAGATTTGGAAATCCTCCACAGACAGAGCTTTAAGAGTGGTAAGTCATAGACTGCAACATTTAATATTGACATTCATCACTAATTTAATGAATTGTTTCTATTTCTGGAAACGAGTTTTAGGACTCCTTAAAAAACATATTCCTAATTTAGTTAACTGATTGAGGTATGTCGTTAATCTGAAGGAAAAATGCAATGATGACAGTACCACGGCCTAAAGGTGATTCTTAATTGCAGACAGTTTGCCTGGGATTAAATTGGATGTGTGAACTAGACTGAATAGAAATGATTAATTAGGCTTCCAATAACCAGAAGTGCTCGGAAGTTTAGCTTTAGGTTGGTATATTTCCTACCAATATAGAAACTTGCATTCCAAGCATCACAATCAACAATGCTAAAGTACAAACTTCTGCCAGTGGCAATGATTTCAATAATTAAAGGACAGAATTTTTTTATTGAATTTCACTGTTTCTGCAGACGGAAACTTCTAACACTAAATCACGACACACAAAATTAATTATTAGCTTTTGGGCACAGTACTATTTAAAAATAACTTAATAGACAATTCTGCCTAACCAATTTGCAATTAAACAGATATGCACTTTGATATTAACAAGTAATATTACCTCTTGGTGGATGTTCAATATTACAAATTCAATGAAGGGAAAGTTGGAAAATAAGAAACTACCAATTTTCTGACCACAATTTACATCTGTTTTCTTATCGAGGTTAATGACACTGAAAAACTGTCATTTAAGAAAATCTGAAATTAAAATTTTTTCAGGGATTGGAGGAAAATTTAACTTTTTCTGCACTGAATATGGTGACCACTGACTAGATTTTACTGTTTTGTTTACACACTACATAATTCCGACAATTTCTCATATGCATTAATTTAACAGACTTGTAAAGCCCTTTAAGGCTGAAATTGTGTAACTACTTTTTAAAACATAAATATCATTCAATCTTTATATTTTATTTACAGAATTTCAAAAGAAGAACTACAAAACCACCAACTTTTACTGGCAATTATGTATGGCATGTTACCATTAGTTACATGAGCCGTCAGTCATATATAATAATAAAGACCTCATATTTGTATTTTATCACAGATTCAAGGACGGTTACTTAACCTCCTGGAATAGGGCCCATGGGAACAGCAACACATTTTCAATAGTTAAGAGACATAACCTCTCAAAACATAGCATTCTATAATGCAAGTATGTGAGACCTAGAGACAGGAATAATAATCTCCAGGGTTTTGGACACATGCCACTTGTTTTTCAGGTCCCACTGGACCAGTCTCGTGAAGACAGCATGAGGGCACTTGCTTCTCTGTGTGGCCTTCAGCATATCTATGAGACATGGATTGATGCACTGAACAAGCTGATTTTGACAGCAGGGAATTTATTTTTGAACCCATTGGTGAGTTTATCCATTTTCCTTTCTGCAATGCAAGTCTTACAGATTCTGGGGTTTCCATTTGGAAAGTCTTGACATATACATATGGAATTCAGATCCAAGATGCGCCTCTATTTGTTGCTTGGTTTTGGAACCAGAAAATATATTTTGTAAAGGCCAGGAAAGATTGAACTTTGATCTAATTTATGGCCTGCTTTTGTAAGATGGTATACGATGCTCCTGCATGCAGCTGTTCCTGGTGGGGTTGGCATAACCACTTTCCATGACAGGATTTCTGGTCAGATGGAGTTTGATTTTGAAAGGCAGGGTATAGGGGCTCACAGCTTTGTTTGTCCACCCGTTGAAAATTACAACATGTACAGGAGTTCCAACATTTTGAACAGAACAATTTTTTTTTTTTTTTTTACAACAGAAGGATCTAGTGGTTTTTTTTATTTTTATTTTTTTTTTTTAATTAAATCTTTTTTTTTCAGCATATGAACATAAAATATATACACTGTATGGCATAACAGTATACAGTATATGACTATGACTTTAAAACTGATTGATAGAATATAAGCTCACTTCACCAGTGCCGATAAACATCACTTCGCTTTCTTTTTAGGTACAAATATTTGCATACAGTTGTCCAAAGAGCATACAAAATTTACCACTTTTCCCCTTTCTGTCATAGACTTGTTTCTCTATGAAGAGGTGACATTTTAAGTTTGTGATGTAGTCTATTAAACTAGGCCTTTTCCTTTCTTTGTTGCAAATATGGATGAAAAACTTGCCAACTGATACACAAAAGTTAATTACCGTATTAAAAGAAATAGTTCTGTGAATTCCAAATATCTTCTATTTTAAATTCAAGATTAATACTTGTAACGTGGTTAATCCATGTTTTAAAAATTCGCCAGAAAGTTTTTATTTCTTCACACTCATAGAAGATATGCACAATACTTTTTTTCAATGTTACAGTATTCGCAGTTTCCACTTATTTCAGGTACAAACTTTGATACTTTGCTTTTTGATGCATAAATTCTGTGAAGAATTTTATACTATAACATTGTTATTTTTATATTGTAAGTGGTAAATTTTGGCAGAAGAAATACTTTCTTCCATGTTTCATCATTAAACACAAAACCTTTAGCATTCCAACTATTAATACAAGTTGGTTTTGTTATCACCTTCTTTACCATTGACCAGTAACACTTTTTACTAGATACATTAGTCAGCATAGTTACCTGACTTTCATATATTTCTATGTTCTCAAATGGGATGTTCATGTTAAGTAGTTGTCTCCATTTGTTTGGTATAGCAATTGTTACGGAGTTCAATTTTAGCCAGTTTATTCTTCTGTTAAATTTTCTTTGAAATTCCCCATGAGTCGGGAGTCTGCCATTATTTTTAACAATATCACCAATCTTCAGAAGGACCTAGTGTTACAGCTTGAACATTTACAGTTTTGGTCCAAAATTCACACAAGATCCAACATTCCTGGACTCATAGGATTTATAGTGTGTGAGGCTTGCCTCAGGATGACTTAAATCCACATCCAGAGATACCACTCCAATGTCTGCCTCTGGTAGAGTGACCACAAGATTCCAAAGATCTCCATGCGGGCTGCTCAATGGATGCCGTGAGGAATGAGAAGCTTTGGAGTCTTTCTGATAGGGCTTGTAATGGTGTATTATTCTAAATCAGTGACATGAGCAAGATCAACATATTTCTCAGTACAGCTTGGAGAATCACATGACATAATTCATGTTTAACATTCTCTTCCTCAGTTGTCCTTTACACTGCATCTGAGAAAAGCGCAAAAGAATGAAATGGAACATTACACAACTCTGACCAGGTGTCTACCATGACTCCTTGATTTCAAATGTCTATGTAGACATGCCTCCTAGGGAGAATGTTTGCCATTTGGATAAACAATGTGTCAGACAAATGTTGCATTGCCTTGCATAAAAACAAAATGCCACATTCAGATAAAAAGAATGTAAGGTTTGTGATCTCAGTAAGAGTCTGACATGCTCTCTCAGCAGAATTGCCTTTCCTCATTCCTAAGAATCATAACATCAGTTTGAATATTGTTTGTAACATGTTAATATATCTGTTTAAGCCAGCTGCACAGTTACAAATGTAACTGGCTTCCTTGACTGTTTTCTCCCACTTTCTGGCAGTCTCCTGGGAGAGTGGACGAGCTGTGGGAGGAACTGTAGCTGTGCCAGACGCCTTGGCAACATGGGCAGTCACTGTTGCATCACTTTGCTGAAACAATACAAACCAGGACATTTAACTGGTTGATTTATGCCAAATCCAAACTATACCACATTGGACTGTGACTTGGCCAGTTTAATGAACTGATCACTGTGGAAACCACTGGCTTCGGTGGAATGGCTGGAATATCCAGTAGACAGAATAAGGTTCATATCATCCAGTTTGTAATGCAACCAGTCCTCTGGAGGAAAATCCATCAACACTTTCCCAATGGGCTGACTATGAATCCCTGTCCTTGGCTTTGCAGATAAAGAAGCTACTTAAGGTCAGGGATGAACAGCCATCCCATGTACGATCTTATATGTCTCGACAGGATTGAATTTTATCCTGAGAGTCCTAATCCTCATCTTTCTGACTGGAAAGGCCATTATCTGATACACACACACACACACACCAGGTTAACAAGCAGGTTCATACAGAGTCTGTCCTTAATCCTTATTACTGTCCAAATACCAGTGCAGGGTCAGGAAGGAACTAAGATGTTTGCCACTGTGGACCAGCAGGTAACACACTCACCTGGGGACACAGAGGACGTGGCTTCAATCCCAGGTACAGGCAGATACATAGTGGCTCTTAAAATGGCGGTCCTCTGTCATTGGGTCCTATCCCCAGTGGCAGGCTAAAGAACCTCAGGGACGTTGATAAATGGTCATCCTTGAGCCTCTGTCTTTCAGTTAGGGAAATATCTGTTACTTGAGAGCTTGGGCTGTACCTTTGCAGTCTGATGGGTTAAATAGCACTTTGAGTCCTGTATTATATGGAGATATTGCGCTGAGTATAATTACACAATAATAATGTTGATGGATTTTTTTCCAGATAAAGCTGTTCCAGTGGAGAAACCATGTCATGGCTGGTACTAGCTTTACTACCTGGTGCCCTTTCCAGTCAGCCAATCTGGCTGGGACAGAATGACAACCTGAGGCTGAAAGAATGGAGAATAAAAAGAAATGGTTCCAATCAGCGGAGGGTGTTACATTCATCTCGACCAGTGAAATACCAGTTGTGGTTGGGAACCACATGATAAAAGTGCTAATAAGCTAGCAAATGCTACAGTTGTAGCGCTCCCATCCTTCAATTCAAAGCTCTGTTAATTAACAGATTGTTCACTGACACCTGGGGTAGTTTGATTGAGAGGGGAGATTTAAGAACGATCTAAATCCTTAATGTCCCCTCTTCATCAATCGAATCCAACTGTGACTTGAGCAAGATTCACATATTTCTTGGCTCTTATTTGTTTTTGTCTTCTCATTTTATATGCCAGGATATTGAAGGGTAACCATAGCTGTTGTGTTTGTTCAGGAGATAAGTTCAGACATATTTTACATTCTCTACTGAGTATGTACGCGACACTACCAACACCCTTCTTTCTACAGTGAGCACAATGACCATGAGTATTTCATGACCATCAAAAACTGTCATTACATGGTCACACGAGCCCTTTATTTGTCCTAGAGATGCTGGGATGCCATTTATAAAAAACTATGTTTTCAACTGCAGTATTAAAAATCACACAATAAACGGTTTCTCTCAAAACAAAAGTATTTTGATCTGAGCCAAACTATCAGAAGAAGTCATGTGATCAGTTGCCACTTTAAGTGAGAATTGGAGTAGGTGGCCACCTAAAGAGTGATTGGGTCACTTATAACCGGTCCACCTGGAGCACATAAGTCAGGATCTCTTTTCTGCATCTGGTGGAACCGGCTTGTTCCAGACTAAGACATATGTATGTTAGGTAAAAATATATTAATGCAATAAAACACAGTATAAAACAATACTAATAATAGAAAATGTTATTAAAAATTAGTCTTACTACCCTACCTTTGCACAAGGAATCCCTGGATAAGACACTTAAAATGTAAACAAATATCCACGATAAGAAAAGTTAATACCATATTTAGTCAATTATTCATGGTGGTAAACTTTAAATAGAATTGATCACCAGCACACTGCATGACATTGATAATTTAGTGGAAATGCAGATAGGAAATCTCCCTAAAAGACATTGGTGATTTGCATTGATAAGCAAATAGTGATTGCTTTGTGACATCTAGTTGTAATTAAAAGCTTTCACAAGTGATTGTTGATACCAAATTACTAGTGAAAGTTGATAATAGGCTCTGAGGACCCTCTTCAACCCTGCATCTGACTATACACAAAACCCATCAATAAGCCAATGTTCATCACTCAGCAAAACTCAAAACAGATAAAAATTGTATTGTTGTGAAACAAGGTCAAGACATAAAAGTGTCTTAAGTGTGCCAATTACACCACTTTAATTCTCACAGATAGCAACTCTAGAATGATGCAAGTGTATGCTTTGTAATGCACACACAATTCATCCCCCCAAACAACTGAAATTGGTTTTACTTTGAAAACAAACAAATCATCAAATTCCAGTCAACATCAGAAGGTGGCTGTTTGATTTAGACATTTAAAGCTCAATGATTTTATCACACAAAAATAATTGAATGCCACTTTCACACACAGGAGAAGGCCCAAATATCAACTAAAATCCATTAGCATGGAAATTAAAGCGAAAAAAAATACAAATAAAAAGATATTACATTGTCCTGAGGTGACATTTACTGCACTAAATGTTCCTTTTCTTAATGTGGGTGTTCCACCACACGACTAAGGCTCCCGATTAAGGGTTTTGGGGGGTCGGTTTGAAATATTTGCTTAGTCCCAGGCGTCCTGTAAGGGTCGGTTGTGGTCGGTTGGGGCCGTGTGAGAAATCAAACATGTTTGATATTTCACACGACTACAACCGATTCATATTTCCCGCCGTCAACAAAATGTCCAGTCCCAGGCGTCCTCAGGCCTCCTCAGACCCAAATTTACAGAGTCGGTTGTTGTCCCAGGCCGCCTGCGACCCTTAGTCCCAGACCTCCCTAGCTTAGTCCCAGGAGGCCGGTTGTTAATCCCAGACTCAAATATGATGCGTATGAATTTCATGCGTCTGAAAGTGGGTCGGTTGCATTAGTCCCCGGAAGCCTCAGACCGTCTGCGGTGTCCTGGGACCCAAAAATCAAGGTCTGGGACTAAGAACCGACTAAGGGTAATCGACCCTAACCGATCCAAACCGGCCTCCCCAGGACGCCTGGGACCACGCATTTTCAGTCTGCGGCGGCCTGAGGACGCCCCAGGCGGCCTGGGATTAACAACCGATTAAGAACCGACTGTTTTCCGCGCGTTGGAAATTAAAACGAGGCAATGAGCAGGTCTGGGACTATATAAGCGACCGCGCACACATTCTCGTTGTTACTGACTGTTTGGCTACTGAGAGACGTGTGTCACTGATTTGTAGGGGTTTTCAGTTTTTATTTTATATTTTATATACTTGAGCTTAGGGCAAATTTCACAGTTAGGAGACACATTTTACTATTTTTTTATTATTTTGTCGACTGGATTATGAGGAAAGAGAAAGGAGGGAAGAGAGGAAGGAAAAAGATGGATGAGAGGGAGAAGGAAAGTCAAGTAGAGGAGAGGAGTGAAGTTATAACAGAAGAAGGAAGTGAGAGGAGAGAGGAGGAGGAGATTCAGGAAGATCCAGCTATTGGGGAAGCTGTGGCAGAAGAAGAAGAGAGGTGTGAGGAAGATCCGGAGTGCCATTCTCCAGCCAAGAGAGCCAGGGTGTGTGCCACTTTTACAGACAGTGAGGAAGTTTCCATTGTGGAATTTGTAAAGCTGCACCCTGAACTGTATGACAAGGAACATTCACGTTTCCACGACAGGACCAGAAGAGAGGCTCTCTGGGCAGAAATATCTGCAGAACTCAAGCTCCAGCCCTTTGATGTGAGAAGATGGTTCGAGTCCCAGCGAACCCGTTATGGGAAGCTGTCTAAGCTCCAATCTGGCCAAGCCCCGAGGGAGATGACCAAGAGACAGTCCTGGGTGTACCAACAGATGGGTTTTCTTAAAACCCACATCAGAAGAAAGGGGGCCAATAGAAGTTCAGGTTTTGAGGCCAGTCCAAATACCAGCAGGCAGGACGAATCACGTGGCTCAACTACTGATACAGAACACCTCGAGTCCAGTGTCCTGAGGGAGAGGAGTCAGTCCATCATTACATCAACGCCCGTTTCAACTACAGACTCCAAGATTCTCGAACACTTTGAGCAGATGAGGACACTTATCTCTGGTTTTCTGCATCAGAAGTCAGACAGGCAGCCCTTCTTTGACTACGTGGCATCAGAGGCCGAGAAGATGACTCAAGAAGAATTTGAAGAATTAAAGGGCAAGATTTTTAGAGACATCGAAACTATTAAGAGTAACCGCAGACGTCAGCCATTGCCCAGAAGATCAGCCACTGTTACCACGGAGTCCCAGAGGGTCGGCCTACTGCCAACAACCACTCCACAGGCGTCTAGTTCCACTCAAGCAGCAGCTAGCAGCAGTTTTGTGTACTATACACCAAGCCCCATTGGCTTCAGCAACCCTACATCTGTCCTAACTGTACAGGACGAAGGGAGCAGACACAATCTGAGTGGAATCTTAAGCCAGCTACCAGATCTGACATCAACACAGATCGTCGAGCAGCCTCAGCAGCAGCAGCAGCAACAACTGCAGCAGCAGCTCTTTACTATCACCACTTCAGCACTGCCTCAACAGCAGCAGCAGCCTCCTCAGTAGCCATCCAGTCAGGGCGGGTCTTTGACCTGCCAGGCCCTTTTCAGGGCCACCAAATCTTCCAAAAACAATTATTCAGCTACGTGTTCTTCCAATTCCCCTCCCAAAACAAAAAAGTTCAGTACAAATACTTATCACAAGAAAAAAAAAGTTCAAGTCCAACACCTACACCACCCCAAACATGAAACAAATAACCCATGGTACCACACATAACAAAAAAGGCCACATAAAAAAAAATAAAAAGTAACTCCCAATATGGCCATTAATCAGCCCATTTTTAGATTAAAATCCATGGGATAGTTTAAAATCTTTAATAGAAAAGTCCAACACTTACACCTTCCCTAGATTTAAAAGGCATTATCACATACTTACCAACCCACAAACAGACAAACCCAACACCAAACATAACCCCCAAATAACAAACCCAGTACCAAACCTAACACCCAACTACCAAAAATAAACCCAACCCCAGTAACCACCAAGCAACAAACACACAAACCCAAAAGTAAATAGAACCCATGCCAACAAACTGACAAACTATTTTGCAAACACAATCCCCCATTATTGAAAGCAAAACTAGTACCATGGGTATATTTTCCAAATTTTTGTGATTAGAAGTGAAGATTTAAAATTGAAGATTTCCATGAAAACCTTTCTGCTACAAATAAATTTCAAAGCCATGAACAAAAAGAATTGGTGAAATTATGATGTGGATTTGAAAATATATAAAAAAATAATTTAATTTGGGATATAATGTGTGACTTTGTGTTTGGCTTTTGTTTAACAGTGGGTTTGTCTGTTTGTTGGGTGAGAAAGTTGTGTCTGTCTGTTTGTCCGTCTGAACAAGTTATGTTTGGCATGGGGTTTGT
Source organism: Sabellastarte sp. h YS-2021 (assembly GCA_964017235.1). Classification (NCBI taxonomy): domain Eukaryota; kingdom Metazoa; phylum Annelida; class Polychaeta; order Sabellida; family Sabellidae; genus Sabellastarte; species Sabellastarte sp. h YS-2021. Next base: position 81,162,159 of record OZ024932.1, on the reverse strand, counting down.
CTGTTTGTCCGTCTGAACAAGTTATGTTTGGCATGGGGTTTGTCTGTTTGTCCATCTGAACAAGTTATGTTTGGCATGGGGTTTGTCTGTTTGTCCGTCTCAACAAGTTATGTTTGGCATGGGGTTTGTCTGTTTGTCCGTCTGAACAAGTTATGTTTGGCATGGGGTTTGTCTGTTTGTCCATCTGAACAAGTTATGTTTGGCATGGGGTTTGTCTGTTTGTCCGTCTCAACAAGTTATGTTTGGCATGGGGTTTGTCTGTTTGTCCATCTCAACAAGTTAAGTTTGGCATGGGGTTTGTCCGTCTGTAGCAAACATAGCTGATTAATTGTTTTTGGAATAATTGGTAGTCCTGAAAAGGACTGTTGTAGTTAGTCCTGAAAAGGACTGGTTACTGCAGCAGGACTTATATTCTGCCATCTTGCCAGGCCACTGCTCCCTCATTGTTGAAGTAGTCCTTCAAGTAATCCCTCTGTCTTTTGGCTTCTCTAGCAGGGTTTCTGTCTTGGCCACCACCAGCAGCACCCCCAATCAATCCACAATCATCAGGTACATCATCATCATCATCCTCCCCAGGCTGCTGACCACCAGGTTGACCTTGATACTGGCTTCTCAGTATGTTGTGTAGAACAACACAGGTCAAGACCACTTCCCTGACTGTTGCTGGGGGTAGTTCAATGGTTGTCCTCATCACCCTGAATCTTGACACAAGGATGCCAAAAGCGTTCTCCACCACTCTTCTGCCCCTTGAAATTCTGTAATTGGCAATCCTTTCCTCTCTGGTTAACATCCTTCTGCCATAGGGTTTCATGAGCCAGCTCTTCAGGGCAAAAGCATCATCTGCCAGGATGAAGTAGGGGACATCTCTCCCACCCTGTGTTATAGGAGCTGGGTCAGGGAAGCCTATCCTGCCATCCTCAATCCTCCTCTTCAGCTGAGAGGCATTAAATATCTGGCCATCCGAGCAGGATCCTTCAGTACCCACATCCACCCATCTAAACTTGTACTGTCCATCTACCAGGGCCAACATCACAATGGAAAAGAATCCCTTGTAGTTGTGGTAGAGGGCTCCAGTGTTCTTGGGCTTCTTCAGGGCCACATGCTTCCCATCCAGAGCTCCCAGGGCATGTGGAACATTCCATCTGATCCTGAATTCCCTCTCCAGTTCTTTCCACTCATCTGGGGTTGTAGGACACTTCAGGTGCTCCCTGGTGAACTCATCCTGGATGGCCCTGCAGACCTCTGGTATAAACTTGGAGATGGTGGATCTTCCAACCCTGAACTGACAGGACAATGATGTGTAGGACTCTCCTGTGGCCAGATATCTGATGGTGAGGGCTAACTTCTCACCAACACTGATTGGTGCTCTGTAGTTGGTGGCCTGCCTGGCTAGGTGTGGTTCCAGTCTGGTCTTAATCATTTCAAAAAATTCTGGGGTCATCCTCATGTAGTTGGTGAATCCTGGAATATCTGTGGCATAAAGATCAGCCATAATGTTGTGGTAGGCCCCCCTCTCCTCTCTCTGTAGCAGCCATGGCCTGACCCACATGTTGTGCCTTCTTCTAGGTCTCTGTATGGGTGCTGGTGGTGCTGGTTGCTGTGGTCGACGTAAAAAATGGAAATACATGATTATTTGTAACTGAATAAAAACCAAAAAAGCCCTAAGTTGTTGTTGAATCTGTCTTCCATTAAAAGGTGGCATCCTGCTGTGTTCCTAGAAAAGCAATGATGATTAGATCGCGAATTTTATATATATATACCCAGAAAATCCAGCAACTTTGGAAAACAAGAATCGGGGATCCTGGTCCGGGGAAGACTGAGGAGGCCTGAGGACGCCGGTAGTTAATCGTGGGTTAGTCGGCTCTTAGTCCCAGGAGGCCTGAGGCGTCCTGGGACCCAGTCGGTATGTGTACGACAGGATCGTGGTTGAAACCGACCTGAAAACTGGCTTAGTCGGTTCTTAGTCCCAGACCAGTCGGGGACTGTCTGCGGCCGCCTGAGGCGTCCTGGGGACGATCTGTTCTTAATCCCAGACTTGAGTACCGACCCAGTATTCCCGCCCATTTTTGTTATTTTCCCACCGACTGTCCACGATTAAGGGTCGCCGACAGGATCGGGGCTTAATCTTTTGGTGGAACAGGGGCATAAGAGTTAAATCATGTACCAATATACACAGGAATAATATGTTTAAACCATTATCTGTGTCAACATCATGGCACTCTCAGGGGTACCTCAGAAACTGCTTTAATACTTCATATTCGTGGTTTTGCTTATAAATACAGGATTTCTTCAGATTTACAGACACCCAAATCCAATCAGTTTAGCAAAGTCATTGCCTTGCCTGCATCCACTAAACACTTATAACTTTTACTTCTTCAGCATTATTTCAATTTCTTTGACAATAAGAGTTGTTTTGTGATATCCATTATCCAGTGCACTCCAATCAACTTACCTTTAAGTTAGAAAACTACAATTATAATTAGCCAATGTAACCAGAAACAAACACTGTTCACAAAATCCTTAACTCCAGACAAATGACATTCAGCCATTCCATGAACAAGATTCATTCAATTATGTAAAAACCTTTAGCTTGGCCTTTTGTCATTTTGAGGTTTGTCAGATTTTAATTAAGTGAAAAAAATTCAATATATTTTCACTGCAGCAATATCATAAGCAAATGTATGCACTGACAACAACAGAATTATGCTAGAAAGTAACAATTTTATGTTCCATGCAATCGACGCTGTCAAAAGTCCAACATCTGATACATTTTCACAATGATTTATTCCAAGGATCACACTTGAATGTAACAGCAATATATATGAATGATACAAATGATCAGACTAATCTCATAGAATATATATTAATGAACAAGGAGAAAGTACTAAATCTGAGTGTTAGTGATAATCTATTCTCAATAATTGACTGATACTAACATAAGATGATTACCACCGAATAATATTCCATTAAGAAGATCTGATCTAAGGAAAAGTGGCCAACTCTTTCATTTTGTTCTTGGAGCAAAACAAACCATATCTAAATATTATATAAGTATGAACTTACAAATTGGTCAAGAATTTAACTTATTTCTAAATTTCTGAAAGATTGAATTGAAAGTCTTGAAACTTTTCAGTCTTAAGCCTGTGCAGAAAGTAGAAACAGAAAAAAAGTAAATGATATTTAATTTCAAATTACAATAATATCAAATTGCAGTATGTAGTTAATTATGATAAAATTTAATCAGAAAGATATCCCCAAAACAAGCCAAAGGCACGTAATAACAAGTAAATGGAAAAAATCCAGATCATTTTTGCATCCAGATGGCGATCCAGATCAGTCTCATAATTTAATGGGATCCAAGTTGGGCCAACACCCATCTGGTGATTTTTTTCATGAAGTTTACACGAGTCGTATTCAATGTAATCCTGCTAACAAACAAAAAGACAAACAGACAAACAAATGGTCATGAAAACAATATCTCTGTGGTAGAGGTAATTTACGCCTCAGGCACACTTGGCCAGATCAGTGAAGTGATTTCTCCAAAAACACCAAAAGATTCCCTCTAATCACAGGCTGTCACCTCTGTGGGTTCGAGTCCCACCTGTGAGAGGCAATGCTGGAGACCTGTCCCAATAAGCCCCTGGGCTGTTGAACGGGACGTAAAACCCCAACTTTGACCAAAATGATTCCCAAATTAACTATGCTGACAACTTTTTCCTCAGAGTTTCCATGATTTATAGCAACTACATACCACTACCTTTAATTGTTCACACAATTGTCTATTCTAACACCGAAACAGTCCATTTTAATGTATAAATATGAAAGCATTTTTCATATCCATTTTGACAAGAAAAACTACAGCAATACTCCTTACAAATGAATACAACTGGTAATGTATATAACAATCATTCACATCTTGGAAGAGTGGAAGCCAGAAATAAACAATTTATGCATGATTTGTATATAACAAAATTATAAAACTTCCCGCAAACAAATAAATACTAGAGTTCAATTTATTTGATCTCTATATGATGGTTATTGTGAGAAGTGATAAAAAGAAAGGAGAAAAAAAACAACACATTCATACATGTGTGAAAAAAAATATGTATGATTGAAAATGTGCCATTGGTGACAGTTTTAACTGTTATTCTATATATGTTTATAACTGAACAGTATTTACTTATGAGGTAAAAAATTGAAAGGCTGTATTTGGATCAAACTGAGATGAGCAAATAGATATAGAGGAAACATAAGAACCACGCTTAACTTCTGGAAAAATATTAACAGGACTATGAAGTCCATAATTTCAATTTGCCGTACATACATATGCAAATGTCTTCTCATTAAATAAACTTCAATATTTACTTGGTACATAATTCATTTGAATAGAGAGGGTTGTAAGAGGTAACAAATATGGCACAAAATGCCATACAGAATGAAGAAACCTTTACCCTATATCTTTTACTCTGAAACTATCACACAAATCTCCCATAAAATTACATCAGCTGTTATTCTTTAAGGCCAAAGACTTTGTGGGGTTTCTTTTTCCGTCATATAATCAGAGACTTTTTTTTGCTCTGTACATTTGCTCCTACATTTTACAGTAATTATGAGGAATGAAGACTGAAGAGCAATGCTGGTGAATCTCATGTTAGCTTTCCATATTTTTTCATTAACAAGACATGGAATGATGCTACATGTTTTTCAGGTGGAAAGACAAAAATCTGTTTTACAGAATACTTAAGGGTTTCTTGTAGCAGGAATTAAAATATATAAGATGCAATAAATCATCTAGATTAATTAATATATTAATGCTTTAAACTGTTCAGACTCATTTCAATAGAAAGGAAACAAGACACCTCTACCTTTCAAAGGACAAAATGCAGAACAGGTACCATACTTTTCTGAAATATCTCCCTACCCTTTTATATAATTTCACACACTATTAGCCAAGAATTGATCTTATATCAGGCTTCTATTCAAGAGATGTGAACAGAGCCAAAAACTACAAAGAATGTGTTACCAAAAAAAAAGGTATTTCTTTTAAACTGGTGGTAACTTGAAGGTGGGTAGTATTTTTATTAAAATTAATGGGATTTACTTTGAAATGGGGATTTCTGGCAATACTTATGAATTGTTTTGATGGGGGAAATAAATCAAATCCTAAAGGAAATGGGTAAATAATCTTCTCTTTAACAGAACTCAAAAATGCCCATACTGTTCAATACAACAAAACAGGGCTATTCATCTTGTTATTTAATTTTCTCACTTTTTGTAATTCATTTGAAACTACCATTTTTTTGGCCTTAAAACTTTTGCCTAAAATTTTGTATTTCAATTATTTGTTGCCAAGCCTTTGCATTTTTTTTTTTTGGTGTGACAAATATTGCTCATGAAACATAAAACACTGGAAAATACTTTTTACGCGACTTCATAGAAATGCGCCTTAGGTTACTGACAACTCAAAAGATTTAACACAAATTTGGAAAGATTCTGTAATGTGTAATATGTCAGGAGTGACTTGAAAATACTTGCTGTGGAGTAATAGGTGTGGACACCAGTAATTTTCATTCTACACAGTGAATCTATAAAGAAATTAAATGATGATTGTTAAGTCACCAGTATCAATATACTTTTATCTCCCGCCCGCGGCCGAATGTGTTAGGCGTGCTAAGAAACGTAAAACTTGTAATCTAGGTTACATAATTGTATCTATGCTATAAACAGACAAATGAAAGGACGAAATTATACCAATTTCAAAAGCAACTTAGCTATGATGGTGATCTATGTCCCTGTCAAGTTTGAATTCGATTGGACAAACCGTTTCGAAGTTAGAGTCCGGAAACGGAAATGTTGACGGACAGACAAACGGACAAAAAATGGACAAACAAACTGACGGAATTACACCAATTTCGAAAGGAACCTAGCTATGATGGTGACCTATCCCCCTGTCAAGTTTGAATTCGATTGGACAAACCGTTTTCGAGTTAGAGTCCGGAAACAAAAATGTGGACGGACAGACAGACAGACGGACATCGGACACATCAATCTAATAGGCGGGTTGGTTACACACAACCCGCCTAAAAATCATTAAGATGCTCTAAAACTTGAAATATTACAGCTAGGTTCATCAAATATGTGCAAAATATATATGGCTAGGAAAGTTTGACCCCTTCTTAAAACCTACCTGTACACCAAAGCATATCCACCCTAGCCTGAATCATCCTCCTGGCGTTCTCCGTGGTGTTCGACCCCTGTTATGTCCCTGGACACAGAATTTTGTTGACTGCTTTTTGTTTTGTTGCGCCTTAGAGTCCTCTTGTTTGGGGAGATTAAGCGCTATAAAAGTCCAATTAGAATTAGAATTCTTCAATGTCAAGTGGGGTTATCTTACTAAAAAGGCCTTATATCTCCTTTAGTTCTCCATTATTACTGATTCTAAGGCGGGAGATAACCGTTGCGGCAGTGGCCTTGTTTTTAAATTGGAACCTTTTTGATAAACTAATAATGTTTAATTACTTTTGTAATTTAAAAAAAACACAGAATTTTGACAGTTTGACACTGATTCATACTTTAACTGCAGACTATGCAAGGGCCTTTATATAGTTACTCTCTCCAAGTACAGTCTTGGCTTTCTTTATTATTGCACACCAAGCTAAGTTGTTTTGTGTGTAACCTTAATAAGAAATGAGATATTGACAGTATTCTATATATAAAGACTGTGTATAGTAGAAAATATACACTTTTTTTCTTCCTCTCTATTCTCAGGATTCTGCCCTATTTCCTTTTACTTATAGATACCACTATTTATTTATAAGAGCTAGGGAATAAAGAGTGTAATAAACTGGTAATAAATGATTTGATTATGAAGGTATAGCAATAGACACTGTCTTTTTTATCAGGCTCAAAATAAGACACCTTCCTTTACTTAACAGGTAAGACCATTTTTATTGTTTCTAACTTCTATACTAATAAGAACACGCCATTTGGGTTTTGTATAGGCTGAAATTATGAGCCTTGTAAGAAATTGGTTATCCAATTCAATACACTTTATCTTATTTATTGTTTGTAAAGATCATCCACATCTTAAAACAGCTCATATTTATAAAAACTATCAGAAGTAAACCTCAAACTCATAAACTGATCACAAAATAATGCAATTTTTCGCATGTTATCCTGGATTTAATACACAAGTGGATTATGACGGTTTTTATATGTAAATAAGACACCACCGGTTAAATTTAGTGCAGAATCTTAATCAATTTTTATAAAGTGCTCTCCTCCATCCCCAAAACTAGCAGAACTATAACAACCCATACAAAATGGTGAAAGCTCTGTTCTCTTGGTCTCACCAAATATATGGGTCAAAGGTCAAAGCTGGGGTTTTAGTACATCTTTTAACAGCTAAGGTCACAGCAGGGCAATCTTCCATTTTTTTTTCAAATTTTTCCAAGATTTGGATTGGATTAGAACCCATGACTATAGGTGAGAGAGCTTGTTGGTTAAATACCAAACATATCAACCGCTAGACCACTGAGGCCATTCAAATATACAGGGTCCTAAGATATTCATGTAGCATCCACATTAAATGTCTTTCAAACATTCAAAATAAACCTGTTTTCAGTATGAGAGATTGGGCATCCTATTTTACATTCAACCACTGCTATCTGAACATGCTGTGACAGAAAGATATAGTTTTATTAATTGTACAGAAGGTTCATAAATCACAAGAGGCACTTTTAGTTTAATGTAGTGGAGAAATAGAAATTTGGGACCGTGGAAATGAATTCATGGATCTGAATATACGGATAATAGAAAGTTGGAAAACAAAGGTTCTAGTTCTACTGTATGAAGACACCAGGAAGCTATAAACCTTATGTATGGTCTCCTCTCACCTCTATATCTCTCTCAGTGAACACATCACAGTTGGGGTCAGTCTTGTTCATGATCTGAGCAACCCCGATCACGTCCCCTTCATAGTTGAGGATTGGCATACACAGGATACTCTTGGTGCGATAACCTGTCAGTTTGTCCACTGCCTTGTTGAACCTTTCATCCTGAAAAACATTGTCACAATAACAGTTGTGGCTGCATTCTCACAAGTAAAAATGTAAAGACTGATGAGATACACTGATTATGTCCGATATTAATTAATATATTTTTCTGGATTTTAATATCAATAGAAGCCATAAAGCCTTAGTGTAGGAAAATTTGCGGAAACTAATATAAGCCCTATGGACCTACCTGCACAGTAACAACCAGTACTAACTGGAAACTCTACCAGAGGAATGAAAATGGTAAGTTATTTGCACTGATGTCATTTCTTCTAAATCTACCTGGGGGTATTTTTAAAAAGGAGGTTGTTTATATGTGGGCATATAAAGGTATTGAAAATATATTCTTTAGTTTCTAATTTTCTCTTTGACCCACTTTTAATCAACAATTACACATATAAATTTACAAATTGATAATTGCACAATTGCTGTATAAACCTTTCAATATTAACTGTCTGTACATATTTTCTATGTTAAATTTTATCCCAATGATTTCAAAGTCTGATGCTTATGCTTTTTTATTACAGGAAACATGTTATTTAATTTTAATGGGCATAGAAATTTGTAAATTTTATCAACATGCATAGCTTTCCACTGAATTCCAAAATATCAACAATTATGGGGGAATCCAAGAGTAATTCTACCAAACATTGCTGTGATTGCTGCCATTTTGTTTGTGACTTACTTAGAAATCAGAGGAGATATGTCAATCACTTCAGCACCTACTTATTTACCTGGAAGCTACCACACCCACACAAAAAAAAAGTTCCAAATAAGGAAGATAAAGAGTTTTCCAGAACTGACAATGTAAGTTATGTAAAGGTACAGGAGAAATAACACTTAAAAATCTGAAAACCTAGGCATGACAAAGTGTCAATTAAAGAGAAAGAGTATTAATTTATTATTTTATTGCATAAAATACCCTTACCTTATCCTCACTAATGCTGTATGTTGGCGTGAGCAAACCTCAACGACCAGCCCGAATATTTCAAATGAAATATTTTTATCAGGAACCAGTCTGAGTCTATTACATAACTATGTACTGCGCATGCTCCCGCGTTTCTAGTTCCCCGATATTCTTCACTTTTATTTTGATCATTGAAGAGCAAACATCTTAGATACAGTTTTGCATTTAGATTGTTTTCAAAATGACGGAAGTTCAAGTAAAAAATTTATTTATTCATTTGGGGTTTCACATCGCTTTCAACACTGTACAGGTCATATCACGACAGGTAGTTGGAAGGGCCGAGGAAACCAGTACATACAGTTCGTCAGGGTTTTGTACTGTAAACTACCGACCAATGGCAAGCAACTACCAGCTTTCCCACTTGAGGCCGTGCCAGGAACCGAACCCCGGCTTCAGAGGTGGGAGGCGAGAGTGTTACCACTCTGCCACTGTGGCCCCCTTCAAGTGAAAAAAGGACAGAAACAAGCTTCAGGTTGTCGCCATTTTATGGCGAATTGGCACTTACATCATTATTGTCCTTCATGCAGGGATAAAGGAAAGGGTGATGATGTTTGTGTGACAGAAAAACAGGAGAATTGTTATATTTGTTTACAATTCACCCCTGATCAAGTTAAGAAATTGAAAGCAAAGAAAGTTCAATGTAAGATTAAAGAGGGTTCTATCTCAAACGAACTGGAAGGTTCATTGTTAGGGGTTGATTCTTCCAATAATTCTGCTGCCTCAACTTCTGCAGGTAACTCAACTTCATCCTCAGCTTCTCCATCTTCTGATGCTTTACAGCTTATTTTGTCAAAGTTGGAGAATATGCAAGGTAGACTAGTTTTGTTGGAAAGAAGGTCTGTAGTCTGTACACAACACTAGTTCTGCTACCTCGAGAGGCAGTTACAGCAGAAATTGCTAGTGATCAGAAAGGTGACCGGGACCGGCTACGGGATCGTCACAGTACTCGTCGTTTGTCGACAGAAGAAGATCCCTCTTCAGTTGATGAGGTCTCTTCAGAAGGTAGATCCAAGAGGCATAGATCTCCATTTCCGTCCTTTCCAGAATGTAAGGAAGAAGAATTGGATGAGGATCCATCATACAGACAGTTTCTGGCCACGGTACGATCTTTGTTACATCTACCTACTACTGATGATTCTGCCGAGGTTCCTTCAAAAATCTTTGCATCTCGAGACAGAAGCAAGAAGAAACTGGCAGTGCTTCCGACGTCCTTACCTCCAGTGGAGGAGATCAATGCTAGGTGGAAGGCTCTAGAAAATAAGGCAGAAGATAATCAACATTCAGAAGATGCAGAGAAATTGAGATCTACACCTTGCAATTCAGATGCCTTCCTTCCTTATAACCGCCCCCTTATGAAGTTTTACAATGAAGACTACAACTTCAGAATTTTCAACAGTGGCGCCCAAATGCCAAGACTCTTTCAAGGGAATTTGTACCTGGGGTCGATTTCACAAAAGGACTTAGCCCAGACTTAGGCTTAAATTGAAGACTTTTGTCTCAAAATGAGGCTAAGTCTGTGATCTAAGACTTGGAGGATTTCGCAGAGCTGCTAAGTCAAGGCTTTAGCTAAGTCTACCCAAGGGTGGGCTTAACTTTTGTAAACAAAGGCTTAAATATGGCCGCCATATATTTTTCTCACTTCAAAATTTGAAATGCTTGAAAATAAAGAATAAATATATAGAACACCTCCCTAAATTATTCTTTGGACATGTCTGTGTGATTATAAGGTTCCCCATTTAAAAATACAGCATTTTTTCAAAGATAAAATGAGCTAAACAAGGGATATATGTTACACTAAAATATTTTGAGTAGAACTAAAGGGTCACACGACATAGAAAACCACTGTGGTTATATGATAAGCTTGGACTTCGCTAAGTAACCCTTTGTGAAATCCATTTAAGTCCAGGACTTAGCAAAGACAAAAAACTCAGATTTAAGTCCCTGACTTAGCCTAAGTCTGAGACCCTTTGTGAAACCGGCCCCAGATCTTCAACAACACCTTCTTCTGTCTTCATTCTTGCAAAGCAGTGTATGACAATGAAGGCAGTTAAGAGGGAACACGTTCAAATGCTGGGATTTGTCAGTCTCTTCCCCAAGACATTGGAGAAGTGTGCTACTGACATTGAAGATATTATTCACAATTCACAGTTGGGGGATGAAAGATCAAAGAAATTGGACGAGATCTTAAGTTTCATTCAAATCCAATACTCTTGTCTGGGGTCAGTGGACAAGGTATTAGAAATGGTTACAGATTTATCAATGACAATGGCTTGTAACCTTCAACTGGCAAGAAGGGATACGACTTTGAAGCAGTGTGCACCCCACCTTCATGAACATGATTGGAATAGATTGAGGAGGTCTGGGTTTATGTCTGCAGATCTTTTCTCGCCTGCAATTTTAAATGCAGTGGAAAAGAAGCTGGAGAAAGAAAGGTCATCTAAAAGACAAAAACAGGATGTGAAACCAATTTTTCAGTCAAAAAAGCCTCAACATTGATCCAACTCTCACTCTTATGGGTCATCCTATGGTCAAAACACGGGGAAATCTTCTTTTCGTGACTTTAAAGGTTAGCAACAACAACAGAAATCTGCTCAGTCCTCCCGAGGAGGTCGTGGGGGCAGAAGGAAATGACTACAAAAACTGTTCAACACCTGGAGGCCACTTGCTGTCGTTTTATCAGGTATGGCTAAAGAACACGTACCATCCCAGAGTCGTGCATATTCTTTAGTGGGGTTACAAGATCATTTTACAGGAACCAGTCAAATTGTCGACAGTTCCCATAATTCAAAGTTATACGAATCGAAGAAAAAAAAACAGAAATTTCTGTAGAATTGTGTAACTCAAATGCTGAAGAAAAAAGCAGTTATACCAGTAAGAATGTGCAGGACTCTGGGATTCTACAGCAGGTTGTTTTTAGTTCCAAAACCAGGGAAAAAATGGAGACCGGTTATAGATCGAAGTGTATTAAACAAACTTCTTTTGGTTCCGACTTTCAAGATGGAAACTGCAGAGGTCATTCGAAACGCTAATTGCAAAGGGGAATGGGTAGTATCCATAGATTTGACAGACATGTACTGCCATATCCCTATACACGAAAAGTCTCAACATCTTCTAAGATTTCATGTGGCAGGTCAAATATGTCTGATGGTTTGGTGCCTGATGGCATTCTGCCACCCCAGGGCAATTTTGCTGAGGGCTCGGCACATCCAGGGCTGCTTAAATGTAATAGCAGACAGCCTTTCACTCAGGGACAAGAACATACAAACTGAATGGTCTCTTCAACCAAAAATTTTTCAGATGATTTGCCAAATTTGGCGCAGACCAATGGTAGACATGTTTGTAACCAAAATGAACAACAAACTGGAAAATTTAAGAATTAAATTAAATTTTTCTAAGATAATATCTTACCTAGTGGACCGGTGCAATAGTCCGGCGCCTAGCCGGTCACGCCAAACATTAGAAAAAAATGTCCTGAGCTGGGCTCTGGCCTGGACCGGTAGTGTAGTATTCACTCGCCAGGTGTCCCTGGACACCCAGCTCCTCTACTGCGCATGTGCGCGCATGCGCACTTCCTCTTTTTGTTGCCTACCAAAGAATGTCCCCTTGATTTAAGCGGGGAACGTAGGGTGGGACTCTCCTTGTCCACTAAGTAAGATATTATCTTATAAAAATTTAATTTAATTCTTAAATTTTCCATTTTATTGTGTTAATATATCTTACCTAGTGGACCGGTGCAGAATAACTACCCATTGGATGGCGGGTAGACCAATCAAAAAATAAGGGGACTCACTATGGAAGATAACTCCCAAAACATCATATAGACCGAGGAAACAAACCTAGACCGGTTCCTGACCATCTCGGTTACGTTACATCCCCCCCCCCCCCTTTTTTCTCCTCTATAGAAAATCTGACACTCATGAAGAGGGGAGGAGAGTAGAGTCCCAAGGAGTCCTGAGGAAGCAAAGAGGGGAAGTTCCATTTGGTCTCCCATCTATCTTGAGAGGTAAAGTAGACTGCAGAGATGCAAATTTTGAGCCTGCTCATCTGAGAGTTGGTAACATAAGCCAATCGTTTGTTTGATCCATGAAGAGACAGTTGCTGGTACAATGTCCTTCTTGAAGTTTTTCCTAAAGGAGACGAAAACCAACTCCTTGTCTGCCCGAAGGTTTTCCTTGGTTTTGTCTAAATAGTAACGCAAGGACCTCACCGGACACAAGGTCCTGTTCTCCTTCAGAGACTTGTCCAAGGTCGGAGCAAGAGCCGGGATTATAACCGGAGCTACACAACCCGGACCCTCTTTAGTCAGATGGTTCTTGGAGATGAAGCTTGGGGAAGGGTACAGCGAAACATTAGACCAATCCTCCTGATGTCTAATGTTCTTAATGCACCCAGGCATGAATCTCACTTCTTCTTTTGCCCGACCCCAAGGCAAGAAGGAAGACCGTCTTAAAGGTAAGATGTTTAAGGGAAGCCTTCCTAAGGGGCTCAAAAGGAGGTTTCATGAGTTGATGAAGAACCAAGGAAAGGTTCCAGGAAGGCACACCCCTCCTATCTTTAGGCTTGTCCCTATGGAAACTGTCCAACAGCCTGGTAAGATTCTCATCCTTACCAATGTTTACCTGGCCATTCCCTATTTTGTCGGATATAGCGGTCCTATAGCCATCTATCGTGCTGGGTTGAAGATGTTTTTCCTGAAATAGGAAAAGAAGGAAATCAGCGATCTGCTTTATAGGAGACCCGAAGTCCACCTTATGTTCCTCACACCATCTGACAAAAACGGACCACTTTGATTCGTAGATGGCTCTGGTTGAACGTCTCTGAGGAGCTTCAATTCGTGTTGCCACTTCTTCAGAGAAGCCTGCTTGTTGGATGGCAAAGGCCCTAGGAGCCATGCATGCAGATTCAGACTGTGAAGGTCTCTGTGAGGACACTGATTGAAAGGTTGAGTCAATAGGTTTCCTACTTTCGGAAGACTTAGGGGAATTTGGACCGACATGCTGACCAGGTCCCAAAACCATGGCATGTTTGGCCACCCTGGCGCAATTAGAATGACTCTGGAATCCTTGATCCATCAACTTGGAGACCACCTTCCCTAGAAGAGCCACCGGGGGAAAAGCATATGCGTCCAGATTTTGCCAGGGGACGCTTAGAGCATCCACTTTCCAGGCTAACCGATCCGGAACCGGGGACACAAACCTGGGAAGTTTGTGATTGAACTTGGTCGCAAAAAGGTCTACCTCCGGTTTGTGCCATCTCCTGCAAATCTGGTCGAAGACCTCCTGGAGGAGGGACCATTCCGTTTGTATCACCTGACCGTGTCGGGACAACTTGTCCGCAATGACATTGAGGTGGCCCGGAATATGCCTGGCCCGCAATACAATCTGCCTCTGGTTGCACCACATCAGCAGCCTCCAGAGGAGTGCACAGAGAGAGCCTGACTTCATACCGCCTTCCTTGTTTATGTAGGAGACCACTGTCATGTTGTCGGAACACGCCAGAATGGTCTGGTTCCAACACAATCGCTCGAACCGTTTTAGGGCTAGTAAAACGGCCTTGAGCTCCAGCAAATTTATATGCAAGGCGCTTTCTTGCGTGGACCAAAGGCCTCTTGCTGTGAAGTCGCCTAAGTGAGCACCCCAACCTTCGTTTGAGGCGTCTATAAACAGCTGAAGAGCGTGTTGTAATGGGTGTAAAGGTTGACCTTTTAGGACATTGTCTGGGTTCAACCACCACCTCAGGTGTGGATGAAGAGGCTTTGGTAGAGGAATAGTCTTTTCTAATGATTCCGGAACATGCCAATGCCTCTTCAGATGCCACTGGATAGGGCGCATGTGGAGCCGTCCGGCTACTACCTGCTTTTCTGTGGCTGTCAGAAGGCCTATGAGGGACATAAACTATCTGACCGAACACACCTGTTGATTCAGGAGTTCGTTGATCTTTTGGGACAGAGCTATCCACCTCTCCTGGGTCGGTTTGACCAACCCCTGAGAGAGGTCGAAACGGTAACCTACAAAGTTGAATACCTGCTGAGGCACCAACTCCGATTTGATCATATTCACTACCCATCCTAACCTGGGGCATAGGTCCAAGAGGGTCCGGGTATGACGTAGGCACGTTTCCGGGCAAGGGGCTCTCAGCAACCAGTCATCGAGGTACTGGTGGATCCTGATACCCCAAGCCTGTGCCATTAGATTGACCTCCTTGGCCACCTTTGTGAACTCCAACGGAGCCGTTGAGAGACCGAAGGGGAGAGCTGTGAACTGATAAGCTTGTCTGTGGAGGAAGAACCTGAGGAATTTTCGCGACCTTTGTCCTACAGGGATATGAAAGTAAGCGTCGCTGAAATCCAGTGACGTCACCCACTCCCCTTTTTGAAGGGAGAGTCGGATGGTCTCTGGTGTCTCCATCTTGAAAGATGAGGTTGCTAGGTAACAGTTCAGCCGACTTAAATCCAACATGGGCCTCCATTTCTTGTTGGGCTTTGGTACCAGAAACAAACGGTTGTAAAAGGCCAGGGAGGATGGAATTGTTACCCTTTCCACCGCCTGTTTCTGGATGAGTTCCTGCAAGGAGACCTTTATGTGTTTGCTTTTGACCGGGTTTGCGTATCCACTGATAATTACCGGTGACCTTGTCAGAGGAGGTTTCTCTTTGAAGGGTAGGTTGTACCCCTCCTGAAGAATTGAAACTACTCTTGGGTTTGCACCCAGGGAGCGCCAGACCTGCCAGAACCTTTGCAGACGGGCACCCACAGGTGGAATTTGTACAACATGAGGGACATTTTGAACATTTGGAGCACAAAGACAATGATTTACACAGCAAACAGGTTTCACACACTTTATTTCTATTTGAGCCTGATTGGGACTTATGTCTTTGTTTTCCGACCACCCTGTTACACAAGGTGCATGACCGACAACATGTAAGTTTACAGTCTTGATTACAGCCCTGTCTAAGTCCTGACAAATTGGATCCTCCACACTTAAATTTAACTGAGGATCTACCAAGCAATAATTGTCATTTATATGATTGTTGACGGGACGACTTGGAGAAATAACTGGAGTTGTTCCCTCCACGTCCGCGGCTGCGGCCCCTCCCTCTATGAGAAAACTGACGCCAAGCCTGGTTAGACTGGGAGGAAGAATGACCTGAATGCCTGTTATCTTTCTTGTCGTACAGCTTGTACCGGTACGACTGGTGTTTTCTACCAGAGTGCTGCCCTGTGCCCGGACCGGGACCTTGAGCACCTGATGTAGATTCAAATTTCGCCATGTCCTGTTCTGCTGTGGCAAGGATATCATCTGGAAACAGGGAGGAACTAAACAAGGGGGCATTGCGCAACCTGTTCCATGTGTCCAGTTTCAGTCCGGGTTTAGCAAATTCAAGATATGAATCTCTGCGTAATAAGATAAAGTTGGCAAGCTGAATGAACAAACTGTCGGCTAGGTGTTGGAGTGAAGTCCATAGAGCCACTGATACGCTTGCATGAAAAGAGGATAAATCTTTGAGATCTCTGATAGCTTCTACAACCTCTTTGGGAGCTTTCCCCTTGACAATAACCTCATTAAGTAAACCAATGTGAGTGTTCATCTTGTCTTGGATTTCACTGGTGCACCTATTAAAGGCCGCCGCGTGATTGGTAATGTATGTTCCTTCCCTAGCACACTTCTCCCACCGGCGTAGGATATCCTGGGGTACCGGTCGGGATGCGGGACCAGATTGAGGGTAGGATGAAGCTTTAGCAACCCTTGAGTACTGGGCGTTGAGGCGGGCCTCAGAGTCTGACCAGCTGAAAATGGTTCTGCCTGGTCTAGTGGTTGAATCTTGTCTAAGTCTGTGCTGTTTATACCATTTGGATTGACTCTTAGGCGTGCGAATAAACTGGTCCACTTTCAAACCAGCTGATTCCTGAGAGCGAGAAGGGTAACCTTCAGCGACCCGGAAGTTCAATTTCTCCATCTTGTGGCAGAGCCAGTCGTCCGGAGGTAATTCCACTGATACTTTGCCGGTTTTTCTTTGGTTTTTACCCTTCCACGGGTTGTCTGACCTATCTCCATCTGATACAGAAAGTTCAAAGACTGGGATATGATTCCATCCGAGAAACGCCCTAACCTAACCTTCTTGCCCGTGCCCTTATTTTTCTTGTCTTTTCCTTGCAAATTCTGCCCATCTGTAGCCGGAGGCCTCACCAGACCGGTGGCTCCAGGCTCAGAGGGATTGAAGAAGGGCTGTTCAGAAGTAGTAATAGAACCAGCGGAAACTGGGGCCTTTGGTGTAGAAAAGATATTTGTTCTGGTGAGTAAAGCCTCGAAACGGGCGAATTTCTCCTCTAGCTGATACTGAGTGTGTCAAAATCCCGCTTAGAGACAAAATCCTCAGGTGTATGATGAGAGATAAAAAACACTTGCTGTTCACCGGAAGTGGAAGCTAGGACCGGAACATCATCTAACTCCTCTTCTCCTCCACCCAAGTCCTCCTGGTTAGCTACACCAACAACGGTGACCTTTGAGGGAGAGACTAAAAGGCCCGACTTCTTATCCTTGCGGATTTTATACTGAGGGGTGGAAAGCATAGAACGCTGTTGTTCCGAGAATGAATCGCAAATTGGGCAAACTTGGTCTTTCACACAAGGATCATCTCCTAACTTCTTTTCCCTACACCTAGCACATTTTTTATGTCCATCAAATCCTGCCATGATGTGCCCACAGTTTCCTCTACGTTGGCCTGGTGATGCCATGATACATGTAGTAAGTAATAATCCACAACAGATCACCAAACAAAAAACTAATTCACTGTATATAATAATAAATGTTTCTCTTCAAATATTTCCGATTTTAACCACAATGGCGCCAAACAAAAAGAGGAAGTGCGCATGCGCACACATGCGCAGTAGAGGAGCTGGGTGTCCGGGGACACCTGGCGAGTGAATACTACACTACCGGTCCAGGCCAGAGCCCAGCTCAGGACATTTTTTTCTAATGTTTGGCGTGACCGGCTAGGCGCCGGACTATTGCACCGGTCCACTAGGTAAGATATATTAACGCAATAAAATACCTCTTTATTTATCTCCAGTCCCAGATCCAAATGTGATGGCAGTAGCCAGTAGATGCATTGAATATCTCATGAAAGGCACTAGACAGTTATGCCTACTGTCCAATAGCTCTCATTCCAAAGTTGATTAAAAAAATAGGCCAAGGCCTGCTGCTTACTGGCGACCCGCATGTTATGGTTGTGCCACCGAAATACTTTTTTCATGCTATAAATGTGTTTTTTTATTTTGTGTTTTGTCATTTTTGGCAAAAATTCGAAAATTCAAAATGGCTGCCATTTTTGGGGAGGGGACAATTTTTTGAAAATTGCCAATAATACATTCCTTAGATACCCTGTGGGTGGAAAATTTCGACGAAATCGCTCTATCTCGCACGGTTAAGGAGATACAAGCAATTTTGTGTTTTCCCATTTTTGGCAAAAATTCGAAAATTCAAAATGTCCGCCATTTTTGGGGAGGGGAAAATTTTTTGAAAATTGACATTAGTACATTCCTTAGATACCCCGTGGGTCGAAAATTTCGACGAAATCGCTCTATCTCACACGGTTAAGGAGATACAAGCAATTTTGTGTTTTCGAAAATTCAAAATGGCCGCCATTTTTGGGGAGGGGAAAATTTTTTGAAAATTGCCAATAGTACATTCCTTAGATACCCTTTGGGTCGAAAATTTCGACGAAATCGCTCTATGTCACATGGTTAAGGAGATACAAGCAATTTCGTGTTTTGTCATTTTTGGCAAAAATTCGAAAATTCAAAATGGCTGCCATTTTTGGGGAGGGGAAAATTTTTTGAAAATTGCCAATAGTACATTCCTTAGATACCCTGTGGGTCGAAAATTTCGACGAAATCGCTCTATCTCGCACAGTTAAGGAGATACAAGCAATTTTGTGTTTTGCCATTTTTGGCAAAAATTCGAAAATTCAAAATGGCCGCCATTTTTGGGGAGGGGAAAATTTTTTGAAAATTGACAGTAGTACACTCCTTCAATACCCTGTGGGTCGAAAATTTCGACGAAATCACTCTATCTCGCACCGGTAAGGAGATACAAGCAATTTTGTGTTTTGCCATTTTTGGCGAAAATTCAAAATGGCCGCCATTTTTGGGGAGGGGAAAATTTTTTGAAAATTGCCAATAGTACATTCCTTCGATACCCTGTGGGTCAAAAATTTCGACGAAATCTCTCTATCTCGCACGGTTAAGGAGATACAAGCAATTTTGTGTTTTGCCATTTTTGGCAAAAATTCAAACATTCAAAATGGCCGCCATTTTTGGGGAGGGGAAAATTTTTTGGTAATTGGCAATAGTACATTCCTTCGATACCCTGTGGGTCAAAAATTTCAACGAAATCGCTCTATCTCACACGGTTAAGGAGATACAAGCAATTTTGTATTTTGCCATTTTTGGCAAAAATTCGAAAATTCAAAATGGCCGCCATTTTTGGGGAGGGGAAAATTTTTCTGAAAATTGCCAATAGACATTCTTTAGATACCCCGTGGATCGAAAATTTCGTCGAAATTGCTCTATCTCACACGGTTAAGGAGATAAAAGCAATTTTGTGTTTTTCCATTTTCGGCAAAAATTCGAAAATTCAAAATGGCCGCCATTTTTGGGGAGGGGAAATTTTTTGAAAATTGCCAATAGACATTATTTAGATACCCTGTGGGTCGAAAATTTCGTCGAAATCGCTCTATCTCGCACGGTTAAGGAGATACACGCGTTTTTGTTTTTTCAGCGTTAAGAAAAATTGTGACATTTAGTAAATCATTAATAAGTCGGCCATTTTGTATTGGATCACTTCGAAAAGTTATTGATTTCCAGACATGTATATAACGAACGTACTTGCAAAATTTCATGTGAATAGGTGAAGCGCTTTTTAAGTTATCATCCAGACAAGCACACCCTTTTGAAAAACATGTTTTTGGTCATGTGACTTCTCTGATTGGTTGAAAAAACATGCAATGAGGAAAAATGATAGTCCTCTACCCAAGGAAGCTCCATACCAAATTTCAAAGAAATCGGTGCAGTAGTTTCTGAGGAGAAGAAGCTGGAAAAAAATTGTTGACGACGCCGACAACAACCACAACAACAACAACGAAGACGACACCAGGCCA
The DNA here is from genome assembly GCA_964017235.1 of Sabellastarte sp. h YS-2021. Classification (NCBI taxonomy): domain Eukaryota; kingdom Metazoa; phylum Annelida; class Polychaeta; order Sabellida; family Sabellidae; genus Sabellastarte; species Sabellastarte sp. h YS-2021. The sequence continues at coordinate 81,141,981 of OZ024932.1, read as the reverse complement.
TGCCATTAGCTTACGGCCGTTGGCCAGTAAGCTAAAAATGAGAACATATGCTTGCCAAGTGATTGTAGTAGCCCCTGGGTGGCCAGAGATGAGTTGGTTTTGGGACCCAATAAATTTTTCCAAAAATCCTCCACTCCTAGGAAAATCTTCTCCAGCAACCATTCAGTCAAAGGTTTCACCAAAATCTACAATATCTCCATCTTCATGTTTGGCATCTGGACTCGAGACCAAATTTTCTCAAAAATTCTCAGTCAGGGGCTGAGAGAATTAAGGCACCTCAAAGATTTTCATCCAGAAGGATCTATGAATCAAGGTGGGGCATTTTTGAATCATAGTGCAAAAAGAATCAGGTGGACTTCCACCAGCCTTCTCTGTTCACTATAGCAGATTTTTTGACATATTTGTTTACTGGCAAGAATCTGAAACCTACTACCATTGCTGGCTACAGGACGGCTATTGATGATCATTTGGGTTCTCATTTTGATATCAGTAAAAATCTGGAGCTTAATAGATTGTTGGCTAGCTTCCATAGAGATAGACCTGTGAAAAATAAGGCTATTCCAAACTGGGATCTTTCCTTAGTCCTGCTAGCTTTGACTAAGCCTCCTTTTGAACCTTTAAGGAAGGCCTCGTTGAAGATCTTGACTTTCAAAACACTGAAAACAGTGTTCCTTATGACCTTGGCTTCTGGCAGGAGGAGGGGTGAAGTTCATGCATGGACATTCAGGTCTTTAAGGAAGTTACGGTTTCCCCATCTTCAGCATTTTTGGCTAAAAATCAACTGGCTTCTGATGAACCTAAGGTAGTCCAACCTGTAGTCATACTAGTGCTGGGACAAGTTGACGGAAACTCGAGTTACAACTCGATGGGCGATAATTGGGGTGACATCGATCTGCGCAAGTGAAACTCGAGTTTTTGAAAACGTCAATATTTTCACCATCTAAGGCTGACACTTCACCAAAATAATGAAAATATCTGAAATTTTCAAAAATATATTGCTTTTTAGTTTATTCTGGCTTAAATCAATGAAGATTTAACTTAAGTTATATCGCGAAAGCCCATTTCCAGGTAAAAGTTTTGCCTCATGTACGGTTATGTAAAATATTTTCGCCATATTAATGGCTAACAAACGAAATACTTTATACCGAAAATTACTCGAGTTTAACTCGAGTTCAACTCGCTTCTAACATGTGATGCTCGATCTGCCATTTACGCTGGCGATCCCACCACTAAGTCATACCATCTCTTAAACCTTCTTTGGACCATTCTATGAGTGAGGATATGACATTGTGTCTGGTCAGAGCTCTTAGATATTATTTAGACAAAACTAAAGAACTTAGAGAAAACAAACATCTTTTGTTTATTTCTTTCAAAGATGGGTTTTCTAAGGATATACAAAGATCTACAATTTCTTCATGGCTTAAACAAACTGTGATTTTGGTATATGAAAGTTCAGATGTGGAGTCTCGGACTTTATCAAATGTTAAAACACATGATGTTAGATCTATGGCTGCATCTTTGGCTTTCAAAGGGGGGTTTCCCTTGATCAAATTCTGGGTGCTTGTTCCTGGAAATCTCACTCCACCTTTACGAATTTTTATCTGAAAGATGTGGCTTGGAAGTCAACTGAGGGTTCTGGCTTCTCTTTGGGACCGGTAGTGTCTGCACAGCATATTGTTTAATGTTAATAAAGATACTATATGGATTTTAATTGAATGAATATTCTTTACACATATCTATCATTAGCTTTTATTGTGCAGATATGTAAATATTCAACCAAGTCAAATGCTTCTTCTTCTTAATCTATTAACAAGTGTTTTCAGTTGATATGGCTTTACAATCTCATCATTGTGGTATGCTTTTTTGTTGTAGGCCTACCAGGACAGCATTTGTAGATAGTTGTACAGCGTTTGATATGTTAAGTAACCTTTTGAAACCAAGCAAGCAAGAATGGCCAGAACTAATGTTTTACGTGATCAAACTACAACTTTATAGATGGAAAGGACATATTTTGAGGTTAGTTTATGAACTATATCCAATCATTTGGTTGGTTAATTTTAAACTAATATTATCTATTGTCTAATGTCTAGGGTTTGACATAGGTGTGGTTTCTACACAGTTTGTTATGTTTATGATCACATAGTTGATCATTTATCTTAAATATAACAAGTTATAGTTGTTAAAATGTCAGTACTTTATCCTCACAATGCTTGATGTTCAGTACTTTGACTTTTTCATTTCAACCTACTTTGGTGTAAAAAATTTTTAAAACCCACCATCTGTATGGTTGGAATCAAGCATTAGTGAAGATAAGGTAAGTGTATTTTATACAATAAAATGTAAAAATTTTATTGTAATTTAACTTTTTTGTAAGTTAAATGCTTGCCTTGTCCTCACTAGATTCGGATTCCCGCCCGTCTTTCCCCACTTTTAGAATTTTTGAGGAATATTTTTCATACACTCCCAAAATAAAGTGAAGAATATCGGGGAACTAGGGACACAGGAGCATGCGCAATACATAGTTATGTCATATAGACTGGTTCGCGATAAAAATATCTTGTTTGATATATTCGGGTTGGTCATTGATGTTTGCTCACGCCAACATACAGCATTAGTGAGGATAAGGTAAGTATTTAACTTACAAAAAGTTAAATTACAATAAAATTTTTACAATTTGTAAACTGAGACTTATGATGCTGTAAATTGCATTACCTGGAATAAAAGTAGAGATACCGATGGAGATAACATAATTAGGTAAAGTCAAAAGATTAGTGCACTTTACAAAAAAATCAAAACCAAGTTTGGGAGTTTGAAAATGACGAATTTTAGTGTCAAACTCTGCTGTGCAGTATGTCATGTTTGTGACCAATCGTAGATGATATTCCAATAAGGCTGAGAGAGGATATTTAGTTACCTGTAAACGATCTGAATTCCTGGAGAAAGCGAGTACAAAGTACTAAAGTAGCAAACGAGGTAACCCAAACCTGTAGTTTTAAATCAAACTATTTGGGTAAACTTTAGTATTCACCATTCATTCAGATTTCTCAAAAAGGTATTGGCTTTCCATTTAATTTTCCTTATTTTTACAAATATCTAACACTTTATTTTCGGAAGTTTGTTTACAGCATTTATGTTTGCTTCACACAGCAACACCATTCAGACTTAGCAAGGGTTGGGGAGATGGATCCTCTGTCATACACAAAACTTAGTCAATCCAACAAACCTGGCTCATCTATTGGATAACGCACTCAGGGAACTTGTGACCACACTACTTATCCCTCACAAACTCACTTAATGTTCTCAGGGAATGAAAACTTAATTTCACTGTTCACCTTGTTTGACTTTAGGGACTTTGACAAGGTCATTAAAGGTCAAATGAAGGTCATGCCATGCCATTGCACAGCCACATCTCCTATCCAAGTTCCCAGCCAAGTACGAGTTATCTATGCCTTACAGTTTTTGTGATGTGGCTGGTACAAGATTAAAGGTCAAGGTCACCACTAATACTGTCATACTTCCTTCAAATTTACATCTAAGGTCACCCAGGTTGACTGACTGAATACAGACATTTGCCTACTTATTAATCTCCTCAAAATGAAACAACTCAATTAAAATGTACAATGATACGGTTTTCTTATTTTTACAAGCCATTCATTGTTATTTTGTTTGTATTTTAGTTGTGCATTGTCAAACAATGGAACCCTTTGAAATGGTTGTTTTATGAAATCCATAGTCTAATTCCTCTATTCATAAAACCCAGACTTGTGACCCTCATATTGTGTCAACTCTCCATTATTTTTTACATAATGGAGAGTTAACACTACATTATTTTCTATCAGTGAAATATGGTTTAGTTCAGTGGACAGTCTGTCAAGAACAAAATGTTGTTTGCCAGTCACCTCACAATGCATTCAATATTGAATTGCTTTCACAACTTTTTATATTAATTACTTTAGTGGGTACATTTACGCTCTTTTGAATTCTACATGAAGAGAGCATGAAAAAAATACCTGATGGAAAAACACTGCCTGGAAAAAATACCTCCTGACAAATAAAAAGCAAGTAATAAACTTAACTTTATAAAACTGGACATGTTTTAAGTCTTTGGATTTTCTTTACAATATAAATTTGCACTAAGTGTGTATTTAATTCCAAGAGTAGCTCTCCCTTGGAAGTACACTTTCAATCGTGTCTTGTGCTAAGTAATGATTCATAAAAGGTAATGGTTTTGGTGGCTTACCGTGTGTATAGTTAAAATCTATCCCAGAGTACTATGTTAAAACAAATGGTTTTACAAATGTACATCGTCGTTGATTTACAATATAAGCTGTGCCACATGAAAGAATGTTTTTACTAAAGTAAAATGTAAAACACAAATCTAGTGTTATAATGTAGTGCTGAAATGCATTGGTAATGATTTGCATTTGACTTAAATTTAAAAAAAAATTAATTCAAAACATGGATTTTAATTAATTTTATTACATTTTGTTATTTACTTCTGACAAAATATACTATTTGTGGTGGAACTGAATTTTGTTTTTAAAGTTGTGGATTAGGAGGAATTTGTGGAATGCAAAATATAGAGTATGCATTCTTTCTATGAGGCTTTTTTTCCAAAAGACAATCTTTCCAGGCGGCATTTTTCCTTGATTCAAAATTTAGAGACAAAGACAAAAAATGCAAATCCTATGAAATCTGAAAACTTCAACACAAAAACTCATGAAAGTAATTTAACAGTTTGTAGTTTTTTAATGTATGAAACACACAAAAAATCACTTGCTGTCTTAAAATAAGCACAAGTCCTTATAGTAACATGAAAAACTCACCACAATAAATTATCCACAGCATAAACATTGTCATATGAATAATCTAAATTTTCTGGAAAGTCCTTTGTGTTATTCACAGAACCCTATTTTATCCATTAGCACTATTCATGGTTAAAGTATGCGGTTCAGTTTATAATCACAATTTTCAAGCTCTATCCAAAACTAAATATATTTCCCCAAAATGGAAACCAAGTACGCGTATTTCACAACCGTAATCCGTCGAATCTAGATTCAGATTTGGATTCTTTGGATTAGCTAGATTTGTGAAATACAATTTTCTGTAGATCTGAATCCAAATTTAAAACATAACATAAACAAACATAACTAGAGGATTGCTCGCAAAAAAAAAGATAATGTTTTTGCATAGCAAAAACAAAGCGTCCCGAAAAGGATATAAAGGTGAGTGCTAAAGTATTAAGAAAATGCTTCGTTTCTAGCCTTATACTGTTGTGACAACCAAAGTCAGCGCAGTCTGCTCTATCTAGCACGGTTTTCAAGATATAAGCATTTTTGTGTTTTGCAAAAAATTAAAAATGTCCGCTATATTTGGCGAGACAAAAATATTTTGAAAATTGGCATGGCTACTCTGCAGAGATACCCAGCAGGTCAAAAATTTTGTTGAGTTCGCTCCATATAGCACGGTTTTCGAGATATAAGCATTTTTGTGTTTTGCAAAAACTTTGAAAATTCAAAATGGCCACCATTTTTGGGGAGACAAAATTTTTTGTCAAGACCACTGCCGCGGTGTGTATCTCCCGCCGAGCATTAAAGCAGAAGAAATAGCTTTTCCGAGATATTCACAATTTTTCATTTTCGTGTGTGAAAGCTCTTCCAAAAGTAGGTGAATGAGTTATTTGAGAAAAATTGGCTATCTGCAATACTATTAAGAGCTAATTCGCATTTACTCATTTTGAGTAGGTGAGTAATTAGCTATGGGTCTGAAACTTCACCATGTGAAAGCTCTCCCACAAGTAGATGAATGAGTATTTGATAAAAATTGGGTATCCGCAATACTTTTACAGATAATTAGCATTTACTCATTTTGAGTAGGTGAATAAATAGCTATGGGTCTGAAACTTCACAGAGTGAAAGCTCTCCCAAAAGTAGGTGAATGAGTTATTTGAGAAAAATTGGCTATCTGCAATACTTTTAGAGATAATTCACATTTACTCATTTTGAGTAGGTGAATAATTAGCTATGGGTCTGAAACTTCACCAAGTGAAAGCTCTGCCAAAAGTAGGTGAATGAGTTATTTGAGAAAAATTGGCTGTCTGCAATACTTTTAGAGATAATTCGCATTTACTCATTTTGAGTAGGTGAGTAATTAGCTATGGGTCTGAAACTTCACAGAGTGAAAGCTCTCCCAAAAGTAGGTGAATGAGTTACCGGTATTTGAGAAAAATTGGCTATCTGCAATACTTTTAGAGATAATTCACATTTACTCATTTTGAGTAGGTGAGTAATTAGCTATGGGTCTGAAACTTCACCAAGTGAAAGCTCTCCCAAAAGTAGGTGAATGATTTATTTGAAAAAATTGGCTATCTGCAATACTTTTAGAGATAATTCGAATTTACTCATTTTGAGTAGGTGAGTAATTAGCTATGGGTCTGAAACTTCACAGAGTGAAAGCTCTCCCAAAAGTAGGTGAATGAGTTATTTGAGAAAAATTGGCTATCTGCAATACTTTTACAGATAATTAGCATTTACTCATTTTGAGTAGGTGAGTAATTAGCTATGGGTCTGAAACTTCACCAAGTGAAAGCTCTCCCAAAAGTAGGTGAATGATTTATTTCAGAAAAATTGGCTATCTGCAATACTTTTAGAGATAATTCACATTTACTCATTTTGAGTAGGTGAGTAATTAGCTATGGGTCTGAAACTTCACCATGTGAAAGCTCTCCCACAAGTAGGTGAATGAGTTATTTGATAAAAAGTGGGTATCCGCAATACTTTTACAGATAATTAGCATTTACTCATTTTGAGTAGGTAAGTAATTAGCTATGGGTCTGAAACTTCACCATGTGAAAGCTCTCCCAAAAGTAGGTGAAGGAGTTATTTGAGAAAAATTGGCTATCTGCAATACTTTTAAAAGATAATTCGCATTTACTCATTTTGAGTAGGTGAGTAATCATCTACGGGTCTGAAACTTCACCATGTGAAAGCTCTCCCAAAAGTACATGAATGAGTTATTTGATAAAAATTGGGTATCCGCAATAGTTTTTGAGATAATTAGCATTTACTCATTTTGAGTAGGTGACTAATTAGCTACGGGTCTGAAACTTCACCAAGTGAAAGCTCTTCCAAAAGTAGGTGAATGAGTTATTTGAGAAAAATTGGCCATCTGCAATACTTTTAGAGGTAATTCGCATTTACTCATTTTGAGTAGGTGAGCAATTAGCTATGGGTCTGAAACTTCACCAAGTGAAAGCTCTTTGGGATAGCTGCTCTGCAGAGATACCCTGAAGATCAAAAATTTCGTCAAAATTGCTCTATGTAGCACGGTTTTCGAAATATTAGCATTTTTGTGTTTTGCAATTTTTGCGCAAAAATTTGAAAATTCAAAATGGCCGCCATTTTTGGCAAGACAAATTTTTTTTGAAAATTGGCATGGCTACTCTGAAGAGGTACCCTGTGGGTCAAAAATTTCGTCGAAATCGCTCTATCTAGCACGGTTTTCGAGATATAAGCATTTTTATGTTTTGCAATTTTGCGAAAAATTCGAAAATTCAAAATGGCCGCCATTTTTTGCGAGAAATTTTTTTTTGAAAATTTGGATGGCTACTCTACAGAGATACCCTGCGGATCAAAAATTTCGTCGAAATCGCTCTATCTAGCAGGGTTTTCGAGATAAAAGCATTTTTATGTTTTGCAATTTTTGCGAAAAATTCGAAAATTCAAAATGGCCGCCATTTTTGGCGAGACAAAATTTTTTTGAAAATAGGCATGGCTACTCTGCAGAGATACCCTGTGGGTCAAAAATTTCGTCGAAATCGCTCTATCTAGCACGGTTTTCGAGATATAAGCATTTTTGTGTTTTCCTTATTTGGAAAATTCGTAATGATTAATTAATCATTAATTACTCGGCCATTTCTTGACCAATCAATGCCAAAATCTAATGATTTCCAGATTTTAATAGAATGAATGTATTTGCCAAGTTTCAGGTGAATTGATAAAATTTCTTTCAAGTTATCATCCGGACAAGCTTCCCCATCGAAAAAAGACATTTTTGGTCATGTGACCTCTCTGATTGGTTGAAATGTCACTGCAGCATATTCAAAAAAATTCCCCAAGGCTACTGCCTAAACCTGCCAAATTTGAAAAGAATCCGCCTAACGGTTACAGAGTTATAAGGAAAACAAAATGCGGAGCCGGCGGAGCCGCCGGAGCCGGCGGAGCCTGAAGGTCTCCCATACACAAACAAGCGTCCCGCAAGGGACGCTTAAATATCTTATATTATTATAAAGTATGATGCAGTAATATAATATTATAATATCTCAGTATAATAAAAATTTGCCCAATGTTAAACTTTCCTGCCACATGTTGCCGCTATTATTTTTAAAAGAATTATGGGTAATCCAAGCAATCTGAATTTGTTGATCTACCTCTCGAGGTAGATCAACGGATTCATAATCCAGATTCAAGTCTCAACACAAGCGAATCTGTTGATCTGACTAATCTAGATTCGACGGATTACGGTTGTGAAATATGCCTAGTGATAGACACAGTGAAACAATATTGATTGTGTATTCGAATTATAAAGATAACAGAACTAATTTAGTGAAACCCTCATGATATTCACACCAAATCACACCTTGCAAATATTGCATAGGTGGACTATTTAGTAAAAGGTGTTAAATAATTCAATTAATAAATCGGTTTCAATAAAAGGGGTTTTCTAAACACATAAAATGCTGTATATTCAATTTGGCTATTATATTAATTATGACACAAACACCTCAAATATATGAAACTACAAAACCTATTTACACAGTAGTTTAAAATTTTGTGTCAATCTAATTTACTCAGCCAACTTGAAAAAAAGTTGTAATTTTGAAACAATATCCTTGAAAGGTTGTGAGGTAAAACAGGACCAGTGAAATATCTGTGAAAGATATTCTGCACAAAAAGCTGAATTTCTACCAGTATTGGGTCCTATGGTTAACAAGGCCGAAAAGGGTTTTGGTCTATTAGTGTGTGCTGCAAAGCCATCAGACACGAGTAGTGCAATTACACCGTCACCCTTCCAGGTACTAAGATACCCCCACTGCTGCTTAACTTCAGTGAAGAGACATGTGCTCATCCTAATACGCCAATTCTCATGACAGTTAAGAGACAAAAAACAATGAAAACAAAAAAAGAAAAAAGCACATGAGAAAAAAGTGCTCTCTAGAAGAGCGAGTCTTGCTAGAGCTCGAGCTTAAAAAGTTAATTTCTAATTTCTAAACCATCTATTGATTTAGGGGAAATTACTCTCTAATATTTTATAATTACAAGGAACTACATTCAATCCTTACTCTCAGTAAACCAACTACCAACTGAAGACAACTTTGTTGTGGTGACAAAATGTGTACACTAAAACAACATCAATGGAAACTGAAAAGCAAGGGATACCGATTTTTTCACACTGCAGCATCTCACTATTGGAATAGCCTACTTGATGATGTCTGCAACATCAAACAGGATTCAAATGACTTCAAAAAACACTTAAAACCTTTCTGTTTAAGAGTGCTTTTTTATTGGAGTAGCCCAGTGATTAGCCAATCAGAGACAAGAATTCTACTTTAAAAGAACCAACTATTATTATTAACTGCTAAGTACCTCATAAGCATCCTTGATGGCAATGGTCTGCTTGGTGTCAGCCACTGTGCCTGCAATACCCCTTCCAAATGGCACCCTGATCTGCTTCTCCTCAGAGTGCAGTACATCTTCTAGCTTTGAGTCCTCAGTCACGTCAAACAGCTTTGAGACCAGGTACTTACTGGTTTTGCTTCCCCGCACCAGGAACAGGCTGCCACGGTCACTCTGAGTCAAAATACTGACGTTGGTGAGGATCTTGTGGCACAAGATGTCAACATCCAGTTCATTAGCCACATCCCGAATCAGTTCCATGAAGATGTCCATGTCATTCATGTTACTGAGGTCTGTCTTGGTGCGAATCTTGACCTCCTTCTTCCGGTTTCCCTTAAGAAAGTCCTGGAACATCTTGGAGGTGAGGGAGTTACGTGCAGGCCCAATGCTGTACCCACTCTTGGAGGGCAAGTCATCCAGTTCATCTTCATCCTCATCATCCTCTGTCAGCCACTCCTGTAAGGACAGAATGGAAAGGTTTTGTAAAATACCACTGACAAACATTCATCATGCCCCTGTATGTTATTTGTGACAGGAGACAGATAAAGTTAATGAAAAATAAGTAGTAATAAATTAATGACGTTTAACTGCTATCAACTTATGTTCTTCTCTATAAGCTAGGGATGAAATACTGTGATGAGATTTTACAACTGCCACTTCACTTGTGAACATATATAATGGAAGGAAGACTTAAAATATTAGAAACATACCCAAAAACTGAAGAAATTATAAGCTTTTATCCCCAAATTTTTGTCCATTTGGAGACTTTTATAGCGAAACGTTGAGCTGAACTGCCATGTTTTGGTTACGACAATATATAACCTCAATCTCGCTTGTCAGTCCATAAATTGAAGGAAAACTTAAAATATTGGGAACAAAGAAATCTGAAGAAATTATGTGTGTTTATCTCATAGTTTGTGTATTTGGCCACTTTTATTGCGATGTCGTGAAGAGGAAACGTCCATGTTGTTTGGAGTGTACTAAAACGCGGAGTCCCGGAATCGGTACGATTTTGCATTGGCGACCTCCCGATGTACACATTTTTGGTATCGAGCCATCCCTACTATAAGCCACTACTGCCAGGAGCAAAAAGCAACTTTATACAAAATAAATCAAACAACATATAATAAACTTCAACATGTCCACCATTATTCTCTGTAAGCCACTCCTACAGGGGTACAAAGGCTTGCAAAATAAGTTTGAAAAAAAAATCAGTGAACTCGTTTACGTCGTCCCCGAGTTATTAAGGACGCATGATTGTAGATGCGGACGAAAGAAAACAAGGGCTACTACGTCCCGGGGACGAAACGACGAATATTCCTGTACTTTTATATAATTAAAATAAGAAAACTTGCGGATTTCATCCAATTTGCAAATTCCTTTTATATCACCCACTGCTAATCATGAGTAAAAATCTCGCGAGAACTAACCGCGAGATCTCGTCCAATCGCGAGATCTCATTCCTCTCTGTTTTACCGCGATTTTTTGCTAGTTTGACAGTGATATACGTGAATCATACATTTGTCTGCGTGAACCATACATTTTACCTTATTAATCATATATTTTCCAGTGTAAAACATACATTTTCTCTGCAGTCTGATGCAATACTGTAATTATGTCAGAATCACCATCTCTCAAGAAAAAAAAATTAGACATTATAAGTTTATAACCCATCTTGGTTGAATGATTCAACTTTTAAATCCTGGTTATTTGTTGGAAATCAGTCACAGGGTGGAGCTGAGGCCAGTGCTTCTGCTTGTAGTTCAAATCCAAAAATGTTTTGTTCTGTATGTCAAAAACCAGGGAAAAGCAACATTTTTACCTTGGCATATAAGCATTTTGTTGGTCTTCATAGAAACAAATCTTTCCCTGAATTTTGTGAGATACTTATCAAAGATCAAAGTGATGTTTTCCCAGATTTTATTGTTTTTGCAGAGCTAGCTTTGGTAGTGCCTCTGAACTCTGCATCTTGTGAGCGGGGGTTCTCTGCCCAAAACAAAATCAAGTCCAAAAGCAGAAATAGGTCGAGAGATGAACAAGTGGACAGGCTAATGAAAATAGCAATAAATTGCCCACACTATGCAGAGTACGATTACACTGCAGCCAAAAACAATTTTCAGGCCATGAAAGACAGAATTCAGTGAACTTACATTGTTTTAGCCAGTTTTAGCTAGTTACAAAGTGTTGAAATTGACATTTAACATTGAAATTGGTTTAAGTAATCTATGTTCAAATGTTCAAGGAATTGAATAAAATATTGGGACTCCAAAAATGAAACATAGGACTCATTTTTTTCAAGTCTATTGAGTCCCAGGGACTTAACTTTACCACTTCCGAGTGAGCACGCTGAAAAATCCAACTAAATTGCAAATTTAATAAGTAAATTAAATTTTTATAAGTTAATACCCTATCCAATGGACAATTGCTTTACCGGTCGACGCGACCGGTCCCGCCAAACGTAAGAAAAAGACGTCCTGTAAAACTACCAGCAGGACCGGTCACAGAGTGTACATTCGCCAGGTGCCGCAAGGTATATCATTTCCTGTCTGGTCATAATGACGTCATAGCATCTTTTTCGTGTCTAATCCTATTAAGACCCCTTGTAAGCTGATAGCGGGGCCAGATGGGTGGGCCTTGCCTGTCCATTGGATAGGGTATTAACTTACAAAAATTTAATTACTTATTAAATTTGCAATTTTATTGCGTTAACACATCCTATCCAATGTATAATTGCTGAATAACTACCGCTTGGCAGGTGGGTAAGCTGCTAGGGACATAGTGAACTCATAACAGAACAAAACTGAAAGGTCCATTTTGACCTAGGGTCAGATGACCTCAAGGTCGAGGTAGGTTAAGACTAACCGGTTATCCGGAAGTCCAAGGTTGCCCCCCCCCCCCCCCCCCCCCCCCTCCTTGTTTCTCAAAAGTGCTCTCAGAATAGGAAGAGAGGGTTGAGTTCAGTCCCATAGGAAATAAACTTCCCAAAGGAAGCAAGTCACAGTTTTGTTTTTTGTTTTTGTTTTTTTCTTTATATAAGTTATGTACATGTATACATATTTAGATATTTACATATCTACAAATCTCCTCATTTTTGGGCTTGGTGGTGAACCTGTTGGGCAGCCACCACTGGCCCTAAATGAAAAAGCTCTGTATCAGCCGAAGCTACATCCTTCAGATAGAACTGTGTGAAGGTGTTATGGGATTTCCAGTGACAGGCTGACAAAATCTGCTCTAAGGAGACCCCCGACTGGAAAGCCTTAGACGCAGCAAAGACCCTGACATCATGGGCTTTGACCTGATGAAGTGTGAGGGCCTCCTGATCAGAGAGCTCAAAACAAAGGATCACAGTTTGTTTGATCCATGAGGAGATGGTGGCAGGTGAGATGTCTTTAACAAAACCTTTCTTGAAGGAGACAAAGACCAACTCCTTGTTCTGCCTAAGATCTGAGGTCCTGTCCAAGTAATACCGAAGGGCTCTGACTGGACACAAAGTCCTGTCACCTTTGAGTGACTTATCCAAAGTGGGAGCCAGGGCTGGTATGACCACTGGAGCCACACTATCTGGGCCCTCCTTAGGCAGCTGATTCTTGGATACAAAGCTGGGTGAAGGGTACAAGGACACCTTAGACCAGTCTGACTGGTGTCTGATATTCTTGTGAAGCCAAGCATGGATCTCACTCTGCATTTACCAGAACCCAGGGCCAACAGAAAAACAGTCTTGAAGGTCAAGTGTTTTAGTGAGGCCTCCTTTAAGGATTCAAAGGGAGCCTTAGTCAGCTGGTGTAATACCAGGGACAGGTTCCAGGAGGGTATACCCCTCCTGCCCTTGGGCCTGTCTCTATGGAAGCTATCTCATCTTTCCTGACATTAATGGTGGAGTTGCCCAACTCGTCAGCAATGGCTGATCTGTATCCATCAATGGTACTTGGTTGTAACTTACTGTCCTGAAATAAGTGCAGCAGGAAGTCAGCTATGGCTTTCAGAGGTGGTGCCCTGAAGTCCACCTGATTACTGAGGCATCACTTTGTAAAAATGGTCCACCTTGCCTCATAGACAGATCTGGTTGATCCTCTCTGAGGAGCCTCAATTCGTGCTGCCACTGCCTCAGAGAACCCCTGCTCCTTGATTGCTGTGGCTCTAGGAGCCAGGCATGTAGGTTCAGGTTTGACAAGTTGCTGTGTAGGGTCAGGTTGAATGGTTGGGACACCAGATTGGGCAGGTTGGGCAGACACAAGGGGATCTGACTGGACATTGCCACTAGATCCCAAAACCAGGGCATGTTGGGCCACCCTGGGGCAATCAGATTAATCCTGTTGCAAGGGTAGTCATGTAACTTTCTCCACCACTTTGCCCAAGATGGCTGCTGGTGGAAAGGCGTATTGGTCCAGATTTTCCCATGATAGGCTGAGTGCATCCACTGCCCATGCCAGGGGGTCCGGAACTGGTGATACAAACTGTGGTAGTTTGTTGTTGAATCTGGTGGCAAAGAGGTCCACCTGTGGCTGGTGCCACCGGGAGCATATAGCTTTGAACACTTCTGGGTGAAGGGACCATTCCGTCTGGATGGTCTGGCCTAGCCTGGATAGCTTGTCTGCTATCACGTTCAGCCGGCTGGGGATGTGACGTGCCTTGAGAGTTACTTGCTTCCTGGTGCACCACGACAGGATTCTCCACAATAGGGCACACAGGGAGCCTGACTTCATCCCCCCCCTCTTTGTTGATATAAGCAAACACTGTTGTGTTGTCTGTGGCTACCAGGACTATGTTGTTTGAACAGAGGTCTTGGAACTCTTTTAAGGCCAGAAAGACCGCCTTTAGCTCCAAGTGATTTATGTGCAACTTGCTTTCTGGCACTGACCAGGTTCCCCTTGCAGTGTGTTCGTTTAAGTGAGCGCCCCACCCTTCTTTTGATGCGTCTGTAAATATCTGCAGAGCATGCTTTAGTGGGTGTAATGGTTGACCTGGAAGAACATTGCTTTCCTCCAGCCACTACTTTAAGTGAGGGTGGAGTGACCTGGGAATGGGTATCACCTTTTCCAGTGATTCTGGTATCCTCCAGTTGTTCTTTAAGTGCCACTGTATGGGTCTCATGTGAAGTCTACCTAGGTGGACTTGTCCTATAAGGGACATAAACTGTCGGACCGGACAAACCGGACCGGACAGGATTGACAATATCTTGTCTGTTAAGGTCTGCCAATGCTCTGGTGTGGGTCTGACCTTGCCCTCCCTGAGGTCAAACTGGTAACCTACGAAGTTGAAGACCTGTTTTGGTGCCAGCTCTGACTTCTCGTTCACCAGCAACCCTCCCAGATAGCAAGACGCTAGTGGGCCACCGTTGGCTATGGGTGGCAAAATATAGCTTGTGGGCCACCACTGAGCCACTGGTGGCCCACTGACTGCATTTTTTTCAAAATTTTAAAGCATTATAAACAACTTCAAAGGCAACCTCAAATACTGTTTTCTGACATATTATTTAACAATATTCAATGTTAAAAACACATTATTTCAAAATATAAATACATTGCGTGGCCCACTGTTGGCCCACCAACTACCAGAGTCAGTGGCTGTAGCTCAGGTACCAGCCTACACCCACTGGTGTAAAATCCTAAAAAAAATCTAAAAATTAGATAAAATGTGTGTTTTCTTTCACTTAACATAAGTTAATGTCATTTTTTAACAAACTTATTCTGTATTCCTTCATTTTGCTCAGTCAGTCTTTTCTCCACTTTATTACTTTATATATTACTTGCTTATATATTTGCCACAGGTGGTCCATCAATGGTCCACCCACTACATAAGTAGTACATGACCCATGATTGGCAGCCAGTAGGCCACTGGTGGCACATATATATATATATATTTTTAGTAAAGGTTAAAGAAAGATATTTTCATTTTTTTTCCTTTTGCTATAAATTTGTTTTTTTGATGCAACCTAAAACTATCGCAGAATTTTTTTTTGTCTGACACATGCAACTATCATCTGTAAGAGCTATACTTAGTTGGTGGACCAATGGTGGTCCTCTGGTGGCTACACCTCAAGCTCTGCTGAACGGCATTTGTTTTGACAGATCTTGAAGAGAGGCTGTCTTGGCTTAAATTCATTTGTTTCAAGTGAATTACTTTCCAAAAGTAGCTGTTCTAAATTTTATTACATAAAAAAATTGTAAGATTTGCCACTGGTGGTCCATCAGTGGTCCACCTTCTGCCTGCATGGTACACATACTGTTGGCCCACCGGTGGCCCACAGATGGCAAAGTAATTGGATACTTTATGTATGTGTGTGTATATCACCAAGATACCAACATTTTTAAATAACAGATGTCACATCTCTGCCTTAATATATATTTCTTTTCTTCCCATTCTTGGGCCACAAATTTCTTCCAAGATTTACCACTGGCAGCCCACCAACTATATCAGTGGTATATAAGCTATGATTGATGGGCCACTGATGGGAATTTTCTAATTTCTACCCGGATTTTAGATCTAATCAATAAAATCATCTGATAATTACACAGAAAAGTTAACAGAAGTGAAAGTTTCCCCTGTAAACAAACCATAAAACATGTACAGGAGAAAAATATATTAAATCAAAACCCTATTAATTGGGGTTGAGGTGTAGCCACCACTGGACGACCCTTGGTCCACTAGCTGCAATATGTATGTGTCCGATAAAATATAAAGTTTCTTAAGTTGAAAGGAATAATTACCCATGAAACATATTCCAATCAGTGGCCGAATTACCCATGCCAACGCTGGCCCAGTGAAGGCTTGCCAACCAAAACTCAGGCTGCCAAGGTTGGGCCAACGGTGGGCCAATGGTGGCTTTTTATTCAAGATGGCGGCGAGCAATAATAGGGGATATTGAGACACTTAGTAAAAAATTATTTATTATGGTATGTCTAAAAATCATATTTCAGTGGGCCCACAATTTTTAACTAACTTTTTAACAATTTTCGACATAAAAATAACATTCTCATTAGAAATTCACAGTAAGAAAAGTTGTTTCTGAACATTATAATTTTATTGTTTGACTATGGAACATGTCATCCTAAGATACTGTTCCACCATTGTTTATGTTTGGTCATGTGACTTATTAGGGATTCCCTTAACTAAAATCCACCCACAATCTGTCAATTATTTGCTTTCTGTTAAACAATGGCCACATAACTTCATGCTGCAATCTGATTGGCTGATGCTATATTATAGTGGTAGTAAAATTTTACCAGTGGCTTGCCAATGTCAGACCGACACATCCACCGGCCTAAAAGCCAGTGGGCCACTGATGGGCCACTAGTAAACCTTATTGTTGGCTGCCAACAGTGGACCACTGTCTATCAGCTGGTCATGCCACCAGAGAACCACCACTGATGGCACTCAACAGTGGGCCACTGATGGGCCACCAGTAAACCTTATTGTTGGCTGCCAACAGTGGGCCACTGTCTATCAGCTGGTCACGCCACCAGAGAACCACCTTTGATGGCACCCAACAGTGGGCCACTGGTGGACCACCAGTCAACCTTGTCGGCTACTGAAGGTGGGCCACTGGTGGGCCAATAGAAAAGCTTATCATTGGCTGCCGACAGTGGGCCACTGAAAGACCATCAGAAAACCTTATTGTCGGCTACCAACGGTGGACCACTGCCTATCAGCCGGTCACGCCAACGGCTGGCGGTCCGACAGCTATGCCGCCAGTGGGCCAGTGGTGGCCCTACAGAGTCTTGCTATCTGGGCCTAGTTCTCGACACAGAGCTACCAAGGTCTGTGTATGCTGGAGACAAGTTTGGTTGGACGTGGCTCTCACCAACCAGTCGTCTAGGTACTGGTGGATTCTTATACCCATCTGTAAGGCTTTGGCCACCACTGTGAACTCCATAGGTACTGTGGGCAGACCAAAGGGTAGGGCTTTGAACTGGTAGGACTGACCCTGGACGTAAAAACGCATGTACTTCCTGGACTGACGGTGAATTGGTATATGGAAGTATGCGTCCTTGAAGTCTATGGAAGTGATCCACTCCCCTATCTGAAGGGAGGTCCTTATAGTCTCTGGGGTCTCCATTTTGAACGACTCTGTGTTTAGGAAGGTGTTCAGAATGCTCAGGTCCGGGATGGGTCTCCACCGGTTGTTGGCTTTGGGTACCAAAAATAGCCGGTTGTAAAAACCCAGTGAGTTTTGGTTTGCTATCGGTTCGACTGCATTTTTGTTTGTCAGCTGATACAGTGCCTCCAGAAGGTGACACTGTCTCTGTGGGTTGACATAGTTGCTTATGACTGTTGGTGACCTGGTTAGGTTGGGTCTGAACTGGAAGGGAAGGGTGTAACCCTCTCTCAGTATTGTGACTACTTTTGGACTCGAACCCAGAGCCTCCCACTTCTCCCAAAATTGCTGAAACCTCACTCCTACAGGTGGATTTATGGCAACAGTTGGGACATTTGTGACAATATTTGCAGAACTCAAGTGACCTACACAGGAAACATCGTTCACATGCTTTATTTCTGTTTGAGTACCACAATAATTGGGATTTATGCCTTTCTTTTGTGGCAACCCGGTGATAGAATGAACATTTGCAACAAAAGAGTTTACGTGTAAAACTACAGTCTCGCTCTTGCTTGTCACTGGTGAAGGGTTCAAATCTTTCCTCTTGCCAGATACATGAACAGAGTTCTTCACTCCGGCTACATTTAAAACACAATAACTGTCATTTATGCTTCTTGAACCCCTTGGCAGGCTTTTGGGTGAAATTTGAGGCTTTACCACGACCTTTCTGTCCAATTTGCCGGTCTCTAATCTGCTTCCAGGTCGCTGTAGTGGGCTTCCGGTCCAGTTGCTGTGTTGATCTGCCACTTGAGGAAACGTACGGATGAAAACGTCCGGGTTTCCTGTGTACACTGCCAGAAGAATGCCTCTCCTCACTACGGGAAATTTCATCTTCAGCCTTGACCAGCAAACTGTCAGGAAACAGAGAGTTGAGATGGACTGGTGCTGTACGTAAGGCAGTCAAGGTATCTGACTTTACTCCACCACGTAAAAATTCTAAATAACTATCTCGACGTGCCAGAGTGAGGTTGGCCATACTGATAAAAACTCCTGAGAGATCCTGCATTGTACGCTGCATAGCTTGTGAAATTGACCGGTTGAACGTCACCAGATATTCAAGTTCTTCAACTGCTTGCTGCGTTTTCTCTGCTGCCTTGCCTTTTCCGGTGTCCACCCATGGAGTCCTGTACTTTTGTCAAACATCTTGACAGACCAGCAGCCTAGTTACACATCACTGACTGTTCCCGGAACGCGCTCTCCCACCTTCTTAACGTGTCCTGGCTAAAAGTACGGGAAGCAGGGGCAGAAGGCAAACTACGTCTGCCCACTCTGGTAAAGGTGCTGTTGAGTTTGGCCAGTTCCGGAGACCAGTCACATACAGTTGCAGAAGCAGAGTCCTTCTTATCTGTATGCATTGCATACCATTTTGATGATCTGGGTGTCTTCATAAACTAGTCCCGTAGCAGTCCACTAGTCTCAGAGTTCCTGGACGGGTAAACTTCTGCAACAGTCACATTAAGTCTCTCAAATTTCCTGCACAGCCACTCATCTACCGGTAACCTGTCTGACACTTTACCGGCTGGTTTGGTTCGGGAACCGGCAAAAGGATTATCATCCAGGGAGGAAGCAGTACTGTTGTAGTCAGGGATCTGATGCCAGCCCATGAAGGATCTGACCCCTCTGATAGTCTCCCTGTAGTTGGCATCTTCAGAGAGGTCCTGGTCAGTCGCATCTTCCGGTAAATCACCCTGTGAACACTAGCTGGTGAAGCCGGTTCCCCATCCACTTCTGCCTCACTGTCAGATTCGCCGGCAAACTCATCAGGTCGTACACAGGGAAGTGGCTTGTTCAACTGCGTAGACTCAATGCCGGTGGGCACTGGGCAGAACTTCAGGACCTGCACCAGGAACCTGTGGAGGCTGTCCCTGCACCAGGAGCCTGTAAAGGCTGGGTGGCTAACTCAGCACCGGGAGCCTGTAAAGGCTGGGTGGCCACATCAGAGGTACCAGGACCCTGAACATGGCGGGTAGCACTCCCACTCACGTCTCTCACAGCACTCGTACCGGGAACCCCCAGCGGAGGTTGGGTAGCCATCAACTGTGAAGAACCTCGTTTCTGTCCAGGAGACGACATGATGATCAGAAAACTAGTAGAAATAATTCGTACTACTTGAAATAAAATAAAATGGAAGAGTTTGTTGTGCAACTTCAAAAACGCATCTCTGTTGAAAAACATCTGCACACTCTTTTGCGCCAAACGAAAAAGATGCTATGGCATCATTATGACCAGTCAGGAAATGATATACCTTGCGGCACCTGGCGAATGCACACTCTGTGACCGGTCCTACTGGTAGTTTTACAGGACGTCTTTTTCTGTGCCGACCGGTAAAGCAATTGTCCATTGGATAGGATGTGTAGGTCAATGAAAAGTATTGTTCACCATATTTACCATACTAAAGGAAAAGGAAAGTTCTTGTAAAGTAAGTGCAGAAATTACTTTGGTATGTCAATGAGACAATTTGCAAAAAACTAATAACCACTTTGTGTTGCCTCTGCTCAGATAGAGAAGAAGACTTCAGACTCATTCTAAAATGCTCCATGTTTTATCTCTGGAAGCAACATTAGTATATACACTATTTTCAGCAAGTACAGCAGAGATATTGTAGATTTTTGTTACTGATATAGTTCAGAACATAACTAATATTTATCACTTATAATACACAATTATCTCAAAAATACAGTACTTTATTAATATTAACAAGGTGGCCTAAGAAAGCCCACCTATCCCCCGTCAATGCATGCAAAATACTGATATACAATAAAGTTACACGTGAAACATTTTACCCTGTGAATTA
Source organism: Sabellastarte sp. h YS-2021 (assembly GCA_964017235.1). Classification (NCBI taxonomy): domain Eukaryota; kingdom Metazoa; phylum Annelida; class Polychaeta; order Sabellida; family Sabellidae; genus Sabellastarte; species Sabellastarte sp. h YS-2021. The sequence continues at coordinate 81,121,418 of OZ024932.1, read as the reverse complement.
AAATATTCCTGTTGTATTGTAATGAATGAAATATAGGTAAATAAATTAATAAGGCAATTTGGTCTATAAAGAGTTCACAGTGAAAACCTGGACAGTGGCAACTATATGCTCTCATATTTTACTTTCAGTCTCCAGATTTTCACCCTCTTGCCTTTTGGAGACAAGCATCTTTGGAAACTTTACAAAAATCTGAGAAGCGGTTTGGCCTGGGCGGTTTGTAAAGGGCCACACATTTAAAAGGTTGAAACTGTAAAGAATAAATGTTACCATCACAACATCTAATTTGGGCAAAAAACGAATCAGCATAAGCTATTCTCCCAGAGACAAACATCTGAAAATTTTGTGAAAATGCCATGAATAGTTTCATCATTCATGTGAGCCACATTCTAAAATTTGTGGAAGGTTTAAAGAATAATTGGTCACCTGGGCAATATTTTTTGCAAGATGTTGACTAACATACTTACCAGCACAAGCTCTCATCAAGAAAAACATCTGAAAATTTTGCAAAATTCTGTCTGGTGGTTTGGTATGTAGGGACCTCTGAGGTGAAAAATCCGAAAGATTTAAAGAATAACGGTTACCATTGCAACAGTTGTTGTCTAATGTGGGTCAAAAACTTATTAGCACAAGTTCACCTAAAGAAAATTATATTTTGAAAACTTTATGAAAATACAATGTAGGGTTTACTCTATCGAAAGCCACACATTCAAAATGTTGAAAAGTTTAAAGATTTGACAGCTGCCATGACAACAGTTTTAGCAAGAAGTTTATGAAACACTTACCAGGACAAGCTCTCATGAAGACAAAAGCTCCTGAAAATTTTACAAAATTCTTTTTAGCTGTTTGCTTTGTAAGGACCTGTGTTGTGAAAAATCCGAAAAATTCAAAGAAAAACAGATACTATGGCAAGAGTTGTTGTCTACCGTGGGCTAAAAACTTATTACCACAGGTTATCACGGAGACAAACATGTCCTGAAAATTTGGAGAAAATCCAATGAGTGTATTTTGTGTGTAGAGAACCAAACATTGAAAAATGTGAAGAATTAATGGGTTACCATTACAACAGGTTTAGCTGGAAATGCTAAAAATACTTATCAGCACAAGTTCGCATAAAGACGAACATATCCTGAAAATTTTACAAAAATCCATTAAAAGGTTTGGTTCATAGAGGGCTCTGAAGTGAAAAATGTGACAAGTTTAAAGAAAAATGGTTACCATATCAAAAGTTATAAGTTGATGTAGTCCAAGGCCTAAAAACCACAAGTCTACCTAAGGATAAACATATCCTGACAATTTAAAACAGATCTGTTGAGTTTTTTGGTCTGCAGTGACCCACAAAATAACAAAGCTTAAAAAATGATAAACAGTTACCATTTTTACAGTTTCTGCCAGTTTCTCCAAAACTTTCAGGTTGAGCTTTTATTCATATAGACAAATCCTGAAAACTTGGCAAAAAAATCATTAATTCATTCATCCAGAGTGGATTGATGGTGGGCGGATCAGACAGATAGGCAGAGTATTCCTGTATCCCCCTTCAACTTTTGTTGACGGGGCTTATATCAGAAACACAGGTCATAAGCACTATGAAAAAACTTTGATAATAATAAATAATTGGTCTCAACATACCTGCAATGTGACAATGTCAATATTAGACTGGAACCAGCGTTTCACAAAACTTGGGTTGTCACTCATAAAAGTGGACACAACATGCTGATCCAGGCCAGCCATGGCTGCTTTTCTTTGATTGGTTATCACAGATTGGCTCAATTAAGACTAGAAAATAGAACAAGAAAAGGAAAACTTAGATCTTTATGCTTCACATATTTTATTACACAGTTTAACTACTTTAAACACATCTTGTCAGATTCTAACCCAGGAGTGTCAATCCTAAGGGTGGATTAAACCAAACTTTTTATTAAATGCTGTCCATCATGTAAATACTTTCAAATACATCAGATTTCATTATTTATGGTGTATAATCACTTCTAAACTTGTGCATGTCATATTATGACCGACACTAAAAGTGATAGACCAAAGCACTGGATATTAGATTCTGCACTGAAAGTTGATTCCCATCAATAAATATAATCCAACTTTCTACATTGAATCAAGCAATCCCTTTTTCAAACCAATGACCTCAAGGCTATGACTGGGTTTCCCCTATTCGACTTAACACTGACCCCAGCCACCATATAGCCTCCTTTTTCCCCACTGCTCTATAACAGGTTATTGAACCATCGAAAATACAATCAATGAATTTAAGGTAGATCATATGTTTTGTTGTTGGTTTAAAATACTTCAAAGGGGTATTAAACATTTTCTTACACATAACATAATGATATATTTTATTTAGATGAAAGTCAATCCGTAGTCAAAAACTAAAAAAAAAAAATTGAAAGTTAATTTTACTTAACATAAATTAATAAATTTCTCTTTCCATGTTGGCTTAATCATCAGCAATGAGTTCATCATTATTGAGAAGTGAAGGTTTCATTCCCATGACCAGGTTTTGATGCACAAAATCATATGAGTCAGGTCAAAGTGATCCCACAGGAATACCAGATAACACAGACTTACTACCCACAGTTTCTTCTGTTTGGAGTTTATTAATCATAACCTTTAATTTCTACATTTATGTAGGCCGAGAATGCAGGGTATATTTGCAACAGTTGCTGCATAATATAAAAACAGCATCAGAGATTCCCGTACCCCACAGCCTGGGGAAATATTTTTCAACACCATGAGATATAGAAGTAGTGAAACAGTACACAGATTGGGATACTTTCAAAGCACTGCGTGTAAAGATTAAGCATTAAAATAAGACAATTCAGTGAACTAAAAGTTATGAAGCTGTAAAATTTCTTAACTGGATAATAGCTGTCAATGAAAATATCACAATTATGTATGGTCGAATTATGGTTTGAATGTTTTAAATATTACCCATATATACAGATGTGGCAATACATGCTTATATGTGGAGTTGGGGAAAAACCTGTGACTCACTTGATGCAATACCATCTGTTACAAAGGGAAGTTGCAAAAGTAAAACCCTTAATGAATTCTAATATGATTTTAACAGTGCTTAATCTACATCAAAAGACACCCAAAGGTGCAACAACCAAAATTCAAATAAAAAGATGGTTTCTGAAATATAGCCCGGACAAGGCATTATAGGTCAAGATCACTACGGCATGGTCAAAGGTCAAATCAAGGTCATGCCATGACGTTGTACACCTTCAACCCCTAACCAATGTTCCTACCACGTATTAACTTCCTACACCTTACGGTTTCCGAGATATAGTCCAGACAAGATTTTATAGGTCAAGGTCACTACGGCAAGGTCAAAGGTCAAATCAAGGTCACACCATGACGTTGCACACCTACAGCCCCAACCAATGTCCCTACCAAGTATCAACTTCCTACAACTTACGGTTTCTGAGATACAGGCCGGACAAATTTTTTCCCACCTCCCGCCCACCCATCCAGACACCATGGGTGAAAACAATACTCCGACACCCCTTAAGGCTGTCGGGTAAAAAGTGCTGAGTAAGTCATGTTTCTGCCTTGTTCGCCAACAGCAACTGAAGGCTTTTGAGGAAGCTTTGGAATCAGGTAAATACATGCTGCATAAATGCTACATTTTTGCAACATTCTTTCCAGTACGCTTCTGTGACAGAACTGTCATTTCCTGCAGCTTGCACAGAATTAAGGACCTGCTCACTCCAGGAATATTTCCACAGGTTTTGCAGCCATTCCATAATAAAATTTATAAAATTGTAATCAATATAGAAGTGAACTTACTTTATTAGTTAAGGTAATATCATACTTGGCCTTGGAGTAAGAACAATTTGTTACCACAGTTGATACTTCAGGCAGCCTGAATTTTATTTTTTAATTCATATTTATAAAAGTCATTTCACTGTGAGTCAACAAAATACTACAACACCCTAATAACAATATATGAATATAAAAGTGTGTCCATTCCTCAAATAATTAAATATTTAGATATCAATCTTGTAAATAATGATCATTCATTAAGATAAACCTTTTGTTTGTAAATTATCTAATTGAAAATATATCCACAATTCCATGTATTTTTATCCAAAATACTATTTTCTGCTTTTTTAAACACAGGCATTATGCACCTTTTTAGCTCAGAATAACAAAAAAATTAGTGTGTATTCACTTCGATCTGTCCGAATCTTGTAAACAGTTAACACCACAATGTGACGGTTCCACTCAAGGAAACAGTGTTACAAAGTCTTATTACCTTTAATAATTTTTTTCTTATTTTTTTTAACAGAAAGAATACCAGAACATAAAAGGTAAACATAGTGCCATTTCCATTTTATTTGTCATATTGATTAGTTTTGTAACTGTTTCTTGTAGATTCCTTTTCACTGGCACAATAGCATTTACACAAACAGGGGGGAGAGGGGGGGGGGGGGAGTCAAACAATTCGAAATCATTAAACAGTCCATGCTGAGGAAGGCACACTGGTGAGCAATCGGCCAAAGAACCACAAGGCTCACTTGGTACAAAAGCAATTTTTCTGCCTTCTAGTTTTACTTTCAATGTTAAATAACACTGAAATTATACATTTGATTTGAGTACAAGTTTGCACTCACAGGAACTGTCCGTAAGTGCAAAAATAATCAGGACATTTGAACTAGCAAAAAATTGTTTATTCTTGGAATATTATTTTATGACCTGTTAATCTTGATCAGTGAAGCAAGTTTGTAATTTCTGGTCCTTATAAAGTGGGCTTCACATTTCTTTTCTATATTTTCATGATAGCCTCCATTTCAAAATGTAGCATTATTTTTGTCTCAAACATTAGCCAAAGTGTTCAAGTGTTAAGAGATATTAATCCATTGTTTACTGGGGTGTTCCACTGGAGCTGACCCTAACCGACAGAAGGGTCACTTGCTTTTGTTTACAAAGGGTTGTTTATCATTTCCCAGCTTTACTTGGTGGGTCAGCTAAATATCAAACATGTTTGATATTTCATCGACCCTCCACGATTCTTCATCCCGACAGTTGCCATGCTTACAAATAAAACATTTTTTCCTAATCACTTCAAGTCTTATCCTTGTCATTTTCCGACTTATCCTAGTCTCTTTAAACTTAAAGTCTTATCCTACCGTAAAACCGGCTTGTCTTAGTCACTTTAAAATTATCTTGCCCATTTACACTCCAGTTTCAGTATGATATGAGTTAAAAATATGGTTATTATTATTTTAAGAATGACAAAAACAAAAAACAGAAAAAAAAAAAACTGAAAAATACTGAAAGTAATCAAGGTTAAAAAGTAGACAAGGTCCACGGGTATGCAATAAATATTAAGAAACCCCAAAAAGTGTTCGTCTTTTTTGGTCACATAATAATCAAATTCTCTGCCTACTTCAACAAAGCAATTTCTGGGAAAAAAAGATCACGTGTTAACCAATCAAAAAACTAAAACAGCGTCACCTGATAAATGGTTTACTCTTACGTCCAGAGCTGAGTCTTTCCTGGGGGCTAGCATTCATATGGTAGCAATGCGTAGAGAAATTGCTCACAGGGCCAAAATTTTGAAGGTGGCTTTCCCAGAAGTCCGAATTTGGAGTATTAAAACCAGGAACAAGCAAGAGGATTGTCATTGTCATGTGAGACATTCTCAGAAGCACATATCCCTCTGCTTATTTGAATAGAATGTAATACTTTTCACGACAGCTAATCACGGTTAGCTACAGCTAGTCTGTTGTACCTTTAGGGCTTGTCCTTGGGCTTTCCAGTTTGAACTTACAGAAACAGCCTAACCCCAAATCAGGTCGGGAGGTTGATCTTGGTGGTGAAAATGACCGTTCATTTTGCCATGCTTTTATAGCCATGATACCAGAATGAGCTAACCGAGCCTAGAGTTAGTAAGGGTCGGTTACTGTTAGAGTCGGCTCCAGTGGAATACCCCATAGAAGTGACTATCAGTATTCCAAAGTTGCCATGATTGTTTCAAAGCAACTATGATGGACAAAACTACCACAGGGCAGCAATCACAAAATGGACCAGTTTTCTCTACATTGAGGTTCACCTTTTATCAATTTCTGGTTCTTAAGGTTATATCCAATTGCTCATGCTTCAAATAATTATCCATACATTTTACCACGAGACTGTGTTTCTAATTTGGTGTCATAACATAAAATTAAAATAACAAATGTACCTATATTATTCTGCTTTGATTTATTTGCTCTAATCAACCACTGACAATTTCAAAACAAATTACATGACTATCCTTTTAAGATTATTTTACACTGAGTCTACCTCTGTCGTATAAATGGGTATTACCACACTCACTATGATCAGGTATACTGCAAAAGTGCAAATCAAGTCATAATAGCAAGCCCTGAGCCAATAGCTCTTCTTCCCAGAAAGACCGACAAAGATATCTCATGTCACTGATAAACCCACTGTCTTCAACTTAGAAGCCTCTTTCAGAAAGCAGCTTAAAACCAACTTGTACACCAAAGCATACCCACCTTACCCTGGATCATCCCCTGGTATTCTCTGTGGTGCTTGACCCCTCTTCTGTCTCTGGACACTGAAATTTGGACGACTGCTTTTTTGGTTTTGTTGTGCCTTAGAGTCCTCTTGTATAGGAGATTAAGCGATGTAAAAGTTCAATTAGAAAGACTTACAGGTGTTCTGAATATGCAGGAAATTCAAGTCAAACCACACACCAAGGTTCCTGACCACCTCAGTCGGAGAGAGGAAATTACCAACTATGTTGACTTGGGAAAAATTTGTTGAGTTCTTCATGTTGTATCTTTGAACCAAAAATAATGAATTTGCTTTTATCAGGATTAAGCTTTGGCTTGTTTGCAGATAACTAATTTTTGACATCATGTGAGCAGTTTTTCAACCTGTCAAAGGCCTGAGACCCATTCTTGTGTGTAAGATGAACATATAACTGCCTATCATATGCAGGAAAGTGGAAACTTACGCCGGATAATTTCAAACACCTTTGCTGAGGGGAATAGTATATAATGAAAATAGTATTGGACCAAGGAGAGAGCCTTGGGGTACCCCATACAAGGGCCTCTTAACATCAGATAGAACAGAACCAATTTTGATGCACTCAGAGTGATCAGAGAGGCAAAACTTGAACCAGTCAAGAACTACACGACCGACACCAAACCAAAAACTTGGACAATCTATGAGAATCCCATGATCAATGGTATGAAACACTGCGGATTAGTCAAGCAGCACAAATGCAGAGGCCTCACCTCTAGCCAGAGCGAGATGGACTTTATTCTTAAGCCCATTGTACACTAGCGTGGCGTGGCGCGACGCGCCTAAATAAAATAGAAATAAAGGAAGTAGTTCACTGCTTTTTTCACATATGCGGCACGGCAGCTAGCGGTGCGGCGCAGATTTTTTTCATTTAGAAAATTTTCCGAAAAACCGCACAGCTTTTTCACTGTTTTCCCCCAAGTTTTCACAGATATTTGGATTTCCCACATGTTAAATATGGTAGTATATCACAGAACTCTACACAAATATATTAATTGGAAACCAAAATGCAAGCACACAGGCTCATTGTGAAGGGATTAACTACTGGCAAATAGATGACAAAATATGGTGTATGTCAATTTTGACACATAAAAGGGTTAATTTAATGAAGATTGCAATTAACAGTAATTCTAGAAGGGACACACTGGCCAAGGGTCTTGTTTGTAGATAGATTAAGCACTTAAATGGAGAAAGGGATGTCAAATTAGGTGTGTGGCAATATATGTAGACAAAACACACCCACAAATAAATTGAAAGGGGGTGTAATCACCAGTATTATAAAAGGACACTGGTAAAGGGCAAGGCTCTTCATTGTGCAGAGATTAAATTGCATTTAAGGGTATGATAGGTGTGGAAATGTACTGTGGGGTATTAGATGTTTAAATATATGTGATTAGTTTAACTATTCTAGCCACTTTCGCTGTGGTTTAAAAATATATTTTTTTTCAATTTACTGAAAACTGCTGGGAAAAATCGCCCAAATGTGCCTCCTTAGCATGTAGTAAAAATCGTGCCGCACCGCACCGCATAAATGTGCAACGCCCTTTAGAATAGCTTAAATTGTATTTCAGCATATTGGGGTTTCCAAGGAGTTTTTTTTTCATGCAAGATCTGCAAGCATCCTGCACTATGTAGTATAGTTGTTCAGATATTTCTTAATCTTCTTCTGTATTTATTTACTTCTATGTATGTACATTTTTTTCTGTTTTTTTTTTCATTTTTGTACATATTATGTAATATAATTGCTGTATTATTTAAGTACATGTGTACTTTTATATACGAATAAAGAATAAATAAAATTATATTCATCTTTATCAGGCTGGAAGTAACTTTTTTTATTTTCAAGATATAAATAATATGTTTTACATGCCTGTATATTTTTCAATCTACCTGTGTTTCAAATTATGAAATAATAGTCCTTATATATTTCATGAAATCTTACAGCTCTAAAGTTATAATTTTTCCCTAGCTTTATCAATCATACTTGATTCAAGATCAACTAAACAATATCAGTACAATTTAAGTCACATTAAAAATATTATTGGTACAATCGTTCAATGAAATATGAAGTTAATGAGTTGATGTTTCTCATGATAACTATCAAAGACAATTAGTAAATTTTAATTCAAAATTACATGTAAGGCAAACATACCTTATCAAAAACCTTTTTAGACAATTTTAAACCCATCTTTCTAGTAGACTCCATGATAACAGAAATTTCTGACATTTTTAAAAAACAATTAATACATAACTTTATTAAAGTGAAATATCTCAACTTACCTCTTTATTCTTTCTTATCAGGACCTGAAATAATTCCACTCAATTCCACATACTTCATTGGTTCATTAAGCACCATTAACAGATTCCCAAAGTGAAAACAAAGATTAATCCACCCTGTCTCAACTCCTCCCCAAGAGAGAGACTGTTAAACAACCTGAACCTTTATTTCCTCTGTAGTGACAGGTTCTGCTCTATCAGCAGATCAATAATCTTCATTCTCCAAAGAGCTGTCACTGATTGCTCACAGTCCCTCAAAATGATGGTTAGCGAGCTTTGCACAACTGCTCTTCAATGGAGAGAGCTGGATTACCCAGATCTCCCAAAATATGGAATCTTAATTAAGGTGACACTCGAGAGATTTGAACAACAGACATCAATAGTTGTAAATTCCTATAGCTTCAACATGAATTGTCAGCTAGTTGCAATATAAACTTCTCAGCCGGACCTTTACTTAATGAGACTGTATTGCATTGGACCAATACACTGATGTCATGATATCTATAAGCAATTATTAATGGATATACCGTAAATTTCCCAAATATTGCACCAGTTCAAATTAACACCTGGGACTACATTCACTAAGATTTTTATATATTCTTAGGCTCTTATCTTCAAAAGAAGAAGTTTTCTTTATTTCAATAATTTTTGTTTATAGAATAGTTCTTTATAACCTCCACTAGGTTTTTACTTATTTATTTTATTTATTGATTATTATTCTTTTTTATCTGATGTTATACTAACTTCAATTTACTATTATACAATTTACTATTATTACCTCCTCTAAAACGGTAATATAATTAAAAATATAGTTGTTTGCAAAATAACTCAAAGTTATGGGCAGGTTCTGATAAATTTTTCAGGAATGTTGATAATGGCACAAAGAACAGATTACTAGATTTTGGTGATGATCTGCATCACCATCTGGACCCAGGAAATTCTTTAAAGGATTTTTTGTCATTGCATGAATAAGCAATATTGGAGGTGTTCGGCCTTAGTATAGATATGCGAGCAGCTCCAAGCACTGTTGTTTCCTTTTACCGGTATATCATTCCTTTGTGCTGCAGCATCATCAGTGTTTACTAGTAAGAAAAACACTGTTTCCAATTTTCTTAAATTGTCTGAAAGAATTTTTAATACTGTACACTGTGTGTCACAATGGAGACTCATTCGGGTTAACTGACTATTCCACTAGTGGAGATCTCAGTTGGAGTTTCTACTAGTGGAGACTCTGGGGCCGGATTCACGAAAGGTCTCAAGTCTTAGCCAAATCTCAGCTGAGATTTTGCTCAAATCTAAGATTTTAGTCTCAGCTGAGACTCTGCTCAAGTTGAGATTCACGAAAGGAATCTCAGCTGAGACCAAAATCTCAGCCAAATTTTGAGTCTGGACCAATCAAAACTGATGTAACATTTTGTTGAGATTAGTGGAAAGTATACACATTTATATTTTACCACTCTACCATATATACTCACATTTTAGAATATTTTCAATCAAGCAAAATATTGTCTTTTAAATATAATTTGTACTGACATTCAAAAGAACTGATTATAACAGCAAAACAAGCCACTCATGTAATTTTGTTATGTAAACGTTTACTGTTGTTTTTGTACAAACTCTTAATATATATTCATATTTTGTGTTACAAGTTAAATAGGTATGTCGTGACTTTTTATTACATATACTCTATTTTATCATTTTTATGAAACCTTAAGTCACCCAGTAGGCAGTCTTAAATTTGAGACCAAATCTGAGAAAAATCTTAGCCTGAGTTCTTTTGTGAATCCCACCTGAGCAAAAGGTCTCAAATCTGAGAAAAATCTACAAAAAATCTTAGATTTGAGACCAAAATCTCAGATTTGAGACTTGAGACCTTTCGTGAATCTGGCCCCTGGATGACTATTTACAGGTAGTAATGACAGTTTACACTGGGGGAAACCCTGACCAGAGTCTCCACTGATGGAATTGCCAAATTCCCCTGGCTCTAGGCTTTGCAATGTGAATGTGGTGCTAATGAAGTTCTTGTGTAAAAAATATTCAATGCTGAACAATTCTGAAGGTTTTCAGAGGCTCTTGAGAAGTAACTGTTATTGTATGGTGTTAACATAGGAACAACATAAAATGAACAATAGAACAATAGATTATTCCAGAGTACAAAATTGTATTTAACTAGACAAGAAAGATTACCACATTCTGAATTTCTGAAACAAGGTAAAACTTCTTTGTAATAATTTGTAATTCTTGTAACATAAATAATACCGGAATATATGAAATCTTTTAGTATCAATGAAAAATTTACCTAAAATATGATTTTGTTTTATTTATACAAAATAATTTATATACCGGTATATTAAAATTTTAAGGCATTCTAAAAATTAGTTTCTTTATTTAACATAGCTGATATAAGATATGTGTTTTTTCCAGTCCTTGAGGATGTTGAAGTTGAAAACTTATCTTTTCCTGCATCTCACAAGTAGTGTTTTTGTACGTCATGTTATCTTAAACAAATGCATTGGAATCTCCACTAGTTAAATTACACATTCCTCTGGATCAGGGTCTGCTTTGTGACCTTTGTCACTCTACATTTTACTAAATTGTGCCTTCACTTAAGACCTGAAATACTTAAACTTTCATCTTCTTTGCACAATTATTCATATACATGTATTTAATAATCAGCAGCAAGATATTAATTGGTGTATTACATGAAACTTTCAAAAAGGTAATCCAAGAATTTGGCAAGAAATACATTGCAGGTTTCTTTCATATACTCTTCAATAAGTCTCCAAATTATTGTAACATCTTGACAGTAAAGAATATATGACATAATGGATCATTTAAGCAATATTTAAATGAGTATTTCCTTGGGCATGGTTTAACTTTAAACCTAATTGCAACCAAGAATTTTTTTTCTAAAACTGCGAGTGCCATTAATTGTAAAAATTTTATGACAATTATTCTGGCTATGTCTACTAAGAACTCAAGAACAGAGCCAAATAGTTTTGATTATCCACAATTATCAGGCTAACCTTACTATGTCAAACTGGAATAGGATATTCACCTCTAAGAGCCTATGGTAAAGTTAGCACAGTACCCACACCCTGCGTGGCTGGAAGTTTCTATCAACTTCTTAGTGCAAAGAAACAACTTCTTAACGTAATGAAAAACTCTAGTTGCTCATTCTCATTGGTTGATAGCTGTAAATATTGCTGTCCCCTCCCCCTCTGACCCTGCACAATATGAAATCAATACAACCAAATTCTTATTGTAAAATAGGGCAAAAAATAGCATCAGAGATGCCCATACCCCACATCCCGGGGAAATAGTTTTAAACACCATGATATGGAAGAAGTGACATCACACAAAGATCAGGAAACTTTTATAGCAAACAGTGTGACATGATGGTGCACACCTACAACCCCTAACCAATGTCCTACCAAGTATCAACTTCCTATACCTTACAGTTCCCGAGATATAGCCCAAACAAGATTTTAAAGTTCAAGGTCACTATGGCAAGGTCAAGGTCAAATCAAGGTCACACTATGATGTTGCACACTTACACCCCAAACCAATTTCCCTACCAAGTATCAACTTCCCATATCTTACAGCTTCTGAGATATAGCTTGGATAACATGTTCAAAATCAAGGTCACTACAACAAGGTCAAAGTAAGGTCACACCACAATGTTGCACACATACATTACCCAACCAATGTCCCAACCAAGTATCACCATCTTACACCTTACAGTTTCTGAGATACAGCCCAGACAAGCTTTTTCCCGCCGCCCGCCCACCCATCCAGACACCATTGGTGAAAACAATACACACACAGGTGACACAGCCCTTAAAGGCTGTGGGGTAAAAAACTTTCTGAACAGGGCCAAAAGGGGTTTTGGTCCACTAGACTAAGCGCGAGCTGCAAAGCCATCAGAAACATGTGTAGTGCATCGAAGCAGTCACCCATCCCAGTACTAACGTAGCCCATTGCCACTTAACTTCAGTGAATAGACACTCATTACGCTGCGCCACAATTCATAAAAGTCCAGAGCCAAAAAAAAAAAAAAAAAATTTTTTTTTAAAATCTTTTTAAAAATTGAAAAAAGTGACCCCTAGCGAGGCTCATGCTTAAAAATATTGCAAGGGGTTCAAAAGGGGGTGGTTTACCTTGCCAAGTTGCCACATTTCAACAAAAGCACACATTTTGTGTGGAATGTAACATCTGGGGCTATGCCTACGACTTTTTAGGATAAATATGGTATATAAGATCAATCAATAGCAATCAAAGGGTAATTCATAAATGCTTCTGTTATTTTTAATGATTTATTTTGAAATGTTAATATCTTGAGTGATAAATGTTCTTCACCAGCTACTAATTCATCTAAAGGGTACACCCATGAAAGTAAGGTGATAAATTCTTGTTTGGCCTGACAAAAAAGTATTCAAATAGGCTCAGCAATATCAAAGAATAGCTATTGTTTTGTGACAGTAAAATTTATGAACAAAAAAAAGTTTTTTTTAACTCGGGAATCTTTTGGTAAAATAATATCAGTTACAATTGTTTAATTATTCACTTTTTGTAACGACATTTAACAACTGCAAATAATCAAACAGATATAAAGCACTTATTGTAATTTGCAACAGATAACAGTTTTCAATACTACCATTTCATAGCACAATGCTATATTTTAATATGTTCCTTCCATTGCCTTGTGAAGGACAGTTGTGGTAAACATTTTAATCCAGGTACATTTCTTTAGATGTTGCTTCTCCAACATCAACCTTACTCTATGATATGTTTTAAGGACCACATCAATTTTGATGTTAGCTACTCACCTCAATGTCACTACGGCCTATTTTGAACACCCTATGATTTCTGAGATATAGCCCAGACTAGATTTTAAAGGCCAAGGTCACTACAGCAAAGTTAAAGGGCAAATCAAGGTCACACTATGACATTGCACACCTACACCCCCAACCAATGTTCGTACGAAGTATCAATTTGCTATATCTTATGTTTCTGAGATATAGCCCGGACAAGATTGCAAAGGTCAAGGTCACTGTGATAAGATCAAAGGTCAAATCAAGTTCACACCATGATGTTGCACACCAAATTTTAACTTCCTCTACCTTACAGTTTCTGAGATATAGCCAGGACAAGATTTTCAAACTCAAGGTCACTGTGGCAAGGTCAATGGTCAAATCAAGGTCACACCACGATGTTGCACACCTACACCCCCAACCAATGTGCCTACCAAGTTTCAACTTCCTACAACTTATTGTTTCTGAGATACAGCGTGCACATACTTTTTCCCACCGCGCACCTGACCGACCATCCTGACGCCATGTGTGAAAACAATACCCACACAGTCCTTCAAGGGCTGTGGGGTAAAAACTAATTAAAGTAAATCCTCACAAATAAATAAATTCATCAAAGTATAATCCTGTAGGTGTAATCCTGACACCATGTGTGAAAACAATACCCACACAGTCCTTCAAGGGCTGTGGGGTAAAAACTAATTAAAGTAAATCCTCACAAATAAATAAATTCCTCAAAGTATAATCCTGTAGGCGTAATCCTGACGCCATGTGTGAAAACAATACCCACACAGTCCTTCAAGGGCTGTGGGGTAAAAACTAGTTAAAGTAGATCCACACAAATAAATAAATTCATCAAAGTAAAATCCTGTAGGATATGTGAAATTATACATACACACAAGTGTTTTATCACTATTTAACACAAACAAACACGTACAACACTTTAGTTTAAAAGATAAAACACATATTAAGGATTCAATTGCCTTTCTATAGTTTCAGGACATACTGAATAAGTATTCTAGCCAATCCCTTTCAGGTGTATAGAGCTAATCACAATTACGCCTAATACATGCACCAGACCAAGAACGTATTATATGCACTATTGTTTACTAATTCATAAATCAGTCATTTCTTGCAAATGATCTACCAAAAACATGAGTGAATGCGGGTTTACATACCTGATTTATGTAACAATATTGTTTTACGTGATAAGGAGATGAATGCTGGAATATCATTCAGAACCGTGCATACCATAACACTTTTAAAAAGGTTATCCTGCCTAAATATTGGGACAACATTGGGAACTTCACCATTCTCTTTTATTTGTGTAGGTCTGTGTCTGCTTTTGTCCTTAACTGTGATACCCTTGACACTTTGGTATAAAATGGTGCACTTATCTGTATTCCTGAAGAAGGATGATGATGATTGTCTTTATGGACATAGATAACTGCAGTGCTTTATTTCACAATATCTAGGGTATCACAGACATGGATAATAGCATATGTATGCAGATAAGGGCGGGAAAAAAAAGAAGGGAATGAAGTTCCCACATTACTCTTGTTTCTGAAGTAAATCTAAACCTATTCCTAGTTAAGAACTTAAGACCATCTGTTAAAAAAAAGCATGCATTCCTTTTTTTTTAATTTTCATTATTTACCCGAGTTGAGCTCAAGTTCAACTCACTTCTAACAGGCGATCCTCCATCTGCAGAAATTGCCAATCCCAGACTACATGTCACCACAATGAATAAGTTACTTTTCAAACTATTTATTTGGATTTATAAAATAATTTTTTAAAAATGCATCAACATATTCTGATTTTGTTCTGTTACTTCTTACAATATTTATGTTGATCAGGGTTGGTTTTTTTCTGGGTAAAACCTATTTTTTGGGGAACGAATGATAAAATAGGATAAAACCCTTTTTCCAGTTTAAAGTAGAAAAAAATAAATAAATGGTCGAATCTGGAAAAAAATAACTTACATGTCATGATGAGATCTAATAAGATATAAAGTGATTTATATGGCTGAGATAGTTTAAATAAATACAAAATATATAAGATAATTTTTTATCATATAGACAGTTTTTAAAAAATAAATGTTATTTTAATATGTTAAATGATTCAGGGTTAACTGGCAGATTAAAACATCAAGTCATAAGAGTGTTATACTAAATTTATAAGATGTGGAACTATAGCATGAGTAAAGCTAAAGTATCCTGACAAATTTTCCTGGAGGGTATAAAAATATTATTTTATATTTTGTCAGTGTTTCTATAATCTGTTAATGCTTTGAAAATTTTTTAAATATATATGCTGATATAAATTATAAATTGTTTTGATGTGACATGTTTCAACCTAAACAAGATGCACTCAGAGAGAGCAAAACGCTCGACTCCATGTGACCAGTCTCTCAAGTGATATAAAATATTGTAAGGAAGAGAATAAAATAAAACCAAACATGTAAATTAATTTTCATAGAAATATCAAGTAGAAAGCTACAGTCATTAAAAATACATTGAAATGGGACCTCTGAAAAATCATGAATTTTTTGTATCTAAAATAAGATCCTGATCTTTCTTTTAGTAACTTCTTCCTTCAGTCAGGTCCTACTCACAAATTTTTAAATAAAGATCTGTTCATTAGTTTTAGAGTAATCTAAACACACACACAAAAAAAATAAATAAAACAAACATAAACAATTAACACACAAAAACATAAACTGCTGGTGGAGGTAAAAATTCTGCTTAAAGGTCACTTATTGGTGAAAATCATGCATGGTAATTTTTTTGTGATGGACTGTCAAGGAATTGAAAGAAAAAAGAGAAAATAAAACAGAAATAATAATTAATAAAAATGATGAATATACCACTTCCCTCTTTATTATGTTTATGTCAATTTCAAGACATACAATGAGAAGAAATATTTTTACTTAAAGACATCAAGTATCACAAGCTAGGTTTGTGACCTCACAATGGCAGTTACATTGTGACATCACTTAGTAATGACATCATCAGAAAGCAAAATATTGATTTTTACGTATGTGATGAAGAGAAGCAGTTTCACTGTGTATTCCCAATTAAAATAAGAAAAACTCTCTCCTGGCTTTAATTTTCAAACAAATTACACCAAATTTGAAAGAATCTGTCTGTACCCCATGAAATACCTTCCCACCAAATTTGAGATTGATTGAAGTTATAGTTTTTGAGTTATAAGGGCAAAATGGTGCACAGACAGAGAAGCAGATTTCACTGTAAAAGCCCAATTAAAAATAAGAAAAACTCTCTCCTGGCTTTAGTTTTCACACAAATTACACCAAATTTAAAAGAATCCGTCTGTACCCCATAAAATACCTGCCCACCAAATTTGAGCTCGATTGGTGTTATAGTTTTTGAGTTATAAGGGCAAAACGGTGCACAGACAGACAGACAGACAGACTGACAGAAACAAACTGATTACAATAACCCTCTCCTATCGTCGAGCGTTAATAAGGAATAATATTTTCACATAGTGATATTTATATGCAATTAGGCTATATGCAATCATTCAACAGATAGAGGGGTGTTACAATGTCCTTGGCTATTGGTTTATATATAAGCTTTTGTTTCATAAAATAATTGAGACAAAAATCATTGTGAAGGGTTTAAGCAAACCAGATTTATTGTGACATTACAAGTAATACAAAGAACACCCAGACTGTGAGGCTTTTTGTCAGGACAGAGGTACTTCTGACATAATTTCTAAAACAACATACCGTAAAGGAAACCTTAAAGTATCAGGAGATCAGAAAGTATTTGAATTTTTTCACAATCTATTTTCACAGAAAAATAGAAACAAACCCAGGTAAAAAAAAATTTAAATTGCAATTCTGTTCTGTAAGCCCAGCCATCAAACACTGCTTATACCTACTGAAGTTTACAATATGATTTGTAATCGCCCTTCCCTCTGTTCTGCTTCAGACTCCTAACAGGACCAATGGAATTAGAACAACTGACCTGAACATTACAATGAGACATTTTACACAACAAAAGCTACTCAATGGCTTGCCAAATCTTAAATTTTCTCCTCTCATTATTTTCTTCTAAAATTTATTGCTTCAAAATAATATGTATAACATAAATTGATCAGTGTAGCTTTTCAGTACTTAAACTAATGATACTATACACTATTTTCCTTACAGTAAGTTGTATATATATTTCTTAAATGGTTCTGACTTTTTACCTTTAAGTTAAGAAATATGTTGTTTTTTTTTCAGCTGTGTTCAAAAGTGGATAAAACGTATTTCTTCAGGACAGAAAAAAATACTTTGTTAAAAAAAAAAAGCTGCCAACCTTGATTTTCAATTTTTCTTTGAATTATTTAGGGCAAAATGAGAATTTCCCAATAAATCCTCTTAACTTATAACTTCAATAGTTACGGAAATTAATTAATACAACAAGTAGAAGCCACTATATTCAAATTAATCTGTGTGACATCAGGACATTGCTTCTCTTTTTAATGTAAAATGTTGTTTCATACCACTGAGCTTTTGTCTAACTTTTCAAAGGGTTTGTTGTCATTTTTGGGAAGATTTGTCCAAAGATATACTTTCTTATATGCATATCCAATAGAAAATATTGATCACATGAACATTAGTCCGTTAGCAAGAGCATAAAATATTGCATCATTTAGTGAAGGATTTCCTTTACTGTGACTTCTAACAGGAAATAGAGGCAGCTGTAAAATCACTGACACCCACTGGGGATCCCCTTACACCCCCAATAGGTGGAATATTAGGCAGGATCAGTAATTAAGGACACAAATGAGGAAGTCATTTAGGCTTATTTTAAAATGAAGTGGTTTTTTACACCATGGTTGTGTGCATAAGGGGATTTGGGCTTTTGGTTAAGCAACGGTTGTCAAACTGACAAACTGTGGTTGGGTCTTAGTGTGGATGGTAGAATCTCTTTATGGGTGATATGCTTATCTAGCAGTGGGGCCATTTACAAAAATCAGAATCAGTGACCGGTGTAATGCAATATCTAGTATCCACGTCATATTTTGTATTCCTTTAGGCCTTTTAGGGGATACAGAATGTGACTGCCATATTTGGTGTCTAAAACAATAGGGGATTAAGGGGATACAAAATACGGCAACCACATATTAACAATAAATCAAACTCACAATTAATCATTTAATTGATGAATACCAAAAACTTTTTTTTTTCTTCATGTCCTATCATCGAAAGACAACCCTTGATTTGTTTGCTTTAACATTATATGTCATACCCCAATTAATCCCTCAAGTTATGTAGGCCAAAAGGCTGCTTAGAAGACAAAGGAAAATTGGTTAAGCTAAGCTTATATCCCATCATCAAAAGAGAACCCTTGATTTGTTTGTCTTATGTCAATTGACAATTGTGAATAACAGGATTAAAAAATACACTTTCCCATTGTATTAAATGAAACGGAATATTTAAAAAATCTACTGTTAGTTTACCCAATGGTGGTGTACGCTAGCAGTGGTATTGGTCTAGCGAACCCAACTGCTGTGTACACAAGATATATATCACTGCTAGTATACCCAAGAGCCATATCACTGCTAGAGTATCCAATGGCTGTGCATCCAAGATTTATTAACTTCTAGCATACCGATCAGCTGTGTATGTACAGTTGTACACTACCGGCATACAAGGCAGTGAAGGCACAAAGCTCTTTTTTCTCAATGGTTGTGTATCATACATTTATATCATTGTTAGTGTACCCAACAGCTGTGTGTGCCAGAAAGAAATCACTGCAAGCATACCTAATGGCTGTTTTACACATATGACAACTGATATCACTGCATGATTTATGTCACTGCTAGGATACTCAGCTGTGTACAGTACTGGCATACCCAACTACCCTGTACGCAAGGCAGTGAACTCTATGTTCCCAATGGTTGTGCACCCAATATCAATATCAATGCTAGCGTACCCCCAGCTATGTACACAGGATGTATATCACTGCTAGCGTACCCAACAACTCCAAAATTTTTTACAGCGTACCTAATTTCTCAGCATCCAAGGCAGTAAGCACTAAGCAGTATGTATACAATGGTTGTGCACTCAATATCAGTACCTCTTACAGCGTACTCAACAGGTCCATACCCAAGGCACTGTGAAGTAATTAGATTTTAAGGAAATTTTTCGAGTAATTAGAAATGGGCCTAGGACCGAGCTCTAGATTAAATTTATTGGGCTTGGCATAAGTTTGCACTGTGAAAAAGCTATTTGTGGGCAAAATAACTCAGTTACTGTTATACTTCGACAAAATTTAAAAGACATGTCAGAAAGGAGGTAAGGAAGAGGTGATGGAAACTTGGGTCTAGTAGCAGTGATACAGCAGAGTTTCAGATTCGCGTCAGCCATCGGTCATTGACCGAATTTTGCAACAAAACCCCGAATTTAAAATAGAATATTAGGACATATTGTCCGAGTCGTATCCGTGGGCGATAATAGAAGATCTACACGTCTTTTTATTTACAAAATATGAAGTCATGTTACAAACCTAAAATCTCGCGAGTCTACGTGATTTTTATCGTAGCAACGTCTAGACGTCTTTTATGAAGTCTCGTGACAAGCCACGTGACCTGCAAGGAAATCCCAGGGGAAATCCGTGGGTAAATTATAAAAGTCGGAACCGTATTCGGAACCGGATTTTTTCCCGGATTGCACCTCTATCGCACCTCTTTATCGCACCACTAGATCTACATCGGCACATTTTGATCTACGAGGACACAGCTCTCCTCTGTAGTTTCCTAACAATATTTTATAAAATGGACGTCTCGATGAAGATGAAATACTTTAAACTACAGAACTCATGGCCATAGCATCCAAGTCATTAATATTCATGAGGTGATACAAGGACACAGATCTCCTCTGTAGTTTCCTAACAATATTTTATAAAATGGACGTCTCGATGAAGATGAAATACTTTAAACTACAGAACTCACGGCCATAGCATCCAAGTCATTAATATTCATGAGGTGATACGAGGACACAGATCTCCTCTGTAGTTTCCTAACAATATTTTATAAAATGGACGTCTCGACGAAGATAAAATACTTTAAACTACAGAACTCATGGCCATAGCATCCAAGTCATTAATATTCATGAGGTGATACGAGGACACAGATCTCCTCTGTAGTTTCCTAACAATATTTTATAAAATGGACGTCTCGACGAAGATAAAATACTTTAAACTACAGAACTCATGGCCATAGCACCCAAGTCATTAATATTCATGCGAAAATATGAGGACACAGATTTCCACTGGGATTTCCTTGCAATATTTTATAAAATAGAAGCATAGACGAAGATCAAATGCTTTACACTACAGGACTCACGACCATAGCACCCATATTATTAATATTCATGAGGAGATATGAGGACATAGATTTCCCCTGTAGTTTCCTTGCAATGTTTTATGAAATAGAAGCATAGACGAAGATCAAATACTATAAACTACAGAACTCATGGCCATAGCACCCAAGTCATTAGTATTCATGAGAAGATATGAGGACACAGATTTTCCCTGAAATTTCCTTGCAATATTTTATATATTAAATATGTTCTAGCTTTCTATAGTTACACTACAGTAAACCTATGCAGATACAGTTAAGCTATTAGTTGAGTTAATTTTCTTTTGATGAATTGACTGTTTAAACTGAGCTCTAAGGTCATAGTACCCAAGTCATTTATAGAGTCATTATGCGCTCATCCAAGTCCCGGATCACTTGTGGTGCTACAGAACCACTGCTGCTACAGAGGTCTAGGAGAATGTTATTTATTATGACATACATATTAAATATGTTCTAGCTTTCTATAGTTACACTACAGTAAACCTGTACAGATACAGTTAAGCTGTAAATTGTGATAATTTTCTTTTAATGAATTGACTGTTGACCTCTAAGGTCATAGCACCCAAGTCATTTATAGTCATTATGCACTCATCCAAGTCCCGGATCACTTTTGGTGCTACAGAACCACTGGTGCTACAGAGGTCTAGTTGAATGATATTTATTATGACATACATATTAAATATGTTCTAGCTTTCTATAGTTATACTACAGTAAACCTGTACAGATACAGTTAAGCTGTTAATTTTGATAATTTTCTTTTAATGAATTGACTGTTGAGTGTTGACCTCTAAGGTCATAGCACCCAAGTCATTTATAGAGTCATTATGCACTCATCCAAGTCCCGGATCACTTTTGGTGCTACAGAACCACTGGTGCTACAGAGGTCTAGGTGAATGTTATTTATTATGACATACATATTAAATATGTTCTAGCTTTCTATAATTACACTACAGTAAACCTATACAGATACAATCGTGTCCTCATATCTTCTCATAAATATTAATGACTTGGGTGCTGTTGCCGTGAGTTCTCGAGTTTAAAGTACATGTATTTGATCTTCGTCTATGCTTCAATTTTATAAAATATTGCAAGGAAATTCCAGGGGAAATCTGTGTCCTCATATCTTCTCATGAATATTAATGACTTGGGTGCTATTGCCGTGAGTTCTCGAGTTTAAAGTATTTGATTTTCGTCTATGCTTCCATTTTATAAAATATTGCAAGGAAATCCAAGGGAAAATCTGTATCCTCATATCTTCTCATGAATATTAATTATGGTCATCTGGTATTTTCGTGTAATTGTAGATTTTGTTTTGTGTAGGTTTCCACATAAATTTTACTGTAATATTCTGAATTTTTGCTTTGATTAATTTTTCTTTTTATTAATAATTGCACTGGAAAAAAAAATCAGATTGAAAGTTTATTTGCTAGCTTTAATGGTTAGTGCCAGTGGACATTTTAATAGCATGAAAATCTCATGGATCACCATACTTAGGTTCTATCATAGAACTTCTATGGCCGTGAGTTCTCGTCTTAGTAATACATGATCATTGAACATTGTAAAGATTTTTTTTACATTTTAACTAAAATGAGATTTTTATTATGATTCAGTAAATTTTACTTTATTTAACATTCATATAGGGTCATTGACCTTAATGACTTAATTTTAGCAACCTGTAGAATGAAAATTTGATTGACAAGAATTCTGTCCTAAATTCTTCGAAAATGTCCTAAACATTTTCCTAGTCTTAGGACAGAATGTCCGGCCGGAATTTTCATGTAGCAGAATCACTGTACAGATCTTGTGTACATAACCATTGGGTATACATACACAGCTTCTGGGTACGCTAGACCGTTATCACTACTAGCGTACACAGCCGTGGGGTAAATAACTACTCCGTAAATTTTAAAGTGCCAATATCTTGTTTACTATTGGCACTACCGGTTTGGGACCTGATCTGAAGCAATAACAAATCATGACCTGACGAACTCTTTGAATGGTCACATTTGATCTTTGACTCATGCTTCTAGGTCGAACTGGATCGTCATACTAAAAAGCCTCCATTTGGCCAATGTGCATTTTTTTTATATAAAGGGTAAGTTCGGTATTCACATTTTCGATCATTTAAAGTTTAAGCTGCCAGTCTTATTTTTGATAACTTTTTTAATAATATTTTAGAATGAATACAGCCACATTAAACCAAAGACTTGGTGGATTTAATTTTGCTATTAAATTTCTGTTAATTGTGGTTGCATTAGCTTTGATATTCATTATTGTCCGTTTATGTTTTCCTATGGAAAGCCCGTCCATCATAGACATGGTTACCTCAACTTACCTGGGCTCTACTTTACTTGAATGTAGAACTGTGGCATGACCCCACAGACTCGGTTACCTCGGCTCTACTTTACTTATGTGTAGAGCCGTGGCTCGGCCCCACATGAAACTGGAGGTTTGCTTTAAGTACAAATACCTACAAATGTATTGACCCAAGTATTCCCACAGCTATTTTGTTACATTCCCCTTCAACATGCAAACATACCTGAATGAAAATAATGGTATGTACCCATTTTCAACATTTTCTTGAAGATTTTCCCAAAATATCTAAAATGTTGTTTTACTGTAAAAGTTGTCTGAAATGGCTTATATATCATAATCTTGGTATCCTTACATTAAAATCAATTGATTTCAACTGCATAATGATAAAATTAAATGTAGCCATTTACCTAGTTTAATTCAACAGGGAAGTCTTTTGAGCAAATCTCCAGTTTTATGTGGGGTCGTGCCACGACTCTACACACAAGTAAAGTAGAGCCGAGCTAACCCATGGCGTCAAGGGATATTTGGATCTCAAAATATAGGAAATTACCTTACGAAAATATAGGAGGTTTTGAGCAAATTATAGGAGATCTAATACCCTATTTCACTCATCAATCTGATGAAAAATGCATGCTTTTTTAATATTATGGCCTCCACCCCTTACAGCTATCCTTACCTTCTTTTTATTACAACTCTTATGAGATAAACACTTCGATAAACACTGTTCAAGTGTATACTTTTGTGATAAGTTCACAAATTGATAGTTTATTATTGATCCTAGAGGTTTGCAATGTGAAACCAACTTGCAGGATATTGTGGGCTGGGAATCTTCTGATGTCAGATTTGACCTTTGGCCCCGCCTTCAAGGTCAAATGATGATTCACTTGCTTTGGCGAGTTGTCTTTCTGGTGGATACAGATTTGCATCGGTTCTCTGATGCGTAGGTCTAGTTAAAGTTGCCAATATAAATACAGGACTGATCATTTGTACTGTATTTATGCTGGAAGCATAGCTAAAGGTAGCACACATTACATGTATGGTACCTTATGGGTAAATCTAGCTACCAGTATTACAGAAGTGAACCATCAAACATGAAGGGAAATACTGGTGAGCAATGACGTTGAACACAAGATAAGTTATATTATGATCAGATATGCTGCTTAGCAGCAAAAATTTTATCTGAAATTGTTGCGGGAGTTGCTGTTTTGACACGGGGATACACAGCTCTAGAAATATAGGAGACAATTCCTTAAAATATAGGAAATACAGGAGAATTTATGCAAAATATAGGAATTTTTTCCTTCCCTCTAAAATATAGGATGTGAGCCTGAAATACAGGAGAATATAGGAAATATAGGATTAGGATTACCTTGACGCCATGGTAACCATGTCTAGACAACACATAAAACTGGACATTTCCACAAAAGACTTTCCCGTTGAATTAAACTACATAAATAGCTGAATTTGATTAAATGCAATTAAAATCAATAATGATAATTTTAGAGATTTTCATTATGATACACCACAAGCCATTTCATATAACTACACATTAAAAAAGAACATTTTCAATTTTTGCAAAAAAAAAAAAAAAAAAAACTTCAAACAAATGTAGAAAATGGGTAAAGTCCATTTATTTTCACCCAATTATGTTTGTATGTTGAACGAGAGGGCCATGGTGGCAGAGTGTTAACACTCTCGCCTTTCACCTCTGACGCAGGGGTTCGGTTCCCGGCACGGCCTCAAGTGGGAAAGCTGGTAGTTGCTTGCCATTGGTCGGCAGTTTACAGTACAGAACCTTGACCAACTGTATGTACTGGTTTTCTCTGCCCATCCAACTACCCGTCGTGATATGACCTGTACAGTGTTGAAAGCGACGTAAAACCCCAAATAAATAAATAAGTATGTTGAAGGGGAATATAACAAAATACTTGTGGAAATATTTAGGTGAACACATTTGTAGATGTTTGTGTGGATCAAATCTCCAGTTTTATGTGGGGTTGTGTCACGGCTCTACACGCAAGTAAGTAGAGCCCAGGTAACCACGTCTACTTCCATCATAGATATATACAGTACACGTAAGCTTATTTCAGATATTTTAACAAACGAGGGATGCGTAACGCTGTGTACGAACCTTTTATTTTCAAACAACTTGTGTAATGTCACAAATAAATTAAACATAGTTTAAGACAAACCTCGAGAATGTAGGCAGCTGCTTTAAGCAGCCGTTGTTTGTAATGAAACCTTGAATTTTGATGGTTTTGTGAACCGCGAAAGATAAACAGTTTCTTATCTTCCGCCATACGACGTAGCAACAAAACAACCAATCAAATTCCTTGTCACAACAAGAGCAACCTTTTTCTGTTTGTAACAAATAATACCGTTGAAATTAACGGTCGATACAATAACTTAAACTCACAAGAACCAAGTAGGAAAAATTTGATTAGCTCAAGTCTTACTTGCAAAGAATAATTAGGGTTATCCCAGAAGATTTAATACACATTTTTGTCTTTTTTTCATAATACATGTACAGCCAAACATCAAAACTGGTTCACAAAATTACCTACTTAATTCACAATAATTTGAAATTTAATATTTTAATGTGAAATGATTGTCTTAAGATAGCATATCAGATTAAAATTTAGTGAAAACTTGTTTCTGCTCAATGAAAGTCGATCGTGAATAATGCTTTCTCACATCAAACAAATTAATCTGTGTTTATTTATTCATCATGTTTTCACAAATAATATATTTCATTTTGATAAATATAATAGTTGCTCCCCAAGTTTGACTTATACTTTAAAATTTCATTTTTTTTCTTTTCTTACTTATGGCAAAAACAAGAACATTTGATAAATCGCCGATTGTCGCTAATATTTAAGCCAAATAGAAGTTTTCATTTCTTTGTAACAGCTAGGGTTACATTTGGACAAGTTAAAGTATACTTCCCTTATGCTGACATGAACTCAATTAAAACCTGTAACCACAAGCTAGGGGTATGTAAGTGAGCTTTGGTTAAACTTTCAAGCACGGTACCATTTAAACTCCAAAATGTTGTGTGAGATCACTTTTATAATGCTGCAAGAAATGCTGAAATTTCCTAAAATTCAAATATACAAGAAACTTCAGTTGGGATTCACAATAATGAAACCTAAAAAGTATTGTTTTGGATACAGGGACCACAGTATTAATATTCCAGCTATTTCATCTGAGCTACTATAGGAACAAGCCATCAGCATCTGTGTACAGATCTATAAACAGGATAAAAACACAATCAAATTATTTTTAACCTGTTAGTATTTCATGGTGATAATCTATGGCACCTAAAGGGACAATCTACAACGATAAGTTTCAACATGGTATATTTATATTTGGCAAAATTAGGACATCTCAAAGATGTATATCACTTCCTTTGTCTTTGGGTGATACCTGGTGTGGGTATGTGGATAATAGATGTGGTTGTGAATTACATGATGGGGTGTGTTGGCATCATACCTTACAGATATAATTTTAACAAATTTTGTCCAAAATCTCGTCAGGGACTGGTATTTATTGTTAGCTGCTGATTAAAGTAAACAGAGGGATATCAACACTGTTAAGAATAAAAACTTTTTCAGCCTTGGTTAAAAACCTTTAATCAGGAACAATAAAAGATTAAGCTTTGGACAAAAAATTGCTGTCATGATGTCAACTCATTTCTTAAGGTTTTAGCATTTAGGTTATCATCACAGTCAAAAAAGAACAGCGTCAAGGATGCCAAGACCCCAATAGCTTGGAGAAATAGCATTGAATACCATGGGATATAGAAGAGGTGAAAAAGTATACAGGTCCGGAATTTTTCAAAATAGAAAATAGCATATAAGAGAACGAATATGTGAACTTTAAGTGGCATGAACTGGAAATAGTGTCTGGATCTATCGGAGAGTGGATTATATTGGATATTGTTCACATCTTGGAGCCAACATCAGAGTGGAAACATACTGAACAGTTGGATGCATTTTGTGCTGGTGAATACTGGGCGGATCACTGGGCAGATTGCTGAAAAGTAGACAAACTTGTAACTGCTAGTAACACATATAGGAATGTGATCAGGTCAGACTGGTTTCATTATTGTATTTCTATATGAAATATTTAGACTATCTCGCTGTAATAATTTAAATTGTTAAATTAATTTAAGTAAAAATTTCCTGTTACGACTTGAAAGCAACTGGTAACTGTTACCACACTTGACCCATGGATCACAAAAGGTGTCAAATTAAGACATTTCAATAGCAAGATTACTATATTAATTAGTGAACTAAAATATGAAGCTGTACAATGTTGTTATTGAAGTATAGCAATCAAAAAGATTTGAAAATTTTAATTAGTTAAATGTATCTTTCATAAGCTACAAGCTTACCATGTGGGACTAATGGCTATCTTAGGAAGCCTCATAACGCGCGGCCAAATCAAGAAATATGGGCATAACAATGACTGAGAGGTTTATATTCGGTGGCAGTACATGCTGCTTCGAGGTGATGTAGTGATGTAATAAACAACTTTTTTTGAGTTGGAAATTTTGCCCGTATCCCTCAGCTGTAATACAGTGGGGAGGTAGGTTAGGACTCTCCTTAGTCCCACATGGTAAGCTTGTAGCTTACAAAAGCTACATTTAACTAATTAAAATTTTCAATTATATTACACTACAATAGCTTACCATGTGGGACTAATTGCTGAATCCATCCACCAGGTGGAGGGATTACAGCTGAGACTGGAAGTATTTTGTGATTTTTTTGTGATTTTTATGCATATCAGAATTATAGAACCAGTCCAAGTCTCAAATTACAGTGTACAAGTCAAAACTGGCACTGTAACAAGCCGAAAAAAACCCTCAATGATCATCAAAAACAGAAGACAATCCAATTACTCTGTAGATATCTGGACTTATGAAGGAAGTAGGTGAGACCTAAGTTAACCTTA
Organism: Sabellastarte sp. h YS-2021; assembly: GCA_964017235.1. Lineage (NCBI taxonomy): Eukaryota > Metazoa > Annelida > Polychaeta > Sabellida > Sabellidae > Sabellastarte > Sabellastarte sp. h YS-2021. The sequence goes on along the minus strand of OZ024932.1, from coordinate 81,093,132 downwards.
TAAGTAGCCCACCTTATGAATACAAGCCCTCGAGCTTGAGAAATATGCGATTTATTTTTGCCACTCATGGTTAGACATGAAAAATATAATTTATTATTGATGTTATATATGTGGGTCACCTCAAGGGACAAATATTATTAAGTATACACTTAATACAAAAAATAGAGAAAATGACACTCTTACCAGATATCCTGTGATGGTAACCACGGTACCTGATGTTCTTGGGTTGTTAGGCTCCAGAAGACTTTTTTTTACAGAGGCTGTGCCCTCCTGGGGGGAGCATATGGCACTTGTTGAGCTGCTACTAGTAGACCCAGGTACATATTGTTGTCATTTTCTGACCAAGTTAGGTCTTTTAGATAAGAATTTGTGAAGGTGCTGTGCACCTTCCAGTGACAAGCTTACATGCTTTGGTCCACTGAAACCCCACCATAGAAGGCTTTAGAGGCAGTGATGGCCCTAATTTCACGAGCTTTCACCTGGACTGAGTCCAGGGCTTGTTGATCTGCATGTTTATAGCACATGATGATAGTTTCTCTTATATTTTCCGGATCATCCTGTGCAGGAGATCTGTGGGAGGGCAAGCATATTCTGTGCGACCAGAGCAGTCTATGTTCAGAGCATCTATTTTCCATGCTTATGGGATAAATATGGAGGAAGTTTGTGGTTCAGACGAATGGCAAATAGGTCTATATGAGGAGTAAACTGCATTTGACAGATCCACTTCACCACTTGAGGGTGCAGTGACCATTCTGTTGATTGGATCTCCATTGCCTGAATGACTTGGCCATCATATTTAGGCATCTTTGAATGTGCCTGGTACGTAGTGACATTTTGTAATGATGTCACCAACCCATGATTCTCCACAAAAGCACACATATCTCCGCTGAGTGGGTTGATCCGTTTGTTTATATAGGCTACCACTTATGTCTGTGGCAATCAAGCCTGATTTTGGGACTGATCACAGAACTGTTTCAGGGCCAAGGACATTGCTTTCAGTTCTAGTACATTTATATGTAACCTTTTTCCACGTCTGTCCACAGATCTTTTACTGTGTCTTGATCTAAATGAGCGTTCCAACTTGCATTTGACGTGTTGGTAAAGATCTGTATTTTGTGGTCTGAACCCTTTAGCACATTGAGGGGATTTTGCCACCAGTCCAGGTGAGCTGAAATGGTCTCTGGGCAAGGAAGGAGGCTGTCCAGCAACTGATGATATCTCCAGTTCTTGAGGTGCCACTGAAAAGGTCTCGTGAAGGCAACCCTCCAGGGTTGGTGTGAGCAACCCCCTTAGAGAGAACAAACATCTTGCAGTCATAGCATACTTTGACCTTATTTTGAGGATCAAGGCCTATAATTTCGGCAATCTGTCTGAAGTGGGGTTAACAAGGGCTGAGTCTAGATGATATTTGTAGCCCATAAAAGAAAACACCTGAGTGGGTTTCAACTCTGACTTTTTCTGGTTGATTACACACCCTAAGGAGTGTGCTAGGTTTACAATGGTCTTTGTATTCAGTCATGCCTCTCTTTGAGACAGAGCCCTGATAAGCCAGACGTCCAGGAAATGAAGTTTGATTCCTCTGGAGGAGGCTATGAGCTTCACTTTCTTAAATATCAGTGTGAAGACTTGTGGGGCTGTCACCAGCCCGAAGGGAAGAGAGGTGAACTGGTAAACTGACACTTGTGGGCAAAACTGTAGGAACTTTCTTGAGGTCAGATGAATGGTAGGCAATAGAGGGTGTATGGATTCTGGTGTTTTAAATTTTTCCACCTTCACAAAGGTGTTTAGCCTGCTTAGGTCTGGTCTCCATTTCTGTCGAGGTTTTGGACCTAGAAAACCTTACTTTTTGTATCTTTCTACTGTGTTCTTAGTTAGAACATATTGGATACAAGAAGCCAGGGCTAGGTCCTTTTGGTGGTCCTTATATCCTGAGATGATCAGGAGGTTGTCTGGCTAAGTTTGGTTTGTTGATGAATGGAACTATCTGTGCTTAATACGTTGTTTGAAGAAATTTCCTTTATCAGTCTCTCCTGAAAAAATTGAGGCAACCTCCTACTGGTAGAACATTTGAGGTTTGATAGTCATTGTGAAGAGGGGTTTCCACGCACTCTGCCCCTGCAGTGTGGTCTAAAGCAACCCCTGTTACCTCTGTTCGAATCCCCCCTGTTCGAAGAATAAGAGTGATTGCTGCTTAGGATGGAACATCCCCCATTGGGGTGTTTCCTGTAGGCGCTGGTTTTGATAGGGCCTGAAGCCCTGAGACTGTTTAGGAGTACCCTTTCAAGGAGGAATTCCTCTCCTTCCATCACAAAGTGTGAATGGAATATGGGAGAGGGGGAGAAAGGCGAGTTCATAGGCTCCTGGCATCTGGTCTCTCCTAAGTCAGGCTGGATACGCGTCATCTCCGCATCTCTCCTAATGATAGCTGCATTGGTTATCAGATAAAGGTCTCTGGGAGCATATGGGATAAAGCCTTGGCTAACAGGCTAACGCCATCTATTGAATATGGATTCTCTTAATAAAAATATCCAAATAGTCACAGGTTTTGTCATAACCTTAATCAGGTTTGTACATTTTTAAATTTGATTCTTGTTCATTTTAACAGTGACTTTGAAACTCTCTCTGCATTTTCCAAGATCAAGTTACACCCCGAGACAATCTGGTTAGAGGCAGCTGAAAAATTGAGGGTACAGATATTTTGTCTAGCCTGGTGCTCAAATTCTTTGATCATTTGAAGGAGAAATTTTCACCAGGGGGCTGCTGAGGGCCTAGGAGAGATGTAAATTGCGAAGTCTCAAAGTCCTGCATCTTCCCTTTGAAGCATGGATCTACCATGTTGTACCACTTTCCAGTGGCAGGGGGAGGTTTAATGTATTTCCCCTCAAGACGAATGGCAACTCTGAAGTCTTGTTCCAATTTCTCTATGGCCTTCTTTGGGCCTAAGGTCCTGTTTCTGAGCCACTGGGTTAAGGGCCATGGCTGAGGTTGAGGGCACTGGCATGGTATTCCTCTCCTGGGGTCAGGGATATTGAGGACTTGTCTGAAAGTCTCACTGTCCTCATGATACTAGGAAGGCAAGTCAGAATTATCTATTTCCCTTGAGATGATAGGGTCAGGGCCAAGTTGCCTTTTCATCTCAATTTGTGTGTGCTTAAGGTCCCTGTATACAATAGAGGAACACGGCTCCCTAATTTCCCCCTTCTCTTCCAGGTTCTTTATCTGGAGAGCGTTTTTAGGATGGGATGGTAGATCTTATTCCTCTGAAAAAGTGGCTATATATCTGTGATATTTGTGTTTGCATTCGTTCAAGTGCTTTTTAAGCCTTCCTCGGATGATGCTTCTCGGATTCTCAGTCCGAGGGAACTTCCAAAACATGTACTTAGGATAAATTTGATGGAAAAGGGGGCCTAACAAACTCAACCTCCATGACCTTCCTTGGGTGTCGAGGCTATGAGGTCTCTGCTGAGTATGCGAGACTTGCAGTGTTAGGTTTAGTATCCAAGTCAGTGGTCTGGTCTACCACAGAAGGATCTGAGGGGGGTTAAAACTGTACCACTCTGTGCCCTGATCTGCACTTGCTTCTGGTATTATTGATACAGGAGTAATTTCTTCCAGGCACTATTGTTCCGAATGGACGGAAGTGAAGGCAGTTAGGCAATACCATGTGTTTGCAAGTGTGGATTAAATATTCATTTATTTTAAAAGAGAAGACCTTGTGTGCATACATTCTAAATATGTTTAAATCTGTTTAATCTTTCAAAACTATATAAAAAGGATGACGTCTATTGTTTGGCAATACCAAGGTCAGAACCTTAAACCTTGGCCATTATCTGTGCTTTACAGACAATGATTTCACTGAGGATTTTTTTGGGGTGGGTGGGTGGGGGGGTGGGTGTTCCCTTCATCAAAGAACTCTGTTTTCGTCACTTTCTTTTATATTTAACCTTTTAAATGGTTAAGAATGTAGCACATAGCAGTCAAACCTCTAAAATATTTTATTTGGACAGTCGTAGTGCCTGTATATAAGCTACATAAATTGCAAATTTAATAAGTAAATTTGCAAATTTAATAAGTAATTAAATTAAGTTAAGACCCTATCCACAGGACAATTGCAAATCCGGTCGGCGAAGACCGGCCCGCCAAACGACAGAAAAAGTCCCCTTATATGTGTCCATTATGAACACACAAGCTGGCCGGTCCCACTGTGCACTCGCAAGGTGGTGCATTGTACTTCCTTGCTGTCTAGGCAATGTGACGTCATAGCATCTTTTTCATTGTCTAAACCTATGAAGACCCCTAGTAATCTGATAGTGGGGCTGGTTGGGAGGGCCTTGTCTGTCCATTGAATAAGGTATTAACTTATAAAAATTTAATTTACTTATTAAATTTGCAATTTTATTGCGTTAATACATCCTATCCAATGGATAATTGCTGAATAACTACCGCTTGGAAGGCGGGTAAGTTACTAGGGACTTTACGTGAACCCATAATGACAACAATTTTTGACCTAAGGTTTAAGCTGACTTAGCCAGTAAGCCTGTAGGTCTAGGGTCGGTTAACCAAACCTGGTTTGCCGGGAGGGTACCGACGGCGTTCCCCCCTGTTTTTACAGACCTCCCCTGAGGTAGGGGGAGGGACAGATGAGTTCAGTCCCAGAAGATAAATAAGCCTGCCAAAGCAAGCACGTCAGAGTTTTTTTGTTTTTTTTTTATAAAAGATTTTTTTTAAAAGGCTATGTACTTGTAACACTTAACTATATTATGTACATATATACAAATCTCTTCAACCCAAGGGCTATTTGTGGACCTGCTGAGCAGCCACCACTGGGCCCAAATGGAAAAGCTCTGAATCAGCCAAGCCACATCCTTCAGATAGAACTGGGTGAAAGTGTTATGTGACTTCCAGTGGCAGGCTGATAAGATTTGTTCTAAGGAGACTCCGGACTGGAAAGCCTTAGAAGCAGCAAAGGCCCTAACATCATGGGCTTTAACCTGATGCAAGGAGAGGGCCTCCTGATTGGAGAGCTCATAGCATAGGATCACACTCTGCTTGATCCATGAGGAGATAGTGGCAGGTGAGATGTCCTTGTCAAAACATTTTCTTAAAAGTGACAAAGACTAACTCTTTGTTCTGCCTGATATCTGAGGTCCTGTCCAAATAGTAATGTAGTGCTCTGACCGGACAAAGGGACCTATCAGATTTGAGGGACTTGTCCACAGTTGGGGCCAGGGCTGGAATGACCACTGGAGCCACACTGTCCGGTCCCTCTTTGGCCAGTTGATTTTTGGAAAGAAAACTGGGTGACGGAAACAGGGACACCTTGGACCAGTCGGACTGGTGTCTGATATTCCTGTTTTGCCAGGCGTGAATCTCACTTCTGCGCTTGTCCGACCCTAGGGCCAATAGGAAAACAGTTTTGAAAGTCAAATGCTTCAAGAATGCTTCCTTTAGTGGTTCAAATGGGGGTTTCGTTAGCTGGTGTAGCACCAGGGAAAGGTTCCAAGAGGGGATACCTCTCCGCCTCTCCGGTCTGTCTCTATGGGAAACTGTCCAGGAGACGAGTGAGATTTTCATCTTTACTGACATTGATGGGTGAATTACCCAACTTATCAGCGATGGCTGACCTGTAACCATCAATGGGACTGGGCTGTAACTTCCTGTTGAAAAAGGTACATGAGGAAGTCAGCAATTGCCCTGAAGTCCACCCTTATTGCTGAGGCACCACATTGTAAAAATGGACTGATCTGGTGCAATCTGCTTTCTGGTAGGGACCAGATTCCCCTTGCTGTGTGGCCGTTTAAGTGAACGCCCCAGCCTTCTTTTGATGCGTATGTAAACAGTTGCAGAGCATGTTTTAGTGGGTGCAATGGTTGACCCTGGAGCACACTGCTTTCCTCCAACCACTACTTTAGGTGGGGGTGGAGCAATTTGGGAACTGGTATCACCTCTTCTAGTGATTCGGGAATCCTCCAATTGTTTTTGAGATGCCACTGTATGGGCCTCGTGTGAAGTCGACCTAAATGGACTTGTTTTTCAGTGGCTGTCAATAGTACTGTTAGTTAGACAGGTCGGTCAGACAGTTCGGTCTGGTCAACAACTCTGATTTTTGTTGTTAAGATCCTCCTGTAGGTCGATCTGGTAAACTATGAAATTGAAAACTTGTTTGGGGTCCAATTCTGACTTTTCCAGGTTTACTAACCAACCTAGATCCTGGTAAAGAGCTACCAATGTTTGTGTCCGTTGGAGACAAATTCGGTGGGATGTGGCCCGGACTGTCGTCTAGGTACTGGTGGATCCTTTTTCCCCTCTGCAAAGCCATCAGTTTGAACTCTTTGGGAGCTGTGGCCAGACCAAATGGAAGTGCTTTGAATTAGTATGTTTTGCCCTGTACATGAAATCGGAGATATTTCCTTGATTGGGTTTGAATGGGTATATGGAAGTAGGCGTCCTTGAAGTCTTTGGACGTCACCCACCTCAGTGTCTGTAGGGAGGTCTGGATCATTTCTGGGGTCTCCATTTTGAATTTTTCCGCCTTGAGGAATTTGTTGAGACTGCTTAGATCCAGTATAGGTCGCCATTTGTTTGGTTTTGGAAGTAAAAATAGACTAACTCTACTGCATTTCTGTTTATCAGCTGATGCAATGCCTCCAACAGGTAGAGGATGTACATAGCAGCTGCTGATTGATGGTGACCTGGCCAAGTTGGGCCTGGTTTGAAAGGGTAGAGTGTAGCCGTCTCTCAAAATTTGAATGACCTTTGGACCGGCCCCTAGGGCTTCCCAAGTTTCCCCAAATTGATTTAGTCTGGCTCCTACAAGCAGATTTGGTACAACAGGTCTGACATTTGGTGATCTACACAAGAAACATTGTTCACATATTTTAATGACTGACTTTGGTTTGGTTTGACAATAACGGGACTTAAGCCTTTCTTTTGCGGCTGATACAATAGGTACATGAGAAACAACAATTGAGTTTACACATTTTGAGGCTGGATGAACAATGTCTATTGTCTGTTTGTTTCTGGTCAGTCTCCCCTGATCCTTTGAAAAAATACTTTGATTGTCATTGGAAGACTGACCCTTGGCCTGTCGCGATGAATATTTGCCAGCTTGTATCCCGTTCTTTCTCTTTTGTACTCTACCAGTGTTTTTCCAGGCCGGTTTAACAGATTTAAAATTGATAAACCTTGTCCGACCTCTTGTAAGGATGGTAACGGTTATCCTTGCGACTGGCTGAACTAGTGTGGGAGTGACCTCTATCCTCAAACTTTGAGATGTCCTCTTCTGCTTTCCTCAGGATAGCATCCGGAAAAAGAGTGGCTGATTCTAGTGGGGCCTGACATAAGGCAGACAAAGTGTCTTGCTTAATTCCGGATTTCACATGGGCAAGATACGCGTCCTGTCTAGCCAGTGTAAAGTTGTACATACTGACAAAGGCAAAATCTGATAAGTGTTCCATTGTTTTTTCCATACATTGGGAGATGGAGGAGTTGAAGGGCATAAGGTACAGCAGTTCTTCCGTAGCCCCACCGCCCTTGTCAGCCGACTTCCCTTTACTGTGCTCACCTTGTATAACTTTCAACTGAGAGGACATGCCCTGTTGTACTTTAAGCAAACACCTATTTAAACCAGCTGCTTGGTTACATATATAAGTAGCTTCCCGGGCACTTCTCTCCCATCTCCCGAGTGTGTCTTGTGAGATGGCACGCGAGGCTGGTGCTGGTGAAGTTAAACCTGACGACATGGCAGTTCTGCTGTAGGTAATATTCAGTCTCACTATGCCAGAAGGAGACGCATCTGGCAGGCCTATCTTGACTGGGATGTAAACCATACCACTTAACCTGAGATTTGGAGGGTTTCACAAACTGATCATGTAGCAGTCTTCAGAACTGGAGAGAGCAGAATCCACGTCAGGGATGTGTGACCACCCCATAAGTGATCTAATACCTCGCATTGTCTCCCTATAATTTTGTTCCTCAGAAAATGCCTGGTCATTGTCATTAAGGGGGAGATCTTGTTCAATATCTGAGAGTTCACCTTCTTCTACATGGCCAGTAACACAAGGCAAAGATTCAGTATCTGAGGCAAGATCAGTATCCATTTCGGAATCAGACTGCTGATCCGGAGCCACAACAGAAGTGCTGGCTATTTGACTGGAAGCCTGCTGGAAAGCTGCTGTGGTTGATGTTGTGGTCAGCCAGCCGGTTGGGTCGGAGCAAAGAAGGGTTCTGTAACATCAGCAGTGCTTGAAGGCCTTGGAGAGTAACATGGCTTCTAATCTACTAAATCTCTCCGACCACTTGAGATCCATAGCCTCCAGCTTGCTATCTGTGGATCCCATGGCTGGTGAAGAGTGATGTTTCTTTCCCTTATCTTTGGCCACTGCAACTTCTTGGGATTTTACTTTCTTGTTTTTTTTAGGCTACAGTAGCGCTACTCGCCCCTTCCAAGCTCTCAGCATTCTTCTTGGTTTTCGCAACCACAGGGGTGCTACTCGCCTATTCTGTGCTTTTATCCCCACCTTCTGCTCCCGCACCCAGGACTGAAACAAGAGACAGGTCTACTACAGTTGTATCACCAGTTTGAGCTTTCAATTCCCGTTTTTCTTTCTTCTTTTGATAAACGGGGTGTGGTCAATCTAAGTTTCTGATCTTCAATGAGTATATTTACATGAGAGACAAACGGTTCCTTTAACACAGGGGTCAGAACCCTTCTTCTCTCTACAGTGGACACAATGAGCATGTTGATCAAAACCCGCCATAGCATGTCCACAAACCCCATTTCTCTGACCAGGAGATGCCATGTTTGTCCACAATACTCACTAAATAAAGTTCGTTTCTTGAAGAATATTCACCAAATATAAAACTTGCGATAAAAAGACAAAAGTCCTTCTGCACAGTACGCGCCAAACGAAAAAGATGCTATGATGTCACGTTGCCTAGACAGCATGGAAGTATGATGCGCCACCGTGCGAGTGCACAGTGGGACCGGCCAGCTTGTGTGTTCATAATGGACACATACAAGGTGACTTTTTCTGTCGTTTGGCGGGCCGGTCTGCGCCGACCGGATTAGCAATTGTCCATTGGATAGGATGTATTAAGGCAATAAAATTTTTATAAGTTAATACCCTACCCAATGGGGCCCGAATGGTAGAGCTCTGTATCAGCCCAAGCCACATCCTTCAGATAGAAATGTGTAATGGTGTTGCATGAATTCCAATGGCAGGCCAACAGGATTTGTTCCAAGGATATTCCTGACTGTAAGGCCTTGGGCTTTAACCTGATGTAAGGTGAGGGCCTCTTGATCAGAGAGCTCATAGCATAAGATCATAGTCTGCTTGATCCATGAGGAGGTAGTGGCGGGTGAGATGTCCTTGACCAGCTCCTTGTTCTGCCTGAGGTCTGAGGTTCTTTCCAAATAGTAGCGCAAAGCTCTGACTGGACACAGAGACTTATCAGACCTAAGTGACTAATCCAGGGTTGGGGCCAGGGCTGGTATAACCACTGGGGCCACACTGTCTGGACCATTTTTGGTCAGCTGGTTCTTGGAAAGAAACCTGTGTGAGGGGTACAAAGAGATCTTGGCCCAGTCTGATTGATGTCTGATGTTCTTATTCTGCCAAGCATGGATCTCACTCGGACTCCAGCGTTTACCCGAACCTAGGGCCAAAAGGAAAACAGTCTTGAAGGTGAAATGCTTCAAAGAGGCCTCTTTAGTGGGTTCAAATGGAACCTTTCACCTTTGCTGACATTTATGGGGAATTCCCCAGCCTGTCAGGAATGGCTGATCTGTAACCATCAATAATACTTGGCTGTAAGTTTCTGTCCTGAAAAGGGTACAGTAGGAAGTTGGCTATTGACTTTACAGGGGGTGCCCTGAAGTCCACCTGATTACTGAGGCACCACTTTGTAAAAATGGTCCACTTTGCCTCATAGACTGATCTGGTTGGTCCTCTTTAAGGAGCCTCAATTTGTACTGCCACTGCCTCAGAGAACCCTTGTTTTTTGATTGCTGAGGCTCTAGGAGCCAAGCATGAAGATTTAGGTTTGGTAGATTTAGAGTCTGATTGAAAGGGTGTGTTAGCAGATTGGGAAGGCACAGAGGGATCTTGCTTGACAAGGCCACTAGATCCCAGAACCAAGGCATGTTGGACCACCCTGGGGCAATCAGAATGATTCTCTTGCATGGGTAGTCCTGCAGCTTCACCACTTTGCCCAAGATAGCTACCGATGGGAAGGCAAGTGTCCAGATACTCACATGGTAGACTGAGTGAATCTACTGCCCAAGAAATCCGGTACTGGTGACACAAAACGGAGGTAGTTTTTTGTTGAACCTGATAGCAAAAGATCGATCGGAGGTTGGTGCCATCTGCTGGATATTGACTGAAAAAAAACTCTGGAAGGAGGGACCACTCTGTCTGGATGCTCAGGCCTAGCCTGGATAGCTTGTCTTCTACCACATTCAGCCGGCCTGGCTTGTTTTCTGGAACACCAGGTCAGGATCCTCGATAAAAGGGCACACATGGGCCTAACTTCATACGTCCTTGATTTGTTTATGTATGCCACTACTGTGGTGTTGTCTCTTGTACAAGAAGTATCTTGTTGGAGCATAGGTCTTGGAACTCTTTTAGGGCCAAGAAAATTGCTTTTAGTTCCAGGTAGTGTACATGCAGCTTGCTTTCAGGAAGGGACCAGGTTCCTCTTGCAGTGCTCCCCTAAGTGATTATACCACCCTTCTTTTGATGAGTCTGCGAAGATTAGTAGTGCATGTTTTAGTGGGTGTAATGGTTGACCTTGAAGCACATTGTCTTCTGCAGCCAGTATCTGAGATGACCTTTTCTATGGACTCTGGTACCCTCCAGTTGATATTGAGATGCCACATTATGTGTCCCATGTGGCGTTGGCCAAGGCGAACTTGCTTCTCTGTGGGTGTTAGCAGACCAATGTCAAGGCATGACCTGCTGGACCGGTCGAGAGAGTAGTTTCCTTATTTTCTGTTGAAGCATCTGCCACCGGTCCAGTGTGGGTCAGACCCGGCCACATCTGAGGTCGAGCTGGTAGTCGAAGACTTGCTTGGAGTTTAGCTCTGATTTCTCCAAGTTCACTAGCCAACTTAATTATGTAGCTAAGCATGGATCTCACTCCTGCGTTTACCAGAACCCACGGCCAACAGAAAAACAGTCTTGAAAGTCAAGTGTTTTAGGGAGGCCTCTTTTAAGGGTTCCAAGGGAGCCTTTGTCAGCTGGTGCAGAACCAGGAAAGGTTCCAGAGGGGATGCCCCTCCTACCCTTGGGAGTGTCTATCCAGGAGACGGGTGAGATTCTCATCTTTGCTGACATTAATGGGGAAATTCCCCAACTTGTCAGCAACTGCTGATCTATAGCCATCAATGGAACAAATACAGAAGGAAGTCAGCTATGGCTTTCAGAAGTGGCCTTCAGAGGCCATGAAGCCCACCTGATTACTGAGGTAAAATGGTCCACTTTGCCTCATAGATCTGGTTGATCATCTTTGAGGAGCCTCAATTCGTGCTGCCACTGCGTCAGAGAAGCCCTGCTCCTTGATTGCTGTGGCTCTAGGAGCCAGGCATGTAGGTTCAGGTTTGACAGATTCCTGTACAGGTTCTGGTTGAATCACCAGATTGGGCAGATTGGGCAGGCACAGTGGGATCTAACTGGACATGGCCATTGTTCACAAAACCAAGGCATGTTGGGCCACCCTGGTGTAATCAGTATGATCCTGTTGCATGGGTAGTCCTGCAACTTCTCCACTACTTTGCCCAAAATGGCTGCTGGTGGGAAGGCATATGGGTCCAGATCATCCCAGGACAGACTGAGTGCATCCACTGCCCAGGCCTGGGGGTCTACACAGGAAACATCTTTCACACACTTTATTCTTTGACAATGGTTACAATCACTGGGATTTACACCTTTCTTTTGTGAATACCCTTTGACAAAAAGAATAGAATTTATAACACAAGAGTTTACATGTAAATTTACAGTCTCATTCTAGCTGGTCAAGTCCTTGTTTCCGGCTACCACTCAGGGTTCAAAATTTTTATCTTTCCGGACACACAAGCACAGCCCTTCAGTCTGGTCACACACTTTACACAGTAATTGTCATTTACGTTGCTTAGAACCCTTAGCTGGTTTCTGTGTGAAAGTTGAGGCCTTGCCGTGCCCTTTCCTTCCCTGCTGCCAGTCCCTTATCTGCTTCCAAGCTGGTACACCGTACTTCCTGTCCGGCTGATAAAATGACTTGGTAGCTGAAGAAGCATAGGGGTGAAAACAACTGGGCTTCCTGTGTGAACTGCCAGAAGAACACCTCTCCTCACTTTTTGAGAGCTCCTCTTCTGCTTTCAGTAACAACTGGTCGGGGAAAAGTGAGTGACTATGCAGTGGAGCAGTACATAAGGCAGTGACAGTTTACACCAGTTCATAGATACTCCAAGTAATTGTCCCTTCTTGCCCATGTGAGGTTAGCTATATTCACAATGATGCCCTCTGAAAGGTCCTGCATGGTATGTGCCATAGCCTGGGAGATGGACCTGTTGAAGGTTACCAAATAGTCCAACTCGTCTACAGCTTGCTGTGACCTTCCTGGAGTCTTGCATTTCCCCTGGTCCAACTGCAGGGTTTGAAGCAGAATAACCATGGCGTCCTGTACTTTGGTGAGACATCTGGACAAACCAGCAGCCTGATTACACATGTAGGTTTGTTCTCTGGCTGACCTCTCCCAATGCCTTAAAGTGTCCTGGTTAATGAACCAGGAAGCTGGGGCAGAAGGCAAACTGTGTCTGGGAACCCTGCTGAACATACTGTTTAGTTCTGTTGGGTCTGGTGACCAGTACAACACCTTGGAAGTGGATGCATCCTTCTGGTCGGTGTGAATGTCATACCACCAGGCACTGGGAAGTTCTAGGCGTCTTCATGAACTGGTCCCTCAACAGTCTTTCAGTCTCAGCATTCCTGGACGGGTACCCTTCTGCAATGGTGAGGCTTAATTTCTCCAACTTCCTGCACAGTCAGTCATCAGCTGGTACCTTGATGGATACTTTCCCGGTAGGCTAGGTGTCTCCCTCTAGTTGGCCTCTTAAGAATGTTCCTGGTCGAGCTTGTCTTCCCTGACTGGGTCCCTGTCTGACAAAAGTTGCCGGTCACTCTCTGCAGCAGGAGATTCTGGTTCACTAGCCATCTCATCTTCAGTGTCAGACACACTAGTATTGTCCGTAACAGTTCTAGAACTGGTGAGGGACAGGTCCACAGTACTACCATCTTTACTATTGGTACCGGTAGGCTGAAGCTGCACATCAGAGGAAGCACCGGGGAGCCTCAACACGCTGGGTAGCAGTCATGGTGGCAGCACTCTTTCCTCTCGTACCGGGAGCCTCACCAGGCTGGGTAGCAGTCACATCCCCGGTGGCCTGAACAGGACTGGCACCGGTACAAACTTCAGCTGGCTTGGTGACTGACATCATACTGGACCCAGCACCAGGATAAAAAAATGGCTGCTCACTGGTCACCACTGCAGCAGGTTTCTTCACTGGCTCCACCGGTACAGCAAAAGACTTGGAAAGCATCATTGCTTCAAGCCTAGCAAACTTCTAAGCCAACTTGTTGTCCAGATTCTTCAGGTCTACGGACATGGGTTGGCTACTGCTGGACTTCTTCTTGCTGGGCTTTGGTGACTTGTCAGGTCGCTTCTTCTTGCCAGCAGGGGTGGTTTCTGTCTTCTTAACAGCCTTCTCTCCCTCTACCCGTCCCAACACACTGACTTGTGATGGGTCCACCAGAGAGGGGTAGCAGACACAAGGGAGGTAGAAACCGTCTTCTTCTGCTCCTTTTCCTTCCTGGTTCTGTATGTGGGGGTGGCCAGTTGCTGAAGCTGTTCTGGAGTTGAATGCTCTGCAAATGGGGCAGTCCTTCTTTAAGACGCACGGATCGCCATCAACCAGCTTGTCCCTGCATCGCGTGCACTAAAGATGGCCATCAAACAAACTTTGTTTGGCAAAGCCATAACGTGGCCACAAGTAACTCTCTTCTGTCCTGGGGATGACATGATGATCAGTAATATATAAATAAAAGTTCATGTAATGGCTGAGTTAGTTGTAAAACTTCAAAAACATCTATCTGTATAAAAACACATCTGCACACTCCACACGCCAAACGAAAAGAGATGCTATGATGTTACGCTGTGTAGACAGGAAGGAAGTACAATGCGACACCTGGTGAATGCACATTCCGTGACCGGTCCTGCCGGTAGTATATAAAGGACATCTTTTTCTGGCGTTTGGTGGGCTGAACATCAGGGACTAAACCGGGGGCCTGAACAGGCTGGGTTGCTGTCCCGGCACCAGGAGCCTCAAGAGGCTGGGTGGCTGTCTGCATCTCATCTACTGCTTCCCCAGTGGCCTGATCAAGGCAGGGAATTCACTGCAGCTTGACTGCTGGTGGTGGCACCAGGGTAAAAAAATGGCTTCTGGCTGGTAGTCACATCTGAAGCTGGTTTCACAACCGGTACTGTGAAAGTCTTGGCCAACAGCATCGCCTCCAGCCTGGAAAACCTCTCTGCCCATTTATCATCTAGCTGTTTCAGGCCATCAGCTGAAGGTTTACTAGAAGATTTCTTCTTACTGGCAGAGGGCTTGGGTGATTCACTACATTTTGTCTTCTTCGTAGTAGGGGTTGACTGAGGCTGTGAAGCCTTGACCTTCTCTACCTGACCCAGCACACTCACGTGTGCAGGATCCACGAGAGTGGGGGTAGAGGAGGACGCAGTCACCTTCTTCTCTTCCCGATCTCTGTAAGTTGGGGTAGACAATTGCAGGATCTGCTTAGGAGTAAACCCTTTGCAAACATCACATTGCTTCTTGAGGATACAAGGGTCGTCGCCTACCCCCCTTGTCTCGACGACGTGCACACTTGGAGTGGGAGTCAAACCCAGCCATAGCGTGACCACAGGAGCCTCATCTTTGTCCTGGAGAAGACATAGTCGTAGAAAATATTGTAGAACTTGTTTAAAGTTGATTAAAAAAGGTTGAGTTCGGTGTAGAACAAAAAATTTGCTTGTCGTAAAAACACGTCTTCACTCTCCACACGCCAAACGAAAAAGATGCTATGACGTCATGTCTAGACAGGAAGAGGAAGTACGATGTGCCACCTGGCGAATGCACTCTCCTGGCCGGTCCTGCCGGTATTATATACAGGACGTCTTTTTCTGACATTTGGCGGGACCGGTCGCGCCGACTGGTAAAGCAATTGTCCATTGGATAGGATGTATTAACGCAATAAAATTGTTTCTTTGGAATGCATTTTTTTCATATTTTTTTATGGAATATTTTTGTAACAGCATAAGGCGACCTATTTCATGGAGGTATAGCATGATTTTTGTAGATATAATGGGTATAATCAGTTAAACACATCATTTCAGTTTATGTCCTTCACAATCAACCCAGTGTATGTCTAGGATGGCTACACTTGTCTATAAGTTTCTTAGCAGTGGTCATCCTAGCTACTGCCATTTCTGATACCCTGTAGCAGCAAATACAAGCCCAGATAAAAGACTCCTGGAGTTTCCACACATTAGGTCTATCCTTGCACAAATCAATGAGGCAATTTGATCATAGTTTTATCTTAGATGCTCCTACAATCTGGGATGACTTCTCTGATAATGTTCATTATTCTTCCTTGGTCACCTCCTTCAGGAAGAAACCTGATTCATACTTGCTCTCTGAGGCCTTTCCACCATGGTTTCTGATTTACACAAACAAAGCCTAATACATAAAATTTTATTCATTCAAGAAAACATGATAATGAACACAAAGTGGTTAAAAACCAACAGAAGTTCATGTTAAGTGGTCAAAGATAGTTCTGTGGGAGAGTTTTCTTTGTTTTCTTCTGGATCCTCTCTGAAGTCTTGACTTATGTTGTGGCTGTTGTCATGACTGTCAGCAGGTAGAGTACTGCTCATTTCCTCTTCCTCTTCTTCATCCTCATCTTCTGCATCCATCATGAAAAGGCGCACTCGGCGCTTCGATGAGAAGAGCTGCAAAGAACAAATTGACTGAACTACATGTAGAGAAACCAACCCATCTCTTAATGGGACTATAATGTTATTAAGTTTCTGTGAGGTAAAACAGTCATAAGTTTTGTTGCTTTGAAATATGCAACTTAAGACCTCATAGGAATCAAGCCACTTATTGTCCTACTACCATACTAGTGCTACAGAAAGCTGAGGTAAAGTGATAATTCAAAATGTTTTTGATGAGTATATTGTATACCCTTTGGTCAACATTATCTAACCTAACATTTCAACATCTTAAGCTAAAAGGACATTGTTGATAATCCAACTACCCAAATTATTGATCCACAAGACATAATAGGTTTGCCTTGAATGAAGAGTTTTAAGGTCAAGCATTTAAATATTTCTGAACAGCAAAGAAATGGTACCTGCTAATGTCCAAAGGTATATATGTATAATTGTATATACTTCTAGCCCTTATGAATGGTTACCTTAATACCTCCACCAAGGCACCCCATAAATAAGTTAAGGTTTAATCTGGATTATTGTTTTGTATCCAGATGGTGATCCAGATCTCTCTCAAAAATTAATGGGATCTGAGTTGGACCAAGACCCATCTTCTGATTTTAGGAAGATCCAACCAGCAGTATTTGTGTGTAATCCTGTTGACAGAAACAAATGGTAAACAATCATGGAAATATCCTGTAATCCTGTTAACAGAAACAAATGGTAAACAATCATGAAAATTATACCTCCTTGGCAGAGGCACCAACTATAGTTGTAATGAGCTTGTCCAAAAGGATAATCTTTGCAGTAGTGGTAGGATGATGGTACTGAAGCATCCTCCACTTTCATCCTTGGATACAACTATTGCTACCCAATGGCCATGTCCTCGTCAAATATACTGAATGTTCATTATTAAATGCATGCTCATCACTCAAAAGTAGGATATTAAAAATAGTATGAAATATGGTAATTGTGCAATAAGTTTCAGCATGAGTAATATTATAGATAGGCTAGATAGTTAATGATGACTAATACTCATAGAAAGTCTTATATGAGTGCATTATAGTAAAGTGTAAAAATTTGCCAAAGTGGAAAACAGGAATGACAATATTATTTTAAACTTTATCAAAAGACTTATCGAATGATATTCATACTTCCATACTTTATATTTTTAGACTTTTAGACTGATATATAAACAAGCAGTGCATGTAGCAATGAATCTGAGCTCCTATTTATGAAGGTATTAAAACTATATTAAACTAGAGGATCGCTAGCGAAGCAAAGCGATTGTTTTTGCATGGCAAAAACAAAGCATCCCAAAAGAAAGATGGTGTTGGCTACTTATAATAGAAAGAAGATCTTGCCTAGATACCCTGTCAATCTAAAATTATATCGAAAAAAAATTGGAAAATTTAAAATGGTTTAGGAGATACAAGCAATTTTTAGTTTTTTTGGCAAACATTTGAAAATTTCAAATGGCTGACAGTTTTGAAAAGAGGAAAAATGTTTGAACATTGGGCAGAGTATCTTGCTTAGATACCCTGTGGATCGAAACTTTTGCCGAAATCATTTTATACCGCATGATTTAGGAGATACAAGCAATTTGAAGTTTTTCCATTTTTGTCAAAAATTCGAAAATTGAAAATGGCCGCCATTTTTGGAAAGAGGAAACTTTTTTTTGAAAATTGAGCACAGTATCTTGCATATATACCCTGTGGGCCAAAAACTAAGTTTTACCATTTTTGTCCAAAATGCGAAAATTCAAAATGGCCACCATTTTTGGAAGGAGGAAAAATTTTTGAGAATTGAGCAGAGTATCTTGCATATATACCCTATGGGCCAAAAATTTTGCCAAAATCGCTCTATCTTGCATGGTTCAGGAGATACAAGCAATTTTAAGTTTTAACATTTTTGTCAAAAATTCGAAAATTCAAAATGGCCGCCATTTTTGGAAAGAGGTAAAATTTTTGAGAATTGAGCAGAGTATCTTGCAAGTATACCCTGTGGGCCAAAAATTTCAACGAAATCGCTCTACCTCGCATGGTTTAGGAGATACAAGCAATTTTAAGTTTTACCATTTTTGTCCAAAATGCGAAAATTCAAAATGGCCACCATTTTTGGAAGGAGGAAAATTTTTTTGAGAATTGAGCAGAGTATCTTGCATACATACCCTGTGGGTCAAAAATTTCGCCGAAATCGCTCTATCTCGCACGGTTTAGGAGATACAAGCAATTTTAAGTTTTACTATTTTTGTTAAGAATTACAAAATTCAAAATGGCCGCCATTTTTGGAAAGAGAAAAATTTTTTGGAATTGAGCAGAGTACTTAGCAGAGATACCCTGTGGGTCAAAAATTTCGTCGAAATCACTCTATCTCGCACAGTTTAGAAGTTATTAAGGGATTTGTATTTTCCTCGTTAATAAAAATTTTAACGCTTAATTAATTAGCTATTTTTTAATGAAGTCTACCAAAATCTAATCATTTGCAGATCTTTATACTGTGCATCCATATATCAAATTTCAGGCGAATATTTTAAAAGCTTCTTAAGTTATCATCCGGACAAGCAAAATCCTGTTTTTAGTCATGTGACTTCACTGATTGGTTGAAATGTCATGGCACCAAATTCAGAAAATTTTCCCAGGGCTACTAAATATATGTGCCAAGTTTGAAGAAATTCTATCCACTAGTAAAGACGCTATAGGTAGGCAAACTTGCGGAGCCGGCTGATACAGCGGATCCTTCCGTGAGAATTCCTCCCATATGCAAACAAGCGTCCCTTGCGGGACTCCTACTACAGGAGTGATGTGAAGTAATAAAACAATGAGTGCCAGTGAACAGGCTCTGTATCTGCTGACTTTGTGTTTTTAGTTTCAGAGCAGAAGTGAAAGAAGAAAAGGACACAAAAGTTGTGGCCTGCAATTGGTATTGGGAAGTAAAGTACAAAGTTAACAATTAAGGTATAAAAGTAGATGACTAACAAATTTAAACAAAATACTGTAAATGCAATACCTTTGAGTTAGAACTGATTTACTCAACACTGCTAATCTCAAAGTAGATTTTGCTCAGCTATCCAATGAGCTACAGGTATGCAATTTTGATATGTTATAGCTGATCCAAAAGTAGCTGAATAACATATTTATACAAAGTTCTGTAAATGCAATAGTTTTCAAGTTACAAGTGATTGTACTCATTATGGAACTTACTGAAAAGTCAGAAAATAGTTATTACTCACTTAGTAGCTAAAAAAGTAGCTGAATAACATATTTTTAATATAATGCTCTAAATGCAATACTTTTGAAGTTATAAGTGATTTAGTGCATAATTTCATGAATTTTAATGCATTAAAACAGCATCAGAGATGCCAGTACCCTAGATTTGCTCCAAGTCTTTTTATTTGTATCCATCAATAACCAGAACATTTAAATTGGAAACTTACAGGAGTTCATTATACCACAAGCATTTAGAAGTAAGGGAGATAGTCTTGGAAAAAAACAAACTCTTGTCAGGGCTTGCTGTTTCTCCAAAAGTCATACAGTACCCATATATTACACAAAAGACAAAAGGACTTGGTGAAAGTCTACCTGTACCCCACAGCCTGGGGAATAATTTTCAACCCCATGAGTTATAAAAGTGGTGAAACAGTACAAAGATCTGGATACTTTCAGAGCAGTGTCAATTGTATAAAGGTCCAAATAATGTTTAAGTAGAGAACATAACATCTAAAAGAAAGAAAATGTCGGTAACAATAAAGTATTAAAAATAGACAATTCAACAGCAAAATGACAGCATTAATCAGTAAACTTAAAATTATGACGCTGTAAAATTTATTAATCGGAGGATAGCTGTCAATGAAAATGACACAATTATGTAAAAGTACACATAATCAGTTGCAGCAATCCATATATCTTTGTTGTAAGAGAAACATGTCTCAAATATGACAGGTGAACACACTTTAGCAGAGCAAAAGTGAAAGGTCACACCATGATGCACAGCTACACATCCTATCCAATGTCCCTACCAGGTATCAACTTCTTACACCTTACGGTTTCCAAGATATAGCCTGGACATGACATTATAGATCAAGGTCACTATGGCAAGGTCAAAGGTCAAATCAAGGTCACACCATGAGGTTGCACATCTAAACCCTCAACCAATGGCTCTAACAAGTATCAACTTCCTATACCTTACGGTTACTGAGACATATAACCTGGACAAGATTTTATAGGTCAAGATCACTATGACAAGGTCAAAGGTCAAATCAAGGTCACACCATGATGTTGCACACTTACATCCCTTAATCAATGTCCCTGCCAAGTATCAACTTCCTACACCTTATGGTTTCTGAGATACAGCCTGGACAAGATTTTCAAACTCAAGGTCACTATGGCAAGGTCAAAGGTCAAATCAAGGTCACATTATGACGATGCACACCTACACCCCCTAATCAATATTCCTACCAAGTATCAACATCCTATACCATATGGTTTCTGAGATACAGCCCGGACAAACTTTTTCATGGCATCCACCCGTCCGCCCATCTGGACACCATGGTTGAAAACAATAGAGAGTTTGCGAACAACGCTTTTGAAGCCAGTATCTGTTTTCTGTTATGTTACACGTCAGTGATTTCTGTGTTGAATGTCATTTCACAACATCAAAAGTACCAGCTGTTATGTATTTCATGTTAGAAAGAGCCTTGCCACGTTGATCTCCGCCATGATCTTGTTTTAATTTATGTTGCATTTTTGTGCTACATTTTCAATAAAACGCTATTCGGAAACTCTCTAGTATTTTGACAGCCCTTAAGGGCTGTGGGGTAAAAATTATCCTAAAAATTCATAAAAAAATAATGAAGAAAGATCCAGGCCTTATACTCACACAAGGGAATCTACCTGTAGCCTAGTACATATATGCAAGATAAGAGAAAAATCCCTTTGAAAGTTAATGAGAAAATTGTAGGTGGGGGTACCTCACTTCTAATGGCTCTGGGGAACAGATGAACAGACAGATCTGCATAGATTTTACGATTTGTCATCTTCGATAGATAAGGTATCTTTAAAAGTAACAGCATGTCTCTGGGCCTTGTACTTTCAGAGTAGAAGATGTTAACTTGGACGCTGCAGAGTGATGCCATAATGTCAGCTGACATAAAAATGCACGATTAAGGGTAAAGTTTACCTTTAGGTTTAAGATGCATTCCCAGTGTACAAGATGTTTTCCTGATAACTTCCCTATTGACATTACCATTGTCTCAAAAAACCTTCTGATAGGTTTACAATAGTATCCTGATTCATCTGATTGGTTAAGATGGACTTAAATATGAAAAAGATTGTTTTACAATCCCTATAAGATGGAAAAGATTGCTGTATGACTGTAAAATAGGTTTAAGATCACCGTAAGATTAAAAAGATCACCTTATGATGGGTTTACGATGTCATAAATCTGATAAGGATTGGGAGATGTTTGTGATAATTTCAAGGCAGTTTGGAATTTACATAAACTGTTCCAGATGGATTCCTGAGTGCTGTACTTGTAAACCCATGGGTTTAGGATGGCTTTACGATGATTAGGATGTATAAGATTCAGTTCCCGATTCCTGAAAATTGACAATCTGGAGGAGGGTTTACAATACATCATAGAAATGGAACAACCCCATAGTAGTCATTGCTTGGGTGACTGATGACACTGTGTGATACTGTGAATCAGAAGTATAGAAATTTTTAAAATGAGACAAGTAGCTCAAAGTAAAATCACGCTGTTTACTCTTGTCTGCAAAGACCTTGAGGGCATTAGTTCTTTAACAATATTGCCAATGTTATTTGAGACTGTCATGAATGTACTTAACTGAACAGTGAAACTGTTATCAAAAGTGTAGAACTACTTAGGTTCTTGTCATTGAAACTTATAATAACAATAGAAGTATGAAAAACAAAGATATAAAGTCAGATATAAATTGGCAGCTAGTTAATCGGTGTGAAGCCACAGCTATAAAACACTCTTGGAGTGCAGACATAAAAGCAGAGTGCAATTCCCAACATTTAGGACATTTTATATCCGGAATAGAATCCACATCATTCCTAAAATGTAACCACTTCTTCTTTTGGCCAAGTCGTACCCACATTAAAAATTTCATGAACATATGCTCATTATTTTTTGAGTAATATTAACAAAGCCAAAGTCATTCAAAATATAGGACCTGCATTTTTTTTTTTGGTATCTGGAGTATGATCCGGATTTTTCCTAGAATTTAACCACTTTTTCCTCCAGTCAGGCCTTACCCCCCACCCCCCTCCCCAAAAAAAAAAAAAAAAATAAAATAAAAAATCAGAAAGATCCCTTCATTACTTTTGGAGTTATCATGGACACAGAAAGACATTAGTGAATGGACCCACAAACATAATCTCCTGTTGGAGATAACTAGTCACTTCAAAGTTCAGAAAGTGCACCAAAAGACCCAGACAAAATGTACATCTGAGATCCTGTTAGTGACAAATGCCTCATTTGATAAGATAAGGATTGGTGGCTCTACAGATGTGTCAACCACCAATAAGTTGGCTTTGCTTACAAACACTCAAAGAGTTTAAGAACAAAAGAGTAGCAATTATGTCTCAAGTTACTTATTGTATGTTAAGTTACATGTACCACTTAATACAATTTAATATTTCATACTTTAAAACTGTATATATTATTTAAGTATTTCATGGAATTGTGACCACAGTTATGAAAGACTGGCAGGTAGATAAGTCCGCTGAGCAAAGGGGAAATTATTATGGTTGCTCCCTATACTCAAACATGTCAGAAATGCTTAACTATGATAAAAGCTCAGGAGAATTAGGAAAAAGCTTTATTTGTTTCCTCAAAATGCTATTCCTTCATGAATAAAATGATAATGTCATGATAAAGGGGGTGGTTTTATGACTTTGCCCAACAGAGAAGCATGAAAACAAGGCTTACTATTTTACTGGCCACATAAAAAACATTCACAAAGGCCAAAAATGTGCAATACATGAAAATAATGATGCATTCCAATTCCTAAGAATCAAATAAACTTGAAAATATGTCAGAAATACAAAAGTACTTGCACAATGTACACAGTTGCATGTTAAATCAAACACATTCAAATATCACTGAACTTAAATCCAGTTGCTTTCAATGTTCATCATTTAAGAATTAAGACTTGCAATACAACATGTCTAAACTCAATTACCGCTGTTACAGCTGTGTCACTTATTGTACAACTGCAATCAAACACCTTTAAGTAAAGCTCCAATAAATAAAATGTATAATCACAGATGGTCTTTCCATTGATATGTATCTTGTTACACGGCAAATTTGAATGCAATCATTCAACAATGAAAAGGGTGGAGCCTGTAGATACACAGATATGGAAAATCCTCCTGTATACAAACAACCCACAAGTATGTTACACTATCAGCTTTTTAAGCATGGTCTCTTTCAGAGGCTCGCACTTCCAGAGATCACCTTTCCTTTTGTTGTTGTCTCTTCATAAATTATGCATGATTCTAGTACACTACTGGTGTTTCTGATAGCATTGCAGCTTGTGCATGTAGACTGAAATAAATTTGGGCCTTGTTTACTTGGATATTTACACCTGTGAACGGTGAATTGGACAGGATAATGGAGTCGGACACAGATATAAATAGTGTCAGATACATTTGTATTGAATATTAGTGTTGAAAAGAAATAGAGACATTCAACAATAATATAAAACACAAGAAGTATGAATGTGTTCACGTATGTATTTATGTTTTTAAACAGAAATCTAGTACAATTTATATTGGTGTCCGACTCCACTGCCCTGTCCGATTCACCATCCATGGGTGTAACTGTAAAGAGATATAGAGAATAACATTTGAGTGAAGGCAGTATTAATATTTTTAGACATAACTGAAGTGTGTAACATCTTACCACACAAGCCACATTCCTCCTTCCACTAACTGCAAACTGACAAGCCTTCATATTCTCTAAACGACGATAGTTCAAATCATCTATCAACGGCCCTACATCCACTGAAGGTCTAAAACAATATAGAATGTTACAGTACTTATATTATCAAAATCTTATTCCCACATGGCTTGAGTTTGATGAACACTTTACAGTGGTTGCAGGATGACGAAAAGAGTGATTAGCAGTCCTGATGATGATCTTTCTATCTGTAATTTTAATGATGGTTGTTAGTATGTCCATTGTCACATTTTCTTTCACTTTGGCAATAAAACTTTTGTACCACTTATATACATTCATCTACCATATGTTTTTGCCAAAAACATATCACATGACATCACACCAAAACAGACGCGCAAAACTACCTACTAGCAACAAAACGTTTGTAAATTCTGAGACCAAATGACATAATTTTGTTACAGATTCTGTTTTGTTATAAGTTTCACAAATTACACAAGAATATAAAAATAGCATCAGAGATGCCCGTACCCCACAGCCTAGGGAAATATTTTCAACACCATGAGATACAGAAGTACTGTATCAGTACAAACTTCAGGATACTTTCAGAGCACTGTCAGTTATATAAAGGTCCAAACAATGTTTAAATGGAGAAATAATGTTTAAAAGAAAGATCATGCATATAAAGATGAAGTATTAAAACAATATAATTCAATAACAACATGACAGCATTAATCTGCAAACTAAAATTCAACCCTCTTTATCTACATCTGCAAGGCCCGAATTATGGTTTAGATGGTTTGAATATTACCATGCATACAGAAGTGGTAATACATTTAATGAATGCTTATGTGTGGTGTTGGAGCAAAATCTGTGGCTCACTTGATGAAATTCTATCTCTTACAATGGGAAGTTATGAAAGTAAAATTCTTAATAAATTCTAATATGACTTTAACAGTGCTTAATCTGCATCAAAAGAGAGACCCAAAGGTGCAACAAGATTTTATAGGTTAAGGTCACTACGACAAGGTCAAATTAAGGTGACACCATGATAATACACACCTATAGCCCCTAACCAATGTCCCTAGCAAGCATCAACTTCCTCAACCTTACGGTTTCCAAGATATAGCCCGGACAAGATTTTATAGGTCAAGGTCACTACGCCAAGGTCAAATCAAGGTCAGATCATGACGTTGCACAACTACATCCCCTAACCAATGTCCCTACCAAGTATCAACTTCCTACACCTTACGGTTTCCGAGATATAGCCCGGACATGATTTTTGAACTCAAGGTCACTACGGCAAGGTCAAAGGTCAAATCCTGGTCAGACCATCACGTTGCACACCTACGCATCCTAACCAATGTCCCTACCAAGTACCAACTTCCTACACCTTACGGTTTCCGAGATATAGCCCGGACAACATTTTATAGGTCAAGGTCAC
This sequence comes from Sabellastarte sp. h YS-2021, assembly GCA_964017235.1. Taxonomy (NCBI): domain Eukaryota; kingdom Metazoa; phylum Annelida; class Polychaeta; order Sabellida; family Sabellidae; genus Sabellastarte; species Sabellastarte sp. h YS-2021. The sequence goes on along the minus strand of OZ024932.1, from coordinate 81,067,742 downwards.
TACGGCAAGGTCAAAGGTCAAATCAAGGTCAGACCATGACATTGCACACCTACACCCCCTAACCAATATCCCTACCAATTATCAACTTCCTACACCTTACGGTTTCTGAGATATAGCCCGGACAAGATTTTATAGGTTAAGGCCACTACGACAAGGTCAAAGGTCATATCAAGGTCAGACCATGACGTTGCAGACCTACATCCCCTAACCAATATCCCTACCAAGTATCAACTTCCTACACCTTACGGTTTCCGAGATATAGCCCGGACAAGATTTTATAGGTCAAGGTCACTACAGCAAGGTCAAAGGTCAAATCAACGTCACACCATGACGTTGCACACCTACACCCCCTAACCAATGTCCCTGCCAAATATCAACTTCCTACACCTTACAGTTTCCGAGATATAGCCTGGACAAGATTTTATAGGTCAAGGCCACTACGGCAAGGTCAAATCAAGGTCAGATCACGACGTTGCACAACTACATCCCCTAACCAATGTCCCTACCAAGTATCAACTTCCTACACCTTACGGTTTCCGAGATATAGCCCGGACATGATTTTTGAACTCAAGGTCACTACGGCAAGGTCAAAGGTCAAATCCTGGTCAGACCATGACGTTGCACACCTACGCATCCTAACCAATGTCCCTACCAAGTACCAACTTCCTACATCTTACGGTTTCCGAGATATAGCCCGGACAACATTTTATAGGTCAAGGTCACTACGGCAAGGTCAAAGGTCAAATCAAGGTCAGATCATGACATTGCACACCTACACCCCCTAACCAATATCCCTACCAATTATCAACTTCCTACACGTTACGGTTTCTGAGATATAGCCCGGACAAGATTTTATAGGTTAAGGCCACTACGACAAGGTCAAAGGTCAAATCAAAGTCAGACCATGACACTGCACACCTACACCCCCTAGCAAATGTCCCTACCAAATATCAACTTCCTACACCTTACGGTTTCCGAGATATAGCCCGGACAAGATTTTATAGGTCAAGGCCACTACGGCAAGGTCAAAGGTCAAATCAAGGTCAGACCATGACGTTGCAGACCTACATCCCCTAACCAATATTCCTACCAAGTATCAACTTCCTACACCTTACGGTTTCTGAGATATAGCCCGGACAAGATTTTATAGGTCAAGGTCACTACGGCAAGGTCAAAGGTCAAATCAAGGTCACACCATGACGTTGCACACCTACACCCCCTAACCAATGTCCTTGCCAAATATCAACTTCCTACACCTTACAGTTTCCGAGATATAGCCTGGACAAGATTTTATAGGTCAAGGTCACTACGGCAAGGTCAAAGGTCAAATCAACGTCACACCATGACGTTGCACACCTACACCCCCTAACCAATGTCCCTACCAAGTATCAACTTCCTACACCTTACGGTTTCTGAGATACAGCCCGGACAAACTATTTCCCGCCGCCCGCCCGCCCATCCGGACACCATGGGTGAAAACAATACCCCGACAGCCCTTAAGGGCTGTGGGGTAAAAACACCTGTTTAGTGACTTTTATTTGTTATGTCAATGCATGGTATTTTGTTTTTATAGTTTCAAGGAACAAAGATGATGCAATACTCACAAGGTGACATCTAATTGCTCCTGTTGTTGTTTTGGGTCTACCTTAATAAAATGTTCCTCCAAGACAGAGAGTGAGAGCTGAGCTAACACTGGGACGGAGTCTTCCTCTTCCTCCTGCAGCAGGAGTGTCAGCGTGTCATCATTGTAGAACTGTAGGTCGATAACTCTGTGCTCACTGCATCTGATTACAACATGGAAACTAAATAACGTAAATACACAGTCAAATGCTACTGAATTTAATATAGGTATAAAGTATTCACTAAAATCTTTATTATTCTTATAGAAAACAACTATTTTCCAGGGAAAATTCTTAAATCAAGAAAAATTTCTAAGAATATATATTTTCAAATTGATAAGAATATTTGGACATCCACAGGTAAAACAGATAATAGCATTGGAGATACCCGTACCCCACAGCTCAGGGAAATAGTTTTCAACACCATGAGATACAGAAGAACTGAAACAGTTCAAAGATCAGGAGACTTTCAGAGTAAAAAGTGTCAGCTTTGTAAAGGTCCCAATAATATTTAAGTAGAGAAAATACTGTTCAACAGAGACAAAATTTATGTAAAGATTAAGTATTAAAATGACAATTCAATAGCAAGATGACAACATTAATCAGTAAACTAAAAATTATAAATCTGTAAAATATATTAATTGAAGTATATCTGTCAATGGAAACAGCACAATTAAGTAAATTGCAAATTTAATAGGTAAATTAAATTTTTATAAGTTAATACCCTATCCAATGGACAATAGCTTATCCGGTCGGCGCAGACCGGCCCGCCAAACGTCAGAAAAAGACGTCCTGTGTCTCCACCGGCCAGGCCGGTCCAATGCTGTGCACTCGCCAGGTGGCGTGTGGTACTTCCTTCCTGTCTAGACAGCATGACGTCATAGCATCTTTTTCGTTGTCTAAACCATTAGACCCCTAGTAGACTGAAAGCGGGGTCGGAGGGAGGGTCTTGTGTGTCCATTGGATAGGGTATTAACTTATAAAAATTTAATTTACCTATTAAATTTGCAATTTTATTGCGTTAATACATCCTATCCAATGGACAATAGCTGAATAACTACCGCTTGGTCGGCGGGTAAGTTACTAGGGACTAAAGTTGAACTCATGTAGCAATAGTGGTGATTCCCATAAAGCCTGGGTAGACCTTAAAGTCAAAAAACCCTTAGGGCTATGGTCGCATATCATCATCCGGTTATCCAGAGGGAACCGTCAGAAACGACCTGGCTCCCCCCCCCTTTTTTTCTCTAAGCAGACCTGCTCTGAAGGTAGGGGAAGAGAGGGATGAGTTCAGTCCCATAGAAGTAAGCCTCCTGGAGGAAGTACCTGAGAAGATTTTTTTTTTTTTTTTTTTATGCTTCTTAACTAAATGTGCAATATATACAGATATGTGCCACTCCCCTTTAAATATCAGTCCGCTGGTGGATCTGCTGAGCAGCCACGACCGGACCGAGATGGTAGAGCTCTGAATCGGCCCAAGCCACATCCTTCAGATAGAATTGGGTGAAGGTGTTGTGAGATTTCCAGTGGCAGGCTGATAAAATCTGCTCCAAGGAAACTCCGGATTGGAAGGCCTTGGAAGCAGCGAAGGCCCTGACATCATGGGCTTTGACTTGATGTAGGGTGTGGGCCTGGTGATCAGAGAGCTCATAGCATAAGATCACAGTCTGTTTGATCCAAGAGGAGATAGTGGCAGGTGAAATGTCTTTGTCGAAGCCTTTCTTGAAGGAGACAAAAACCAGTTGCTTGCCCTGCCTTATGTCTGAAGTTCTGTCCAGATAGTAGCGCAAAGCTCTGACCGGACAAAGGGATCTATCAGACTTGAGGGATCTATCCAGAGTAGGGGCCAGGGCTGGTATGACCACTGGAGCTACACTTCCCGGGCCCTCTTTGGCCAGCTGGTTCTTGGAAAGAAAGCTGGGGGATGGAAATAGAGACACCTTGGACCAGTCAGACTGGTGTCGGATGTTCTTATGCTGCCATGCATGAATCTCACTCCTTCTTTTACCCGAGCCCAAGGCTAACAGGAATACAGTTTTGAAGGTCAAATGCTTCAGTGAAGCCTCTTTCAGAGGTTCAAAGGGAGCCTTTGTCAGCTGGTGTAATACCAGGGAGAGGTTCCAGGAGGGTATTCCCCTGCGACCTTTGGGTCTATCTCTGTGGAAACTTTCCAAGAGACGAGTGAGATTATCATCTTTACTGATATTGACTATTGTGTCACCTAGCTTATCAGCAATGGCAGACCTGTATCCATCGATGGTACTGGGCTGAAGCTTCTTGTCCTCAAAGAGGTACATAAGGAAGTCAGCGACCGACTTTATAGGTGGTGACCCGAAGTCCACCTGATTAGAGACACACCACTTCTTAAAAATGGTCCACTTTGCCTCATAGACTGATCTGGTTGATCCTCTTTGAGGAGCCTCAATTCTTGCTGCCACTGCCTCAGAGAACCCCTGCTCCTTGATCTTTGTGGCTCTAGGAGCCAGACATGGAGATTTAGGTTGGTCAGATTTCTGTGAGGGATCTGATTGAATGGTTGTGTTAGCAGATTGGGCAGGATGGGCAGGCTGAGAGGGACCTGGCTGGACATGTTCACCAAGTCCCAAAACCAAGGCATGTTGGGCCACCCCGGGGCAATCAGAACGAGTCTCTTGCACGGGGAGTCCAGAAGCTTCTCCACCACTTTGCCCAATATGGCTGTCGGTGGAAAGGCGTATGCATCCAGGTCCTCCCAAGGCAGAGTGAGTGCATCTACTGCAACTGCCAGGGAGTCCGGTACCGGAGAGACAAACTGAGGTAACTTGTGGTTGAACCTCGTGGCAAACAGGTCTATTTGAGGCCGGTGCCACCGGATGCATATCTGGTGGAAGACTTCCGGAAGGAGGGACCACTCTGTCTGGATGGTCTGACCCAGCCTGGACAGTTTGTCGGCTATCACATTTAAGTGGCCTGGGATGTGTCGAGCTTTGAGAGTTACTTGTCGCTGGGAACACCAGGTCAAGATTCTCCACAGTAGGGCACACAGTGGGCCCGACCTCATTCCTCCCTCCTTGTTTATGTAAGATATTACTGTAGTATTGTCGGTTGCTACTAGAACTATTTTTCCTACACAGAGATCTTGGAACTCTTTCAATGCTAGGAAAACTGCTTTTAGTTCTAGAAGGTTTATGTGTAGCTTGCTTTCCGGTATCGACCAGGACCCTCTTGTAGTGAACTCGTTTAAGTGAGCGCCCCACCCTTCTTTTGATGCGTCTGTAAAAATTTGCAGAGCATGTCTTACTGGGTGTAAAGGTTGGCCTTGAAGCACCTTGTCTTCTTCTAGCCACCATTGTAAGTGCGGGTGCAGGGACCTCGGTAGAGGGATAATCTTTTCCAGAGATTCTGGTACCCTCCAATTGTTTTTGAGGTGCCACTGTATAGGTCTCATATGTAGTCGGCCGAGGTGAACCTGTTTTTCTGTGGCTGTAAGGAGGCCTATCAAGGACATGAACTGTCGGACCGGACAAGTCGGTAGTGATAGAAGTGCCTGTATCTTGTCTTGAAGGCTTTGCCACCGGTCCGGAGTCGGTCTCACCCGGCCGGACCTGAGGTCGAACTGGTAACCGACGAAGTCGAATACTTGTTTGGGTTCCAGCTCTGATTTCTCTAGATTCACCAGCCAACCGAGGTTTTGGCACATCTGGACCAGGAGTCGGGTATGTTGGAGACAAAGGTGTTGAGATCTGGCTCTCACCAACCAGTCGTCTAGGTACTGGTGGATTCTTATACCCTTGTGTATGGCCATCAGTTTCACCTCTTTGGCTAATACAGTGAACTCCATGGGCGCTGTGGACAGACCGAAAGGCAATGCTTTGAACTGGTAAGTCCGGCCCTGGACATGAAAACGTAGATATTTTCTGGATTGTTCCTGTATCGGTATGTGAAAGTAGGCATCTTTGAAGTCTACTGAGGTGACCCACTCTCCTTGCTGGAGGGATGTTCTGATGGTTTCCGGTGTCTCCATCTTGAACTTTTCCACTTTGAGGAAAATGTTTAAGTTGCTTAGGTCCAGTATTGGCCTCTATTTGTTGTTGGGTTTTGGGACTAAGAATAGTCGGTTGAAGAATCCTAGTGACCTTGGATTTTGAACCCTTTCTACCGCTTTTTTGTCTATAAGCTGATGTAATGCCTCCAACAGGTAGCTGTTCCTGTGGGGATTGACATACCGGCTTATGACTGTAGGGGATCGTGTGAGTTGGGGGCGGATCCGGAAGGGGAGGGAGCAACCCTCTTTCAGGATTTGAACTACCTTCGGACCGGCCCCTAGATCTAGCCAAGTTTTCCAAAAACTTTGAAGTCTGGCCCCTACAGGTGGATTTTGTGCAACATTGGGGACATTTACTACAGGTTGGACAACAGACAATTGAGTGACACAAGAAACACTGTTCACATATTTTAATTTGTAATTTCTTGGTATCTGACACTCTGACCGCCCGGGACTTAACTCTTTCTTTTGCGAGTGCCCGGGCGCAGAAGGTACACTTTTTGCAACATGACAATTTACAAAGTTCAAAGTCTTTTCCTGTAGTACACCCTGGTGCCGGGCCAGCAGTCCTTGGCATAAACTGTGATTGTCATTTATATGACTGCTGGCCCTTGGCTGGTCGGGAGGAATAATAAGAGGCCTTGCCTCTACTCTTCTTTTGTCCCCTGTTGTTTCCTATGTTTTTCCAGGCAGGGCGGTCGGACTTTCTATAATCAGAACGTTTGTCTTGTCTTTCATATGGGTGGAAGCGTCCTTTCTTACCGGACTGTACTTGCCCTTTACTCTCAAAATTTGCAATATCCTGTTCGGCCTGTTTCAAAACGGCATCAGGGAAGAGAGTGGAGATGTGAAGAGGCCCAGTACGTAAGGCAGCCAGAGTATCCGGTTTGATTCCCATTTTGAGATGAGAAAGGTAGGCATCACGTCTTGTGAGAGTTGTGTTGGCCACTGTGACAAAAACAAAGTCAGTTAAATGTTCAAGCGTCTTGGCCATAGACTGTGTGATGCTTGAATTGAAGTTGAGAAGAAACTGAAGTTCATCTGAAGCCTGTGACACCCTCTCTGAAGACTTGCCCTTACTCAGATCTGACTTCACAACCTTGAGGTGAGTCTGCATACTATCTTGAACTTTATACAGGCATCTGTTGAAGGCGGCCGCTTGATTGCAAATGATAGAGGCTTCGCGGGCCGACTTCTCCCAACGCCTCAGATTGTCCTGAGAGATCTGTCTTGAGGGTGGGGCTGTTGATGCAATACCGGCCGCTTTGGCAATGCGGCTATATGTGCTATTAACTTTTGATGCGTCTGTACTCCAAGTATGAACTGTCTTTGCATCCTGATCCCCTGAAGGTCGGTTAGGAACAAAATTGTACCATTTGGCCTGAGACTTAGGGACGCGGACAAATTGGTCTTTCAGCAATCCGCCTGCCTCTGAGCTACGCGAAGGGTATCCCTCTGTGAGTGTGAGGTTTAATTTACCCATCTTATTACAGAGCCACTCGTCTGTCGGCATGGACACTGCAATTTTCCCTGTTGGTTGAGCCTTGGGGCCGGCAAAGGGGTTGTCTTCTGACTTAGAGGCCGCTGTGTCTACTTCAGGGATGTGACCCCACCCCATGAACGATCTGATTCCACTCATGGTTTCCCTATAGTTTTGTTCCTCTGATAGGGTCAGATCTGGATCAACAGTAGAGGCGTCAGGGTCTTGTTCGGACAATTCTCCCTCCTCAACGAACAGTTCCACAGGGGGACGGTCAGAGAGGTCGCTGTCAGATTGGGTGTCCATTGAAGAAGTGCTCTGTCTTCTTGCGGGGACAGATGACGACCTGCTGGGTACCTGCTGAGAGATGGGTGAGTCGGTACCTGCCAGATCTGGTTGGTCGGTGGACACCCTTCCGGTGGTCGATTTGCTGGTCGACTTGGAGACAGTCTGTGTAATACCAGGCAAATCTGAAGATTTGGAGTTGTCCGGTCGGTGTTGGTCGGTAGATGGCTTGATAAACGGTTTTGAAGAAACAACCGAACTATGAGGTGGTGAGTGTGTAGGAGTGACTTTCACTGTAGAAAAGGTCGGTTCTGGTTGCTCCAAAGATTTAGCTAACAGTAGTGCCTCTAGTCGATTAAAGCGTTCAGCCCATTTCTGGTCTAACTGGTCTATCTTTGCATCCTGAGAGGATTTGTGAGATTTAGAAAGCGACTTAGAAGGCTTGTCAGCTGAAGGTTCTTTGGATGTATGTGGGTTAGGTTTATCCACACTTGCTTTCTTTTTCTTCTCAGAACTTGAACCAGGGGACTTCACAATCCCTTGATCGTCCACTACTCCCACTACCGTCACAGAGGACGGGTCTATGAGAGAGGAACTGACGTCCTGTTTAGGGGTTTCAGCAGTTTTCTTAGAGTCACGCTTTTCTTTTTTGAGCCTATAAGAAGGCGTAGATAGTTGGGTGCGCTGCTCTTCAGTAAGAGAGTTGCAAGCATTACAGTCATTATGGGATATACAAGGGTCTGAACCCTTACCTTTTTTCCTGCACCTTGCACAGAAATTATGGCTATCAAATCCCGCCATGATGTGTCCACAGCTTCCGTGTTTCTGGCTAGGTGAAGACATTGTAACTGATAACAACTGAGTCCATAAAGGTCTATAAGCACCCCGTAACAAAATAAAATCACTAAATAGACACACTCTGTAAAATAGGTAGCAAAATAATAAAAAGTTCCACTGGCAGAAAAATTCCGTGTACACAGCATGTGCGCCAAACGAAAAAGATGCTATGACGTCATGCTGTCTAGACAGGAAGGAAGTACCACACGCCACATGGCGAGTGCACAGCATTGGACCGGCCTGGCCGGTGGAGACACAGGACGTCTTTTTCTGACGTTTGGCGGGCCGGTCTGCGCCGACCGGATAAGCTATTGTCCATTGGATAGGATGTATTAACGCAATAAAAAGTACATTTCATAATCAGCTGCAGCAATACACATATCTTGGTAATAAGGTAAATATGTCCCAAATATGGCAGGTCAACATACTTTGGCAGAGCCAAGGTTAAAGGTCACATCATTACGACGCACACCTACATACCCTAACCAATGTGACCCTATCAAGTATCAACTTCCTATACCTTACAGTTACCGAGACATAGCCCAGACAAGATTTTAAGAGTCAAGGTTGTGGTGACCTTTACTACAGCAAGGTCAAAGTTCAAATCAAGGTTACACCAAGATTTTGCGCATACCTACAACCCCTAACCAATGTCCCTACCAAGCAATCTTCCTACACCTTACAGTTCTTGAGATATAGCCCAGACAAGATTTTACAGGTCAAGGTCACTATAACAAGGTCAAACCTACACCTCCTATCCAATGTCCCTACTAAGTATAAACCTTTTTTTTACCTTACAGTTCCAGAGATATAGCCCAGATGAGATTTTAAAGGTCAAGGTCACTACAGCATGGGTAAAGGTCAACTTAAGGTCACACCATAATGTTGCACACCTACACCCCCTAACCAATGTCCCTATGAAGTATCAACTTCCTAAGCCTTACAGTTTATGAGATAGAGCCCGGACAAGATTTTCAAACTCAAAATCACTATGACAAGGTCAAAGGTCATAATTTAAAGGTTATATACAGGGGCTCGGTGATGTAGTTAGAAACACTCCCAGTTCTGAGGTTTGCAGTTCAAATGCCAGACCCTATGTGGGGAAAGTTAGTAATTCTTTCCAGCAGTTTACAGTGCAGTATCAGGAGCAACTTTTATGTATTAGTTTCCTCTGTGCTTAAAAAATATCTGTTGTGACATAATCTATACAATGTCTTGAAAGTGATATAAAACCCTAATTAATAAAAACAAGCAAATACATGTAAATAAATTATTGATGGCTTAGACTGACTTTATCCCTCGGTTCCCTGGCATCTCTTGTTAGTGACCCTCACACATCCAAACTGAACTATGTTTATGTTTCTGCTAGTCACAAAAAAGAAGCCCTATGAAAGTATGATAGATTATTCACATTTTCCTTTAAGTGAGCAGTAGCAAAGCATGACAAAAAATGTGAAAGTGGTATATCACCCCAACCCCACCCCACAATTTATGCAGGGGAGATAGTTGAATAATGCATCTCTGGGTCTGAGTTGAACTGGCACTTAACTTTGTACTGAAACATATATAGAGTAAGAAATCTAAAATTCGCCAGGAATCTAAAATTCGCCACCTCTAAAACCTTAGTTAATTTTATGAAGAAAATGATGTTTTTGTCTCACAATTGGTATTTTTCAGTTCAAAAAGCCTTAATTTACTATACATTCAACAAATCTCACCACAATTCATTTATTTTATTAGTATTGTCACATGTGGCGAATTTCAGATATGTGGCGAATTTTAGATTTCTTACTCTAATATCTTACTCCTTTGTCTGCATTCACATCAGCAATAAAAACCACTCTCCAATCTTTACCCAGAGTACAACTTAAGGTAACTTATGTTACCTCAGTGCATATACCGGTAATTCCAATAAACTATTTTGAGCAAATTGCTTCTTTTGAGAAGGACTGTTTAGAATTATAACTACAATTGGCAGGAGGTAACATATGGCAGCCAAATTACACCAAGAAATTGAAACATAGTAATTTAAACTAGGGTGAAGTGGCTGGCCTTCTGCCAACCACGGAGTCGAATCTTAGGACAGCAGTGGGTGTTGAAATCTGTAAACTTGGTATTATCGCCCGCTAAACAGAGTGAGGTGCGGTGACAGTAAAATATTGCTGGATTATATATTTGTAAAATATTGTTAGAAACACCATTGTAGCCTCACGTTTTCATCACTGTGTGGGTGTACAACTACCAGCATTTGATATTTTATTTGTTTTATATATTGCGAGAAGACAGAGTGAGGTGCGGTGACAGTAAAATATTGCTGGATTATATATTTGTAAAATGTTGTTAGAAACCCCATTGTAGCCTGACGTCTTCATCACTCTGTGGATGTAGAGTAAGAAATCTAAAATTCGCCAGGAATCTAAAATTCGCCACCTCTAAAACCTTAGTTAATTTTATGAAGAAAATAATTTTTTTGTCAAACAATTGATATTTTTCAGTTCAAAAAGCCTTAATTTACTATACAGTCAACAAATCTCACCACATTTCGTTTTATTTTATTAGTATTTTCACATGTGGCGAATTTCAGATATGTGGCGAATTTTAGATTTCTTACTCTACAACTACCAGCATTTGATATTTTATTTGTTTTAAATATTGCGAGAAGACAGAGTGAGGTGCGTTGACAGTAAAATATTGCTGGATTTATATATTTGTAAAATATTGTTAGAAACCCCATTGTAGCCTCACGTTTTCATCACTCTGTGGATGTACAACTACCAGCATTTGATGTTTTATTTGTTTTAAATATTGCGAGAAGACAGAGTGAGGTGCGGTGACAGTAAAATATTGCTGGATTTATATATTTGTAAAATATTGTTAGAAACCCCATTGTAGCCTCACGTTTTCATCACTGTGTGGGTGTACAACTACCAGCATTTGATATTTTATTTGTTTTAAATATTGCGAGAAGACAGAGTGAGGTGCGGTGACAGTAAAATATTGCTGGATTTATATATTTGTAAAATATTGTTAGAAACCCCATTGTAGCCTCACGTTTTCATCACTGTGTGGATGTACAACTACCAGCATTTGATGTTTTATTTGTTTTAAATATTGCGAGAAGACAGAGTGAGGTGCGTTGACAGTAAAATATTGCTGGATTTATATATTTGTAAAATATTGTTAGAAACCCCATTGTAGCCTCACGTTTTCATCACTCTGTGGGTGTACAACTACCAGCATTTGATATTTTATTTGTTTTAAATATTGCGAGAAGACAGAGTGAGGTGCGGTGACAGTAAAATATTGCTGGATTATATATTTGTAAAATGTCAGAAACCCCATTGTAGCCTCACGTCTTCATCACTCTGTGGATGTACAACTACCAGCATTTGATATTTTATTTGTTTTAAATATTGCGAGAAGACAGAGTGAGGTGCGGCGACAGTAAAATATTGCTGGATTATATATTTGTAAAATGTTGTTAGAAACACCATCGTAGCCTCACGTTTTCATCACTCTGTGGGTGTACAACTACCAGCATTTGATATTTTATTTGTTTTAAATATTGCGAGAAGACAGAGTGAGGTGCGGCGACAGTAAAATATTGCTGGATTACGTATATATTTGTAAAATGTTGTTAGAAACACCATCGTAGCCTCACGTTTTCATCACTCTGTGGGTGTACAACTACCAGCATTTGATATTTTATTTTAAATATTGCGAGAAGACAGAGTGAGGTGCGGTGACAGTAAAATATTGCTGGATTATATATTTGTAAAATGTCAGAAACCCCATCGTAGCCTCACGTTTTCATCACTCTGTGGGTGTACAACTACCAGCATTTGATATTTTATTTGTTTTATATATTGCGAGAAGACAGAGTGAGGTGCGGCGACAGTAAAATATTGCTGGATTATATATTTGTAAAATATTGTTAGAAACACCATTGTAGCCTAACGTTTTCATCACTGTGTGGGTGTACAACTACCAGCATTTGATATTTTATTTGTTTTAAATATTGCGAGAAGACAGAAATATTGCTGGATTATATATTTGTAAAATGTTGTTAGAAACCCCATCGTAGCCTCACGTTTAGAAACCCCATCATGATACCTTCTAGGACATACAAAAGCGCCTTCTAGTGGTTGAATGTAGATATACGGAGTTTGATTTCATTGTCTCTGCCAGAGGTGATCTCGATTTTGATTGGCTAAACGAAAAATGTATAGTACTACCGTGACGTCACTTCATTCATTAATTTCTTTGCGGTTTATTTGTTTGACAAATAATGGAGTGCACGTAGATGCGCAGACAGCAATTTTACATTAACAGTGACTGCGTGGTAAACCCTGCAGACAAATAAATTAATTGGGGTTTCACTTCTAGAAACCAGCAGACGAAACCGTTAAAAAAGACTCTTTCGAGTAGGCCATTACAATGGCAAACACAATAGTTTCTAGGACATACGGGTCCTTGGAGAAAGCCAGACGAAGTGCTAGACAAGCTTTTTACTTTATAAAATATAACTGGATAAAAGCATTAAAAATCTTCAAAATGGCAGAGTGTATAGTATAGACCTTAATGTACCGATATGTGAACAAATATTATGAAGAATTTGATATTTAAGGGCTTAAACGGCCCTTTTAAAATCGCGACCGCAACTCAGTACATAACTCGAATCAAAGATTCGACTAATAAATGAAAAAAGCCTATGGCACAAACCAGTAACAGAAAGGCTGGGCATTCAGTTATTCAGGCACTAGTAACACTATAAATTTCCAAAACCCTGTGTGGGTCAACCTTAACAATCTGGGGCCTGTAAATCGAAGCCTTCGTTCTGCTAACTAATTGGTTAACCCTAAGTTAGCAAACTCTTGTGTAAATCAAAACCTTAGTTAGTTAACTCTTGGTTACTTTTTCGTAAAAAACCCTCAAATTTAACGAGAACTCAGACCCTCTTGTTAACTGTTAGTTGATTTAAAATGTCTGTTCTTTAATTCCAAATAAATATAAAGTTAACATGGCGGTGTAAGACAAAATTACTGAATATTGTACTTAAAGGTAATGTGAATAAAAATGGTAATTTACATTGAAGTTTGTTGAGTGAGTGATGCATTTCCATAAACATTTATAAATTGAAGAGGATCTCCACTAATATCTATTCATGAGATGCCTAAACAATGTAAGATAAATATCACATTTTCTTAAAATATTTGATCAATTTTTCCCAGATAGTATCTCACAGGTTTGAGATGCTTAGGCTTTTTTAGTGATTACATTTTTACTCATATTTTATGTTTACACCTTTTACCATTTCATTTACTTTCATACATATATATAAATACTTGTCACGTTTAATCTGCCCTGCTGTAAGCAACACAGTAATGGGGGTACTTATTGATCTTTTTCCACAGCATTTTACACCTTAGCCCACCAGAAAATCAAAAATTATTTTTGCAAAAGTAAAAGTCCTCTAAAATTAACTTCACTTTAAGTTTTAACCTTAATGTCATCGTCTCTACTAGTTGCAAAGCCTAACAAAACTAATGGGATCAAGCTACGGTATGGCCACATTAACCTAATCTATGTTGCTATGTTAGCTTATTGGAAATATATCTCAGTCTGCTCAGTGTACAGTATGTGAAATGTTAAACTATATACTTTTATTGAGGTGCTCCTAATCTCTCATTATACCAGTATGTAAAAAATATTTTAGATCTATATCAATATGTTATGGAATAAAACATGTAAAACCCCTCTCCCCCTCTCTATCTGCCTAATAAGGCACTATGGTATTGATCATTGTTACACACAACCATGCAAGTAACCCAACACAGCCACACATTTACTCTTTCGTTACCAAACGAAAGCATAATGTAACGAAAACATAAAGAGTGCTTTCTATTTACCCACTGAATTCTTTCGTTAATATGTCATTATATTGTCGTTAAGTATTGGTTAGTTTGCCATTTAACGAATGCTTCGATTTACAGGCCCCTGGTGCAGAATACCTTTAAGACAATATTTAGCACCAATTCCAATATCATGGTAGAATCTCTGTCAGCCAACCTTATATGTTCCAAATGTTCAATTTTATTACTTCATCTCCACCCTTTCGGAGTTTTATTTGGAATTGTTTCATACTTAACTTTACTTCTACTTTAAAACTCTTCTATTTACAAAAAAAAAAAAAAAAGAAAAAGCTTATACTCTAAGGATATTCTTTTTCTAAGAATTAGAATGTTTTCGTGAATACAGGCCCAGTTTAATTTACTAAACTAGTGTATAATTGTTTGAAAGTAAATAAGACTGGGCTTTATTTTCCTGAAAAATAATAATTCTTTCCAAATTTCCCTGTTTTTCAAAACTGTCATTATTTTGAAAGGTTTATGAAGTTTAATGATTAATAAAGAATACATTAAAAATCAAAGGACATTCTTCATGTGAAGCAAAGTGTTTAAATAGAGCTTGAACTTATTCTAACCCTTCCTTGGACTTATTAATTAATTATAAATAAGGTTCATACTTTGTTCACATTTATACCAATATATGTTAATAAACACAAAATATCATACATACAGAACCTCTCATATATAATATCCTTTGAAGTGATCACCATTTATACAGTATATGTATCTTCATGGTAATTTCTATTTACACACCTCATATAAAATAACATTAACTGTGCACTTAGTGACCTTTTAACCGATGAAGAAATTGTTTTATTTTTCTGAAATTATGTTTCATGCAGCCCATCAAGCGACATTGGGAAGATATATTACTGTACTTAAAGAATATTTAAAGTGAGTGTACAAAAATAAAATCTGCATGACCTGATGCACAATTTTTGTATTTTTGCTCACTGATTACTGGTACTAATCTCTGTGCACAGTTTAATATTAACTAGAGGATCGCTCGCAAAAAAAAAAGATAATGTTTTTGCATGGCAAAAACAAAGCGTCCCGAAAAGGATATAAAGGTGAGTGCTAAAGTATTAAGAAAATGCTTCGTTTCTAGCCTTATACTGTTGTGGCAACCAAAGTCAGCGCAGTCTGCTCTATCTAGCACGGTTTTCAAGATATAAGCATTTTTGTGTTTTGCAAAAAATAAAAAAATTAAAAATGTCCGCTATATTTGGCGAGACAAAAATATTTTGAAAATTGGCATGGCTACTCTGCAGAGATACCCAGCAGGTCCAAAATTTTGTTGAGTTCACTCCATATAGCACGGTTTTCGAGATATAAGCATTTTTGTGTTTTGCAAAAACTTTGAAAATTCAAAATGGCCACCATTTTTGGGGAGACAAAATTTTTTGTCAAGACCACTGCCGTGGTGTGTATCTCCCGCCGAGCATTAAAGAGGAAGAAATAGCTTTTCTGAGATATTCACAATTTTTCATTTTCGTGTGTGAAAGGTCTTCCAAAAGTAGATGAATGAGTTATTTGAGAAAAATTGGCTATCTCCAATACTATTAAGAGATAATTCACATTTACTCATTTTGAGTAGGTGAATAATTATCTATGGGTCTGAAACTTCACCAAGTGAAAGCTCTCCCAAAAGTAGGTGAATGAGTTATTTGAGAAAAATTGGCTATCTGCAATACTTTTAGAGATAATTCGCATTTACTCATTTTGAGTAGGTGAGTAATTAGCTATGGGTCTGAAACTTCACCATGTGAAAGCTCTCCCACAAGTAGATGAATGAGTATTTGATAAAAATTGGGTATCCGCAATACTTTTACAGATAATTAGCATTTACTCATTTTGAGTAGGTGAATAAATAGCTATGGGTCTGAAACTTCACAGAGTGAAAGCTCTCCCAAAAGTAGGTGAATGAGTTATTTGAGAAAAATTGGCTATCTGCAATACTTTTAGAGATAATTCACATTTACTCATTTTGAGTAGGTGAATAATTAGCTATGGATCTGAAACTTCACCAAGTGAAAGCTCTGCCAAAAGTAGGTGAATGAGTTATTTGAGAAAAATTGGCTATCTGCAATACTTTTAGAGATAATTCGCATTTACTCATTTTGAGTAGGTGAGTAATTTGCTATGGGTCTGAAACTTCACCAAGTGAAAGCTCTCCCAAAAGTAGGTGAATGAGTTATTTGAGAAAAATTGGCTATCTGCAATACTTTTAGAGATAATTCGCATTTACTCATTTTGAGTAGACGAGTAATTAGCTATGGGTCTGAAACTTCACCAAGTGAAAGCTCTCCCAAAAGTAGGTGAATGATTAATTTGAGAAAAATTGGCTATCTGCAATACTTTTAGAGATAATTCGCATTTACTCATTTTGAGTAGGTGAGTAATTAGCTATGGGTCTGAAACTTCACCAAGTGAAAGGTCTCCCAAAAGTAGGTGAATGAGTTATTTGGGAAAAATTGGCTATCTGCAATACTTTTACAGATAATTCGCATTTACTCATTTTGAGTAGGTGAGTAATTAGCTATGGGTCTGAAACTTCACCAAGTGAAAGCTCTCCCAAAAGTAGGTGAATGATTAATTTGAGAAAAACTGGCTATCTGCAATACTTTTAGAGATAATTCGCATTTACTCATTTTGAGTAGGTGAGTAATTAGCTATGGGTCTGAAACTTCACCAAGTGAAAGCTCTCCCAAAAGTAGGTGAATGAGTTATTTGAGAAAAATTGGCTATCTGCAATACTTTTAGAGATAATTCGCATTTACTCATTTTGAGTAGGTGAGTAATTAGCTATGGGTCTGAAACTTCATCAAGTGAAAGCTCTCCCAAAAGTAGGTGAATGAGTTATTTGAGAAAAATTGGCTATCTGCAATACTTTTAGAGATAATTCACATTTACTCATTTTCAGTAGGTGAGTAATTAGCTATGGGTCTGAAACTTCACCAAGTGAAAGCTCTGCCAAAAGTAGGTGAATGAGTTATTTGAGAAAAATTGGCTATCTGCAATACTTTTAGAGATAATTCGCATTATTCATTTTGAGTAGGTGAGTAATTAGCTATGGGTCTGAAACTTCACCGAGTGAAAGCTCTGCCAAAAGTAGGTGAATGAGTTATTTGAGAAAAATTGGCTATCTGCAATACTTTTAGAGATAATTCACATTTACTCATTTTGAGTAGGTGAGTAATTAGCTATGGGTCTGAAACTTCACCAAGTGAAAGCTCTCCCAAAAGTAGGTGAATGATTAATTTGAGAAAAATTGGCTATCTGCAATACTTTTAGAGGTAATTCGCATTTACTCTTTTTGAGTAGGTGAGCAATTAGCTATGGGTCTGAAACTTCACCAAGTGAAAGCTCTTTGGGATAGCTGCTCTGCAAGAGATACCCCGAAGATAAAAAATTTCGTCGAAATCGCTCTATGTAGCACGGTTTTCGAAATATTAGCATTTTTGTGTTTTCGAAAATTCAAAATGGCCGCCATTTTTGGCAAGACAAAATTTTTTTGAAAATTGGCATGGCTACTCTGCAGAGATACCCAGTGGGTCAAAAATTTCGTCGAAATCACTCTATCTAGCACGGTTTTCGAGATATAAGCATTTTTGTGTTTTGCAATTTTGCGAAAAATTTGAAAATTCAAAATGGCCGCCATTTTTTGCGAGAATTTTTTTGTTTGAAAATTGGCATGGCTACTCTGCAGAGATACCCTGTGGGTCAAAAATTTCGTCGAAATCGCTCTATCTAGCAGGGTTTTTGAGATATATGCATTTTTATGTTTTGCAATTTTTGCGAAAAATTCGAAAATTCAAAATGGCCGCCATTTTTGGCAAGACAAAATTTTTTTGAAAATTGGCATGGCTACTCTGCAGATATACCCTGTGGGTCAAAAATTTTGTCGAAATTGCTCTATCTAGCACGGTTTTTGAGATATAAGCATTTTTGTGTTTTGCAATTTTTGCGAAAATTTCGAAAATTCAAAATGGCCGCCATTTTGGGCGAGACAAATTTTTTTGAAAATTGGGAAAACTACTCCGCAGAGATACCCTGCGGGTCAAAAATTTCGTCGAAATCGCTCTATCTAGCACGGTTTTCGAGATATAAGCATTTTTGTGTTTTCCTTATTTGGAAAATTTGTAATGATTAATTAATCATTAATTACTCGGCCATTTCTTGACCAATCAATGCCAAAATCTAATGATTTCCAGATTTTAATAGAATGAATGTATTTGCCAAGTTTCAGGTGAATTGATAAAATTCCTTTCAAGTTATCATCCAGACAAGCTTCCCCATCGAAAAAAGACATTTTTGGTCATGTGACCTCTCTGATTGGTTGAAATGTCACTGCAGCATATTCAAAAAAATTCCCCAAGGCTACTGCCTAAACCTGCCAAATTTGAAAAGAATCCGCCTCACGGTTACAGAGTTATAAGGAAAACAAAATGCGGAGCCGGCGGAGCCGGAAGCTCTCCCATACACAAACAAGCGTCCCTTGCGGGACGCTTAACAAGAGAATTGGAGTTATAGACCCCCCAAAAAACAGACTACACAATTGGTATCAGGGGCAGGGTCCAGCAACAAATTTCAAGTTCACTATTTGTTTGTGAAAAAGGAATCTTGCTTTACCACTCCGTCAAGTCTGAAATTGATAGGTAGAAGCATCTTTGAGTTAGAATCAAAAATGGAATTTTTTAAAATGGCACCGATTTCGAAAGCAACCTAGCTTAGATGGTGTCCTGCCACCATGTTAAGTTTCAAATTGATTGGCAGAAGCATCTTTGACTGAGAGTCCAGAAAACCAAAATTTTGATGGACAGATGTGTGGACAGACAGATGCACTGACTGGCCCCAATTTTGTAAGCCACCTAAGCCTAGGTGATGTCCTACAAACCCTGTCAAGTGCCAAATTGACCAGCAGAACAGTATTTGAATTAGAGTCAGGAAACCAAAAAGCTGACAGATGCATGGACAGAGATATGGATCAAAAGGCACCAATTTCAAAAGTAACCTAACCCAGGTGTTGTCCTACCACCCTGTCAAATTTCAAATTGATCATGACCTAAGAAATTGTGAAAACATACCCACAAACATGAAAGTTACAGCACAATGAGTAAATTTGTAACATGCTGAAAGTGTATGTGCTAAGTGATAAAAGTAAGTAAGTAAAAAGGAACTAAGTAACATATGAAAAACAAGACTTTTTTTCTTGTTGTATGAGAACTGTGATATGAGAACATTATGCCAATAAAATGTGATGCTAGTTTATCACTTACTTTGAAAGCAGCTTTTACAATTCTAACAATACACTGTAATAAAGTCAAATATAATATGTCACTGTACTTTTTCACTTCATTGTTGGATGTGATTTATTGACATGAGCCTTCAGTTTGGAACTGAAATTTCAAGTATATCTTTCATTCCAGTAAAATATTATTTTTTTACCAGAATAATGAGCTACTGAAGCAACTTTTGTTCAAACATAACACTGGTTCTACATATCTATTTCATTTCTTATTTCAGAGATGAAAGAGTTTTCAATATTTCTGGAACCTTTTACATAAAAAATTTTCACACTGTTTTTATTTACAGTAAAAGGTAGACATTACATCCGATAAGCTGATACATTTCTGTAACAAAGGCGAATTTACTGACATGCAGAATTTCAAATATATAATCCAGCAAATATACAGACAGTCCAGACAGAGTGATGGCAAATACTAAACAACCAATCCGTCCTTCCTTCTGGAAATCACGGAGTATAAGAAGCAGTGTCTGAGGGAGGACAAACCCTCATGTGGGGTAATTAATAACCGTGATCCTTGTAAAAATCTGAATTAAGAACTTATCCACTATAAGGTTTGTATAATTTGTGTGTAAATAAGATCCAAATGTGATTTATAGTTTTTGAGTCACATGACAGATATTGTTGAAAAACACTTGATCAATTCTGTAGTCTCAATGAGGATCATCTTTGGGGAGGTCTGAGTCACACCTAGATCCTTTCTTGTGTGGAAAATATTATCCTGATCAGATTAATAATTTTAAAGTTATGTGCATGGACAAACAAAATGATGTGATCACAATACCCTCATCCTCTCTTTTTGGGAGGCGGGTAACAAGTGTGTCCTGAAGCCCTTGCAGTCATTTTCTATTTTGGCCAACAGTTGACCACACAGTGTATTCACCAGACCTTGACTTTTTTAAAGCTTTTAAACCATCATTTCATTGATAAATTAAATAAATAAATACATACTTTTTTAAGCTTTTAAACCATCATTTCATTGATAAATTAAATAAATAAATACATAAAATTTAAAAAAAAATCAGCTTTTCCAACAATGTTCCAACTTCCTAGTCTCTGGAATGAGCTGCATTTTGATAGTGCTTTCCTTCTAACCTGTTTCTGGAAATGGCCTAATACCTACCTATACTGCCAGACATTGCTTCCTTCATCTTCCCTCAGTTCCCTGAGGTCTCTACTTAATATCACCAAATAGCCCATACATGTCCAGTGGCTGAATGCATTTTGAATATTCTATTTAAATGCCATGACTGTTGGTTAGGAGGCAGCAATCAGTTCTAATTTTTTTCAGTATTACACAATCAAAACTGTTTGACGTAATACCTAGGTCACACCTTTCTGTGCCAGGGTAATGAGCTACAAATGAATGAGTATGTTTACTTGTGGTTGTGGTCCAGCCCGCCTTGTATTTGGCAGAACCCTTTTGTTGCGATTATGTATATTGTGTATTTTTATATTCAGCGTAATATCTCCATGTACTACAGGACTCAAAGCGCTATTTGGCCCATCCGACTGTAAAGGTACAGTCCAACTCTCAAATTACTGAGATTCCAGTAACTGAAAGACAGAGGCTCAAGGATGACCATTTATCAACTTCCTTGAGGTTCTTTAACCTGCCACTGGGGATAGGACCCAATGATAGAGGACCACCACTTTAGTGGTCATCCGAGCCACTATGTACCTGCCTGTTCCTGGGTTTCAACCCATGTCCTCTATGTTCCTAGCCACAGTGGCAGATGTGGGATTCATAACTGGGTAGGACTCATTTGGGGCAATCCGTTAGAACCTGGAGAGGAATCTGTATGTGGCACTATTTTTTTTGGAAGATGTAAGAAATAGCCACTACATCCTCTCACAAGCCGTATTAAAATATCAAAATGGTTATTTACACAACAACTGTGTACATAAGGGGATTTTGGGTACACAATGGCTGTTATACTGACAAACTGTGGCTGGTTCTGTGGAAGGTTGAATTTCTTTATGGGTGATACTGGTGCACCAGATGTATATGTCCTCTCCAAGCATGCTGACATTTGACCTTTACACTCTTCATTTAAGGTCATCCAGAGTGTCAGAAGTATCTAACCAGGTCAAATATAAACATTTCTATATTTCACTTATTATTGGTACATGTTTGGCATCTGTAATAAATGTTTAACAAATTATGGGCTGCAGATCTGTTTAAATTGTTACATTTGATCTTTGACTCATAACAAAGGTCAAACAAGGTCACAGTTAAAGGGCTTAGTATCATTAGTAATCTTTATAATATTTGGTAAATAAATGTTGGTTACATAAGAGTACACTTTTTTCTTGGAGATACAATGGTTGGTAATGTAACAAATGTTTTTCTGACTTGGGTAAACAGCTGTTGGGTACATAAGAATTCATATCTTTCTTGGGGGACACTACGATTGGGTACATAAGATAATGTAGTATATACCATTGTGGTGTGAATATCCTCTACCTGGAGGGGTGGTGAATGGGGGGAAGGGATGGAAATATGGGATAAGTCACACTTCAAGTGCACTATTCAGATATGAGGTCTCTTTTCAGATGCATAAGGTTGTTAACCAGAAAGAAAATATATATATAGCCAAATTGTATGTGTCTTTGAATAATTCACAATTTTTGACTGTATGAAGTAGAGGCCAACAGCTGCTTTAAGTTTTTGGATGATGATCTAATAAAATTTTAGAATGGATATGCTATTATATGCCCTAAGTTATCTCTGAATGAAATTTTTATTAATTTTATTCTGTTTTTATTTCATTATTTTTTTCCCAAAATTTCTCTTATGGGAAACTCTGCCATATATCTATGAAATCAAAATACTTTCAGGAATCTCATCTTGGCATAATTTTGAGCTTTTTCTATTCAATTCAATAAAAAAACCTTCAGTGCCATGCATTGCATACTATTGTCCAAAATTATGTAACACTTGCAGCATCTGGATTTATCATTGATATTTATATTATTGGGACAATGAGAGCATTAGGCATTCATGTAATGCAATATATCTATAATACATACAGATGTGACCACTAAGCTTTATTAATATGTCACAGATTTTAATGGTTTAAAGTTTCCAATCTTTAGATATTAAGTATCAATAATCTTGCAAACAAAAATAACTTTTTCCCAAACATTTAAATCCCCCCTCCAAAATTGATATAGTATCATTTCAGTCAGTTTGTAATCTTTGTTTTTTGTTTTAGCCACACTAATAATATGATCACCCATATACTGCATTAAAACCATGTCCTCTGCTGCAATATTTAAAACATTCCATACAATTTTATGTAGGAACTAAATGTATTGTATATTATAAATATAGTTTACGGTACTTTATACAACATGAGACGTTTTATGGTTATGATAAAGATATCAAAGGGGATTCATGTAGTTTAAAAAGTACAGGTGCCAAAAATGGCACATCTCTGCCCCCTTTGAACACTTAAAGTGAAGATCTTGGAGAAGATTGTCATAGGGGGAGACTTCAACCCCACAGCATTTTACTTCACTCCTCCATTGTGATTTATGACTCTGTTATGCATGTCTATAAGAGTTAGGATATAAGGTCTTACAAAATCACAGAAGTTTAGGAATAGGTTTCTTAAAAAATAATCAAAAAGTTAGTGAAAGGGAGCGTGTAAAATGAATGGTTCTGTCATGTGTTTCCATGTATTCAGTTATATCAAGTCAAAGGGGAAAACACAACTGGGATTTAAGTGTTGATCAAATACTTTCTGCACTTCAATGACATTGTTTTTCTGCACACAAATGGTAGTGATTCAGATGTTATGAACAGTGTTGGAATATGCATATTTTTAGTGGTGTATGATATCTGAACTGGGAATACTATATTTTATAATTATATGCATGTAAACTGGCCATAAAAATATGCAGGGTGAGTCACTACTGTGATCAGTGAAATGGAATAAAAATTGTCATAGTTTTACATTCCTAAAAATATGCGTGATGGATAATCAAAGTATTTTATGTGTGAATATTTATAACAACTGACATGTGAAAAAAAATATAAAGAAATGATACAATTAGATGTAAGGGTGGATAATAATGAGATTGAGACTCATTCAAAATAACAAATCAAAAGGTAAGTTAAAAACCAGGTGTCTTAATTATGTTACCAATTCTGATCAGATAAAATGTATTGCATAAATTAGTGAAATTATTTCTTATTCCTAAGCACTTTTTGGCCAGTGCTGGTATTCATACAAGGATCAGGTAAATATCAGTGAAAACATCAGCTGCAAGTGTACAGTCCTACTGGAACTAAACTGAAGCTGGCTTAGCATTCACTGATCCTTGTTGTAAATATGGTTTAAGAATTTTAAATCTGAACAGTTTTATCCTTTTTTGAAAGTTGGGAATAGCCTGTACTTTATTTCATCAGATTTTTGATATGGGTTAATTTGACAACTGCCAAGACTCTATCACCTTTCACTTGTCATTAAGTGTCTTTATACTCAATTATCAAATAAAACTTGCTGCTACTGATAGATTAATAAGATAAGTTATTCATAAAGGCATTTTTCTTTGTCAAAAATTAGTTAGCTTTGCCTCAAAGCTTAGAATCTTGTTTGTGAAGATTACTTCTCTAAAGGTGCCAGTATTTGCTATTAATGGGTGCATCATGACTTTGTCAGAATGATGTGATTAATTTACATGCAGTGTTTGATACACTTTTAAGTGGGCACACGAAAGCAATGCCACTTGTTGGGCAGGATTCTGCAATGAAAATTATCAGACATGCGCAAGCAACTACCAATTTTCTCACTTCATTAACACTGAAACAAAATGTTGAATAGTTATCAAGAAACTAGCACAAATGTGAGGATTTGTATGTTAAGGCTTATCATTTTGAAGACTATTGTGTTTATTTAGCAATAACTATAAAGATATCAGTAATATTCTAACCTTAGACAAACAATTCTGAGTGCATGAATTAATATAGATGCTTCATAAATATAAACCCAGTTTTATAAATCAGTATTGAGGTAGAACGATACGGTTTGCACCTAGTTAAACTTCATGTTTACACAGTAATGAAAATAAACTGTCAGTATAAGGAAACAATTAGTCATATCAATACAATTAAATCCAACTAAAACCACTGGACTGAGATCAAGTGTTATAAGAATGTTACAGGTGTGAGGTGTTATGATGAAAGTATACATGACGATCCCTTATCTTTCCACCATAACATTTTTTTTTGTTGAAAATATGACTTATATTATTTTGGCAAATAAGTTTCAATAAACTGGGTGAATGGCTGAGCTGCAAGTATAAAGTTAAAATTGTGATTTTTTTTTACAACAAAAGCTAAATTTTTAGACCAAATTAACACAACCATTTTTATTTGAGGAGAAGAAGCACATTTGATTACAGTGGTTAATTTGTGGGTTTATTTTTAGTCAGAACCCTAAATACCTCATTCTTGCTAATACATGACTGTGGAACTAATTTTATTGTGAAATGTAATTTAGGCCTTGGTGTTCATTTGAACAAGGTAGTAAGATATTGGATTTTGTGAGTTTGACTGGAACTGACTGGATTCCCAAGTCTGTTAAAAACTGATGGATATAAAATTAACTAAACTCGCATGTATAGACTATCTGCTGAGATGTGCAAATCTTTCAAGAAACTTAATCCAGTGAGGACTGGGTATAACTCTTGTGATGATCTGTCAACACAGACATGAAAGCAAAGGAGTGAACTCAAACAGATCTTATCAAGCATAAAAAGGCATTTGACAATGTAAAGAAAGTAAACCGGGCCTCATGAGGCTTCACTTTTATACTATTAATTTCCTATTCTTTTGCGCTTGAATACTTAGAATGAACTTCACAATAATCTTTTTTTGTGGGACATTTGATATCCAATGAAAAAAAAGATAAAACCCCTGCGGTGGAATCTAGACAAGGTCTCTAGTTTAAGCCTAACATAATTATTTTTATTCAGCTTTGTAAAAGTGGGGGCAAAATGATAACTTGTAAAATCCCTTTTATTATTATACACTGTTAACTTGTGCTGAAAAGTTTATGTTTCAAATTAATGAAGTTATATAGTCATTTATGTTTTAGATGAATTAAGTTATAGAGATGCATAACATTTATGAGCCTTTGAAACATTTATGGAACATGACAACCTTAAAAAGAAGGAAATACTGCTTTGAAAAGTGGTTACCACATAGGTCTTGATGTATTTCATGTACATATCATGAGTCAACAAAGTTTTGAAAGCACTGAATGCATCTTTAAACACACATGAAGTCTTACACAAATAGGTGGTCATGTTATTTCATTCTTTGGCAATCTTATCCCTCAGTTTGCAAATATTCCTTTACACTGCTGTTCCAAATCCACGAGTGGGTTATAGCCAAAGTCAAAGTTGGGGTTTTGTGTCCTGTTCAACAAATGAAAGGGTTATAAACATACCTCCTGACTGGAAAAAAATTACGCTGTAGTTGTGGATTTTACGATAGGTTTCTCATTGCTTTCTGAGCAATGTTACAACTGGGATTAGAAACCTTCTGATTGATTCCCAAAAACATTATGAATGTTTTCCAGTCCATCTAAGGGGTTGCTAATAATGTTCCAATTGGTTTCCAATTCCTCCAGAATGGGTTACGAACCTATACCACCGCTAGGATTGACTTAAGATGGAAAAGATTCCTGTTATAATGTTACAAGTTAGCTTTAAGATAGGCTTGGAATTGGGTTACTGAATGCAAGATTTCATAATGATCTTTGATAATCCAACTGTTTCAATTAACACAGATGGTTCACTCATGAACACTTCCAATCCGTAACTGACACACACAAGTTGGTCCCAAATATTCCGATTGTTGTTTATGAACATTCTGAATGAAAAGACTGACCTCCTGAACTATTCATTCTAAGGGTCGTAGGGAATCAGGGAATACAATCACCAATATGGAACAGCCCCCTGTCTTTCCCTTCATCAGGCTGATGGGAAGACCTTTTTGGTGAATTTTTTTTTTCATCACGGAGCTGCTATGCAGACATAACACTGTATAATTGAAATTCTATGTCAGAACAAAACATGTGATATAATAATTCCAGTGAAATTAAATAGTTTAATAGATAGACACGATCAAGTTGCCATGTCGGTTATCTCTTGTCGTGTATGCAATAAAGCATCAGGTGCATAATCAGAGTCTTAAACCACAAATATGCAAAGAAACTTTACAAAGAAACTTTAACAGGCATGTTCGACAATACTTAGCGACAATACCTTGGAACAGGTTTGCGATCCTGTAATTTGTCCGATCGGGAGGTTGATCTTTTCCATTGCAGTGATCCTGAAGCTATGGAACTTTGCCATATGCTCCCAATTGGATGGGATCACAAGTCCATCACCAACAGTTTATGACCATATTAAACTGTTTGAAATTATCACAAACTGCTAGTGTTTCTTATCAGATTTCCATCATCTTACACCTATCATAAAGCTATTTTTTGTTTGCAAAGTCATCTTTTTGAACTTACAGCAATCTTAAACCTAACTTGAGAGTTGCAAAGCAATCTTTTCAGTCTTTCAGAGATCATATCATTTTCATCTTAAGCATCTTTTAAGGTTCATAAACCTATCGTAAACTTTTGGGGAACCTATATATTACAATCTCTGCATTATTGGGATGAGATCTTAAGGCCACTGTAAAGTTTTCTTAAATCTACATACACCTATCTCAATCTACACCCATGGATTGTGCAATATTTTATTTTTTCCAATCTTAAAGAAGGTTTACGATCAGCTCGCCAATATGAAACAGCCCTATGAGTGGTGGAGGCTTGCAACCTTTGAAGGAATATACACATCAATGTTTTAGCCTTTTTGTGTTAAAATTAAACTAGACCTACGCATTGGAGAACCGATGAAAATTTGTATCCACTGGAAAGACAACTCACCAAAGCCAGTGAACCATCATTTGACCATGAAGCAGGGGCTCAAGGTTAAATCTGAACACATCAAAATAATCCCAATCCATGATATCCTATAAGTTGGTTTCACATTGCAAACCTCTACGATCAATAATAAGCGAGTGATAAGCACTTTTATGTTTAGCTGTCCTCGTTTGACCTTGAAGGAGGGGTCTAAGGTCAAATCTGACCACATCAAAAGATTCCCAGTCCATGATTTCCTATTAGTTGGTTTTACATTGCAAACCTCTAGGACCAATAATAAGCAAGTTATAAGGACTTTCAAGTTTGGCTATCCGTGTTTCACCTTGAAGGAGGGGTCTAAGGTCAAATCTGAACACATCAGAAGATTCCCAGCCCATGATTTCCTATAAGTTGGTTTCACATTGCAAACCTCCAGGACCAATAATAAGCGAGTTATAAGCACTTTTAAGTTTGGCTATCCTCGTTTGACCTTGAAAGAGGGGTCCAAGGTCAAATGTGACCACATCAGAAGATTCGCAGCACATAATTTCCTACAGGTTGGTTTCACATTGCAAACCTCTAGGACCAATAATAGGAGATATAGGCACTTTTTAAAGTCCACTAGGTGGGGTACTTTGGCACTCTGTGGATTACCTTGAATGTCTGCAAGGATGTAGAGGACATGTATATCTCTTATACATATCACCTATGAAGTGATTCAACCTTCTACCTATGAAAACCAGCCAGTAGAAAAAGGTAGGTAATTTTCAAAGAAATGCCCGTGGTGGCCATCTTGTTTTTCAGAATGAGGCTAATTACAGTCCCAGAGAAGCTTACCCCCAATGAATATATTCTGCAAATTTGGTGAACCTAGCTTGTTTAGTTTTCCTCTGAGGGCGTTAACACTGAAAATCTCTCTACGTGCGGCGTTGGTGGAAACAATTAAACAAAGAAGCAAAGCAACTTGTTTGGCAGAAAATTTATAAGCCAAATTGTAATTTAAGTATCTGGGTATTCAAGAACCGGAGCTTGAAATCCCAAGTGTGCACATATTACTCCAAAAAAAAAAAAAAATCCCTTAAAACAATTTAGCAAGAAGGAAATTTCAGAGAACAAATTAGATAAATAAATGATCAAATTGTCTCAGAATTACAAATTTGATAAAAATGAGCTCCAATTCAGAGTGAAATGTGATTTCTTACTGTGGCATTTCTTACTTTAACAAATATCTTGACTGTGTCTATTAAGTTAATCTAAATAATTTATCAGGAGGCATCACTTGAATTTACAGATACGAATTTGTAAATATATGTAAGTATATGTAAAGCGCAACAACGGTTCCAAGACATTTTATCATATTTTTTTCAGCTAACCATTACATTTTTTCTTTTCACAATGAATTGACATAATAAATATTTGTACTTTTGCTTTAACAAAAGTCATTTCCATTCCTTTGGTTACTGTGCAAAACTTTTATTTGCATGTAAACAATGACATTTAATTGCCAAAAATTTGTTGCATAATTAATCACTTTGATGTATGGCAACTTTTAATACATACAATGTTCACACATACATCACCAAACGTTGAACTGGTGTACCTTTAAGCTGATATTTTCACACCAAACTTTGGACAATAACTGAAACTCAGGAATAAATATCAACTTGCAATGAAACTTTCTGGACATGTAGATACCACCTTTTCGAAAAGTTTGAAAAATGACTCCAGATTTATTAGGATTTTCTAGAAATAAGACAATGATCAAGATCCTAAACCATGCACTAAAGTTTACTCAGAATCCTTCATAATAATAATAATATAATAATAACAAAAATATAATAAAATTCAACTGAGGAATATCCTTGGTGATACTGGGCCTGTTAATACAATTGGACTTTTGGCTATTCTCATTAGCATGTTGGTATAAACAGAGTTGATATTTAAAAAGCTATAATAACTAGAGGATCGCTTGCAAAAAAAAAAAAGAGATAATGTTTTTGCACAGCAAAAACAAAGGCGTCCCGAAAAGGATATAAAGGTGAGTGCTAAAGTATTAAGAAAATGCTCTGCTTTTGGCCTTATACTGTTGTGGCAACCAATGTCGGCGTAGTCTGCTCTATCTAGCACGGTTTTCGAGATATAAGCATTTTTGTGTTTTGCAAAAAATTCGAAAATTCAAAAATGGCCGCCATTTTGGGTGAGACAAATTTTTTTTTTTCGAAAACTGGGATTGCTACTCTGCAGAGATACCCTGTGGGTCAAAAATTTCGTCGAAATCGCTCTATCTAGCACAGTTTTCAAGATATAAGCATTTTTGTGTTTTGCAATTTTTGCGAAAAATTCAAAAATTAAAAATGGCCGCCATTTTTGGCGAGACAAAAATTTTTGAAAATAGGGATGGCTACTCTGCAGAGATACCCTGTGGGTCAAAAATTTTGTTGAAATCGCTCTATCTAGCACGGTTTTCGAGATATAAGCATTTTTTTGTGTTTTGCAATTTTTGCGAAAAATTCGAAAATTCAAAATGGCCGCCAGTTTTGGTGAGATAAAAATTTTTTGAATATTGGGATGGCTACTCTGCAGAGATATCCTGCGGGTCAAAAATTTCGTCGAAATCATTCTATCTCGTACGGTTTTCGAGATATAAGCATTTTTGTGTTTTCCTTATTTGGAAAATTCATAATGATTAATTAATTATTAATTACTCATCCATTTCTTAACCAATCAATGCCAAAATCTAATGATTTCCAGATTTTAATTGAATGAATGTATTGGCCAAGTTTCAGGTGAATTGATAATATCCCATGTGACCTCTCTGAATGGTCGAAATGTCACTGCAGCATATTCAAAAAAATTCCCCAAAGCTACTGCATACACCTGCCAAATTTGAAAAGAATGCACCCAACGGTCACAGAGTTATAAGGAAAACGCGGAGCCGGCGGAGCCTGATTTTCTCCTAAGACAAAAAAGCGTCCCACAAGGGACGCTTAGTAAGAAACCCGTGAGACTGGCATGGTTGATATTTCTGGTTGATATGAAGTGGGAATATACTGATAGTTACATGTCAGTACCTGATGGTTTTCAGTACAGAATGTCTAACCAACTAGTACGCACTGCTTTCCTCCATCCCTCGATGTGACCTATACTATGTGTTGAAAGTGACACTAAACCAAATCAACCAACCCACCCAACCACCTCCCCAACCTCCATCAATAAATCAATCACTCAAATTTAAGTAATCCCCATTTCTTCTGTACATCATGCAGTGTCAGCTGCTTCAGAACACAAATTTCTTGCTTTATTAGAAAAATTTCCACCACTATACTGCAAGTATACCACTATCCCCAAGATTTTCCTCATTGTACTTGCATTACTTTAACATTTTCCAAATCTTATAATTGGAAATCTCTCATTTTATCCTGGCTATATGAGTTCTTGTATCAATACCCGGTGGCAATATATAAACTGTTCTGGTAATCTCTGACCTACATTTGTGAGAAAGCACACTTCTCTTTTTTTAACACATTAAGATAGCCATTTTCTCCCTTTCTTTTCTTGCAGAAGTGTTAAGAATATCCTCCACAGAAATATTTGGTTCTTAATACCATTTCAACTATGAAGAATCCAGACAAATTATTTATAAAACTGGAAGCAAAAAAATACACATTCCAAACTTACACTGGAAAAAACTTAATCCCAAAGGGTCTAAATACTTCAAATTATACCTGATATGAACCGTCAAGCACTTTGTTATTCAAATTTGTGTCACAGTACGGGGGATTAACTGAATGTGGAATTGTTTTTAACACTGGAAATATTCTGCTTGATTCTAATTTATTCAGTATCTTTTGAACCTGGGTAATACATAGGTAATTTACTGTATATTTAATCTATAGGATAATTGTGTTCAAAATTCCAATGCCCAAGATACATATGGTATGAGCCTTACACAAGTCTAATCTACAGAGACTGTAGATTGTTTACTGCACCTGTCATGGCAGGTGTTTTAAAATTTTGAAACAGCATTACCTCTATTATCTGACCAAGTTGGGGGAGCAAAGTAATGCATCAGTCGTAAAATGAAAAAGGTAGTTAAGTATAAAACAATAGGAAAATTGAAATATTGCAGGCTGGAAATAGATTTGAAAAATGGAGTACTTTGATGATAGAAGGCTTGATCCTGTGATAGTAGAGTTTGTAATGTAAAACTGAAGAAATAAAGAGTTAATAATATTGAATATCAACTAACAATTTACAGCACTGTATACAATTACTCTTGGGGTAGAAGGTTGGGGAATCCCTATCGCATCAAAAATAGAGGCTAAGTTTTAATTTAAATGAGATTTAAATGAGGTATGAGATTTAGGTGATAATACAATTTCATTTGTTTTTCAGATTTCTTTTCAATTTTAATGAATATGTCATAAAATACACATGCCTGCTATTTTATGGAGGTTGGGGCTTGCCTCCAATCCATTAATTTGTTCATTTAATTTCAAATTTCCAGAACAATTCCCTGAAATAATCAAACTTCAAGGATCCCTTACAGGTCAAGTAAAATTGCTCTGAAATATTGTACACTATGCCTCAACCATAATGTATGAATAAATCTATTATTTATTATTACACATCTTATAAAATCTCAAGGGACACGTAAAATGTTTCAACTTCACCAGAAATTCCTGATAACATGGTATCAATTTAAGAAGGCCTCTAAAACCCATTGCTTATTTCAACATGAAGGGGAATACGACTGAATAGGAGGCAGGACAAAAATCCTGTTAAATTTCGCAGACATATTTACATATTTGTATTTAGAGGTGTTATCTACAAGAATTAACGTGGGGGGTATGATATAGCAAATGTGTGAGAGTGAAATCTACCATAAAACATTGTGTTTTGCTTTGATATGTACACCAAGTGCTTGGAACTTTCCATGTATTGGGTTTGATGTATTTAGGTTTAATATTTTCACCACATTGTATGGCACTTTATTATTTTTGTGTTCTAAATTAATTTAATTAAAGTGTAGTTAAAATGTACTTAAAGTGTAATTTTTGTAACCAGTGTCTGTAAATAATGTTTATTGTTATTACTTGTATTGGTGTTGTTTTTTCTTCTTTCTTTTTACTTTTCTTTGAATACAATGTATCTTGAATATGAGAAATAAACTAGAAAAATAATAATAAAAAGATGGGTAGTCAAGGGGACAGAGGGGGGTGGTGAATACTAGTCAGACAAAAATATGAAGTGAAATCATCAGACACTAGTAAGAAAATACAAACTTATCCACTTCAGGTCATGCTAGGAATCAAACCGGGGACCTGAGAGATGGGAGTCAAGTGTGTAACCCACAACACCCCCACGCCAATGAATATATTTGGATGCATCCTTGCATTTGACAAAAGAATGAGTGATTTTACATGCTCTATGACATCTCAATTGTAAAATTTTCAGGGAGAGTGTGGCTTTAGTGTAGTATCAGGTAACATTGACATACATGCAAGCGCTTCACATATTTATATGGAACATAATTAACTAAATTTGTGGAAGGAAACGCCAATGGATGAAGATGGGGGAGTGCGAAAGGGTTGTTAGTGTATTATCGCGCAAATTGTGTAATTTGAATTTTACACTGTTAGCTGATAACTATATCCTAATCAGCTGATGCAGTCCCCAGGTATTGCCTGTAAGCTCAGCAGAATAAGAAGGTTGCAGAACACTGAATTGTACATCCTACTGCATTTGTTCTTTAAGGATCTTTAACGCCCTGTTCAACAGCCAGGGATATATTTGGTGGTACTGCCACCTGTGAAAGCTGAACCCATACAGATTTAACAGCTTGTGATTAGATGCCAAACTTGCTAACCACTGAGCCACTGAGGATCTTGTATATCTATTCAGGCCTCAGTGGCTCACAGGTCTCACCAAGTAATTAACTACTAATTCATTAGGGTAAAATTGAAAATATAAGTAGCTTTAGTTAACATCAAAGCAGTTTTCTGAAAAATCATTTATTAATTTATACGCTCAGATAATAAAACATTCTGTTTCTCATACTTTTGGGCAAAAGTTGCACAATCTTTCAGTATTTTATGATACCAAGTGAAAAGGGTGTGTGTGGATATGTTGGGGGGAGAGAGGGCATCGAGATATAACAGAAAACCTACCATCAGGTGGGCTTTTTGAAACCTTGTGTTTTATGTGACATTAAAATGCACATTTCAAGTGGCGATGTCTCCCCATTGAGTGTTTTTAGGGGGGGGGGGGGGCTGAATCTGAAGGCAGACACTGGTTTTAAGAAGTGCGTGCTTGGCTGTCTCAGCAGGAAGAATGGAGTATAATCAGCAGGTCACTGCTGAAACATCCTTATTCTTCAACTGTCTTCATTTTCTAAAAGGACTGGCAAATCTGATGGGTATACAGTGTCTTCCTTGTTTTATGTTTTATTTAAAGTTCAAAGTTGGGATTTTATGTCCCGTCATTACAGCCAGGGTCAAATTGGGACAGGTCCTCAGCCTTGGAGTCGAACCCACACAGACATGACAGCCTGTGATTAGATGCCAAACGTGCTAACCTCTAGACCACAGAAGAGCCTGTTTTATGTTTTGTCACATAGTTTAAGCGAGCAAGTTGGCTCTTCAAGGAAGAGAGGGTCTGGGTTTTTTCCTATGTGTGCTGTACATTATTTTGGTTCACATGTCTTTCACATCAGATGATAAGAGATTAAATGTTAACTGCTTTGTTAATTTGGGCAAGTTTGTCAAACACTTTCCTCTGGTCAGATGCTGGTGAAAGCTATTTGCTAGTTATCAAGAATGACAAACATGACTTTGTCCAGTTAAATATTACAAAATAAATGTGCTTTTTTTCCTTGTGTTAAATATGAAGGCAAAATTACTGTATAGGAATTTTGTTAACTATAAATGAAGACTACTGTGTGGTATTACGTTAAATATCAAACTGAGACTATTATAAGAATAATGATTATCTTTTTATATTTGGACCATAATATTGGAGTTCTACATCTGCTTATACATATATGTTTACTAAGAACAAGAGTGCATCATTTTAAAAATTCCTTCATATCAAAACTATGATCAAACTAGCACAATAGAAAACAACAATGTATTTAGGAGAATGTAGTATTCTCTCAGAAATGTATTATTGTGTTACACCTACACAAAGTCATAATAGTAATTCTATTATCAGATTAAAGAACAAACAACATATCGGAACTAAGCCAGGAAGAAAAGGGCATATGGTCTCATAAAAAACCTGGGGTGCCATTTTTTAACATATTTCTTCTTGGGAATGATAGAGCTTCCATCATCTTCATATTTCCAGCCTAGATTCTGGCTCATTACAGCAGGCAGATAGACTATAAATTTGGTTCTTTCCAATAACTGATTCCTTCATTTTATGTAAATATACTCACATATTTGTTGGTGGTAAAATTATTGTTGGTGGTGGCATTACAGAGGAATTAGTATCTGTAATCTAATCTAATCTAATGTGGACTTTCATAGGACTAAATCTCCATCAATTGACAGACTCTAAGGTGCAACTGAACATAACCAATGTGAATAATTATAAGTCCAATAACAAAGCCAGGTCAGACCAAGAAGGTGATATGGAGGCTATGGCAGATAGGCCTTTGCAAACAGGTAAATTTTGAGCTTTTTCCTGAAGAAGGCAATAGATGTTGTATTGTGTACATCATTAGGAACATCATTCCAAATCTTGGGTGTATCAAATGCAAAACTATGGCCAAAGAGTTTGATTTGAAGAGCGAGGAGTTGAAAGGAGAAACTGTCAGATATTGACAATCAGGGTGACTATGCCTGGTACTGTTGCTGGAACAACTGCCAAGAAACAAGGATGGTCTAAAATAGCTTGGATAACCACTGTGTAAAACTTACAAACCAATGTTGCAGTTTTGAACATACAGCAGCAGTAATGACAGGCAGCCAGGAATCGCTCAAGGATGGGTGTAACATGAGCATACTTTCTAAGATTTGTGAAAATGTTCTGAATACTCTGCAGCTTGTGCTAATTGAAACATGACAAACCTCTAAACAGAGAGTTACAACAGTACAAGTGACTACTAACCAAGGCATTTGCAGCAAGGACAGCCAATTATTAAGTAAGATACCATCTAATTCGGCAAAGGTGGCACATCTACAGGAGGAGGCAGGCCTCACAAGTCTTCTTAACATGTTCTGAGAAAGAAAATTCAGCATC
This sequence comes from Sabellastarte sp. h YS-2021, assembly GCA_964017235.1. Classification (NCBI taxonomy): domain Eukaryota; kingdom Metazoa; phylum Annelida; class Polychaeta; order Sabellida; family Sabellidae; genus Sabellastarte; species Sabellastarte sp. h YS-2021. Next base: position 81,032,108 of record OZ024932.1, on the reverse strand, counting down.
GAACCACACACGTAGGTTTTGGATAATGTTAGTTGGATGGAGAAGACTACCAAGAATATTGACAGGAAAATGAAAGGAGAATTTCTGACATTGAACCTTGGAACCAAAAACAATCAATTCAGTTTTATCAGGGTTGAGTTTCAATTTACGAAGAGCCATCCAGAGTAGCAGAAGCATTCTTACAAGATAGATGGACATATAGTTGGGTGTTATCTGCATAAAAGTGAACTTTTATATTGGGGTGAAGGCCGAAGATTTTGAGAGTATTGTGATCAATACATTGTACAACTGTCAAAACATGATTTACTTCAATTTAAGTAGATTGATTCTAATTGATCCCATGAAAATTTACTGTTCTTGATGACTTGCAAGTAGTTTTCTGCATCCATCTTGTCACCAGTTAATCTTAAATCATGATACTATCTGAATGTGTTTCACTGGTAAAATGACAATAATTATATCTGTTCAGACAATTAATCGGGTTGATCTTGATTGAGCCTAGGATAGTATACTTGTATTGGTGCCCAAAGTAACTGTTTATTTAATCTCTGGCTGATCTGAAGTTTGTAACTGAACATCCGGCATTGTGCTCTCCTTGAGGATGTGATGAAATGCTCATGAAGTGCTCACACCTTCTTGTTTCATCAATATAACTACATTTATATTGGATGTATTAAAATATAAATTCCAGAGAGTATACTATTTAATGAAAGTTTGGGTCTTTCCTGAGGCTACTTGTAATGTATTAAAATGCCAGTGCAAAAAGAAGAGTGCGAACTGACACCAGGCAGATTGCAGGGCCATGATTGGACAACAGTTAGAGATAGCACAAGTGGCGTGTGTGAGCTCTTGTAGGTCTTAGGATGAGCATTAGCAAGATGATAGACATAAGGAAAAAGGCAATGGTCGAGATCAGAGTATAGACAGAACACTCCTACATTTGTCAGGGTTTTTTTTTGTCTCAGTGTCTCAGGTACTAATAAAGAGGACATAAAGTGTGAAAACAACATTAAATATCTGGCTTAGAATTACATGTGTATGAAATTTCAAGATAAGAATTCTAAATTTATTAGAATTCTAAATTTATTAGAATTCTCATGAAAATAATGACAAATTGGACACAACAGCTGGACAGAAAACAGGTAGCTTTGTTATTTTAGTTTTTGATTAGCGTGAAGGTACTAGAAAGAATGAAACAGAAACACGCTTGCATAGCGATTTTATAAAAATAATTTTTCTTGAAATTTTTCTGTTTTTAAACTTTTTTCTTTGGGAACCATGACTTTGTGAGAAAAAAAATAGTGTTCTAAGAATAAGACTTTTTGTGTATATGGACCGAGGACAACAGTAAGGAAGAAAATTAAAATAACAATCAAGGCTTTGAAAATTGATGTGTTAATCATAAAATTGAACTATTAATATTCTGTGAATATCCTAGCTAAAGTTCGCGTGTCATGAGAACATATTTGTGAAGTCTTCTTTTCAAAAATAAGAAGAGAATTGTCGATTGTGTTAGTTTAAATTAAAACATTATGAGTAGCTGTACTTCATTGAGGAGTCTTTGAGTTCATCTTGGGATAAGATTCAATAAATACTAACCTTGATTTTTTGCATTACTGTTCTCAGCTTTCCCACAGTAGAACAGGTAAATATTTCAACAACTCCAAAAAGATGCACGCTAGATAGCACTGTAAAGCCATTCAGATGGGTCTATATAGCTCCAATAAAGCATGCACTGGTACAAAGAAATGGCACAAAGGTGTTTAACAGGTCAAAGTCAAGGGTGTGTTAAAATGTTTTCACAAAATATATATTAAAAATTTTTCAATGCAAGAGTTTAGGAGATTTTATTTGGACAAACTAATGCAGATGGAATAAGTTATTTGGGTTGGCAGTTTCAGGATATCTTAAATCAGACGTTTTAAAGTGCTTGAGGCCAAATGGTTTAGAGTGTTGTATAAGTTTTGTTTGATTTTGGGAAGAGCACAATATCTCCTGTTGTGTAGTGATAAAATTTTTGTTTACATATATTCATAAAGTATATTAATAGTTCAATTAATATATACATGCATTGCAGTGGGACATGCTCAAGTCAACAAATTTCAATTATCGCAACAATGCAACTTTCTGTTGGAAGGTTTGTTTATTCTGCTCTTGATGCCGACGTTTAAAAAAATTTTCTATCTTTCACCAATGTGTGGGAAATGTCAGCTTGATTAAAGGTTTTTACTGCAGGTTTATCGGGCATACTCATGAGTTATTATATCTATTTTATACCTGTGTGTACATATATTTCTTTTGCTTCAAAGGAAAAGAGGTATTTAAAATATAATATGTAGTTAAGTCTCCCTTTGTAAACAACTGTCGCGGGAAGGAAAGGAATCCTTTCAATTTGGTAATTATGTAAATTCTGTGTTGAATCAAGCAGGATATTTTTGTTATTATACTGGATTGCCATAATAATTCAAACAGACAGAGGCTATTTTCACAGGGGACAGTACTTTCTTTCAACTGTATAAATCACCTTCAATAGGGGTTATTAATCGCTGATCTAATTGATATAAATTTATTAGTCTTTCCTTATGATTCTTTTATAGGCAAGCATACTACTGGTGCCTCAGAGAGACCAGGAATCATTGAGACCAAAAGAGAAATCAAAACCTGCAGGCCCACAAACCACTGATCATTAAGAAATGCTGTTTTTAAAGTAAACACTGATTGGATTAGCTCCTGTGGTGGTGTTGTACATCTAGTAACAGTAAAAACACCAGAACAGATGGATATGGATAAAAAAATTACACCAAAGTCTCCTGAAATCTCAGCCAAGACAATGCATTAATACTGTGATTTTTATCATATGGCTCATAAGTTCATAACCAATTGTCAGAGATATGGAGAACTGAATCATTGCAAGTCGTGACTTTGGTTTCTATGAGGTTTACTTCTATGAAAACGTCTCTTGGATAAGAGGACTTTAAATAGAAATCTAAACCACAAAACAGTTGAAGAATATTTAGGATAGGAGGATTCAAAATGGATTGTAAAACAAGATTTTTGACGTTTGCAGTGCTCTCTTCCTTGATACAGCTGGTTCTATCCTTTGTAAGTATAACTTTAATATAAGGCTCGGCCTTGACTAGTGACTTTTGTGAGTGAGTACTGTTTGGCCATATTTCCACTTTTTAATGAGTCACCTACTGTTAAAGAGACAAAATCTGTTTTTTTCCTTAAAAAAGTAACATAAACTGTCACATAATTAAACGTTATTAAGAAACCAATTGTTAACATATATTTTAGTACACTTTTCTCAACTAATTACTCTAAATAATTCACTACTCTACTCTTTAACAGACATTCACTGGATGGTCAAAAAATTACCAGTGTGTAACACTGCCTACTGGTGAATTATACCAATTAACATTACTTGAACATTATGGACTATCTTTTATTGTCATTATTATTTTTTTTTTGATTTGCAATACTATTTGGACTTGCATGTCTTATTTCAATTGTAACAGAAGAAATGTAAAATTCCAAGCAGTATGCAGAATTCACCAGTGAGAAAACCCCCCTTCTACTTTCCTGACTTGTGGGAAATTCTTTAAATATTTGTGATTGTTAACTCAAAAGTTATGGATAGATAATGATAAAAGTTTTATGAAATATTGATAATGGAACATAAGATTTGATTTTGGTTGTGATCTCTATCACCATATGGATCCAGGAAGTTTTTAAAGTTTTTTTTTTATTCACTGACAAAAGCATATATTTGAGGTGTTGGTCTTTGGCGGAGGTATGCACTGTCTGAGTGCTCTGGTGTGAATGCATTAGGCCTCTAATCCTCCAAGATGTAAAGCTGGTGGAAATTTTGATTATTTTGTCCTTTTAAAAGGTGCCCCCCTACTTTTAAAGGGTACCCCCTAGTAGAGAATTTCACAAGTCTGGATGGTACTAGAGGTGCCAATGGAACATAATATAATCTGTTAAATGTGTGATGACAATTAAATTTGAGATTATAAGTCTTCAAGAAAAAAACAACTTGTTAAACATTGAGTTATTTTCTTCTGCACAAGAATTAATAGGATTTCTGAATGTTTATTATATACAGTTCTCTTTGAAGTTCTGGTATGAGACTTTACTGAACCATGCTTAGCCACTCCCTCTCCAAACATACATCACTCTTCTTTTCATCTGAAGGACACAATAAACCAATCTATTTTCATTGTACTTTTGACACAGAACCCCTTTCCAATAAGAAATTTAATTTTGTGTTTGAGTGCACACAAATATTTTAAGATTAAAATCTTAGCAGACTTCATGTACCTGACACACTGCTAAGTGTCTTTGGGAAGATGGTTGGTGGCCTTACCTTTAAGGCTGTATTAAAAAAAATTAAGAAATTTAGAAACTAATAAACATCTCTGTATAAACAGTTGGAATCATTTAACTAGAACCCTGGTCAGTCAAATTACTATAGAAATCAAAGTAAATGTCAGCGTAGGTTCATTATTTTACATTCAAATTTGTTCATTCATTATTTCTACCAGCACATTTACAGTATAAAATGCTCAACTGCCAGATATTTATTGCTATTATAAAGACTAATTTGCTATCCTTTTAATATATTTTGTATCTAAACTGTATATGATGGACACTGCAACCTTGGCTACTCCATTAAATGACTTGCAAGAAATATTTCACAAAAGAGAGAGCTGTGCAGTCAACAAAAATGCATTTCTGTGAGAGTAAATTAGAGTAAGAAATCTAAAATTCGCCACATATCTGAAATTCGCCACATGTTGAAATACTAATAAAATAAATTAATTGAGCTGAGATTTGTTGAATGTACAGTAAATTAAGGCTTTTTGAACTGAAAAATACCAATTTTAAAACAAAATATCATTTTCTTTGTAAAATTAACTGAGGTTTTAGAGGTGGCGAATTTCAGATTTGTGGCGAATTTTAGGTTTCTTACACTATAGAGGAAATAATATACAGAATACAAGAAGAAAACATAATTGATGGTAAATAATAGGAATAAATTGATGCTAAATAATAGAAATAAATTATTTTTGTCTGCAATTCAATCATAATACTCTCTAAATAAAGGATTCAGTTTCTTCCAAGTACCAGTCAATTATCAGGGCATTAGGTTCACCACTTACAACAGCGTGCCTGTACTTTCACTGGTGCAACTTGTGCACTCCCTCTACACACTTTTGGTCTTTATAATTCTGTGTATACCTAATTGGTGTTCATCTTCATTGATTATATAATGGTACACAGTGTAACCACAGAAGAAAAACTCAAAAGAATACTCTCTAAATATGTACAACTTCAACTTTTCATCTAGTACTGCACAAAACAGACAATGAGAATTCTTAATTCTTACCCCTGGCAAAGAAGTAAGACTTTGGCGGCATGCATTAAGTCTATTTTGCAAAATAACTCTAAAAAGTTATGGATTGATTTTGATGAGTTTACAGGAAAAAAAACATAGACAATGACACAAGGAACAGATGATTCAATTCTAGTGGGGATCTGTATCATCATCTGGATCCAGAAATCTTTCACAGGATTTTTTGCACTCATAAGTAAATAATATGGAGGTGTTACGCCTCAGCAAAGGTATGCACTCTACGAGTGCTTTTATTTATTATCTAAAGTGATCTAAAGTACCAAACCAGTGCAACTGGCTTATAATTTGTAATTTCATACTTTTAAGCAATATTTAGAACAACTTTACAGAAAAAAAAAACAACAATATATTCTGATAACTAAAAGCCTGAGAAAGTCACACACAACATTTATTTTATAATTTAAGATATTTATCACAGTCACACTGCCCTGTGGGTGTTTTAAATAAAAATGGCTGATATGAAAAGAAATTAAAATTTATACTCACCATAAACTGCTTGACACTGCTAGTTTACCGTATATAGGTGCAAGGAGCTGACTTACAACTGCTGATTAAACCCACAGTATTATAAGTAAAACCCATATGTAGAAAAAACTAAACAATTGTATCCTAGATATTGGTTTTATAAAATATTCTACATATTGGTTTTACAAGTATATTCAGTAATGACACTGAAACTTATATAGTGCTAAAGAGTTAAAGATTTTGATAAAGCTTTGAAAAGATGTTTTTAATATCTCATTTTGTTTTTGTTTGTTTCTATTTAAAGTTATTTGAAATAGTTATTTAGATAAAACATTCCTTTAACCTGATTTATTAGTCCATTTTTTCATCTTTAAATGGAATTCATAATGCATCTGTCATATACATTTTTGTTGAAGATTTTTCCTTTTAAAATTCTTTTTTTTTCACACTTTTTAGGATATCTGTGTTAAAAAGCTTTAGAAGAATTAATTGAAATGGAATCTATTTCATCATGAAGTTCACAATCAGATCTTACTAATGATGTACACCTCTCATAAATATAAAGAGGGGTGTATACATTACATAGAGGGGTATGCCATAAATAAGGCGTTTCCTATACAAGGGAATGCAGGGGACAGATGTGAGGTCACCAGGTATACAAATGTGGGGTCGATGTAGTAAAAGACATCAGTGTCAAAACATTAGGATGAATGACCTGATAAAGGACCAACATTTCACTGGCACCAAGTAGGGAAAAGATATGTGAAACTAGACCTAGCGCATCGGAGAACCGATGCAAATTGTATCCACCGTAAAGACAATGCACCAAAACCTCTAGGACCAATAATAAGCGAGTTATAAGCACTTTTAAGTTTGGCTGTCCTCATTTGACCTTCAAGGAGGGGCCCAAGGTCAATTCCGACCACACCAGAAGATTCACAGCCAATGATTTCCTATATGCTGGTTTACCATCCCAAACCTCTAGGACCAATAATAAGCGAGTTATAAGCACTTTTAAGTTTGGCTGTCCTCGTTTGACCTTGAAGGAGGGGCCCAAGGTCAAATCCAACCACACGAGAAGATTCCCAGCCCATGATTTCCTATATGTTGCTTTACCATCCCAAACATCTAGGACCAATAATAAGCGAGTTATAAACACTTTTAAGTTTGGCTGTCCTCATTTGACCTTGAATGAGGGGCCCAAGGTCAAATCCGACCACGCCAGAAGATTCCCAGCCCATGATTTCCTATAGGTTGGTTTACCATCCCAAACCTCTAGGACCAATAATAAGCGAGTTATAGGCACTTTTACCTTTGGCTATCCTCGTTTGACCTTGAAGGAGGGGCCCAAGGTCAAATCCGACCACACCAGAAGATTCCCAGCCCATGATTTCCTATATCCTGGTTTACCATCCCAAACCTCTAGGACCAATAATAAGCGAGTTATAAGCACTTTTAAGTTTGGCTGTCCTCGTTTGACCTTGAATGAGGGGCCCAAGGTCAAATCCGACCTCACCAGAAGATTCCCAGCCCATGATTTTCTATATGTTGGTTTACCATCCCAAACCTCTAGGACCAATAATAAGAGAGTTATAGGCACTTTTACCTTTGGCTATCCTCGTTTGACCTTGAAGGAGGGGCCCAAGGTCAAATCCGACCACACCAGAAGATTCCCAGCCAATGATTTCCTATATGCTGGTTTACCATCCCAAACCTCTAGGACCAATAATAAGTGAGTTATAAGCACTTTTAAGTTTGGCTGTCCTCGTTTGACCTTGAAGGAGGGGCCTAAGGTCAAATCCAACCACGCCAGAAGATTCCCAGCCCATGATTTCCTATATGTTGGTTTACCATCCCAAACCTCTAGGATCGATAATAAGCGAGTTATAAGCACTTTTAAGTTCTGCTATCCTCGTTTGACCTTGAAGGAGGGGTCCAAGGTCAAATCTGACCACATCAGAAGATTCGCAGCACATGATTTCCTATAGGTTGGCTTCACATTGCAAACCTCTAGGACCAATAATAAGGGAGATATAGGCACTTTTAAAGTCCGCTATGTGGGTTACTTCGGCACTCCGTGGATGACCTTGAATTAGGAGCTTCAAGGTCAAATGTGTGCAAGGTTATAGAGGACATGTATATGTGTCATACATATCACCTATGAAAAGATTCAACCTTCTACCTATGAGGAACAGCCAGTAGAAAAATGTAGATTATTTTCAAAGAAATGCCCCTGGCGGCCATCTTGTTTTTCAGAATGAGGCTATTTTCCTTCCCAGAGAAGCTTACCCCCCAATGAAGATATCCTGCAAATTTGGTGAACCTAGCTGCTGTTGTTTTCCTCTTAGAGCGTTAACGCCGAAAATCTCTCTACGCGCGGCGGCGTAGCGGACGCTAAACCAAAGTATCCACCGGATGCTTCCGGTGGATACAATTAACTGCTGCATCAATTGTGGGATCACCCCCCCCCCCCCCCGATACATAAAGTAACAAAATTCAGCAAAATACAGTGTTTTAATGCAACAGAATAATGATCCTGAATTGTCACAGAAGTCACAAATGTGATGTGAATGTTTCATCATTCTGATAGCTCCAAGAACCTTGTTTCTTATTTCTAGTTAAATGAATTGCTAAAGTTTTGTAATCTCTAGTTCAAACTACTTAGAAAATTGAACCTTATTCAAGGCTAATTCATTTCAGTTATTACCAGGAAAGACTAGGTTAACAGAAGTATGCTACAGTTATAGGGAACAACATTGAGCAGGATATTAACTTCAGCTTGCATTTTGTTTCTATTCAGACGGAGCTGCCAAAGTTCAGTCAGCTGTTGTTGCTGTACCCTGGATACCCTCACAGTGGAGGGGAGTATCACAACAGAGATCTTCTTCAACACATCCTGGGTATGACAGCCACAGAGAGACTTGTGGATCTCTCAGACACCCTTCAAAACATCCATTCTCACAACACTGCCTCCCTTCGTATGTCCTGGACTCTCAATCGCTATAGCGGGCGACATGGTATTGGCACACAGCCCATATATCTCTCACACGAGGGCAGAGACAGCATAACTGGTAAAGATGGGCAGGAATATATCTTCAGAAACACAGCCTTTGGGCCTTTTTTGGCGGAAAAGTATGGAAATCCAACAGCAATCATGCTGGACCCCTTGCATCATGAGCCTAATGTGACAACAGAACATTTTAAAGACAAACAAGGTGTCATACGCTTCATCAGCTACCACAAAGACCATGCAGGTGGTCACATTGCATTGTGGGATTGCGATCACTTCCACCAGAGCAAGGATTGGTCGACAGAACACCATATCATCTCTGTAGAGTTCTGGGAATCACCTGGTAAGTTTTTCTACACAACCTTTATAACTTTGTTTATATGTAAATCTATATTCAATGCATAAAATTATATCCCTGATAACATACTTGAATACTCTTTAATATCTTGAATACTCTTAATATCTGGAATTTCTGATTAAGTAGACACATTCTTGTTCCTGGTGATTCAACTTCAAAACGTTTATTTACAAGCTATCTCTAGCCGAAGGCAAAAGAGTATCTAAAATACCAAATTAAGATAAATTCTCCTAAAAGACAGATCAGAATCAATTACACAACAATCTGATATTTAGATAGAGATTTAGATGAAAAGATATATTCAGATGGATATTTAGATATTTGGAAAGACATTTGGATGGATACAAATGCACTTAAGCTGAATATGTTTCCTGAATGCCTTGACTTTCTTTGTTAAACTAAACAACCTTTTATTTCCCCATTTGTACCACAAAGTGCCAGAGCTTCAGTAAGCCCAAGTTTCAGATGACATTTTTTCACAAGGAGACAACCAATGGTAACCAGTGAGACAATGCTGGGTTAAGACCATTTAGTCACAGTCCAGGGTACAATGCAATCAAAGCTCACTTTATAAAGTAGTGTGGCTTTATTGGAGCTGAAAATCTATTTTACCATTCAACTAGTACTATTAACTTGCATGAATGCAATAAATCACTGTAATCATTTTCTAATTATCCATTTCTCCTTCAGATTACAACAACAGGAACCAATGTAATATGAGATTTTAATGATGGTGGTTGGGTGAAAGTTCTCTTTTCTTAAAAAAGGATGATTTATTTCATATAGACATCTCCTACATTAACAGTATTTTGGTATGTAGCAGACAAAGTATCACCACGCAATCAGCATCTAACCTCAACAAAACAGGTCTTTAGGGAGGCTCACAAAATTAGAAATGACCAAATATAATTTTAAGGTTAGGTATCTATATGTAAGAACGTAACTTATGGTAAAATATTTGTTTCAAAAAGAAACATCTCAGCTGGACTGTTTCTATGTTTGCAGTTTACGTGTGCCAGTTTCCAACTTTTCACTTGCATTAATTTTTGAGCAGTGATCGATATTGACCCCATCTGCCAATGAGATAGGACATATATTCTGAAATATAACCCGAGTTATTTGATGTCAAAATTTTCATCCTATTGAACTTAACATGGTGGTGAGAAGTTTACTAACACTGGACAATTCATTTGAAGAAATGTTGTTATCTATATTAATTTATGTAACACAAAAATGTAAAAAGATATGTGTGCAAGCTACATCTGAATGCACTTGTACATTTTTTTCAAAAATCTTGACTGAATTAATGGGTATCTATGACAAACTACTCAATAAGGTCATACAAGGATGTGGTTATCATTTTCAAATAAATTGAAAAAAAAACAATTTCAGAACGTATCATTTTCAACTACCATGATCTTTTTTCCTTACTGCTATTGGAGTCTCACAAACTGAGATATTGTACATGTATTTGTGTATATGTAATAAACACCATGCTTAGGACATTGTATGTATCTCTGAAACTGATTGAAAATGCGTCTCCTGTAAACATGAATGATTATTTGTTTTGACACTTGTTAAGATATTTGTACAATAGTTAAAGAAACTGGGTTACACAAAATTAAGTTATAAGGGTATCTGTTACATAATTGTTAAGGTTATAATGCTGCACAATTTAGTTTCTGTATAAGCTGATGAAACTTTAAATGTTTTCAGTTTTGCATTTAAATTCAGCGTTTTGTGCCCAGACAGGGCTATGTGGAACCACCCACATGCAGAAAAAATTATGATAAAAACCCCTAAAGACTTCAAAAACTCACTTTTCACTATTAGCCTTTGACTCCCCACATTTTAAGACATATCCATTAACGAAATGAAAATATTTATGGTTCAGAAAGAATTTATTATATATTTATTCCCTGCTTTTAATGCATTCTGGTATAAATGTATGAGCTAATGCAGAATTATGGTGACAAAAAATGCATAACTTCACAAGGACTGTTGACAAGAATGAGGTTACTCATCAGATATCACACACAGTATTTACTCCATAAACTCTGTGACAGAAATTAAAGATGCAATGAAGAAACTTTTAATCAAGAGGTACAGGTGACACGTTCATTGAAACCAACATTTTGTGACAGATGTGACTCAATAAAACTTAATCAGCAGAATTCTAAAGCCTGGTGATAAAACTCCACTTATAATGAAATGTTCCTTTGTGTTTAACAAATATTTTCTCCTGATTGTCCCTTTTCAAGATGGTTTAAAATGAGTTCATAGGAGTGACAGAGAAGACTTACCACGAGGTACATCCAATCAAAAATTATCAGGAAACCTTAATAGTGTCACACTTAAAATTCTAGCTTCAAAGATGCTTGGTGTAATGGAGCTTTATACACAGATGTGTATTTTAAAATTTGCCTGTACAAGCCCATATTTAAAGTGTTGAATTGCGTGTAACTTCTGTTACTATTCTATATTCAAACAAAAAAGTTTGGGGAAAGGATATTAAGTTCCCTTTGACAAAATTATGTACAAATTACTTTTGCCTTTTATAGGTAAATTACTGACTCTGTTAAAGTGGGGGAAACCTCACACACTGCAGATATAAAAACACAACTGACATCTCAGAACAATGAACAATCTGTGGTTCTCTGCTCAATTAAATGCTATTCAATATTTATCAAACAAAACCCCCCCAAAAAAGGAAAAAAAAATAAACCACAAAAACAATTGGAATCTTTTACCCCAAATAATATTTCTACAACAAATAGTATCATATTTATTATCACAGGTTGTGATGTTACACATACTGTATTTACAATGAATTTAAGTATAAACCTTAGGATTAACATTTAGGAATCAGATTACTGCTTCAATTTAATCACGATTTCCAGGCATCAGTGTAAATATTGACTGGAAAACCCCTCGAGCACCTGAACCTTACTTTAATTTAAAGTGTAGATGGGACAGTAGGCCTGGTATCTCGGTATCGAGAGTATTTTACTGAAATGATGAGATTTTACAACCGACACTTAGCTTGCCAACACATATAATGGAAGGAAGAGTTCAAATATATGAAACACACCAAATTACTGAAGAAGTTATAAATGTTTTATCTCCATCATTTTTTTTCACCATGATTTGCAGACTTTATACAGAACAAGCGATAATATGATGCAGAACTGCCATGTTTGGTTACAACATGTTATAACCTCAATCTTGCTTGTCAACACATATAGAAGGAAATCTTAAAATATTGGAAACAAACTACAAAGGTGAAGAAATTACACATTCAAGTTTATCTCCTATTTTGTGCATTTGGGGACTTTTATTGTGATTTCGTTGAGAGGAAACGTCTATGTTTGATTGGGTTTCTGGTGGCCTCCCGATTTACACATTTTTGATACCGACCCATCCCTAATTTAAAAGGAGTTCCATGCACCAGGGATAACCTTAAATGGAATTGACTGTATAAGTCTTTCTTACAAGAGGCCTTGGTAACTATTATATATATAATACTTCATAATAACACTTGGTCTTAAGATCTTAAAACTTCAACTAGTTATAAAAAATATTCAATACAAGCTAACTTGATCTCTGACTAAAATGTAAACCAACTTTAAAGTAAAAGAAAAATAACTGCAGCAAGCAGTAAATTTATCTAAAATTCTTCTTTTGTGACATTATGCCAATGTTAACTCCAATGAAAAATTGACACCAATTTTGATTAATTATTTTTTTCTTACTTTTAAATTGGCCTTCAGTGTTGAATTTCACAAACTTTGCAAATTTCCCATCTCTTACAGTAACTGTATCACAAAGACAATTTTGTGTTTCCCTAGTGAACGTGTTAGATTGGTGCATGAGGTTTTGTAGTACATTATGACAGGGATATAACTACTCATAACATCACTGATAACAGCTCTTATGTCTATTGTGACACTGATAAGTGCCGTCACTCACTGTGCCAGCCTGTCCCATGGAGGGTACAACACTTCAGCCATATGCTTATGTCAGGTACAAACACCTGTAGACTGACTGAGGCTCAAGTTCTGTACCCAAAAAGGCCCTTTAACTATCAACATTTGCTTTGGGCTTTATGTTTATTTTAAACTGGTTACATAATGTATCTTGGCATATTAAATTTACAATTTAGTTTATTTTAGCATTTAAGTCATATTTCATTTGTGTCATGATTGCCAGCTTTGGTGATGAGAGAATAGGCTGAGGTAGTTTTAGAATCCATCTGGCTATTGGAAGCCCCTAAGAAACATTCCCAAGAAAGACAGATTATCTTATATACCATAATTTCTGTAATTAAAGCCCCCCCCCCCTCTAATAATAGCCTCCCCCACTAAATGTCTGTGACCAAGGGTCAGAAACTGAAGCATATGTTACTTAAATTTAAAATGCACAATACATTTCTCAGTTTTTCAGTCTAGATTTTACATATCATACGAATGTAGTGAAATCATTATAAAAAATACATAAATATTATCTCTTGTAGTTTTACAGTAGCTGTGTTCAACCAAGAATACACAGTAAAATACTTTTCACTTTTGATGTTTTCAGCCATTTTTGTTAGCCACTACATCTACAGAGAAAAGTAAATCTTTGAAAATGCTGAAAAGACAATATAATTCAATTATTTAAAAGTGGATATTTCATTGAATGGAAAATTTTTTAACTTCTGCATGTTGTTCTAATAAAGGCCCCCTCTCTGAAAAAATGTATAGCCCCAGAGCTATTATTACAGAAATAACGGTACATTATCTTTGTGACAGGATAAAGAATGTCAAAAATAAATAACAGTTCCATCAAATATTGATTTTTTGGCTTCCTGAGACTAAAACCAGACTATGAAAGTGAAGGACATGTGTGCAAATCTTTCAAAAGTAAATAAGTCTAGAAAGCCCATTTCCTGGAGTATGTTCACAATCCTCAAGTGCACAGCATTTTAAGACTATTATTAATATGTATTATAATACTGATAAAAACTTAATAAAGATGAGACAGCCACCTGCCAGGTTGAAATGGGTCAAAAGATAACCAGTTCAAGTGTGTAGGTAAATGGCATAAGGAATCAGATAATTCCTTTAACATGGCAATTTTCCCTCACTGGGGTCCAACTCAGTTCACATGCTGAAGAACTTTGGAACAATGGTAAATAAAGAGATCTCTACAACAAAAATAACAATGTCTGGAATTTATAAAATATTTTCACAATTTTATTCAATTTTGTTTGCTGTTCAACTGTTCACTTGACTCTATTAATTGCTGGATATTGTGTATATTCACCTATAGTTTTCTTAATACTCTGTTTCACATTCAATTATTATTCAGTACTAAATATATGACCACTTATATAAAAACAGAATGACATTACCAATAAAGAAGAACTTTAGGCAAATGTTATATTGACTGTGAACTAAGTACCGTACATGACTTATGCTTTAGCATCTTAATGAGATATGGGAAATGTATTCTGATGGACTGATCCCTCTAATTCTGACTTACATTTCATACTACGTCAATTAATTAATTTTATTTTCAATATTGTGTCTGCATGTGTCCATGCCTGCATGGAAAATACGAACATGCCTGGCTGGTGGGGGGTGGGGGTGGGGTGGGGGGGGGGGGGTGGGGGCTCAAATTCTTCGCACATTCTGCATTCTTATTTTCGGTGATTGACTGTATGTCAATTAATTAATTTTATTTTCAATATTGTGTTACAATCTTAACAAATTAAATTTCTAATTCTGTGTAACATCATAAAGTAAAAACAAGTCTGCAATTATTTCTATGATTCAAAAGACTATTTTTACACTATTAATCTAATAAATATACAAGGAAAAATTAATACTAAGTATTAAATAATAAATAATAAGTTGTTTCTTAAAGCTCATGAAAAACAGTTGTATTATAACATAGTGTCTTGTAGTTTAGAGAACAGTTTTCACATTCAAATCCCACAGATATACAGATGTTTAAAGATGTCATAAAATCTTTACCTTTTATGCTTTATTATCAAATCTTCAAAAGCATGACAGGCTTATTAAATATTTTTATTAATATAACTGAGTTCATTCTGTCGAAAGTGAAAAAAACCCAAAATTTATGACAATCATGCGTAGAAACAAAAACTGATAGGCGTTCAAGTGGCAGACTTCAGGGTGTTTTTTCTTATGGAATAATTGATGTGGCCATGTACACAATGTCAGCCAGTTAACAATCTGCCTTCGCATTGATTCACTAAGAAAACTGTAATCAAGCCAGCTGTTCATATAAAAGATATCTGTAGGACCACCTGCTACTGTGTGGATATCTGGGCTAGATGACTAGGGTGTTTAGGCTTATAAAAATACATTAAATTCAATGGAACAATACACCACCATAACTACACATCTTCTGCAAGTAATGTTATGATAATATTATTTATTATTCATGCACTAAATGTTTTCATATATCAAAGCATGGTAGCCAGTCAAGAAATCTGAAATAGACTGAAGGGGTCTGCATGATTTCAAAAGACCCTGGATATATTAGCTGATAAGGAGAACTAAGAAAAATACAGATTTAATACACTCCTTCTTTACTTTGATTCTTCATTTATTTAGGGCATTTGATTTCCTTACAAAATCTGACTAAATAAGGTGATGAGTCAAATTACAAAGTAAATATTTTAGACGTAAAATAAACAATGAAGTATAGCAGAGAGGTCACAGGGAATCCCATACTAATTCTGAATTTCTCAAAAAACTTCAAGTTTTAAATTTCATAAGTTTCCCATTACTGGTACTCCCCCATTACAATAACAATCTGAGAAAATTATTAGCTTATGACATAAACTACCTTGTAAACAACATGTTTAGAGATGTTAATAATTTGTCAACCAAATTATTACTTTGGCTTTTTACAAAAAATAAAAGGAATATTTTTCAAACTTCCAAATTAAGCTCCTTCTTGATATCCACTCTTAATGTTTCATGTTAAAACATCCTTACATCCATTATGTTTAAACTTTTTCTCCCCAACCCCTAAATAAAGAAGGGAGACATTTTCCATGACAAGTTTTAGCGCAGTGACACACAGTGGAAAAACCACTACTGCAAAGAACACAATTCTGAAATATATTCTGGAGGTAGCCTGTGTACAGAACTGGGAGGGAGGAGAAATGCATAAACAAATTTGTACCAGTGAGTGGTAAAATGTTTCTGCTACAATGGTTTTGAAAATACAGGGAAAGATAAGCCTTCAAAAAAGATTTAAATAATTACAATAACCTTGAGGGATGAAGGAAAGATTAAACAGACATCATAGAGGAAAGGAGGTAACTGCTATACCTGAATACTATCATTAGAGATAGGTAATTTTATGCCGCACAATACACTCCTGTAATGAGAAGGCTATAAAGCAGAAAATAGGAGGGAACAGACCTTAAATTTAGGGGGAAAGGGTTGAGAATAAGTCATTTAAATCACCTCTTACAATAATAGAGGAGTTAGTGAGGTAAATAATGCATGTATGTGTCAGTAGACACTGTTGGTCCAAATACCAAAACACTTCATGTGCTAAAGAAAGCACTGAGACACTTGTGAACATTTAAAGAATATTTCTTCAAGTGGCAGCAGTACAAAAACTTAGGCAATCACTTAATTTATGTTCAATAAGTAGAAATGCAAAACTTGCCTCATTAACTAAATCTAGGCTTCAAACAAATTTTTGCTCTTTTATGGCCTTCCAGCTTCAAATGGGTTAAAGTACATGTATTTGATATTCTCTATAAACTGGGATCTTTGTACAAGTCACATTTATCAACAGCCAAGAAAGACTTGTTCAACCTTTTTTGTTCTGAACAAGATGCTCAATCAGTGGGCTAGATTGGTGAGCTGTCCTGAATGAAAAAAATGTCTAAAGGATAAATTGACCTGTAATTTATCTAGCACTAAAAAGCATCAGGAACTTCATTTCACCACAAGAAAATTACACCCTGCAGCCTGGTATTTAAGGGGGTATATTCCTAATTATAGAGCCAGGTATGAGGTTTTCACTCAGATATATACTAACATGGTGCAGGTAAATCGATGGTTACCCCAGGCTCTGAGGTCATTTTAGAAGCTATTTCAATCATTTCCTATTAACTAATTTCAAATGAGAAGAAAGATAACAAGTTTCAAATTATAAGGCACATGACAGTCTAGTTTATTCACTGAAGAAATGTTAATTGTGATGATTTTTTAAAAATGTTTTTGGCGGTTGAACTAAAGGTAACTGGATATTTAAGTTTACCTACAAAATCCTCCCCAGCTATATGACACAGATTTGTGAAATTCAAGGACCTGTTTTTGTCACTGTTCCTATGAGTACAGAATCTTAAATATACCAACAATCTTTTTAACCACATGAATGTTTATCAGTCTTGAATACAAAATTTAAACCAAACAATTAGTATGTGTCTCAGAGGTTTGGAATCTTGTTTTTAAAAGTTTTGAGAAGGAAGTGACTGACATTATCAACTAGACCTACGCATCCGAGAACCGATGCAAATTTGTATCCACCGAAAAGACAACTCACCAAAGCCAGTGAACCATCATTTTACCTTGAAGGAGGGGCCCAAGGTCAAATCTGAAAACATCAGAAGATTCCCAGCCCATGACCTCCTATAAGTTGGTTTCATATTGCAAACCTCTAGGACCAATAATAAGCAAGTTATCAGCACTTTTAAGTTTGGCTATTGTCGTTTGACCTTGAAGGAGGGGTCCAAGGTCAAATCTTACCACACCATAGGATTCCCAGCTCATGATTTCCCATAGGTTGGTTTACCATCCCAAACCTCTAGGACCAATAATAAGCAAGTTATAAAGCACTTTTAAGTTTGGCTATCCTCGTTTGACCTTCAAGGAGGGGTCCAAGGTCAAATCAGACCACATCAAAAGATTCCCATCCCATGATTTCCTATAGGTTGGTTTACCATCCCAAACCTATACGACCAATACTAAGCGAGTTATAACCACTTTTAGGTTCCTCGTTCGACCTTAAAGGAGGGTCCAAGGTCAAATGTGACCACATCAAAAGATCCCAGCCCATGATTTCCTATAGGTTGGTTTGCCATCCCAAAACTCTAGGACCAATAATAAGGGAGATATAAGCACTTTTTATGACTGACAAAGAAACACCCGTGGCAGCCATCTTGTTTTCAAAATGAGGCCAAAAGTATTCCCAGTCAAGATCTTGTAATATGGAACATACCCTACGAATTTGAGATCTCTACCTATAATGTCCTTTGCTCTAGAGGGCCACAAAAAGTATTTGCTGAAAGTCGAAAAAACGCCTGTGGTGGCCATCTTGTTTTTCAAAATGAGGCCAAAAATATTCCCAGGCAAGATTTTATGGTTATGAATATATCCTGCAAATTTGAGAAGGCTAGATGTAATATTTTTTTTTGTTAGAGCGGTAACGGTGAAATCTCTACACACTGCAGCGGCGGCGTAACGAAGCAAAATCCATAGTATCCACCGGATGCTATCCAGTGGATACATTAAGCTTCACCTTATAGTAGTTCTATGACATAGATGTTTTACTGTGTGTGTAATTGTATCCACCGGAAGCATCCGGTGGATACATTGGTTTAGCGTCCGCTACGCCGCCGCCGCGCGTAGAGAGATTTTCGGCGTTAACACTCTAAGAGGAAAACAACAGCAGCTAGGTTCACCAAATTTGCAGGATATCTTCATTGGGGGGTAAGCTTCTCTGGGAAGGAAAATAGCCTCATTCTGAAAAACAAGATGGCCGCCAGGGGCATTTCTTTGAAAATAATCTACATTTTTCTACTGGCTGTTCCTCATAGGTAGAAGGTTGAATCTCTTCATAGGTGATATGTATGACACATATACATGTCCTCTATAACCTTGCACACATTTGACCTTGAAGCTCCTAATTCAAGGTCATCCACGGAGTGCCGAAGTAACCCACATAGCGGACTTTAAAAGTGCCTATATCTCCCTTATTATTGGTCCTAGAGGTTTTGGATGGTAAACCAGCATATAGAAAATCATGGGCTGGGAATCTTCTGGTGTGGTCGGATTTGACCTTGGGCCCCTCCTTCAAGGTCAAATGTGGATAGGCAAAGGTAAAAGTGCTTATAACTTGCTTATTATTGGTCCTAGAGGTTTGGGATGGTAAACCAACCTATAGGAAATCATGGGCTGGGAATCTTCTGACGTGGTCGGATTTGACCTTGGGCCCCTCCTTCAAGGTCAAACGAGGACAGCCAAACTTAAAAGTGCTTATAACTCGCTTATTATTGGTCCTAGAGGTTTGGGATGGTAAACCAACATATAGAAAATCATGGCCTGGGAATCTTCTGGTGTGGTCGGATTTGACCTTGGGCCCCTCCTTCAAGGTCAAACGAGGATAGCCAAAGGTAAAAGTGCCTATAACTTGCTTATTATTGGTCCTAGAGGTTTGGGACGGTAAACCAACATATAGAAAATCATGGGCTGGGAATCTTTTGGTGAGGTCGGATTTGACCTTGGGCCCCTTCTTCGAGGTCAAATGAGGATAGCCAAACTTAAAAGTGCTTATAACTCGCTTATTACTGGTCCTAGAGGTTTGGGATGGTAAACCAGCATATAGAAAATCATGGGCTGAGAATCTTCTGGTGTGGTCAGATTTGACCTTGGGCCCCTCCTTCAAGGTGAAATGAGGATAGCCAAAGGTAAAAGTGCTTATAACTCGCTTATTATTGGTCCTAGAGGTTTGGGATGGTAAACCAACACATTGGAAATCATCTGCTGGGAATCTTCTGGTGTGGTCAAATTTGACCTTGGGCCCCACGGTCAAGGTCAAATGAGGACAGCCAAACTAAAAAGTGCTTATAACTCTCTTATTATTGGTCCTAGATGTTTCGGATGGTAAACCAACATATAGGAAATCATGCACTTGGAATCTTCTGGTGTGGTCGGATTTGACCTTGGGCCCCTCTTCAAGGTCAAATGAGGATAGCCAAACTTAAAAGTGCTTATAACTCGCTTGTTATTGGTACTAGAGGTTTTGGTGCATTGTCTTTACGGTGGATACAATTTGCATCGGTTCTCCGATGCGCTAGGTCTAGTTTGTATGTATATCAGTGTACTGGGATTTCCACGGAATATACCTGTGGTATTAAGGGCTGTATGCACTAAAGTGATATGACAAACTCAGATATGAGTTCTATTTAAACTAAAGACACTGGTCAATATATTGTTTAATTAAACCAGCAATGAGGAAGTACTGTTAATTTTATATTAGGTCATTTGTTGGTATGCAACGGCTACCTACCGATCAACTAAATGCTGGAGAATTCTTCACTATAAAAATCACTTTGTATTGGTGTGAATAGCCAAGGTATATTATCTGAGTTGTAGGTTTATTGTCAAATCGTATTACATTGTCTTGTATGATGCCTTGTTGGTACATACAGGCCTTCTCAGTGATAAAAGGTGTCAAACTTGTGTATTTTGTACATACATCTGAAGGTTCTTGGATTCTATCATTACTTGCATTTGTTACATGCAAAAAAAATGCTCTTCCAAATTCCAAAATGGTTATTAACATTTTCATTTTCATATTTTTGTCATTATTTTTAGATTCCTACTGTCCTCCAAAACTAACAGGACCAACAGCATCCCCCAAACTGGTGACCTTGAAGCCTGGTACCAATGTGAAGGCCATTGCCCAGCAGAACTTCAAATCAATGAAGACACATTCCAATTCAGACTTGCAGCATGCAGCTATGCATGGAAATAGACACCATGACACAGACAGTTTGCCCAAAGAGGAAGACAGTTATCATAGCAGGAAGCAGAAACTCCGTCATAAAACAGAAAGAAGAAGATTAAGGCGATTGAAGCATCGTGAATCAATGTGGCTTCAAGAAGAGACATGATAAAGACTTGATACATGGGTGGACTACTTCAGTCTTGCTAACCGGTCTGACTGGTGTAAAGACTTGCCTAGCTCTTCTAGTCGTGATCTTTGCAGTGCTCACCTGCTTACTACTGTTGTGGTTTGGCTGATTGACACTTACCCAGCCAGGGGTATCAGTGAGCAAGTGAAACCTACTACTGTTTTGAACTTGAACACATTTGAACCAAGTTAAGGGACCATAAAATGTGTTTTCCTGACTATTACAACATTAGTGTCATGAGATCATTGAGATGCATATTTTGAAGTCCAAGTAAAAGGTGTTTTAATTGCAAACCGAGTATTTTACTTTCACATATTTTGGTGTCATTATTCATCATTGATTGCAAGAAAAAAAAGCAGAGACTTAGACTCCTTATCAATACAGCTGAACATCTTTCAGTTAAAATTAAATTGACTTACAAACACTTCCACATAGCCAGGAGTCTAAGACAATCAATGGGAAAGGTCCTCTAAGGAGTTAATAGGTACTTCCATTTATCTGTGAATTCTACTTATCAGAGGCCCACTGGCAGTAGAAGTGTGCATGTGTAACTGTAAAATTTGGGATTCAACTGTATAACGATTTTGTGCTTTTAAAAGGACTTATAATTGAAATAATAGTTCCCAGTTCAATTATATTAAGACTTACATTTTTTGTGGTGCTTTTTAGCAGGTTAATTTTATGGTGCTTAAATTATTTAATTAAAGTTCTATTTAGTTAAAATTTTGTATACATGTGTGCAAGTTAACTATTTCAAATATCAATCGATGAGCTATCTATGTAACTGGACTTTGAACTGCTCAGAGTTAACTGCTTTGGTGCATTGTTAGACTTTTGTAAGACCTTTGTAATGTTATTACCATTTCAAACAATTCAATATGGAAATAATCTACTTGATGCCTTTTAAATTATTTAAAAGATATTTAGTATGATTTAAAACTGCTGGCACTTTGAGGGACAGATTTATCAAAAATCTGAAATCAAATATATGTACTTATGATTACTTACATATGTATCATAAAGAGGTAATTATAATAGTTTTCAGAATAATTTAAGTCTTCCATAAATTCAAATGTGAAAAATAAATCATATTATATTTGTAAAATGATCATTCCTTTTAAATCTGAAACTTGCAGTCTACTTTGTCTTCTTTTGTGTGCAGTCTATCATTACAACTTGAGGAAGTAGCTTATTTCAATCAATGCAGTAGTTTACTTAATCTTTTTTTTGGCCAGAAATTGAACTCTCAATATAATGTATACTTGTAGTCTGTAAGTACAATGTTTACAGAATATTAAATCTAGTCAAAGTGATTTAGCCATGTAAATATACATATATATGCTGAACATATATGTACAAAGTGTGTGAATTTAATCTAAACATAACTGGCAAAGCATGGATGGACCTCTTCTACAATTGAAATAAATAGAGTAAGAAATCTAAAATTCGCCAGGAATCTAAAATTCGCCACCTGTAAAACCTTAGTTAATTTTATGAAGAAAATGATGTTTTTGTCTAAAAATTGGTATTTTTCAGTTCAAAAAGCCATAATTTACTATATATTCAACAAATTTCACCACAATTCATTTATTTTATTAGTATTTTCACATGTGGCGAATTTCAGATATGTGGCGAATATTAGATTTCTTACTCTATATATTTAGTAATGGAATCTATCTGTTTCACGAACAATGGAAGATCACAGAAATGACAAGTATGCTGGATTGACTCAACAACTTCATTCATTGTAAAAACTTGATTTATGATACAAAGCTTCTTCCAAAACCGCATACAATAATAACCTTTCTATCAAAACACTTAACAACATATTTTACTGTAAAATTAATTCTGTGACAGTTATTTTTCTGAATAGCACTTGTTGATAGCCCCCATATTCTCCAGTGAGAAAATGCTTCAAATGAAGGAGTTTACACATATATGCATCTAACACAAGTGATGTTTTTACATATAATTTATGAAACAGGTTCATGTGTGTAACTTGGGAATATCAAGTTGACATCTGTAATATGATACTTTGTTTATCTACTTCAAAACAGCAGAATCAAATTCAATGCATTCATTAAAACAGTTAGGAATACAGCATAGTATTATTACTTAACTCTGCATGTTAGCCACAGCTACAATGCACTTGTTTACTGTGTGTGTCACAATATTTTGAAATTTTTCGCTTTTCAGTTATATCTGTATAAATATATTCATCTCACTGTTATACTTCTACTCAAAATCACTGTCAACATAAAGTACTAAGAATGGGAGGGGAATACCAGAAAGTACCAGATACTGTTATTTATTTGGAGTGGTGGCAGCAGTGGTTGTGGTGGCAGCAGCAGCAACAAATACTTGGCAAATTTCAATTAACTATACATTTATACATCCTCAGTATCTTTCATCAAATTTTTATATTGAAATGGAAACTTTGTACTTATAAAACCTTTTTTGGGGGACTGACTGTCTCTTGTTTTAATCATAATAAGGTTGACATATCAGTTTCATATATAGTAGTAAAGCTGTGCTGTCATTTATATGGATAATATACAATCATTCTGTCAATTTTCTGTGGTTTTGTCAGGAATTTTGTGACACATATGAGGACTTAAAGAAAATATATTATTCTGTTTAGAATAAACAGCTATAACTTACATTAACTTTAAAACTGACACCAATTGTTTGAATATAAAATAAAATCAGGCATTTCTTTACTTATTTGAAGATATTTCTGATTTGGTGAAAATAAATTTTGGAAACGCCACTTTTACTCAAAATATACAACTTTTTTATTGCTTTTATAAAATATCAGGTATATCAAGGGGTAAAATGTACGTCTTTTCAAGAACTGTTTTTTAACCTACAAAGAAGTTTTTACAAATTTCTACCAAAATCTATGTAAAAAACTGGAATATCAGTATTCTGTTAACAACAGTAAGTAATATTTAATAAATATAAAAACTAAATATGACTTTTATATTGAGTTGTATAGAATTAACTTATGTTTTCTTTGTTTCTGAATAAATTCTTGATCAGATGATACTATTGTGTGTATATGTCTTTGTAATGACACTACCAGCTAAAATGTTCCATTATACCTTCAAACTACTTCATTTAAAATAATCAAAAGCTACATGGTTACGATTCAGTCACTTTGGGATCTATACCAAGTAAAAAACATGACATACAGGCCTTTATGTACAATTTTGTTTATTGCAGCTTCAAAAGGCCAAAAAAATCCATGAGTGGCAACTATTTCCATCTTTAAACATCATAAAAATATGTAGTTTTGAAAACATTTAAAGATGGAAAAAGTTGCTAAGAATTACATGGGGAAATGTTCTAAGTGATAAACTTGGGGACTGGAAAATAACTTCCAAGTTTCCCAATTCAGGTGAGGCCAAGAATTGGACCCCAGAAATAGAAGATGGGTGTGTTACCCCTGATATCACTATGCCCCCACTCATATCTGAAAGAATGAAGTATAGATTGGTCAATTTAACCACTCTGATCCGTAATAAAAAATGGGGTCAAAAGTTTTTCTCAGCAAGGGTAATGTTAGGGCATGCCATTAATATTTCCCACATGTCACAGGCTGGATTTAAACCAGGGACCCCAGTAATGAGAGACAGGTGATTATTTGACAGACTGAATACTTTCTAGGCCACTGAGGGCTTTAAAGGCTCATTAGTGTCCGCTGAGACTATCATTTATAGATTGAACTCAAAATACAAACTATGATGAGTAAACTGAAATAATGGCATCAGATATGCCCTTATTACACAGCCAGGGAAACTAGGCTAAGTGTTAGACAACACAAGGAATAGAAAAGGTAAAAAAAGTACAAAGACAAGGATTTTTTTCAGAACAGACAATGTAATTTATGTAAAGGTGCAGGAGAAATAACACCTGAAAAAGAGAAAATAAATGTACAAACTATCAAAACAATTTAATGAAAAGATTACAGCATTAGTTTGTAAAATCAAAGTTACAAAGCTATAAAATTTATTTATTCATTTATTGAAAATGAGCTGTCAATGGAGATAAATACATAAAAATAAATGTAACAATCAGATACAGCAATCCATACAGGAATATGTCTAGCATGCTGCAGTGGCAATATTATATGGCAGAGCAATAGGTTAAAGATACCAACAAAGTCATACCATTACAATGCACACCTAACTCCCCCACAACCAATCTCACTACTAAGTTTCAACTTCCTACAAATTACGGTTTCTGAGATATACCCCGAACAAGATTTTAAAGATCATGGTCATTACCACAAGGTCAAAGGTCAAATTAAGGCCACACCAAGATTTTGCACCACACCTACATCTCCCAATCAATGTCAATACAAAGTATAAATTTTCAAGACCTCACAGTTTCAGAGATACAGTCTGGACAAGATTTTACCCAACACCCATCCACCTGAACCTACCAGCCCACAGATCCAGATGCCATAGGTGAAAAAAATACACAACATTGAAAGGCTGTGGGGTTAAAATCTATCCCTTTAAAAACCATTACCCAATGCTGAAGAACTGTAGTGGAAATAAACAGATCATACAGAATTTGGAGCCATATGAATTATATTCTCAAATCACTGTACATAAACGATTGGAGGCTGAATACACCTATTTGACCTTTCTCTACAAATGTTTAGTCAACACTCTCAGTAAGTCTCTATTTTATTGCACAGCTCAACAGTGTGATTTGCAATAGCCTGCAGAAACCTTTTCCAAAACCAACAGTCTGTTGTTAATATGATTCAAGTTATAAAAGTGCCCCATGATGAACTTCGTTCTGTTTGCCACTGTGAGTGGTTTTACTCAAATGTATATCACAAAATAGCACTTTTTGTCATTTCATAATGTTAAATGCAATATTTTTATAAACTACTGTTATTTGTTAATTAGCAAGTATCCTGAGTTGTACTATGCTATTAAAATTAACTTTTAATGCATGTTACCCAAATGCCTTATACAGTGTAATTATAAGAACACGTTTTATGTGTATTAATTTAGTTCTTATCTTTCACTCCAATTATTTGGTGCAAGTGCATGTGATTTCATTTGTACCCATGATTTAACCCTCATGCTGTAGGTCTTTCACAGACCTTACAGGGCAGTGAACTTTTAGTTAATGCTACACAAATATACACTGAAATATCAGGAAAACAACAGTAGCCCCTGTTTACAAACATTTACCACATCTCAACAAAATATGTACAACATTGTAAGAACCCTTAAACAAATATCACATAAACTGACCCATGAAATTAATGAAATGCCTAATGTTTAAACAGATTTTTATCTGTTAATTTTCTCTTGAGAACAGTGTTATTTAATATTACATATTGTATAGTTACAGAGTATCCCCCAAATCATTCAAATTTAAAAAATCATTGAATTTTCACTGATCCTGTTCAACATGGATGTGAAACTGACAAAACTTGTGATGTTTCTCCAGTGAAAATAAGTCTTATAACCTGCTCCTTACAGTTTTTACAGATAAGTTGCAGAACAAAGCCCAATTAACTATCAGGAAGCAGAGAAGATGAATTGGTGGACTAGTGTAATTAACCCCTTAAAGACCTTATCTGTCGACTAGCAGTGGATAGCAATGTGTATTCTACAGTACCATGTCTGTTGCTTAGCAGTCGACACCCCCATATGATATGCCAGCTTTCCTTCAGCACTGTAGAATTGAACGTTTTGGTATACTGAGATACGTTATTTTAAATATTATGTATGAGGATGTTATGGATAACGTAAATCACTTGTGGTCTTTGTTTTATCAACTTAAACTGTCTGTAAGCTCTTCATGACGTATTTTCCTTCAGTATAGTAAAATAGTTCTCCCTTGGTGGTGAAGGGGTTAATCTTCTCATGGGAAAGGAATAACTAGCTTCATTTTTACGGAATTATGTACACAATTAGTCACAGCAAACAAAATATTATTTGTAACACACCAAAGATAATTTGGGATGGCCTTAAAATTGGATGTGAGCAATTTATTCCCAAAGACATTTAAATATGTTTAAAAAATGTTACAAGCATCTACAATCTTTTCAATTTGGTTTGCAACTTTCTTGAGTGAAAAATAAGGTTGTTTGATATCCACAATTTTTCTCTCCACTTTAAACATGAGCTCATGTGAAAATATATAGCAGGACTGTTTCAGTTAATAAAGTACAGTGAATCTCTTGCAATAATTAACACTTGTGATCACCCTACTGTGTAATCAATTTCAGCTGCATAAAATAAAATACAGTGCTTGTGAGGATAAAGTAAATATTTAACTCACAAAAGGTTAAATTGCAATAAAATTTTTATAGCTTGGTGTTCAGACTTAATATCATAATAGTGCGGAATCTGGTAAAGACTAACATAATGGTGCTATTTTGTCACCTCTTCCAAGGATGTTGACACTTTTGTATACACAAGAATTATAGGTTCTACTGATATGCCTTGTTATTCCCATTGAAAAGTAAGACTTTGTATAAACAGTTAAGTTCTATTTATGGTCACTTTCTTAAGTAGAACTTGTAGTTACCCTGGTATTTTGCACTTATAACTGTTGGGAAAAAGAAACTGCTTCTACTTATGGCAATAGTCTACTGAAGGCAGTTCTACTGTACAAGTCTATATTTGCTGCAAGCAGAACTATTTCTGAAATCACTATATTTGAAAATGTCATAGTTTAGGAGGTAACAGTAGGAATTGTACATATATTTGATGACATGTGTGTTTCAAATCTGCAATAGCCTTGTTTTGAACAAAGGTGCAAGCCAAGAGACAAATCAATGACATAACGTCCTCATGTATAAAGTCAAAGCTTGCATCTCCATTTCTCTTTTGGAAACTGTGGTCATACTGGGACAGGTTATCAGTTTCTCTGTTGCCACAAGCTGGATTTGAACCCGAGACCACAGAATAAAGAACAAAACCATGATGTGTTAAACTTAATGGCCAATACTCATGCACAAAAAAACACTTGGAGAAAGCCTCACTTTATTATGGGGATATCTGTAAAACAAGTGATTTACTCAAAGCCAAAATGTCACATTAGCTGTTACTCAATTAGCTATGGAGCTATTATGCTCTGAAAACATTCCACAACAGACACCATAAAGAAGCAGGTGAACAACAGCTTACTTAAAAAAAACCCTCTAAATTCAATAAATTTAAACTTACAAGTGATTTACTCAATGGCAAAATATCAATGAAGTTATTACTTAGTTACCTATGAAACTACAGCTTTTTAACTTCTCCATGATACAGCGACCGAACAATAAATTTTAGCAAAAGGCAGTCATCTTGGAATTATAAGCAATTTACTCAGTATCTGCTACTACTTTTACTCATTATAAAGACCGGAAGTGCGCAGTGAACGAAAACTCGTCTGTGCGCATAGAATCAGCACGGAGTAAAACCTCTAATAATGGCCCGCTGAGAAACGGAAGTGCTGTTTCGATTGCTCGATTGTATGTCGATAGTAAAATTGTCTGCTTTTACGAGAGCGATCATGCATTCAAAACAATATGGCGACGTCCTTGTTCGTGTCACCTCATAAAAATAAAGGCATGTTTCTTGAACCAGATAGGCCGGTCTTTATAATAGTAATAAATACCTCATGCTTGGGCGTTTGTTACAGGATATACGCCCGGCAAAAATTCTTTAATAATGCCCTTGCGCCTGACGGCGCTCTGGCATTATTTGGAATTTTTTGCTGGGCGTATATCCTGTAACAAACGCCCCACAATCGGTATTTATTACTACAGTAAAACCCCATTCACACTGCAGGCGGTATACTCCATGGTTAGGATGCCTCGTATCTTCCAAGATTTAGTGTACCCATATGGTATGATGCACATGGTCACAGATGAGACCCGGTGTGTAACGTCAACAACAGTAGGACGACAGTAGTACAAAAGTTGATGAACGAGAGGCAACCTCCATTGTCCTCAAATCACATTCGGTAGCCGTCGGATGAACATGTGCTACCAAAGCAAGACTGAATCACAACCTTCTATAGTCCACAGACCACGCCTTCAGTTACCCTATGGGAAATTTATCAGTGGAATGTCACAGTGAGAAATTCAGAGGTGGAAATTGTAACAAATTTTATTGTAATTTAACTTTTTACAAGTTAAATACTTACCTTATCCTCACAAGTGCTTGGTTTGGTTTTGTGGAGCAAAAGCATCGACCGACGAGTCTTTTAATAAAGACTTTTCTTGTCGAGAAGTGACCCCTTTGTCTGCGAATATCCGCGCATGCGCTGACACCGTAGATGAGAGTGACTGTCTAGAAACTCTTCATTATATTTTTGGTCCCCAAGATAACAAATTAGAGGGGAGGTAGGGTGGGTTTATCCTTGTGAGGATAAGGTAAGTATTTAACTTGTAAAAAGTTAAATTACAATAAAATTTGTTACATTTTATTGCGTAAAATAGCCTTACCTTATCCTCACAAGTGCTTGAATGCAACCATAACAGGTGGAGGGAATTTGTTGTAACCACACTGTAAGATGATTGTCAGACAAGGGGTCACTATGTAAAGCACTTTGATAAGAGGATAAGATAAGCTTAAGTACGCCACATCTCAGATTAAGCAGTACTTCTTTAGCAATAATGATAAGTAACTTTGCTAACCTTGGATTTCAGTGGCTGATGTAGTTGTAAATGTCAGCAGTCGTTGCAAAATAAACATCATGAAGTCCTCTTAACTAGTCAACAGTGAAGGTCAGAGGAGTCTTCCTATACCCTCAGGCTGGCTGCCGTCATTCTATAAGAAGAAGCCTCCGAGCTGGAGCTGTAATCCTAACTACAGATGATTATGGAGCCATCTGAAGGAAAGAAAATAAAATACAAATGTCAGTAAGAAATACTGGTATGTATGGAGAACGATGAATATGTATGTCATAAATTAAAATGAAGACGTACTTAAACACTGACAATATGTTGAGCTGAGACCACTGGGCCTAATTTATAGTCAGACTGGTCATGAGATTGCCAAGCTACATCCTTCAAATAAAATGTGGTAAAGGTGTTGTGACTCTTCCAATAGCAGGAGCCTAAAATCTGCTCAAGCGAAGCCCCACCCTTGAAAGCTAAAGATGCAGACATGGATCGGATGTCATGTGCCTTAATATGAAGATCCTGAGAATCAGCCTTAGAGGATTGATATGCTAGTAAAACAGTTTGTTTAATCCAGGAAGATATGGTAGATCTCATGATATCTCTGTCAAAGCCTTCTTTAAATGATATGAATAGGAGGTTCTTTCCCCTCCTCAACTCATTGGTTCTGTCTAGATAGTATCTAAGTGCCCTGACAGGACATAAGGTCATATCCTCAGTCAAATCCGAGCTAAGGAAAGGTTTTAAGGCTGGAATGACCACTGGTCTTAATAAGTCTGGACCATCTGATGCCAATTGATTCTTTGCAAGGAAAGCAGGAGAAGGAGAGATGGTGACCTCCTTCCAGTGAGGTTTGTGTCTAAGAGAGGAGTATGTCCAAGAATGCACCTCCCCCCTTCTTTTGCCAGATGCCAATGCCATCAAGAAGACAGTTTTTAAAGTCAAAATCTTTAGACTTGCATCTTTTAATGGTTCAAAAGGAGCCTTTGTCAATGCCAAAAGTACCAAAGATAAATCCCATGAGGGTATTCCCCTATTAGCAGTAGGCTTATCTCTATAGAAGCTGGCAATAAGCCTGTTCAAGTCAAGACTCTTGCTCACCTCTTGGCCAAAGTGACCTAAATGATCGGCAATAGCAGTTCTGTAGCCTGCAATAGTAGCAGGTTTGAGATTTTTGACAGTGAAAAGATAATTCAAGAAATCTGCAATTTTTGAGATAGTAGGCTCTGAGCTGACCACCTGACTCTGTTGGCACCAGAGTTCAAAAATGGACCACCTTGATTCGTACAATCTTCTAGATGAGGGTCTTTGAGGTGCCTTAATTCGCTCTACCACCTGCTCAGAGAAAGATTCAAGTGATTCTGAGTGGTGTCCAGGTGCCAAACATGAAGATTCAGATACAACAGATTCTGATGGTATTTGTGACTGAATGGTTGTTTTAACAGATGAGGCCAGTGAGGTAGCTGCAATGGAGATTTGGTTGAAAGATTCACCAGATCCCAAAACCAATGCATCATGGGCCACCCTGGTGCTACTACTATCATTCTGCACCTGTAGGTGTTCATTTTCTGTATGACCTTTGGTATGAGAGCTACAGGACAATAGGCATAGCCGTCCAGACCCTCCCAAGAGATGTTCAATGCATCTATGTTCAGTGCATTTGCATCTGGGACTGGAGAAACATAGAGTGGAAGTTTGTGGTTCATCTTGGTGGCAAACATGTCTACCATTGGTTTGTGCCAAACTTGGCAAATTAAGGTGAATATTTGAGGATGAAGTGACCACTCTGTCTGAATTATTTTGTCCTTCCTGGAGAGACTGTCGGCTATGACATTGAGGCAACCCTGAATGTGTCTGGCTCTTATGAGTATATTTCGAGGATTGCAGTAGGCCATGATGCGCCAAACCAGGAGACACATGTCCCATGAGTGTGTTCCCCCTTGTTTGTTCAGATAACTGACTACAGTGGCGTTGTCTGTTGCTATGAGAACCCTCTTGTCTAGAATTCTGTTTTGAAAGTTTTTTAAGGCCAGAAATACCGCCTTCAACTCTAGGACATTGATATGAAGCAATTTTTCCTGATCTGTCCAATTGCCACTGACTGTCAGATTTTCTAAATGAGCTCCCCAACCCTGGTTTGACGCATCTGTGAAAATAAGGGTATTGTGTTCCTGAGGATGTAAAGGACAACCCTTTTCTAGATTTTTGGGGTTTTTCCACCACTGAAGATAACTTTTCAGAAGATTTGAAACCAGAATCTTCAGGTCTAGAGACTGGGGATATTGCCAATGTGTCTTCAGGTACCACTGAAATGGACGCATGTGGAGCCTGCCCATTGGTATTGTCTTTTCTAGGGATGCTAGTACACCTATCAGGGACATAAGCAACCTTGGGGTTGTTAGTGATACAACCTCCATGTCCTGAACAGCTTTTGCTAGAATTTTCAACTTCTTTTGGGTTGGAAAGACCTTTCCTTGTAACAAATCGAAATGGTAGCCCAGAAAGTCGATTTTTTGTGTAAGTTCGAGCTCTGATTTTTCGAAGTTTATCACGAAACCTAGTTCCTGGACTGTGTGAAGGAGTTCTTTTGTCTGGCTCATGCACTGGTGTTGGGAGCTTGCCCTTAACAACCAGTCGTTCAGGTATTGGTGAACTCGAATTCCGCGAGACTGAAGAACAAGTTTTGCTTCTTTTACAATCCGCGTGAACTCTAGTGGTGCTGTTGCTAAACCGAAAGGGAGAGCTTTGAACTGATACGTTCTGTTGTCTACATGGAAGCGTAGCAAGTGTTGAGAGTCCGGATGTATGGGCACGTGAAAGTACGCGTCTTTTAAATCTATGGACACTACCCACTCGCTCTTTGTCAGAGAATTTCTTATAATTTCTGCAGTTTCCATTTTGAAGGTCGGTACATGCATGTAGCTGTTCAGAACACTGAGATCTATTACTGGCCGCCATTTTTTGCCGGGTTTCGGTACAAGAAATAATCTGCTTGAGAAACCTGGAGTTGTGCAGTCCTTGAGATGGTAAATTGCGTCTTTTTGAAGCATTTGAACTACGCAATCTTGAAGGAAGCCATGTTTTTCCTGTCTGTCGTACCCGCTTTGCATTATGGGATAAACAGACAGGGGCGGATTCGATTGGAGAGGAATTCGGTAACCCCACCTCAAGATCTGCACAACTCTGGGATGACAATAAAGATTCTCCCATACCTGCCAAAAATGCTGCAAACGGCCCCCATGGTAAGTAACTACGCTGTAGTCACCTACGCTTGCTTCCACCTCTTCTGGAAGGCTGAGAAGAGTGGAAGTTCGATTTCTTGAAGGAAGATGAGTTTTGTTCACGAAAACTCTTCTGGTTGTAGTTGGAATGCTGTTTATTGGTATTCCTGTCATCAGAGTGTCTTTTGAAACTAAAGGAAGACTTCTGATCTGTTCTAGGCCTTTTTGGAGACTTTTGAATCTTCTTTTCAACTTCATTCAACACAGTTGGACAAAAAAGATCATGAGATTTGAACCCCGTCCTCCTTAGTCTGTTGAAATCGTGTTCGTTGAGGTTGGGAGCAAGATTCTTGAGTACCGTATCTCTTCTTGCCAGTTCCAAGTTGCAAGATGCAGCAATCGAATTATCAGTCACGTTTTCTAAAGCCTTTTCAATAGAAGAAATACAGCTAAATTGAATCTGAAGGCCAGACAGCATAGTTTCTAACTCTTTGATGATGGCTTGATCCTTTGTGGAGGATTTTAAAGTCAACATGGTGGACTCCAGGTTATTGGCTGTCTTTTCTATGGCATTGAGAAAGAAATGTACATAAGAAAGGATCTGTACATGCTCCCTGCTTACTGTTTCTAACAGAGTATGTTGCTTCATGGGAATACGAACTGAAGACGGCATAGGCCCAGGAAATGATGAGCGAAAAGAATCCTGGCATCTTGGAGCTTGGAATGAAAAGTCCGCAGACGTGGACTTATAAAACTTCATTGGTGCCCTTGTGAAAAATAAGAAATTGTCATAGTTCAAAGGGTTAGTCTTTAGAAGGTGAGATTGATCTTGCTGAGGATTTCCAGAGGACTTCTTTTCATAAAAATCCCATCTCTCCAATACTCCATCTACAGGAGGCATGACCATTGGTAATAAAGACGATTTTCGCTTGTCTTTTTGTCTAGAACCAAAAATGCGGGAAGGTTGTTCGGAGAATTGCTCAGGAATAGTGAGTTGTAACAAAGAACACACCGCAGCAAGGGTTTGTCTGTAGGAAGGGTCGTCTTCAATGTCATCAGGTGAGGGCGATCTGTCACGTTTCTTTGAGTTGTTTAACTCTTGAAAGGTGGAGTCTTCGTCTGAGGCTTCGCCTTCCTCAGAATGAATAGACACAGAAACCTCGCTGTTTCTGTCTTTAAGAGCAGTTAACTGGCCCTGCATATCATCTAATCTCTGTAAAATAGTTTGAAGGGGGTCTGTCGTAGTTCCCTCTGTTGTAGGTCGTGGATTGGAAGAAACTGGGTTCTGGTGGCACTCCACCCCCAGTAAAGCATCTTCAATCTCTTGAGACACCACGCTAGGTGTAGATTTTTCTTTTCTTTTACTCTTATGGATCAGTTTACGCTTCTGATCCTCAGAGAATTGTAGACAAATGAAGCAATCTTCTTCTTTATTCTTCACACAAACGTCGTTGCCACGACCCTTTTCTCTGCATGGAAAGCAAAATTGATGACAATCCCAGTCAAATAAAGGATGTCCGCATCCTGGTGCATGTTTAAGTTTCTTTGAGTTTTTGACCTGCGCATCGGCCATGATGATAGAAGAAGAAACGATGCTGCTCCCAGTATGACAAAAAATGTAATGAAGAGTTTCTGGACAGTCATTCTCGTCTACGGTGTCGGCGCATGCGCGGATATTCGCAGACAAATGGGTCACTTCTCGACAAGAAAAGTCTTTATTAAAAGACTCGTCGGTCGATGCTTTTGCTCCACAAAACCAAACCAAGCACTTGTGAGGATAAGGTAAGGCTATTTTACGCAATAAAATTAAAATTTCCATGGGGACGCTCAAGGAATTGGACTGTTTGCCACTGTGTCACATGTTTGCATACAGACGTCAGACGGCAGTTAAAGGACAGGGGTGTTTCGCCCAAAGCAAAAGAGGTATTACCTATATACCTAGATCTACAAAACCTACAAAAATATGAAGGACGTAAGAAAAAAAGCACTAACTAAAAATAGGACGCCCTGTTGATAGTAGCTGCGACATATGAACAGAAACAGGATAGCATAGAAGAACACACATTATCATGTGTAATGTCCACCCCATGAACCTTTTGTCAGAATTGTACAGTAGTCTTACAAGACCCTGTTTCATTTGTGAAATATATCAATGATGGTTAAATATTTATTGGTGTACATGTAAATTATTTCAGCTTCATGCCTTTTTGCATTGGTTGGGTCGAAAATTTTGACGAAATCACTCTATCTTGCACGGTTAAGAAGATAGAAGCAAATTTCTGTTTTTCTAATTTTGGCAAAAATTTGAAAATTCAAAATGGCCGCCATTTTTGGGAAGAGGAAAATTTTTTGAAAATTGCCAAGAGTACATTTCTTAGATACCCTGTGGGTCGAAAATTTCACCGAAATAACTCTATTTTGCACGGTTAAGGCAAATTTGTGCCAAAATTTTGGGCCAAAATTCGAAAATTCAAAATGGCCGCATTATGTGGGGAGGGGAAATTTTTTTTGAAAATTGCCAAGAGTACAATACTCAGATACTGTGTGGGTCGAAAATTTTGACGAAATCGCTCTATCTCGCACGGTTAAGGAGATAGAAGCAAATTTGTGTTTTGCAATTTTTGACAAAAATTCGAAAATTCAAAATGGCCGCCATTTTTGAGAAGAGGAAAATTTTTTGAAAATTGCAAAGAGTACATTCTTTAGACACCCTGTGGGTCGAAAATTTCGACGAAACCACTCTATCTCGCACGGTTAAGGAGATAGAAGCAAATTCGTGTTTTGCCATTTTTGGCAAAAATTCAAAATGGCGGCCATTTTTGGGGAGGGGAATTTTTTTTGAAAATTGCAAAGATTACATTCCTTGGATACCCTATGGGTCAAAAAT
Source organism: Sabellastarte sp. h YS-2021 (assembly GCA_964017235.1). Taxonomy (NCBI): domain Eukaryota; kingdom Metazoa; phylum Annelida; class Polychaeta; order Sabellida; family Sabellidae; genus Sabellastarte; species Sabellastarte sp. h YS-2021. Next base: position 80,996,145 of record OZ024932.1, on the reverse strand, counting down.
TTTGACGAAATCGCTCTATCTCGCACGGTTAAGGAGATAGAAGCAAATTCGTGTTTTGCCATTTTTGGCAAAAATTCAAAATGGCGGCCATTTTTGGGGAGGGGAAATTTTTTTGAAAATTGCAAAAATTACATTCCTTAGATACCCTGTGATTCAAAAATTTTGACGAAATCGCTCTATCTCGCACGGTTAAGGAGATAGAAGCAAATTTGTGTTTTTCCATTTTTGGCAAAAGTTCGAAAATTCAAAATGGCCGCCATTTTTGGGGAGGGGAAATTTTTTTGAAAATTGCAAAGATTACATTCCTTAGATACCCTGTGGGTCGAAAATTTCAACGAAATTGCTCTGTCTCGCACGGTTAAGGAGATAGAAGCAAATTTGTGTTTTGCCATTTTTGGCAAAAATTCGAAAATTCAAAATGGCCGCCATTTTTGAGAAGGGGAAAATTTTTTGAAAATTGCAAAGAGTACATTCTTTAGATACCCTGTGGGTCGAAAATTTCGACAAAATCGCTCTATCTCACACGGTTAAGGAGATAGAAGCAAATTCGTGTCAAAAATTCAAAATGGCGGCCATTTTTGGGGAGGGGAAATTTTTTTGAAAATTGCAAAGATTACATTCCTTGGATACCCTATGGGTCAAAAATTTTGACGAAATCGCTCTATCTCGCACAGTTAAGGAGATAGAAGCAAATTCGTGTTTTGCCATTTTTGGGGAGGGGAAATTTTTTTGAAAATTGCAAAGATTACATTCCTTAGATACCCTGTGGTTCAAAAATTTTGACGAAATCTCTCTATCTCGCACGGTTAAGGAGATAGAAGCAAATTTGTGTTTTGCCATTTTTGGCAAAAATTCGAAAATTCAAAATGGCCGCCATTTTTGGGGAGGGGAAATTTTTTTGAAAATTGCAAAGATTACATTCCTTAGATACCCTGTGGGTCGAAAATTTCGACGAAATTGCTCTGTCTCGCACGGTTAAGGAGATAGAAGCAAATTTGTTTTTTGCCATTTTTGCAAAAATTCGAAAATTCAAAATGGCCGCCATTTTTGGGGAGGGGAAAATTTTTTGAAAATTGCAAATAGTACATTCCTTAGATACCCTGTGGGTCGAAAATTTCGACGAAATCGCTCTATCTCGCACGGTTTAGGAGATATGAGCACATTTGCCTTTTTCAGTATTCAAAATAGCCAATTACTCATTTATTTAATTAATTACTCACTCATCTATGAAGCAATTACCCCCAAAAGCAATCCCATACAAGCTATTAACCCAATGAACCTCCATACCAAATTTCAGAAAGATAGGTTTAATAGCATTCCTTAAAATGTCTGGAAACCAAAGAGATACTCAAAAGTAGCAAAGTAGCTATTACTCAGTGAGCTATAGAGCTATCATCACCAAAAGCAATCCCACACAAGCTATTAACCCAATAAGCCTGCATGCCAAATTTGGTAAAGATAGGATAAGAACTGTTGCCTAAAATGTCTGGAAACCAAGTGGGACGGCGGACGGCGGAAAAAGCAAAAATAATATGTCCACCCCCCAGTGGGTGGACATAATTATTCAAGCAAAACAACTCACAGCCTGTCACTGTCAAGGAAACGGCATGACACATACACACGCAAAAGGTATTTAATAATCTCCGACCCTGCAGGTTGGTGGAAGATAATCAAAACATAATACATGTATGTGAAAAGGTGTACAACTAGAATATACCGGGTAAATCTGGCTTACTTGAGAGATGATATGCTGTCATCAGCTTTGCCACCAAGTTTCCCAACACTAAAGGACACTGCTTCTATATACCACCTGGAATTATACATACATAATTACCTTAACCAAGGTTATGAAGCTTCCATGAAAAAAATACACAACCTTAATATGTTTGTTTTGTTAAAGGTTTTATTTAAAATTAAAACACTGTCCACATCTATTGTAAACTCAAGGCTCCTCAAAAAATTTAATTTTAGATAAAAGATTTTCTGCAGTACAGCAAACTTCTTTTATGAAGTATTTTGAATGAAGAAGAACCACATTCTCTAGTACCGATATTACCAGGAACTATGCCTAAGCTGGATGTTATCCAGGGGTCCCAATTATCAAAAAAAATATATAGTCAGGGGTCTGAAAACTTTACTGGACATAGGCCAAAAAATATAGATGAAAAACTTACAAATTAAAGTAGATATTTTGCCTACAAATGCACAAAATTTCTGCAGGTTGCACTTCTGGCAGAACGAGAAAAGGGTGAAATTCCTACAAAAACTGCCCAGTACTTAGTAAGTGCTGCAGATAGAGGTCTGCAGTTTGATATAAGAAAGAAAATAAAGAAAAATGTGAAATCCTGATTGTTTGTGAGACTGTTGAGATAGTGACCAAGTTCCAATTTAACCCAATATTGACTGGCTCTTTAGCTGACATACACATGGTTTATTACTACCTCCCAATTTCTTTTAAAAGCCAAAAAGGAGGGAGATACAATCCAAAAACAAAATAGGATCAGAGATGCCCATACCCCAAAGCCTGGGGAAACTGTTTTCAACACCGTTAGATATATAAGTGTTAAACAGTACAAAGATTGGGATACTTTCACAGCAGTTTCAGTTATATAAAGGTCCAAATAAAGCTTAAGCAGACAAATTAATGTCTAGGAGAAAGAAAATGTATGTAAAGATGATTTATTAAAACAAGACAATTCAACAGCAAGATGACAGCACAAATCAGTAAACTAAAGAGTATGACGCTGTAAAATTTATTAATAGGAAAATAGATGTCAATGAAAATAGCACAATTGTGTAAAGGTATATATGATAATCACTTGCATTAATCCATATATCTTTGTCATAAGAGAAAGACATAACCAATGTCCCCACCAAGTATCAACTTCCTACACCTTATGGTGTCTGAGATATAGCCCCGACAAGATTTTACAGGTCAAAGTCTCTACGGCAAGGTCAAATCAAGGTCACACCATGACATTGCACACCTACTACCCCCAACAAATGTCCCCACCAAGTATTAACTTCCTACACCTTACTGCTTCCGAGACATACCCGGAAAAGATTTTATAGGTCAAAGACACTACGCCAAGGTCAAAGGTCAAATTGAGGTCACACCATGACGTTGCACACTTACTACCCCAACCAATGTCCCTACCAAGTATCAACTATCTGGACCTTACGGCTTCCAAGATATAGCCCGGACAAGATTTTATAGGTCAAGGTCATTATGGCAAGGTCAAATCAAATTGAGGTCACACCATGATGTTGCACACTTACTACCCTCAACCAATGTCCCTACCAAGTATCAACTATCTGGACCTTACGGCTTCCAAGATATAGCCCAGACAAGATTTTATAGGTCAAGGTAACTACAGCAAGGTCAAAGGTCAAATCAAGGTCACACTATGACATTGCACACCTACCACCCCCAAACAATGTCCCTACCAAGTTTCAACTTCCTATACCTTATGGTTTCCGAGATATAGTCCGGACAAGATTTTATAGGTCAAGGTCACTACATCAAGGTCAAAGGTCCAATCAAGGTCACACCATAACACTGCACACCTACAACCCCCAACCAATGTCGCTACCAAGTTTCAACTTCCTACACCTTACGGTTTAGATATAGCCAGGACAATATTTTATAGGTCAAGGTCACTATGGCAAGGTCAAGTAAAGGTCATACCATAACATTGCACACCTACACCCTTTAACTAATGTCCCTACCACGTATCAAATTTCTACACCTTACAGCTTCTGAGAGATAGCCCAGACAAGATTTTTAAACTCATGGTCACTAGGGCAAGGTCAAACAATGACATTGCATACCTACACCCCCAACCAATGTCCCTACCAAGTATCAACTTCCTACACCTTATGGTTTCTGAGACACAGCAAATCTTTCCCTGCCGCCCGCCCACATTGCCCATCCGGACACCATGGTTGAAAACAATACATCAACAGCCCTTAAGGGCTCTGGGGTAACAAATCAATGATTACACAACCCAGTTTAACCCATTTGGGGGAGGGGGGGCACAATCTGACTATCTATTCACTGCATATGGTTTCTTTTTAACTTCCAATAAATTCAAAAGCTATAAAAGTAGTAATGAAGGAGATGTAGGCCAAAAACATAAAATAGCCAGCTGCAGCAGGCAAGAACCCCAGCCCGCAGGTACAACTAAATGGGCCAGAACATTGAGATTTGGGAAAATCTTAGAAATAACTTCAGTTTTAAGAAGTATACAGAACCCACAAAATGCTGTCAGATGTAAGAACTTTCATGTCGTTGAAGAAGGGGGAAAACTTGCATATCTTATTCATTTATGATGTGAGGATTTCTTTAAATGACAGGAAGGCATCTGTCAATTTAGGTGGAAGTCTATTATGAAGCAAAAGTTTCTCAAGCATAGATACACATACAAAAATGCAACTGTAGTAACAGAAGTTTAATAGTGTCCCTTCTTTAATTAAGATGTCAAAGACCCCACAGTCTTATAAGTGTTGCCATGGCAACAGTTGTTACCAGATACCTCCCCCCCCCCCCCCCCCCCCCCCCCAAAAAAAAAAAAAAAAAAAAAAAAAATCAGCTCTACATCGTCTTAGAGTAAAGATATCCTGAAAAGTTGGTGAAAACACATGCACAGGTTCAGGCTTTGGAAGACCACAAATTTTAAATCACAAAAATTTTAAAAGTGCTGCCAGATATCCCTCAGAACCCATCCACCTCTACATCCACTTGAGATAAACATGTCTTGAAAATTTGGTGGGAATTCATGCATGGGTTAAGGCTGTGGAACTCTCTCCATGTGGTTTCCTATTACCTCACAAAATACATTCAACAGCTCTACCAGCTTGACAAAGGTCAAACTTAAACATGTGGAACCATTTTCCTACGTCTAAGGTATACAGTGCCAAAATGGCTAAGAAGCAGTCACTAAGGGAGGCACTGAAGGGAACCCATACTGTGGCATTGGCGGTTAGAAGCTCAACCCAATAAGAAATAACTACCCTTGACAGGGATGCTTGATTACTAATGGGATGCAGTCCTCGGTCGTTCAGGTTTGCATATAATACACATAATTTCCATTAATTTCATTATCTTAACATGTTTAGCCATAGAACCAGTATAATCCATGTTTTTAGTAATAGATATGTAAGAACATTTTCAACATTTTGCCGTACTAACACATGTCCTTGTGTCTTATACAACATAAACATGACAAAACTCAGTTGCTTTGTATCAGGTTGGGATCGTGAGGCATCCAACACTATGCAGGAAATGAATTATGAAGTAGCTGGGTGTGAACCAAACACCTAAGCTACACAACAAACAAAAACTTGGCACTTTAATTAAATGAGATAAGAGGAGATGTTTGTAAATCAAAATCTGCTATCATAACTTGTGACAAAACCTAACTTGTATGCAGCAAACAGATAAAAGAATATTAACAGGGTGTATCCACTAAATTTCAATATTTTTTTCATGACATTTTCATGACTTCTCCATGACTAAAGCTTTAAAATCAAGGACCTTTTACATGCTTCATGTCATGAAACTTGAGACACATACCGAGGCCACGAGGGAAGATGCAACAGGCTGGTTTTGCCTTTGAGAACCACGCACAAGGTTCCAGCCATGTTACAGGAAGATATGGAAGATGCCAAAATTTCATCTGATTACATAAAAGTATCCTAGTATTGAAATGCTGGATGAAAGAAAGGAACAACGCTGTTTAGTGAGAGGATGCCTTCTAATTTCCATGACTTTTTATGAATTTTCCAAAACCTGGAGTCAATTTCCATGACTTTTCCAGGCCTGGAAAGAAAAAAATGGAATTCCATGACTTTTCCAGGTTTACCATGACTGGATACACCCTGATATTACAGTAATAACATAAACCTTGATAGGTTTGTTTTCAAGACATACCCTGTTGTTGTAGTTTTCTGCCTGAGCAGTACACATGATTTACTGGGCGGTGTATCAGTAGTGTATGCAGTGTAAAGACATTGACCTCCAGCATCTACTGCTCGGCTCATCCTAGTCATAAACAAATACAGTAGACTCTGTATAAATAGTACCAGCACATTAAGTCAAATACAGGTGCAATGAAAACCTCTATTATATGAACATTGGGGCAGTAAGACTACATGGTCAGATAATAAAAAGGGTTTGTAAAATAGAAGATGCATTTTAGAACAAAGAAGACGAATGTCATGACGGTTATATCCTGCTGGGTATTCCTAAATGTATGACCCCAGGGGAAATAAATTAAATCCATCACAATGTAGTTTTTGCCATTAGAGGAGTCTCTATTACTAAATTATCTTTGGATTTTAATGTTACTATAAAGTAGACATATTCCTGGGGTCTCACAAGATATATTTAAGTGAAATCCACAAGGTAGTTTTAAATTAAAAGCCTTACATTAGATTTTCTTATGTTAATAAGAAAACATGACGAACACACACAAGCAGGCATGGGCTATAGTGTATAATCTCCTCCACAATGGGCTGATGGGACATACCTATGAGGACATATACAAATTCAGCAGAGTAGATCATAAAATTAAGTAAACAAATAAAAGAGAATCCATTGTGTAAGTCAAATCTACTTCATGGCATCAAGGGATTTTTGGTTCTCAAAATATAGGAATATAGGAAATTACCTAGTAAAAATATAGGAGGTTTTGATCAAAATATAGGAGATCTAATACCCTATTTCACTCAACAATCTGATGAGAAATGCACGTTTCTTTAATATTATGGCCTCCTCCACCTCTTACAGCCATCCTTACCTTCTTTTTATTATAACTCTTATGAGATAAACACTCAGATAAACACTGTTCAAGTGCATACTTTTGTGATAAGTTCACAATTTATAAACAGAAACAAACACAACAGAAGCAGAAGCAAGAAAATCTTAATTCTTTTTTAGTTATCGCGTACACAAGGAAATTTCTACGGCGGCACCACGACAGACCTGAATCCAATAAATCCCTGACTTTCATCTGGCGATATAATTAAAGTTGCCGATATAAATACAAAACTGATCATTTTTACTGTATTTTGCTGGAAGCCCAGCCTAAAGGTAGCACACATTATATGTATGGTACCTTATGGGTAAATCTAGCTACCAGTATTACATGAGTGAATCATCAAACATGAAGGGGAATATTGGTCAGCAATGAAGTTGAACACAAGACAAGCTATATTAAGATCAGATATGCTGCATAGCAGCAAAAAGTTTATCTAAAATTGTTGCTGTTTTGACACAGGGATACACAGTTCTAGAAATATAGGAGACATTTCCTTAAAATATAGGAAATACAGGAGAATTTATGCAAAATATAGGAATTTTTTCCTACCCTCTAAAATATAGGATGTGGGCCTGAAATACAAGAGAATGTAGGAAATATAGGAATACTTTGATGCCATGCTACTTTGAAATTCAAATATCAGAAAATCCAGTCTGACTGTAGCTATAAGTGAAAGATTGCCATGACCAGAACTAACTTACATGAATACTGGCGGGTATAGTAATGCAGAGTCTAATATAAAAACACCATCACTGGTTGTCTTTTTGGCTACAGTTTAATCTGGGTATATTTGTCGTACATGCAATTACTCTTCAATTTTTGAAGGTCTAAATTTGGCAAATGTAGGTAGGCAAGAATTCCAGCCTACAGTTTCATAAAAATCAGGTTTGTTCAAAGAAATGTAGCTGGGACTGTAGTACAAAATGTAAAAAATTAGCAACGTAAATGGCAAGGAAAAGGCAATGTTGAATATTATAAAAGCCAAAACCATCCTACATTCATAGTTGAACACAGTTCATCAAACTGATAATCTATCAAAGTAACTGGAATTGTCACAATGTCAAGAAAGTCAAGTAAAGAGCCATTTCCCATTGAAATGAATGGAGATTTCATTTAAACTGAGTAGTGTATTGTACAGTACAGACTCGGATACTGGAAGAACGGGAATTTACTTGTGTGATGAAATGATCCCTTAAATATCACAGTTGCAAAACAGTATTACAAAATGTCCATGTAATGGCTGAACATCTTCACAATAATGCAAATATGTGGCACTCCACTTTCCCAAAAGAACCATGGAGGACATTTGTTGTGACTTTTCAAAAATATGTGTGACTTGTAACAGGCTAAAGTGATGTCTTACTGTAGGAAACAATATCTTAGATAAAAGGAAATGTGCAGAGTGAAGCCAAATAAGTATTGTCACTCAAATCTTGTATGGCATTATAATAACAGGTGTTTGCGTTTACACTGTATTACATTCCAAACAGATTACAAATCTGTGTTATTCCTTGTTTTTACAAAAGGGTAAATATCTGCCTTCAGGATTTTAATATTAAAGCAGGTAATTTTAGCTATTTAATTTTAGTATGCCCATTTTCAAATAGCCATGGCGTGCCAAGTAGCATACTTTTTAGAACCCCAATTCAAACACCCTGTGTTTTTCAGTCTCATTGGAAATTTCAGTTCAATGGAAACTCACTGTGAAATTCTGCTGACTGTTTCTTCTTGTTGTGCTGCACTACAAAAACCATAAAAGACAGAATCGGATGTTAGTACAGTCTCATATGTTATAAAACACTTTGTAAGGGGTGTAATATGACTGAGACAGGTTGGTTTTTGGTTCTGGCAGTGAGGAAAAATTTGGTAGTTACTCACTCTTGAGTGGTATATTCTAGCAATCATTGTTAGTCATCAGGCCCAATAATACTGAATCTACAATTTTCAAATCTAGATATCATAGCATACAGGCTATATAATATAGAATCCACAAAAAAGAAAAAAAAACAATTCAAAGATTTGAAGTTTACTAATGTTTACTGTATCAAATGGACACTTTATTTTGCTTTCAAATACAAAGCTTTGGGTATTTAAGATAATCAGAAGCCTTGTTCACTATCCCTAATTCCTCTATTTAAAAAAAATAATATAACCTACACAAATTAAAAAAAAACAAACTTACATTTAATGTAATTAGAACTTTATTATGTATCACAATTAAGCCACAACTAGCTTTCTCTGTGGAACTTTTGCCATGCTTTACATTCCCCAGCTGTAAGTACAAACTATTTACCTGGACCTGGTAAACAACTCCTGTGATGTCACACTTTGAAAGGACTTTCCAATAATAGACTGAAATACAAACAATATTAGTCAATTTATGGTCCCGTCATGCAAACAATGCAACAATGTTCGTAAGTAAAACCTGTGACAGACTGGTATTCCATTGAGACGAACAGAAATACCAAAGAAACTAAAAACAAACACCGACAATGTGGACCCACAGACAAAAAGAATGACTTGACTTCACTAGATAATAGGAAAACTTCCAAAATGACATATACAGAAAAATATATCACAAATGAAGATAACAATATTATATGAGTGTGCAGCACGAGTATTATATTATTAATCTTTATGAGTGATATATTTCACAGCAATGAAACTATCAGAGACAAAAGGAAAGTGGTGCCAAAAGGTACATACATTCACAGTATTTACTTTTACTTTATTTACTTTGCCTAGTTATTTATAAAATAAACCCTGCAAGATTGGGACCAGTGTTCCAAAGATCATCTCACCAGCAATTGTAATTTTCCTGCTGTATTAAACTGTTAGAGATTGAGTCTCGGCATCTGCTAAATCTTTTATGTGTAAGATTGTTGATAAGACTTTCAACAGACAGATGAAACTTGGGAAGGGTCAGTGGGTTCATATCTCAGTATCAACAGCATGTTACTGAAATACATGTACTGTGAAAACATTTTACAAGCACCATCTTGATTGTCAAAACATTTTTGAAGGGAAATTTAAAATTATTTTAAATTATAGTAGACACAAACCTGAAATCTGCAGATATTACTAACTTTTTCCCATATTTTGGGGCAGTTAGAAAATTTTATAGTGATTTCATTGAGCAGAATTACAATGTTTTGATTTCACGAGTTTCACTTCCTGTGAAATGGCCTATATGATTGTGGATGTACTAATGTGTATCTTCCTCAGAACCCCATGATCATAATGGTTTTAAATTGGTAAGCTACCGACCCAGCCCCAGTTGAAACTATGGTCATAAATGTAAAACTGGTTTCTCTTGTTATTGGTTGCTTTTTGTCAAAAAAAAAAAAAAAAAAAAAACCCAACTCAGCATGGGATTCGGCCAGTACTAAACATCTATTTTTCTTGGACATTGGCTGCGGCCTCCCGAAAAAGCATTCAGTTCCATATGGTAAGCTATTGTAGTGCAATAAAATATAAGCTTTTAAGTAAATTCAAGCTTTCCAGTAAATTTCTTTCATATTTTCAATTAAATATTATGACATAAATTCATCAAAATTGATGAAGCTATATGCTGCATTCATACTTTTGAAGAGTTTTTAAATAATTTTTAAACCGGTTAATAATTGGTCATCCCTTGTGTTTGGAAACCAATATTTATTTTTGGAAAATTAAAATCAACTCCAACTCCAGTTGAAACACATGTGTCCAGCATTTGAGAAATACACTGCATTTTTTCACAAGAGTACTCAGCTTTGATCCGAGTGGAAGGAAGGTAATGTCAAGGTATGTATGTAAACTCACCACACACTTCTGTAAAATGTCTTCAAATGCAGTGTTCACCATGTTGTACATCTGAATCAATGACTTGCTGGGGTACACTGGGTAAAGTAGGTTACACTCTGAAAAACATACACATGTGTAGAAATAATACGAGTTTCCATTATCCAAGCATATTGGGAGAGTGAGATTTATCTACCAAAATGTCACGAGATCACATTGACCATTCAATGTCATGCATCTTAATAAATGCCACATAAAATGTTTTCTGTTCATCGTCCATGAAATTACATGATGAATAAAGTGACATAAACCATATTTTAATGAAGTTATTTTGTTATTTTTACCAGAGAAATACTTCCATGTAACAGCAAATTCCAGATTGCAGTGTAAAGCATAGAAAAGCACCCTCTTACAAGCTGACATTTACTTACTATTTACTAGTGGTGGAACGATTCGCCGAGAACTCGATTTCCAAACTCGAGTCTGCATTTTAGCATCTACATCGATCCCTATTGGAAACATCGGCAACGGAAAAAAAACCACACAAAACCACGGAAGACGTTTTGAGTGGACGATAATAGAAATACTGGCTACAATGAAGGAATAACACACAACTAGCATGGTTTTACAACGAATAGCGATATTATTAACATGAAGGCGAACTAACTGGCTACAAGATACAGTCTCAGAAACGTCAGCGGTAACTAAAGTGGTTTTAAATGGGCGATAATCGGATATATATGCGATCGCGGTACTTCGTTTTTATGTTTAAATAGCCATAACTTCCTTATTTCTTGTCCAATTTTTATAATTTTTTTCACCAATGTGTTCAGTTTAATTAGCTGTATTCTGTCACACTGAGGATATTTTATGTTATTTCAACACTTTGTCACAATTTAGAAGTTTACATGTTAATTATCATCTATGAAACTTAACTGCAAGTTGTGAAACTTCTTGACAATAAAGTGACAGAACTTACATCCATTTTATTCCAGGAAATAACTATTATTATAATATATATTATAATAACTATTATTGTAAATGAATTAAAGAAAACATAGACCCACAGTACAACATATATATCATTAAAATATCAGGAACGATTGATAGATTTCAAAGGTAACTAGAATAATGTTTTTGCTGACAAAAACGAAGCGGCCCTGATGAAAAAGAAGTCACCCATAAAAGATGTCAACATATGCATCATAAGCAATAGAAACTGTGAACTTTATTGCATTGTGTATGTTACTTGTCCCTATTTTCATCTTTAACAAGTGTGCACAATTAAAGTGAGGTCAGCTGAACAATAGAATAGCTGGAGATTAAAAACTCCATAATTTCACTGCAAGGTGGCCATAACTTCATTCATATTGGGACTTTAAGGTGACCATAAAATATGAATGATCCCTTTTCTCATCCTTTATAATTGCATAAAGTTTAGCTAATGTCAGTTGAACAATAAGATAGCTGAAGGCTAAAACTTCCTTTTTCACTGTAAGGTGACCATAACTTCATTCATATTGCGACTTTAAGGTGACCACAATATGAGAATGTCCCTTCAATATCAATATATGTTAGATATAGAAAAAGAAAAGAGCCAGACAGCTTTATTCAAATGTTATGACTTTAGGGGGGGCCAAAATTATATTAACAGTTTAAGTCACCTTAAAGTCAGGATAACCCTTTGCTTAGCCATCCTTTATAGGTGTGCAAAGTTTAACTGAGGTCAGTCAAACAATAAGATACTTGAAGGCTGAAAACTCCCTTATTTCACTTTAAGGTGGCTACAACTCCATTCATACTGAGAGTTTAAGGTGACCATTAGTATTATTTTTATCTACTTTAATACCAGTGATAATTTCAATATAAAAAAATGGAAAAAGAAAGGAGCCAGAGGATTTTATTCCAATTTGATGACTTTAAGCAGGCCATATGTCCATTAACATTTTGAGTTTAAGGTCACCATAAAGTCAGGATATTCCTTTGGCAAATCTTAATATATGTGCCAAGTTTGGTTGAAAAAAGTGAAAAACTAAGTGAACTGGAGGGCTAAAACCCCTTTTTTGACATTAAGGTGACCTTAAGATTGCAGATACAGGGCTAAAAACTTCGGCATGTGAAAGATTATCAAAAAGTAGCTGAATAAGTTATTCCAACAAAACGCCGAAATCCTAACCGTTTTTGAGATACAGACCAACTACCCATTTTTAAAAAATTTACAAAAATAAAACGCCTCCCATTCAGGTATCTATGGTGCGATTGATGAGAAAATCCTATCGGACCTTGGAAATTTGGGCTAGAATGTACCAGATAAATTTTATAGCACAGGTGTGTGTGGTTTTTTCCGAAACGCGATGACGGGGTGTTTTGGAGTTATGCTTAAGGTTACCTTAAGTAAAGCTTAAGGTTTGCGCAAAGTATCCCAAAAATTTTTCCCGCCCCTATAGTTTTAAAGAAAGATAAGAAGGAAAGAAAAATTTGAAAGGCTAAGAAGTTATTCAAGGGAGACCATAATCCAGCGGCGGCGGTGGTGATCAGTCGAACTTCGGTGAAAACAAATAAGCGTCCCTGACGGGCAGCTTAATTACTGACAGTTCTTTTCTACTGGAAACCAAGATCATTATTGTAAATCCGTCACGGACAGTAGTCCAGACCGTATTTTTTATGGAAGGAATTTGTAAAATTCCCTGTATGACTCAAAAATCGATTCGACTCGATTAATCGTCTCTGGACTTTTCCGATTAATCGATTCGGATTTTCAAGTCCGATTCCCACCACTACTATTTACAAGGATTTCTAATTAATACAGTTTTATTTAGAGAATGCTTATTTTTGCTTGTATTTTCTTGTGAGAGTTGAATGATTTCATATAAAAGCCCCTTAATCCCTCAACCTTGAACTTTAATTGAATGCAGCTTTGTGGTCTCTGTAACCTTACAATTAGTGTTGGACTTCAGGGTAGAAAGTATGGGGTTCAATCCTTCCCTTGGTCATAGAGATGGTACACTTGCACAAGGTACTTTACACACGTTAGTCTCTTCACCCAGGAGTACAAATGATGTTTGAAGGTAGTGATATTAGTTCAATTGTGGTGGAAAACCTGTGACTGGCTGGCATCCAGTTGAGTGGAGTAGAGATACTCCGAATGACTTTGCTTTACTGCAGCATTTGACTCACCTTTAAGCGCGGGTGTCTCCTCCACAAACTTCACCCATGGGTTGTTTGTGTTGTCAAGTAGGTCAGTGAGGGGTTCATCCTTCAGGTACTGACCCACCTTCTCCAGGTTAAAGCCTGACTTGCCCTCAATGCTCACCTCCTGAATCAGTAAACAATATAGTATAATGCTATGTGAACTTCTAGTATCCAAATATTTGATTTTATGAACTCATTTCCACTCTGTCAAATATACAATTTCTATGTCAGCTTAGCTTTTATGTAAAAAGCTGTGTACTTAAACTTATTTTCCTGCTAATCCCTTTTGTGAATACTAGCTCTAAATATGTGTTACATAACGTGTTGGGAATGAACTTTTTTATCGAACACAGGAAAACCTCTATTACCATAAATTATCTTAATATTTGATTTTATATACTCATTTCCACTCTCCAAAATTTATATTTCTCTGTTGCTTACACTAGAACGTCCCTTCTGTTTCATGAACATTTTATTAAGAAACAGAATCTAATACTCTCCCAGTGTTTTTGGATAATACGTCTTCTTCTGTAAGAGGTTCACCAAGTAAGATGTACAACAAACATTGGTAGGAACTAGACTTGCTCTATTATATTTATATAAGTCTCTGTATTTCGCAGTTCAAAATTCTGGTAAAAAGTCATTCAGGTCTCATATAATACCTTAGACAAAAGGACTGGAAAGTTTAGTTGGAGCCTATCACTTTAAAAGTACAGAAATGAGTTCATAAAACTGAACATTCAGATAATAGGAGGTTCAGTGAATAGAGGTTCCACTACAAAAGTTTTAAAGACACAACTAGGGACGTCACGACTCCAAATATTTCATGTCGACTAATCGATAAGTACTATTCGTGTCAACCCCGAATAACCGTCAAATTAAAACAACATCCAAAAATCTTAAGTTTCATATTGTAAAAAGCACTGAAAACGATAAATATGTGAAATAAAATGAAAATATATGTATATAACCTGTAAAAATGAATACATTTGCTGTTTTCCTGCGACTTTTGCTTCATTTATTTCAGACAGGAAGTGGGCGATATAAGAGATATATGGTACTTCCGGCTTTACGTGAATGCATAATCAGTACAGAAAACGTGGCTGTTTTCGGATTTTAACTTATTTTATGTGACAATATGGATATATTTGATGGATTCAGACCTTCTGCCATCTTTTACTACATTAAGCGATTATTCTTACTTTAAAATATGAAACCGGAAAATATCACTATTCTAACCGTTGTCGATTATTCGGTTAGTCGTGACGTCCCCAGACACAACCCTTGTAATAGGTTTTACAAAGCAGTAAAGGAGGTACAGCACAAAGTGGTAAGGACTTGTGGCTTTGGAAGAATGTAAATGAATTTATGATTTGTAACTTATTGCTAGAGAGAAAAGAAGACGATTTTTACCTCAGAGAAGTTTTCTGACAAAAACTGAGCAACAAAGTTCAGATCCTGCTGTGTCATCTGCAATACAGAGGATATACTTGTAACTTTAATGTGTCACATCCTGCAGGAATGTTATTTATGAGTAACTTTAATGTAACAGGAACAACATATTAGACTGAGACCATGCTGAACCTTGCAGGTGCAGGATTTAGTAAGTTTTTAGTGATTAAGTTATCCCAGCTCATTACTTAAAACAGGTGAACGTTAGTGTTGATTCTAGAAATTTTGAAATGTGGGGGCAGTTCCCCCCCATGTCCGAAAAATGTGGGAACTTGGTCAATAAAAATGGGAACTTGTACCTCCGCCAAAGAGGGATTAATTTCAGAAGCATTTGTCTGTCCGTATGTTTGTTAGCAAGATTATACAAATGCTACTGTATGGATCTTCGTGAAACAAATAGAAGATGGAAACTGATCCAACTTAGATCACATTAAATTATGTTACTTATCTGGATCAGTGCTTTGATAAAAAATATCAAAGACCTGGGGCCTTATTTTACAACAATATTTTTCTAGCAATATTTTTTAAAATAGAAGCGCCTCGATGAAAGACCAAATACTTTAAACTGGGGAACTCATGGCCATAGCACCCAAGTCATTAATATTCATGAGATGATATGAGATCATAGATTTCCATTGGGGTTTTCTAGCAATATTTTATAAAATAGAACCTTCAACAAAGATCTAACAATTCAAACTTGAGAACTCATGGCCATAGCTCCCAACTGATTAATATTCATGAAAAGATATGAGGTAACACACATGCTGTATGAACTGGTTCAAAAGTATTGTTGTTAGTATCTGATGTTTACATCATCCACTTTCAAACTGTAGTATCCGTTTTGTTTTCATTTGAAATAACATTTTTCACTGAAAAAACGACCAAATATAGCCTTCATGATGATAAAATTAAAGGATTCTCGCGAAACTATCAGTGCCCCTCCATTTTGTAAACATGCGGGATCGCGTCTTCTACCGAACGCGCTAAATATACCGAATTGCGGGCTAGTACTAAAACTCGCGAGGTATCGCGTATCCCACGCTCTAGAAGCATCACTGTACGCATGCAGTATCTCCAATTACCTTACTGAGTTCCTGTGGCACTGGTTCACCACTCAGCTTCTGTATCACTGAATTAACAAGAAATAAATTCAACAGGGCTTTTAAAAGGTTACATCTGTTTAAAATGTTTAAATTTTAATACATGGCATGATAGGACAGCTCTCAATGAAAACCTAGTTAATGTCATTCTTATAATAAAAAACCTATGTAATATTATTCTTTTGATGAAAGAATATTTAAATATCATTTTTGGCATGAATGCCTGATGTATATTTAGTCTTTCATTCTTATGATGAAAGCCTATGTAATATCATTCTAATTATAATTGAATCATTCAGATTTAGTACAGTACATAGTACTTCATCAGAAATGAAAACGTAAACAAGATATTCCTTGGAAGAAGGGACCAGGAACTCAACAAAACTGGCATAAATGTAAAATTTTTCCAGAAGAAAAGTTTTAAAAAAATCTTAAAATTTAAGAAAATCACTGGAATTCAATTTCATTTATTATCAGTTTCTACTGAAGAGATAAACACAGATTTTTCACTAACAATATCCATTATCCAAGTTTAATGGCTGAAGTGGTGGCTTAAATGAATACTAAGCAAAAATTTCACCTTTACTGTATTCTCGAACAAAACCATGAAGAATTCTTGCAAGTAAGGTACTCACACACATATAACCATCTGTAGAAAGCCTTGAAATTCTTCATACTCCCATCAATGACTCTGTATTAATAAAACAAGATCCAGTGTACAAACCTAACCCTTATACACACCCCCCAATGTCCAAGACTGGTAACTATTCTCACAGACCTAGAGTTACAGAGCCAAATCATTGGTGAAATTATTTTGGGACTAGGGATACAACAACAGACATTCTTACCATTATAGAAAATAACATTAAACAATTTATCTTGGTCAATTTTGAAACACAATATAAATTAAAACTTCACTGAAATAAATCATGTATCACTTTTTTCAGCAGTAAATAAGTGATTTTAGTATGACTAAAACTTAGGATTACATTCAACAACAAAAGAATGACTCTCCACCAGAATTTTCTCCCATCAGAAATTTTTTCTAAAGGGAACAAACTCTTTCAGAAACCGTAGTGTCTATGGTTGATTCTGTAAATAAACACAACTTCATTTAATGTTGCTACCTGCATTTATTTTCCGAGAGTCAGGAAATGGTCAGAATCCTGTATGTACTCACTGCTGTAACTCTGAGGCTTTTAACATAAAGGATCCAGCCACGGTCAGAGCTTGCTGCACTGTCTCTGGGGTGAGTCCCAGCACCCCATACTTGTCATACCACTCAGACATACCACGCACCTCAGACAGATGGTACACCAATGCCTGTCCCACACTGAAAATACAGTACAGTTTGTAAAATACTAAAAGGGCCCAAGTGTTCCAGAGATGTACTGAATTGAACTCTGGAGTAGTAAAATTTAACTGCACCACAAGTGTTGTTTTACTTTTATTATCCACCACTTAACATGATAACTACATAAAATATTTCAGGATTTACCTGAAAATTAAGAATAATTTTCTGTGGAGCTTATCAATAGTAAGGACTACCATTGAAAATAACTTTTATTTTTAAATTTAGATTAGCTTTCTACCTCTACCACATTATCAAACCTCTGTCATCCAAACAAAATGTTCTTTTCCTTTGTTTGGACATTAGAAGTTGTACCGTAACACTCAAACATACCACAAAAAGAGAGACTGTAGATGAATGTCTGGTCAACATAAAAATAATGAGTCATATATTAAAGGCAACTAATTGTGCCCACTTCCAGCATATACAAACATCTGTACACTCTTTTTTTTGCTGTAATGTCTGATATCTTTTATAGCACTTATCCTGCATTCTCCCCAACCCAATCATTATGTTCATTAGAAGCAACACCATTATTTTAACCGGCATTAAAATGTTAAGACTGGAAACTAGAATGACCACGTTTTGGGATATGAATGATAGTTCATGTAAAATGTTTCCTTATTCTGACATAGTAGAAGACAAGGCTGTTGCATTGTGGGGGCTACCCTTGAACTGTGATGCATTAAAACAGCCACATTCTTCAACACATTGTATTACCATGACTTCGGCCCTTACCTTTGTAGATGTTTCAAAATGAGTTTCTGTATGTTGGAATAAGATGTTTCTATGGAATGACCCAGTTTCTTCAAACCCTGTAAATAAATACATGTACATCTATTGTTAAAACTCCCCCGCTAACAAGCACATATATTACATATTCAGCTTTACCAACATCACCAGTAGGCTTGAAAAAATCTGTAAATCCTTTAACCTTGGATATTTTATTGGGTACAGCTATTGCACTGCAAATGTATTTCACAATTTTGCAAAATTGGGTAGATATAAAGTGTATTATCATTGGTATTAGCCAGATGGAAGTACATGTGGTCCAGCCATTACCTTCTCAGTGAGATCGTGCAGTAAGAACTGTTGCAGCTCATCACTAGGCATACCCAGCATCAGCAACCTCAGGAAGTCATTGCTCACTGCCCCTCCACACACCTTCTGCATGAACAAATTACACCCATTTAATGGTCAAACTTAGAATCACTGTTAGGGTTTTACATCCTGGTCACCAGAAAAGGTCAAATCAGGACAAGCATTCAATAAATCTCATATGTTGCCATGAGATGAACTTAAACCCAAAACAAAGGAGGCAACAGCCAAGTCATAATTAAAATTTTAAAAATTTAATATTATATTTCTCTTTGTTTGGGAATATTTATAAAGCTCCATCATGACACAATGTGCACAAGTTTAAGCATTTTCCAGGGAATGCAGTTGATTCATTTATCTAAACATGTAGGGAAAGTAATTTTTTTTTTATTTGAATAATAAAAAGTTCCTCAAACAGAAGAGGTATTTTACTGTAAAACACTAGAAAATTATCAATTTGGGAAAGTTGAGCTGTGTCCATAAAAGCAAATATAAGGATAACTTAGGTTTCTTCTTCATCATGTCTTACCCTTTTGTCATCAGCGAATTTGATAAGCTTAGAATCCATTTCCATGAGTATATCTTCCCAGGCATCAGTCATCTGTTGTATTGTAGATGACAGGTACTGCAAAACAGAAATCAGAATGTTATATTTTATTTCTATAGACAGAACTATTCAGTTGAACCCTACTGAGGTGAAAGCTTTGGGATACTAATGAGGGGTATCCATGTTTTGGATGAATAAGATGACATGTCCATATGTGACTGACCATATCAAAGGCATCTGATTAAATGTTTAAATAATAAGGAGATTATGTTTTCCATGGTGTGCATTTGTCTGTTTGCAAAATAAGTCAAAGTTATGGATGGATAATGAAATTTTCGGGAATTGTTAACAAAGGAACATGGAACAGATAACATTTTGATGGTGATACAGCTCACTGTTTTGATCCATGAACGTTTTAAAGGATTTCTTGTTATTGCAATCACAAGCAACATTGGAAGTGTTGGGCCTTGGTAGAAGCTGAAGCCTTCTGAGTGCTCGTGTTATGTTCGCTTTTCTTGGTCAAAATGTTTTTGACATTCACGACCCCTAGTTCAAGCACCTGTTGTCTGTGCACTCATTTTAAATAACAAATTCACAGTTAGCTCCAATTACTGTTGACTCTACCTCAGTTTGAATAATTAACAACAGGGATTTACTACATCCATTCTCTAAAGCACCCATGGGCAATGTGACCAAATAATTGCAAAAGCTGGAGATGGGCATTTACAAGAATGAAAATAGCATCAGAGATGCCCGTACCCCACAGCCTGGGGAAATAGTTTTCAACACCATGAGATATAGAAGTAGTGAAAGAGTGCACACTTTCAGAGCAGTGTCAGTGTCCAAATAATGTTTAAGTAGAGAAAATAACATCTAACAGAAAGAAAGTGCATGTGAAGATTAAGTATTAAAACAGGACAATTCATTAAACTAAAAATTATGAAGCTTTAACACTTCTTCTATTTTTATATTCATTTGTATGGTCGAATTATGGTTTGAATGTTTTGAATATTACCCATACATACAGATGTGGCAATACATGCTTTTATGTGGAGTTGGGGAAAAACCTGTGGCTCACTTGATGCAAAACCCATCTGTTACAATGGGAAGTTGCAAAAGTAAAATGGTTAATGAATTCTAATATGACTTTAACAGTGCTTAATCTACACCCAAAAAGACATCCAAAGGTGCAACAACCAAGATTCAAGTAAAAAGATATAAGAGAGATATAAGACAGATAAAATAGTATCAGATATCCCCATAGAGAAATGAAATAGCATCAGATATGCAAGATCAAAGACCAATGTCCCTACCAAATATCAACTTCCTACACCATATATTTTCCGAAATATAGCCCAAACAAGGCATTATAGGTCAAGGTCACTACGGCAAGGTCAAATCAAGGTCACACCATGACGTTTTATATCTACACACCCTAGCCAATGTCCCTACCCAGTATCAACTTCCTACACCTTACGGTTTCTGAGATATACCCCGGACAAGATTTTATAGGTCAAGGT
Organism: Sabellastarte sp. h YS-2021; assembly: GCA_964017235.1. Taxonomy (NCBI): domain Eukaryota; kingdom Metazoa; phylum Annelida; class Polychaeta; order Sabellida; family Sabellidae; genus Sabellastarte; species Sabellastarte sp. h YS-2021. The sequence goes on along the minus strand of OZ024932.1, from coordinate 80,975,284 downwards.
CACTACGGCAAAGTCAAAGGTCAAATCAAGGTCACACCATGACGTTACACACCTACACCGCCTAACCAATGTCCCTACCATGTATCAACTGCCTACACCTTATGGTTGCCGAGATATAGCCCAGACAAGATTTATAGGTCAAGGTCACTACAGTAAGGTCAAAGGTCAAATCAAGGTCACGCCATGACGTTGCACACCTATAACCCCTAACCAATATCCCTAGCCAGTGTCAACTTCCTACACCTTACGGTTTCTGAGATATACCCCGGACAAAATTCTATATGTTAAGGTCACTACGGCAAGGTCAAAGGTCAAATCAAGGTCACACCATGACATTTTACATCTACACACCCTGGCCAATGTCCCTACCCAGTATCAACTTCCTACACCTTACGGTTTCTGAGATATACCCCGGACAAGATTTTATAGGTCAAGGTCACTACGGCAAGGTCAAAGGTCAATTCAAACTCACACCATGATGTTACACACCTACACCGCCTAACCAATGTCCCTACCATGTATCAACTTCCTACACCTTATGGTTCCCAAGATATAGCCCGGACAAGGTTTTATAGGTCAAGGTCACTACAGCAAGGTCAAAGGTCAAATCAAGGTCACGCCATGACGTTGCACACCTATAATCCCTAACCAATGTCCCTACTAAGTAACAACTTCCTACACTGTACGGTTTCCGAGATACGGGTCGGACAAGTTTTTACAGCTCAAGGTCACTACGGCAAGGTCAAAGGTCAAATCAAGGTCACACCATGACGTTGCACACCTACACCCCCTAGCCAATGTCCCTACCAAGTATCAACTTCCTACACCTTATGGTTCCCAAGATATAGCCCGGACAAGGTTTTATAGGTCAAGGTCACTACAGCAAGGTCAAAGGTCAAATCAAGGTCACGCCATGACGTTGCACACCTATAATCCCTAACCAATGTCCCTACTAAGTAACAACTTCCTACACTGTACGGTTTCCGAGATACGGGTCGGACAAGTTTTTACAGCTCAAGGTCACTACGGCAAGGTCAAAGGTCAAATCAAGGTCACACCATGACGTTGCACACCTACACCCCCTAGCCAATGTCCCTACCAAGTATCAACTTCCTACACCTTACGGTTTCCGAGATACAGGCCGGACAAACTTCTTCCCGCCGCCCACCCACCCATCTGGACACCATGGGTGAAAACAATACCCCAACAGCCCTTAAGGGCTGTGGGGTAAAAATCTGATGGGCATTCCAAAAAACCCAAATTCAGAATACGCCAACTAAAGTGCAATTGATGTATACAAATCTCTCTGCAATAAAATGTGAAATAACTGCTGAAATAAGAGAAATTTGGTTGAAAATGGAAATAAAACTAGAGGATCGCTCGCAAAAAAAAAGATAATGTTTTTGCATAGCAAAAACAAAGCGTCCCGAAAAGGATATAAAGGTGAGTGCTAAAGTATTAAGAAAATGCTTCGTTTCTAGCCTTATACTGTTGTGGCAACCAAAGTCAGCGCAGTCTGCTCTATCTAGCACGGTTTTCAAGATATAAGCATTTTTGTGTTTTGCGAAAAATTCGAAAATTCAAAATGTCCGCTATATTTGGCGAGACAAAAATATTTTGAAAATTGGCATGGATACTCTGCAGAGATACCCAGCAGGTCAAAAATTTTGTTTAGTTCGCTCCATCTAGTACGGTTTTCGAGATATAAGCATTTTTGTGTTTTGCAAAATCTTTGAAAATTCAAAATGGCCACCATTTTTGGGGAGACAAAAATTTTTGACAAGACCACTGCCGCGGTGTGTATCTCCCGCCGAGCATTAAAGGACAAGAAATAGCTTTTCCGAGATATTCACAATTTATCATTTTCGTGTGTGAAAGCTCTTCCAAAAGTAGGTGAATGAGTTATTTGAGAAAAATTGGCTATCTGCAATACTATTAAGAGATAATTCACATTTACTCCTTTTGAGTAGGTGAGTAATTACCTATGGGTCTGGAACTTCATCAAGTGAAAGTTCTCCCAAAAGTAGATGAATAAGTTATTTGATACAAATTGGGTATCCGCAATACTTTTAGAGATAATTCACATTTACTCATTTTGAGTAGGTGAATAATTAGCTATGGGTCTGAAACTTCACCAAGTGAAAGCTCTCCCAAAAGTAGGTGAATGAGTTATTTGAGAAAAATTGGCTATCTGCAATACTTTTAGAGATAATTCGCATTTACTCATTTTGAGTAGGCGAGTAATTAGCTATGGGTCTGAAACTTCACCATGCGAAAGCTCTCCCAGAAGTAGATGAATGAGTATTTGATAAAAATTGGGTATCCGCAATACTTTTACAGATAATTCACATTTACTCATTTTGAGTAGGTGAATAATTAGCTATGGGTCTGAAACTTCACGGAGTTAAAGCTCTCCCAAAAGTAGGTGAATGAGTTATTTGAGAAAAATTGGCTATCTGCAATACTTTTAGAGATAATTCGCGTTTACTCATTTTTAGTAGGCGAGTAATTAGCTACGGGTCTGAAACTTCACCATGCGAAAGCTCTCCCACAAGTAGATGAATGAGTATTTGATAAAAATTGGGTATCCGCAATACTTTTACAGATAATTAGCATTTACTCATTTTGAGTAGGTGAATAATTAGCTATGGGTCTGAAACTTCACAGAGTTAAAGCTCTCCCAAAAGTAGGTGAATGAGTTATTTGAGAAAAATTGGCTATCTGCAATACTTTTAAGAGATAATTCGCATTTACTCATTTTGAGTAAGTGAGTAATTATCTACGGGTCTGAAACTTCACCATGTGAAAGCTCTTCCAAAAGTACATGAATGAGTTATTTGATAAAAATTGGGTATCCGCAATAGTTTTTGAGATAATTAGCATTTACTCATTTTGAGTAGGTGAGTAATTAGCTATGGGTCTGAAACTTTACCAAGTGAAAGCTCTCCCAAAAGTAGGTGAATGATTTATTTGAGAAAAATTGGCTATCTGCAATACTTTTAGAGATAATTCTCATTTACTCATTTTGAGTAGGTGAGTAATTAGCTATGGGTCTGAAACTTCACCATGTGAAAGCTCTCCCACAAGTAGATGAATGAGTTATTTGATAAAAATTGGGTATCTGCCACAGTGGCCTAGCGGGTAACACACTTGTCTAGGAACTCAGAGGACGTGGGTTCAATCCCAGGTATAGGCAGATACATAGTGGTTGGATGACCACTTAAAATGGCGGTCCTCTGTCATTGGGTCCTATCCCCAGTGGCAGGTTAAACAACCTCAAGGACATTGCTAAATGGTCATCCTTGAGCCTCTATCTTCAAGTTAGGGGAATGTCAGTTACTTGTGAGTTGGGGCTGTACCTGTAAAGTTGGATTGGTTAAATAGCGCTTTGAGTCCTGTAGTACATGGAGATATTGCGCTGAGTATAAATACATAATAATAATAAATACATAATAATATCCACAATACTTTTACAGATAATTCGCATTTACTCATTTTGAGTAGGTGAGTAATTAGCTATGGGTCTGAAACTTCACCATGTGAAAACTCTTCCAAAAGTAGGTGAATGAGTTATTTGAGAAAAATTGGCTATCTGCAATACTTTTAGAGGTAATTCGCATTTACTCATTTTGAGTAGGGGAGTAATTAGCTATGGGTCTGAAACTTCACCATGCGAAAGCTCTTCCAAAAGTAGAGGAATGAGTTATTTGAGAAAAATTGGCTATCTGCAATACTTTTAAGAGATAATTCGCATTTACTCATTTTGAGTAGGTGAGTAATTATCTACAGGTCTGAAACTTCACCATGTGAAAGCTCTCCCAAAAGTACATGAATGAGTTATTTGATAAAAATTGGGTATCCGCAATAGTTTTTGAGATAATTAGCATTTACTCATTTTGAGTAGGTGAGTAATTAGCTATGGGTCTGAAACTTCACCGAGTGAAAGCTCTCCCAAAAGTAGGTGAATGAGTTATTTGAGAAAAATTGGCTATCTGCAATACTTTTAGAGGTAATTCGCATTTACTCATTTTGAGTAGGTGAGTAATTATCTACGGGTCTGAAACTTCACCATGTGAAAGCTCTCCCAAAAGTAGATGAATGAGTTATTTGACAAAAATTGGGTATCCACAATAGTTTCAGAGATAATTAGCATTTACTCATTTTGAGTAGGTGAATAATTAGCTACGGGTCTGAAACTTCACTGAGTGAAAGCTCTTTGGGATAGCTGCTCTGCAGAGATACCCTGAAGATCAAAAATTTCGTCGAAATCGCTCTATGTAGCATGGTTTTCGAGATATTAGCATTTTTGTGTTTTGCAATTTTTGTGCAAAAATTCGAAAATTAAAAATGGCCGCCATTTTTGGCAAGATAAAATTTTTTTGAAAATTGGTATGGCTACTCTGCAAAGATACCCTGTGGGTCAAAAATTTCGTCGAAATCGCTCTATCTAGCACGGTTTTCGAGATATAAGCATTTTTATGTTTTGCAATTTTGCGAAAAATTCGAAAATTCAAAATGGCCGCCATTTTTTGCAAGAAATTTTTTTTTTTGAAAATTGGCATGGCGACTCTGAAGAGATACCCTGTGGGTCAAAAATTTCGTCGAAATCGCTCTATCTAGCAGGGTTTTCGAGATATAAGCATTTTTGTGTTTTCCTTATTTGGAAAATTCATAATGATTAATTAATCATTAATTACTCGGCCATTTCTTAATCAATCAATGCCAAAATCTAATGATTTCCAGATTTTAATAGAATGAATGTATTTGCCAAGTTTCAGGTGAATTGATAAAAGTCCTTTCAAGTTATCATCCGGACAAGCTTCCCCATCGAAAAAAGACATTTTTGGTCATGTGACCTCTCTGATTGGTTGAAATGTCACTGCAGCATATTCAAAAAAATTCCCCAAGGCTACTGCCTAAACCTGCCAAATTTGAAAAGAATCCGCCTAACGGTTACAGAGTTATAAGGAAAACAAAATGCGGAGCCGGCGGAGCCACAGGAGCCGGCGGAGCCTGAAGGTCTCCCATACACAAACAAGCGTCCCTTGCGGGACGCTTAATAATCATATTAGACCAATATTGGGTTTTAATGGAGAAAGTTTACCTCAAAATGACATATCAACAATTTATTAGTGACTAGGTATGATTGTGGAGGATGCTTACAAAAGTTGGGGTAATACAGAGTGCAGCACCAGTATGTCACAAAATTAACTAAATAAATAAAGGTGAGAACCCAGTATGCAGTAAGAGAGAACTGTGAAACATTCAAAATAGCATAGAAATTTTGAACTGAAAAAAAAAGCCTTAAATATTTTACTTTGAATTATGGTTCATTCTTGTACAATCTGACAATTTACGTGTAATATTTTCACACATTTTTTTCATGTCATTACATAGTTTGAAGGACTTGCTACAATGGTAAGTTTAACATGTAACAAATTTTTACACCTTACAATTTCTGCCATATGGCCTGGACAAGATTTTAAAAGTCAAAGTCACTACAGCAAGGTCAGAGATCAATTCAAGGTCAAATGATGACATTGTACACCTACATTCCCTAAACAATAACCCTGCGAAGCATTAACTTCCGGCACCTTATGCTTTCCGAGGTATAGCCCAGAAAAGATTTTAAAGTTCTAAGTCACTACAGCAAGATCAAATCAAGGTCACAGCCTGATGCTGCACACCTACACCTCCCAAACAATGTTTTCCCGTCAAATATGAACTTCTAATACCTTATGTTTCTGAAATATTGCCCGGACATTAAAGGTCATGGTCACTACAGCAACCTCTGAGATCAAATCAAGGTCATATCATGACATTGTACAGCTATATTCCCCAACCAATAATCCTACCAAGTATCAACTTCCTGCACTTTATGGTTTCTGAAATATAGCCCAGACAAGATTTTAAAAGTCTGGCTCACATAGGGCAAGTCAAAGTCACATCATGATGTTGCTTACAACTCCCAACCAAAGTCCCTATCAAGTTTCAACTTCCTGCACCTTACTGTTTCCAAGATATAGCCATGGTGAGATATTAAAAGTCACTAAATCAGGGTGCAAGGTTAAATTAAGGTCACACCATGACATTGCACACCTACACCCCTGAACTTTTAGCTTCCCAAGTATCAATTTCCTGCTCCTAACAGTTTCTAAGATATTGCCCGGACAAGTTTTTTTTAAAGGTAGGGATCACTACAGCAAAGTCTAAGGTCAAGGGACATCATGATATTGCACCCCTGCAGCCCCCAACCACTTTCCTAAGAAATACAGCTCGGACTAGATTTTTCACCCTCCAATCTAGACACCACAGGTGAAAGTAATTTTGCATAGTCTTCAAAGGCTGTGGGATAAAAATCTGTGTATATGTATAAAACATGTTAAATTGATGAAAAATAATCAATTATTTAAAATTGTCAATGATCGAGTGCAACACTACACAGTCACAGATGGTCTATCAGAGGCATATTATTGAATCACTACTACAAATTCAGTTCTCATTCTATATGCATTACACTTACTGCAGTGAGACTGAGGATCTGTCCAAACTTGTGAGCAAGACTCATCACCTCAGTGTGTCGTGAAGCCAGTAATGTTGTGTCATACTGAAATGAAAGTATAGTCATAGTTGGAGACTTACATCCATTCTACAGTAAGGGTCATATCAGGAAAAATACTCACTGAATCTCATATATTATCATGAGCTCAAACCCATTGCAACAGTTGAAAACCAAGTGTCTAAATGTCAAGCTTGTTAACCATTCAGCCACTGAAATGCAAGCAATCAGTCACCAATTAATCCACCAGAAAATTTGGAAGTTCAAGCTGTTGGTTTTTTTTCTGAAAACCAGGTATTTCATCAAACTGACGCAAAATACAGAATAGACAGATGCATGAGGGCTTAATATAAGTGTATTATATGATTATTACCTAACTGCTAAATATGTGAAAATCAAATTTTTAATCACTGATACAAATTCATAGTTCATGTAACAGAGTGGTTTTAATTTGCAAATTTCTGAAAATATGAAATGCTAAATCAAAATTATTATTGAATTCATGTTTTGTTGCAAGAACAACATAGAAAAAGTAATGCAGAGTTATTTAATACTACAAATTTTTATAAAAAGCTATATAATTACAAAGTTGAGATTATCAGTGAATTATCTTTTTTCACATTTGAGGAATAATACATTTCTGTGAAATTTGTCACATATTTTTAATCACACTTACATGCATGAGACTGATTAACAACTTTAAACATGAGCTGAAGAGAAAAGATTGTGTATTCTACTCACACAGATAAGACTGACATGGTGTGAGTTCTGATCCTGTCCCTTACTGTCAACAATCAGTGACAGGAGGTGAAGGTCATGTGACAGGAATGCCGACAACACTGAGCCCTGGTATAACTACAACAAAATGCATAAGTAGTCACATGTACTTACACAAGTCATACAACATAGCTGTTCCACTACCAAGATAGCACAAGAGCAACCCAAATTTGGCTCATCCCAGGTCGTCTTTGTAGGTGCCTAAAGGCAATCCTATACTTTGCTGTATATCCTGCATTAGACGGGGTGTTTTTGAGCTGTCCATATACTAAACTCACAATTGAAGAAACATTTAAACATGTTTAGAATCTGCTGTGATTTTGTATAATGTCCCCATGGTGCTCCTAAACATCCATCATGACAATCATGAGCATTTTTCATATACTTTTTGGCATTTCTTCTCCACTCTGCAGATCAGTGGATTACAGCACGTATTAATCTGGCAAATGGGTGGCTTCTGTGGATACTAGATCCAGGGCCACTCCCGGAAGGTCTTTGATAAAGGCTTGTACATATTCCTGATGACATTGGAACTAAATACACATTTTTTAACTCTTGTGGACTTGTAACTACTGAACTTAGTCATGATGCTGGTTGTAACTTTTCACTTCATGCCATCAGTAGAATAAGAAAGCACTAAGCAATTTTGAGAGATGACTTTTCCAGGCTTTATTGTAACAGCTAATGTATGCAGTTTACCAATATTCTAAATACATGAGCATTTTTATTTCAAAATTTACACAATGTGGTTTAAAGAATGAATACAACCTACACAACAATGCAATCAAGTGGAAATACACCATAATGGATCCCTGTTAAATTCTATGTCAATTTACCATAACAACACTTCTACTTCACCAGTACCTATAATGGAAAAGGCTTTATTTAAGGACCTGCTACTAATTTCTACTATAGAAGGGAACTCCAATGAACAATGGTCTACTTAAAAACATTCAATTGTATATGGGCAGATGATCTATTCAAATTTAAAGACAACTATGTCTACACAATACAACTGTATTTACCTTGGCAGGTGAAGGTGAGTGCATACTGAGATCTACAGCTCCCACTGAGAAAATGCCATAAGCAAACATGTGAATATAGCCAGTCTCCACCCCAACCAGAAGCAGGTTCAACCTAAAATAGGAATTGTTTTATACAACTCATCATGGGCACAAAAACTTAGAACTCATGGAACAAAAAGTGCCAGACAACACCAAACTTGCAGGTAGTGCTGAAAACCCATAAAATCAATCTGGTCACAAATTCATCCTTGGTCACATGTGATACCTGAAATTTAAAAAAGAGGTACTCACTGTAACAATCATCTTGCCTTCTAGTTTCTCCCCCTTTAATTGTTTTGTACTTAATGACACCACTAGACACCTTCCTCATATGAAACTCAGACGGTAGTTCATGGACAGGGGTGTTTCGCCCAACCCCTATAACCACAGGTTATACTGCCTGTAATGTAACTGGGGTTTAAAGAAAAGATGCCATATGACCAAAGTTTGCCAAACTATTTATATGATTTTTGACATTATTTGTCATAGAATCTCCTAGTAGATAAGACTTGCTCGAAGTCTTCGTATTTCTTATTCCACCAAATCTGACATACATGGAAACATTATGAATCCATCATGATGGGTGAAGATATTACTCTCTTATGAAATACAAATATTAGCACCAAATTCTTAAAAAAAGTCATTCAGTCCTCATATAATACCTAAGACAAAAGGACTTGAGGAAAGTCTCCCTAGTAGAGGGATTATGCACCAAACTGAAAGGATGATTAGATTATATAATAAGATATTGTAGGCCATAACTGTTCAACAACCAGCCACAGGTTCAATGCTACAATGAAATATAGAGTTGGGGCTCATTGGTCTAGTGGTGAGAATCTAATCAGAGGTTGTTTCCTTTGTATGGGTTCGACTCTCACAAGTGTCAGTGGTAAAGGCCTGTCCCAACATGTCTGGCTGTTGTGTGGGACGTAAAACCCAAACTTCAACCTATGCCAATTTGAGTCAGTGATAACAAGATCTAAAAGAGTATAAAATGATATAATATGCAGAAAAACCATGTACAAAGACTTACATTAAGCTGGTATACATACAACACAAATCATCCTCCCCTGCCCCCAGTCATCCTTGTCTTATAGCCTGACATATAATGGGGATTAAGTGCTATGAAAGTACTCATTAGATGACACTGGACACTGAAATATGAACAGCTGCATGTATACAGCTTAGTTTAATTTATTCAAAACGTGTTATTGAATTTATATTACATTGGAACTGATTTTAGGCTCCAGGAATATTAGATAGAGTAATGTACTAAATTTTTGTTGGTATATGACGCAGCCATAACAAGACCAAGAAATAAATGTGTATAAACATATGTAGCATGTAGAACTACCATGCACAAAGTCCTGGCAGCCAGATGTTAAATACACAACAGAAATCACGAATTTATAAAGTGATCTAGAAGTTTAGGGTAGTTTTTATATTTAAGGTACAACATAAAAAAAGTTATCATACATACACTTTCTGACTTTTTATTTTCTTCAAATCTTCGTAGTTTGAATCACTGAAAGACAATATTACTACAATACAATAAGGGACAATTCAAAGCTACTGCAAACCTATTCATTACTGCCTAAAACAGCTCATCAGAATCATTGTCATTCCTTTAGTTACCTGCACCAATGGTTATGTGCTGTTGAGAGCAAAACCTGGAACTTAAAGACACATTATTGTCACTACAATAAAAAATTTTTAGCCTAAACTTTAAAATGAAAGATGATAAAATCCATGTAGACATAATGCAATCATCTTTTAACTTAGCATTAGTATTCTGATTGAGCCATTTGACAAAAGATGAACAAATATAGTACTGCAACACAAAATATGGGGGGGGGGGGGGGGGGTTGAAAATACAGCCACATTGGTAAGCATGTAGAAGCACGTTTTAAGCATTTCATCATCGACAGATCTATTAAGAAACTTTTTCAAAGCAACTGGTAGTAGCAAATATCAAACAAGCCACTATTTAAAATTTTCAAGTTATTACCTATATGGACATATAGGGGCTGTCAAATAAACCATTTTACTGACATCAGGTCATCTGAGCTCCAGCTTTGGAATTACCTCTAACAATATGTATGAAAAGTTAGAGGTGTAAGCCAGATAGCTTATAATGTAAAATCCTGACTACCTTGTCAACACGGTTTTCTTGTATCCCCCAAAAACCTACCAGTTGTGATACGACCTATAATATCCTGTGTTTGAATGTCAAAGCTAACTTAGTAATCTACGCTAAAAATAATTATAAAGGTTGCTAGTAGCCTGTAAGTGGTAGATGGTTTACAGTGCTGATCCACAGTACCTTATTTACAGAGCTTAATTTCACCCCCTTACATTTACCAGCTATGATGTGACCTGCAGTAGACACATGTCAAAATTGCTACCGAATGTGAAAATCATCAGTGGGAAAACCCCCTTCTCTTTCCTTGACTTGTGGGCAATTCTTTACACATTTGTGAAGTGTGTGTCTGTACTGACCTCTGGGGCTGTATTCTACAACAATACTTAGACCATTTCTGACTTAGATTTTAAGAATTTCTTAGATTTCAAGTAAGAAATTATGAAAATGAACATTCCTAACTTTTGTTTCCTGTATACAAAGTCCAAGAAACCTACCCTTACTTAGATCTAAGGTCACTTTACCTAAGTGTTGTTGTAAAATACAGGTCCTGATCTCATGCAACTTGGCAACAATTTTGATTATTCCATTATACTTTTATAGGCTGTATCCTGGGTGGTAAATGTCACATACTGTGGCAGATTTTTCATTTTTTATTCTATACATCATGTTACATATAATTTTTAATAGCAATAAATCAATTAATCAAAGCCTTACCTCTGACTCTTGTTAGCGGCAGTATAACTTTTACTGAATGGTGGTAACTTTGGCAGAAAGCTCTCTTCCTTTATAACTTCAGCCTGTGCATCATTCTTTAGATCTACATTCTGCTGTTGTTCCTCCATCTGTCTATCCACCCAGGACATGCAGGTGACCTTGCCCTTGAGGTCAGAGGTGTGAAGGACACTGGAGTCCTCTATATCACACAGAATGACCTGGCCAGAGGCATAACCCACTGCTAGAACTATGGAATATAAATTTAACTTAAACGACACCCTGAACACAAAGCTTTTGTAGTTTAAATATGGAACAAGTCTTAAGGTGAACTGAAAACCTGGCACTGCCAGAAGTCTGGAAGGGAAACTGTATTCATTATTATTGGAGTAAGAAACATGACATTTATCACAGTATGTGAGATTCACTTATGGGGGCACTGTTGAAAAATAGGACGAATTAATCAAACTTTGTGACAATTTTGAATCAGTGAAGATGACCGGACTAAAGCAATCACAAAAATCACAAATATTTGAAGAATTTCCCAAAGTTGAGGAGATAGGAGATAGTTTCCTCACTTGCCATTTTTACATACTGTGTTGAATTTCACTTTTCTCATTCTCAAACTGGCAGTTTTCCTAAAGTTTTAGTCAAAATAACAGGTTTATTCAAATTAATACGTAAAAGATAACACCTTAAGCAATTTAATTTTTTTTTTGTAATGGTTGTCTTTTTTATAAATGTAACTGGTTCAAAAGACTCGAATTAAATACCTGGTTCAGAGATTATTTTGTTATCATATATAGCACACAACTTGTGACTGAAATTGGTAATGGTCGATACTTCAGTGAATATGGCTTTTTCCTTAAATTAAAATCCATCAAAAAATGCTATTTCTCTAAGAAACTGACACCTATTCTATGATAAATATACTAGTCACAGCTTTAGTTTTACAAGGTACAACAGTATTGGTTCTTCTTGCATTACCCTTGCCATCAGGTCTCCAAGTGAGCGCTGTAACTCTGTCTTGATCAAGTGAGGCTGCCCTATTCCACACTTTTTGCCATGAAAGTCGATGCAGATTAACCTGTGAAGGATATGTACAATTTTAACTGCCTCATGTCTCTACTTGAATGTTAGTGTGAAAGGTTTTCAGTCTACATGCATGAGCTGCAAGCCATCAGAAACACAAATAGTGCACTCAAATTTATGAAAGTCTGGCAATAAAAACAAATTCCAAGTCACATGCAACCTATATCTGGCCTCAAACTCAGATAGTCACCCATTCACCCATGCTACACCAATTTAAAGTCCGGTGACAAAAAAATAACTAGAGTAAAGTGGCTGGCTTTCATCCAACCACAGAGTCGAATCTTAGGACAGGACTGGGTGTTGAAATCTGTAAACTCTGTATTATCGCCCGCATTTGGAAACCGCTTTCACAGAGTTTTCAGATCTGTGTCTCGAGATGGGTATTTGTTTACAAATATAAAGGGTCTGTAGATGCGCAGTTGTACAAAGCTGGTTTAAGATGAAAACCACCAGCATATTTCCTGTCAATGGACTTGCCTCATTAATATTAATGAGCAAACATGCGCAGTCACGGCAGTTCTTTGAGGGGGTTTTCCGACAATATATTTTACAAGGCTGGTTTAAGATGAAAACTACCAGCATATTTCCTGTTCACGGACTTGCCTCATTAATATTAATGAGCAAATATGCGCAGTCACGGCAGTTCTTTGTGGGATTTCTTGACAATATTTTACAAGGCTGGTTTAAGATGAAAACTACCAGCATAATTGTAGAAATAAACTACGTATGCGTGGACTTTATTGGCGATTCAATCACAAAAATAACCTAAAATAAAGGACGAGTGAAGAATGAGGCGCATTGTCACTGGATATTTTACAGAAGCAAATTGTAAGTATTCAAATAAAATATTTGTGTGCTGTTTCTACCAATAGCCACAATGAGCGAAAATAGGGAGACACAGATTATGCTGTATTTTACCGATGTCGAAATGACGTGATAACTTCTAGGACATGCAAAAGCGCCTTCTAGTGGTTGAATGTGGAACTACGGAGTTTGAATATTTTCATTGTCGATTCTGATTGGCTGAAGGACAAAGGTGTAGTACTACCGTGATGTCACTTCATTCATTAATTTCTTTGTGGTTTATTTGTTGCACAAATGGGTAGATGCGCAGACAACAATTTTATATTAACAGTGACTGCGTGATAAACCAGCAGACCAATAAATTAATTGGGGTTTCCACGTCTAGAAACCAGCAGACGAAACGGTTAAAAAAGACTCGTTCGAGTAGGCCATCACAATACCAAAGACAATAGTTTCTAGGACATACGGGTTCTTTGAGAAAGCCAGATGAAGTGCCAGACAAGCTTTTTACTTTATAAAATATAACTGAATAAAAGCATTAAAAATCTTCAAAATGGCAGAGTGTATAATATACACATTTATGTACAGATATGTGAAGAAAATATTATGCAGAATTGATATTTAAGGGTTTAAATGGCGAATTTAAAATCGTGACCGCAACTCAGTACATAACTCGAATCAAAGATTCGACTAAAAAACAAGCACACTGCCTCAGCGGTTATCTCCCGCCTTAGAATCAGTAATAATGAAGAACTAAAGGAGATATAAGGCCTTTGTAGTAAGATAACCCAACTTGACATTGAAGAAGGGGTCAAAGGTAAAGTCAGTAATTGGAAAAGAGTCTCGGGCCATGACTTTATTTCAGTTATTTTCGCATTTGGAACCTCTTGTAGCAATGATATGGGAGGTATAAGGCCTTTTTAATAGGAAAATCTTATTTAACATTAAACATGTGATATGACAGCCATTTTGTTTTTGAAACTAAGCCAAATTATTATCAGGCTAACTTTCCTAGCCATAAATCTTTTGTGCAAATTTGGCTGCAATATTTCAAGTTTTAGAGCATCTTAAGGATTTTGAAATAATTGGCTATGGCGACCATTTTGTTTTTCAAAATAAGGCCAAAATATTTGCAGGCCAGGATTTTTCATGCTCTGTCTTTACATTCTGAAGCCATAGCACCAATAATAAGGGAGAAATAAGGACATTTTAGTGTGATGACCCCATTTAACCTTGAAGCAGGGGTCAAAGGTCAAATTCAACACCTGGAAAAGACTTCCACATTTCGAACCCCTAGGAGCAATATTAGGGGAGATATAAGGCCTTTTTTAATAGGATAACTCTGTTTAACATTAAACATGTGATATGGCGGCTATTTTTGGGGGGAACTAGGCCAAAATTACTATCAGGCTAACTTTTCTAGCCATATAGCTTTTGTGCAAATTTGATGAAGCTAGCTGGAATATTTCAATATGTAGAGCCCCTTTATGATTTTCAAACAATTAGCTATGGCGGCCATTTTGTTTTTCAAAATGAGGCCAAAGTTTTGCACAGACAGGTTTTCATAGCTATACACATTCCCTGCGAATTTGGCAAAGCTATCTTTATAAATGAATGATATATTAAGGTTTATGTAAAAACGTGACGAACGGACTCACGAACTCACGCACGCACGTACGGAAGGCATTTTATAATCTCCCGACCAAGGCCTTTGGCCGCAGGCGGGAGATAAAACCCCCCCCAAAAAGTCATCTCTAGAAGCATCAGCCTCACCAGAGCTTGTGCTTAACAACAGCTCACTCAGAACTCTAACAACAAAGTTCAATGATCATTAGAAAACAACATTATTTATCAAACATTCTTTGCAAGGCTTCTTATGTATGCCATAAAATGCTACTTAATCATTAAGACTGAGAAGTTAATGAATATATTACAACACAGGAAATAGCTTTAAAGCACTCTCTACAATAAATCCTATGATCTAAAGGTTTAATACATCTGGACCTTTTACCACCTTTTTCACATTAGGGAAATATTAAACACTGTTAAAAATTAACAATAAAAAGAATTTTTTTTATCCATATATAATTTGTGAGTACAGTAGACCCACAAATTTAGGTAAACTAAATTTAAGATCTCAACACCAGGAAATACTTTATTTTTGTGTATATACAATACATGGAATCTATTGTATGTAATATTTTAAGTTTTCCCCACATGTTTCACGTTCTTTCAATCAACACTTGTGTTAAAATATCTTGTTTCCAAATTTGAGTAAAATTTTCTTGATACTGCCTCATCCCTAGTTAGAATACCTGTAGTCATTTAGGTTTTCCAATCAAATTGAGTGGTTTCAGGAACACAGAAGAAACTTCAGAATTGTGACAGGGTATTATTGGAATGTATTTGGTATATGCATATATGCCTTACTTCTCCCTGAACATTGGCAATGGCAATCAGATCCATTTTCGGAGACCAGCACATCATGTCCACTTCAACAGACACATGCTTCTCATCCACCTGACGAAATGAACATGCTTCTTCTGGCATGTTGTATTTCACTTTTCTGAAAAAAAAATGAATGAACAGGAACCATTTGATAGATCGTTGCTTATAAATATTTATTTGGGATTTTGTGTACAAAATCAAATTTTAATAATTGTTTCTGATATGGGAGTTGGAATTTAAGAAGGAATTTATGCCTAGCCTAAAAACTATCACAGAACATAAAATAAATGATGTTCATAAAAATAGCATCAGAGATGCCCCTACCGAACAGCCTGGGGAAATAGTTTTCAACACCATGAGATATAGAGGTAGTGAAACAGTACACAGATTGGGATACTTTCAGACCAGTGTCAGTGTCCAAATAATGTTGAAGTAGAGAAAGTAACATCTAAGAGAAAGAAACTGCATGTAAAGATTAAGTATTAAAATAGGACAATTCAGTTAACTAAAAATTATGAAGCTTTAAGACTTCTCCCATTTTGATATTCATTTGTACGGTCGAATTATGGTTTGCAAGTTTTGAATATTACCCATACATACAGATGTAGCAACAGATGCTTTTGTGAGGAGTTCGGGCAAAACCTGTGGCTCACTTGATGCAATACCATCTGTTACAATGGGAAGTTGCAAAAGTAAAACAGTTAATGAATTCTAATATGACTTTAACAGTGCTTAATCTACATTAAAAGACACCCAAAGATGCAACAACCAAGATTCAAGTAAGAGATATAAGAGAGATATAAGAGAGATAAAATAGTATTACATATCCCTGTAGAGAGATAAAATAGCATCAGATATGCAAGATCAAAGGTCAAATCCAGGTCACACCATGACGTTGCACACATACAACACCTGACCAATGTCCCTACCAAATATCAACTTCCAACCATCTTATGGTTTCCGAAATATAGCCCAGACAAGGCATTATAGGTCAAGGTCACTACGGCAAGGTCAAAGGTCAAATCAAGGTCACACTATGACGTTTTACATCTACACACCCTAACCAATGTCCCTACCAAGTATCAAAAACTTCCTACACCTTACGGTTTCCGAGATATAGCCCGGACAAGATTTTATAGGTCAAGGTCACTACGGAAAGGTCAAAGGTCAAATCAAGGTCAGTCCATGATGTTGAACACCTACACCCCCTAACCAATGTCCTTACCAAGTATCAACTTCCTACACCTTACGGTTTTCCAGATACAGCCCAGACAAGATTTTATAGGTCAAGGTCACTACGGCAAGGTCAAATCAAGATCACACCATGACGTTGCACACCTACATCCCCTAACCAATGTCCCTACCCAGTATTAACTTCCTACACCTTACGGTTTCCAAGATATAGCCCAGATAAGATTTTATAGGTCAAGGTCACTACGGCAAGGTCAAAGATCAAATCAAGGTCAAACCATGACGTTGCACACCTACACCCCCTAACCAATGTCCCTACCAAGTATCAACTTCCTACACCTTACGGTTTCCGAGATATAGCCCGGACAAGATTTTATAGGTCAAGGTCACTACGGATAGGTCAAAGGTCAAATCAAGGTCGGACCATGACGTTGCACACCTACACCCCCTAACCAATTTCCCTACCAAGTATCAGCTTCCTGCACCTTACGGTTTCTGAGATATAGCCCGGACAAGATTTTCCAACTCAAGGTCACTACGGCAAGGTCAGAGGTCAAATCAAAGGTCAGACCATGACGTTGCACACCTACACCCCCTAACCAATATCCCTACCAAGTATCAACTTCCTACACCTTATGGTTTCTGAGATACAGGCCAGACAAACTTCTTCCCGCCGCCCGCCCATCCGGATATCATGGGTGAAAACAATACCCCGACAGCCCTTAAGGGCTGTGGGGTAAAAACTGTTATGACCATAATCCCACCTAGGATAAACAGCATTGCAGGCAAGCCTGGGGTATTGGTATTCATATTCATAAGTATTTAAATATACTTTTGTGTTTATCTGTATTCTTTTGTGAAAAATTTAAAGTATTTGTATTTGAATAAACTTTAAAAGCATTTTTATTCATGAATACTTTTATGAGTACCTTTAATAATTTTTAGTTTTTTTTTAGTTTTTTTCTTAATTACACTGTGCTGAAAAGTTTTAGCTTTAAAAATGAAAATTTGCTGGATTTGTGCTTCTGAGAAGTAGAAATACACATTTAGTAATACTTTAAATTAGTAAATATAACAAAATACAACAGGGACATTGTCCTGCTGGAGCAGAAAAGTTATATAGGATGACAACTTTCTTAGATCTCAATTATCAATTTATCATAAATGTACTAGTTTGTGTGTTTAAAACATGCTGTATCATTTTGATAAATTATTTCATGTATGTTTCTATTCAAGTTGGTTTTTACAATGTAGTTTCAAATAATTATGTATTTCATGGAATGAGTGTTAGGAAATGGTAAGTATTTCTAATAAAAATTTAAATTACTATTAAATTTTCCAATTTTATAGTGAAATACCCTTACCATTTCCTAACAGTAGCTGAATCCAGCCTTGTAGGATGGAGGGAATTCTTTTAAGAAAACCACTACCTACAACTAAACATCATGAGAACTTCTAAATGGAATATACATGCATTAATGAACATATAAATTTCCAACATTCACAACATACAACTCCCAAAAAATGGCAGTACGTAGCTATAGTTCTCACAAATGCTGACACTGTGGGTGCTGTAATTGGATGTCATAAATAGATAACCCATCTACATGGTAACATCCGACCCCAAGACAAGGTCAAACCAACCAGAAAGTGTCATCAGCGTAATGCCTAATCCTTTCCAAGTCAGATTAAGGCAACATTGATGTCTACTACAAATACATCCAGCATTGCAGACATACCAGCCACAACCTGCAAATGTACAAATATAAGTATCAAACACATACTTATAAAGTAGCAAAATGCTGAGCATAAACTGTAGGACCCAATTTCAAATCTGACCATATGACCACAGAGGTTTTAAAGACAGAAATTGGTATACATACAATGGAATTTCCAATAACATGTATCAAGAACTCATGTAAGATGCAATCAAAAACATACATCAATAGCTTATGTGACTCAATCAAGATGAAATAGTTGCCAAGAGATAAGTTTTTTGAGAAACTTTCTTAATGGTAGTAAAACAAAAGATTTTATCGCAAACCTTTTTATCATCCAGCTATAAATCAAACCCCTAACAGGACAGACAGACACATATTGAGTCAAACTGTTGTCCAAAGAGGCTAAGAGCTGGTATAACCACAGGCTTAATTGCAGTAGGCCCATCTGAAGCCAACTGGTTCTGGCAATTGATGTGGCCAGAGTTACTTGTGACCAATTCTCCTTATAACTAAAGGAAGAATATGTCCAAGCATTAATGTCACTCCTTTACCATGAATCTGTAGTCCGCAGAGACTGAGACCACTGGCTTAATTGCAGTATGCCCATCTGAAGCCAACTGATTCTTGGCCAAAAAAGGCAGTCAATGGGCCAGAGTTACTTGTGACCAATTCTCCTATAACAAAGGGAAGGGTCTAAACATGAATGTCACTACTTTACCTGAAGCCAAAATCAAAGACTGTCTTGAAAGGTAATAACTTCAAGAAAGCCTTCCTCACAAGCTCAAAGATTGTTTGAGTATGTAGGACCAATGACAAAATCCAAACTATTGGTTTGTCTCTTACTAAAAGTTGCTGATCTCTTATTCATCTCAACTTTTAGACACTCCTTGACCCTTTAAACCCCAAACCATCTGCAATTGCTGTTCTATAGCATGCAATAGTAGATGGCATGAGGATGTTTTCCTTAAACTAGTAGTTCAGGAAATTTGCTCCATCTGGAATAGTGGGGTCTGAGATATATACCTGGCTCTCTTCACACCACTTCCCAAAATAGACCAATTGATTCACAGATTCTCCTTGAGGAGTACCCCTAAGGCTCCTTAACTGTTTCACCACTTCCTCTGGGAACCTTCCTGAATATTCATGACTGACTCGCGATGCCAAACATGAAGATTCAAGTAAGTTAGATTGTTGTGAAGTCTGTTGCTGAATGGTTGAGTCAACAGATTCACCCACAATGGAAGTCTTAGAAGGAGTTTTGTGGACAAATTCACCAGATCCCAAAAGCAAGACATCCCTGGCCACCCTGGTGAAATCATGATGATTCTGCACCTGTAGGTGGTCATCTGTTGAATCACCTGAGGGAATGAGGGCCACTGGACAAAACACCTAACTGACCAGACCCTCCCAAGATATGTTCAATGGATCTGTTTCCCAAGCCCAACTGTCTGGGACATGAGACACATACATCTTTTTCATCACCTGCAGGACCAAGGCCCTGGGCAAAACAAGAGACCTTCACAAGAGATGTTCAAGCATCTGTTTCCTAAGCCTGACAGGAGACCTACATAGGAAGCTTGTGATTCACCTTTGTTGCAAAACATCAACCACTGATTGATGCCAACAATGGCTAATTTGATTGAAAACCTGATGATTCATAGCCCCTTTGGTTTGAAAACACCTTATCTCCCTGGACAAGGAATCTACTAGAACATTGAGATTCCGTGGGATGCACTTCCCCGAATCTGAATCATCCTGGCATTCATTCAAACCATGATTCTTCAGATCAAGGTACATATTACTTGAGAGTGGATGCCTCCCTGGTTGTTCATATTGGCAACCACTAATGAATTGTCTGTGAAAATCAACAGATTTCGATTCAGAGGCTGATTTGTGAATCATTTTTGAGGTAACAACCTTGCTTTTAGCTGTAGAATGTATGTGGAGCCTTGACTCTTCCTGATTACATAAACCACTGGCTGTGGATGCCTCAAGTGAGTACCCCAACCCTTTAGGGAAGCATCTGTGAAAAGAAGGAGAGTGTGCTCCTTCTGAAGGAGTGGTGAGTCCTCCTTCAAAATTGAACGATTGGTCCACCACTGAAAATGATCCCTGTGAACCAGAGACACAAGAAGTGGGATATCCCGAGACTATTGGAGTGACTTCATGTGCAGACAACCCGATGGTATAGTCTTCTCCATTGAAGCCATGCTTTCAGTGACATGAGACCCTAGAGATAAGTGAGAAGCTTTCACCATGGTAACTGTCTTTCCAGGAAGACAATCGATTTCCTTTTGAGTTGGGAAGACTTGCCCTACCCTGAGGTCGAATTTGTAACCAAAAATTTGATTACTTGAGTTGGAAATAAATCTGATTTTTAGAAATTTGTGATCCAACCTAGAGTTTCAACAAGATGAACCAACAAGTGGGTGTTCTCTTGGCATTGCTGTATATTGCTATATACTGGTGAATACTGACGCCTTCTGCAAGAGCCATCAGTTTCACCTCTTTTGCTACCATGGTGTACTGGAGAGGAACTGTAGCAGTATTGAAGGGTAAGGCAGTGAACTGGTAGAATCTGTCACCCCCAGTGAGGCAAAGACACTTTTGTTAGTTGGGTCTATCGGTGAAGAATGTGTACATCCATAAGGTCGAGTGACGTCATCCACTTGCCTTCTATAAAGGAATTCTGAATATTGAGCAGTTTCATATTAAGTAAGGTACATGCAAGCTTGTTTACCTGACCTTAACTATTACTGGCTGCCATTTCTTCCTTGCTTATCACAAGAAATAAACTGTAAAATTCCAGCGATGTTACACTTGACTGGTGTTATCGCCCTTTTGTCGATCATTTCATAAACAGCTTCTATCAAAAATCTGTTTTTCGTCTTTTTTTTTTTTTTTTTTACCAATCAACCTGTAAGACAAGCAAGTCCTCCTGCAAACTTGCCCCTGCAAAGTCTGGTTAAAAATGTCCTCCTGTAAGAGAGCAGACTTGTATACTGGCAAAGCTGGACAAAAAACTTCCTAAAAACACAGGAAGCCACATATCACCCTGTTTCTATAAGGCCTAGATAAACAAGATCCTCTCCCCTTGTATTTATCTGAGGATTAGGAGCCACTTGTAACTGAAGTTTAGGAGTAAATGTCATGAAATCACTGGATGAAGTTCTTCTGAACATCTGACAATATGTCCAGCAGGAAAACCTCATAAGGAGCGAATAACACATTGTAGGTTTGCTAAAGACATTTTGAGTTACAGCCCTCCTGTTTAGTCACATGTTGTTGTTAGACATGGTAAAACTCCAACAAGAAGATTTGAACACAAACTGGTTGACTGTGGACTGGAAATGCAAACACATTGCATTATTGAAATCTATAACATATCATGCTGATCCCTTATATATTGTTAAGTTAGCCTTGAAACTGAAAAGCGAGACAATACATGTTTGCCCTCTCTTACAGTCTCCTACAAGGGAAAATGTTTCCAAAGTGTCTGAAAAGTGATCTTCCTGCAACTAAGGAGCTGTCTGGTGATTTAAGAACTCGAAATATTGGTCACATTCTGTGCTGGTTGTACACCCAAAGAATGTGGTAATTCCTTGATATAGGTAAATGTGACAAACAGAGGGAGCATCCACAGTGTCCATATCTGTTATACCAATCCCTAACCACTTAACAATAGTCAGCCAAATCTCTGAAAAAATAAGGACTAGGTTCCTTGTATTCTTGAGATGAATCACAAACCCCATCACCTGACAACCCGATTCTAAACCTTTTGAGAGGTATAGAAACCGGATTGTACTTGTTAATTTCTTGTCCAAAAATCTTTGAATCAAAAGCCTTAACTTGTAGATATAAATGACACTCCCCGTCATCTGACAACCCTAATCTAAACCTTTTGGAAGGTATAGAAAACTCGATTGTCCTTGAATGACGTCATGCAGGTATTTTCCTCCACTGAATGTTTTGACTGGACCTCGAACGGAAGTGTTTTCCGAAGAGGCAGTCTTTCCTGCATTCAAAACTCCTCCACGGAGCAGTGTCCACGGTAACTGTAATGGCTGCCCCCAAGGGAGATTCCTTCTTCTGTAACGTCGACAATCCATTCGACTGGGAAGTATATTGTGATAAAAAACGCCTGGCTATTAGAACCCGACGCGTGAACAGCATTTGTGACAATCGAATTGTCATTGTCGTCCAAGATGGCGTCGTCCATAACTCCCTTTGTTTTTCAAAGAGTACATTCTTTCTAGGTATGTATGCCGCAAAATTATTTAAATTATAGCTTCCAACATCCAGCAAACTGAACCAAACGTCTGGCAAATTATATTATATACATATTTTGTTGATTTATTTCCTAGAGGTTGAAGACGATGTCACCATCCAAAAGTCCTTTATGTGCATAATAATGACATACCTTCGAGGATTCAATAAATGAATCCGTTCTGAATCATATACATGTAAGATATGAAGTGAAATTCACTCTAAAATCTCAAAAAGTAAATAAAACCCTGACAAAAATTCTACTAATTCCCAAAGACGTCCATACTGCTGATGGCCAACAAAAATAATGAAGTAAACAATGTGGTCATGTGACCTATTTGGCGGGAGGACGGACTACTGTAACCCAGTGGCCTGGTTAAGGTTGTGATATAACCTTAAATTCGCATCTCTGCGTTGGCCATTGGGTTGGATGGCTCCAACAAATAGCTACTGTTAGGAAATGGTAAGGGTATTTCGCTATAAAAAGATAGATTTATAGGTGATCCGGTTCTCATTATTTGATAGCGGTTGTTACTATTTTAGTCCCAAGTGAAACAAAATGTGGTATACCGGTATTACATCAACAACACTATTATCATTAATTCTCAATTAAATGGATAACCTGATCACCTTAAAAGCTGTGGGAATTTATCCACAAATTGGCTAATCAAGGAAACTGTTGGTCTATCTATATCTGTTGGAAAATATCTATGGGAGTTTTGGACAGCATTTGACAACATATGTAACAGAAATCAATCCGTATCAGAGCATTAACCCTAATCAGTACATTTAATGAATGGTTTCTTAGACTAATATTATTTTAACGACTAATATATATATAATAGTCTGAGCCTCGGTTTATCACATTTGTTGCTACCTGAGGCCTAACATACATTTTCAAAAATGCTTTTGCTCAGGTCCATATTTCATTGTCAGTTTTAGCCAGATTTTCCCAGTAACATAAATCAATATTTCTCTGTTTGTCCTTTGCTAACCTTGGTCTTCAGGCAAGGTTTCAACCAATGGTATTTATTCTTTAAGGCTAACTTATTTGTATGAGTGACTTATGTGTTGTGACACATATTTACTAATTCATTTTCCCAATATTATTAATTAACTGAATTATCAGAATAATTTACCTATAACACATATGTATTTGTCGTTTGTTGTTATCTAATAAGAGTTTAAAGTATTTTTATTGCAAATAGCCTTAAACCAGTTGGCAAAATGGGACAGATCTCCTACCAGAGCAGAAAACAAGCCAGGAAATGTTTACTGGTGTTCTCTCACTAAGCAGAAGATGGATTTATGATGGCCCACAGATCTTATTTTGTGTTATTCTAAAGACATATTTTTGTCATTTTTATTAAATACAATTGTGTAATTAAATGAATATTAACATTAACTTTCACACAAAAGTAATACAAACCACAACAATCATGGTTATATGTTATATGTTAAGCAGTTCTTATGTTAAAATGTACTCAGACACTCTTTTACGATAAATACACAAGACTTTTTTCTGTGATTTTTTAACACATACAAGTAGCTATACCTCTAGCAAAATAATACCATTAGGCTAAACTGCTGTAGTGTATGGGTGCATCAAATGTTTTAAGCATCTAACATTCTAATGGTGAGTTGCACTGCAGACTGTACTGTGTCACCAGCTTTGGTATAAAAACTGAAGCAGACGAAATTTGAAAAGACAAAATTTAAGCTGGATAGACAAAAATAACTGGCTGATTGGCAGCATTTTTGCAGATACAGACCATCTTTCAGAAGGACTGAGCCATGGTGAGGCCCCGCCTTGCTAAAAATATAACATAGATCCAATGTACAGGTTACAACAAATGAACACAGCCAGCCAGAGAGGCAACCACACAAAGTTATTACTTACCAAGTTTTCACTAGATGTCAGTGGTCAGCAGCAAGGAAAATTAATGAAGTATCAGTCTGGTAACCTAATGTTAAACTGCTAGTCAAATGCCCATTCCAGTTAATGCATTGATAAATGTGTTTTTGCATTTTACAAAGAAATTCAAGATAGCCACCAAAAATGGTGAACAATTTTTGGAAATTTCGCCAGTTCACTCAGCAAATACCCTGAGGGTTAAAACTTTTTGTCAAAATTGCTTTATCTCGCACCTTTTCTGAGATAAATGCATATTTGCATTTTACGCAAAAGTTCAAGATGGCTGCCAAAAATGGCAGGAAAACGATTTTTTGGGAAAATCACCAGATGACTTTGCATATACACCGGAGTTCAAAACTTGTCAAAATCGCTCTTAAAAATTTTGATGAAGTCGCTCTATCTCGCACCATTTATGTGATCAATGTGTTTTTTGTATTTTACACTGAAATTCAAAATGGCTGCCCAAAATGGCGGGAAAACGATTTTTAGGAAAAATAGCTAGTTGACTGCAGATACACAGAGGGGTCAAAAATTTTGTTGAAATAGCTCTATTTTGCACTCTTTCTGAGATAAATGCATCTTTGCATTTTACACAGAAATTCAAGATGCCAGCCCAAAATGGCAGGAAAATGATTTTTGGAAAAATCACTTGTTGACTGCGCAGATACCCTGAGGGGTCAAAATTTTCACCGAAGTTGCTCTATCTTGCACCATTTCCAAGATAAATGTTGTTGTTTTTTGGCATTTTACGCAAAAATTCAAGATGGCTGCCAAAAAGGTGGCGGGAAAATGATATTTGGAAAAATTTCTCAAATGACTCTGTGGATACCCTAGGAGTAAAAAATTTCATCGAAATCGCTCTATCTTGCAGCGTTTCTGAGATATTTAAGCTTTTTCATTTTCATCGCTAAGAAAAATCATGGCATTTAGTTAATTGTTGATAAGTAAGTCATTTTGTATCAGATCACTTCAAAAAGATAATTATTTCCAGACATCTATATAACAACCCTACTTGCCAAATTTCATGTGAATAGGTGAATCACTTTTTAAGTTATTATCCAGACAAGCACACCCCTTTGAAAAACATCGTTTTGGTCATGTGACTTCTCTGATTGGTTGAAGTGTCATGACACCATATTCAGAAATTTTTCCCTGGGTCTCAGCATACATGTGCTTAATTTGTAGAGAATCCGCCAGTGGTTGCTGAGCTATATGCAATAGAAAATGTGGGAGCCAGAGGAGCCAGCAGAGTCAGCACAGCCTCTCTCTCTCCCGTCTCCCTTGAATACAGTTTCCAATAAAATATCTTCTGGCCTGGCTTTAAATCAAATGAAACTATTATTTATTATCTATATACAGTCTATCATCAGTGTACAGAATCATGCTCACCAGTGTAAATAAATAAAAGTGTTGATGTGTTTCTAGGGAAATCAGGATGTTTAATTTTTCCTATACTTCTGATTTCTTTGTTAGCTGTACCAAATTGCCTTCTTTCATTTTCAATATTATCTTGCCAAAAGAAAAAAAAACAGTATAAATTATTATTATTATGTATTTATACTCAGCGCAATATCTCCATATACTACAGGACTCAAAGCGCTATTTAACCAATCCGACTGTACAGGTACAGCCCCAACTCATCAGTAACTGACATTCCCCTAACTGGCAGACAGAGGCTCAAGGATGACCATTTATCAACGTCCTTGAGGTTCTTTAACCTGCCACTGGGGATAGGACCCAATGACAGAGGACCGCCATTTTAAGTGCTCATCCGAGCCACTATGTATCTGTCTGTACCTGGGATTGAACCCACGTCCTCTGAGTTCCTAGACAAGTGTGTTACCCGCTAGGCCACAGTGGCTGAAGGAAATACATTAGATAAATCAATACCAATCCTGCTGACCATACAATTGTAACAGATGGTAATGTATTCCTACCAATGCATCATCTCATTTTCCCACAAAATAATAGTGCAACTATAGGTCTAAACATTTTACTTATTTTTCCAAACATAACACACAAAGTCTTAAGTATTTCACATTATTTATTATTGAAGCATTATTTGTAATTTTAGTTTGCTTACTGGTCACTAAAAATGATGAGATGGAATTGGTTTTTCTGATCTTCAGTTTAAGGAATAACACATGACTAGCATGGGGTTATGCAGGGTTTTACAACGAATAGTGACATTAGTAACACGAAGGCGAAGTCTGAGTGTTTCTAATGAGTAATGAGTTGTAAAACCCTGCATAACCCCAAGCTAGGAGTGTGTTATTCCAATTCTAACATGACAGTTTATATTTAGTTATTGTTTTGGTGAAGATTTGTAGTGCATATTCTTCATAATTTGGCTTTTAAACAAGAGGGTCAGAAATGCCCCAAAAGGCGGGTTGCGCAGGCAGCAATAAGGTTAGCAACTGCTGTAATTAAATTTAGAAAGAAACAAGGAAAGAAATGTTAGGTCACCCAGTTAAGGTAAATGTGTTAGACATGCTAAGAAATGTAAAATTTGTAATCTAGGTTAGATAATTGTATCTATGCTATAAACCGACAAATGAAGAGACAGAATTACACCAACTTCGAAAGCAACTTAGCTATGATGGTGATCTATCTCCTTGTCAAGCTTGAATTCGTTTGGACAAAGCATTTTGAAGTTAGAGTCCGGAAACGGAAATGTTGACGGACAGACAAACGGACAAATGAACAGACAGAATAGCACCGATTTCAAAGGCAACTTAGCTATGATGGTTATCTATCTCCCTGTCAAGTTTGAATTCGTTTAGACAAGGCGTTTTCGAGTTAGAGTCCGGAACGGAAATGTTGATGGACAGACAAATGGACAAAAACCAGAAATACGAACGGACGGAATTACATCAATTTTGAAAGGACCTAGCTATGATGGTGATCTATCTCCCTGTCAAGTTTGAGTTTGATTCGACAAAGCATTTTTGAGTCAGAGTCCGGAAAGGAAATATTGATGGGCAGACAAATGGACAAAAAACAGATGAACGGACGTAATTACACCAATGTCAAAATGAACCAAGCTATAATGGTGATCTATCTCCCTGTCAAGTTTGAATCCGATTGGACAAAGCGTTTTCAAGTTAGATTCCGGAAACAAAAATGTTGATGGACAGACAAACTGACAAAAAACGGACTAATGAATGGACGGAATTACACCAATTTTGAAAGGAACCTAGCTATGATGGTGATCTATCTCCTTGTCAAGTTTGAATTCGATTGGACAAAGCTTTTTCGAGTTAGAGTCTGGAAACGAAAATGTGGATGGACAGACAGATGGACGTCGGACACATCAATCTAATAGGCGGGTTGGCTACATGCAACCCACCTGAAAATGAAGTGGGATTATCGCCAACTATGAAAAACTGGCTGTGAGGTTATGTTCGGTTTTACAACGGCAACTGGCCAATCAGAATCGAGGTTACATCTGTGTCATGTTAGAATACTCATTTAGTTAAAGTATGACCATGCATTGCTCTTAAACTACATGTAGTATGATAAAAGAGCAACTGTTGTGCTCTTTTTTGTTTTGTGACAGAGTAAGGAATCTAAAATTCGCCAGAAATCTAAAATTTGCCACCTGTAAAATCTTACTTAATTCTATGAAAAAGTCATGGCTCGTCTTAAAATTGGTATTTTTCAGTTCAAAAAACCTTAATTTACTATATATCCAATAAATCTCACCTCACTTCATTTTTTTATTAGTATTTCAACAAGTTGTGAATTTCAGATATGTGGCGAATTTTAGATTTCTTACTCAAGAGGAATAATCAATTTTGACCAGCCCATTGCCCACCTTATAACAATGAGCTAAACTTAATCAACAGTGGTACTGTTTCATCAAATTGAAATGTAACTGAAAGTCAATATTACTTCCTTTGTTATAGTAATGCTGTCTCCCATTGTTAAATACCTAGAGTGTGGAGTTTTGAAAAACAATGATATGTTGTACTTATTTGGAACAACATTGATGAAAATTTTAAGCAGATACAGTTCACTGATGGGTGTGTCTTTCAATTATTAAGAATTTACAATTATAACTTGATTCTGGTATCACATCAGTTTATGCTGAAGTATACTTTTTAATGTCATTTTAAGCATTTTTTCAGTCACACTTTTAAAGTATTTAAAATCAGGCAACCCAATTCCATATTTACAATGGTTAAAAAGATTGTCACTTGTTCCCATGATTCCATGATACCTCATGCCCAATTTGTAGGCTACATGCCTAAATGTTGCACATGTCCAGGGGCTTGGACAAAGGACTTCAATCAGTGATGTATGGGGTTGTGCAAATATAGTATTTCCTAGGCCTGCACCATGTACTCCAAAAATTAACACAGCTTGATGAAATAATGAGACTGTTTTATTGAGACCTGGTGCACTACTGTCATTGTAATAAATTACCCGGAGAGAGTATTTCTCTGCCAACTCATGAAGGAATACAGAAACTTCTTTGTCCTGTTTCAAATGGCGACTACTTTCCCTACGGAAATAGATGATCTTATTCCTGGCAGTTTGAATTACTGTAAGGAGGTTTTCTTGAACATACCTTTTGATGAAGTAGTTAAACAGTTGTAAATAATGATATGATGGGGCCACTGCCGGGTTACCCTCGGGTAAATATACTCTCTTTGCAATAACATAACCCCGAACTACATTGTTTGTTAATCCAAAGAGTCTTAGGTATTGCTGCAAGAAGCCAGCATATGTATTTTGTAAGACTATGTTGGGGTTATCTTTCAGAAATGGCATGTACAATGCAATTTTTGTAATTGCCTCAAGGAAGTTATGACCAAAATTTGTCCCATAGTTCACTGAAGTTACAAATACTTCATTTACCTCCATGAATATGGTGCTCTCATAATATCCCCTGTAATTTACAACCTGCTCAAGAAGGGTATAATTCTTTGCGTGACTTGTGTGCACATAGTGTCCCTTCAGATTGTCATTGTGCTGGGAGGTTGTGTTAAGCACCTGTTCGTGCAATATCCACATTAATGGAATAATCTTTAGCTGCCTTGTAATCACTTCCCCTGCAGGTGTAACAACAGCATCGTTAATAATGTGCATATATGTTAGAAACTGTGGGTAAGTACTACAATATGAACAGGAAAGGTTCCACTCCTCTCTTACTTCTGGTATGGTGATGTTTTCTACCCTTATCAAAAGGTTATGCTGTAATCCATGGTAGGAAAAATAGTGTGGATCAAAGCCATATGCTTCAGTGACTGAGTTGATATCAGTTGAACACACTTGCCCTGTGTGTAGTAGAGTACCATGGGATACTGTACAGGGGTAATACTGTTTCACCATGAAGTTTGACTGCATAGATGTATCATTTTCTCCATCATGTGACCATGCAGCAAAGAATGAAATTACATTTAATTCTGCTCCAACTTTGTCAAATGCCCTTTCGTCTTTCAATACATAAGTAGGAATATTATCCCCCTGTTTAACTGTTTTAGAAACAAGATCTCTGGAATCCTTTGACAGTCCTTCAAAGAGCTTCTTTGCCAGGAGCTTGTCTACAAATGTCAATGGTTTTAATTTATTTATAAAATGTCTGGCTTTTGTAATGATACTGCAGAAGTCTGCACTCCTTTCTAACAAACCTTTGGTTCCAAGATAAAACCACATTTGTGTTCCCTTGTATACCAGGTGTATTTTATTATCTTTCCCCAGTTCTGTTGCATTGAGATGCTTTGCCAGAAGTTTCTGCAATGACAATTCATGTATTCCATTTACTTCTTTACTGGTCCTTCCTTTTTCTATTCCCTTTGTCACACTGTACTTTGTAGAATTATTAGAGACCACAGACAAAGTATGTAGCTGTCTGTCATTATGTAATGAATATGAGCCTTGCACCTTTTTTGTTTCCCTAACATCAGTAAAATGATAAGCATCATAAGTTAATTTAACCAGTCCCCAAACTATTGTGACCAACCAAAGCCTCCTTAAATTACTCACAGTTAATTTCCACATGATTGTGCTTAATGAGATGAACAAAATTTCAGGTTATCATTAATAAACACAAATTTGATATCAAGCATTTTACCACATAAAAATATTGCTTTAGTAATTATTCTAATAAAATCTGAACCTGGGTCATTAATGAATAATGTTTTGATGGTGTTCCAGGTTTTACAAAGAATTTACTGAATGTATTGACATTTATAAACTAAGACTGAAACAATGTCCTTTTCATTCACTACAGTCCTACTACTAGAGTAAACCGACAGGTGTTACAGAACAAGCATCACCCTATACAAATTAATGAAATCAATACATTTCTACAATAATTATTGTAGAAAATTTCGATAAACCAAAACTAAACCATACAACTGCAAAATAATATAATGTTAATCATAAACATCATTTGCTAGAATATGTAAATTCCCTGTTTTCTTCATATCATCTGTTCTTTGTGTTTGATAATGATTAGAAAATAACAAGTATAATAGCAACATCTTGTTTCCTCACTTCTCCCCATTTACTTGGCAGTGAGAAATATATCCAACAAGACCACTGCCGTGGTGTGTATCTCCCGCCGACTATTAAATGGGAAGAAATACCATTTCCGAGATATTCACAATTTTTCATTTTCCGCTTAAATCCAAGATGGCCGCCAAAAGTGGCAAAAATTTAAACTTTTCTCCTAGACACAGGATACTCCTATACTACCCTGTGTGTCAAAAATTCGCTCGAAATCGCTATCTCTTACCATTTCCGAGATATTTTCAATGTTTTATTTTCTGCTAAAATCCAAGATGGCCGCCAAAAGGGGGAAAATTGAAATTTTTTTCAATTGAATAGGATACTCTTGTACTGCCCTACGGGTCAAAAATTCGCTCCAAATCGCTCTATCACTTACCGTTTCCAAGATATTCACACTTTTTCATCTACTGCTAAAATCCAAGATGGCTGCCAAAAGTGGCAAAAATTGAAATTTTTCCCCTAAGCTACTCTGCGCGTAAAAAATTCACTCGAAATCACTCTATCTCTTACCATTTCCGAGATATTTTTAATGTTTTATTTTCCGCTGAAATCCAAGATGGCCGCCAAAAGTGGCGAAAAATTAAAATTTTTCCCCTAAGCACAGGATACTCCTGTACTACCCTGTGGGTTAAAAATTCTTTATCTCTTACGGTTTTCCAGATATTCACACTTTTTCATTTTCCATTAAAATCCAAGATGGCCACCAAAAGTGGCGAAAATTGAAGTTTTTCCCCTAGGCACAGGTTACTCCTGTACTAACCTGCACATTAAAAATTCACTCGAAATTGTTCTATCTCTTACCATTTCCGAGATATTTTCAATGTTTTATTTTCCGCTAAAATCCAAGATGGCCGCCAAAAGTGGAAAAAGCACAGGATACTACTATACTACCCTGTGGGTCAAAAATTCGCTCGAAATCGCTCTATCTCTTAAAGTTTTCGAGATATTCACACTTTTTCATTTTCCGCTTAAATCCAAGATGGCCGCCAAAAGTGGCGAAAATTGAAATTTTTCCCCTAAGCACAGGATACTCCTGTACTACCCTTAAGGTCAAAAATTCATTCAAAATTGCTGTATCTCTTACGGTTTTCGAGATATTTGTGATTTTTCACATTTTAACTAAAAGTAGCAATAAAGTAGCCATTACTCACTTGTACATTGAGCAACAGGTGTGAAACTTAAATATGTTACAGTTCACAAACAAGAGGAGAGTGCCCGTGAACGGGCACTGTGTCAGCTGACTGAGTGTTTTTGATTTGTGAAGGTAATAATGAGAGGAAAGCATAATTATCAGGGAAAGTGCTGTACAGAAGTACAGTAAATGGTAATTGAACAGCATGTTCAAAAGAAATTCTGAACCTGATAGAAGAAAAGGACAAAAAAGTTGTGCCCTGCAAATGGTATTATGAAGGAAAGTAACAAGGTAACTGTCTAAGTGTAAAGAGTAGGTTAAAACATATTTAAAGAAATACTGCAAATGCAGTATCCTCGTACGACCTTGAAGAAGGGGTCCACGGTCAAATCCAACCACACAAAAACATTCCCAGCCCATGATTTCCTATAGGTTGGTTTACCATCCCAAACCTCTAGGACCAATAATAAGCGAATTATAAGCACTTTTAAGTTTGGCTGTCCTTATTTGACCTTGAAGGAGGGGTCCAAAGGTCAAATCTGACCACACCAAAAGATTCCCAGTCCATGATTTCCTATAGGATGGTTTACCATCCCAAACCTCTAGAACCAATAATAAGCGATTTATAGGCACTTTTAAGTTTTGCTATCTTTGTTTGACCTTGAAGGAGGGGTCCAAGACCAAATCCGACCACACCAAATGATTCCCAGCCCATGATTTCCTGTAGGTTGGTTTACCATCCCAAACCTCTAAGACCAATAATAAGTGAGTTATAAGCACTTTTAAGTTTGGCTATCCTCGTTTGACCTTGAACAAGAGGTCCAAGGTCAAATCGGACCACATCAACAGATTCCCAGCTCATGATTTCCTATATGTCTGTTTACCATCCCAAACCTCTAGGACCAATAATAAGTGAGTTATAAGCACTTTTAAGTTTGGCTATCCTCGTTTGACCTTGAAGGAGGGGTCAAAGGTCAAATCTGACCACACCAGAAGATTCCCAGCCCATGATTTCCTACAGGTTGGTTTACCATCCCAAACCTCTAGGACCAATAATAAGGGAGATATAAGCACTTTTCATGACTGACAAAGAAACACCTGTAGCGGCCATCTTGTTTTTCAAAATGAGGCCAAAAATATTCCCAGTCAAGATTTTATAATGAGGAACATATCCTGCGAATTTGAGATCTCTACCTATAATACCCTTTCCTCTAGAGGGCCAACAAAAGTCCTTGTTTAAAGTCGAATAAACGTCCCTGGCGGCCATCTTGTTTTTCAAAAATATTCCCAGGCAACATTTTATGGTTATTAATATATTCTGCAAACTTGAGAAGGCTAGCTATAATATTTTTTTCATTAGAGCGGTAATGGTGAAATCTCTCTACACACTGCGGCTATCCAGTGGATACAATGATTTACTCAATAGTGAGAACCTGAAAGTAGCTATTGCTCAGCTATAGCATGACATAGAGGTCTGCAATTTCAATATGATAGAACTGACAAAAAATTATGTGAATAACATATTTAAACAAAATACTCTAAATGTAATAGTTTCCAAGTTACAACTGATTTACTCAAGAGTGATAACCTCAAAGTAGCTATTACTCAGCTATGCCATGAGCTACAGGTCTGAAATTTTACTATGTTATAGCTGACCCCAAAATAGGTGAATAACATATTGAAACAAAATACTCTAAATGCAATAGTTTTCAAGTTATAAGTGATTTACTCAACAGTGATAACCTAAAAGTAGCTATTACTCAGCTATGCCATGAGCTATATGTCTGTAATTTCACTATGTTATAGCTGACCCAAAAGTAGGTGAACAACATATTTTAACAAAATACTCCAAATGCAATATTTTTCAAGTTACAACTGATTTACTCAACATACAGTACCTGAAAATAGCTATTGCTCAGTTGTGCCATGAGCTACAGGTCTGTAATTTCACTATGTTATAGCTGACCCAAAAGTAGCTGAATAACATATTTACACAAATTTCTGTAAATGCAATAGTTTTCAACTTATAAGTGATTTACTCAACAGTGATAACCTCAAAGTAGCTATTACTCAGCTATGCCATGAGCTACAGATCTGAAATTTTACTATGTTATAGCTGACCCCAAAATAGGTGAATAACATATTGAAACAAAATACTCTAAATGCAATAGTTTTCAAGTTATAAGTGATTTACTCAACAGTGATAACCTAAAAGTAGCTATTACTCAGCTATGCCATGAGCTATATGTCTGTAATTTCACTATGTTATAGCTGACCCAAAAGTAGGTGAACAAGATATTTTAACAAAATACTCCAAATGCAATATTTTTCAAGTTACAACTGATTTACTCAACATACAGTACCTGAAAATAGCTATTGCTCAGTTGTGCCATGAGCTACAGGTCTGTAATTTTACTATGTTATAGCTGACCCAAAAGTAGGTGAATAACATATTTATACAAAATTCTCTAAATGCAACAGTTTTCAAGTTACAAGTGACTTTACTCAAGATGGTAGTTACTGAAAAGCCCAACAGGAGCTATTACTCACTTAGCTATTGAGACAGACACCCAAGTTACTCACCATGTTGTAGCTATGAAAAAAGTAGCTGAATAACATATTTTCACAAAATGCTCTAAATGCAACACTTTTCAAGTTATAAGTGATTTAGTGCATGATTTCATGAATTTTAATGCATTAAAAATTATTAAAAAAATTTATTAAAAAAAACTAAGACAGATCCAGGTCTCATACTCACACAAGAGAATCTACCTCTGGCCTAGTACATATATGCAAGATATGAGAGAAATCCCTGCAATAGTCACGGAGAAAATTGTGATAAAGTGTTGAAATTTTCACACTTTTAGTGGGGGTACCTCCCTTGTAACGTCTCTAGCAAACAGACGAACAGACAGATTTGCATGCTTTGAACAATTTTTCATCCTCGATAGATAAGGTATCTTTTAAAAAAAACAGCATGTCTCTAGGCCTTGTAGTTTTGGAGAAGAAGTTGTTCACGCGGACGCGGACGCCCACGCCGCAGAGTGATGACATAATGTCAGCTGACTGACAAGTCAGCTGACATAAAAAGTAGATGAACAGCATATTTGAGAGAAATTGTGTAGCTGCAATACTTTTGAAGATATAAGCCATTTACTCATTATGGTTACCATTAAAAATTGACAAAGTAGCCATTACTCACTTAGCTATGGAGATACACTTCCAAACTACTGACCATGTTGTAGCTGTAGAGAAAGTACCTGAACAACATATGGAACAAAATAGTCTAAATGTAATAGTTTGAGAGTTATAAATCACATAATTATATTAGGTAAAAGTGCTATTACTCACTCAAAAGTAGGCCAAAGTTCACCAAACCCCAAAATATTGAAGAGCGTAAAAATTCATTAGGACAAGTAATTTACCAAAAATGTGTAACTGTAGTAGTTTTAGAGAAAACTGCATGACACACTCACGGACGCACGCATGCACGGATGCACACACATGATGCAAATTATAATCTCCCGCCGGCACGCCGGGCGGAAGATAATAAGTATTCCTTAAATACTGGTATTTATATTTACAAAATATCACACCGGTATTTTTCAGCTGGTGTCATTATGACATGAATTATTTACATGGATGACAGAAGTGCACACAAGAGATGTGATAAGAACCTTTGATTCTTTAGTTATTCTACCCATTATGATGAAATAGATATATATTAAGTATCCAGTAGAACATTATTGATGTTTAATATGTTTCTGTATTCAGTTTTGGTGGTAAAAATGGCATTTTTTCATGAGCCAGATACCAATTTCAGTTATAATTAAACACTTTACTATGCCAACTGAATCAGCAGACCAGATACAAGGATATTGTTCTTATATTTCCATAGTGCCCGATTAAGTGATATCTATATTACCTGATACTTTTGAAAACTGACAATTCAATAGCAAGATGACAGCATTAATCAATAAACCAAAAATTATGAAGTTGTAAAATTTATTAATTTGAGAATAGCTGTCAAAGGAAAAAGCATAATTATGTTAAAAGTGCATAATTATAATAAACAGTTGCAGCAATCCATATATCTTTGTCATAAGAGAAAGACTTCTCAAATATAGCAGGTGAACACACTTCGGTAGAGCCAAAGTTAAAGGTCACACCATGATGCACACCTACACCCCCTAACCAATGTCCCTACCAACTAGGGATGTCATCGTGTAAAAGTTTGCTGTCTCGATACTGAGAGCAAAACAGTGGGCGATATCACGGTATTAATCGCTAAGTTAATATCTACATTTCAACTTCATATTTTTAATTCAAAACATCATAAACATTGTAAATTTTCCAAAATAACATAGATTTTTACTTAATTAAGGGTACAATTCAAGAATCTTCAACTGAAGGGCCCTTTCCAGTTCTGAGTTCAGGCTCGTGTACACCTGTGTATTTGATTTTCACTAACATGGTAACTAAACCCCGGAAATCAGGTTATTTATACAAGGCTCGATATCATATGCGGACTTGAACTATCGGCGATATGATGATATCATGGTACACGATGATGACCCTACCTACCAACCATCAACCTTCTACACCTTATGGAATCCATGAAATAGCCCGGAGAAGATTTTAAAACCCATGGTCACTATAACAAGATCAAAGGTCAAATCAAGGTGACATGACATTGCAGACTTACAAACCCCTAAACAATGTCCGTACTAAGTATTAACTTCCTGCACCTTACAGTTTCCGTGATATAGCCCAGACAAGATTTTATAGGTTAAGGTCATTACGGCAAGGTCAAAGGTCAAATCAAGGTCACACCATGGCACTGCACAC
This sequence comes from Sabellastarte sp. h YS-2021, assembly GCA_964017235.1. Taxonomy (NCBI): domain Eukaryota; kingdom Metazoa; phylum Annelida; class Polychaeta; order Sabellida; family Sabellidae; genus Sabellastarte; species Sabellastarte sp. h YS-2021. The sequence continues at coordinate 80,938,094 of OZ024932.1, read as the reverse complement.
CTACACCTACTAACCAATGTCTCTACCAGGTATAAACTTCCTACACCTTACGGTTTCCGAGATATAAGCCGGACAAGATTTTCAAACTCAAGGTCACTGCATCAAGGTTAAAGGTCAAATCAAGGTCATACCATGACGTTGCACACCTACACCCCTAACCAATGTCCCTACCAAATATCAACTTCCTACACCTTACAGTTTCTGAGATACAGCCCGGACAAACTTTTTCCCCCACCCACCCGCCTGCCCATCTGGACACCATGGGTGAAAACAATACCCCAACACCCCTTAAGGGTTGTGGGGTAACTAGACCTGAAAGCCTAAAGGCCTTGGGACATAATACAGAAACATGCAAAGAAGGCAGTTTTCATTTTTTAGCTGCGTTTTACAAAATCGCCTGTTGTCGCCATGTTTTTAAATCAATTTTGCCCAAAATAAATAGGCTTCCTCCCATGAGTAATACCAATGACTGAACAAAGTTTGAACACAATTGTTCAAAGTAATCGGGACTTAGACCTCACACAACTTTTAAAAATAGCATCAGAAATGTCCATACCCCACAAACACCATGAGATACAGAAGTGAAAAAGTTCAATAATCAGGAGACTTTCAGAGTAAACAGTGTCAGCTTTGTAAAGGTCCAAATAATATTAGTAGAGAAAATAATGTTTAAGAGAGACTCAAATTTTATGTAAAGATAAAGTATTAAAATGACAATTCAATAGTAAGATTATGGCATTAATCAGTAAACTAAAAATGATATATCTGTATAATTTATTAATTAAAGTACAGCTGTCAATAGAAATGGCGCAACTAAATAAAAGTACATTTAATAATCAGCTGTAGTAATACACATATCTTTGTGATGAGAGAATATGTCTCAAATATCGCAGGTCAACACACTTTGGCAGGCCCAAAATTAAAAGGTCACACCATGATGATGCATACCTATAAACCCTAACCTATGTCCCTACCAAGTATCAACTTCCTATGCCCCACAGTTTCCGAGATATAGCTCATTTTAAGGGTCAAGGTCACTACAGCAACGTCAAAGGTCAACTCAAGGACACATCAAGATGTTGCACACCTACCCACACTGCCCAATGTCCATACAAAGTATCAACTTCCTACACCTTACGGTTCCTGAGATATTGCCCAGGCAAGATTTTAAAGGTCAAGCTCACTACAGCAAGGTCAAATCAATGTGACACCATGACAATATACACCTACACCCCGCAACCAATATCCGTAAGAAGTATCAACTTCATACATGTCACGGATGCCAAGATACAACCCAGCTTTTAAATTTTAAGGTCATTATGGCAAGGTGAAAGGTCATCTCAAGGTTACACCATGACGTAGCACACCCACATGCAACCCCCCCCCCCCCCCCCCAACCAATGTACTTAACAACTGTCAACCTTATACACTTTCCACATCCTAGAGATAGACCAGATAAGAATTTAAAGATCAAGGTCACTACTGCAAGGTAAATGGGCAAATCAAGGCCACACCCTGATGTTGCACACCTACACCCCCTAACCTATGTCCCCACCAAGTAACATCTTCCTACAACCTACTGTTCCTGAGATATACCTTAGACAAGACTTTAAATGTCAATGTCACTACAACAAGGTCAAAGATCAAATCAAGGTCACACCATGACAATGCAGACCTACACCCCAACCAATGTCCCTACCAAGGATCAACTTCCTACACCTTACAATTTTCCGAGATAGAGCCTGGACAACATTTTAAAGTTCAAGGTCACTACTGCAAGGTAAAAGGTCAAATCAAGGTCACAGCAAGATATTGCACACCTACACCCCCTAACCAATGCCCCTACCAAATATCAGTTTCCTATGCCTTATGGTTTCCGAGATATAGCATACACAAGTTTTAAAAATAAGTGGTGGCCATCTTGGAAACATGATGGTTGATGTTAATTTTTTTCAAAAGTTCTCCCCTTTGACCCTGAAACGAATACAGAAAACCTGAAGATGATAACTTGAATTGTTTTGCTGTGATGAGGATAAGTAGATGGTGAAGGAAAAGAAAGAAAAAAGAGAAATAAAAAAATTCTGATGAAACCATCCCATGAATATTAAAATAATAAGCATGTACTGGTAGACAGGATATCAATTATTCATTGTTGGGGTTTCAATGTATAATCTTTCAACCAATACCAAGTTCACAATCCACAAACAAAATAGTGAAAATACTGTAGCTTTTCAACAGTAATTCTTCAAGGTCTTTGATGACCTGGTGGTTTGCAAGTTTGGTGTCTAATCACAAGCTGTCACCCATGCGCATGGATTCTGCAATTAATGTTGACTGGCCTGTCCCAATATAAACCTGGCTGATGGATGGCACATAAAACTCTAACCTTAACCCTAACTCAATAGTTAAGCAGACTCTCTTATTTTTATAAGATTATATGAGTTATAAGCCCCATTATAACTTATCTGCTAAATCTTATAGTGTGAATACTCTTTGCCACCCCCAATAATGAATTACTTATTGTAAATGATTCTTAGCTTAGAGAGGATAATTAAGTTTCAGAATGATGTATATTTTCATTATGACCATATTTTATTCTTGTATGTTTTATTACAATATATTTGAGTGATTTTAATGGGTAAGATTAGAAAATTGTCAATAGAAACTATTTATTCTGTATGTGTATATGATGCCAATTTTTGTAAAATTTAGAAATGCATCTATGTCTGAGTTGTTTTATTATTTTATTTTTAATTTCCTTTGATGCAAATCTGAAAATTATTTTTGTTGTATTTAAATTGACATACCAAAAAGTTTTAAAATTGTAGTGATAAGGCATAACATTGACAATTTCAATAAACTGTTTCACTGTTGTGAAAAACCATGTAACTTAGAAATGAGGATATTATTCAATTTTACTAAAATATGTGATCCACAAGAACAGGATTTAGTAATGACCCAATTGGTAAACAAACTTTCCCAACTTCCACCATAATTTCATAACTGAAAGCAGACAGCAGGAAAGACAGTGGGGGAAAAAGACAAGTAGGTTTAAATGTCAGGTGGGGTGGACAAAACATTTTCAATGTATGTGAAGTGGACCCTTGTTTCATATCTATTATTTAAGTATGGTTCATATTAATAATTAGACATGGTTACCTCAGCTCTACTTTACTTGCGTGTATAGCCGTGGCATGACCCCACATAAAACTGTTGACTTGCATAAAACACATATTCCATACAAATGTGTACCCACAACTGTTACCATAATTATTTTGTTACATTTCTTTCAACAGTCAACATGCAAACACAGTTAACTAAAAATAAATGACATTTCCTCCTTTTCAATGTTTTTTGACCATTTCTCTAAAAATTTAAAAATGTTCTTTTATTATAAAAGTTGTGTAAAATAGCATGTATTTTATACACATGCTGTATTTACTGTGTCCTTGGCTTAATAGCAATTGTTTTTAACTAGGTTATACTGTTTCTGGTCATTTCATCATGTTTTATTCAACAGAAAAGGATCTCCAGTTTTATGTGGGGTCGTGCCACGGCTCTACACGCAAGTAAAGTAGAGCCGAGGTAACCATGTCTAATTAATAATGTATTATGCATCTTAAGGTATAAATTTGCAAGGAAATAGTAGTTAGAAGGTATAGTATTTTACAAATGTTGGCTATATCCATTATTAAAACTGTTATCAATGTATTTCATATAAAACAATTGATCTTGTGCATTTTACTCCAACTATGTAAGCCTGGTTAAAGGTCATGTGACACTTTTATATTCACGATAAAAAACTGTGGACAATGATACCTAAATTATTATATATATATATATAATCCATCCATATATAAAGAATTTATGTCAAGCCGATTTGGCAAAGATGGGTCCGAGTTGACCAGTTTCTGTATGTACCGGCATACACTTTGGGCGATAATGGGAGTATTTCAGTATTAACTCCATTAACAAGACAGGAATTGCTTCGTTCTACTGTCACAATTTAACCTTAATTCTATAGCTAAAAAGGAAAGAACTTTTGGTCTACAACTCCGAAGAGAAGGTTTGAAATATAGTAACAATTAAAAACTATTATTGCAAACCAAAAAAGCGACTATTCCTACGACAGTATCAGATCAACCTTCCCAATAGGCGTATTTCAAAGACAAAATCTGTGATACAGATTCAGATTCTTGAAATCCAATTATCTCTAGATCAATATATCCAAATTAAAGAATCAAGATAAACAGCTACAAATTCTAACCCATAGAAGAATTAAAGATATTTCACAGAAACTTACTTTTGACTGTGAAGCAATTTATTAGTTTAAATTATATTTCTACTGAAACTCTGAAGCAGATTTGAGACTTAGTTTGTTGAAGTGCATCATAAAAAATACATATATCTACCTATGCTAAACCACACACTCTACTTAAAGGAGAAAGGAACTTGCACTATGACTTTGTGTCAATGTTCATGGGTGACAATTTTTAAACATAACTGGCATTGAAACCAGACACAAAAACCAAGTTTTGACCTTTGACCTGTTTTAACTGGAATATTACAATATTACATCATATTGACTTCATTAATAGTCATTATATATGTTGTAAATCTAAATCTAAAAATCTACTGCTTTGCAGGCGCAATATCTTCCCCGAAGGGGAACTCAGTGCGCTAACTAATCATATATAATATCCGAGTCATAGTGGGGGATGTGTCCAGATCTGTATTCAGATGGTTGTGGGTGTGAACGTGGGGAAGAAAGCTAGGTCGGAAAAGCAGATTTGAAAAGGTAGGTTTTCAGGTGCTTCCTGAAGGATGTGACAGATGAACTGGTTCTTACATGGACAGGAAGTGAGTTCCAGAAAACAGGTGCATGATGGCTGAAAGATTTGGTAAGATACTTATGAGACTTATGTATTTTAGAGTCAAAAGAAGGAACTTGAAGGAATTTGTATTTTGGACTGCTACGTCTGGTGTTTCTTGATGAGGTATATGGATGAAGTTTATCCTTGAGGTACACAGGTTGACCATACTTAAGGACCTTATATGTGATCAACCCAATTTTGAAAAGAACCCTGTATTTGACTGGTAGCCAATGTAGTTTTTCCAGATTTGGAGTTGCATGAGTGTACCTCGAGGATCTAGTGACTACTCGACAGAGGGAGTTCTGAACACCCTGCAACCTCTTGAGCTCAGAAAGAGTGAGTGAGGCAAAGAGGGAATTACAGTAGTCAATTCGGCTACTGATGAGAGCATTTGCAAGGAGTATTGCTGTGTTAAGGTCAAGGAGATGGCGAATCCTATATAAATCTCTTATATGGAACCGAGTAGACTTAATGACTTGGAAAATGTGATCTGTGAGGGTCAGGTTGGGGTTGAACACCACTCCTAGGTTTTTGACATTTGAGGCAGGTGCCACTTTATTCCCAAGAAGATCAGTGGGAAAAAGCGAATGAAGTTGTTTACGACTGTATTTTGAACCAATAAGGATAAATTCTGTTTTATCTGGGTTTAATTTGAGTTTATTTGCAGCCATGAAATTTTGTATATCATTTAGGCAGTCCGTTAGAGCTGTCATTGACTGACTGAAATTTGATGGTGAAAGAGTAATGTATAACTGAGTGTCGTCTGCATAAAAGTGGTGTTTGATACCCCTATGAGATTGAATAATTGAACTGAGTGGATTTGTGTACATGGAAAAGAGGAGTGGCCCCAGGACAGAGCCTTGCAGGACACCAAATTTCAAATCCATGGGATGTGACAGTACAGAGCCTACCTTGACTGATTGAGTCCTGTCCGACAAGTAAGACTTGAACCAACTCAGAGCCAGTCCATTGATGCCATAGCATTTATGTAATCTATGGAACAGGATCGAGTGGTCAATCATGTCGAAAGCTGCAGAGAGATCAAGGAGGGTTAGGGCTGTTGTACTGCCTTCAGACATATTGAGGAAAAGATCATCCTGTATATTTAGGAGGGCACTTTCCGTAGAATGGAACCTTCTATAGGCAGATTGGAAACCAGTCAAAAGACAGGACTCGTCCAGGTGAGACAGGAGTTGGGACGACACCACTCTCTCTAAGATCTTTGAAACAAAGTTTAAATTAGAGACAGGCCTATAGTTTTTCAGGACTTCTCTATCAAGGGTTGATTTTTTTAGGAGTGGAGTTACATGGGCCTGTTTGAAAAATTTAGGGCAGCTTCCTTCACGGAGTGATGCATTAATTATTGATGTGATAGGGATGATGAGGATATCTAAAAACTCAATTACAATAAATGTTGGCCAAGGATCAAGCGAGCAAGATTTGCTAGGGGAGTTTTTGATGATTTTAGCTACCAGATCTTCTGAAACAGGAAAAAGCTGAGAAAACAGGAGGTGTGAGATCAGAGTCAGTGTATTGAGGGGGATTAGAGTTGGCGAAGGATTGACGAATGTTTGTGATTTTTTCTGTGAAAAATTCAACAAATTTGTTAGCTAAAAGTTGAGGAGAATTTACTGAGGGAAGTACCTTTGCAGCAGATCTGTGGAGTACGTCGTTTAAAGTTTGCCAAAGTTTCTGAGGATTGTCCACAATATGTACACGATCACGGAAGTTAGTCAATTGTAAAACACTGTACATTGATTAACTTTATTAATTAATTTATTTAACTTCATATCCAAGTACTGACCAAGTGCAATGCTGTTAACTTCAATAATCATACACGAACTGGTCAAGCTATACCACATAGGCAGATAAAATACTTAACAAGTGAACATTAACATCACCAATTGCTTTTCTTGAACATCTACTGTAGTTTTCATCAGCATATGTTCATAATTGGGGTCATTTTATTTGGTATAAATTACAGTGGTTTAGGTATAATATGTACACAAGTCAATCTAGTCCATAGAAATCGTATAAAAAAGCTTTTTTATACGATTTCTATGATCTAGTCAACCTCCACCTTTACCAGGCACCACTCACTACCTGAACAATATATATATATATATATATATATATATATATATATATATATATATATATATATATATATATATATATATATATATATATATATATATATAATTAGCAATTTATTTCATCTGAATTATGTATATAACGTGAAATAAAAATATTAACACATAAAAAAAGAAAAAAAATCAATGTAAATATAAACTCTTGATTTATATTATAATTAAAATTTAAACAGGGAATTGATATGAGAGAAAAGCTTTATAAAATTAACAATGTTAAACTTATCAATGATTCACACATAGAAATCATTTTAAAAGGCTAGCGTTTTATTAGTGCAAGAAGTTTTACTAGAACATAATAGCTTACACTTCATTTCATCATATAAAAAGTATTTTTAAAATATTTGTAAAAACTTCTGATGCAACACTGCTGCTACTGGCTGGATTAGATTGGGAGCTTCTGTTTCTGGAAACAGAAGATCTATTTCCGAAAAAATACTGTTTTGAATCTAATGAAAAGAAATGTTTAGAGGAAATCCAAAAAGCATTATTTAAAAATTAACATGATCTATAATAGCATCACCCCCAAATTGTTACAAATTTTAAATATATATTACTCTATGATGACAGTCCACAACCAAATTCTTTTACAAAACACTTTTAGGGATAAAATTTGCATATTTTACGGAAATTCCTGAGCGTTGCCAATGACAACCAAATTTTATTTTACTTTCAAAATTCATGTACTATTTTCACATTACAAAATCGGGATTTTACTGAACCTTACATTAACTTTATTTTATCAAACATATATATGACATCAAGGGAAAGGACGTTTTTACAACAGGTCTTAAAGCAGTTTATAAGAAACCATTTGCAGCTAAAAAAGTGATTGTTGTCTAATCTGACAGTAACTGTTTTAAAGCTGCGCCAAATAAAATAATGAAATCTTTTAGTACAAGTTCCAAGACATTTTTAATAAATATTTTTAGTACAAATATTTTTATCATCTTCAGCCATATTGTTTTTGTCATGTGACTTACGATTTCTAAAGCTTTCCCTCAGAAACCTTGGAGAGCTTTAGAAGTGTTCTTAAAATAGAAATGCTCCCAAAATAATGGAGAGAAATCGGAAATCGACCATTTCCAAAAAAAATACTCCCCAATCTAAGCCACCCAATATCTTTTGATAAACTGTCAATTCTAACATGTCAAGCTTGTGTCTGCAATTCTGATTGGTCAATTGCTGTTATAAAACCGAGCATAACCTCACGCCTAGTTTTACATTGGTGGGCGATAATCCCACTTCACTTTTTAAAAAGTGAAATTATGAAGAAATATGCAATACAAATCTTCACCAAATCACCAAATATAAATCAGTTAGAATCAGAATAACACACTCATAACATGGGATTATGCATGGTCTTACAACTCAGATTTCATTAGAAACACTCAGGCTTCGCCTTTGTGTTACTGATATCGCTTATTAGTTGTAAAAGCTTGCATAATCCCACTCCAGTCGTGTTATTTCTTTAATAATTTAACGCAATATATTGAGGGTTTACTTGCAATTACTGAAAAAGGCATAAATTGCCAAAATGTCTCGTTTTGCAATAATCACCATTCTTAATGATAAAAAGGTCTTTTAGATTTCAGCATATTAGGCCTAGCTTTGAAAAATAAAACACATTTTCCCAGGTTTACAATATTATTAAATTTCAATCACATTGAGACTGCTACAATACGGGAACCAGACTACCGTCAGCCAAGAAATTCATATAACCACAACGTTGTGGGAATTTTGAGAGTTTATAGTATAACCACGGATAGGCACCTGTACTTTTGTACGGAACTCTGCTTCTGGAACCTTTTGTACTTTGGTGAAGGATATTCACTGTGTAGTCTTCGTGTAAAAAGAAAAAAAGGTGTTTAATATGAATGAGTAAGTTTTCTCCGGGTGTAGTTTTTAATAACAGCTTGAAACATTTGATGCTATAGTGTGAGCACTACACGGGTGGTCACGAAGATAAACGGTCATAGAGATAAACGGTCTTCAGAATTCTTCAAATATATAAGTAGTCTAAAGAGTAGACCGAGTTTCTGTCCCGTCGCCAATTGTTATTGATATACTGATGGACACAATGGCGAGGGACAGAGCTCACATGTACTTGTTTTCTGTGTAAATTTTGAACGGCATATTTGTACACATAATTTTTCAAGTATAAAGTGTTACTTACATTCTTTGAGCTATGTATATGTGCTGTTCACTAATATTTAATGCCTATCCTACTGGTATGTGTATAGTTCGACCTATTTTTAAAATGTAAACAAACCTTTAACAGTGCACTGGTATCTGCAAAAAAGAAATTCCTGGCTTGTGAAAGCAGTTCAGTGTAACAACATATGTATTGTAACCTAGATACAGCTATGCAGACATATCAAAGAATTTTTAAGGTTAATGCAATAATTTTCAACAGTCCAAATTTACACAGAAAACAAGTACATGTGAGCTCTGTCCCTCGCCATTGTGTCCATCAGTATATCAATAACAATTGGCGACGGGACAGAAACTCGGTCTATCTAAAGAGCAGCACAACACAAACCAAATACCAGATGTCTTGATAAGCTTTCTTTGATTGTATTTTCTTATTTAGTTTGTGTGATTTTGTTGTTTATACCACTTAGATTTGAACAATTCTGAAGACCGTTTATCTCTATGACCGTTTATCTTCATGACCACCCGTGTACATGGGTTAGCATAAAGTGGGTCAATTTTTCAGGTTTTTTTAGTGCTGTGTAAAAAGTAAATTAAGTAATGACTAGCAACACTTTATTTAGCAAATACTATACTGCTCAGCCAGTGAATTTCGTCACCCCAGTGAAGTTTGTCACCTACTATAAAAGCATCCAAGGACTAGCAATATCAACTTTTTAAAAAGTGGAATACTTGCGTTGGAGAGCAAGGTATAATTGTTTGCAGGAAGATCATAGTAAACGGCACATGTACATACCTTAAAGAAACCAAATAACACTTTATACTTGTGGTAATATGTGTAGAAATATGCCGTTCACAATTTACACAGAAAACAGGCACATGTGAGCTCTGTCCCTCGCCATTGTGTCCATGATTACAAGAGGTTTCGCGGTATGGAGGTTTCGCGTAAAACTTATTGGATGATTCGCGGTAAACTTTTATTATTTCTTTTAAGTTAAGAGTGGCACAAAATCTTTAATAATGGACGGATTTTGATGATTGAGGTACCATTTTTTCCAGATTTTAATCATGGATCTAATGGTATGTGATAATTATGTTAAATTATATTCTTTTTGACTACCCAGGCTCTCTTGTGTTGTAAGTGATTAATCCACATAACTGACTTCAAAGAAGTTAGGGTTTTTATGTTTATCAATTAGTTTGTGGATATTATGGAGATAGAGATAAATAAGTCAAATAATACATCTTAGGATCTGAGAAATTCACGCCAAACGTCTCCAGTTTTTACCGCGAATCATCCAAATTAACAGCGAAATGACCAAGACAGCGAAACCTCTCGACCGCGAAACCTCTTGACACCGTGTCCATCAGTATATCAATAGCAATTGGCGACGGGACAGAAACTCGGTCTATGGCAGCAACATTATGTAATAATTTGTTCATAACTTGCTTCTTTCAATTGAAAAATTGCACAAAATCTTAACTTCACCAAACATTCATGAAGTGGGTCGATATTCTAGTAAAAAATACTTCTCCTATATTCATAACTTGACCAAATCAATGTGTTTGTTGGATTTATTATAATTAAAAGTTCACAAAAAATGTTTACCAGAAATAAAATAGCGATAAACTCATGATCAATAGATTTGGTTTGTGAGTGTGTCCTGATGGAATTGCAGTCAGGCTTTTCCCTCCCATGAGAAAGGCAAAAAATTCCAATTTAATAATTCAAATTATTAAATTTAACAGACATCAAAACATTCAGATCTAATCTTTCATAATGTAGCTATGAAATGTGAAACTTAATTTTCTAAAAACTTTATGACACAGGAGTACAGCATACTTTTATTTTGGCAGAAATTCTTGAAAAATCGACCCACTTAATGAATTGACCCACTTTATGCTAACCCATGTACTATATGTGGGTAAATGTTAAGGTTATCGGAGTGGCTACTGAGTAGTTACGTACCCAACAGCTGTATATGCAAGATTGCTTTCGAGACATCTCACCCCACACCCCGTACATCACAACGGATTTTAAAAGACAAGTCATGTCACAATTCACCCCAGAAGACAACTCAACCCACAACTACTCGTTGGAACAAGTTAAACCCAAAATTGATTCCAAAAACAAGATGTTAATGCTGAAAACATAAACAGAGGCATGCAGATCTCGGCAGGCAAGCAACTTCGACATCTGGTTGAATCCAACGTAGAAATCTGGTTGAAATATGTGTAGATTTAGCAAACTGTTTTCAGATGGATCCCACCGGTGAAATCATTTGAAACCGGTCCCTCTAAACACCGTTTTGGGCTCCACGCGGTACTCTCCACACGGCAAATGTGTGGAGTCACTTTTATATAGATCGAGTTGTATAAACCCAAGAATAGAATTTTTTGGGAGTCCCCTTTATATAGATCAAGTTGTATAAACCCCCAAATCAATTTTTTTTGGGGGGGGGGGGGGGGGAGTCACTTTTACATAGATAGAGTTGCAGAAGCATCAGAATCGAATTTTTGGGAGTCACTTGGGGGTTGTAGAAATAATACAGTGACATTTATACGTATATATATTTGACATTGTACTATTTTGTGACAATATACTATTATGTGGTTATTATTTAGGCCATGGACTACATATGGACTTTATACTATTATGTGTATTATGTTTGTGTAATATTTGTTGACCTTGTTAAATAATAAAGTTTTGATAAAATACCTCACAATTTATCTCTACTGATAAATAAACATCTGGACATCATGACACTTTATGTCATATCTACTATGTGTTATGCATTTTAAATCTTTTATGCTATAATATTTTTATATGATATTATAATAGCCTTTGGAAAGGAATAAAGATATAAAAATTCTGGACCTCAGAGCAAGACCTTAACCATTTAACTCCACAGTGTAGCATATTTGCAATGTTAAATTTTTTATGATATGTCCAGTTTTGCCAACAATTTTATACATATTGCACAATATGAAGTCTTTTGGTACTGAGTTTAAATCTTTGACGGCATATAAATTTGCATAGAAAGCACATGTATGAGCATTTAAAACTCCGCACGTTTACCGTGTGGAGATACCGTGCAGAGCCTCCGCACGGTGTTTAGTGGGACTGCTGATAAAATGTTATAGCTTAGGTTCTCAGTATAGAGAAGTTTTCAGTGCAAACTTGCAAACTGAAAACTAGTTATTTGAGCATGGGGGCATTTGACAAACAAATTCAAATTACTCAGTTTTGATGAATAAGTTTGAATTAGTCTTTTTTTTAAATTTAAGATAAGTTTAGTCAAAATATAATTATAGATTATAAAAATTATATTTGGGTGCATCAGTTTTGTTGTTGCTATAAATTAATAAGGAGAATGGACACAAGTACATGCACACATAATGTTTATCATCTTTATAATCTTAGGTCTAAAAATTAGTCTTTGCTATACAAATACCTACAAATTCAAAAACTTTTGCAATAATAGTTCTTTCAAAAATTTAGACTTAATCACTATATATCCCTCTAGAAAAAAAATTTTTCAATCAACGATCACCAGTCATTCGTTTCCCAACATTCAACGTGTTTTCTGTTCAATAACATGACTAAGTTTCATGTCAGAAAACCTAACTTGATTTAGTGTTAATTTTTGTATGAATTATCACTTCTTTTTTCAGTCAGAAATCCAGTTTTGAAATAGTGTTGAAATTGTGTCAGTGTCAAAACACACACTAAAAAAAACCCAAAAATTACCATGATTTCTAGTCAAAATATCACTACTTTTTCCTGTCAGAAAACTAACGTAGCTTTAGTAGTTGATAATGCGGATTTCAACGTCAGGACTTGTTTTCAACTCCCCTAGATCTGCCTCTGATAAACACATACAGTATAAATGAAGTGGCTGGAGTACGGTAAATCACCACACTCGTGAAGAAATTTTACAGAATGGTAGCATTCATTTGCCGTATCCCAGTAAATTAACTAGAGTGCGGTTCAAATATGAAGCAAATATGTGGCCATGATGGGGGTTTCTATAGAAAAATAATAGAAAATGTAGCAATATTTTACAAATAAAATATCGAATGCTAATACTTGTACACATGCAGACTTGAGAAAATATGAGGCCATGATGGGTTTTCTAGCAATATTTTACTCTTACCGCACCTACTGTTGAAGTTTTCTAGCAATATTTTACAAATAGAATATCAAATGCTGGGGTTTCTAGCAATATTTTACAAACAGAAGATCCAGCCAGTCAGTCTACTTTTCATCTGCAAACATGATTAATGTAATTAACCAACAAAAAAGATTGTTACTAAAACTGCATTTGAGACAAAGTTCTGGAGAGCGGCAATCCATACTGTAGAATATTTTCTAGGGAACGGTTTTACCATACCGCAGCCACGCCCTAGTCAAAAACGTTTGGCTTGAAATATATAAACAATGAAAAGTGTTAAAAGTGTTCTTTTCACCGTTCTATTTTAAATCCCCCTGGACTATTATGGCTGGAATTCCTTCTGCAGTGGTGTCACAAGCATCTGCTGATGTGTGGTCTTCTTGGTCTCTCTTGAATCAAGGACACTAGAGCTCCCACATGATTTCAGCAGTTGTTTTGTCCCTATTTTTCCACTGTTAAATAACCCCACAAATTGAAACATTTACTGTTGAGCTCCCTATATGCCATAACTAAGAGGAATTATGATAACAATGTGACATCAGTGCTCAAGAAAACTGTTATGACTAATTGCAATCACCCTTAAAATGGACTTCAATCAGCCCCACCAGTTAACTGATTTGAAAGCAGAGATGGCTTCTTAATTTGAAGTACCTTAAACTATACAACTTGTGCACAGTCCTTTTTACTTTAGAAGGAATCCTTTAATCTACTTTACCATAGTTTAGGCTTTAGGGAAAGGATAAATGTAAATAAGTGTATAAGTGTATGTTGTGTTTTAATATACCTTAAGTGAAATCAGGTTATGTTTACTAATACAATGGTACCTAACATACGTACTGGGTCCGTTACTGTTTTGGGGTCCGTTACTGTTTTCACTGTATACAACACCACTTAGTAAAATTATTCACCTCCACCCGCATATTAAATTCCATTTTTATGCGGATGATACTCAGTTATACATCCATCTCTCCCATAAGAATGCTTCTTCGGCTCTCGCCAAGCTAAATGCCTGCCTTCTTGATGTCCAAGAGTGGATGTCTCTCAGTAAATTGAAGCTCAACCCTGAAAAAACCGAGTTTATTGTCTTTGGTTCCAAGGCTCAACGTCAGAAGATTTCCTGTCACTTTCCTGTTAGCATTCTTGGTAGCCTTCTTCATCCGGTTGATTCTGTCAGAATTCTAGGTGCGTGGTTTGATGCAGATTTTTCATTCTCTGAGCATATCAAGAGGACTTGCAAACGTGCTTCCTTCAGATGCGTGACCTCCGTAGAATTAGAAAGTATCTCACTCCTGAAGTGGCAGTCCTTGCTGCAAATGCCTTGGTTAGTAGTCGTTTGGACTATTGTAACTCTCTGTTCAGAGGTTTGTCCGGTTTCAATCAGCACAAATTGCAAAGTATTCAGAACACCCTTGCTCGTATTGTTACAAATCATAGAAAGTATGCTCATGTTACACCCATTCTACAGAAACTCCACTGGTTGCCTGTTAAGTACCGTTGTATTTTCAAAACCGCAACACTTGTGTATAAATTTTTGCAAAGTGGTTCTCCTTCTTATTTCGAACCATTCTTGTCTTTTAGTAGTTGTCCCTATAGCACTAAGCATACTCACCCAGATCGTCAATACCTTACAGTTCCCCCTTTCCATTCATCAGTCTTTAAGTCAGCCAAACATTTTGGCCATAGTTTTGCCTTTGATGCTCCGAAGATCTGGAATGACCTCCCTCAAGATGTTCGCAGTGCAACATCAGTTGCCTCTTTCAGGAAGAAGCTTAAAACATACCTGTTTGCAAAAGCCTACCCACCATAGCCTCCCCCGTCACATCTGTGTCTCCTTGGTACGACCTGGCTATATCCCTTGATTAACGCTAACTGCCTTGCTTTATGTTTAGATGCACCTTAGAGTCCATCAGTGATGGAGATTAAGCGCTATAAAAAAACGTCCACATTAGTACAAAACTAAGCTGTAAGTGGTGAAATTTCACATGGGGTGAGACTTGACATGGGGTGAGATGTCTTTAGAAAATACACTCAGGTATTTTCACTTATTTTAGGCCCCTTTCTGCTTTGTTTATTGTTGCTAGGGACTGGTTGTTTTTAGCAGGCTTAGTGGGGTAGTATAAAGTGCCCATGAGTTGCCCACAGGACAAATTGACTAAGGCTTGACTGCCAGTGAGGACTGAGCTTTTAAGGCCTAAACTGGTGAGACTCCCCACAGTCCTTTTCTTTACGGCTGCCAGAGTATGTACCCTGTTCTTGCCCAGAAATGTACACTTTATATTGTCTGATTTTGTTTCATCTTTTCTCCATAAACATATGACACAAAGGAATGGAACTCTATATCACAAAGACTGCTCACGGCTCTAGTCTACTGCTCTCTCATTCTTTCAGGCAGGCAAGCTGTTACCATAATGTGAAAAATTTTCCTGCTACAACCAAGTTCAGAGGCATCTCTGTTTTACTTTTATTCTGTTTAGATATTTGGCTAAATCCCAGTTCTGTCTCCTTTGGTGTGATCAATTGTCAATCTGTCAGAAATAAAGGTCCCACTACTGCTGACATTGTGTCTTCTCGGTCATTGGACCTACTTGTCATTACAGAAACACATATACGACCGACTGACACTGACAGTTTGCTTCACTCAGGAATGCCACCAGGATATAAATTGTGTCACAGACCTCATACTCATGGTCTTGGTGGGGGTATCAGCTTTTTTGTAAATCATAACATCCAGTTTAAAATAGTTGATAGTCCTTCCTATAAATCATTTGAAAATATTGCAATTACCATTGGTTCCCCAGCTTTTGTGATAGCTTGTGTTTATCGGCCACCTGGTTCATGTTCTGATGCATTCTGCGATGAATTTTTCAATATGTTTGAGTACCTGTCTTCAGTGAGCCAAAAGGGGGGCCACGGTGGCAGAGTGGTAACACTCTCGCCTCCCACCTCTGCGGCCGGGGTTCGATCCCCGTCATGGCCGTAAGTGGGAAAGCTGGTAGTTGCTTGCCGTTGGTCGGCAGTTTACAGTACAGAACCCTAGCGAACTATATGTACTGGTTTCCTCTGCCCTTCCAACTACCCGTCGTGATATGACCTGTACAGTGTTGAAAGCGACGTAAAACCCCAAATAAACAAACAAATCAGTGAGCCAAAATTTGTTGATATGTGGATACAACCTCCAAGGATAGTAAAAAGTCTCTGAACTGTCTTGAGTCATGCAATATTAATCAACATGTTCATAAACCAACTCATCTACATGGACACACTCTCAATCTCATCCCCACTCCTGATGATTCCAGAGCTGTTTCAAATGTTTCGGTCAGTGATTTCATCTCAGACCATGCCCTGGTGCAGGTTCAGCTTGATTTTACTAACCCTTCTGTACCCAGGTCAAAAACTATAACCTTTCGGAGGTTTCAAAAGATAAAAATGGAAAGTTTCAGGAGTGATCTGGCATAGTGTTCATTAAGCGTCCCTGAAAGGGCGCTTATTTACTTTCGTGTCAGTTTCCTCGCCGCCACTGTCACAGTGGCCGCTGCTTTATGGTCTCCCTTCAATATCTCCCTTATTATTGGAAGCTTTTAAACCATATTTGGCAGTTATATACCTTAGGCGTGGGGAAAAAAATTTTCCACATGCTTAAATTTGACCTTTGATCTTTATCAAGGTCACATGATCAAGAAATAGTTTTTTTGGGGTACACCTACCCGTCATCGCCTCTCAGCAAATCTACTGACCACAGAAGCTTGTAATTATTCACACATGTTCACACTATCAAAATCGCGACCTGATTAGATTTTGGGAGCAATCCGATGAAAAATGACTGATTTATGAGCAATATTCTCACAGGTACCAACTAGAAAGCTTAAAATTCATGTGAACCCCCTATTATCTTCTTAAGTATTGCATTTAGAGCCATAAAATGTATTGGGAGGTAGTAGGAAACCATATGTGGAGAGTCTAGAAAGCAAGTCAAATTCCCCCACCCCCTGACCTCCCTGTAGGGGTCAAACTGAGGTCATAAAATAGCCAATTTTGACATTTTTCCTTATATCTCCTTTATTGTTGGTTTTACAGCTTTATAATGTGTTAAGAGGTATTGGGAAATAGTTTTTTGGGGGTACACCTACCCGTCATCGCCTCTCAGCAAATCTACTGACCACAGAAGCTTGTAATTATTCACACATGTTCACACTATCAAAATCGCGACCTGATTAGATTTTGGGAGCAATCCGATGAAAAATGACTGATTTATGAGCAATATTCTCACAGGTACCAACTAGAAAGCTTAAAATTCATGTGAACCCCCTATTATCTTCTTAAGTATTGGATTTAGAGCCATAAAATGTATTGGAAGGTAGTAGGAAACCATATGTGGAGAGTCTAGAAAGCAAGTCAAATTCCCCCACCCCCTGACCTCCCTGTAGGGGTCAAACTGAGGTCATAAAATAGCCAATTTTGACATTTTTCCTTATATCTCCTTTATTGTTGGTTTTACAGCTTTATAATGTGTTAAGAGGTATTGGGAAACCTTATGTAAAGAGTTTATATAGCTGGTCAGATTTAACCCTTGACCCCCTCTTATGGGTCAAACAGGGGTCATAAAATGGCTAAATTCTTTTGCCTTATATCTCCTTTATTCTTGCTTTTAGAGCTTTAGAATGTATTAAGAGGTATTGGGAAACCATATGTCAAGTGTCTAGACAGTCAGTCAGACTTACCCCCTGACCCCCTTATTGATCAAACTGGTGTCATCAAATAGCCGATTTTGTGTTTTTGCCTTATTATGTCAGCTGACTTATCAGTCAGCTGATATTATGTCGTCACGCTGCGGCATGGGCATACGCATACACGTCCGCATATGAATACACATTCGTTTGAACAACTTCTCCTAAACTGCAAGATCCAGAGATATGCTGTTTTTAAAAAGATACCTAAACTATCGAGGATGAAAAAATGTTCAAGGCATGCAGATCTGTTTGTTTGTCTGTTCCCCAGAGCCATTACAAGTCAGGTACTCCCACCCAAAGTGTGAAAATTTCAACACTTTATCACAATTTTCTCATTCACTATTGCAGGGATTTTTCTCATACAATGTATTTTGCTTATATGTACTAGGCCAGTAGTAGATTACCTTGCGTGAGTATTAGACCTGGATCTGTCTTAATTTTTTTTATTAAGTTTTTAAATAATTTTTAATGCATTAAAATTCATGAAATCATGCACTAAATTACTTATAACTTGAAAAGTATCACATTTAGAGCATTTTGTCAAAATATGTTATTCAGCTACTTTTTCCATAGCTACAACATGGTGAGTAAATTGAGTGTCTATCCCAATAGCTAAGTGAGTAATAGCTACTTTCTGACTTTTCAGTACCTCCCGTAATGAGTAAAATCACCCATAACTTGGAAACTATTGTATATACAGAATTTTGTGTAAATATGTTATTCAGCTACTTTTGGGTCAGCTACAACATAGTAACATTTCAGACCAGTAGCTCATTGCATAGCTGAGCAATAGCTATTTTCAGGTTCTCACAGTTGAGTAATTCAGTTGTAACTTGAAATCTATTCCATTTACAGTATTTTGTTTAAATATGTTGTTCACCTACTTTTGGGTCAGCTATAAGATAGTGAAACTGCAGACCTGTAGCTCATGGCATAGCTGAGCAATAGCTACTTTGAGGTTCTCACTGTTGAGTAAGTCAGTTGTAACTTGAAAACTATTGCATTTAGAGTATTTTGTTTAAATATGTTGTTCACCTACTTTTGGGTCAGCTATAACATAGTGAAATTACAGACCTACAGCTCATGGCATAGTTGAGCAATAGCTATTTTTAGGTTCTCACTGTTGAGGAAATCAGTTGTAACTTGAAAACTATTGCATTTACAGTATTTTGTTTAAATAATTTGTTCCCTTACTTTTGGGTCAGCTATAACATAGTGCGATTACAGACCTACAGCTCATTGCATAGCTGAGCAAAAGCTACTTTGAGATGCTCCCTTTTGAGTAAATCAGTTGTAACTTGAAAACTTCTTTCACTTCTACTCTGAAACTCAAAACACACAGTCAGCTGACACAGAGCCCCTTCACTGGCACTGATTGCTTGTATCTACTTTATTCTTGCTTTTAGAGCTTTAGAATGTATTAAGAGTTATTAAGAAACCTTATGTGGGGAGTCTAGATAGCTGGTCAGATTTACCCCCTGACCCTCTCTTATGGGTCAAACAGGGGTCATAAAATAGCTGATTTTGGTTTTTTTGCCTTATATCCCCTTTATTCCTGCTTTTAGAGCTTTAGAATGTATTAAGAGGTATTTGGAAATCATATGTTTATGGGTCAAACTGGGGTCATAAAATAGAAGATTTGATCCTTTTGCCTTATATCTCCTTTATTATTGCTTTTACAGCTTTAGAATGGATTTCATGTAAGGAGAATCTAGATAGCCGGTTATGCAGGTGTTCCACTGGAGCCGACAGGCTGGTAACTATGCCTTGTTGGAGAGTCGGGACCAATGTTTACATGGTCGGTTAGGGTCGGTTGCAAGTTCCCGGCCTGTCGGGGATAGTCAGTGAAATATCAAACATGTTTGATATTTCTATGACCGTTGCCAGCCCTTGAATCCAAACTTAAATTCATCTATCTAGCAACAGGCCTGTCGGTTAACTTAAGGGCCTGTTGGTTACACTTCCAGGCTTGTCTGTAACCCTTCCAGGCTTGTTGTTATCACTTGCAGGCCTGTCGTAACATGAAGCCAGTTTGTCTTTCGTAACTTAAGAACTGCTCATTTGCAGTCAATTTGTAGCATGATGTGAGGTAAAAATATGATAAAACGTTATGTCAAGAAAGACAAAGAAACAACACAAGTGATCATAATTTTCAGGTGAAATTCCACATATATGCTATAATTAATTAAGAAACCTGAAAACGTTTTTTTTATTTCGTTGAGTAAAAATGAAATCTCAGCTTATTTCAGGAAATAAATTTTTTGGCAAAATGAGGATCAAGTGTCGACCAATCAACAAATCTAAAACTAGGTCAATATTAAAAATTTGGATCCCATCACATGACCAGAACTACAGGGCGTTTACCTTCACGTCCAGAAAAATGTGCTTTCTCAGAAGCTTGAAATTATTTGGTATAAATGTGTAGGAAAATTGCTCAGAGGGACGGAATTTTGAAGGGGTCCTTCCCAGAAGCTCGAAATTGAAGTATAAAAGCCAGCAACAAGTGAGAGAGACTTCATTGCACATGAGCTATTGTTAGAAACACATCTTCCTCCGCTTGTTTGAAAAGATGGTACCATTTTTAATGGAAATTTTCTATTTAAAGTGGGTTTTTCGTTCATTAATTCGAAGCAGACATACATTGATTTATTTCTTATATAATATCAAAGCAAAAACCTAGAAATTATAATAAAAATAACAAAAAAGTAAATTTGGACATTTAGGTCACATGATGGGATCCAAATATTTACTAGTGACCTAGTTTCAGATTTGTTTATTGGTCGACACTTGATCCTCTTTTTTCCAAAAAATTCATCAAAAAGTGTAATGACAATACCAACTGCAAGTCTGGTTTTGGGGTTCTGTATGTTTCTCCAGGCCTGTCTGTTTGTCAATACGGCTTGTTGGGACCTGCTACAGCTTGTCTGCTATTGGTTTAGGGCTTGTCTGTTAGGGCTTAGGGCTTGTCCTGGTAGTTTCCAGACCAGTCTGTACAAAACATTCCGACCCCATGGCAGGTTGGCCTCTAGATCCAGACAAGCCTGTATGTTTCACGTCCTGTTGGGGAGTTGAAGCCGACCCAAAAATTTCCCGCCTTTTTTTGTGGATTTTTGTCCCTGACCCCCCGACTGTTGCAGCCGACCTTACATATATATAGAGTCGTAGGGTCGGCCTCCAGTGGAACACCTGCATAAGATTTACCCCCCTTACCCCCTCTTATGGGTCAAACTGGGGTAATAAAAGAGCAGTTTTTGTGTTTTTGCTTATATCTCCCTTAAAACTACTCTTCTTACAAACTATAGCATTTATTTAATTAACTTTTCGCAATTTATGACCATAGAAAACTGAATAAAGCTTAAATTTTTTCTTTCATGTTATTGCATAAACCTGCACACTGTCTGCTTAACTTTCAATTCTTCTCTCAGGCCTGCATGTTTTTATTTTCAAAAACCTTTTTCTACTTTATATTATATTGCATTTAACCTTTGGGGATGCTTTGTTTTTGTTAGCAAAAAAACATTTTTCTAGTTAAGAGATTATTTGTTTGTCAATTCATGTTGGTGTAACAACTGACAAAAAAGTAATTTAATTTTTATGAGCTTCTAAGATCTGCATGATCAAATAGAAAACAAACACAATCTTAAGGTAGTATTAATAAAAATGTACAAACATGTGCTACTTTTTAGATTTTTTTTTCATGTCAAATTGCATCCCTTGCCTCTGAAGGAGCATATACTGTCATGGCAAATTACTGGACTTGGTTCAGAAGTCAGGAATATTTCAAGACAGTAAAACATTTGTTGATATGCCAATGAAAGATGATCCAGGTCTGTACTGATTCATTTTTGTACAAAATGCATGTTTACAATAATTTATGCTTTGCATGTAAGTCTTGCATTTTCTTTACATCCCGCTTGCTGTAACAGTTGTAATTGGCTGGCCACATTTCAACTTACCGGTAATACAGTTTTAATTATTAATTCTTGACCAGTTTATTACACAAAAAAGACATTTCAGTAGTAACCTACATGGCTTCCATTAACTATGAATAGACTGTATGAGGCACATTTTACAGTCACTTCAAGGGACTAGAAGCCAGTTGGATTAATTGAGTACATGTGTCATTTGATAACCTATTAAAAGATCATTTAATAGTTTCAAAATAATACACGGTAACTGGAAACTTTCCTTTTACTTTTGTTTTAAAATCAATTACAATTTGTCTTGTTGTCACATATATATAAAACTACACTTTGTAAGTCATTTTCAGTTTAATTTTTGATTATCAGTAGAGTAGTATAATATAATGGATACAGAAGCTGAAAACAAAAACTGAAGAATTTTATTCCAAAGGTTGAGTACTATAAGTTAGTTGAAGCTCATTGCTAATAGCCATGAATACTACCTTTTGGTAAAGTTGTATTTTTATGTTTCTAATTATGGTACAGTAAAAGTTATGCCAACCAATCATGTTGGGAGATTATAATGGTTCTAGTACATAAACATGGTAAAGTTATTTCATAAATACACAAAGTTGCATTATATATAGGAAGGGAAGATATTTTTATCATCTATATCCATCATTCACTGTTTATAGAGAAGTTTAAAATGTAATCTACAATTAGGTATTTTGCAAAGTTTGCCATAATTATAAAGCATGCCACATTTTTGTATATTATGACACATGATAAAGTTTTAAAAATTTGTAATTTTATTACATTTTACCATTATACTTACTGTCATTTGCAAATTAAGACTTAATGATATTATCTGTCAGTTATAATTAGTTGTCATCCAAGATAAACTGGACAAGGAAAAGTTCAGTTTATTAAAATTTATTTGTAATTCCATCTACTTTGCAATTTCTGAATCTTAATCTGCTAAAGCTGTGTATTGTGTATATTTGCATTTATATCAAGATAATAACTTTTCCTATATAAAAATGCAGTTATATGTTATATCAGTGAAATAGTGATAATCATGCCAGTAATATTTTTCTTTTCTTTTTTTTATAGAAATTATTTTGAAAAAGTTTGATAAGTTGTACTCTGAACATAATGGGGAAGTTGGAAAGTGTGACTTGGAGGAATTCATAAAGGAACATTTTGAAAAGCCAGGCAATGAACTGGAAGAATACACTCCATTAGACTGGACAGACAGGTAAAATGTGCAGACTTGGGAATGTGAAAGTTATAACAGTATATAAAATTCACCAGCACAAAAACTCTCATGTGTTTCCTTAAATTCTTCATTTGTGTAGTACATTAGGATCTGATCTTCCCTGATCCACACTGTCACAAATTTGATTATTAGTTCTGCCAAGGAGATTGTTATTTCATAACTGTTTGTCTATCCGCTAGTCTGTTATCAGAATTACGCAAATTTATACTGCTGGTTGGAATTTCAAAAAAAGAGAGAAATCAGAAGATAGGTCTTGGTCCAACTAAGATCTCCATGAAACTTTGAGAGTGATCTGGATCACTGTCTGGATAGAAAAAAAATAATCTGGATTTCCCATTTACTAATAATTAGATGCCCTGACAGAGGTATACACACTCTGAGTACTCTTGTTTTGTCTTACTGTTTAAGGATGTCCCCTATTTGTACTTTCACATACTGTGGTTATTTTCAGAGTTCTCACTCTTAAGATGTAGTCTAATATCCCTGTTTTACCAGAATTAAGACAGCATTCACTTTCAAGAATTCACATTCAGCTTAACTTGTAAGATTATAAAGACTGACAATGTGTTTATTGTTTCGGTGTGTACAATTCACAAGGGTATTGGATTGCATCTGGAGAGATACATAGTTCTTTGGCTTCACAAATAACTTTTTAATTTAATATTTTCAGTCCGTTGGTACCAAGGTACTGTATCAGAAAAAATGATTATCAGTCAGGTTACTATATGGAAAAGGCAATAATATTTAATATTAAAGATTAAATACTCTAAAAGGTTGACAAGGCTTATTGCTAGTTATTTGATGTTACAAGGTTTAAATGCATTCACCTTAATTACAAAGTATTCTTACATAAACAAAATGTGTAACTGCATCCCTGCAATAGTATTGAAAGTGTTTTTATTGTATGAGTAGCATGATAAAGTGGGCTTGTGCATAGTAAGTATCTTCAGAACAGAACAAGTTAATTTTTTGCTTCAAGGTTCCTTCATTTTGGACATGTCGCATATCAACAAAATAAAATTCAGTGTGTACATTCTGTTAGTTTTCATAAGTTTATAAGTTTTATTGTTTTACTATTAATAGTAGCGAATGATAAATAATATTCTTTATCGTTCCAAATCAGCAAACACACATTACACAATGTAGGTGTCTTTAAAGTATACAATGTATGCAGATTTTGCGACTGTAACTAACTTTAAGATAAAGTAGGTGCACCTTATACAATGAAGATGTATTTAAAGTGTAAAAATAAGCAGATTTTGTGATTGTAAATAACTTTCTTACTTCATCCAGATCACTAAATATTCCTTTAAATTCTCCTTTTCAGCCCTAATATTCTACAGAAAATTCAGGATCCAGAATTGAAACACTGGACATCAGACTTAAATAGCATTTGGAAAAGCCTCAGCAGAAAGGTCAGTTGGTTAAAAATGTTACATCAAATATGCTAAATACCTCATTTATTCTTTTCTGATAAGACACTGAAATGTACCCCTATCATACCCCTAAAGCTGTATCCTGAATCTGTGTGTCTCATGCTCTAAGCCAAATATAGCTTGTGGTGAAAATAAAATCTAAGATGGGATCTGGTCTTCCAGAATGGTATGAGTCCATAATAAACCAAAGTTTTTTTTGTCACATCATTTAAAACCACAAATTGTTTATTTGAGTTTACAAAGGAAAATAATGCAAAGGTGTTGGTTGAGGTAGCCCTGTTGTTTACTTGGGTAGTCTACTTACACTCAGAGTATACATCTCTGGATGTTCTGGTCATTTTGAATATTTTTGCTGTTAATACAATCTCAGTCTAATGGTTTTAATTAGAACTTCCTGAAGTAGTATTCGTTGTTAATTCCTTGGTGAGCAGAGTAGTTTTTCTGTCCCCGGTTTAATTTGAAAGTGGTTCAAATGTATTAATGCATTGTAATTCAAAGTTCAGAAACACATTCATCAGAATTTCTCCCAAGCTACAACTGAAACTTATATATGTGTGTAAATATCTGGGACATAAGACTGCTTTGTATTTTCAGATGAAAGACCATGTTATACAATTTCCAGATAGAACATCACTTGTTCCTGTTCCAAATCCTTTTGTTGTGCCTGGTGACAGGTTTCAAGAGACGTATTACTGGTAAGTACTTATTTGAAATATTGTCAGAAAGGGTCTTACTTTATTGTGACACAATATTTAGAGTAAGAAATCTAAAATTCGCCACATATCTGAAATTCGCCACATGTGGAAATACTAATAAAATAAATGAATTGAGATGAGACTGGTTGAATGTATAGTAAATTATAGCTTTCTGAACTGAAAAATAACAATTTTAAGACAAAAAAATCATTTTCTTTATAAATTAACTAAGGTTTTAGAGGTGGCGAATTTTAGATTCCTGGCGAATTTTAGATTTCTTACTCTAGCTATTAGTCAAAACAATTAAAGCAGTTCAGATAACGCCCCCTGTGAAGTTATTCTGGTACTCTTTTCATATTAGGTGTACATGTGGTTGAATCTAAGGGGATCAGAACTGTTGTTTTTGTTTCAGTAAGATTACCAGATACATCTATTAGGTAATTTCTACATTAAGACAAATCTGCTACACTAGAAATCTATGTCAGCATAATAAAAATGAATTCTACTTAACTGATTTACAAAGTTCAAGTAAACAAACTTATAATATATAATCTGAACTACATCTCACAATAGAAATATATTACCAATAATCTATACATTTAAGAAAAATGAAAAATACTTCTATTAAATAAATTTTTCACAGTGGGTTCATAACAGGGCAAATTTTAATGGAAAAATTGACTGGGTATGAACATTTAGTTCTTCTTGAAAAGGGAATTAACACTCCTAACAGTGTTTTACTCAAACTATATACTGTACTGGTAAGCAGCAGTTTGCATGGATAAGGATTTACATCTGCTAACATTACACATACAGAGGTGTTTTCCATGATTTCCAATTTTGTTTTGGAAGGCAAGGTGAATTTAGATATAAGTTATACTGTAACCATGTAATAGAAACAAGGATTATTTTATTAGAAAAATACCAATGATTTTTTTGAAGGGAATACAGTTCAACTTCTATTATCTGACCATGTTAAGAGAGTAAGATTTCTGTCAGATAAGCCTTGTAAAATAGAACACAAAGTTTGGTATGAAACAATACATGAAAATACAATTTGGGAGAATGGAAATAAAGTCATAAAATCGGAGGTTGATAATAGAGGCTCTACTATATATATATGTTACAGGCAATCTGTGTAACCAGGCATTACGCGTAATGACTGAACATTTCAGTCATTTCGCGAAATGCCTAAACGGTTTAGCCATTTCGCGAAATGCCTAGGCATTTCACGTAATGACTGAAATATAAGGTTCAGTGTTACACAGATTGCCTAAACAAGTATTTGAGATTTCAGGCAATCTGTGTAATCATCTTTTTAAAGTGTCTTTTTGATAGAAACTGATTCTTTCTTGCTATAAGCAATTCATGATGTAGTTTTAACTATACGAAAATTAATGAAGATATATTTTGATATATCTCGTACATTTTTGCATAAATTAGTAAAGAAACAGTTTTACTATATAATCATTCATAATGATACATTTCATACTTAGTCTCATTTAACTAACAAGAAGGGTACTACACTCAAATCATTTTTTAGTTCTTAGTATATCATCTAATGTTATTATGTGGTTTTTTTAACTGTATCAAATTCTTAAACTATGGTTTGAGTTTTCAAGCAGTCTGTGTGACTATCTTTTCAAAACTTTTATTAATAAGAAGTGTTATTTCTTGCCAATAGAAGCAATTCAAGTTGTAGTTTTAACTGTATGACATGTAATTAAGGTACATTTTGATATCTCTTGTACTTTTTTGTACAATTGAATAAATAAATGAGCAGTTTTGCAATGTGATCAATAATAGTCCTATATTCTATAACTCTTTTAATTTAGTCAGAAGGGCAGATAGGTCCAGTTCGTTTTATTTTTCTTTTTTTTTTTTTAAGAGAGTTTGTTTTCTGGCCTTGTTATGGGGGGGGGGGGGGGGGGCTTCATTAATTACATGAAACAAATGCAGAAAACTTTGATGTTAATCCTGTTTGATGAAACAAGCTTAACTGCAATTAGGACTCCACAGCCTATTTTAGCATTCAATCACTCAGCCTGAGTTTGTTTGACAAAAGTGAGTATTCTGCACAAATGCCCCCAATAAAAGGTACTAGCAGCTTTGATATATGACAAAATATTTTATGTGAAAACATCAAAGGTGCAAGAACCTGAGTTAGGATTTAATGAGTTAAAACTCACTTGTGGGCAGTCTTTTAGTTTAAATAATTGATATAATTTTTGACAAGACAGGTATTATGTATTATTATGTTTTCTGTATACTTTGCATGCATAGATTAACATATCAGTAACAAAACAGTTTCAATAAAATGAGATATTTTAATCATTATCCCATTTTCATTACAGTTGGTCATGAATGGACATAAAATATATTCTCTATGTATACCACAAGCAAGGATATAAGTATACAATATCAAAATAATTTATGAATAATCATCAAATATGATAAAAAACTATGTTCAGGCATTACACGTAATGCCTAGAGCTCATTTTCAGTCATTACATGAAATGCCTAGGCATTTCGCGTAATGGCTAAACTGTTTAGGCATTTCGCGAAATGACTGAAATGTTCAGTCATTACGCGTAATGCCTGGTTACACAGATTGCCTGTAACATATATATATATATACTCTCCATTATAGCCTACATGAGGATAAAATTATTATTTCTTTTTATCAAGGATCTTTTAATATTTTTAAATCAGCAATTGTTAAGCTGTGGTTGAGGTGTGCACACACTGGTTGCATTTATTTCTTTTCACCTCTGTCTGACAATAAATACTGACTTACCAAAGTGATTGAAAAGGTTTTCAGTGTTTTTTTAAAATTTTCTTTATCTTTGTTACCTGACAGTTTTCATTGCAAGAATGACCAGTCCACATACAAAGGTTTGACAAGGTCTTAGTGTATGTGCATATAAAACTTCCTTTGCATCTGTTTTAACACCTAAAGTCATTCCAGGACGGACCATGAGAGCATCTAACATGTTTTCATGAACTAGTCTCATACCCACCACCGTAGAATTGAGAGACAACCAATTGAATGTTAAAGTTGCAACTGAAACCACTGAGTCACTGTGAAACTCTCACAATTTTGGTTCAAATACACAGTCTTAGGTTAAATACGGAAGAACCTCTATATTCTAATCGTCTTGAAATACATGTAGTAACATTTAATTTGGATAATAATGATTAAATTGTCCAATAAATAGAAGAGGCCTTATAATAGCAAGAACACTTGGATAGGTGATACTTCTGTGTGATTATTTTTAAATGGTTCTAATAAGTAATTGGATAAATTCAAATCCTTGATATTCTTTTGTATCCAGGCTGTGATCTGGATCTCTCTGACAACTTAATGTAATCTTTATTTGACCAAGGCCCATCTACTCATATTCTTTTGTATGCAGGCTGTGATCTGGATCTCTCTGACAACTTAATGCAATCTTAATTTGACCAAGGCGCATCTACTCATATTTTCATGAAGTTCCAACCAGTTGTATTTACTTAATCCTGCTTAAAAACAGACAAACAGATGCACAGACAAATAAATTGTCAGGAATTTAGGTAAAAAATAGGGAAAAACAAATATAGGATAGTGGTATTGAGTTGATACAACATTGGGATTATAGGTGTGATAATAGAAGGAAATGGTCTCAGAGTACTCATCTTCATTTTATCAGGGACTCTTACTGGATCATCAATGGACTTCTGCTGTGCGATATGGTCAATACAGTAAAAGGAATGCTTGGGAATTTTATCAGTCTCATCTACAAGTTTGGATTTGTACCTAATGGATGCCGCATATACTTTGCAAAGGTATATTTTACACAAACTTGTTTCAAATTATCCATCAAGGAAGTGACATTTTTTTACACTTCATATGTTACTTGTTACCTCTGTAAAGGAGATTATGTGCATGTTGAATTCTATTTGTTTGTACAGTAGACTGAGCCTCTATTATCTGACTCCACTATTATCTTAATTATCAATTATCCGACCTCAAACCCACTCTACCAACTCATTTCAGGCTTTATATTATCTGACATTTATTTCCAGAGGGTCAGATAATAGAGTTTTTATTGTATAGCAAGATGCAGAAAAGATTCTGCATGGATTTACTTAAAATTTTTACTAGAATTAACTTGGCCCAACATAAAACTGATATGCAATGAATTCTGGATCCAAGATATGACCTTGGAGGCCTCAGTTGTCTAGTGGTTCACAAATCTGGCATTTAATTACTTGACTTTCACCTGAGACTGCCCAAAATATAGGTCAAGTAGCATACATTTGTTGTCTTTCCCTCATGATAGTTTTACATTATGTACTGAAATGCTTCATTGAAATGTCAATAATAAGCATTAATAGGAATCGCAAGGAATGGCATAGAATATTTTAGAAATATTAGGCAGTTTTTGACTCAGGATGCAGCTGTGTCAGTTGCCAATGCTTTTGTTAGTAGTCGGTTGGACTACTGTAACTCACTTTTCAGGAGTCTCTCCAAATTCAATCTTCATCAATTACAATATATCCAAAGCAGTGCAGCTAGAATTGTCACAAATTCAAGTAAATATACTCGGATAACTCCGTTACTTAGGAAACTCCATTGGCACCCTCTCCAGTTTCACTCAGAGTTCAAACTGGCTACCCTGGTGTACAAGTTTATTCATACTGGTTTCCCTAAATATTTTGCTCCAAATCTATCCACATACCGCACTACTTACAATACTAGATGCAGTCAGAGTGTTGCCAATTTCCTTAATGTGCCAAAATTTCAACCTACAATTCACAAGTCCACTAAGCACTTTGGCTTCAGTTGCCTTTGATGCTCCCACTGAATTCACTTCCTGAAGACATTCGTGCATCACCCACTATTCCCTCTTTTACAAAGAAGCTCAAAACCTGTCTCTACGCAAAGGCATATCCTCCTTAGCTCATTTTCTCTTATGGCTTCTCTGTGGTGCTGACCTACTTCTGTCCCTGGACTTTGAATTTGCATTTTGCTATTGTCTTGTTGCGCCTTAGAGTCCACTTCTCAGTGGAGATTAAGCACTATAAAAGTTGAAGTAGAATTAGAATGGCATAATTTTGTTTTCTGTAATTCTGATGCTGGAAGCATTTTTACTTGTTAGCTTGGAGTAAAGGCTATGGCTGAACAAATAATTTTTACAGCATTTTAAATTTGATCAATTTACAAAAGCTTTAACTGGGTGAGAGTTTGGGGACACAGTGATGTTATGGTCAAACCACTTGCCTCAAAACTTTGAGGTCCCAGGTTAAATGTTTGGCCTGCATGAATAATGGAAACGTTGATAGTTGATTACCAAATGGTTTTCACTGCTTTCCTCCATGCCCTAAAACTACCCATTGTCATATATATCCCAAGTAATGTCTTGAAGGTAATGTTAACCAAAATTAATGAAACAATATGTCCTAATTGTATCCCCGACGCGAAGCGGGGATACTATGGATTCATCATCGTCGTCGTCCGCGTCCGCGTCCGCGCCCTCGTCCGCGTCCGCGTCCGCAGAGATTTCTTGTTAGCGACCTACAGTCCACATTTCTTTCCGGATTTCTTTCATATTTGGCAGGTGACTTGATATGGTAGAGGACTCGCCACCCTATCTTTTTGGTAGGCTTTATGTCTAAATTAGGCCTGTGGTAGACAAAAATGTCTAAAATGTGGAATATTGCTTGTTAGCGACCTACAGTCCACATTTCTTTCCAGATTTCTTTCATATTTGGCAGGTGGCTTGGTATGCTAGAGGACTCGCCACCCTATCTTTTTGGTAGGCTTTATGTCTAAATTAGGCCTGTGGTAGACAAAAATGTCTAAAATGCATTAAAAGTCATGAAATCATGCACTAAATCACTTATAACTTGAAAAGTGTTGCATTTAGAGCATTTTGTTAAAATATGTTATTCAGATACTTTTTTCATAGCTACAACATGGTGAGTAACTTGGGTGTCTGTCTCAATAGCTAAGTGAGTAATAGCTACTTTTGGGCTTTTCAGTAACTTCCATCATGAGTAAAATCAATTGTAACTTGAAAACTATTGCATTTACAGAATTTTGTATAAATATGTTATTCAGCTACTTTTATGTCAGCTATAACATAGTAAAATTTCAGACCTGTAGCTCATGGCATAGCTGAGTAATAGCTACTTTTAGGTTATCACTGTTGAGTAAATTACTTATAACTTCAAAAGTATTACATTTAGAGTATTTTGTTTCAATATGTTATTGACCTATTTCGGAGTCAGCTATAACATAGTGAAGTTCCAGACCTGTGGCTCATTGCATAGCTGAGTAATAGCTACTTTGAAGTTCACACTGTTGAGTAAATCAGTTGTAATTGGAAAAGTATTGCATTTACAGAAATTTGTGTAAATATGTTATTCAGCTACTTTTGGGTCAGCTATAACATAGTGAAATTACAGACCTGTAGCTCATGGCACAACTGAGCAATAGCTATTTTCAGGTACTGACTGTTGAGTAAATGACTTGTAACTTGAAAAATAGTGCATTTGGAGTATTTTGTTAAAATATGTTGTTCGCCTACTTTTGGGTCAGCTATAACGTCGTGAAATTACAGACTTATAGCTCATGGCATAGCTGAGCAATAGCTATTTTCAGGTTGTCACTATTGAGTAAATCAGTTGTAACTTGAAAACTATTGCATTTACAGTATTTTGCTTAAATATGTTGTTCACCTAATTTTGGGTCAGCTATAACATAGAAAAAATTCAGACATGTAGCTCATTGCATAGCTGAGTAATAGCTACTTTGACGTTATCACTGTTGAGTAAATCAGTTATAACGTGAAAACTATTACATTTACAGTATTTTGTTTAAATATGTTATTCACATAATTTTTGGTCAGCTATAACAGAGTGAAATTGCAGACCTCTATGTCATGGCATAGCTTACCAATATCTACTTTCAGGTTCTCACTGTTGAGTAAATCATTGTATCCACTGGATAGCCGTAGTGTGTAGAGAGATTTCACCATTACCGCTCTAACAAAAAAAAAATTAGCCTTCTCAAGTTTGCAAAGTATATTACAGGGTGCACCACAGTACTCTATTGGTAGGCTTTATGTCTAAATTAGGCCTGTGGCTAAATTACTTACCTACTAAAAATGAGTAATTCTGCATTTTCTCTAAAAGTATTGCAGATAGCAAATTTTTCTTAAATAACTCATTCACCTACTTTTGGGAGAGCTTTCACATGCTGAAGTTCCAGACCTGTAGGTAATTACTCACCTACTCAAAATGAGTAAATGCGAATTATCTCTAAAAGTATTGCAGATAGCCAATTTTTGTCAAATAACTCCTTCACCTACTTTTGGGAGAGCTTTCACTTGGTGAAGTTTCAGACCCGTAGGTAATTACTCACCTACTCAAAATGAGTAAATGCAAATTATCTCTAAAAGTATTGCAGATAGCCAATTTTTGTCAAATAACTCCTTCACCTACTTTTGGGAGAGCTTTCACTTGGTGAAGTTTCAGACCTGTAGGTAATTACTCACCTACTCAAAATGAGTAAATGGAAATTATCTCTAAAAGTATTGCAGATAGCCAATTTTTGTCGAATAACTCCTTCACCTACTTTTGGGAGAGCTTTCACTTGGTGAAGTTTCAGACCCGTAGGTAATTACTCACCTACTGAAAATGAGTTAATGCAAATTATCTCTAAAAGTATTCCAGATAGCCAATTTTTGTCAAATAACTCCTTCACCTACTTTTGGGAGACCTTTCACTTGGTGAAGTTTCAGACCTGTAGCTAATTATTCACCTACCCAAAATGAGTAAATGCTAATTATCTATAAAAGTATTGCAGATATCCAATTTTTTATCAAATAACTCATTCATCTACTTTTGGGAGAGCTTTCACATGGTGAAGTTCCAGACCCGTAGGTAATTACTCGCCTACTGAAAATGAGTAAATTCTAATTATCTCTAAAAGTATTGTAGATAGCCAATTTTTCTCAAATAACTCATTCGCCTACTTTTGAGAGAGCTTTCACTTGGTGAAGTTTCAGACCCGTAGCTAATTATTCACCTACTCAAAATGAGTAAATGCGAATTATCTCTACAAGTATTGCAGATAGCCAGTATTTCACAAATAACTCATTAATATGAAAACAACTTAGAGGAAGTCATGGGCTGCAAATCTTTTCATGTGGTCAGATTTCACCTTGGGCCCCTCCTGCTTATTATTGGTCCTAGAGGTTTGCAATGTGAAAACGACTTATAGGAAATCATGGACTGCGAATCTTTTGAAGTGGTCAGACTTCACCTTGGGCCCCTGCTACAGGGTCAAATAAAGGTAGCCAAACTTAAAAGTGCTTTCAGCTTGCTTATTAACGAAAAATGCTTTTTATCTTCTAAACTATGTTAGTTGGCCTTTGTCGGTGGATACATCCAGCATCTGGCCACAGATGCGTCCTATTTCTAGTTCTTTCTGGACCTAACAGCTGTGTTTTACAGCACTGACAGCACAGTGTTCCTAATTACCCTTCTCAAAACATGGTTTGGTGTTGGACGATCAATCTGAAATTGTTATGTCATGGTGCTCAAATTTTAAATGCATCACAACTGATGTTACAGTTGGCACACCTTATCTACATAGTCAGTATCTTGTTATAACTCAGGTCTTGGTGGCTTCTTATGAGGTCAACATTTATTTAATATCTACACTTTATATAATTTTTGCACTATTTATTATCTGTGTAATTGTTTATTTGGTTGTTACTGTTTCTGTATTTATGTCTGTTTCAAGAGATCGCAGCCCCCTTTATTGATACCCATGGTAGACAGCTACTATGAGCGCACCAAAGACCTGCAGTTTATTCAGGATAACATCCAAGTACTTGAAAGAGAGTACCACTTCTGGGTGACACATCGCACTGTGAAATACACAGATCAGACAACAGGAAAGACTCACGATTTCTGTGTGTATGGTTCTGAGTCGGATGAACCAAGGCCAGAGGGGTATGCACAAGATATACTCATTGCCAGCAGTGTGAAGAAAGGTAGGCTATGCATTGATTGATACACTATTTTATATAGTCATACAGCAGAGATGTTGCCAGACTGCGCGATTGCGAGAATCTCGCAATTTTTTTTAAATCTCACACGATTTCGAAACTAAGTGTGGTATATTAGAGGTTTACTACCACAAATGCAGGGACCCAATGCGTGAAGAGAATAGCTTACACGACCTTAACTTACACTAAATATCTGAATTATTTCATGAACTGATAACATAAAAGTTAGAACTTTAATGATTTTTTTCAGAATAAATTCAATAAATTTGACTAAATAGCATGATTTTTACCCCACAGCCCTTAAGGGCTGTCGGGGTATTGTTTTCACCCATGGGGTCCGGATGGGCGGGCGGGCGGGCGTCGGGAAAAAGTTTGTCCGGGCTGTATCTCAGAAACTGTAACTTGTAGGAAGTTGATACTTGGTAGGGACATTGGTTAGGAGGTGTAGGTGTGCAACGTCATAGTTTGACCTTGATTTGACCTTTGACCTTGCCGTAGTGACCTTGAGTTTGAAAATCTTGTCCGGGCTATATCTCGGAAACCGTAAGGTGTAGGAAGTTGATACTTGGTAGGGACATTGGTTAGGGGGTGTAGTTGTGCAACGTCATGGTCTGACCTTGATTTGACCTTTGACCTTGCCGTAGTGACCTTGACCTATAAAATCTTGTCTGGGCTATATCTCGGAAACTGTAAGGTGTAGAAAGTTGATATTTAGTAGGGACATTGGTTAGGGGGTGTAGGTGTGCAATGTCATGGTCTGACCTTGATTTGACCTTTGACCTTGCCGTTGTGACCTTGACCTATAAAATCTTGTCCGGGCTATATCTCGGAAACCGTAAGGTGTAGGAAGTGGATATTTGGTAGGGATATTGGTGAGGGGGTGTAGGTGTGCAATGTCATGGTCTGACCTTGATTTGACCTTTGACCTTGCCATAGTGACCTTGACCTATAAAATCTTGTCTGGGCTATATCTCGGAAACTGTAAGGTGTAGGAAGTTGATATTTGGTAGGGACATTGGTTAGGGGGTGTAGCTGTGCAACGTCATGGTCTGACCTTGATTTGACCTTGCTGTAGTGACCTTGAGTTTGAAAATCTTGTCCGGGCTATATCTCGGAAACTGTAAGGTGTAGGAAGTTGATACTTACTAGGGACATTGGTTAGGGGGTGTAGGTGTGCAACGTCATGGTCTGACCTTGATTTGACCTTTGACCTTGCCGTAGTGACCTTGATCTATAAAATCTTGTCTGGGCTATATCTCAGAAACCGTAAGGTGTAAGAAGTTGATACTTGGTAGGGACATGGGTTAGGGGTTATAGGTGTGCATTATCATGGTGTGACCTTGATTTGACCTTTGACCTTGTCGTAGTGACCTTGACCTTTAAAATCTTGTTGCACCTTTGGGTCTGTTTTTTGATGCAGATTAAGCACTGTTAAAGTAATATTAGAATTTATTAAGAATTTTACTTTTATAACTTCCCATTGTAAGAGATGGAATTTCATCAAGTGAACCACAGATTTTGCTCCAACACCACACATAAGCATTCATTGAATGTATTACCACTTCTGTATGCATGGTAATATTCAAAACATCTAAACCATAATTCGGCCATGGAGATGTAGATAAAGAGTGTTGTAATTTTAGTTTACTGATTAATGCTGTCATCTTGTTATTGAATTATGTTGTTTTAATACTTCATCTTTACATGCATTATCTTTCTTTTAGACATTATTATCTCTTTTTAAACATTGTTTGAACTTTCATATAACTGACAGTGCTCTGAAAGTATCCTGAACTTTGTACTGATGCAGTACTTCTATATCTCATGGTGTTCAAAATATTTCCCTAGGCTGTGGGGTACGGGCATCTCTGATGCTATTTTTTATAAATGATTTATGCAAATGAAAACAAATTTCATATTTTGATTTCATGTTACATCATACCTAATATTGATTAGGTAATTAAAGGCAAAAAACAGTATCCAATACATTTTAATGACAACTTTTGAATTTATCAACAGATTTTTAGTTTTATGTAAATATCTAACTTGTGAAAGGCTACTATCCCATCACAGTATAAAAACCGTGAAAAAAAAATGGGAAAAGGCAATATATCATACAGATGTTTATGCTTTCTGCATTCCAAGACAAGTGTACTTAAAGTGTTTCTCCTGTGTTTGTTGGAACTGTTAGTGGTTAAAAATGAGGTAACATTTGAGAAAAAAAACAGCATATGGAAAAAAATAAAGGCTAGTGAGCTTTTTTATGGCAAAACTTCAAAGAAACATGTTCTCTTCCTTCAGTTTGTAAATATGTACATTATATCTCTAACTAAACAGAACTTTGCTATGAACCTGTGACATCATCAATCATCTACTAGGAGGAAAACAATATGTCGGCTTTTTACTCCACTTCGTTTTATATATTTTTTCTAATGCTATTTATGGCTGTTGTACCATATATTTCTTAAAATAAACCTCATTTTCATTCTTATAGGGTGTTTGTCTATTGAATTAAGTTAAATTTACAATTTTTGTGAAAAATGCTTCCTATGACCTTTAATAT
Source organism: Sabellastarte sp. h YS-2021 (assembly GCA_964017235.1). Lineage (NCBI taxonomy): Eukaryota > Metazoa > Annelida > Polychaeta > Sabellida > Sabellidae > Sabellastarte > Sabellastarte sp. h YS-2021. The sequence goes on along the minus strand of OZ024932.1, from coordinate 80,901,077 downwards.
ACATGTACCTTGGGAAAGTATACATGTCATTGAAAAGGTCAACAAAGTGGTTGACTATATTGTTTTCTTGGAATTGTACAGAGAAGAGGAGGGAGCTGTTCAGATCCATTGCTGCGGCATGTGAATCTGGCTGGGACTTCAGCGTGCGTTGGTTCCGAGACTTACAGCAAATGGGCACTATCTGTACAGAGAGCATAGCCCCAGTGGACCTCAACAGCTTCATTGGGTGGAATGAGAGGCTACTGGCCAAGTTTTATGGACTCCTGGGTCAGTATATGTGTTTCAGGTTGAGGTTATAAAACTAAATATCTATGAAAATCTATTCTGTTCCAGTTTAAGCTAATCATTAATTTGCTTTGCTATCATCTTGAAGGCGGTATACCAGGTCTGTTTATTGAGTATATTTTGAATTTATCAGTTCAAGGGTACTTTAAAATCATCCTGTCATCCATAAAAATTGTTCTATTACAGTTTAAGTTGACAGTGTTTAATTTGCTGTGGAATATCTCCTGTAATAAAGATTATATCATTTTTAAAGAGAGCAAAATAAACCTGTTTAATGAATACTCGTTTGTGGATATCAGTTCAAGGATGCTTTGAAATCGCCCTCTTCATTCTTAGGAATCAAATTCACTTAAGTAAGTTAAATGCACTCTATCCTCTGTTGTCTGAGCATGCTAGGAGAGTGAGACATTGTTTATATAGTAGAGGATTCATAAAAAGTAAAATTACTATAAACTAGTGTGATATAATACTATGTTGATAGATATTCAATATTCATACACTAGAAGTTCTGAAGGTAGACTTCTATTTCAGCCTCTGTAATAATGGGCAAAGTAAGATGGTAGTTATTTTATAAACTGCACCAGTATGTTATGTTTTTAGGTGCATTTGTTCATCTGTCCACTTGTTTGTTTGTAATCGCAATGTCTCTAAAAGTGATTAACAAATGTTTCTGAAATTTTTTATCTGGGTAGGGCCTTAAAAAGGAAGAAGTCGGTAAATATGGGGAAGATACAGACTGTATTCTGAATACAAAGAAATCTGGAATTTTCTATGGTCCCTTTTTAAAAAAAAACTATCTTTTTGTATTTTCATTTCCAGCAAGAAATATATACATAATTTTATCCTGCTTAGATTTCTGTAAATAAAAAATTTTTGGAAGATGATATTTTGTTGATTTTAGATAAATAGATGTATTGTTTTGCTAAAAGTATCAGTTTGTTGTGTATCTTCAATGAATATTTTTCTTATAAGATTTACCTAAATTTATTTATAGTATAACGAGGTCATAGTTTAATTTTAAAACATCTTTCCTTTGATTTCTGAGATCTACCCAAATGTTATAAACATCAATAAAGTGATTATGGTAATGCTTTATTGTTATTTTTATGTCACTAGGTCTTGAAAAACAAATGGTATATTACATGGATAAATTCAAGGCTCGTGTTCAGACAATATCAGAGGTCATGTGGAATGAGGAGCAAGGATGTTGGTTTGATGTAGACTTGGAAGGCAGATGTCAACGTCACATGTTCTTACTGTCAAATGTCACTCCACTCTTCACTGGATGCTTCAATGAAGCTGATAAACCTCATCTCTCCTCAAGGCTGGTTATGTACTTACAGGTACCCTCTTTATGGCAGGAACATAGATTTTTTTTTCTGTTTTCATAAAAAAAAAGTAATTCTAAGCTAGATGTTTTTATATAGAACAAACAGATGAAACAGGAATTACAGATAGTCTGTATTTAATTTCTTAATCAAATTGCTAATTGCACTCTTGGACATGGTTTAAATGCATTTATGAAACAGTCAGTTGTGTTTTCTCTTTCCTTTTCACAGAAGTGTGGTGCTCTGAACTACAGTGGGGGGATTCCCAACTCAATGACATCATACACTGGTCAGCAGTGGGATTTCCCAAGTTGCTGGCCTCCCTCTATTCACATGCTGATTGAGGGTTTGTCTGATGCAGGTATACCTGAGGCTGAAAACATGGCCAGGGACTTGACCCACAGATGGCTGCAGTGTAATTACACAGGCTGGAGAAAATATGGAACCATGTTTGAAAAGGTAGATTTAAATCAGTCTTCTTTTCAGGGGGGGGGGGGGGGATCATAGAAATGAAAAAAGTCACCATATTATACTGTACTGGAGGGCAGCTTTGGACAAAATTTGTGCCAATTTTGTATCGGGGAAGATCAGAGACCTAACATTACCACAAAAATCACAATTGTGTGAAAATGTTACAAGTCAATGAATCAGTACGGGGGTTTCCTCACTGATAAAAATAACATACTATGGTAAATATCACATTACATACTCCTAATTACTTTCTTTTGGTCCAGAGATCTCTATAAACTTTGTCCGATATATTTATATAACTTAAAGGGAATAACTTTAAAGGGGTTGGACTGTGTTCAGAATAAAGTGCATTGAACATTTTCACTAGATATATTTCAGCACTTTATTGTATTCTGTATTATTTGTTTACTGAACTTGAATTATAGTTATATATCACAATATTCTGCACTGGAAATTGTATCTTTGTGTAACTGTATCTGTATTGTGTATAAAGTGTATGTCCTTTTTTTTTTATCTTTCAGTATTCTGTGTTGGAACCTGGCAGTCCTGGTGGAGGAGGGGAATACAGTGTGCAGAAAGGGTTTGGCTGGACAAATGCTGTAGTCTTAATGCTAATAGATAAATACGCAGATACAATAAAGCTTAGAGCTGATGTACTGCCAACTCAGATATAATATGTAGAAATCAATTACAGAAAAAATGCTTCCTAATGATGTTCCATTTGGGTTTTAGTCATGTGGTGATTGAATTGGTCATGCACTGATTTGTATGTAATTTTCAGGTAGTTTTTTTATCCCACAGCCTTGGAGTCTGTGTGGGTTATATGTAATGTAGCTGTGCAACATCTTAGTGTGACCTTAGACCTTGTCTCTGCCAGAATGTTTTCTACTTCCTTATTTGAGACATAGTTCTCATATCACAAAGATATCTCGATTGCTGCAACTGATTATTATATGTATTTTTACCGAATTGTAATATCTCTGTTGACAGTTATACTTCTGTTAAAAATGTTCCATCTTCAAAACATTAAGTTTACTAATGAATGTTGTCATCTTGCTATGGAATTGTCTTGTTTTGGTACTCTGTCTTCAAATAAATTTTTATTCTTAAGTATTATTTTTCCTGAACCTTTTTATAACATATACTTTTCTGAAATCCCCTTATCTTTGTACTGTTTCACCTCTACTGTATCTCATAGTTGTCCAATGCTATTTCCATAGGCTGTGGGGTATTCGTATCTCTGATGCTATTTTCACTGCTATATCTTCAATTATTTCATACCAGTAGATGTCTTTAGTAAGAACATTGAATGTCTTTATTACAGTGGCATTTTTCTTGTCAATATAGAAGGCACTTTAAATCTAAGATCAGTAGTAGTAGAGATGTTGTATTGATATCATTTCTCATCGCTCATCGATGTCTTAGAGCCCATTAGGTCAAGATCAATTGCTTACAGAAATAAACCATATATATTAAAATCAGTTGTGTGCATAATATATTTCTTGTTTGCATGGTTTTTGTTATAGGAATAAAAGACATATTCGAGGGCTTTATGATGGTTGTAGACTATCGATTGGCTGTATTAAAGCCACGAAGCCCGAAGAGTCCATATAAAAATAAGCGGTAAATCTTATGCAAAAATCAAAACTAATCCAACGCCATGTTGGCTGTTCCATCAATGCAACATACATAGTGATATCTAGGGTTAAAAAAAATTTTTGTTATTCTATTTTCACAGAAATTGTCATGAAATATTGACAGATAGTCATTGTAGATGCTTTCATTTTGTTGTAAGCTTTAAAAAGATATGTTATTTGTTAAAATCAAGCAAGAAATGACAATTTTATGAATATTTTAACCTCTTATTCTACCGCGAGTTGTTTGTTTACATTTGTATGCGAAGGGACGATGGACGCAGAATTCAACAGCGTTGTTTTATTTACCGTTCTATATTCGCGATTCCAGCATTGCATAAAAGACGTCTCTAAGGTCACTGCGCAGCCTACCATTTTAGAATAACTAACAGTGATGCTGGCTGATTATATCCCAGATGAAAGTTGGGGATAAATTGGATTCAGGTCCGTCGTGCCGCCGCCACAGAAAATTCCTTATGTATGCGATAACTCAAAAACGGATCAGTATTTTTTTTTCAAACTTGGTACACATGTTAAGGGTGCCCAAAGGAAGTTCCCTATTTTAAGGTGACCTTAAACTCCCAATAATAAAGAACTTATGCCACCTTAAGGTCAGAAATTTGACTTTTGGCCACCTAGAGCCCTCTAGGTCACAAACTATGGGGCTCATCTGGCTAAAATTTTACCTGAGAACACATTAATATATTCTTACCACATATGCCGAAAATCAAGACTTTAAATTGAGGAGAAAATTGTGTTTGAGGTCCATAAAGACCCACTTAGGGTTTTTTTCCTACATTTTTCACATTTTTTGCCCAATAATTTAGAAGTGGTAAAATTCTGATGAGTCTCAAACTGCACTAGGTATAACTTTTATATGTAATCCTTGTCTATGAAAAATTTAAGGACTGTAGGTTTAACTATAAGGTCGACTTAGGGTCTCAAAATTGCCCACAGAGACCCAATTTATGGACTTTTCGACACTTTCAAGCACTGTAGCTTTCAAACTATGTCTCTCATATAGGTGAAATATCATCTGGGAATATATTAATATGTTCTTTTTGCATGTGCCACAAATCTAAGCCTTTAATAGAAATTTAACCTGTATATGATTATCATAAACACTCACCCAAGTGACCCTTTTTCAACATTTTCCATATATTTGGCCCTATAACTTGGAAATAGTAAGCCCAAAAAGTCTCAAACTGTATTAGATACAAGTTCTATGTGTAATATTTGTGTGACAAATTTGAATTTGAAGTTGAAGCTGTAATTTTAAGGTCACATTGAGGTCTCTAAAATGCCCACAGATACCCATTTTATGGATTTTTTGCCACTTTTAAGCCCCATAGCTGTCAAACTATGTGACTGATAGAGCTGATATTTAATGGGGGAATATATTAATATGTTCTTTTTACATGTGCTAGAAATAAAGGCTTTAAAATAGACGTCTAACCTGTGTATGAGGACCATAAACACCCATCCGAGTGACCCTTTTTCGACATTTTTCACGTATTTTGCGCTATAACTTGCAAATGGTAAGTCCGAGAAGTTTCAAACTGTATTAGATATAGATTCTATATGTGATCTTTAGTTTTGACAAATTTGAAGTCTGAAACTTTAATTTTAAAGTCACATTGAGGTCTCTGAAAGGCCCACAGAGACCCAATATTTGGACTTTTTGCCACTTTTAAGCCCAGTGACTGTCAAACTATGTGACTGATAGAGCTGAAATCTCATCTGGGAATATATTATTATGTTCTTTTTACATGTGCCAGAAATAAAGGCTTTAAATAGACATCTATCCTATGTATGAGGACCAAAAACACCCACCTGAGTGACCCTTTTTCGACATTTTTCACATATTTTGCACTATAACTTGCAAATGGTAAGTCCGAGAAGTCTGAAACTGTATTAGATATAGATTCTATATGTAATCTTTATTTTTGACAAATTTGAAGTCTGAAACTTTAATTTTAAAGTCACATTGAAGTCTCTGAAAGGCCCACAGAGACCCAATATTTGGACGTTCTGCCACTTTTAAGCCCTATGGCTGTCAAACTATGTGACTGATAGAGCTGAAATTTCATCTGGGAATATATTATTATGTTTTTTTACGACCTCTTTTTACATGTGCCAAAAATCAAGGTTTTAAGTGAACATTTAACTTGTGTAAGAGGACCATAGACACCCACCCAAGTGACCTTTTTAAACATTGTTCATATATCTTTCTTTGTAATTTCAAAATGGTAAAATTTAGTGTGACAAGTTTCAAACTGTATTACCTACAATTATCTCCCGCCGGGCTTTAGCCTGGGAGGGAGATTATAAAAGGCATCATGTGTGTGCATGAGTGTGTGTGTGGGGGGGGGGGGTGTGTGTATGTGTGTGTGGAGTACAGGCAGTGATCTATTTTAATATATGTTTCCATTCAGATGTAAGGACAGAACTTTCCTCTTGTTTTTATTTAAGAGTGTGTTTTCTGATCTCGTGGGAGCTTCTATAATTATATAAGACAAACTCTGGTGTTAATCATGTCTGTGGAAACAAATATAACTGCAATTAGAACTTCCCAACCTTTTTTGCAGTCCAATCACTCAGTCTGAGCCTGTTTGAGCTAGGTGGGTACTCTTCATAAAGGCGTCCCAGATGAAAAAAAACTATACATAGTAGCTTTGATTTGTGGCAGGGACAAGGTGTTTCATGTAAAAACATCAAAAAAGGTGCTAGAATCTGAGAAAGGCTTTTATTGAGTTGCAACTTCCTCCTTAGCAAATTTTCCGTTAAATGCCTGATATATTAGTAAGATATTGATATTCATACTGACACAATATTTAGCATCAACATTGAAAAAAGTTTTTTAAACTAAGTCTATTCATGAATTGATGTGGTTCCCAAAACTTGTTTTGCAAATCAATTTGGTTCACAATTTTATGATTCCTTGCACCCCTAGTAGTAAGGACTTCATTCTGGAAAAAATTTGAGTTTTCACAATTTTGACAGGGGTCTTGAATTTTTGTGGAAATGGAAAATGTCATTTATTTAACTCTAAACATACAGTGATTTTAGCAAATTTTACATCTGCTGCATAGTAAAGTTACTTCAAAGTTGAGTTTATCATATGGAAAAGATCTTTTACCCCACTCATTATTGCTTCTTGGGCTTTCAACCCAGTTTTGTGGTCACACTACCCCATATATTGAGAGTCCATATTGCCAGTCAGGTTTACCCCCTGACCCCTTTTTATGGGTCAAACTGGGGTCATAAAATAGCAGATTTTCTGTTTTTGCCTTATATCTACTTTAAAACTACTCTTCTTACAAACTATAGCATTTATTAAATTAACTTTACACAATTTATGACCATAGAAAACCAAAAAAAAAGCTTACATTTTTCTTTCAACACTGTACAGGTCATATCATATCACGACGGGTAGTTGGCAGGGCAGAGGAAACCAGTACATACAGTTGGTCAAGGTTCTGTACTGTAAACTGCCGACCAACGGCCAGGCTGGGAACTGAACCCCGGCCCCAGAGGTGGGAGGCGAGAGTGTTACCACGTAAAACCCCAAATAAATAAAATAAATTACATTTTTCTTTCATGTTAATGCTTAAACTTCCACACTGTCTGCTTAACTTTAACTTCTTCTCTCAGCGCTGCATGTTTTTTCTTTTCAAAAACCTGTTTCAACTTTATACTATAAAGGATCCAACCTTTTGGGGTGCTTTGTTTTTGTTAGCAAAACATTTTTCTAGTTTGGAAATGGTTAGTCTGACTAGCCTCAAACTGAAATAGATATAATTTCTATATGTGATTTTTGTCTGTGCAGTATTTAATTCTGCCGAAATCACCTTAAGAGTCTTTAAAATTACCACTTTTTCTCAGAAACTATGTTACAAAGTTCTATCTTTATCTCATCCCAGTCAATTTTAAGTCAATCAGGTGATAAATGATTGTTTGGAAAGTAGTTGATTATCTCTCAATGTAATTTTTCCCTATTTTTATCTTATCTTGCTTATAACTATTAAACTAACACACACTGAGTTATCCTACTTTTTTATATAAATAATGTGCAAATCTAAGCTATCTAGCTTCAATACTCATTGAGAGAGTATTAGGGTATTTAAACCAGAACTTGATCTGTGTACTGTGACAAATATCAGCTTGTTTTCTGGCACTCTTTTCCGTCCAATATCTCCTTTTTCCTCCTTCTATAAAACTGAATTTTGGCATCATATTCTCTTGGGAACATGTTCCTCAATGACTGGACCTTCTGTTTACATAAACAGGGTTGTAGATATGTGACATTTATGTATGATACATCTGAATGTGTGATTGTTTATGCATGTTTAATGAGGGTACCTACCGTTAATTTCTTTACTTAATACTATTTTCTAAAATTTAAAAGGGAAAAGTACCCATTACCATTGTATGCTTGTAATTTGATGAATTAATAATGAGTAGAATATTATTTTCACCAATTTTTACTTGTAACTGAAAACTCTGAAAACTGCAGTTTACCCCTTTAACCTTTCAACTTTGAAAAATTAGTCAAAGTGTAAAGTGATAAAAAGGCAAAATAGTTGACGTCTTTCGGTGGTACCAATGGTTAATCTACTTTACCCATTTATATAATCAGAAACACAAAATGGTAAAGCACCCATTTCCATTTTACTGTTTTACTGTTTTGAAAAAGTTGAAGGGTTAGATACTTAATTCTGTTTTCTGGCAAGTCAATGAGAATAAGTAAAACACCTTTTAACAGTTGAATGCTGTAATAAAGCATCAATGAATAGCAGGCCTTTTACTGTTTAATGTAATACCATTTTACTGTTCTACTATTTTGCCTCATTTTGTCTTTTTTTTTTGGAAAGGGGGGGGGGGGGGGAGCTGGGGAGCAGCCACGTGCTGGTGAGAAGTGACACTTGTGGTTATGCTTCAAAGGCCTATGACGTCACTCATGTTAGTGATGTCACAACACAGGGTGCTGTATATAATTTATGAAGACTTTGTAACAATGCATTTCAGCAATTGTATAAGAATTCTCAGTGTAGTAATGTGTAATGCAGTAAGAATACTTTTACAGTGCTTAATCTCAATCAGATGACAGAAGGTACACATATAGAACAATACTACAATACTTTTTGAAAGCATTTTCTTCATAAAATAAAAATTTACTCGTGGGACTTCACTTGCCAAAAATGGTGGCAATTTTGAATTTTCGAATTTTTTCAAAAATGCAAAACACAAAAATGCTTGTATCTCGAAAACCATGCTAGATAGGGCGATTTTGATGAAATTTTGGAGACGCAGGGTAACTCCTCTAAGTAGGTCACCCAGTTTTCAAAATTTCTTTGTCCCACCAAAAATGGCGGCCATTTTGAATTTTTTGCAAAAATCGCAAAACACAAAAATGCTTGTATCTCAACAACGGTGCGAGATAGAGCGATTTCAGTAAAATTTTTGATCCACAGGGTATCTGTGAAGACCAGCCTTTTCCAAGTTTCAACGAATATTTCACTTGCAAAAAAATGGCGGCCATTTTGAATGTTCGAATTTTTTTCAAAAATGCAAAACACAAAAATGCTTGCATCTCGAAAACAGTGCTAGATAGAGTGATTTCGGCAAAATTTTTGATCCACAGGGGATCTGTGAAGACTAGCCTTTTCCAAGTTTCAATGAATATTTCACTTGCAAAAAAATGGCGGCCATTTTGAATGTTCGAATTTTTTTCAAAAATGCAAAATACAAAAATGCTTGCATCTCGAAAACTGTGCTAGATAGAGTGATTTCGGCAAAATATTTGATCCACAGGGTATCTGTGAAGACTAGCCTTTCCAAGTTTCAATGAATATTTCACTTGCCAAAAATGGTGGCCATTTTGAATTTTCAAATTTTTTTCAAAAATGCAAAACACAAAAATGCTTGCATCTCGAAAACAGTGCTAGATAGAGTGATTTCGGCAAAATTTTTGATCCACAGGGGATCTGTGAAGACTAGCCTTTCCAACTTTCAACGAATATTTCACTTGCCAAAAACGGCAGCCATTTTGAATTTTCGATTTTTTCGCAAAAATTGCAAAACACAAAACTGCTTGTATCTCGAAAACCGTGCCAGATAGAATGAATTCGGCAAAATTTTTGATCCACAGGGGATCTGTGAAGACTAGTGTTTCCAAGTTTTAAAGAATTTGGAATTTTCAAATTTTTTTTCAAAAATACTTGTATCTTAAAAACCGTGCTAGATTTTGACCAAATTTTTTACCCCCAGGGTAAATTTGCTCAGTACCTGACCCAATTTCAAAAAAAATTTGTCCCACCAAAAATGGCGGCCATTTTGAAATTCCAAATTTTTCGCAAAAATCGCAAAACACAAAAATTCTTGTATCTCGAAAATCGTGCAAGATAGAGCAATTTCGGCAAAATTTTTGACCCACAGGGTATCTGTGAAGACTAGCTGTTCCAAGTTTCAACGAAATATCTCACCAAAAATGGTGGCCATTTTGAATTTTCGAATTTTTTTCAAAAATACAAAACACAAAAATGCTTGATAACCATGCAAGATAGAGCAATTTCTTTGGGTATGTAAGCAAACTACTCTACCCAATTTTGCAAAAAAATTTACCCTTCCCAAAAATGGGGGTCATTGTCAATTTTCAAATTTGTGACAAAAAGTGCAAAACACCTTTATTGTCTCCCTAACTGTGCAAGATAGCAATTTCATCAAAATTTTTGAAACACACTGTATCCAAGATAACTACCCTGCCCATTTTGATATAAGCAGAACTTTCTTACATGATTAAGCTGCCATTATTTCTCCTTTTCGGGACGCTTCGTTTTGCAAGTGATCTTCTAGTTTTAATTGAAATAAATGTAGAAGGTGTTTGTTTGGAAATTTGCCAAAAATGACTTCCATATATGGTCATAATCAAAGAGCTGGACAACTGCCCAATAGTAAAAGATATGGGACACTTTTAACAAAATAATATCTCTCAGGTGTAATTTAAATGTATAGAATGTCATACACAGAAAAAAAATAAAATTTGCGAAATTTTAGTTATATGTTAGTAGACACAAGTCAAACTTCGATGTTTTAAAATTTTGCCTGGGAGTTGTGGCGTGCTCCTGTAATCCAGTTACTTGGAAGCCTGAGTTGAAGGTCGTCGGAATTGTAAAATTCTCAGACAAGGAGCATTGAAACACATATCACCTGTATGGGTAATAAGAACCAAAATATGGAAAATAAATATCATGAATTTATCATGTTAGTATGTTAGTTTTGAGCTTAACATCATGTAAATGACCTTGCTGAGGTCATTGATCAGGGACATTATTTCTCAGATCAGCATTATGTCTATTCAGAGATAATTTCTGGGAAAGCTGGTAGTTGCTTGCCGTTGGTCGGCAGTGTACTGGTTTCTTCTGCCCATAAAACTACCCATCGTGATATGAGCTATACAATGTCTTGAAAACGACGTTAAAATCCAAATAAATAAATAAATAAATTATAGTTTGTAAATTAAAGGGTCAGTACCAATTAAAATTATTCAGTACTCAATCAGTACAAGAGCTACAGATCTGCAACTTGTACAGAAGACTCTTCTTATCAAAGTACCAGGATAAATCATTCTGTTAAAGCATTCAAAAGATTTATTAATCCTTAATTAATTAAAGTTCAAAGTTAGGCTTTTTACATCCTATTTAACAGCCCGGGTCATATTGAGGAAGACCCTTTGCATCTGAAACTTGTGGGTGTTAAACCAACACTGTGATTAGATGCTAAACTTACCAATCACTGCACCACTGAGGACCTTCTCAAATTAATATTGACTAGAAAAATTTAGTGCTATTGTCTATCCCAGGATCTATGTACAGCCATGTACCAAAAATAAATTGAATTTGTAAAGTCCCGTCTGTTTGATTAATCCTTGAATGGGTAATCCTTTAAGCCATTTATAAGTTGTTATAGTTCTGATGTTTTAAGGCAACCCTAAAGTATAGAGCTTTCAAGGTCCAAATAGCATCCAAGTACCAATTATAACTGAATTTCACCAAGTATTTTTGTTTTTATTTTTGGCCCTGCAAGTGGTAATCTTAAAGTTGCTAGAATAGACTTATTGCCAGGAGTTTAAGGTCAGCATGAAGTGAAAGTACACTTTATATTTTATGTCATCCACATACCAAATATTAATGAAATTCATCAATCAGTTTTGGAATAATTCATTTATTTAGCAATATAAACTCTGTTAAACCCATTCGCCTGTTGAAATTATGCACTGTGACGTCACAATCCAGTCTACTGTTGAAATTTATTTTTCACCTACATTTTATACCTTTAATAGTTAACTTGGTACTTTACTTCTGAATACCATTTCTAGGCCACAACTTTTGTGTTCTTTTTTTGTTTCACTTTTACTCTGAAACTCAAAACACACAGTCTGCTGACACAGAGCCCATGCATGGGCACTGATTGCTTGTTTTATATTTTAAAACACAAATTTTAATAATGTTATATGAAATATTCTCTAAAGTATGTGTAGGTCTCTTTGTGGGAGATTAAGGATGTAGAAAGAACTAGTTTCTGCTAAGGCATGCAGCAACCAGCACCTGTATATGCAACCTGCACACATCAAGAGTCCTGGAATTTTTTTGTGATTAACTTTTTTATGACAAGTCAAACTAGCAACTCAAACACATGCGTACATATCCTCACTTGTTTGGCAGAATTCGTTTTGCTATTTTTGGGTATATTATTAACTGCAAAGTGCTTGCTTATATCAGCAAGTATCATGTGTTGACGTCTGATGATATCAGATCAAATACTAAACAGAAAATGAAATTGATTTACCAAAACGAATAACCACAGTATGATTTTGAAAATTTTTCAAGTTTTAAAAAAGCAATGCTTTCACTTGTGAAAAACAATGCTTTTCTGGAATGAACTTGGCTGAAGTGTATCTTAATCAATTAGAAAAGCAATTTTTGCTGGCTTCTTATTTTCCCTCCACTAAAATTTTGTACCATGTAAAATACTACTTTATTACTGATCTTATGAGAGAATCATTTGCCTTTATATGACTATAAATAAAACTTCATTGATGACTCAGATTGTGTGTATTTGTATTCCCATATGATAAATCAAGTTTAAAAAATAGTATATGTCACTTGGTTAGTTTTTGTGTTGTTTACAGTTCTTGTATTATTCATGATGAGAACTGACAAATAATGATCTCAGCCGTGTCAAAAATTTATCTGTCGTGTACAAAAAGTAAAGTTACTCCCATATCTGGAAACCTGCCCAGTGGAACTGTTTTGTATTTGCAAGAAAAGACACTCTGGAAAGGCTGAAGTCACATATAAAAACTATCCCTCTTTTTATCTCATTAACACTACCTGATTTTATATTAAGGATTATCTCTACACTGTCTAGGCTGTGAATGTAGCAGTTAACAAAAAGGTCTTGTGCTGTTCAGAGAAAGATCTTTTTAAATATTAAATGTTTTAGTAACTGTGTTAATTGTAATAAGTTCATAACAAACATAGACAATGAGCAAAAGAAAGCATAATGATTTTAATTATAGGTATTTTCTCAAGTACAAGATGGAATTTCTAAAAGAAAATTTAAATTATGAAGACATTGTTACCAAAGTATATGCTGAGGATTTGATCACAGTTCAAGAAAAACAAGATCTGGATGCAAAACAAGTCGGTTCTATAACAAAAACAGAAAAGCTCTTGGGCTTATTGTTGAATAAAAATGATGAAATGATTGAGGAATTTGTTGAAAATGTTTTACGCCAAACCAAAGTTTTTGATGAAGTTTCCAAAAGTATAGAAAATATGCAAGATGGCAGTATCCAACCAAAATGGGCAGCAAGTAAGTTGTTCTTGAAGAAACAAATGTTAAGATTTTAGTAGTTTGAATGAAGGTTATATCCCTGACAGGTTGCCTTCTATTTTATTTGACCTATCTATTCAATTGTTAAGGTAGGGAATATAATCACAGTGACTGTAGAAGCTCATCCAAAGTTTTTGCACCTACTAAACAAAATCTTTTGGAGTGAGCATTTCTGTCCTAAATACACATAACCAATCTTTTTAATTGTATGGTTGCAACGATGGATTTTTTGGATGCCATGTCACATTTTTTTGCCACTACAACCTACCTTTTTCACTCTTAAAAAAGTAGCCAATTGACCTTTCCTCAGGGAACATAAGTTGTGCATGTCCCCTGAGTACTGCACAAGAGTTATTGGGATTTAGGTCAATAAACATTACTGCCTTATGCACAATACACAAACTTTTTGAGCCTAAAAGTTTGCATTCAGTGCTCACTAATGCTGAAAATTCAAATTATAATACTATAGAATTGATATATCCTTGCGTATATCCAAAGCAGTTTTTGTTCATAGTGTATAATATATATTATCCTGTTATACCATTTTTAGTTCACTGCCCTTAAGAGCTGTTGGGGTATTGTTTTCATCCATGGTATTCGGATAGGTGGGCAGCGGGGAACTGTAAGGTGTAGGAAGTTGATACTTGGTAGGGACATTGGTCGGGGGTGTAGGTGTCCAACATTATAGTATGACCTTGATTTGACCTTTGACCTTGCCGTAGTAACTTTGAGTTTGAAAATCTTGCCCGGGCTTGTAGAGACATTGGTTGGGGGGTGTAGGTGTACCACTTCATGGTGTGACCTTGATTTAACCTTTGACCTTGATGTAGTGAACTTGACCTTTAAAATCTTGTCTGAGCTATATCTCAAGAACTGTGAGATGTAAGAAGATGATACTTGTTAGGGACATTGGTTAGGGGGTATAGGTGTGTAGCATCATAGTGTGACCTTGATTTGACCTTTGATCTTGCTGTAGTGACCTTGACCTTAAAAATCTTGTCCGAGCTATACCTCAGAAACTGTAAGGTGTAGGACATTGATACCTGGTAGAGACATTGGTTAGGGGGTGTAGGTGTGCATCTTCAAGGTGTGACCTTTAACCTTGGCGCTGCCAAATTGTGTTCACCTGCCATAGTTGAGACATATTTCTCTTAACACAAAGATATGTGGATTGCTGTAGTTGGTCATTAAATGTAGATTTATTTCTGTGCCTAATGCGTTTGAACAAACACTTGGTTTCTTTTGCCGCAATTACAGTTTCGTTTACCCACCCAGGGATGTACTTGGCCTTGTTTTTTTAGTATGAGGTGGTGCATGTTTGTCAATAAGAGTAGATAAGGTAGTGTGATATCGTTTGTAGAGAGTATCGACTTCCTTAGACGGATTAATAATTAAGCGTCCCTGAAAGGGCGCTTATTTGTTTTCGCCTCAGTTTCCTCGCCGCCGCCGCCACCGCCGCCACCGCCGCATTATGGTCTCCCTTGAATATCTCCCTTATTATTAGAAGGTTTCAAACCATATTTGGCAGTTCTATACCTTAGGCGTGGGAAAATTTTTCTTCATGCTTAACTTTGACCGTTGACCTTTATGAAGGTCACATGATCAAAAACTATTTTTTGAAGTACACCCCCCCCCCCCGTCATCACAGTTCAGGCAAAACTGCTTGCTACACAGCCTTATAATTTGACACACCTGTTCATACTATCGAAAACGCGAGCTGATTAGATTTTGGGAGCAATCCCTTGAAAAATGTCTCATTTATGAGTGATTTTCTGACACCTTCCAATCTGAAAGCCTTAAATTTAGGCCAACCCCCCTATTATCTTCTTAAGTATTGCATTTAGAGCTATAAAATGTACTGGGAGGTAATAGGAAACCATATGTGGAGAGTCTAAATAGCCGGTCAGTTTTACCCCACGGCCCCCCCTTATGGGTCAAACTGGGGTCATAAAATAGCTGATTTTGAGTTTTTGCCTTATATCTCCTTTATTGTTGCTTTTATAGCTTCAGAATGTATTAAGAGGTATTGAAAAAGCATATATGGAGAGTCTAAATAGCCGGTCAGTTTTACCTCCCGACCCCCCCTTATGGGTCAAACTGGGGTCATAAAAGAGCCGATTTTGAGTTTTTGCCTTAAAATATCTCCTTTATTGTTGCTTTTATAGCTTCAGAATATATTAAGAGGTATTGGGAAAGCATATGTGGAGAGTCTAAATAGCTGGTCAGTTTTACCCCCTGGCCCCCCCTTATGGGTCAAACTGGGGTCATAAAATAGCTGATTTTGAGTTTTTGCCTTATGTCTCCTTTATTGTTGCTTTTATAGCTTCAGAATGTATTAGGAGGTATTGGGAAAGCATATATGGAGAGTCTAAATAGCCGGTCAGTTTTACCCCCCGACCCCCCCTTATGGCTCAAACTGGGGTCATAAAATAGCCGATTTTGAGTTTTTGCCTTTATCTCCTTTATTATTGCTTTTATAGCTTCAGAATATGTTAAGAGGTATTGGGAAAGCATGTGTGGAGAGTCTAAATAGCCAGTCAGTTTTACCCCCCGACCCCCCCACTTATGGGTCAAACTGGGGTCATAAATAGCTGCTTTGGAGTTTTTGCCTTATATCTCCTTTATTGTTGCTTTTATAGCTTCAGAATGTATTAAGAGGTATTGGGAAAGCATATGTGGAGAATCTAAATGGTTGGTGCTTCATGGTGGAGCCCGCGAAATGAATTCCCGCGAAATTTTTTTGGAGGACCTGGAACCTCTACCACTTTCTGGGGGTGTGGTAGAGGTAGTGGTCTGGCCCATTAATCTTACTTGGATAAGGCGTAGTAGAGGTGGGTATATATTTCTTGCAAACTGCCCCCCGTTTTTGGGGTGTGGTAGAGGTAGAGGTTGATCCCAGTAATTTTAATAGGAGAAGGTGGGGGATAGGTGTGATAGATGTGAGACATAGTATATATTTCTTGCAAACTCTACCATGTTTTGGGGGTGTGGTAGAGGTAGAGGTCGATCCCAGTAATTTTAATAGGAGAAGGTGGGGGAGAGGTGTGGTAGAGGTGAGATATAGTATATATTTCTTGCAAACTCTACCATGTTTTGGGGGTGTGGTAGAGGTAGAGGTCTGTCCCAGTAATTATATCCCCAGACGAAAGTCGGGGATATATTGGATTCAGGTCCGTCGCGCCGCCGCCGCCGCCGCCGCCGTAGAAATTTCCTTGTGGACGCGATAACTCAAAAACAAATTAATATTTTTTTTTCAAACTTGGTACACATGTTAAGGGTGCCCAAAGGAAGATCCCTATTTTAAGGTGACCTTAAACTCCCAGTAAAAAAGAACTTATGGTCACCTTAAGGTCAGAAATTGCACTTTTGGCCACTTAGAGCCCTGTAGGTCACAAACTATGATGCTCAGCTGGCTGAAATTTTACCTGACAACACATTAATATGTTCTTAGTACATGTGCCGAAAATCACGACTTTAAGTTGAGGAGAAAATTGTGTTTGAGGCCCATAAATACCCCCACTTGGGGATTTTTTGCTATACTTTTCACATATTTTGCCCTATAATTTGGAAGTGGTAATTCTGATGAGTCTCAAACTGCGCTAGGTATAACTTTGATATGTAATCCTTGTCTGTAGAAAATTTTAGGGCTGTAGGTTTACCCAAAGGGGTCGACTTAAGGTCTCAAAAGTGCCCACAGAGACCCAATTTATGCACTTTTTGCCACTTTCAAGCACTGTAGCTTTCAAACTATGTCTCTCATCTAAGTTAAATATCATCTGGGAATATATCTATGTGTTTTCTTATATGTGCCCCAACATTTAGGCCTTTAATAGACAGTTAACCTGTGTATCAGGACCATAAACACCCACCCGAGTGACCCTTATAAGACATTTTTCACATCTTTTTCCCTGTAACTTGGAAATGGTAAGTCTGAGAAGTTTCAAACTGTATTAGATATATATTCTGTGTGTAATCTTAGTATGTAACAGATTTTAAGTCTGAAGCTTTAATTTTGAAGGTCAAATTGAGGTCTCTAAAAGGCTCCCAAAGACCCAATATTTGGACTTTTTGCTACTTTTAAGCCCTGTGACTGTCAAACTATGTGACTGATAGAGCTCAAATCCTATCTGGGAAGATATTAGTATGTTATTTATATATGTGCCAAAAATTAAGGCTTTAAGAAGACATTTAACCTGTGTATGAGGACCATAAATCCCCACCCGAGTGACCATTTTTAGACATTTTTCACATATTTTGCCCTGTAACTTGGAAATGGTAAGTCTAAGAAGTTTCAAACTGTATTAGATGCATATTCTATGTGTAATCTTAGTATGTGACAAATTTTAAGTCTGAGGCTTTAATTTGAAGGCCACATTTAGGTCTCTAGAAGGCCCCATAAAGACCCAGTATTTGGACTTTTTGCCAATTTTAAGGCCTGTGACTGTTAAACTGTGTGACTGATAGAGCTGAAATCTCATCTGGGAATACATTATTATGTTCTTTTTACATGTGCCAAAAATCAAGGCTTCAAGTAGACATTTAACCTGTGTATGAGGACCTTAAACACCCACCTGAGTGACCCTTTTAAGACATTTTTCACATATTTTGCTCTGTAACTTGGAAATGGTAAGTCTGAGAAGTTTCAAACTTTATTAGATACATATTCTATGTGTAATCTTAGTATGTAACAAATTTTAAGTCTGAAGCTTTAATTTGAAAGCCACATCGAGATCTCTAAAAGGCCCACAGAGACCCAATATTTGGACTTTTTAACCACCTTTAAGCCCTGTGACTGTTAAACTATGTGATTGATGGAGCTGAAATCCCATCTGGGAATGCATTATTATGTCCTTTTTACATATGCCGAAAATCAAGGTTTTTAGTAGACATTTAACCTGTGTATGAGGGCCATAGACACTCGCCCAAGTGCCTTTTTGGACATTTTTTCCGTATTTTGCCCTGTTATTTGGAAATGCTTAGTGTGACAAGTCTTAAACTGTATTATATATAATTTTTGTTTGTTATGTATGTCCCCCAAAAAGTTTCAGATCTGTTGTTTAATTGCTAAGGTCTCTTTAACAATTGTAAAATGCCCACAGAAACCCAATTTATGGACATTATGCCACTTTAAAGCCCAGTAACTGTCAAACTATGTGGGTTATAGAGCTGAAATCTTTGAATTTTTAAAAGGAAATGCCTGTCTATTTAAATTTTGAATATTAATAATGTTATGGCTATCTTAGTCTTTTAAGAACTTATTTTTGTGTGTTATACCTCTGCTTGCTGAGTTTTTAACTTTTTAAAATGAAACTGGTTAAACATATTCAAGTAGACAAAATGGACACTTTAAGTGAGCTTTAAGTCCCAATATTAATGAAATTATATCCTTATGTAGTAAAAGTAGGGGATTTTTAACCCTCAACTAGCCCAGTTTTATTCAACTTGCCTCAGTTAATTTTGACACAGCTCCTACAGTTATGAACTCATTTCAGTTGATAATCACATACTTAAAATTCTCAATTCTTTTTGTATTTGAGTACCCCTTTTATATAGATTGTTTGTTTACCATTTATGCATCCCCCACCCGGATTCCCCCCACCCACCTCTGGGACCTCCAGCTATATTGAGTGACACTAAATAAACAAAGGTATTTAATGATATCAGATGAGAAACAAAGAACTCAATGGGGTTGCAGATCTTGTGTAATAGTGAGAGAGGTGTGGAGAAGGGGAGAGGGGTGGGGGTGGGAGGTGGTGGGCTTCATTACATATAACACAAAGGGGAGTCAGAACTGAGATTGTGTCACATATTTAGGTTGCATATATATGGACCACATATATAGGTATAGAGGAAATGAATAACTGAAAACAATTTGCAAATTCTAAAAATAATATAATAAAATAATAATATAAATAATTTTTTTTTAAATAATATTTTATTTGTGAACAAATATAGAAACAGATATGCGCTTTTGGGATTATGAATTTTAGAATGGACATTGAATCATCAATCATTTAAATACTTTGAAGGAAGATTGAAAAGTATGATGAGTTAAGTTAAAAATAATATTTTATTTGTCAACAAATATAGAAACAGATATGCTCTTTTGGGATTATTATTTTAGAATGGACATTCAATCATCAATCATTTAAATACTTTGAAAATATGTTTAGAGTTATCATTGCAGGAAGATTGAAAATATAATTTGAGTTATGTATTCGGCGTCTGGGGATACACCATCTTCCTTGGAAGATATAAACAGAGTAGATTGATGTGCTGAAGTTCATATAATAATGGGTAATTATGTTTTAAAAAATTCCCGATCAAAACCTGTGGCGTGAGTGATGACCTGTCTGGGGATATGTTGGCGCCGAGTTGGCCCAATCTAGTTTTAATTGGATAAGGCATGGTACAGGTGGGGGAGAGGTGTGGTAGAGGTCAGATATAGTATATATTTCTTGCAACATGTACCACGTTTTGGGGGTGTGGTAGAGGTAGAGGTTGATCCCAGTGATTTTAATAGGACAAGGTGGGGGAGAGGTGTGGTAGAGGTCAGATATAGTATATATTTCTTGGAACCTCTACCACGTTTTGGGGGTGTGGTAGAGGTAGAGGTTGATCCCAGTAATTTTAATTGGAGATGGTGGGGGACAGGTGTGGTAGAGGTGAGATATAGTATATATTTCTTGCAACCTCTACCGTGTTTGGTTGGTGTAGTAGAGGTAGAGGTTCATCCCAGTAATTTTAATTGGAGAAGACGTAGTAGAGGTGGGGGAGAGGTGTGGTAGAGGTCAGATATAGTATATATTTCTTGCAAAATGTACCACATTTTGGGGGTGTGGTAGAGGTAGATGTCTGCCCCATTAATTGTAGTTGGAGAAGGCGTGGTAGAGGTGGGGGAGAGGTGTGGTAGAGGTCACATATAATGTATATTTTTTTAAACCTCTACCATGTTTTAGGGGTGTGGTAGAGGTAGAGGTTGATCCCATTGATTTCAGTTGCAGAAGGTGTGGTAGATGTGGGGGAGAGGTGTGGTAGAGGTCAGATATATTATATATTTCTTGCAACCTGTACCACGTTTTCGGGGTGTGGTAGAGGTAGAGGTTGATGCCAGTAATTTTAATTGGTGAATGTGGGGGAGAGGTGTGGTAGAGGTGAGATATAGTATATATTTCTTGTAAACTGCACCACGTTTTGGGGGTGTGGTAGAGGTAGAGGTTGATCCCATTAATTTCAGTTGAAAAAGGTGTTAGAGGTGGGGGTGAGGTGGGGTAGAGGTGAGATATAGTATATCTTTCTTGCAACCTGTACCACGTTTGGGGGGTGTGGTAGAGGTAGAGGTCGATCCCAGTAATTTTAATAGGAGAAGGTGGGGGAGAGTTGTGGTAGAGGTGAGATATAGTATATATTTCTTGCAAACTCTACCATGTTTTGGGGGTGTGGTAGAGGTAGAGGTCTGTCCCAGTAATTTTAATTGGATAAGGCGTGGTACAGGTGGGGGAGAGGTGTGGTAGAGGTAAGATATAGTATATATTTCTTGCAAACGCTACCACGTTTTGGGGGTGTGGTAGAGGTAGAGGTTGATCCCAGTGATTTTAATAGGACAAGGTGGGGGAGAGGTGTGGTAGAGGTCAGATATAGTATATATTTCTTGCAACCTGTACCACATTTTCGGGGTGTGGTAGAGGTAGAGGTTGATCCCAGTAACTTTAATTGGAGAAGGTGGGGGTGAGGTGGGGTAGAGGTGAGATATAGTATATCTTTCTTGCAACCTGTACCGCGTTGGGGGGTGTGGTAGAGGTAGAGGTCGATCCCAGTAATTTTAATAGAAGGTGGGGGAGAGTTGTGGTAGAGGTGAGATATAGTATATATTTCTTGCAAACTCTACCATGTTTTGGGGGTGTGGTAGAGGTAGAGGTCTGTCCCAGTAATTTTAATTGGATAAGGCGTGGTACAGGTGGGGGAGAGGTGTGGTAGAGGTAAGATATAGTATATATTTCTTGCAACCTGTACCACGTTTTCGGGGTGTGGTAGAGGTAGAGGTTGATCCCAGTAATTTTGATTGGAGAATGTGGGGGAGAGGTGTGGTAGAGGTGAGATATAGTATATATTTCTTATAAACTGCACCACGTTTTGAGGGTGTGGTAGAGGTTGATCCCAGTAATTTTAATTAGAGAAGGTGGGGGTGAGGTGGGGTAGAGGTGAGATATAGTATATCTTTCTTGCAACCTGTACCGCGTTTGGGGGTTGTGGTAGAGGTAAAGGTTGATCCCAGTAACTTTAATTGGAGAAGGTCGGGGTGAGGTGGGGTAGAGGTGAGATATAGTATATCTTTCTTGCAACCTGTACCGCGTTTGGGGGGTGTGGTAGAGGTTGATCCCAGTAATTTTAATAGGAGAAGGTGGGGGGAGAGGTGTGATAGATGTGAGACATAGTATATATTTCTTGCAACCTCTACCATGTTTTGGGGGTGTGGTAGAGGTAGAGGTCTGTCCCAGTAATGTTAATTGGATAAGACGTGGTACAGGTGGGGAGAGGTGTGCTAGAGGTCAGTTATAGTATATATTTCTTGTAAACTGCACCACGTTTTGGGAGTGTGGTAGAGGTAGAGGTTGATCCCAGTAATTGTAATTGGAGAATGTGGGGGAGAGATGTGGTAGAGGTCAGATATAGTATATATTTCTTGCAAACGCTACCACATTTTGGGGGTGTGGTAGAGGTAGAGGTTGATCCCAGTGATTTCAATAGGACAAGGTGGGGAAGAGGTGTGGTAGAGGTCAGATATAGTATATATTTCTTGCAACCTGTACCACGTTTTGGGGGTGTGGTAGAGGTAGAGGTTGATCCCAGTGATTTTAATAGGACAAGGTGGGGGAGAGGTGTGGTAGAGGTAAGATATAGTATATATTTCTTGCAACCTCTACCACGTTTTGGGGGTGTGGTAGAGGTAGAGGTTGATCCCAGTAATTTTATTTGGAGATGGTGGGGGACAGGTGTGGTAGAGGTGAGATATAGTATATATTTCTTGCAACCTCTACCACGTTTCGGGGGTGTAGCAGAGGTCGAGGTTCATCCCAGTAATTTTAATTGGAGAAGGCGTAGTAGAGGTGGGGGAGAGGTGTGGTAGAGATATAGTATATATTTCTTGCAAAATGTACCACGTTTTGGGGGTGTGGTAGAGGTAGATGTCTGCCCCATTAATTGTAGTTGGAGAAGGCGTGGTAGAGGTGGGGGAGAGGTGTGGTAGAGGTCACATATAATGTATATTTTTTTAAACCTCTACCATGTTTTGGGGATGTGGTAGAGGTAGAGGTTGATCCCATTGATTTCAGTTGCAGAAGGTGTGGTAGATGTGGGGGAGAGGTGTCGTAGAGGTCACATATATTATATATTTCTGGCAACCTGTACCAAGTTTTCGGGGTGTGGTAGAGGTAGAGGTTGATCCCAGTAATTTTAATTGGAGAATGTGGGGGAGAGGTGTGGTAGAGGTGAGATATTGTATATATTTCTTGTAAACGCTACCATGTTTTGGGGGTGTGGTAGAGGTAGAGGTTGATCCCAGTGATTTTAATAGGACAAGGTGGGGGAGAGGTGTGGTAGAGGTCAGATATAGTATATATTTCTTGCAAACACTACCACGTTTTGGGGGTGTGGTAGAGGTAGAGGTTCATCCCAGTAATTTTAATTGGAGAAGGTGTGGTAGAGGTGTGGTAGAGGTGAGATATAGTATATACATCTTGCAACCTGTTCCACATTTTCGGGGTGTGGTAGAGGTAGAGGTTGATCCCAGTAATTTTAATTGGAGAAGGTGGGGGAGAGGTGTGGTAGAAGTGAGATATAGTATATATTTCTTGCAACCTCTACCATGTTTTGGGGGTGTGGTAGAGGTAGTAGTCTGCCCCAGTAATTATAATTGGAGAAGGCGTGGTAAAGATGGAGGAGAGGTGTGGTAGAGGTCAGATATAGTATATATTTCTTGCAACCTGTACCACGTTTTCGGGGTGTGGTAGTGGTAGAGGTTGATCCCAGAGATTTTAATAGGACAAGGTGGGGGAGAGGTGTGGTAGCGGTGAGATATAGTATATATTTCTTGTAAACTGTACCACGGTTTGGGGGTGTGGTAGAGGTAGAGGTTGATCCCAGTAATTGTTATTGGAGAGAGTGGGGGAGAGGTGTGGTAGAGGTGAGATATAGTATATATTTCTTGTAAACTGTACCACGCTTTGGGGGTGTGGTAGAGGTAGAGGTTGATCCCAGTAATTGTAATTGGAGAAGGTGGGGGAGAGGTGTGGTAGAGCTGAGATGTAGTATATGTTTCTTGCAACCTGTACCACGTTTTGGAGGTGTGGTAGAGGTAGAGGTCTGTCCCCTTAATTTTAGTTGGAGAAGGTGGTGGTAGAGGTGGGGAAGATGTGGGTAGAGATCTTTCAAACATTTGAGTGCAAAGTGAATGGTATAAGACTTATCTTCAAGTGGAGTGTTAAATTACTTTCTTATGAAATTACTTTCTTTTACCCCATATAGCTTTGCTTAGTAATACGACAAGGCACACAGGACTTAACATTATATTTTTGTATCATTATATGTTCATTTTAATATATTCTGTTTGCTTATGAATGATTTCACACAGCATGTATGATATTGAGGCCACCTTATATATTCTTTACACCATTCCTTGTCCAAAATTCCTTTTCACAGTGTGAAACTTTGCCAGATAAGACAATGCAGATAAGAGAAGCCTCCCTCAATCCTATTGAAATGCCCCCCTCCCCTCTGCCCCCCTTACTATTGGCAGGGGGTTTGAGGCAATCTTTATATGGCTATTGACAGAAGATGTTATATTTGATGTGTTTTCATGAATAATAGAAAAGCAGTTTTGGTGGAAAGATATATGAAAAAGCAGAAAAGATATAAATGGGAATGATATTGAGAGGATAAATTATTGGAGTGAGAAATATGTTACTATCTGGTGAATACTCCTGATTTCATATTTCATTAGCACAAAATGAAAGTTGAATTGGACTGACAATGCAATGGTTAAAGTAATTGATGATTAGTTACAATATCAAATATTGTAGTAGTTTGGGGTAACACATTAATGCATAAAATTGATGAAAATGATAAAACACATTGATGCATAAAATTGATCAAAGTGATAAAATACACATTGCATATAAAATTGGGTCTTTTCTGTTACCTTATATGGGTAGATGTCCTTTTAACATTAAGCATTTCAAAATTATGAATTTACACTGATATTAATCCAGTGCTCTTTGACGAGCTATGTCTAGGTCTCAGCTATGTCGAGATTAAGTAAGTGAAATTGTAAAAACATTCTTCAGTTTGGATAAAATAAACTGCTACAGAATTATATACTGCCATTAATCGATTACCCTAATCATGGCATACAGTCCAATTCCGACCTGTCCCTAACC
This sequence comes from Sabellastarte sp. h YS-2021, assembly GCA_964017235.1. Lineage (NCBI taxonomy): Eukaryota > Metazoa > Annelida > Polychaeta > Sabellida > Sabellidae > Sabellastarte > Sabellastarte sp. h YS-2021. The sequence continues at coordinate 80,876,027 of OZ024932.1, read as the reverse complement.
TAGGTACCCTAATCTATATCAGTAATCATTAAGTACCCTAAGCATGAGATAAAGACAGTCCAATTTTGAAAAAAGGTATTCTAGAGTTTGGTACCCTAACTACTACAGAAACATATGTTACTAATCCTCCAGTAGCCTAACCATTGTATGAAGTCAGTGAAATGAAACCTACTCATAAGCCAGGTACCCTAAGCTATGTCAGTAATGATGAAATACTGTAATCATGAAATAAATTTTGTGAAATTTTAAAAATATTGTACAGTTTGTTATGCTAGAGTACTACAGAATGATATACTATCACTTATCCTGAAGTATCCTAAACATTGGAGGAAGTCAGTCCAATTCCAAGCTAATCCTGACGTAACTACCCTAAGCTATGTCAGTAATGATAAATACCCTAAGCATGAGATGAAATCAGTAAAAGTGAAAAAATATTCTTCAGTTTGGTACCGCAAAGTACTACAACGTTTTATATTGTCACTAATCACCTTAACCATTGCATGGTAAGTGCAATTCCAAGCTTTCCTTATCCTAAGTTCCCAAAGCCATGTCATTAATCACAAAGTACCAAAACCATGACATTATGTAAGTGAAATTGTAAAAATATTCTACAGTTTGGTACCCTAAACTACAACAGAATTATATATTACCATTCATCATTGATTACCCTAATCATGGCATTTGGTCAGTCCGATTCCGACCTATCCCGAAGGTAGGTACCCTAAGCTATGCCAGTAATGAGGAAGTACCCTAAGCATAAGATGAAGACAGTGCAATTTGAAGAAGTATTCCACAGTTCGGTACCCTGAACTAAACCAGAATTATATAGTGTCAATAATCTTCTGGTACCCTAACCATTAAATAAACTCAGTCCAATTGAAACATAGTCATAACCTACATAAGCTATGTCAGTAATCATGAAGTACCCCAAACATGAAATAAAGTCAGTGAAATTGATAAATTGTTCTAGATTTTGGGAAACCTAAAGTATTAGAAAAAATATATTGTCCCTAATCATCAGGTACCCTAACCTATGGACAAAGTGAGTGCAATTCCAAGCTTTCCTTAACCTAAGTACCCTAAACTATGGTAGAAATAACGTATGTACCCTAAGCTATGTTACCAATCATGATGTACCCAAACCATGACAAATATTGGTACCGTAACTATTACAGAATTATATATCGTTAGTAATCTTCCAGTAGCCTAACCATTGCATAAAGTCAGTGCAATGAAAACCTACTCGTAACCTAGGTACCCAAAGCAGTGTCAGTAATGATGACGTACCATAATCATGACATAGACTTAGTGAAACTTTAAAAATATTCTAGAGTTTCCTATAGTAAAGTACTACATAATTATATACTCACACTAATCATGAAGTATCCTAACCACTTGAGGAAGTCCGTCCAATTCCAAGCTAATCCTAACGTAACTACCCTAAGCTATGTCAGTAATGATAAAGTAGCCTAAGCATGAGATAAAACCAGTAAAAGTGATGAAATACTCTAGAGTTTGGTACCCCAAAACACAACAACATTTTATATTGTGAGTAATCATGGAGTACCTTACCATTGTATAGTCAGTCTAATTCCAAACTTTCCTAAACCTAAGTTCCTAAGCTATGTCGGTAATCTCTAGTACCCTAACCATTACATAAGGTCAGTCCAATTGAAATGTAGTCATAACCTAGGTACCAGCCTAAGCTATGTCAGTAGTCATGAAGTACCCGAAACACAAGATAAAATCGGTGAAATTGATTAAATATTCTAGAGTTTGGGAACCCCAAACTGTTAGAAAATGAGATATTGTCACTAATCAAGTACCCTAACACAAGTACCCTAAACTATGTTACAAATAAGCTAAGTATCCTAAGCTATGTTAGTAATCACGAAGTACCCAAACCAGGAGATAAGGTCTGTCTAATTGGAAGATATCCTTAAGCAAGATACCCTAAGCTATGTTGGTAAAGAATGGGTCCATTGACCAACTTTGCTGTAGCTTGTGATCTAGGAACTTTTAGAAAATTGACATTTGCTGTCATGTTTGGAGTCAGGCCGATTGTAGGACAAAAAGTACCTGGACAAAAAGAACTGGATACAGGAAAAAGCTATTTGGACAAAAAGTACCAGGCATAGGAGAAAAAGTACCTGATTTTACAAAAAAAAGTTTTTCAATCATATATAATTTATCTGTGCATTTTATCATATATAATTTATGTGTGTATTTCACTTTATATCTATATTTTCATGTGTTTCATTTTCTGTGACATTAACTGAAGTCCTAGGGGAGGGGCTTCCCTGATTTTGGTATCATCGAAAAACTAACAGTTTATTTCAGCTTTGTCTCACATAAAGCCTTCAAAGCATGAAGGGGGTAAATAGAGTCATTTCAATTAAGCAAAATAGTTATTGTTAAATGCAATCAAGCTTAAAGGAAATGCTTTGGTGTGACCTGAAAGGTGATAGGTGATTGTAATTCTGAATGATTTCAAAGCTTCTGGACCTGCTCAGTGAGATTACAATTCTTTTTAAGTCTGCCCGGGAAGATTTGAGTAGATAATTCACATAGAATAATTTAAAAAGCCCCGAGCATAGATTAAGGAAATGACAGTGCTCAGGAAGATTAGAGTAGATAATTCAGAAAAAATAAGGGAGTAGGGCATACCATTAGAGTGGATTAAGTTTGAGAGCTAATGTATGTGTAAAAATGGTAAAAATGTGGTAAAAGTAATACAACTAAAATGGACATGTGTTATACTAATAAATGTTGGTATTTGCTTCAAATAAAGATATGAAGTACTTTTTCTCCTATGGTGCAGTTCTTTTTCTTCAGGTACTTTTTGTCTTAGTAATTTTGAGGCCGGTTCTTTTTGTTCAGGTTCTTTTTTGTCCGTACCCCAGTAAGGCCATGTGACCCTGTTTCCTGCTACCAAAAATGTAGCAAGAACCAATTATCAAGCCAAATATAGTGGGTGATTTTATGGGTGAGCCTGAATAGATATTTAAATTTGAACAACAAATGAATAAAATGACTTTTTACATGATTGAACAAAATTTAAACAGCATTGATAAAGCATATTATCTTTGGAGCTTAGGTATTCTAATTAATTGGATTAATTAATTGTTATTAAATCCAAATAAGTTAATTTCTTGAGAAAGTGGTGTTTTCTGTTACCTTATATGGGTAGATGTCCATTTAACAGTTAACATTAAGTATTTGAAAATTATGATTTTCCACTTACATTACTGCAGTACTCTATAGAGAGCTATGTCTAGGTCTCAGCTATGTCAAGATTAAGTACCGTATTTATCCGAATTAACGCCCCCTCCCTATTAGTCACACCCCCCCTCCTGTCTAATTTTGCAAAGTTCATATTGTGGGGTTTTATATCCCTCTCAACAGCCAGCACCTTTGCGATTCTGGGATTCCGAAAAATGATGCGCTTTAGTACTTCCCCAATCGAATACCGCTTACGAGAAACAAGAAAATCATAACCAAAAATGACAATTTGGATCACAGACACTTTAAAATGTGTGAAAAACGAGGTAAAAGTTTATAATTTCTTCAGATATAAGGTTTGGTTTTAAAATTTTAAGCTTTCCCGCCATAATACATGCTGGCAAGCGAGATCAAGGCTGTGTCCATTATCGCCCATTGCCACTGGACTCGAGAGTTGATTTTTTTTATGTTTAATAGTAGCCCCCCCCCCCCCCTTTTCAAAAAATGCATCGACCCCGGGGCGTTTATTCTAGGGCTGCAAGCGAGCCCGAAAATGCGCCTCGATTCCTCGTTTTGGAAGAATCGACTCGGACTCGGTGAATCGCTTGATTATCGCCCACGAAATAAACTGCTTCATATTTTGACACATCACGCCTTATAAAATGTTTACAATGCACACAACAGGAAAGAATTTTGATATTTTACTGACTTTTGGGAAAAGGATGCATATATAATGCAAAATATAGAAAACTTTAACCATCTTTATATTACGAGATTTGAGGCGTCTTCGAAATACGTTATAATAAAATGCCGTCTTCTAAAACATTGTTACACAGAGAATTGAAGTTTGTAAATACTTAAAATATAAAATACCGAAACGGAAATGCCTTATATTAGCAAAATATATAAATATATTCATATATTTAAAGAAATAAATTAAATTTTGTAGTAGATTTTATGTGTATGTTTAGTTGTTTTCGAAGACCCGGTTTACTTTTCTTGCCTCGAGTATTGAACTGATTCGTTTCGTTTCCGAGTAACCGAAGAATCGTTGCAGCCCCAGTTTATTCGGATAAATACGATAAGTGAAATTGTAAAAAATATTCTACAGTTTGGAAAAAATAAACTGCTACAGAATTATATATTACCATTAATCATCGATTACCCTAATCATAGCATACATTACAATTACGACCTGTCCCTAACCTAGGTACCCTAAGCTATGTCAGTAATCATTACGTACCCTAAGTATGACATAAAGACAGTCCACTTTTGAAAAAAGGTATTCTAGAGTTTGGTACCCTAACTACTAAAGAAATAGATATTGTTACTATTCCTCCAGTAGTGTAACCATTGCAGGAAGTCAGTGAAATTAAACCTACTCATAACCTTGGTACCCTAAGCTATGTCAGTGATGATGAAGTACTGTTATCATGACATAAAGTTAGTCAAATGTTACACATATTCCACAGTTCGCTACACTAAAGTACTATAGAATTATATACTGTCACCAATCATGAAGTATCCTAAACATTGCAGGCAGTCAGTCCAATTCCAAACTAATGCTAACGTAACTACCCTAAGCTATGTCAGTAATGATAAAGTACCCTAAGCATGAGATAAAATCAGTAAAAGTGATAAAATATTCTGGAGTTTGTTACCGCAGATTACTACAAGTTTTTATATTGTCACTAATCATGAAGTGCATTAACCATTGCATAGTCGGTGTAATTCCAAGCTTTCCTTATCCTAAGTTCCCTAAGCTATGTCTTTAATCACAAAGTACCCCAACCACAATATTAAGTAAGTGAAATTGTGAAAATATTCTACAGTTTGGTACCCTAAACTACTACAGAATTATATATTACCATTAATCTTTGAATACCCTAATGATGGCATTCGGTCAGTCCAATTCAGACCTATCCCGAATCCAGGCAATTCCAAGCATTCCTTAACCTAAGTACCCTAAGCTATGGTAGAAATAACCTATGTACCCTAACCTATGTTAGTAATCCTGCAGTAGCCTAACCATTACATAAACTCGGTGCAATGAAAACCTGCTGGTAACCTAGGTACCCCAAGCTATGTCAGTAATGATGACGTACCATAATCATGACATATACTGAGTCAAATTTTTAAAATATTCTAGAGTTTCCTATGCTAAAGTACTACATAATTATATACTGTCACTAATCTTGAAATATGCCAACCATTGCAGGAGGTCAGTGCAATTGCAAGCTAATCCTAACGTAACTACCCTAAGCTATGTCGGTCATCATAAAATACCATAATGACAAGATGAAGTGAGTGAAATTGTAACAAGAGGGTCACAGATGCCCCAAAAGGCGGGTTGCGCAGGCAGAAATAAGCTTAGCAACTGCTGTAATTACATTTAGAAAAGAAGGAAAGAAATGTTAGGTTACCCAGTTAAGGTGAATGTGTAAGACGTGCTAAGAAACGTAAAACTTGTAATCTAGGTTACATAATTGTATATGCTATAAACGGACAAACGAAAGGATGGAATTACACCAACTTAGCAACTTAGCTATGATGGTGGTGCATCTCTCTGTCAAGTTTGAATTAGACTGGACAAAGCATTTTCGAGTTAGAGTCCAGAGACTGCTGGACAGAAAAATGGACAAAAAACAGACAAACGCACAGGAAAACGGACAAACAAACAAACGGACAGGAAAACGGACAAACAAACAGACAGAATTACACCAATTTCGAAAGGAACCTAGCTATGATGGTGAACTATATCCCTGTCAAGTATGAATTCGATTGGACAAACTGTTTTCGAGTTGGAGTCCGGAAACGAAAATGTGGACAGACAGATGGACAGACAAACGGACAAAAAACGGACAAACGAACAAACAGAATTTCACCAATATCGAAAGGAACCTAGCTATGATGATGATGTATGTCCCTGTGAAGTTTGAATTTGATTTGACTAACCGTTTTCAAGTTAGAGTCCGGAAACGAAAATGTGGACGGATAGATGGGTGGACAGAAAAACAGACAAAAAACGAACAAACGGACAGAAAAACGGACAAACAGACGGAGTTACACCAATTTCGAAAGGAACCTAGCTATGATGGTGATCTATCTCACTGTCAAGTTTGAATTCGACTGGTCAAACCGTTATCGAGTTAGAGTCCGGAAACGAAAATGTGGACAAACAGATGGATGGACAGACAAACGGACAGAAAAACGTACAAATGAACGGACGGAATTTCACCAGTTTCGAAAGGAACCTAGCTATGATGGTGATGTATCTCTCTGTCAAGTTTGAATTTGATTGGTCAAACCGTTTTGGAGTTAGAGTCCGGAAACGCAAATGTCGGCAGATGGATGGACAGACAAACGGACAAAAAACGGACAAACGAACTGACGGAATTTCACCAATATCGAAAGGAACCTAGCTATGATGCTGATCTATGTCCCTGTCAAGTTTGAATTTGATCGGACAAACCGTTCTTGAGTTAGAGTCCGGTGTAGCGCCAGATAATGTATCTCCCACAAAGTGTGTGGGGATACAAAATATGGCAAGGGAGCTGCCACATTTTGTATCCCCTGCCATATTCTATATCCCTTGGCCATATTTTGTATCCCCTTGTGTATGAACTAATCATTAGAAATTCCCTATGTTTATTATGGTTATGCAGTTAATAGCCCAATGTTTGTAATCTAAATAAATTTTTAGTTTTCAAAACCTTTTAAACGGAAAAGTTTTCATCCCAGGAAATCTCATTAGATTTCTCTCTTGGCATATTTATAATTGTTACCTAGATGAATTTGCAACCATTGCTAAGTTTTGGAAAAAACTATGGGAAAAAGTAGAAAACAAAATTAAACAAGAAATCTCTGCGGACGCGGACGAGGGCGCGGACGACAACGATGATGAATCCATAGTATCCCCGCTTCGCGTCAGGGATACAATTATATTCTTTGTATATGTAATGAATACACAGCATATGAGTGAATTCAACACAATGTGAATTGTGCATTAATTCTCCATTTACAAACTTTTACAAATGTGTTTTAAATATATAACCATCTCACTACTTTTGTAAACCATATAAATTGCAATAGTTCTACAAAGCTATACATATAATTTTGGAATTTTATTACAGAAAGTTATTCCTGTGTACAAGAGTCAGATAGGACTAGGTAAATGCAACTAATGCAACACAAGGCTAAGATTTAAAATGACTACTGTAAGCCTTTCTAAAATATTTGATCATATTTACTCCTCTATGTTCAGCTCAACACTGACTGACCAGAGACCAATAAAGCTTAATGCTAATCCACTTATTAAATTGTGAACATATCAACATGACTTCCCATTGAGAATGAAGAGGCACAACAACATCAGGCCCAACAACAAAATCCAACTAACTAATCACCAACTAATCATACTTGGCCTAATGCCCCTATGTCCATGTCAATAGGAAGCCATTCTTTTTAAGTTGATTTGATACTTTGTTTACAGGTAGAATTCAGTGGATTGCACTTAATCTTTGTTGGCCTGATGGGTCAGTTTTGGGCTTAAGAATACCTGATACTGTTAGACCTTACATGTATTTTGTCTACAGTTTACCTTTAATCTTGTAAATTGTCTTCCCAATAGTTGGGTAAAATATTGTGAATATGGAGTGAATACATAATGCACATTCATTTGAATTCAATGTAAAAAGCGATATGTGAATATATAATCATTTGAAGATTCTCTATCAATTTTTGTAAGTTTTAATTTTAGAACTTTATGAATTTAATTCAAAATCTTACCTAGTTGCTATATCTTGTAAAAAAGCTTGTGAATAGGGAGTTGATACAAAAAAATGTACATACAAATCAAAATATAAATAAAATATTCACTATGGACTTTATAATACAGTTATTTCTACCATGTTAACATGGTCTAGCCAGTTCCAGCCAATTTGAAGATTTCCATGATTTATTGTTAAGGAATGAATTAATTGGTGCAAAACACTAACTTCATATTCTGTGAACACTGAATGAATGGGACAAATTGGAATTTTAAAATGGTTTTCAGTGTTACAGTTAGTATGAATTTGTATGACTTTTTATGTATAAGGCATAGTCCTGTATACTATATTGCATATAACTATATATCTTCATAACTCTACTTTACTTCCAACCCTATTCACTCTTCAAGGAATCAAATCAAAAGTTGGTCAGGCTGAGACCACTGATTTGTTTGACTTACAACAATCATCTCAAACAATGTCAACTTAATCCCTCCAGCTCTGTTTGCTATTTATATCACCCCCTTTACACCCCCTTTACAAATTTTAATTGAGGGGGATACAGAATATGATGGGGATACACAATGTAGCTGTCATATTTTGTATGACCTTACAGAATATGGCAGGATACAGAATATGGCATGCATACAAAATATGGCGTTACACCGGAAACGAAAAATGTGGACGGCAGACAGACGGACGTCGGACACATCAATCTAATAGTCGGGTTGGTTACACGCAACCCGCCTAAAAATAGTCTACAGTTTGGTACCCTAAATTACTGCAGAATTATATATTGGCATTAATCATTGATTACCATAATCATAATACAGTCAGTCCAATTGCGACCTATCCCTAGGCTAGGTACCCTAAGCTATGGCAGTAATCATGAAGTACCCTAAGCATGACATATCAAGACGGTCCAATTTTAAAAAGTATTCCACAGTTCCGTACAATAAAGTAATACAGAATTATATAGTGTCACTAATCCTCTAGTACCCTAACCATTACATAAGGTCAGTCCAATTGAAATGTCATAAAGTAGGTACCAGCCTAAGCTATGTGAGTAATCATGAAGGACCCCAAACATGAGATAAAGTCCTCGAAATCGATAAAATATTCTAGAGTTTGTGAACCGTAAACTATTGCAAAATGATATATTGTCACTAATCATCAAGTAGCCTAACCATTGGACAAAGTGAGTGGAATTCCAAGGTTTCCTTAACCCAAGTACCCTAAAGTATGTTAGAAATAACCTAAGTACCCTTAGCTATGTTTAGCAATCATGAAGTACCCGAACTAGGAGATTAAGTCCATCAAATTGGAAGCTATCCTTAAGCAACATACCCTAAGCTATGTTGATAATCATGAAGTCCCCTAAGCATGAGATGAAGTTATTGCAATAAAAAATATTGTAGAATTGGGTATCTGAAAGTAAATGGGTTTGTTATTCTTGAATTACTCCATTTGTGGGTAAAACTGCTGATACCTATAATTTCAGGGGACAACATAGTGATATAAAAATGTTTACAGGGGGGTTTAACACAAAAGCTGCTGTCCAAGTTAATCCCCAAATACGACCCCCCTTCTCATTTACTATGGTTGACATAGAGTGGCTCAACCTTTTCTTGACTCCCTTTCCTGAGTTGACTATTGATATAAATGTAATTTGTGTTTACTCCGTTGTTAAGTAGATTGTAGTGGATCCTGTATTATGTCCCATTGTTCCTTCAGGTCACATTGAATTCTTAAATATGGACATATGTAGGTGTTGCAAATTGTACTTTACCATTGGAAATCTCTAAAAAATATAACCTGAATATTCAATTTGGTAAGTTTACAACAAACCATTTAGCCACCCAAAAAGTCTTGTATTCTACCAAGATATATACACTTGTACCTTGAGACAATTACTTTCACTTTTTCCACAAGATGTTTTGTATCTGTATGTTACCGCACAATTACAATTTTAATGCTTTCACATACAATGTATATCCAGAAAATAACATTAATAAGGACTGACCTGCCTGCCACACACTAAACTGGCACAGACAAAACAGATAACATATTATGCAAACAAGCACAATAGATTGACCACAGGAAGGGGGGGGGGGGGAGGGGCCATTGGGAGCAGGTGTGTAATCTGTCACAGTTTGATATTTCCAGAGCAATGCAATTGAAACAAGTGTTACAAATGTAAGGTTACCTTAACATTGTGCTTCTGTTATAAATATAATGATAAAAGAAATAAAAGTACAGAAATACACAAAATAATATTATGAAGGAAAGAAAACAGTGGCTAGTGGATAAAATGTTTCTTGTTAAGTCATCTGAATGAGCTGTAAAAGTATGTAACTTTTATTTGTCTAATGCTTTAGTCTGTGTGCTACTTTACCCTTTCTTGGACCTATACTACACCTCTCCCCCACCTCTCCCACACCCTGTCCAACTGAAATTACTGGGATAGACCTCTACCTCTCCCACACCCCCAAAATACATAGAAATACCTACTATATCTGAACCCTACCACACCTCTCCCCCGCCTATACCACGCCTTCTCCAACTGAAATTAATGGGATAGACCTCTACCCCTACCACACCCCTGAAACATTGTAAAACGTGGTAGAGGTTACAAGAAATATATACTATATGTGACCTCTACCACACCTCTGCCCCACCTCTACCACGCCTTCTCCAATTAAAATTACTGGGATCAAGCTCTACCTCTACCACACCCCCAAAACGAGGTAGAGCTTGCAAGAAATATATACTATATCTCACCTCTACCACACCTCTCCCCCACCACTACCATGCCTCTTCCAATTAAAAGTACTGGGATAGACCTCTACCACACCCCCAAAATGTGGTAGAGGTTGTTACAATATATACAATATATGACCTCTACCCCACCTCTCCCCCACCTCGACCATGACTTCTCCAATTAAAATTACTGGGATCAACCTCTACCTCTACCACACCCCCAAAACGTGCTACAGGTTGCGAGAAATATATACTATATCAGACCTCTACCAAACCTCTACCCCACCTCTACCACGCCTTCTCCAACTACTACTAATGGGATAGACTTCTACCTCTACCACACCCCAAAAACGTGGTACATGTTCCAAGAAATATATACTATATCTGACCTCTACCACACCTCTCCCCCACCTCTACCACGCCTTCTCCAACTAAAATTAATGGGGCAGACTTCTACCTCTACCACACCCTCAAAACATGGTAGAGGTTGCAAGAAATATATACTATATCTCACCTCTACCACACCTCTCCCCCACCTTCTCCAATTAAAATTACTGTGATAGACCTGTACCCCTACCACATCCCCAAAACGTGGTAGAGGTTGGAAGAAATATAAACTACATTTGACCTCTACCACACCTCTACCACGCCTTCTCCAACTAAAACTAATGGGATAGACTTCTACCTCTACCACACCCCAGAACGTGGTACATGTTATAAGAAATATATATTATATCTGACCTCTAACACACCTCTCCCCCACCTTCTCCAATTAAAATTACTGGGATCAACCTCTACCTCTACCACAACCCCAAAACATGGTAGAGGTTGCAAGACATATATACTATATCGGACCTCTACCCCACCTCTACCACGCATTGTCCAAATAAAACTAATGGGATAGACTTCTACCTCTACCACACTCCCAGAATGTGGTACCTGTTCCAAAAAATATATACTATATCTGACCTCTACCACACCTCTCCCCCACCTCTACCATGCCTTATCCAATTAAAATTACTGGGACAGACCTCTACCTCTACCACACCCCCAAAATGTGGTAGAGATTGCAAGAAATATATACTAAAATTAATGGGATGGACCTCTACCTCTACCACATATTCTATTTCTTACATAGCCCACCCCCCACCCCTCCCCAAATTTTCGCGGGCTCCAACATGAAGTATCAACCATCTAAATAGCCGGTCAGTTTTATCCCCCAACCCCCCCTTATGGGTCAAACTGGGGTCATAAAATAGTTGCTTTGGAGTTTTTGCCTTATATCTCCTTTATTGTTGCTTTTATACCTTCAAAATGTATTAAGAGGTATTAGGAAAGCATATGTGGAGAGTCTAAGTAGCCGGTCAGTTTTACCACCAGACCCCCCTCCCCCCCTTATGGGTCAAACTGGGGTAAAAAATAGCTGTTTTGGAGTTTTCACCTGATATCTCCTTCATTGTTGCTATTTTAGCTTCAGAATGTATTAAGAGGTATTGGGAAACCACATGTGGACAGTCTAAATAGCCGGTTAGTTTTACCTCCTGAACCCCATGTATGGGTCAAACTGGGGTCATGAAATAGCTTTTGCCTTTATTGTTGCTTTTATGCTTTCACAATGTATTAAAACCTATTGTAAAACCCTGTGGACAATCTAAATAGCAATACATACTTGCACACATGATTATATATGAAGTTATCAATACTCGTTACTGAAATGCTTTGTAGCATTTACACAAAATTTACTAAAGTTACATCCAATGTTGTACATCCAATGTACAACACTTTCTCCAGCTTGTCTATGTCTACAACGCTTGTTTATGTTAATTAAAGAAGACCTTTGTAGGATTTTCCCTGTCATGATATCATTAAGGGGGTTGGTTTATGTAACAGTACGGTACAGCTTTGTGCATTCTTAGCTTTACAGCATGCTTATTAAAACCACAAGGCATTTTAAACTCTCAGGGACGCTTCGCTTTTGTTAGCAAAAGCATTCATCTAGTTTAAAACAGAATTTTCCTTAACAGGGATCTACTTAATGGGGTCTAACCATATATAATATTAAAATAGGACTATTTAGAATTTTAAAAAAAATAAATATTTAACTTTTAAAATTAGATGAGCTTTTAAAAGTGGGTCACATAATTATTTAATTATCTTAATTTTTATAACTGGGTCACATTTGATGCTCAAGTTCCATTTTCTTTTGCACTTTTATCCACGTGATGAAATTCTTGTACAATACTTCCACTGCATTGATTAGGTTTGGGGCTCAAGGGCCTTGCAATAATTTTAAATCAGGCATGGTATCAGAAATATTATTTCTTGATCTTGCCACCAGTTTCAGTGTTTTGTGAGATTAAAATTCACTGCACACACATTGACTGTAAAGAAAGACAAACACGGTCGAAAAATGTTGGCTGGCCCAGTTTAAACTTACACTATGTTTTAAGAGGAGATATCGAAAATAGATCAGCCTATTACTTTGGGATTTTAGGTGGTTATTGAGCAGTTTAAATATTTGAGTGTAGCTGAAGTCAGTTTTATGTGCAAAAAGACAGTTGGAACCTTGCCATAGACTTATAAAAATGTGCATAATGAAAGTGGCTTTCCCAACTGCCATAAATAGTATGCATGTGTATTTCAATAAAAACAAGATGAACTAAGCATGATGTGACCAGTCTTGCAAGTGTTATCAAGTATTGTAAGGAAGACAATCAAATAAAACCAAACATGTAAATTAATTTTCAGTGGATTTATCCCCACTCAGGAACACATGCATGCTTGAACACACACATCCAGACACTGAATAAATATTTTGTGGGTATTTAATGAGTTCATGATAGTGTGGCTCACTCTCTAGCTGACATTATTGTATCCACCGGATACTATGGATTTCATTTTGTTAGTGTGTAGAGAGATTTCACCATTACCGCTCTAATGAAAAAAATATCATAGCTAGCCTTCTCAAATTTGCAGGATATATTCATAACCATAATATCTTGCCTGGGAATATTTTTGGCTCATTTTGAAAAACAAGATGGCCGCCACCAGCGTTTTTTTTTACTTTCAGCAAGGAGTTTTGTTGACTCTCTAGAGCATAGAGTATTATAGGTAGAGATCTCAAATTCACAGGATATGTTTCTCATTACAAAATCTTGACTGGGAATATTTTTGGCCTCATTTTGAAGAACGTCAGTCATGAAAAGTGCTTATATCTCCCTTATTATTGGCCCTAGAGGCTTGGTATGTGAAGCCAACCTATAGGAAATCATGGGCTGGGAATCTTCTGATGTGGTCAGATTTGACCTTGAACCCCTCCTTCAAGGTCAAATGAGGATCACCAAACTTTAAAGTGCTTATAACTCACTTATTATTGATTTTAGAGGTTTGCAATGTGAAACCAACTTATAGGAAATCATGGGCTAGGAATCTTTTACTGTGGCCAGATTTGACCTTGGACCCCTCCTTCAAGGTCAAATGAGGATAGCCAACTTAAAAGTGCTTATAACTCGCTTATTATTGGTCCTAGAGGATTTCAATGAGAAACCAACCTATCAGAAATCATGGGCAGCGAATCTTTTGATGTATTCAGTTTTGACCTTGGACCCCTCCTTCAAGGTCAAATGAGGAAAACCAAACTTAAAAGTGCTTATAACTTGCTTTCTTATTGGTCCTATAGGTTTGCAGTGTGAAACCATCCTACAGGAAATCATGGGCTAGGAATCTTTTGTTGTGGTCAGATTTGACCTCGGGCCCCTCTTTCAAGGTCAAACGAGGATAGCAAAATCTAAAAGTGCTTATAAATTACTTTTTATTGGTCCTAGAGGTTTGCAATGTGAAATCATCCTATGGGAAATCATGGGCTGGGAATCTTCTGATGTGGTCAGATTTGACCTTGGGCACCACCTTCAAGGTCAAACAAGGATAGCCAAACTTAAAAGTGCTTATAACTTGCTTATTATTGGTCCTATAGGTTTGCATTGTGAAACCATCCTACAGGAAATCATGGGCTAGGAATCTTTTGTTGTGGTCAGATTTGACCTTGGGCCCCTCATCCAAGGTTAAGCGATGGTTGATTGGCTTTGGTGAGTTGTCTTTCTGGTGGATAGAATTTGCATCGGTTCTTCAATGTGCTAGGTCTAGTCATAAATGTTTATTGATAAAAAATGCACAAAGTGTACCAGAAACCACTGAGTCCACCATATGGTGGTGTTTCCAAAAATTTTGGAGGTTTATTGGCATCCAGAATATTAACTGGATCTTTCCTAAAATGTAATCACTTCTTCCCATGGCTAGCCAGTTCCTATTAAAATTTTAACATCAAAATTTGTTCATTACTTTTGAAGAATTATCAAGTAGAAAGCCAAAGTCGTTAAAAATACATTGAAAATTCATAATTTTTTTTGTATCCAAAATATGATCCAGATGTTTCTGAAAAAATTAGTAACTACGCCCTTTGGCCAGGTCTTACTCACAATTTTTTTTAAATAAAAATCTGTGCATTAGTTTTGGAGTAATCTAAACACCTAAAACAGACAGACAAATAGACAAACACACAAAAACATAAACTCCTGCTGGAGGTAAAATATTGGTTAAAAGCCATTTCTTGGTGAAAATCACTCAAGGTAAAGTTTTTGTGATGGACATCCAAGGAATTGAAAGAAAAAATGACAACATAAATAAATAATAATGATGAATATAACACCCCCCCTCTTTATTATCTTTATGTCAATTTCAAGAAATAAAATGAGAAGAAGTATTTTTACTTAAAGACAGCAAGTATCACAAGCTAGGTTTGTGACCTCACAATAACAAATGCATGTGACATCATTAAGTAATGACATCATCAGAAAGCAAAATATTGATTTATGTATGTGATGAAGAGGATCAGATTTCTCTGTATATGCCCAGTTGAACATAAGAAAAACTCTCTGCTGATTTGAATTTTCACTCAAATTTTACCATGAACCCCATGAAATATCTGCTCACCAAATTTGAGCTCGATTGATGTTATAGTTTTTGAGTTATATTAAAGGGCAAAAAGGTGCACAGACAGAATGACATAAAGACAAACAAAACCTTCACAATAATCCTCTCTTCTCATTGAACGTTAATAAAAGGATCAAATTGCTACAACCATAGAATTTACATCATCACACAAATCTTGTGTAGCTTGAATTTTAAAGTTAACTTAAGGTCTCAATGTATCCCCACTTTATGCACTTTTTTCTGTTTTAAGCCTTGTAGCTCTCAAAGTTTAACTAGTCTTCTTGCAACTAAAATCTCATCTAGGAAAATATTATTATGTTCCTTTTTACATATTTCAAAAAGCAAGGCTTTAAGTTGACATTTAACCTGTGTATGAAGCCAATAAACACCCCACCCAATATCCAATAATTACAGGAGTCCATATTTAAATTTTTAAGAAAGTTTAAGTTTAGCTATCATCTTCGATTTTTGTGAATTTGCATTATCTTTAAAAATATTGTGGAAACAGTAATCCCCCTTTCACACTACAGGTGGTACGTCCCGCGGTTAAAAGTTTTTCCCAGCAGCTGAACTGCCCACAGGTCACCCCATTTTGTCCGAGTTGTTCACACTAAAGGCAGATGGCCACTGATTGGACACAGTTTTTTAACTGTCAATAACATTTGGATGACAGTACTTCAAATGTTGGCCATCAAGAAGCAACCTTAACTCACCTTCAGGAGCCGTCGGATGAACACGTGACAAAACGACCAATACCTTAACTCACCCTATGTTGCTGTATTACACAGAAAGATGATTGAATCACAACCTTATGTACACCGTGGACCACACCTTCGGTTACCAGAGTGAGAAATTTATAGGAGCATGCGAGAAATCATCTGCACATGGTCACGGTATCAAAATCAGAGGTGGAAATTTTAAATAGTTTAAAATATCCATAGGGCATGCAAGGTAATGGACATTTCCCACTGACAAGGTTGCACCGGATGTTAGACGGTGATCCAAGGACAGGGACATTTCTCCAAATGTGGGTTACCGCAGGTGATACTGCCTGTATTGTGAAAGGGGTATAAGAGTTTTTGAGCTGATTTTAATCCTACCTGGTACTTTGGATATTCTGGACTTAATATTGAAATTTTAATTTTACGGCAACGATCTTAAGCTGTGAGATTTACAGTTCTTTTGCAAAATTGCATGCCAGACATAGTAAGAGATAAAGCAATTTCAAACTTGTATTTACACAAGGCTCTAGTTTTGTGCATTACTCTTCCGCTCAGCCTACTTTCTGCAAATATCAACTGATACTGTACCCAGTTGTTCCTTTGTGTTTGTTCACAGTTATTCAACTACTAATGAACAGGTCTTTCTGAATTTTTTTGTGAAGGTAGTACTTGACCAATGGAAGAGAGGATTTAATTTTTGGAATGATCCAGATCAATTTTAATTTTCACTAATAACTAGTTACTTCCTGAGATATTAATATAGATTTAAAATTTTACTAGGAATTAATTTCACTATCCAAGCTTATTAACTAAAATAGCTAAAATCAATTCCTAGTATAAAAATTTCAACTTATACAGTACTTCAGTAGTCAGTAGAAAACAAATCCGGGGTCTGATATTTTTCTGATTTAAAAGTGAATTTTACTTGACAGAGTTATAATTTAAGGGGTTCAACTGTATAATGTTAAGATAAGATTGTTTACAATTTTTTAAAATTATTAATTGTAACTTTTAAAAGTGGGTCATGCTTAATGCTCAAGTTCACGTATTATTAGCACTTTTGTCCATGTGATCAAGTTCTTGTACCATACTTTCACTGAATTTTGAGTAGGATGGGAGTCGGGGGCCTCGCAATAATTTTAAATCAGGCAATATGTCAGAAACTTTTATTTCCTGATTTTTTCATCAGTTTCAGAGTTTAAATTAAAAGTGGGATTAAAATTCACTGCACACACATTGCCTGTAAAGAAAGGTAAACATGATTGAAAAATGTTGACTGTTCCAGTTTAAACTTGCACCATGTTTTAAGAGGAGATATCAAAAATAGATTAGCCTAATATGGTAGGTTTTAGGGGGTTATTGAGTTGTTTAAATATTTGAGTTAAGGTGAAGTCAGTTGTATTTGCATGGAAGAAAGTTGGAACCTTGCCATAGATGACAATACATAGAATAACAACGTTTTTATACACTTTTTTCAAAGTTAATTTTTGGTGCTTTTTGAGTTTTTTGAATACTTGACTGAAGGTGAAGTCATTTTTATTTGCACAAAAGAAAATTGGAACCTTGCCATAGACAAATGACAAATGTGTAGAATAACTGTGGTTTTATACACTGGAATCATTAGTGACCATCACTAATATAGAAGCATTTGTCTGGATCATATGTGTCAAACTAAGTTCATAGTTTGTACCTATACCTATTACAGTACAACATCTCTGAATGATCATAGTCTAATTTTAATTATTTTTAATTACCATCCGCTGTCCGTAACGATTGGTTTCCACTCATTTCAAGGAAAAGTATTTATCCTATATTACCAAATTTGGTATGGGTGTTTATTGTGTTAGTAGCTTGCTTGGGATTGCTTTTGGTGAAGATAGCTCTATAGCTAACTGAGTAATAGCTACTTAGCTACTTTTGTGTACTTCTTTTCTTTCCGGGCATTTTAAGAAATTTAGTGATAATAGCTATATAACTGAATGAGTAATAGTTACTTAGCTACTATGAGTAGCTTTTTTATTTTAAGCACTTTAAAGGAAAAGTATTTCACCTATGTCCACAAAATTTGGGATGGAGGATTATTGGATCAGTAGCTTGCTTGGGATTGCTTTTGGTGATAATACCTTTATAGCTAACCGAGTAATAGCTACTGTGCTATATAGCTATTATGCTATTTTGAGGTGACTTTTTTCTGGACATTTTAATGAAACAATGTTTACTATCTTCACAAAAATTTATATGAAGGATAATTGGGTCAATAGTTTGGCCAGGATAGCTTTTGGTCGATGATAGCTTTGTAGCTATCCGAGTAATAGCTGCTTTGCTACTTTGAGCCTACTCTGAATTGCATTTTGTGTACTTTTTTTGTTTCCGGGCATTTTAAGGAAAACTATATGACATATCTTTACCAAATTTGGTATGAGCAATAGTTAGGTCAATAGCTTGCTTGGGATTGCTTTTAGTGATAATAGCTATATAACTGAATGAGTAATAGCTACGTAGCTACTGTGAGTAGCTTTTTTATTTTAAGCACTTTAAAGGAAAAGTATTTCACCTATGTTCACAAAATTTGGGATGGAGGATTATTGGATCAGTAGCTTGCTTGGGATTGCTTCTGGTGATAATATTTTTATAGCTAACTGAGTAATAGCTATTGTGCTATATAGCTTTTATGCTATTTTGAGGTGACTTTTTTCTGGACATTTTAATGAAACAATGTTTTCTATCTTCACAAAAATTTATATGAAGGATAATTGGGTCAATAGTTTGGCCAGGATAGCTTTTGGTCGATGATAGCTTTGTAGCTATCTGAGTAATAGCTGCTTTGCTACTTTGAGCCTACTCTGAATTGCATTTCTGTTTTCACTATTTTAAAGGAAACATATTTAACTCATCTTTGTATAATTTGGTGTGAAGGTTTACCGGGTCAATTGCTTGCTTGGTACTGTTGTTTTAGCGTTCGCCAGGGGAGACGTGGTTTTTATTATTTTCGATTAAATAATAAAAACTGGTCGGTATTTCATACATTTTACTGTTATTGTATGTATTGGATAAAAAATCATAAACCACTAGATTAGAGACTGTCAGTATGCCCAGATATTTGTTAAAAGTATTGTTTGTCATTGAACGGGTATTATCGCCCACCCGATAATTCCCGCTGTATCACTTTCAATATTTCATACACAAAGCACACCAATTGTATTACATGTAAAATAGATATATATCATAAAAATATTGTATACTGGTTGCCAATTCACATTCCCTATCCACTGTTAAATTTTAATTCTTTGAATCCCAAACATATGCACTAATCTTCTACTCCTTCTTAATGTAGTATCTTTTGTTTTTGGTACTGTGATGTTGTAATAGAAAGGTTTGTATGCAGGAAAGGTAGGTGCACCTATTTCTGAATTTTAATTTTGGCTTTCATTGATCATGCATTGCACTTTTTGGTTCTGTTTTTCCATCCTTTTGACTGCTCGGTCAACAGAAAATAGATTGCCATCACCAAAAAATATTCACTCAAGTTTAATATCCTCTTTGGACAGTTGCAACATTGCTTTTGTTGCCCTGCAGGCCCACTGTCGTGGAGTGATGCACTGTTTCAGAAATGTCAACCCTTGGTGGTTCATCATCCTGATTCTTTCTGGTGACTTTAGCTTGAACCCGGGTCCATCGGTCAGAAATATCAAAGCCTGTCTGCTGAATGCCAGGTCATTGCGTTTTTGTTTCGTCAAATGACCTTGTCATCATTGGTGTCACTGAGACCTGGCTAAGGCCGTCAGACACACAGGGCCTAATGGATGAGATATCCCCTGCAGGTTTCCAGCTTCATCATGTCCCACACAGGAACAAGAAAGGAGGAGGAGTTGCTGTCTTTGTTAGGAATGACATCGATAGCATGCTTTGTCAAACTGATCAGCAGGACACTTTTGAACACATTACCGTCAAACTGTCAGAGCAACAGTCAAGCCAGCTCCTAGTACATGTCATCTACTGACCTCCACGCACCAGCAAAAACAAATTTATTGAGGAATTTAAATTGTTTCATGGAAGCAGCTGCTTTGTCACCACATGAAAACATCATCCTGGGAGATGTCAATATCCAGCTAGACAGTCAACACTGCTGGACAGATAATTTCAACACAGTTCTGTCAGACTTTGGTTTTATTCAACATGTGTCAACACCTACACACATACAAGGACATATATCCTTGATGTACTCTGCACTAGTAAATCCCTATCTTCCCTAGTTCATCATTATGTAAAGGACAGCATATCAGACCACCACCTATACATGAATGCAAAATTCAACAACATGTCAACAATGGATTCATAAACAGTGAGATTTTGGCAGCAAAGAGATGCAAACGCAAACTCGAAAAGGAGTGGCAAAGGAACAACTCTGCCATAAATCATAGTAGGTATACAGCCGCAGTGAACCATTTCAACCGCCTCTTGGAATGTGCGAAAATCAAATTCTATAGTAACATGGTTAAGGAAAATGAGGATAACGTCAAGGCCTTGTGGAATTCCATAAAGAGAGTCCTCCGTAGATCCCAACATCATTGGTCCTTGATTGTATCAGTGTACTCTTGACTGCAATTACAAATATTGTGAACTACTCCCTACAGGAGGGCAGTTTTCCATCCTGTTTCAAGACTGCACATGTAACACCCTTATTGAAAAAAGCAGGTCTTGACAGAAACATTCTCAAGAATTATCGACCAGTATCCAACCTCAGCTACATCTCCAAACTCATAGAGAAAGCTGTGGCTAGGCAGATAAATGAGCAGATTGCTCACAAGGGTATATCCAACGAAAATCAGTCTGCATATAGAGTTTTCACTCAACTGAAACGGCATTGCTAAAAATACAAAATGACATTGCCACCTCAATGGACAAGGGTGCAGCTGTTGGATTAGTCCTTCTGGACTTATCTGCAGTCTTCAATACAATAGACCACTCAATCGTATTCTACTGCCTTCAGCACTGGTATGGCATTGATTGGGTAGTGCTTAAGTTTGTACAGTCATACCTCAATTCAAAGAAACAGCGAATCAAAATAGATGGACATCTTTCAGATGCTTTTCAACTCCCTTAGAATTCATAGTGATTGGTGATGATCAATTAGAAGCTCCCTGAAGTCATCTTTCCCAATGAGTTTGCTTGGCAACATCATGGAACAAGCTGAATCGGTCAAAACCTTGGTGTCATCCTGGATGCTGAAAATTCAATGCAAAGATGTGGCTAATCTTTGTCGCATAAGTTACTACCATCTCCGGGAACTACGAAGGGTCCGTAAATACTTAAATCATGAAACAGCTGTAAAGGTGGCAAATGCCTTGGTAAGCAGTCACCTGGATTACTGTAACTCACTGCTTTACAACACAAAAAGGCATATACTGGCAGACTACAGAGAGTTCAAAATGCCTTATGTCGTACGGTGTGCAAACTAAATAAATATTGTCATGTCACACCCTTCCTGCACAAACTACACTGGCTCCCCATTCATTACTGTATATTGTTCAAATACAATCTC
Source organism: Sabellastarte sp. h YS-2021 (assembly GCA_964017235.1). NCBI lineage: Eukaryota > Metazoa > Annelida > Polychaeta > Sabellida > Sabellidae > Sabellastarte > Sabellastarte sp. h YS-2021. The sequence goes on along the minus strand of OZ024932.1, from coordinate 80,854,023 downwards.
CTTACTTACAAAGCAATACATTTCAGCCAACCTCCATATCTTTCCTCTCTGATTAGGTGGAGTGATCTCACATGGGGCAATCGCCTATCAATTGCCTCATCTAAACCAAATAAACGCTCAGGGTTGCGCAGCTTCATAATAGCTGCTCCCACAGAGTGGAACAAGCTTCCTCAAGCTATTAGAACCATAGAAAGCATTTCTGGTTTCAGAAAACAGTTGAAAACATATCTTTTCAGATTAGCCTCTCCTCCACCATAGCCTATCTCCCCTATTGGACGCTAATATGGAAACGGACCTCTTTTTGAAACTGGACTATCCCTTTTTGGACATCAGCACCTTAGAGGATGTTTACATCAATTTTAGCACTTTATAAGTGTTTCTTACTTACTTACTTGATGGTAATAGCTTTAACCTCCTGAGTAATAGCTACATAGCGAAAAAAACATAAATATGTCTATCTCCTAAACCGTGCGAGATAGAGCGATTTCGTCGAAATTTTTGACCCACAGAGCATCTAAGCAATGTACTCTTGACAACTTTCAAAAAATTTTCCCCTCCCCAAAATTAGTGGCCATTTTGAATTTTCGAATTTTTGCCAAAAATGCAAAAACACTAATTTGCTTCTATCTCCTAAACTGTGCGAGATAGAGTGATTTCATCGAAATTTTCGACCCACAGGTTATTTGAGAAATATACTCCTGCCAATTTTCAAAAAAAAAATATTCCTCTCCCCAAAAATGGCAGCCATTTTGAATTTTCGATTTTTTGCCAAAAATGCAAAAACACAAATTTGCTTCTATCTCCTAAACCGTGCGAGATAGAGCAATTTCATCGAAATATTTGACCCACAGGGTATCTTAGAGCACTACTCTTTGCAATTTTTAAAAAATTAAACTGTCCTCAAAAATGGCGGCCATTTTGAATTTTCGTATTTTTGCCAAAAGTGCAAAAACACCAATTTGCTTCTATCTCCTTTTAACCATGCGAGAATTTTTCAACCCACAGGGAGTGTACTGGCGACTTTTCACAAAAATCACTTTCCCGCCACTTTTGGTAGCCATCTTGAATTTCTACATGAAATGTCAAAACACTTATCTCAGAAACGGTGTGAGATAGAGCGATTTCGATGAAATTTTTGGCCCACAGGGTATATGAAGAGTCTACTGGCGACTTTTCGCAAAAAATCACTTTCCCGCCACTTTTAGCAGCCATCTTGAACTTCTGTGTAAAATGCATAAGCGCATTTATCTTGGAAACGGTGCAAGATAGAGCGATTTTGATGAAATTTTGGATCCGCGGGGTATTTGCAGAGTCTACTGACGACTTTTCAAAAAAATCACTTTCCCGCCACTTTTTGCAGCCATCTTGAATTTCTGCATAAAGCGCAAAAGCACACTTATCTTGGAAATGGTGCGAGATAGAGTGATTTTGACAAAATTTTGGACCCGCTGTGTATCTGCAGAGTGTACTGGCGACATTTTACAAAAATCACTTTCCCGCCTTTTTTTGGTGGCCATCTTGAATTTCTGCGTAAAACACATTTATCTGGGAAACTGTTTGAGATAGAGTGATTTCGATGAATTTTGTGAGCTGCAGGTTATCTGCAGAGTCTACTCAGTCTGGTGACTTTTCACATGAAGCTGAAATAATTTACATGCATACTAATAAATATTTAAGCATCATTGATATATTTTACAAATGAAACAGGGCCTTGTAAGACTATTGTACAATTGTTGCAAAATGTTCATGGGGTGGACATTACACATAATAATGTGTGTTCTTAGTTTTCTTGTTTAAACCTGATATACAAGTAATATATGCATTAGCTCTTGTATTTGGAATTAAGTATATAGTTATTACCCTGATGAAAATTAAAAATTGGGTGATATACTGGATTCAGGTCCATCATGTTGTCGGCACCACTGTATAAATGTCCTTGTGTATGCAATAACTCAAAATGGCATGACATTTTCTTTTTAAACTTAGTATGCATATTTAGGATGGTTTAAGGATGATTTCTGGTTTAAGGTGACCTTAAACTCCCAATAATAAAAAACTTACTGCCACCTTAAGGACCGCTGGCTACCTAAAGCCCTTTAGGTGACAAACCTATGTTGCTCTTTAAGCTAAAATTTAGGTTCTTCTCACCTATGAAAAATTAAGACTTAAATGAATGAATTGTCTTGATCGCTTCCTTTGGATACTATTTATCTCTCTTAAGCATTATATCTCCTGCACCTTTACATAATTTACTGTTCTGAAACTCTGCTGATCTTTGTACTGTTTCACCTCTTTTATATCTCATGGTGTCCCAACACTATTTCCCCAGGCTGTGGGGTACCAACATCTCTGATGCTATTTTTCCTACACCTTTAACACGTTTTGATTTGTAAATTGGAAGTGGTAGGTCTGGCCAACATCAGCTGAAACAGATATAGCTTTTATATGCGATCTTTGAGGAAAATATGAGGTCTATTGTTATACTCTTAAGGTCACTTTAAGGTCTCCAAAACATGCACTTTTTGCCAAAACTACAAATATTTGTGAAGTTAAAGTTAAAGTCATAAAATTGGGCTTTTAAACCTCCTGCCTCATTTATTGTTCCATTTTAAAAAAAAAATCTAATTGGTCACTGACATTCAAATTGAAGTTTATCAAATGAAGCCACTAATTATTTTAAGGTTTAAGTATTAATGATGTTATTGCAGCCTTAAACTTAAAAAACATTGGGTTTTTAAGCCTCCGCTTACTGCATTTTGAACTTTTGACATCAAACTTGTCATACGTTTTACAGTTCACAATAAGATACGTTATAGTTTACTGGTGACATTCAAGCTCCAATATTAATGAAAATATGACCACTTTACAATAAAAAAGGTGGTTTTCAGCTCTTAACTTAGTATTAAACTGACCTTATTTAAACTCAAAGCATTTATTAAGGCTACTCAAAAAGATTTCCATGGTCTGTTCACCTTAGAGTCCCAATTTTAAGGCTACCTAAAAGTGTTAAAAATGTAGTTCTTCTGGTTCCATTCTTGTGGAGTTATTGTATTGCTCATCTGGACATATAATTTTCCTGTTGGAAAATATATTTTGTTTGAAGAGTTCTCAGATTGCTGGAAATTTATTAATATATTTGTCTCTCTTTCTTGCTCATAGCTTCCAAACTAAACACCTGTCAATTTTCACTTCAATGTGGTCACAATTAAGTGCTTTTTTGTGAATATTTTATTATCACTATAAGAAAGCTCCCAGCAGAATTAAAGTTCAATTTTTTTTGTTTCTGTTACACTTTCTATATTTACCCATACACTTTTTTCAACCTTTTATTCAAAACAGTTGGAGAAATAACTTTTAAGTGCATATCACAATTATATGGTGTAATCAGATATAATAGTCGCTAATGAATTTATGATAACTAATAAAGCCATTTGTTACATACTTTATAGTGTTAAGATTCTTCTATATAAGTATGGTTAGTAAGAAACAAAATAAAAATTTTAAAAATATAAGTGGATCTGTTAAAATAGAATCACAGCTTTTTATCTCCTGCTGGGCTTTAGCCCAGGAGGGAGATTATAAAAATGCATCATGTGTGTGCGTGCATGCGTGTGTGCATTAGTGTGTCACGCAGATTTCTCCAAAACTACTACCACTACTGACTTTTGTCAATTAATAGTCCTAATGAATTTTCACGCCCTTGAAATTTTTGGGGGGTTTTCTGGACTTAGTCCTAAAAATAAGTGAGTAATAGCAATTTTAGCTACTTTGAGTAAAGGACTCATAACTCTAAAAGTATTGCAGTTAGATTTTTTTTGGGAAATATGTTGTTCAGCTACTTTGTCCTTAGCTATAAGATGGTACATAGTTTGGGGTTTCATTGCATGCCATAAGTGAGTAATAACTATTTTCTTATTTGTAGCAAATAATGAAAGAAGTAAATGTCAAATATCTTCAGAAGTATTGAAGTTAAGTAAATCTTTTTAATATGTTATTCATATAGTTATTGATAAGCAATCGCATAGTAAAGTTTCAGACCTGTTGCACATTGTATAGTTGAGTAATAGCTACTTTTAATTCTTACTATTGAGTAAAGCCTTTGTAACTCCAAAACTATTGCAGTTGCAGTACTTTCCTAAAATATGTTGTTCTGCTATTTCGTCCTTAGCCATAAGATGATACAAAGTTTGGAGCTCCATTACATATAATAAATGAGTAATAGCTATTTTCACATTTGTAGCTAAATGACAGAAGAAGTAAATGTCAAAAATCTTTAAAAGTTTTACAGTTAAGCCAATCTTTCCAAATATGTTATTCATGGACTTTTTAATAACATATCTTTTACTACTTTTAACTTATTGTATCCACCAGACCTATACTCATTTTGCCAATGAGTAACTCAAAATGATGTCAGCTAGAGCGACTCCAATGAATTTTTTGACCCGAAGGGTATACACAGAGTCATCTGCAACTGTTTGCCAAAAATCATTTTCCCGCCATTTTTGGTGGCCATCTTGAATTTCTGGGTAAAATGCAAAAATGTATTTATCTTGGAAACGGTTCGACAAAATTTTTGGACCAAAGGGCATGTGTAAAGTCACCTGCAACTTTTTGCTAAAATTGTTTTCCCGCCATTTTGACGGCATATTGAATTTCTGCGTAATATGCAAAAATATGTTTATCTTGGAAAAGGTGAGATAGAGCGATTTGGATGGAAATTCTTGACCCCCAGGATATCCACAGAGTCCTCTACAACTGTTTCCCCAAAAATTGGTTTCCCTCCATTTTTGGCAGCTACCTTGAATTTTTGTGTAAAATGCAAAATTCATGTTTATCTTGGAAATGGTGAGAGATAGTGATTTCGACAAAATTCTTGACCCGCAGGGTATTAACAGAGTCATTTGCAATTGTTTGCAAAAAATTTTCACACCATTTTTGGCGGCTATCTTGAATTTCTGCATAAAATGCAAAAACGGTGCGAGATAGAATGATTTCGACAAAATTTTTGACCCCCAGGGTATACACAGTCATCTGCAATATTTTGCCAAAAATCGTTTTCCCGCCACTTTGAGAGGCGGCCATATTGAGTATATTGTAAAATGCTGAAACTAAGTATCTTGGTAACCTTGCGAGATAGAGCAATTTCGATGATAAATAAGTCATTCACTTACTTCTGGGTGATCTACCACATAGTGAAGTTTCAGGTCTATAGCTCTTTGCATAGCTGAGTAATAGCTACTAAAATGACTAAATATATTTTATCTCTAAAAGTATTGCACATAGGCAATCTCTCCTAAATAAGTTATTCACCTACTTTTGGGTGATCTGCCACATAATGAAGTTGCAGAACTGTAGCTCTTTGCATAGTTGAGTAATAGCTATTAAAATGAGTAAATACCTTTTATCTTTAAAAGTATTGCACATAGGCAATTTCTTCTAAATAAGTCCTTCACCTACTTTTGGGTGATCTACCACATAATGAAGTTGGAGAACTGTAGCTCTTTGGATGGCAGAGCAATAGCTACTAAAATGAGTAAACACCTTTTATCTTTGAAAATATTGCAGTCAAACATTAAAGTTCCTCTTGCTTATTGTCACTTCTACATGTGCCTCCATTTCACAAAAAAGCTATATTACACTATCTTTAGTACATCTAATTTATGTGGCAGGACATATTATAAGTGCATGCGTCAGAATGCTTGTTACATAATATTTCATCTGTCCACTAATATAATAAAAACATAAAAACAGTTAAAACTGTTTTGGGATTACTGAATTGTGAAAAGTCACATTATGTCTAATTGTAGTTCACATATTTATGGTTCTATCTTATGGGATATTGTGTTGTTACTACATGTAACAAACATGTTACCCTGATATTTTTGGAAAAAGGCTTAAACAGATTTATTCAGCAAAGTTTTTTTTGACTTTAATACTCCTTTTTGCCCACCATCTTTGTGCTTCAGAATCATTGGTTGACCAATTGTTTTCTAAAGTTCTTTATAATCTAACAGGACAGATGTGCTTTCAAAGTTTGATAAGATAAGATTTATTGACAGGCAAATGTTTCACAATGAAAGTGTCCATTCAAAATTGTCCATAGATATCCAAAATATTCATATCTGTTTTTTTATTATTTTCTGCCCTTTTCAGCTGTTAGATATAGCTGTACTGTTTTGAAATCATCCATACTTGTCATGAAAGAATTAAGCGTCCCACAAGGGACGCTTGTTTGTGTATGGGAGACCTTCAGGCTCCGCCGGCTCCGCCGGCTCCACATTTTGTTTTCCTTATAACTCTGTAACCGTTAGGCGGATTCTTTTCAAATTTGGCAGGTTTAGGCAGTAGCCTTGGGGAATTTTTTTGAATATGCTGCAGTGACATTTCAACCAATCAGAGAGGTCACATGACCAAAAAGGTCTTTTTTCGATGGGGAAGCTTGTCCGGATGATAACTTGAAAGGGATTTTATCAGTTCACCTGAAACTTGGCAAATACATTCATTCTATTAAAATCTGGAAATCATTAGATTTTGGCATTGATTGGTTAAGAAATGGCCAAGTAATTAATGATTAATTAATCATTATGAATTTTCCAAATAAGGAAAACACAAAAATGCTTATATCTCGAAAACCGTGCTAGATAGAGCGATTTCGACGAAATTTTTGACCCACAGGGTAACTCTGCAGAGTAGTTATCCCAATTTTGAAAAAGATTTTGTCTCGCCAAAAATGGCGGCCATTTTGAATTTTCGAATTTTTCGCAAAAATTGCAAAACATAAAAATGCTTATATCTCGAAAACCGTACTAGATAGAGCGATTTCGACGAAATTTTTGACCCACAGGGTATCTCTTCAGAATAGCCATGCCTATTTTCAAAAATAATTTGTCTTGCCAAAAATGGCGGCCATTTTGAATTTTCGAATTTTTGCGCAAAAATTGCAAAACACAAAAATGCTAATATCTCGAAAACCGTGCTACATAGAGTGATTTCGACGAAATTTTTGATCTTCAGGGTATCTCTGCAGAGCAGCTATCCCAAAGAGCTTTCACTCGGTGAAGTTTCAAACCCGTAGCTAATTATTCACCTACTCAAAATGAGTAAATGCTAATTATCTCTAAAACTATTGCGGATACCCAATTTTTATCAAATAACTCATTCATCTACTTTTGGGAGAGCTTTCACATGGTGAAGTTTCAGACCCGTAGATAATTACTCACCTACTCAAAATGAATAAATGCTAATTATCTCTTAAAAGTATTGCAGATAGCCAATTTTTCTCAAATAACTCATTCATCTACTTTTGGAAGAGCTTTCACATGGTGAAGTTTCAGACCCATAGCTAATTGCTCACCTACTCAAAATGAGTAAATGCGAATTACCTCTAAAAGTATTGCAGATAGCCAATTTTTCTCAAATAACTCATTCACCTACTTTTGGGAGAGCTTTCACTTGGTGAAGTTTCAGACCCATAGCTAATTACTCACCTACTCAAAATGAGTAAATGCTAATTATCTCGAAAACTATTGCGGATACCCAATTTCTCTCAAATAACTCATTCATGTACTTTTGGGAGAGCTTTCACATGGTGAAGTTTCAGACCCGTAGATAATTACTCACCTACTCAAAATGAGTAAATGCGAATTATCTCTTAAAAGTATTGCAGATAGCCAATTATTCTCAAATAAATCATTCACCTACTTTTGGAAGAGCTTTCACATGGTGAAGTTTCAGACCCGTAGATAATTACTCACCTACTCAAAATGAGTAAATGCGAATTATCTCTTAAAAGTATTGCAGATAGCCAATTATTCTCAAATAAATCATTCACCTACTTTTGGAAGAGCTTTCACATGGTGAAGTTTCAGACCCATAGCTAATTACTCACCTACTCAAAATGAGTAAATGCGAATTATCTCTAAAAGCATTGCAGATAGCCAATTTTTCTCAAATAACTTATTCATCTACTTTTGGGAGAGCTTTCACATGGTGAAGTTTCAGACCCATAGCTAATTACTCACCTACTCAAAATGAGTAAATGCGAATTACCTCTAAAAGTATAGCAGATAGCCAATTTTTCTCAAATAACTCATTCACCTACTTTTGGGAGAGCTTTCACTCGGTGAAGTTTCAGACCCGTAGCTAATTATTCACCTACTCAAAATGAATAAATGCTAATTATCTCTAAAAGTATTGCGGATACCCAATTTTTATCAAATAACTCATTCATCTACTTTTGGAAGAGCTTTCACATGGTGAAGTTTCAGACCCGTAGATAAATTACTCAGCTACTCAAAATGAGTAAATGCTAATTATCTCTTAAAAGCATTGCACATAGCCAATTTTTCTCAAATAACTCATTCACCTACTTTTGGAAGAGCTTTCACATGGTGAAGTTTCAGACCCATAGCTAATTACTCACCTACTCAAAACGAGTAAATGCTAATTATCTCTAAAAGTATTGCAGATAGCCAATTTTTCTCAAATAACATTCACCTACTTTTGGGAGAGCTTTCACTCGGTGAAGTTTCAGACCTGTAGCTAATTACTCACCTACTCAAAATGAGTAAATGCTAATTATCTGTAAAAGTATTGCGGATACCCAATTTTTATCAAATAACTCATTCAGCTACTTTTGGGAGGAAATGCGAATTATCTCTTAAAAGTATTGCAGATAGCCAATTTTTCTCAAATAACTCATTCACCTACGTTTGGAAAAGCTTTCACACATGAAAATGAAATATTTTGAAAAATATTTCTCGGAAAAGCTATTTCTTCTCCTTTAATGCTTGGCGGAAGATACACACCGCGGCAGTGGTCTTGTTTTTGCAAAACACAAAAATGCTTATATCTCGAAAACTCAAATTCAACAAAATTTTTGACCTGCTGGATATCTCTGCAGAGTACCCATGCCAATTTTCAAAATATTTTTGTCTCGCCAAATATAGCAGCCATTTTGAATTTTTTGCAAAAATTGCAAAACACAAAAATGCTTATATCTTGAAAACCGTGCTAGATAGAGCAGACTGCGCTGACTTTGGTTGCCACAACAGTATAAGGCTAGAAACGGAACATTTTCTGAATACTTTAGCACTCACCTTTATACCCTTTTCGGGACGCTTTGTTTTTGCTATGCAAAAACATTATCTTTTTTTTTTGCGAGCGATCCTCTAGTTTGCCTGGTCCTCCTAAAGACAATTCCATGGAGATGTTTGCCTCCTCCAATTGCCCAAGTAGGAAATCCTTGAAAGATTGTATTACTTGTATTTAATTGTATAGTTATGACTGTATATGTTTTGCTCATTTTTGATTTTCTAGTTAATGCTTGATCAAGTTGTAGCAAATGATTCTTGAATATTTTAAGAAAGTTGAATTGAATGTCAACCCTCACAATTATCTTTAATTCCTATATGTATTTCATGAGAGATTTGTGGTGTATTGATTCATTGCTTTTAAAAAATTGCTGTTGATATATACCTCTGGTGTCACTACATCTACTCCTCATGTATGCATATTCCTATTTTCCACTGGAGTTGCTGATTTCAGAGAGTTGCTGTCATTTATGATCACTGCATGCATTTCTGTTAATACTACAAAATGTTAATGCATTGTGAAATATAATTTTGTTTAACTTAACCAAGTGCAACTTATTTTTCATTGATAAAGTTTATACTGACATGGTTACAGGGCTCAAGAGTTCCCTGAAGAGAGCATACAATCAGCCAGCTTTCAAAGTAGCAAAATTATCAGATGAAAACCAGTTGGATCTGAGCGATAACAATGATGCTATGATTCCTACCTCCTTGACACATGAAAAACTTCATGCACAACACAGAACAGCACTTTCTCCAGGATACAGATCTGACAAACAAGAAAATATATTACAAGTAAAGCATGTATTAGAAACACTAAAGAAAAACAAAGACTTAAATAAGAGGTTGACCCTGTGCACTGGAATTGCAGGTATTTGAAGTCATTAAATTTATTATTTGATCTCAGGAAGCAAAATGCAAATGTACAGAAACATACATAATGTAGGTTTATTGTCATAGCAGTATTTTCACCTGTCTCAGTAGTTTTTAGTTGAAGGTAGAAACTTATAAACTATAGAGTAAACAATTTGCCATTTTATGTAAAACTTGTCCCTGGGGGACAAAAAAATCGCAAACGAGTAAAAACAATCCCCACAAACCAAATATGTAGATGGAGGTTTCATAACTGGAAATTTTAGTTACTGTAGTCAGTTTCCCATTTCTAACTCAACACAGCATTGAAAAGGACAAAAGAATTAAAATAAAACAAAAGTCAATTCAGGGAGAAACATAAAAAATTTATTGTTGATGCCCCTGACATGCTCATATTTCTAAACTATTTCCACAGTCGATATATAAATATAATATGCATATATATATTTCTTATAATTCAAGGTGTTGGGAAGAGTGTCTTTCTGAAGAGATTGGCAATTGGATGGGCTGCAGATAAAGAGTTCCAAGATATTTATGAAGAAGTTATTCACATATCCTTAAAGCAGGTTGATACAAACAAACCAGTACCAGATGTGTTATGTCAATGTGGATATATCGATCAAAGTATCTGTGAAGAAATAGAGATGTATTTTAGAGCTGTTAATTCAAGAACTGTCCTTTTTTTACTGGACAGTGTGGACGAAGTAAATCTTGACCATCGTTGTGACCTCTTCAAACTCATCACTGGCAGGTTGTACAAAAATGTGCAAATCCTGTTTACTGCAAGAACAGAAGCACCAATTCTTGAATGTGGAGACATTCAACCAGAAGCGATGATCACGCTGGAAACTTTGACAGATGAAACTGTAAAGAGTTATATTGACAAGCATGCTGCAGATGAGGCTGGAAAAGCAGTGAACAAACACCATCTGTTTGATTTAACATTACTAAACACTCCACTGATGTTAACCATGTGGGTGACAAATAGTAACTATGACAACATACCAAAGAATGGTCTGGAAATATTGCAGCGTTTTGTGGACCAAGTAATGAGAAAGAAAGTCTGCAATACTTCTTGTAAAGATGTGGATCGTTTCCAGTTGGAACTTGGTCACTTCTGTCTAGATTTAATTATGCAAGAAAGATCTTCGTTTCCTGTTGAAGGTCTTCAGTCTTATCACTTGTCTGAAGTTGAACTGAAAACATCTGGTATGTTTTACAGATCATCTGATGGGTTTTATACATTTACACACAAGAGATTGCAAGAATATTTTGCAGCATTGTATATAGCTGATCATGGTTTGCAGTACACAGGCTTCTTGGCTTTTCTAGCCAAAGCTGCAAAACAGAAAAGTTCAGAGGAACCATTCACCTTGAGAAGATTGTTTAGGGGTATGGAATTTTGCATGGTTTTGGTTGCTGGGATAAAACCCTCAATCATAGAGGAAGTGATTTCAAAGTACAAAAAACATTTATGTGTTGCAACTGGTGAAGTGAGGCTGGATGGAAACCCTGTCATTTTTACAGACCTAGCCTATGAGGCAGAAGTTATGAATGGCATGACTGACAATAAAACAAAGCAAGTGATGTTTCGTTTTATTGCAAATGCAAAGGGGTGTTACAGGAAAGGAATGGGGCATGACATGTTAGATTACCACAGGGTGTCGCAAGCCCTTGAAAGCATTCCTCAAAAGCTGTGTCAGTCAATTCTTCAAGAGAAAAGAATAATAACTGAAAAGACAGATCAGGGCTACAGATTAAAGCAAGAACCAGAGAGCTTGAATGGTAAATGGAAAGAAAAGAGTAATCATTCGGTGAAAGGAATGGTCATTCGACAGCTAGACTGTGTGACAGCCTGTCTGTTGAAGAGGCTTCAACTGATGTCAGTGACACACCTCCAAGTGGACTTTTCACTTTTAATGGATATTCAGGTGGTACTCAGCATCTTCCCAAACTTAGAATGGCTAAGTATCAATGGTGAACAGAATGATTGTCTGTCATACTGTGCCACAAAGACCATTAATCCATTAAAGTATCTGCAATTAATGGGAAATTATACTTTGTCAACGCGCAGTGTTGCAAATGTGCTTACTACAGTAACTGCAGATCTACAAAAATTAGTCATTTTTCGTACAAACATCTTTGAAAAGATGGCAAAAAAAGATCTCACAAACAGTCAATATTTAAATCTTGTGGAGGTACATATTTTCATGCCCAGGATGTATGAGTATGGATCACATTTGCAGGATTTGATTGCCAAATGTCCACATCTGCTACATCTACATCTGCAGGAAGACACACAGGGCTTAAGTGGAGGTACACGTGGGAGTTGGGACATCAACATGTGTATTGCTTTACTGGATTGCTTAATCTACAATGCAAAAAAATTGATACATCTTTCAGTCATTGATCTTTTCAATGTAAAATCAGTGGAATACTTGATCAACCACTGTCACATGAAAAGTTTGAGACATATCGGACTCAGTAAAAATGATCTATATGACATATTGAAACTGGATGATCCAGTAATATGTATCAGTAATTTGAAGGTATTCCACTATGTAAACATAGATGAGGAATTGGCGGAAAAATTGAGCAATCTACAAATGCAGAATACAGTGGTGACACATATGATCTATGATGAACAGGGCTTACTCTGTCCTGTATCTGACAAGTGAATGTCATTAAGCGTCCCGCAAGGGACGCTTGTTTGTGTATGGGAGAGCTTCAGGCTCCGCCGGCTCTGCCGGCTCCGCATTTTGTTTTCCTTATAACTCTGTAACCGTTAGGCGGATTCTTTTCAAATTTGGCAGGTTTAGGCAGTAGCCTTGGGGAATTTTTTTGAATATGCTGCAGTGACATTTCAACCAATCAGAGAGGTCACATGACCAAAAATGTCTTTTTTCGATGGGGAAGCTTGTCCGGATGATAACTTGAAAGGAATTTTATCAATTCACCTGAAACTTGGCAAATACATTCATTCTATTAAAATCTGGAAATCATTAGATTTTGGCATTGATTGGTCAAGAAATGGCCGAGTAATTAATGATTAATTAATCATTACAAATTTTCCAAATAAGGAAAACACAAAAATGCTTATATCTCGAAAACCGTGCTAGATAGAGCGATTTCGACGAAATTTTTGATCCGCAGGGTATCTCTGCGGAGTAGTTTTCCCAATTTTCAAAAAATGTTTGTCTCGCCCAAAATGGCGGCCATTTTGAATTTTCGAAATTTTCGCAAAAATTGCAAAACACAAAAATGTTTATATCTCAAAAACCGTGCTAGATAGAGCAATTTCGACAAAATTTTTGACCCGCAGTATATCTCTGCGGAGTACTTTTCCCAATTTTCAAAAAAATTTTTGTCTCGCCAAAAATGGCGGCCATTTTGAATTTTCGAAATTTTCGCAAAAATTGCAAAACACAAAAATGCTTATATCTCGAAAACCGTGCTAGATAGAGCGATTTCGACGAAAATTTTGACACACAGGGTATCTCTGCAGAGTAGTTATCCCAATTTTGAAAAAATTTTTGTCTCGCCAAAAATGGCGGCCATTTTGAATTTTCGAATTTTTCGCAAAATTGCAAAACACAAAAATGCTTATATCTCGAAAACCGTGCTAGATAGAGCGATTTCGACGAAATTTTTGACCCACAGGATATCTCTGCAGAGTAGCCATGCCAATTTTCAAAAAAATTTTATCTTGCCAAAAATGGCAGCCATTTTCAATTTTCCAATTTTTGCGCAAAAATTGCAAAACATAAAAATGCTAATATTTCGAAAACCGTGCTACATAGAGCGATTTCGACGAAATTTTTGATCTTCAGGGTATCTCTGCAGAGCAGCTATCCCAAAGAGCTTTCACTTGGTGAAGTTTCAGACCCATAGCTAATTGCTCACCTACTCAAAAAGAGTAAATGCGAATTGCCTCTAAAAGTATTGCAGATGGCCAATTTTTCTCAAATAACTCATTCACCTACTTTTGAAAGAGCTTTCACTTGGTGAAGTTTCAGACCCGTAGCTAATTACTCACCTACTCAAAATGAGTAAATGCTAATTATCTCAAAAACTATTGCGGATACCCAATTTTTATCAAATAACTCATTCATGTACTTTTGGGAGAGCTTTCACATGGTGAAGTTTCAGACCCGTAGATGATTACTCACCTACTCAAAATGAGTAAATGCGAATTATCTCTTAAAAGTATTGCAGATAGCCAATTTTTCTCAAATAACTCATTCACCTACTTTTGGGAGAGCTTTCACATGGTGAAGTTTCACACCCATAGCTAATTACTCGCCTACTCAAAATGAGTAAATGCGAATTATCTCTAAAAGTATTGCAGATAGCCAATTTTTCTCAAATAACTCATTCACCTACTTTTGGGAGAGCTTTCACATGGTGAAGTTTCAGACCCATAGCTAATTATTTACCTACTCAAAATGAGTAAATGCTAATTATCTGTAAAAGTATTGCGGATACCCAATTTTTATCAAATAACTCATTCATCTACTTGTGGGAGAGCTTTCACATGGTGAAGTTTCAGACCCATAGCTAATTACTCACCTACTCAAAATGAGTAAATGCGAATTATCTCTAAAAGTATTGCAGATAGCCAATTTTTCTCAAATAAATCATTCACCTACTTTTGGGAAAGCTTTCACTTGGTGAAGTTTCAGACCCATAGCTAATTACTCACCTACTCAAAATGAGTAAATGCGAATTATCTCTAAAAGTATTGCAGATAGCCAATTTTTCTCAAATAACTCATTCACCTACTTTTGGGAGAGCTTTCACTCTGTGAAGTTTCAGACCCATAGCTAATTACTCACCTACTCAAAATGAGTAAATGCGAATTATCTCTAAAAGTATTGCAGATAGCCAATTTTTCTCAAATAAATCATTCACCTACTTTTGGGAGAGCTTTCACTTGGTGAAGTTTCAGACCCATAGCTAATTACTCACCTACTCAAAATAAGTAAATGTGAATTATCTCTAAAAGTATTGCAGATAGCCAATTTTTCTCAAATAACTCATTCACCTACTTTTGGGAGAGCTTTCACTTGGTGAAGTTTCAGACCCATAGCTAATTACTCACCTACTCAAAATGAGTAAATGCGAATTATCTCTAAAAGTATTGCAGATAGCCAATTTTTGTCAAATTAATCATTCACCTACTTTTGGGAGAGCTTTCACTTGGTGAAGTTTCAGACCCATAGCTAATTACTCACCTACTCAAAATGAGTAAATGCGAATTATCTCTAAAAGTATTGCAGATAGCCAATTTTTCTCAAATAACTCATTCACCTACTTTTGGGAGAGCTTTCACTTGGTGAAGTTTCAGACCCATAGCTAATTACTCACCTACTCAAAATGAGTAAATAAAAACTATCTCTAAAAGTATTGCAGATAGCCAATTTTTCTCAAATAACTCATTCGCCTACTTTTGGGAGAGCTTTCACTTGGTGAAGTTTCAGACCCATAGCTAATTATTTACCTACTCAAAATGAGTAAATGCTAATTATCTCTAAAAGTATTGCAGATAGCCAATTTTTCTCAAATAACTCATTCACCTACTTTTGGGAGAGCTTTCACTTGGTGAAGTTTCAGACCCATAGCTAATTACTCACCTACTCAAAATGAGTAAATGCGAATTATCTCTAAAAGTATTGTAGATAGCCAATTTTTCTCAAATTAATCATTCACCTACTTTTGGGAGAGCTTTCACTTGGTGAAGTTTCAGACCCATAGCTAATTACTCACCTACTCAAAATGAGTAAATGCGAATTACCTCTAAAAGTATTGCAGATAGCCAATTTTTCTCAAATTAATCATTCACCTACTTTTGGGAGAGCTTTCACTTGGTGAAGTTTCAGACCCATAGCTAATTACTCACCTACTCAAAATGAGTAAATGCGAATTATCTCTAAAAGTATTGCAGATAGCCAATTTTTCTCAAATAACTCATTCACCTACTTTTGGGAGAGCTTTCACTTGGTGAAGTTTCAGACCCATAGCTAATTACTCACCTACTCAAAATGAGTAAATGCGAATTATCTCTAAAAGTATTGCAGATAGCCAATTTTTCTCAAATAACTCATTCACCTACTTTTGGGAGAGCTTTCACTCTGTGAAGTTTCAGACCCATAGCTATTTATTCACCTACTCAAAATGAGTAAATGCTAATTATCTGTAAAAGTATTGCGGATACCCAATTTTTATCAAATACTCATTCTACTTGTGGGAGAGCTTTCACATGGTGAAGTTTCAGACCCATAGCTAATTACCCACCTACTCAAAATGAGTAAATGCGAATTATCTCTAAAAGTATTGCAGATAGCCAATTTTTCTCAAATAACTCATTCACCTACTTTTGGAAGAGCTTTCACACACGAAAATGAAAAATTGTGAATATCTCGGAAAAGCTATTTCTTCTGCTTTAATGCTCGGCGGGAGATACACACCGCGGCAGTGGTCTTGACAAAAATTTTTGTCTCCCCAAAAATGGTGGCCATTTTGAATTTTCAAAGTTTTTGCAAATCACAAAAATGCTTATATCTCGAAAACCGTGCTATATGGAGCGAACTCAATAAAATTTTGGACCTGCTGGGTATCTCTGCAGAGTAGCCATGCCAATTTTCAAAATATTTTTGTCTCGCCAAATATAGCGGACATTTTTAATTTTTTTATTTTTTGCAAAACACAAAAATGCTTATATCTTGAAAACCGTGCTAGATAGAGCAGACTGCGCTGACTTTGGTTGCCACAACAGTATAAGGCTACAAACGAAGCATTTTCTTAATACTTTAGCACTCACCTTTATATCCTTTTCGGGACGCTTTGTTTTTGCTATGCAAAAACATTATCTTTTTTTTTTGCGAGCGATCCTCTAGTTTTCAACTAATTTACTGTTAGAGTAAGAAATCTAAAATTCACCAGGAATCTAAAATTCGCCACCTCTAAAACCTTAGTTAATTTTATGAAGAAAATGATGTTTTGTCTTAAAATTGGTATTTTTCAGTTCAAAAGCATTAATTTACTGTACGTTCAACAAATCTGACCTCAATTTATTATTATATTAGTATTTTAACATGTGGCAAATTTCAGATATGTGGCAAATTTTAGATTTCTTACTCTACATACCTGTTTAGTTTAGCATACCCCACCACCATAGTCATCCCACCCTAGCGGGCGCTTACTGAGTTGTAACCTCTGGCTGGTTTTGAACTTCTCCTTTGTGAATTCCAGTGCATCAGAGGATTTTTATCAACTTTGTGCTGTTGCAGGGAGCACTGTGATGATATGACCTCAGCTGCAAATTGGGAAATAAAACTTTGACCTTTCACTTTCATCCACTGTGCAAGTGCAAAATAATCTCCACAGTTGCAGCATAAGTTCTGTGATAAAGTGACAAAATTCCTTTCAATAGTTAACTTCTGATTCAATTGAATGTTAATCTAACCATAAACAATGTGACTTTTATGTAATAGTTAATCTCAGAAACTGATCTCAGGGAGCTATATATATAGCGAAGAAACTGTAATAGTATTTTGGGTTTATTTTTAGTTTAATATTTCTGTAAGATGTCTATTCTGATCAGCGGTCACCTGTCAGCCAATTAATAGTTAATTAATATGATCATTCACCAAAATTTCAATGTTTTGAACTTTAATCTAATAGATCACAGATTTTGAATACAAAGTTGGGTCATCATGCCATAATAAACATTTCAATTTTCTAACAATTGGCTGATGGCTGGACAGAATTGGTACATGTATCAGAATTTTCCCTTTCAACTACGTGTAATTTACTTTTACATGTGACATACTATATTTCAGTGTTTTTTTCAATGTACCTTATTTTCCAAAAAGTTAATGTATATTAACTCATTACTTTTACAATGTATACTATCAAGTTGCCTTTTTATTGTTCTCAAAGTTATTTAATGAAGCTATTTGTTTGACCCATACTAGTAGTTTTCACATTTATTACTCTACTGTTATGGCTCATTTGTTTCTTATGGTAGCTATTGTTAAATATTGTTGTTTTAACAGTCCTTCTAAAAAGTCATTGTTGTTTTGTTGTCATAATAAACTGACAACTTGTGCTTTCTAGTATGTGTGTATTTTGGTGAAAATATAAAATAAGAATGAGATATAAGTTGAAGTAATTTATTTGTATCCACCGGATGTATCTGGTGGATACTTTGGTTTAATGTTCACTATGCCACTGCTGCCACCCCACTGATCAACGTTACCGCTCTCAGCAGAAAACTAGATGAGATGGCTTCACCAAATTTGTAGGATATCTTCATTGAGAGGTGAGCTTCTCTGGAATTAAAATTAGCCTGATTCTGAAACACAAGATGGTCACCCTAGGCATTTATTTGAAAATTATCCACCTTTTTCTACTGACTGGTTCTCATAACTAGAGGGTTGAATCTCTTCATAGGTGATGTGTATAAAAGATATATATACATATCCTCTACAAGCATGCAGACATTTGACCTTGAAGTTCTTCATTCAAGGTCATCCACGGAGTGCCAAAGTATCCCATATGGTGGACTTTAACAGTGCCTATATCTCCTTTATCATTGGTCCTAGAGGTTTGGGATGTGAAGCCAAACTATAGGAAATCATTAGCTAGGAATCTTTTGATGTGGTCAGATTTGACCTTGGCACCCCTCCTTCAAGGTCAAATGAGGATAGCCTAAGTTAAAAGTGCTTACAACTTGCTTATTCTTGGTTCTAGAGTTTGCAATATGAAACCAACTTATAGGAAGTCATGGGCTAGGAATCTTCTGATGTTTTCAGACTTGACCTTGGACCCCTCTTTCAAGGTTTAAATGAGGATAGCCAAATTTAAAGGTGCTTATAACCCGCTTATTATTAGTCATAGAGGTTTACAATGTCAAATCAACCTATAGGAAATCATGAGCTAGAACTCTTTTGATATGGTCAGATTTGACCTTGGACCTCTCCATCAAGGTCAGGTGAGGAAAGCCAAACTTAAAAGTGCTTACAACTCGTTTATTATTGGTCCTAGAGGTTTGCAATGTGAGACCAACTTATAGGAAATCATGGGCAAGGAATCTTCTGATGTGAGATAGAGCAATTTTGAAGCAAATAGAACAAATTTTGAACCCTCTGGGTTCTAGGGACCACTTCTCTAGGACCTCTGAAAACTTCAGACTTTTCTGAATTTCGGCTGCCATCTTGAATTTTGGCTGAAGTGGAAAATGTCATTTATCTGGAAAAATGTAACACATAGAGCGATTTCGAGTAAACATTGGCCCCGCTGGATAATAAGGACTACTCTTTAATTCCTGTGAATAATTTAGAATTTTCTTAATTTTGGCCGCCATCTTGAAAAATGCTGTTTATCTTCAAAACCATGCTAGTTGTCTTTTTCAAGTAGTTACATCTTGCATCTGACCACAAATGCGTCCTTGGTCTAGTTTTTTCCTGTTTATTGCAGTAGTTATTGGAATAGTTAGTAGTTACTGTTCTACAGTGTTTTGTCAGTGAACCTTATTAAGCGTCATGCAAGGGACACTTGTTTGTATTCAGGGGAGAGGAGAGAGGGTCTGCCGGCTCCCTCATTTTCTATTCCTTATAGCTCGGCCACCACTGGGCGGATTCTCTTTAAATTTAGCACATGTATGCAGTAGCCCTGGAAAAAAAATTCTGAATATGGTGTCATGACATTTCAACCAATCAAAGAAGTCACATGACCAAAAACATGTTTTTCAAAGGGGTATGCTTGTCTGGATGATAACTTAAAAAGTGCTTCACCTATTCAAAGGAAATTGGACACATAGATTTATTATATAGATGTCTAGAAATCAGTAACTTTTGGAAGTGATCCGATACAAAATGCCCGACTTATTAACGATTAAGTAAACATCATGATTTTTCTTAACGATGAAAATGAAAAATCTTAAATATCTCAGAAACGCTGCAAGATAGAGTGATTTTGATGGAAATTTTGACATGCAGGGTATCTGTAGAGTTATCTGCAAATATTTCCCAAAATCATTTTCCTGCCATTTTTGGCGGCCATCTTGAATTACTGCATAAAACGCAAAAATGCATTTATCTCAGAAAAAGTGTGAGATAGAGTGATTTTGGCAAAAGTTATTACCCCCAGGGTATTCGCTGCGTGAACTGGCGACTTTTCCCAAAAATTGTGTTCTGCTATTTTTGGCAACCATCTTGAATATCTGCATAAAATGCATTTATCTCGAAAACAATGTGAGATACAGCAATTTCGATGAAAATTTTGACCCCCAGGGTATCTGTAGTCATCTAGTGACTTTTAATAAAATGGTTTTCCCGCCAGTTTTGGTTGCCATCTTGAATTTCTGCATAAAATGCAAAAAGGCATTTATCTCAGAAACGGTGTGAGATAGAGCAATTTTGGCTAAATTTTTTACCCTTCCGGTTATCAGGAGAGTCATCTGGCAATATTTCCAAAAAAATCATTTTTCCGCCATTTTTGGAGGCTGTCTTGAAATTCTGCATTGCATAAAATGAAAAAAGAAATGCAGTTATCCCAGAAATGGTATGAGATAGAGGGATTTCCCCCAAAAATGGTTTTCCTGCCATTTTTTGTGCCGATCTTGAATTTCTGAGTAAAAGGCAGAAACGCATTTATCTCTGAAACCTTGCATTTTTGCATAAATAGAAAAACATCATAGGATCATAGTCATTTCGACACCAACATTAATGCTGATTTGGATACTTTTTTTCTCTCTTACTAAAGGGGCCGTTCCACTGGAGCCGACCCTACAGCCGACCCTACGACTCTAGGGTCGGTTGCAAAAGTCGTAGGGTCGTGGGCAAAAGCACGCGAAAATGCAGAGTTAGTTTAAAATTCCCCGACAGGACAGTATAGTTACAGACAAGCCTTGATTACCTATCCGACAAGACGTAGGGTCGGGACGTTTTTTACACAACCGGTCGTAGAACTACTACGGCAAGCCTTAAACCCATAACCGACAGGCTGCAAAACAAACAGACAAGCCGTAAAGGCAAACAGGCCAGGAGCATGTTCCCGACCCTTCCTGACAGGACTGATT
The DNA here is from genome assembly GCA_964017235.1 of Sabellastarte sp. h YS-2021. Lineage (NCBI taxonomy): Eukaryota > Metazoa > Annelida > Polychaeta > Sabellida > Sabellidae > Sabellastarte > Sabellastarte sp. h YS-2021. The sequence goes on along the minus strand of OZ024932.1, from coordinate 80,832,975 downwards.
GTTTTTGTGGGTCGGTAACCAAAGTCGGATCCAGAATCGAGATCTCTGCAACACTATATAAACCCATGTAACCAGGGAACTGTCACTCATTTCACACTTCAATGATGACAGGGACACATCAACAGGAACTCTTTGACAAGATTAGGGTACTTTGGTTTTTTATTGAGCTGAATGAATATGTTGTTAATTTTTCATCATTTCAAGACACAGAAGACAGCAGAACCCAGCACCTGCCCAGCCAGAACCACCACCACGACCACAGCCAGAACCACGCAGAAGGAGGAGGAAGCCACAGAATCCATGGGTTATGCCCTGGCTACTGCAGAGGGAGGAAAGGGGGTGCTACAGAACACTCTTGGATGAGCTAATCACAACTGACATACCAGGCTACAGGAATTTCACCAGGATGGCACCAGCCTTCTTTGATTTGATAGAGGAAAGAAGTAACCCCCACCTGATGAAGTCAGAAACAAGCCTCAGGAAGCCATTACCAGTGGGACTGAAACTAGCTGTTACACTGAGACATTTATCCACAGGATAAAGCTACACTTCACTGCAGTACCAATGGAGGGTTGGAAGAATCACCATTGTCAAATTTGTACCCAAGGTCTGCAAAGCCATCTTATGTGAATTCCAGAAAGAATACCTGAATTGTCCAACAGTGCGTGAAGACTGGAAGTCATTAGAAGAGAAATTCAGAAATAGATGGAATGTCCCCCATGCAGTTGGTGCATTAGATGGCAAGCACATAGCTATCAGGAAGCCATGGAAGTCAGGCAGTGAATATTTGAATTACAAGGGCTACTTCTCCCTGGTACTGTTAGCCTTGGTGGACGCGAAATACAAATTTCTGTGGGTCAACGTGGGGGCCAGTGGTTCTTCATCTGATGCTCAGATCTTCAACCGTAGCAAGCTGAAAAGAAGAATTGAGAATACCACCTTGGGACTTCCACCACCCGAACCACTGGGACCAAGAGGGCCAGATCTACCCTACTTCCTGTTGGGGGATGACACCATTGCCCTCATGCCATGGTTGATCAAGCCATACATCGAAGACAACTGACCAGGCATTTTGGCAAGCCGGTTCAGGGTACTGTTAACGACCATGGAGCAGAGGCCAAAGGTGGTTAGAGACATTGTGTTAACGTGTGTGGTCTTACATAATGTGTGGAGAAGCCATCAGGGGGGAGCAGAGAGACCACCAACTCCAGCAGATGACATACAACCACCACAGAATGACCAGGGGGAGCAGGGACAAGATGTAAAATGTAAGAAATCCATCGAGGGAGGCAAAACATCAAAGAAATGTACTCAAAGACTAATTTAACAACCTTGGGGCACTGGCTGGGCAGGAAGATTGAATTTAAGAAGACTGAGGGAGAAGAAGTTGTCACCATTAAACAATCAGTCCTTTTAAGGAATGCCCAAATGTTCCAAGAACTTTTGCTGAAAAAATGTTTCCAAAATTAAGATTCAAACCCAAGTCCTCCAAAATCTAAGTCTTACATCTAAATGTACATAACAAAGAAATATTCCCCACACAAAAACATTACCCCCCAAAAATATTGAAAAATGAATTTAAAAAATTTACAAAATAGTAGAAAAAACAGTTTTCAAATAAATTTTAGCTCCCAAATACCTAAAAGAGAAACAACTTTGAGGAAATATTTTATTCCAAGAATTAAAAAAGAAATACAATGAGATTTGCAAGACAAAATTATACAGATTTACAGTCCAAGTTTAATATTTTTTTTATTCAGTTTGTCAGTCTGTTAGTCACTCCATTGCCACTCATATATTTGAATATTTTGTTAGGCCTCACGTATGTTTGTCTGTAAGTCCCTCAACACATAGAAAACATGTTACTTGTGTGGATGTTGCATTTTTAAGCTAGTTGGGTTTTGGGTCGGAGGGACGTGGGTTTGAGTCTGGATCTTTGTTTTCGGGGTGGGGGAAGTGTATTTTTCAAATTGAGTTTTTTTGGGGGTGGTTTTACTTTGAATTCATAGGGGATTTTTTTTATTAAGGGGATTTTTTATTAAGTTTTTTTTCTCTGTTTTGTGGTGGAAGTTTTTATGTCATCACTCTGCGGCGTGGGCGTACGCCTCCCAGTCCGCGTGAACAACTTCTCCTCCAAAACTACAAGGCCTAGAGACATGCTGTTTTTTTTTTTTTAAAGATACCTTATCTATCGAGGATGAAAATTTGTTCAAGGCATGCAAATCTGTCTGTTCGTCTGTTTGCTAGAGACGCTCTAAGGGAGGTACCCCCACCAAAAGTGTGAAAATTTCAACACTTTATCACAATTTTCTCAGTGACTATTGCAGGGATTTCTCTCATATCTTGCATATATGTACTAGGCCAGAGGTAGATTCTCTGGTGTGAGTGTGAGACCTGGATCTGTCTTATTTCTTTTTTAATAAATTTTTTTAATAATTTTTAATGCATTAAAATTCATGAAATCATGCACTAAATCACTTATAACTTGAAAAGTGTTGCATTTAGAGCATTTTGTTAAAATATGTTATTCAGCTACTTTTTTCAGAGCTACAACATGGTGAGTAACTTGGGTGTCTGTCTCAATAGCTAAGTGAGTAATAACTACTTTTGGCCTTTTCAGTAACTTCCATCATGAGTAAAGTCACTTGTAACTTGAAAACTATTGCATTTAGAGAATTTCGTATAAATATGTTATTCAGCTACTTTTGGGTCAGCTATAACATAGTAAAATTTCAGACCTGTAGCTCATGGCATAGCTGAGTAATAGCTACTTTTAGGTTATCACTGTTGAGTAAATCACTTATAACTTGAAAATTATTGCATTTAGAGTATTTTGTTTAAATATGTTATTCACCTATTTTGGGGTCAGCTATAACATAGTGAAGTTCCAGACCTGTGGCTCATTGCTTAGCTGAGTAATAGCTACTTTGAAGTTCTCACTGTTGAGTAAATCAGTTGTAATTGGAAAAATATTGCATTTACAGAAATTTGTGGAAATATGTTATTTAGCTATTTTTGGGTAAGCTATAACATAGTGAAATTACAGACCTGTAGCTCATGGCACAACTGAGCAATAGCTATTTTCAGGTACTGACTGTTGAGTAAATCAGTTGTAACTTGCAAAATATTGCATTTGGAGTATTTTGTTAAAATATGTTGTTCACCTACTTTTGGGTCAGCTATAACATAGTGAAATTACAGACCTATAACTCATGGCATAGCTGAGCAATAGCTATTTTCACGTTCTCACTATTGAGTAAATCAGTTGTAACTTAAAATCTATTGCATTTACAGTATTTTGCTTAAATATGTTGTTCACCTACTTTTGGGTCAGCTATAACATAGTAAAAATTCAGACATGTAGCTCATTGCATAGCTGAGTAATAGCTACTTTGAGGTTATTACTATTGAGTAAATCATTTGTAACTTGAAAACTATTGCATTTAGAGTATTTTGTTTAAATATGTTATTCACGTAATTTTTGGTCAGCTATAACATAGTGAAATTGCAGACCTGTATGTCATGGCATAGCTGAGCAATAGCTACTTTCAGGTTCTCACTGTTGAGTAAATCATTGTATCCACTGGATAGCCGCAGTGTGTAGAGAGATTTCACCATTACCGCTCTAACGAAAAAAATATTATAGCTAGCCTTCTCAAGTTTGCAGTATATATTAATAACCATAAAATGTTGCTGGGAATATTTTTGGCCTCATTTTGTAAAACAAGATGGCTGCCAGGGATGTTTATTCGACTTTAAACAAAGACTTTTGTTGGCCCTCTAGAGCAAAGGGTATTATAGGTAGAGATCTCAAATTCGCAGGATATGTTCCTCATTATAAAATCTTGGGAATATTTTTGGCCTCATTTTGAAAAACAAGATGGCCACCACAAGTGTTTCTTTGTTAGTCATGAAAAGTGCTTATATCTCCCTTATTATTGGTCCTAGAGGTTTGGGATGGTAAACCAACCTGTAGAAAATCATGGGCTCTGAATCTTTTGGTGTGGTCAGATTTGACCTTTGACCCCTCCTTCAAGGTCAAACAAGGATAGCCAAACTTAAAAGTGCTTATAACTCGCTTATTATTGGTCCTAGAGGTTTGGGATGGTAAACCAACATATAGGAAATCATAGGCTGGGAATCTGTTGATGTGTTCCGATTTGACCTTGGACCCCTTCTTCAAGGTCAAACAAGGATACCCAAACTAAAAAGTGCTTATAACTCACTTATTATTGGTCCTAGAGGTTTGGAATGGAAAACCAACCTATAGAAAATCATGGGCAGGGAATCTTTTGGTGTGGTCGGATTTGAGCTTGGACCCTGCCTTCAACGTCAAACGAGGATAGCCAAACTTAAAAGTGCTTATAACTCCCTTATTAATGGTCCTTGAAGTTTGGGATGGTAAACCAACATATAGTCAAACATGGGCTGGGATTCTTTTGGTGTGGTCAGATTTGACCATGGACCCCTCCTTCAAGGTCAAACAAGGATAGCCAAACTTAAAAGTGCCTATCACTCGCTTATTATTGGTCCTAGAGGTTTGGGATGGTAAACCATCCTATAGGAAATCATGGGCTGGGAATCTTTTGGTGTGGTCGGATTTGACCTTGGACCCGGCCTTCAAGGTCAAACGAGGATAGCCAAACTTAAAAGTGCTTATAACTCGCTTATTTATGGTCCTAGAAGTTTGGGATGGTAAACCAACATATAGGAAATCATGGGCTGGGAATGTTTTTGTGTGGTTGGATTTGACCTTGGACCCCTTCTTCAAGGTGGAACAAGGATATTGCATTTGCAGTATTTCTTTAAATATGTTTTACCTACTTTTTACACTTAAACAGTTACCTTGTTACTTTCCTTCATAATACCATTTGCAGGGCACAACTTTTTTGTCCTTCTGTCAGCTTCGGAATTTCTTTCGAACATGCTGTTCAATTACAATTTACTGTACTTCTGTACAGCACTTTCCCTGATAATTATGCTTTCCTCTCGTTATCACCTTCACAAATCAAAAACACTCAGTCAACTGACACAGTGCCCGTTCACGGGCACTCTCTTCTTGTTTTACTTGCAGGCACCATGGTGCATGCAGGTTCATTCCTTTGGGGACCTTAATTATTTAAGGTTTCTGGGCATTAGTATGCTGACTATGCTGTTTGTTAACTTTAATCTCATTGGTTCAATTCAATTCGAGGTTAATAATCTGCATGCACTCTTCCATTTGCATTCAAGCCTTGGAAGGGGTAACATCTAGGAAAATAAAATCTGATTTCTTCTTCATTTTGCACGTGTTTTATACTTTTAGTCTATTTTACAAGTTTTTAGTAAACTACTTTCAAATGGAGAGGAAGAAATACAATTTGCGTTCGGTTAAGAGTGATGGTGTGAAAACACCCACTTAACTACAGTTGTCGGATGATAACGAATTCTTGAGGAACTTGCTGGAGGTAAACTCTTCTGGTCATCAGCCCAGCAAGATTCAGATCCAAATTCTTCAAGTAGCGAACTTGACTGCAGTGGTTTGGTGGATACAGATAGTGACAATGCGAGTACTCCGATGCGTTCCTTCGATAGGCTCACAGTGAATGGCCCTAGCACTTCTCCTAACAAAATATCCAATTCTGACACTCAGGATCTGATTAATCAAACCATTTTACAGCAATTGACTGTCATTAGTGTAACATTGGATAAAATAGAGCAAAAACCAGTTAAAAAGACTACGGGTCCTCATAAATCTAAAAGCAGAAGTGCCGGGACCAAACACAAATTCATGAAGCAATTCCATAGTACACTTACAAGTAATCACTCTGAAGAACACACACAAATGCCACAGATACACATGCAGTACCTAGTACTGTTTCGTTACCCACACTAGACCATTTAAAAGCAAATGATAGTATACAGAAGGCGGTAACAGAAAGGTTATCAGAACTTCAGTATCTAAATTCGACAGGTATGTCCCAGAAGTTTAAATCCCAACATGGAGGTGTTGAGGTTTTTGTTAAGCAAACAGTGAAATGGTCTCACAAATACATGTTGGCTGGTATAGTAATAAAGAACATGTCACGTACGACCAACTTACAATGGGGCAATGGAAGGCTGGCTTTTGCAGAGCCATGAGGGAGGAAACTGATACAAACTAAAAAAATTCTATGTTAGATAATTTGATTGCTTTATTGGACGATTCGAACAATTTTTCCTGGGCCTCTGCAAAAGCCAGCCATGCTGTGCTACTCTGTTGTATGGAGCAGGGAGAGATTAAAGATTTCACTGAGACTGACAAAATTGATAGGGATAGGCATGCGCAAAGACACAACCTTAATGATCAGGATGCAATCAAAAAGCCAGCAAAACATACCCACAGTAAAGCTATGGCCTGCCAGTATTATAACTCGGGAACATGCTCTCAACAGAACACGCATGAAACAAAAGGCGTTCTTTACAAGCATGTCTGTTCTTTTTGTTTTGCCAAAGAATGGAAAAAATTTCCCACATACTGAAAGTAAAACTGGGTGTAGGTCTGCCATCACATTTTGGTCAAAGATATATTTGATCAAAAACTCTAAAGATTGAAAATGCAAAAAATGAATTAATGGCCAACAAGAACACTGCTTTGTATTGGTTTTGAGTTTCCAAAGCTTATCATAATTGTCATGATGGCAGGGCTTATGCCCAGGTTCTTGCTGCACAACCTATATCTCAATCTTGCACCCAACCAATCCATGATAACAAGAGTACTCGCATCGTCACAAATCGACAAAAGAATGCAAATGCTTCACTTGTTACCACATCCAAGGTTGGTATAACACCTCGTAGGAATGTATCCCTCTGGCATCAACAATCGTGTCCAAGTTCAAACTTCAAGAATTTAGGCTTCAAAAGATGATGTTTTCCTTTCATTGGCAAATAGATTTGAAGTTTTACAACAAATTCCTGACAATGGGACACATTCTTACTTGTTTAGCTGATGCCGGGGGGATGGGACGCAAACTGCACAAATAAACCTTGCACCTACAAATGTCAGCACTCAGGTTCGCGTACCCAAAAAATTCCCCTGTAAAACCACAGTAAAGAGATCTGACACAAAGAATACTGATAGGGGCTGTGATTACACAAACACATCCAATTCGTACCTTGACCACCAGCCTAATGAGAAATTACAAGTAATACTTAACACTAATGCCACTGCCCCCAATTCTCCAGTAGTAAACCATCTCCATCATGTCCATGATTTGCCAGTCGAATGTGACACTTTAGACCTCAGTCCTACTGTGCAAACGCAAGGTTTAATGGTTCACCTCTTACTGAGAAAGAGGTTGTGCCACTGTATATATGGAATAATAAGAATGGATCCAAAGATTATAAAGCTTGCATACAACAAAATGGTGATCAATTTGGGTACATACCACTTAATGACTTAAAGATATATCAGGGACCTGAGGTTACATGGAAACAAACCCCTTCCATTATTCAAGCACACAAGTTAATCAGGCAAAGTGGGGTGCCAAATATTTTAAATTGCAGAATACCGGTTCGAACCCAACTAAATCCAGACAGGTGGAGACACTATTTAACTGGCTATTGCGATAAGCAGCTCCCAGACCAGATTTTAACAGGCAATGTCCCCTATCTTCTTCTACCACTAATCATGCCTCTGCACTCAAATATGAAACTCATTTTGAGGAATATATTACTGAAGAACTTAAACATGGGGCCCTTTGTGGCCCTTTTGAAGACCTAGATCTTGATATTCATGTTCACACTTCACCATTTCAACACCAGCAATTGCAGTACTTTCATAAGTCTTAAAAATCAATAGACCTCTGCAGCCTAAGGCACATACCTATATAGATATTCCCCTGTTGACATCCCTAGTTGGCCTTTCCAAATGCATTAGTATATCAAACACTCTTGTTAGTAGCTTATTATTCTTTATTCAGGTTATCTTACCTCCTTCCCCACACAGTAGGTAACTTTGACCCCACTAGACAGCTAGCCAGAGGAGATATATTTTTCTCACCTGAAGGGGTCACCTTTCTTATTAAATGGTCCAAGACCCTTCAATCCAGATCTGACATCAGGACCATCCCACTTTCCTCACTCAAAAATTCGCCACTTTGTCCAGCAACTACTTTGCATACACTGCTTACAACCCACCCAGGCTCAAGTAATGATCCTGTATTTTGCGTTTCCAGGTCACATGCATTAGTCCCCTTGACTGATTCTGTTGCCAGAAAATTTTTGAATAGATTGTCAAATACTTTGCATATTGCACCAAAATTGACTTTCCATGATTTCAGACGGTCTGGGGCCACATGGGCCTTCCATCATGGGGTCCCCCTTCAGCAAATAATGCATAATGGTACCTGGAAATCGATGTCATCTGGTCCTACAAACAAAATGTTCCTACTGCTTCCTCCTCTGTTTCCCAGACTTTTCAACAGCACCTACATTTGTAGTTTGACTGTTTGGTGGGCTTTTTCACCTCCCATTTTACCCACTCCATGCATGTCGCCTTACAAATTTGACCTTTCCAGCTCCCATCTTGACCTTGGCCTACAAGGTCATATGGCTTAACATCCAGGGTCACAGGTGGTTCATCCCCTCCCCTGCTGAATGATAGATATTTGCATTCTTCTGTCATTTCATGTAACTAATTTGTAATTTCTTGTAGGCTTGGGGGTCTTTTGGCTATGTTACTGTTGTCATCAGTGTCCTTGGTTTGTGTGACTGATCAAGGTCAAACCAGCATGACACTCTGTAAACTGTCAGAATATCATGTTAGTAGCTTTTACAAGCTTTTATCAGTGATCTGTGCTAGCAATGGTCTGTGTTAATAATTCGAAAGTATTACTGTCAATGTAAATTATTGTCTTACAAGATTTTAGTAGAATTAAATTATATATTAATCCCAAATTCTAGTGTTATTTCTTGCCTTGTCCCCAGGGGGAATGAATATTTGTTTAACATTCACTCATTCATTCACACAATTTTTTTGTGTATTTGGGGGAAGTGTAAGTGTTGGACAGTGAACTTTTGGGGGGAAACAACAGCTGAATAATTGTTTTTGGAAGATTCGGATGGCCCTTAAAAGGGCCGGGTTGGTGCGACTTGTGCGGGCTAATCCACAGATTTGGGCTGACTCTGCTGGCTGGACTGCCTGGGAGGTCTTGACTATTCATGATGAGTGGAAGATGGTGCTGGTTGAAGTTGAGAGGGTGAAAATGGTTGTGGTGTGTCGATCTGCTGGTACTGTAGAACACTTGGGATGGCGCTGAAGAGGCTAGCTAATCCTGAAGTGTTATGTTGACTGTCTTCCTGTTGTCCTGATGCAATGGAATGCGGGTTAGCTGGCTTTGCCGGACTCATAGTGAACATCAGCTGTCTGGAAGTCCCAGGCTGTTGGTCAACCACAACTAAGAAAAATGCTGGTTGTGCTGACGCTGATGCTGGCCGTGGTGGTTGCTATACTCTGGCAATCACTGTAGCAGGCTGCGTTGTGGCTATCTGAGGCTGCACAACTTGTATGGAGACTGGTTGAGTATCCGGAATGGTGAGTATGTATTCTCATCCTGCTGTGGCCTGTGTTGCTTCTGGAACCTGAAATGTGGTGACCTGTTGACTTGTAGTGACTCAGCAGTGTTCCCACTGCACAGGGAAAGTTGTGAAATGTAATTTCAGACAGGAAAAACACAGGGAATTTGAAAGTTTTGGAAAAACACAGGGAAAACACGGGGAATTTGAAAACTTCAGAATGATTTTGAAGAGTAACAGCCATTTGCATTCACACGCTGCAGGTCACGACTCGCAGGAAATAAATTTGGGAGGTAAGGATGGCTGTAAGGGGAGGTGGAGGCCAAAATACAATTACAGATTGTGTTATTTTATTTATAAAATCCACAGCGAAAAATATAAACTTTACAGGGAAAACACAGGGAATTTAAATTGGAAAAGGGAGTGGGAACCATGAGTGACCTGTCTCTTGCGTTCTTCGGCATTGTACTGTATTTCACTCAGAAGCTTCTCTGTCTCATTCCTGAAGGTAAGAAAGTCTCTCTCTTCAAGGTGTTCAATCTCGGAGTGGAGATAATTGCAGAAAACCTGTCATGGAATTGGAGTGGGGTCTTGACGTGCAACGAGAAAATTGGACATCATGGACCTCATCTGTTGGCACTGGTGTAACACTGGATCCTGAGGAGTTGATGTGGGAACCGTAGCTGTTTGACACGAAGGGCTGGGGCTAGCCGGATGATGAGTAACATCTGACGCCATGCTGATTTCTATTTCAGATTCAGTCTTTCTTGAAGTGTCGGGAACTGAAGCTGTGGCTGCTGAAGGTCGCAGTGGTGATTTGAATCCAGAAGACTTGGACACTCCCTTCCTTCTGATGTGACCTTGTAGAAAGCTGAAACTGTCCTTCAACCAGGTCTGTCTCTCGGTGTTCTTGGCTGCAGCTTGGCCTGACTTGGTCTGTGTGAGCTTGCCATATCTGGTGGTTGAGTGTCAAACCACTTCTTCACAGTACTGATAGGTAAATTCCTGGAAGCTGCAACAGTTTCCCAAAGTCTTTCTTTCCTCTGCTAGTCTTTGAACATCTCATGAGTCTTGTCAAATAGCTCCTCATGCTGTTTCACGAAATCCACGATGGCTTCCTCATCTGAATCACCCAGAAAGATCAATTTCATCTGTCCTTTCTTCTGTCTGGATTACATGCATTCTGGATCTGTATCTGTATCAGTCCTTGGTCTCTTTTCTCCTCTATCCTGTGTCTCCTCTGTTTCTTCTGTCACCTCTATTATCTCTGTTTCCAGTCTTTCTCTCTCTCTCCTCCATCTCTTTCCTCTCTCTCTCCTCCATCTCTCTCCTCTCCCTCTCCTCTCTCTCCCTTCTTCTCTCTATATCCTCAGTTGTGTCTCCTAACTCAAACTGCGGTTGAGTATCAGTAGGTACTTCAGTCTTTCTGCTTCTGCCCCTTGGCATGCTGATCAATTATATGTACAGCTTGTTAAAAAACAAAACTTAAAACTCAAAAGTGAAACCTGATAGAACAGATTTCACCCCCAACCTGTCCACCCTAGCTCAAACTTAAGCTAATTTGCAAAGAAATGAATACTTAAAACTGAAAAGCTCCAAACCTGTTGTCTCTCGACAAGTCAAACCCAATTAAATGAAGTGCATCTGCTGACCCGCCTTTTTATAGCCACAGATTTTGATACTGACGGGCTGTAAAGGGATAAACTATTGCAGGCCTGTCGGTTACAGTTCCCGGCTTGTCTGTTAGTGTAACAGGCCTGTCGGTTATTGTTTGCGGCTTGTCTGTTTCACTTCCCGGCCTGTCGGTAGTACATTTTCCCGACTATGGGACCCAAAGGTAAAAACTTCCCGACTGGCCTGGAAAAGTTACAGGCCTGTTGGGAACAGTTACAGACAGGCCGGTTAAAGTTACTGACTGTACAGTATGTATTCAAGGCCAGTCTGTTAGTCATCAAGTCCAGTCAGGATCACCATATTTGGGACAAGCCGAATAATTGATACCGACAGGCCTGTTTGATTAAACGAGAAGCCGGGAAGTGTAACTGACAGGCCGTTAAGTTAACTGACAGGCCTGTTGCTAGGTGGATGAATTTAGGGTCAGATACAAGGGTCGGGAACGGTCGTAGAAATATCAAACATGTTTGATATTTCACCGACTCTCCCCGACACGCTGGGAAACTATAACCGACCATGTAAACAATGGTCCCGACCCTGAAAAAAACTATTTTACAAGTAATCAGATGTGTTATGCAGACATGTTATTCAATATTTATATTTTTTTTACATTTATATTTTTACAGTATTAACAGTGTAATCAGTTTTCTGTGTTTTCATGGTTTATTGGATTTAGTTTAATATAGTTAACTTTCCAAACATTCTGTCGTGAGATATTTTTTTAAAGTGAAAACCATCTCTCAGAAACTATAGTCACTTTGTCAATCTTTAATCAACATTTAAACTGAGGTACCTGCAACCTTATGCCCCTGTTCCACCAAAGGAATAAGGCCCGATTGGTCCTAAGACCCTTCATTCTTGAGAGTCTGTGAAAAAAATCTGAAAAATGGGTGGGAAAACGGAACCTTGACCCATGTGTGAGATCAAGTACAGATCATCCTCAGGAAGTTTCAGATGTCCTCAGACAAGTCATGATCATTCCCTGGCTATGAGGCGATTAAGCCACATTTGTGATCAGTTTTAACCCCGATCCTGTCAGGGATATACCGACTGGGTCTCAAACTGGTCTGAGGCTTCCTCAGGCCTCCTGGGAGTAATAACAAATTTCTTAATGCCCCTGTTCCACCAAAGGACTAAGCCTTGACAATTGGTGAAAAAAGGTAAAATGGGTGGGAATACTGGATCGGTATTAAAGCCTGGGATTAAGTTCAGATTGGCCTCAGGAAGCCTGAGGAGGCCCCAGGTGGCCCAACTCAGTCCCCGACCGTTCTCCGACTAAGAACAGATTGAGCCATTTTTCTGGTCGGTTTGAAGCACGATCTTGTCGTAGACATACCGACTGGGTCCCAAGATGCCTCAGGCCTCCTGAGACTAAGCCCAGACTAACCCCCGACTAAGTCCCGGCTTCCTCAGGCATCCTGACGCCTCCTCAGTGTTCCCCAGACCAAGATGGCCGATTCTTGTTTTGCAAAAAAACTGGATTTTCTGGGTATATATATAAATTCCGGGATGTAATTATCATTATTTTTCTAGGAACACAGCAGGATGCCACTTTTCAATGGAAGACAGCTTCAGCAACAATTTAAGGTTTTTTTTTAGTTTTTATTCAGTTACATATAATGATGTAATTGCTATTTCTATGTCAACCACAGCAACCACCAGCCAGACAGAGACCTAGAAGAAGGCACAACATGTGGGTCAGGTCATGGCTACTACAGAGAGAGGAGAGGGGGCCTACCACAACATTATGGCTGAACTGTATGCCACAGACATTCCAGGATTCACCAATTTCATGAGGAAGACCCCAGAATTCTTTGAAATGATAAAGACCATACTGGAACCACGTCTAGCCAGGCAGGCCACCAACTACAGAGCTCCAATCAGTGTGGGGGGAAAGTTAGCCCTCACCATCAGATATCTGGCCACTGGAGAGTCAAACATATCATTATCCTGTCAGTTCAGGGTTGGCAGATCCACCATTTCCAAGTTCTACCACAGGTCTGCAGGGCCATCCAGGATGAGTTCACCAGAGAGTACCTCAGATGTCCTACTACTCCAGATGAATGGAAAGAACTGGAAATGGAATTCAGGATCAGGTGGGACGTTCCACATGCCCTGGGAGCCCTTGATGTCAAGCATTTGGCCCTGAAGAAACACAAGAACTCTGGAGCCATGTACCACAACTATAAGGCATTCTTTTCAATAGTAATGTTGGCCTTGGTTGATGGACAGTGCAAGTTCAGATGGGTGGATGTGGGTACAGCTGGATCTTGCTCAGATGCCCAGATATTTAATACCTGTCACCTGAAGAGGAAGATTGATGATGGCAGCATAGGCTTCCCTGACCCAGCACCTATAACCCAGGATGGTCGAGATGTCCCCTACTTCATTCTGGCAGATGATGCGTTTGCCCTGAAGACCTGGCTGATGAAATCCTATGGCAGAAGGATGTTAACCAGAGAGGAAAGGATTGCCAACTACAGACTATCAAGGGGCAGGAGAGTTGTTGAGAACGCTTTTGGCATCCTAGTCTCAAGATTCAGAGTGAAAATGACCACTATTGAACTACCCGCAGAAACAGTGAGGGATGTGGTCTTGACCTGTGTGGTTCTGCACAACATACTGAGAAGCCAGTATCAAGGTCAACATGGTGGTCAACAGCCTGGTGATGATGATGATGTGCCTGGTGATGGTCGTTTGATTGGTGGTGCTGCTGATGGTGGTCGCAACAGAAACCCTGCCAGAGACGCCAAAAGACTGAGGGATTACCTCAAGGACTACTTCAATAATGCGGGAGCAGTGGCCTGGCAAGATGGCAGAATATAACTGCTACTGCAGTAACCAGTCCTTTTCAGGACTAATAATCAGTCCTTTTCAGGACTACCAAATATTCCAAAAACAATTAATCAGCTGTGCTTGTTCCAAATAACCCAACCATTTGCAAACATAAGTCCACCAACCAACAAACGGACAAATCCAATGCCAAACATAAGTCTCCCAACCAACAAACAGACAAACCCAATGCCAAACATAAGGCCCCGAACCAACAAACAGATAAACCCAATGCCAAGCATAAGTCCCCAACCAACAAACAGACAAACCCAATGCCAAACATAAGTCCCCCAACCAACAGACAAATCCAGTGCCAAACATAACTTGCGAAATGGAATAAATATTGCATACATTTTGCTACACCCTAATTTGAGTTAAATTTTTCTTGTCTTCTGGAAAACTAACTGAAACTAAAAGTTTTTCCTTTATTGCAAATCTCAAAATCTTTTTCCTTTCAAGAAAATTTAGAAAATATAACCACCCAAATGGTTCTTTTTAGAGTATGGTTTATCTGTTTGATGGTTGGGGGTGTTATGTTTGCAAATTGGTTTGTCTGTTGGTTGGGGGAGTTATGTTTGCAAATTGGTTTGTCAGTCCGTTGGTTGGTGGTTTTGTTTGCTATTGGGTTTGTCTGTTTGTTGGTTGGTGACTATGTGAACACTGACACTCTAGGGATGGTGTCAGTGTTGGACTTTTTTTATTACAAATTTAAACCAATCCCATGGACTTTACGCTACAAATGGGCAGATTATTGGCCATATTTGGAGTTCATTTATCAAACTTTTTCCTATGTGACCTTCTGTTGTTATATGTATTACCATGGGTTATTTGTTTCATGTTTGGGGTGGTGTGGGTGTTGGGCTTTTTTTGTGATAAGTATTTGTACTGAACTGTTATGTTTTGGGAGGGGAATTTGAATATCAACAGCACGTAGCTATTAACTGAAAAGGGCCTATGGGGGGTCGCCGACCCACCCTGACTGGCTGGCTACTGAGGAGGCTGCTGCTGTTGAGGCGGTGCTGTGGTGGTGATGGTGTAGAGCTGCTGCTGTTGCTGCTGCTACTGAGGCTGCTCAATGATCTGTGTTGTTGTTAGATCTGGTAGCTGGCTTAGTATTCCACTTAGGTTGTCTACTGCCCTCGTCCTGTACTGTGACCACTGATGGAGGGTTTCCAAAGCCAATGGGGCTGGGTGTGTAGTAGACGTAACTGTTGGAACTGCTGCTGCCTGGGTGGAACTAGACGCCTGTTGAGTGGTTGTTGGCAGTATCCTGACCCTCTGTGACTCTTTGGTAATAGTGGCTGATCTCCTGGGTAGTATTTGACGTCTATGATTGTTCTTTACTGCTTCAATGTCTCTAAATATCCTGCCCTTGAGGTCCTCAAACTTCTCTTGGGTCATTTTTTCAGCCTCTGATGCAACATAGTCAAAGAAGGGCTGACTGTCTGACTTCTTCTGCAGGAAACCTGAGATCAGTGTCCTCATCTGGTCAAAGTGCTCGAGTATCTTGGAATCTGTAGAAACTGGTGTAGATGTAAGTATTGGTTGACTCCTACTCTCCCTCAGGACACTGGTCTCTAGATGTTCTGTATCAGTAGTAGATCCACACGATTCTTTATGCCTCCTGGTGTTGGGACTGGCCTTGAACCCAGAGCTTCTGTTGGCCCCCTTGCGTCTGATGTGGGTCTAAAGGAAACCCATCTGCTGGTAGACCCAGGACTGTCTCTTGGTCATCTCCCTTGGGGCTTGGCCAGACTGTTGCTTGGACAGCTTGCCATAACGAGTTCTCTGGGACTCAAACCACCTTCTCACATCAAAGGGCTGGAGCTTCAGTTGTGCAGAGATTTCTGCCCAGAGAGCCTCCTTCCTCTGTCTGTCATGGAAACTTCTGAACCTTCCTCTGTATCTTCTATCCTCTCTTCTGTCTCTTCTGTCCCCTCCTCTATCCTCTCCTCTGTCCTTTCCTCTGTCGTCCCCCAACTCTCCAACTTCCTTCTCCCTCTCCTCTTGCCTCTCCTCCATCTTCTTCTTTCCTGCTTTCTCTTTCCTCATAGCTCCAATAAATATCAAAAAAAGTAAAAAATATAAAATGTGTCGCCTAACTGTGAATTTTGGCCTATGCTCAAGTATAAAATATAATAAAAAACTGAAAACCCCTAGCAGAAGGTGACACACGTCTCTCAGTAGCCAACCAGTCAATAACAGTGAAAACATGTGCGTGGTCACTTATATAATCCCAGACCCCTGATGCCTCTTTTGTGTAAAAGGGCGCGGAAAAGAGTCGGTACTTAATCGGTACTTAGTCCCATGCCACCTGGTGCATCCTCAGACTGTCGCAGACTAAATTTGTGTGGTCCCAGGGGGCCTGAAGAGGCCGGCTTGGATCAGTTTGGATTGGCTTCTCTTAGTCGGGGCTTAGTCGCAGACCCAGATTTCTTAGTCGCAGGACACCTGAGACGGTCTGAGGCTTCCTGGGACTAATGAAACCGATTCCTTTTCATACGCATGAAACTTCAAAGATCTGTTATGAGTCGGGGACTGACGAACAGGCTTCCTGGGACTAAGCTAGGGACACCTGGGACTAAGGGTCGCAGGAGGCCTGAGACAACACAGGACTGTGTAAATTTGGGTCTGAGGAGGCCTCAGGAAGCCTGAGACTGGACATTTTGTTGACGGCCGGAAATAAGAATGGGTTTGGGTCGTAACAAATATCAGACATGTTTGATTTTTCTCACGGCCACAACCGACAACTACTGATCCATACAGAATGCCTGGGGCTAAGCAAATATTTGAAACTGTCTACAAAAAACCCTTAATCGGGAAACTTAGTCGTGTGGTGGAACACCCACATTAAACATCCAAAACACACAACACACAGTCACCATCCTTGTAGATAGAATCACCAGCCTAGAGAACATGGTGCAGACATTACAGGAAACAATACAAAAGCAGAATCAAGTCGTGGATACATTAAAAGGTGTTCTTATCTACCAGGGTGATCACATCAATAAAGTAAGCCGGCACAGTAGACTGAGCAAAGATGACACAGTTAGATCACTCAAGGACAAGCAGAGGCATGTTGAAGAGCTACTGTCTCAACAGAAGCAGGACATCCAGCAAGTCGTTTCCAGCCTTTCCACTGTTAGTCCTGAGGCAACTAAGCAGCAGTTGACACAGCAAGAAGAAACTATGAAGAGGCTCTCATCAGACTTACAGAAACTGTCATCAGCTGTAGAAAAATATTCTGTCACTGCAAACTCTCCACCATGTCCCAGAGTGACAGCACCTGCGGCTCCAAACTGTTGCAGTGTTTCACTCGTGGCAGGAGGGGACAATTGGTCAGATGCTGTGGTAGATACAAGTCTCAAGAAAACTGTGGACGCTGTGGAGCAAACAACCATAAAAGTGAGGACTGTGGCACTCTGAAAAACGGAACAGTGTGTTAGCTTTGTTACAGACCTGGTCATCTGTACCGGACTTGTAAAGCTAGATTTAAATATCCGTAACAGCTAGGATAACAATTCTTAACCAGTATAGTGAATAAGCTAGAACTTCTATATATAAATGTGCTTTCTTCAAAATTTTGGTTATTATACTTTTTTATTAATTTTAAACATGCATGGCTTTTTCAATTACAGTGATATGGTTGTTCTTAGTTTATATCAATTAGGCAAGACCAGGAGGTCTTGAAATAAAAGCAGGGGGTGCATATCATACTGTGAAAAATTAGGAAAAACACCCTTAACTGTAAATATTCATAAATTCTGTGTCTTGAGCATGTGTCATTCATATTTTCATTTACTTCTCATATATGTACTTTAGCTACTTTGTACTTTTCTGTATATTAGGCAGAGTTCTTATATGTTAAGGTTACAATGTAAATTTTAGCACATTAAGTTCTAAGTGAGCATTTCCTAATGTTTCCATAAAAACACACCAATTCAGTTTCATAGATGAAGAATGTATATCTGTAAGAACAATGCCCCCCTTTTATCTTAACTTTATAAAACACATATTACTCTTCACTTTTCAAAGCAACCACATTTATATTTCCACTCCAATAAATGTGTCTTCTCTGTAATTAGAATCTACATCCATGTTGAATCAAATCTTTGATATAAAGATATAACGGCTTGTATATAAAATGTGTTTATTATCCCTAGAAGTAAATTACAAGAAATAAGCCAGTACTGTCATTAAAATGTATTTAGGTAGAAACACCTGGCATCAAAGATATGTAGTGTAAAACTTTATTGGAGGCATTCCTACTAGGTTTAGAACAAATACCCCATTGTCAATTGTAGAAAGACCATGTGACTGTACCTTATGTAAATTATCTTATTGTTTAATTAGAGCCTTAATGTTCTGGGATCAGTCAGAGCTCTTGTAAAATAACCACAGTAGGCAGTGAACCTACATTGTCCCCTGAGTGGTCAGTGACCCAGCCAATGACCTTACAGGTCACCACATGTGACCTGCTTTCTGGCCAGTAGTTATGGGTACCAACTCACATTCTAGAGAACTTTGCCAATTTTAATGTCCAGTGTTTAATATAAAATGTAGGAACAGAATAAGAAAAGGGTTAGTTAATAAGAAAGAGTGAGTTAATTAGTTAGTCAATCAGTCAGATAGAGAAGTCAGTCAGTGAGATAAAAGGACAGAGATTTTTGTGAGAAAACCAGACCATCTGTGAATAAACAGGATTATATACATGTGATTGTGTTATAGAGAATTATTGTGTGTGTAAAACATGGAGAATATGACATTGTGTGCTAAAATGATAAGTAAAAAGTGAGTGTACATGAAAGGAAACTATTTTACAGTCAAGCATCGGTTGGAATGTCTTTGGTTTTCAGTTAAGATTTTACAGTTATATACAGTGTTATGGCAAACAACAAGTTGTTTTATTTGATCTACACATCTGAAAAACTATTTGTGGACTATAAATAAACATCTAAACTTTCAAAAACAAAGCAAAAACTCTAAGTTTGATAACAGCCAGCCCCTAGGAGAAGAAGAAAAGCCACCAAAGCCATGTGTCATGCCCCAGAACCTTCAAAGACAAGAAAAAGAATGCTACAGCAACCTCCTGGCCAACTTAATACAGACTGATATCCCAGGATCCAGAATTTTGTCAGGATGCCACCAGCCTTTGTTACCGAATAATCGTATGTGCCAGATGACAACTACAGGAACCCTTCGAGAGAGGCCAAACACCAGCAAGACCTACTGAAAGACTACTTCAATCATATGGGTGCATTGGGGGCAGGAGGACCGGATCTAAGATGTGTCAACCAAATACCCTGGGGGCAGAAGAAGCTGGCATCTATCATTCCTTTTTAGGACTACAAAATTATTCCAAGAACTTTTATTTAAGCTGGTGTTGTTCAAATTTCCAACAAATATCCAATCCAAGGATTGGATGGGGGATCCAATAAACCCAAATACCACAAATAGGCGCAGAAGCCAAGAACTATATTACATTTGGGCATTCCCCACACTCCACCCAGCAGGCATCAACATGTTTGTATGAAGCATATGCCCTCTCATGGCACCCCCTACCCAGGTGCCCCCTCTCTTCCCTTAAATATCCAATCCAATCCAATCCATTTCCAACAAGTTTCAAAACTATTTCATACCAAATCACAAGTTCTCTAAGACTGGTTGGATGGCCTGGCTTGCTGGCATCTGAGTTTCTGGGATGGTTAACATGTATTCCTGTGCAGTAGGTGCTGGTTGCTGTGGCTGTTGAAATGTCTGTGGCACAAATGTTGAAGTTGCGCTGTAGCTCCTATAAAGTGTAGCTTTCCTCTGCCCTGCTCTGGATGCTGTTTAGAAGGTTTATAGCCTTGTTTCTGAATGTTTGAAGGTCTGTATCTTCTAAGGCCTCCACCTCAGATGCCAGGTAGTTGCATAAGGCTGTTCTGGTGGTCTCCTGCCTTGGCCTGCATGCTCATCTCCATACTATATTTGTTGGTTGAACCGCTGTAGATGCCATGTGCTGAGGGAGTAGATGCACTGGCTCCTCAGGGAGGGGACTTGAAGCCTGAAGATTTCCTGAGTCCCTTGCATCTGATGTGTGTTTTCAATAAGTGAAATTTATCCTGAATCCAGTTCTGCCTCTCTGTCATTTATTTTGGAGCCTGGCCAGACTTGTGTGAGTTTGCCGTAGCTTGTCCTTTGGGTGTCGAACCAAGTCTGGCACACTCTGACAGACAGTTTATGGCTTCCCAGCTTGTCTGTTGCTGTAACCACCTTGTCGGTTTCTATTTCCGGATTGTCATGATCTTTTTCCTGCTTGTCCTGGTGAGATGTAACCGACTCTATGGTTGAAGACTGGGAGACTTCTCATCTTGATGGGAACTGTAAAGTGACCAACTCAGGTTGGTAATGCTTATGACAGACCGGTTTCCTTTCAAGTATGGTCGGTTTATGTCTGCAGCCTGTCAGGAGGTTGTGTGCCATGACAGCCCGGGAAGTTCTTCCATACAAGATGGTTACAGTGTAGGACAGGACGGGAAGTGTGTCCGACAAGTTGTAGAGATCCACAACAGGACGGTTGTCAGGTGGGTGTAGCCAAGGCCCAGATACAGAGTCGGGGTAGGTCTGTGACATATCAAACATATTTTGCTGATTAACCCCGACAAGCCGGGAAAATACAATACTATGTAAACATTGCTCCCGGCCTTCGAAAAATTCATAGTTACCGACAAGACAGCCCCAGTGGAGTAACCCCATTAGTGGGTCTATCTGTCTGTGTGTCTGTCTGTCACAACATTTTGGTTTTTGGACTCTAACTTGCAGACATTTGATTTGAACTTTGACCAGGTGGTAGAGCACCACATGGGGTATAAAGCTTTCAAACTTTGTGCCATTTAGTGCGTCCATCTGTCTGTGCATCTGTCCATTAACATTTTGGATTCTGGACTCTAATTTGAGGTCACTTTCTCTAATTGATTTGAAACTTAACATGGTGGTAGGCTAGAATAGGTTGCTTTCAAAATTGGTGAAATTCCAATTCTGAACTCTAATGCAAAGATGATTTCACTCTTTATTGATAATGTTTTAGTTTTTTGCTACTATCAAGACACAGATATGCAATAAATAGTTAACACTGTCGATTACTTATGTTTCAGAATATACTTTGTCCATCAGCAATAGATGGGCACTGGACAAGAGTCATTTTTACAAACAATTAATAAAGTTGAAATTTGTTGCCAAACCCTATGCCTGATACCAACCCACATTTTTAGGGTCTATAACCCCCATTTTTTGTTGTCATTGCTATGGAAGTTATGTTTTCTTCATGGTTTGTTAGCTAAAGATGTCAACCAATCAGTCTTAAGTGCATAAGTTTATTAAGTTCCCGTCTAGAATACTAGTATGACTATGGATAAAGCTTTTCAGTAACAATTCACACGAGCATGTATGCAATTGAATGTGAACATTGCAAAATCATTTTTCATTTTGCACTAAACAATACTTTAGGGTCACTAGTTATAGTTACTACAATATCTACTTATTACAGATAAAAAAATAAACTCTTGAGTCCAGTGGCAATGGGCAATAATGGACACTAGCAGCGTTGATCTCGCTTGCCACCATAATGGCCGTAGAGCTTAAAATATTAGAAACAAACCTTAAATCTGAAGAAATTAAATACTTCTGCATCTATGATCATAATTGCTCTTGCAAAAATGCTCTTGCACTGTTTGTCACTGGTGCTTCAAAGTACACTCACATCACATCCACCCAGAGGACACTTCATTGGCTACCCATCAGACAACGTATTATCTTCAAAACCCTAGTTTTGGTTTATAAGTACCTCACCACTGGCCAGCCCAAGTATTTTGCACCATATCTCTCCTTGTACAAATCTGCCATGAATACAAGATGTTCCAACCCCAAAAATTTGTTCCTCCAGGTTCCTCATTATTGTGCTTCCATCTATAAATCAAAGGTCCATTTCAACAAAAGTTTCTCATATGATGCCCCAAAGTTATGGAATGATCTTCCACATGATATCCGCAGTGCTCCAAATCTCTCGTGTTTCAAAAGTCGACTAAAAACCTACCTATTTCAGAAATCATTTCCACCATAGCTTCTAACTACTGAACACCGGATTGCCTCCCTGGGTACGACTTGGAACATGTCTAATGTCTTGATGATTTATGCCTTACGAACTGGATGGTGTGCCTTAGAATCTGTAGATACGGAGATTAAGCACTTGGACAACTGATTGATTGATTGTGATTTTCTTTATTTCTCGTAAGCGGTATTAGATTGGGAAAATACTAAAATGCATCTCTTTTTGGAATCGTGGAATCGTAAAGCTGCAGGTTGTTGTGAGGGATGTAAAACCCCGAAATATGAACTTTGCAAAGGTTGAGAAGGGGGGGGGGGAGCGATTAATAGGGAGGGGGCGTTTACACGCATAAATACGGTACATTATACATTCTTGATCTAATATGAATAGAAGGAAATCATATCACCCAAGGGTAGAAGTCAATCCAAACCTAGGCACAGATTATTTTGTTTCACTCAAAATTTACGGACTTTTTCAAATGAATTGTTTTCAAAACACATCTCAAATTGGTTAGGGAAGCAGTAATTAAATTATGATATGCCCCAGTTCCGTGTTTGACCTTTTTTACTTTTTTAGTTCTAGTCTCACATTCTCTTCTTCATTGCAGCTATTCTATCAGTTAATTACAAATTAGATCTCACATACAAAAAGAATTCATCAAACTTAATCCATTGGGCTTCTTATCTGAATCACTTGTAATTTTAAATCTTTTTGAAAAGGCCATTATGTTAAACAAATGCTACACATTCATAATAATCCATGATGTTCTAAAACTGGGTAAAAAAACTAATTACTAGATAAATCTCTGTAAAAATTTGGTGTACAGTCAGTTGTGCATAAACAATGGCTGGACATACATTTGAAGATAAATCCAATTTATTACTCGTTTTTGACTGTTTGCATGTTTACATATTGTGCTATTGGAATACAAATTTCAGATTTTATATTTGGGCTTGTAGTCTTATATTACTTAAAATTGGGCTCAGCTAAAACTGTCTTCTATTCAATCATATATTCAGGCTTTTAATAAGTTATAAGATATGATTAGTTATTCTGTAAAATTGTATAAGTATGCAATATAAATCAACTCTGAATCAGAATGAATAAATGTTTACAATGGCAACTCAGCTCCTCTACACCTTAAGTTTTACTAATATTCAGGGATTATATGTTTCTTTAGATCAGCAGTATGTTAATACTGCTTCCTAAACAGTACCTGATTGTTGTTACAAAAGCACACCAAGGAATATAAAATTACCACACCCCATCACTCAATGTCAAACAAGTGTGTCTCTGGAGACACAGGCATGTGTCAGTGAGGGGGGGGAGGAAGATCCAAATTTTAAATCAACAAATGGCGTTATTCCCTAGACTGATAAGGTCCCTTCATTTGTGTAACATGGGAGAACCGCATGTGCAAAGTCTTTCTATTGGGACCTTTCATTAGACCTTTTATCATTTACAAGATGTATTTATCACAAGAGGTCTTTAGAGATGATGATAAGTCTAAAAAGAACATCCATCAACATCTGATAAGAAAGCTTCTCAGCTTTCTTTGCAAGCATATTGCTTCAGCAAACGGTACATTAAAATGAATGAAAATCAATGGATGTTTGAAGTTAAATAGAAATATGAAATAATCCTTAGAATGTTGCAAGATTTTAAAGAATTAAATAAATTATTAAGTTTTTACTTTTGCTAAAGTGAATCTTGGTAAGTAAATATGGATTTTTTTTTCTGAAATATTGCTAACTATGAATTATTTTTAATTAAGACTGTATAGACATTTATTTGTGCTTGGGCTCATAAGTTTGATGTATTAAATTATTCTTAAAAATCTTTTAAAATACTTCCTTAGTGTTAGATAGGCTTACACAAAGCAATGTTCTTTTTAACATCTAGAAACACTCATAATACTGCAACTAATTATTTTATTGGTTGTTGGTAATGATACTTTATGTTGACAAAAACAAAAAAAGGACATAGTGTTACATGTTCATACTTTATTTTAGTATCATCACTAGTTTTAAAGAGGGAAACGGACCACAGTGTTCACAATGAAGAATCCTTGCTGTAGAAAGACGGTCAGTAGCTTATGGCACAAATCTCTGCGACCAAAACTGATGGAAGCCAAGTAATGTAAATGCAAAATACTCTCAGATATGCTTAAAATGATATAATTCTATAATAATCACATTTTGTGTTGATATTTTTTTAACCCAATATCTGTTTTCAGGAACAATATTCAATCTTCCTAAATTTATTGTGTCTCTCTTGCAGTCTTTCACTAAGAATGTCTCCTGTATTTATGAACCTTTGGTTATCTGAATGTCACTCTCAGAATGCTTGGATAATTGAGGGTTTACCATACTTGATATGATTTAATTGGGTATAATTAGAGTACAACTTTATATGATGTAAGGTTTATAATTGGACTTCTATTTAATATGAGGTAATTTTGTATAATTGGGGTTCTGCTTGATATGATATCATTTTGTATAATTGAGATTCTATTTGATTTCATTTCATTTTCACCCCACAGCCTGTTAGGGCTGTACAGATTTTGTTTTCAAATATGGTATCTGGATGGGCATTCAGGCATGTGGGCAGCAGGAAAAAGCTTGTCCAGACTGTATCTCAGAAATCATAAGGTGTAAGTTGTTGATACTTGGCAGGGATATTGGTTGGAAGTGTAGGTGCCTAACATCATGGTATGATCTTGATTTGACCCTTGACCTTGTTGTAGTGACCTTGACTTTGAAAATGTTGTCTGGGTTATATCTTAGAAACTGTAAGGTGTAGGAAGCTGATACTTAGTAGGGTCATTGGTTAGGGGTAGTAAGTGTGCAATGTAATTATTTCTCCTTGATTTGACTTTTGACCTTGCTGGAGTAACCTTGACTTTTAAAATCTTGTCTAGGCTCGGAAACCATAAGGTGTAGAATGTTAATACTCAGTATAAGCATTGGTTAGAGGATGTAGGTGTGCAGTATCATAGTGTGCCCTTGATTTGACCTTTGACCTTGCCGTAGTGACTTTGACCTTTAAAATCTTATTTGGGCTATATCTCGGAAATTGTGAGGTGTAGGAAGTTAATACTTGGTAGGGACATTATATAGGGGGTCTAGGTGTAAAGCATCATGATGTGACCTTGATTTGACCTTTGACCTTGCTGTAATAATCTTGACCTTTAAAATCTTCTCTGAGCCATATCTCAGAAAGTATAAGGTGTAGGAAGTTAATTTTTGGATGGGTCCTTGGTAGTGTAGGTATGCTAAAACATTGTGTGACCTTTAACTGTGGCTCTGCTAAAGTGTGTTCACATGCCATATTTGAGACATATTCTCTTATCACAATGAGATATGCATTGCTGCAACAAATTATTACCTAATCAGAGTATTTCCATTGACAGCTATACTTAAATGAATAAAATTTACAGCTTCCTAATTTTTAGTTTACTGATTAATGCTGCCACCTTGCTGTTGAATTGTTTTGTTTTGACACTTTACATATAGTTCTTTTAAACTTTTATTCTCTAGTTAAACATTATTTGCATCTTTACATGACTGACATAGTTTATACTGATCTCTGTACTTTTTACTTCTTCTATATCTCATGGTATTGAAAATTACTTCCTGGGCTGTGGGGTACGGTCATCTCCAATTCTATTTTGTATAACTAAGGTTCTAGTTGATATGATATCATTTTGTATAAATGAGGTTCCACTGTAGTTGATGTGACATTATTTTGTCAGGTGCACCAAAATGAAACCAAAGAGCAGGAGAGATACTTGCAAGATAAACCAGGGTCAGTTAGCAAGAATGATACAGGTAAGACTAAGTGTACACTTGAACCCTTTTAAGTTAAACCTTGAGATAAAACAAAAATACTTTAATTTAACCTGGATTTTGGTATCACAAGATAAAATTTCATGTAGAAGGGGCTGATATCAACTTGTTTCTGAAAAGAAAATTCTACACAGTTTTAAATTTAAAGGGGGTTACTAGACATTGCATTATTACACCAGAAAGCATCTAATTGTTGCCTGCCACTTTGTCTCCATTTTGACCTTGAGTTTCCCATAATAAGAAGAAAAATTAGTTTATTCAGTGCAGACAAACATAACATCACCAAAAATTACCCTAAAAGATTACAACAGAAACAGTTACGGTTTTACAAGGTTGTAACCTACTGTTTTAATCACACACTTAACCCTTTAGCTACTGAAGGAGCGTTATTCTGAGGGACTGTAGGATTGGACATCACATGACGTCGTCACTTGTATACAAGATAAAAGTGCAATAAAAATAAACCGAAACATAGGAACAGTCTTTTGTTTTAATTTATATGAAATTACATCATGAAATATAAAATATGTCCAAGTGTATGCAAATACATGTATGTATTCCAGTCAGTAATTCAAATATCAAGATGTATTTATCAGTGCTATCTTCTAACAAACCATCCTCACTGTCACTATTTAGCACTAAGTCCCTGGCCTGAGATGCACTAAATGTGACCATTATGCAAGATATTTCACTAAAAAGTACGATGTAACAAATGCAGCACATATGCCACAAAAAAGACCACGTTTTAGAGAAGTATGTAAACGTCTATATTGCAATTGATTGACGTTTATGTGACGTCACAACAAATAACTGATGTCACAATGTGTCAATAGAAGTCCCCTGAACTTATAAAATTTAAAAGATATGTACTGAAGGAACCTATACTTTTATTATAAAATCGTTGAACCCTGTCAACAAACATGGTCCCTGCCAATACACTTTGGTGTCGACTGCTAGTTGACAGACATGGTAGTGAAAGGGTTAAACTCAACTGCAAAATTAATTTATTTACAAGTATATAATTACATCATGTAGCTGCTCAGTATTTTTCTAAAAGTTTTTCTACAAAGGTCTTTCTTTTTAATATTAGTTTGAATGATTTTAGTGAGTTACATACTTTAAATTCAGTTTTAAGACAATTCCATGTCCAACAATTTTAAAGAATGATCTTTTAATGTCAGTTTTATATTTTGGAATATAAGATTACAATGGTACACATCAAAAGAATTTATATAAACAGGGATTTTCTTTCATTGGCACCAGTTCATAACTAATCTAATACATAATGACAACATTGCTAAAAAACATCAACAGCAGTGCAAGATCATTTAAAATTTTGTAGGGATTATATAGTTCACATGTTGTATTAAAATATATTAAATCACTGGTACGAGCCTCTACTTCTTTGTGGCTTTCCTATAGAATTTGACTCTATTATAGAGAAGTCCTGGTTTCAAAGTGGAAATATTGAATGGTCCTTTAAATACTCTCTTAAACAAGGGTCACAAGGAACAATTGACTGATTTTTGTGATGATCTGGCTTATCATCTAGATCTAGGAATTTTAATAAAGGATTTTTTTATCATTGCACTCTTAAAGCAATATTGGAGGAGTTGGGCCGTGGTAGAGGTAACCACCCCCAGTGTTCTTGTTAGCTTTTTGTATTTTGCCATAGCATCTTAAACCTGTGTCCAAAAACTCCTTTTTCATGCATTTAAACCAGTTAACCCTTTGTACAAGATACATAGTGTTATCTCTATTATCTAAATATATGATCATATACATAGAGGGAAACTGACATAGGCGTAGGAACTGGGGGGGCAGCGGGGGCGGTCGCAGCCGCAACCATAAAGTTGGGGGGGCGGGGATGTCTTTTCGCCCCCCCAACTTTTTGCAACCAAACTAAACTCCAATTTTGAAGTTATGTAAATTTTACAGGTAACTCAGTAATATGTGGTCAAATTACACTTTTACCCTGTTCACTGTTCATATGTACCATTGTGTAAGCTACCATTTGAACTATAAACAATTTTTCTGTTAACCTGGCATGGGATTTGCAAAATTCTGCAAAACGTTTCACTTATGCAGACCAAAATCATATATACAGTAATCTTCTACATTTAATTTACCATATTGCTAATTACCCTCAAAAATACCCAGTGAATGCCTATAGCATGAAGGATGGCCTGTCTGTTGATACAGATGTCGAGTCAGTAAAATCTAGTTCCTTGCCCCCCAACCAAAAATTGCTTCCTACGCCCCTGAAACTTGATGTTACATAATAGTACCCTGGTAAGTTAACAAATTGGAAGAGCTAGAGCTAAAAATGATAAGAAAGATCACTTTATAAGGGTAGAAACAAGTGCATATAACATTCAATATTTTGACAATACATATCCTGATGTATATTATTGTGTTCAGCTTCTCAGAGAGAAGAATGGCCTAGACAGATGGACTTCCTGTTTGCATGTGTGGGCTATGCAGTAGGAGTGGGAAGTATCTACAGGTTTCCCTACATCTGTATGCGCAATGGAGGTGGTAAGTTAAAGTGGATGGAGTAAGTTTGTCGAATAAGTAACAAAATCCATGCCAAAAACAACCATGTCAATAATATAAAAGTTAAATTTATTGTTATAATGTAAAAACATATTCCAACTGTGTATGAAACTGTTGTAAGGTGCTGATGTTGAGCCTCAATACTCTTGCCCCTCTTGTTTCCATGTAAGATTAAAGTTGAAGGGGACATCTTCGTCACAATACACACATTTCAAAAATGTTTTCATTGAACAGGGTAAAAAAATGTGGCGGAGAATTTTGAGGATGTGTGCATAACTGTGTAATTTTATCTTGTGACAAAAAGTGTAAAGAATTTCTAACAAATCAAAGAAATAGACCAGAGTTTCTTGACTTGTGAATTTAACAGTTTTGACTCTAGCATTGCTTGAAAATTTCATTTCAGGGGCCTTCTTGATTCCATACTTTTTATCTTTCCTATTCTGTGGGATTCCTCTATTTTGTCTGGAAGTGGCTTTGGGTCAGTTTTCTAAGAAGGGTGTTTTGCAAGTCTGGGACATTTGTCCTCTCTTCAGAGGTAAGTAGGAGTGGGAAGTATCTGTTTAATATATTTATTTGAAATCAGTAGCTATCAAGAGAAAATTCTAATAAATATAAAAAAATTTAGCTTTTACCCCACAGGCTTTTAAGGGCTGTTTCACACATGGCATCCAGACGGGCAGGCAGGCAATGAGAAAAATTCTGGGCTGTAACTCAGAAACCATGAGGTGTAAGATGTTGATACTTAGTGGTAACATTGGTTCTGGGCTTTAGGTGTGCCGCGTCATGGGATGACCTTGATTTGACCATTGACCTTGCTGCAGTGATCTTGGATTTCAAAATCTTGTCTGGTATCTCAGAAACCTGAAGGTGTAGGAAGTTGATACTTGGTTGGGAAATTGGTTGGGGGCTGTAGGTATGCAATCTCATGGTGTGACATTAACTTGACCTTTGACCTTGCTGTAATGACCTTGACCCTTAACATCTTGTCCAGGATGCATCACACAAACCGTAGGTGTAACAAGTTGACAATTGGTAGGATCATTGTTTAGGGCTGTTGGTATGCAATGTCATGATGTGGCCTTGAATTGACCTTGACCTTGTCCACACTGTATTGTGGAAACCGTAAGGTGCAGGAAGTTGATACTTGATAGAAACATTAGCTAGAGGTGCAAGTGTGCAACATCATAGTATGACCTTCATTTGACCTTGACCTTGTTGTAGTGACCTTAACCTTTAAAATGTTGTCTCAGCTATATATTAGAAACTGTAATGCGTAAGAAGCTGATTCTTGCATGTGTCATTGGTTTGAGAATGTATTTATGGCAAATCATGGTGTGACCTTTAGCTTGCCAACGTGAGTTCACCTACCATATTTGGGACATATTTCTCTTATCTCACATATATTGCTACAACTGATTATTTCATTTACTTTTACTTAGTTGTACTATTTCCATTGACAGTTATACTTTAATTAATAAATGTTACTGCTTAGTAAATTTTTAGCTTACTAATTAATGTTGTCTTCTTCTAATTGAATTGAGTTGTTTTAATACTTTATCTTTACATCATTTTCTCTTTTTTCAAACATTATTTTGTCTACTTAATTATTATTTGGACCTTAAGTAACTGACACTGTTTCCTCTGAGTCTCCTGATGTATGTACTTTTTCACTACTTCTATAACTCATGGTGTTGAAAACTATTTCCCCCGGGCTGTGGAGTATTTGATGCTATTTTGTCAGTTAATATCAATAACCTTTGGCTTAGTTTTCTGAGCATTTTGTTGGTCTTAATATACTTCCTGTCTTCAGAGGTAAGTCTGAAGTCTGTGTGAAGTACTCAATGGGAGCCAGTATCTCTAAGTAAAATATAACCTAGAGAATAGAGAAAAATTAAGTATATTTAAGTGTAAACGGTCTCTAAAACACTTTTTATATGTCTTATATATTAAGTAAGTTTACTTGTAGTAGATGAGTTGGTAGATTTAATGCCAGTAACTTTAAACAGTAATACTAGTATTTAGAAATTCCAATTCCAATTCAACTTTTATAGCGCTTAATCTCTGCCAAAGTGACAGACTCTAAGGCACAACATCATAAGCATAGTCACAAAAATCATTGTCCTTATCCATAGCTATGGTCGACATCATGGAGAACGCCATATGAGGTGGAAAATACTAAGGAGGATAAGCTTGGCAGAATAGGTATGCCTTAAGTTTTTTTCTGAAGGAAGCAATAGAAGTGGCAGATCATACATCATCAGGGAGTTCATTCCAAAGACATGCTCATAGTACACTATCCTTGTACTACCTTATAATTTTTAAGTATCTTAACCTGCTTTGTAAAGCTTCTGATTGAAAAAGCACTCTGCTAAAAACCAAATTGATTACCATCTGATCAGTGCTTATGTATTTCATATAGATTTCTGATTCAAGGTAATAATACCTGATTCCTGGTCAGCTTAATTTTAAAAGTTATAAAGTTTTAAGCCATGTTTTTTTTTAAAAAAAAATTGACAGAATAAGAAATTTGAAATACATCACAGTGAGAAATTCGCCAGTGTGGAAACACCCTCGTATTTTATTAACTTGTGGGAAATTCTTTACACTATGGTAATTTTTTTTATATTAAGTCTCCAATGCAAAATTGATACATATATTTATTACTTTAATTTTAAAGGAAGCTCCCAAGTGGCGAATACACAGTCTGTGGCACATTAAATGGTTCGTACTGCAATAATAATGGTGCAGAACACCACATATAAGGGATTTTTGCTTTAAGGATGACAAAACCAAAGAACTAGGCATTACCTAATGCTTAAATCAGTCCATAGATTTATTTTATTTCATTTTTTTGGTTTTTTTAAGAGATTTTATTCGAGATAACATGTTTTAGACAGTTTGTATTTGACCTGCACAGGTAGGGGTTGAATAACTGCAAATTTACAGGTGCTCAGTTCAAAATCCAAAAGCTGATCTTCTCTACTGGGATAAATAGTCCCAGTTTAACGGGTAGGCAAGCTGAACCATAATGTGTAAGAGAAAAGAGTTAATGGGACAGCATGGTATGACCTGTCAGGTCAGATGTTCCTGTTGTAGACACACTCTAGTTGCTTTTTTATTTGTTGTTTTCTTTCAGGTATTGGTTTCTCTATGGTATTGCTGGCCAGTATCTGTACATCCTACTACAACATTATCCTCACATGGAATATCTACTATTTGTTCAAATCTTTCACAAGGTCTGTACCCTGGGGCAGTTGTGGAAATTTCTGGAACACTGTGTTGTGTTTGCAGTCTGAAATACACAACTCTTCAGTGAATGCAGAGGACATGGGTTTGATTCCCAATGCTTCGGTGTCAGTAGATCAGAATTCTTCCTCTGTAATGAATGTGAGCATCCCCTGGAAGTCCCCAGCTACAGAATTTTGGAGGTAATTTTGACACTTTTTGACTCAATCTTCTCAGTAAAACTTTATGATAGCTTGCCAGAAATATAAGATAGAAGTAAGATGTAATAATTAGAATGTGAAGTTTGCCACAGTATCTTAAATCTGGAAGAACCTTTAAAACTAAAAGACAAAATACTTAAAATTCATGCAAATTTTATATCAGGGGAGATCAGAGGCCTAATATAGTCACAAAAATGATAAACATAGATTTATTTATTTGGGGTTTTATGTAGCTTTGAACACTGTATAGGTCATGTCACGACAGGTAGTTTTATACGCAGAGGAAACCAGTACATATAGTTGGTCAGGGTTCTGTATTGTAAACTGCCATTCATCAGTAAGCAACTACCAACTTTCCCACATAAGGACCAGAGTATGAACTGCAGACATCAGAGGTGGGAGGTGAGTGTGATAAATATATAAAGAATTTCTCAAAACATAAAGAAACAGAAAGGGGTTTTCTCACTGACAAATTTTACACTGCCCTGTATCTCAATTATTAACAAGGTGTCTTTGTTATTGGTTAAACAATCATGGTATTCTGTACCTCTGCAATCATCAAAACATTCTCATTATTAGAACACTGTTATTCTAATAGTTTTCTTTTGAGACACAGTAGCCAAGTGGATAATGTACTCAACTCTCACCTCTGAGGTTCTGTGTGCAATTCTTGGCTTCAAGCTGAAGTGGGACAGTTGACAGTTGCTTACTGATGCACAATGGCTTTCAGTGCAGAAACTTGACCAAACAGCATACACTGCTTTGATCCATATGCT
Source organism: Sabellastarte sp. h YS-2021 (assembly GCA_964017235.1). Lineage (NCBI taxonomy): Eukaryota > Metazoa > Annelida > Polychaeta > Sabellida > Sabellidae > Sabellastarte > Sabellastarte sp. h YS-2021. The sequence goes on along the minus strand of OZ024932.1, from coordinate 80,800,223 downwards.
TTACTAACCATTGTGATGGCTCCTAAACAGTGTTTTGAAAGCTTTGTTAAACCCCAATCAATCAATAAATCTAAAAGTTCTTTTTTCAAAATAAAGTTTGAAGAATTTTTCAAAAGTATGAAAAGAGTGTGTTTTTTAAATTTTTAATACAGTTTTTTTTGACAAACATTACCTTCATGCTGATCAACAGCTAAAATGTTAATGTTAAGATTTCTGTGCAGCTATTCTGTCCATTTTGACATTGCTTTCTTCGGGATTCTTAAAAAAGTCTCAGGAATTAAAACCATTTTATTATTAGTTATTCTAAGAAATTAATGTCAGTTACTGTGAACCCAGGACTTACACGTGTAAAAGTAGGAAGTGGCCTGGACAAATAATAATGGTTTGCAATGTAAAAATATTAATCAATTGTTTAACACTGGTGATTTCTTTTTGTTCAACTTCTAATTTACATTGTGTGGAGCTGATAAATTAATTTAGCTATGAGCATCAACATTAATTCCTGTGTGAAAAATAAGTTTCTGTAGAAAGTAATAGAAAAGGAGGGATACCTGTATCTTCCCTTTCTTTTCAGGTACTACATCCTACAGCTATCAAGTGGTATAGATGACTTAGGTGGGGTAAGATGGGAATTACTGGGTTTCTACATCCTTAGCTGGGTCATTGTATATGTCTGTCTCTTCAAAGGTGAGTACTGCAACCTTGAGACATAATTTAGACACAGGTTAAATGGTTTTTAATCTAAAAGAAATCATAGAGTAATTCAGTCTATTTTACAGAAGATAAAATCTCAGTAGAAATAAATTAGGTATTCTAAAATTGGCAGATTTTGGTAGGAAAGCAAGCAACAGTTAGTTGATAAAATGTGTGAAAAATTCTCTTATTATCCACCATATTGCTGTATTATGCCTAATTGGATATATCACAGGATATCTCTCTTTTGTATACTCCAGTATCACTTCGGATGAATAATAAAGCATAAAATATTTTTCAACAAGGCTTGTTTATAGCTATAATAAGTGGATATAAATTGTGACTAACCGGGTTATTTATGGAGTGTATATGAACATAATTTTTAGGAGTGAAATCCATGGGAAAAGTGGCATATGTGACAGCAACTCTTCCGTATTTACTCCTCTCTGTGCTGTTTGTCCGGGGGTTACTTCTTCCTGGATCTATGACAGGAATCAAGTTCTATCTCATACCGAAGTGGGAAAAACTTTTGGAGATTAGGGTGAGCCATTGTTTACCAAAAAAATTGAAAAATGAAACAATAATATTAGCAATAAAATTCCACTTGTTATATACCTGTTTCTGTTTAGGTTCTGTTCTTGTACTTACAGTATTTGAATTTAGTAGAGATGTTATGTATTATACAGAACTTAATGGGTTAACTAAGCTATGGAACAAATGCTGGAAAAATGTAAATGACCAGGACATGTGTAACAAGCCCCTATCAGGACATTAAATTTTTTTTCTTTGTCATTTTGTAAGTCTTGATCACCAGATAATTTCAGGTAATTACCAGAAGATGTATTGCTCATGACTTGTTTTGTTGTGATCCCAAGAAAATCTGGTGCTCACTACATTATCTGGTGAGCACCAGCTGATATGGTTATCACAAATTCATCCTTTTCTCTTCAGCCTGTTCAATCAAACATACATATAATTGTATATAATGTTTATTTACTGTGTTATATGTCCTTGATGTTGATGTGACATTCGATTTCTTATGGTATTTTTTCCAAAAAGCCCCAAGTAATTTAATGACAATTTTAAAATCTCATAATCTCCCTTAACTGACCATATTATTACATATTTTCTTCAGAGCTCATCAAATTTGGGATATTATGTCCTTTTATCCAGCAATATGTAAATACCAGGGCATGTTCTCAATGAAATTGAGTGTTACCATGAGGTGTATTCCAGCCTATGTGCATGTTGGTGAGAGAGCCAAATTATTAAATGACAAGCTTGTTAACCGTGCATTGAAATTTTTGTTGCATTTTAGCTACATGTATTAGAGTGTCCTAATTTAGGTCTGGGCTGAAGCTTGCTTGCAGGTGTTTTACTCTCTTGGTCCTGCCTGGGGTGGAATTATAACAATGGCCTCATACAACAGATTTCACAACAATTGTATCAGGTGTGTTGACTTATATTATTGTATCCACTGGAGGCATCCGGTGGATACTTTGGTTTAGCGTTCGCTACGCTGCCACGCGTAGAGAGATTTTTTATGTTAACTCTCTCAGAGGAAAACTACACCAGTTAGGTTCACCAAATTTACAGGATATCTTCATTGGGGGTAAGCCTCTCTGGGACTGAAATTAGCCTCATTTTGAAAAACAAGATGGCCGCTACAGGCATTTCTTTGAAAATTATCTACCTTTTTCTACTGGCTGGTTCTCATATGTGGAAGGTTGAATTTCTTGATAGGTGAGATATATAACAACCTTGCAGACATTTGACCATGAAGCTCTTAATTTAAGGTCATCCACGGAGTGCCATTTTGAAAAAAAGTGCCTATATCTCCCTTATTATTGGTCCTACAGATTTGCAATGTGAAACTAACCTATAGGAAATCATGGGCTGGGAATCTTCTGATGTGGTCAGATTTGACCTTGGACCGGTCCTTCAAGGTCAAACAAGGATAGCCAAACTTAAAAGTGCTTATAACTAGGTTATTATTGGTCCGAGAGGTTTGCAATGTGAAACCAACTTATAGGAAATCATGGGCTTGGAGTCTTTTGATGTGGTCAGATTTGACCTTGAGCCCCTCCTTCAAAGTCAAACAAGGACAGCCAAACTTAAAAGTGCTTATAACTCACTTAGTATTGTCCTAGAGGCTTGCAATGTGAAACCAACTTATAGGAAATCATGAGCTGGGAATCTTCTGATGTGGTCAGATTTGACCTGGAACCCCTCCTTCAAGGTCAAACAAGGACAACCAAACTTAAAAGTGCTTATAACTCACTTAGTATTGTCCTAGAGGCTTGCAATGTGAAACCAACTTATAGGAAATCATGAGCTGGGAATCTTCTGATGTGGTCAGATTTGACCTGGAACCCTCCTTCAAGTCAAACGAGGACAGCCAAACTTGAAGTGCTTATAACTTGCTTTTTGTTGGTCCTACAGGTTTGCAATGTGACACCAACTTATAGGAAATTATGGGCTGGGAATCTTTTGATGTGGTCAGATTTCTCCTTGGGCCCCTCGTTCAAGGTCAAACGATGGTTCACTGGCTTTGGCGAGTTGTCTTTCCGGTGGATACAAATTTACCTTGGTTCTCCAATGCATGAGTCTAGTTTGTTTATGAATTTAGTTGTAAATTATTATTTTGTATGTTAACCAGTCTTGTAAAAATTATTTTTATCATGTACAAAGCTCTTATCATTCTACAGTTTCCTAAAAATTTAATATATTTTAACAATTTTATTAATTCTCCAGTAGAAATAACTTAATGTCAACAAATTTTAAAACAGTTTGATGCTTTTAAATAAATATATCTTTATGGTGAATGAATAAGAATTGCCTGGATCAACAAGTAAATTAATTTGTAAAATCATTCTTAACCAGTCTAATGATGAGAGAGATCTTGGTGTAAATTTAAAAATAATTTACTCTTCATCCAAAGTTTTAAAGAATAATTAAAAGTGACTTAACTTGGCTGAAGATTATTGAATTTTATCAAAACACTTATATTTTGTATTCCTGTATTTAAATGATCTCAATTGGATCATTAGTCCAAGTGACCCAGGTGATCTTCCCCTCATAATTAAATATGGGTGACCTATTAGGGGTATTATTGTATTAGGGTGACTGTGATGTCACACCCCTGTGATGACATTATGGTTTAGGAGTTTGAAAGAACACTGTAGCACCAGTCTAGATTTTCTATTCTATTTCTTTATTAAAAACACAGGATATTCAGATAATGGTGTCTTTAAAATAAAACTGGTAGAAAATATGATTTTAATATTATTTCCTTAACAGAGATGGCATATTTGTGTCAGTGTTAAATGGCTTTACAAACTTCTATGGAGGCTTTGTTATCTTTGCTGTGATTGGCTTTCTGGCACAGCAGAGTGGTCAAACTGTTGAAGAAGTCGGGGCATCAGGTAACTCTGTAAATAATATCCCAGGGATACCAATGACACCTTACCAGTGTTGTAAACATTCTAAATACTTACCTTTAAGGGTATAACCTAAAATTTGTGTCTTTTGTTTGCAATTTATTATTACATTGACAGAGTTCTGGAGGTTCCATTGATAAAGATCTAATAGCCACCATTGACGTACCATGCATAAATCATTTATACGATAAACAACCCCTCTCTAATTATTACCTACAACACTTTAAATACAATGATTTCAAATTTTAATCTGGGCCATTCAAATGTTTCAAAATCTTACATAAATATTTACTATCTGTAGTTTTTTATAGTAAATTAGAAAACTGCAATAAATTTGCCTTCCATTTTTAATTTTGTTGGCATATTTTTTTTATGTTAAAAAGAGAGATGAAGAAATATGTAATGTTAGTTGTTTACTCAGTCCCAAGGCCCAAAGTGGAGGAAGTAAAGGTTGACAGTTGGTAAGTCATGGCTATTAACAAGACCGCAATGCGGAATAAAATTTTATTTTATTTTATATTATTAGTAATGTTAGTAATTTACATGTACAACTACACCTACATAACTAGAGTTGCAAGTGGTGACCTTGGAAAGAGGTCACCCAAAAATTGAACGTTTAAACTGCATTATAATTAATTGCAACTCATTACATTATATTAAATTTAACATTAGAGTCCAGCATGTATTTGTTTGTAAAAGTAAACACGCAGTACAGCACTAAGAATACACAAAATTGGTTATATTCATAAGATGCATCATAAGAAATTACTGAGTGAAATATATACAGAAATGCACGACTCAGCATAGTATAAGACATGTAATTAGAATCACTATTTCAATAAGAACTGTACAGCGAAGTTACACTTGAAATAAGCATGAGTACACATTACAGCAAGTTACTGGGTAGTACGTTAAACTCAGCAAATGTAATTTAAATCAATACTTCAAACAAATAAGATATGTACAGAAAGTTTGTAATTAAAACACATGTAAAAATAATTACATCACAGATAGTTCAACACAGAACTGATAAAACATAAAGCCCTCTTAAAGGGGTAGATACACATTGATAATGCACTCATTTCAATTTTTATGTCAGCTGCTCATGTAAGCACATTAAGTTAATAACCTCTTGTTAAGAGTTGTAAATACATACATAAGTGAGTTGAAAGATGTAAATAAATTGTAACTCACTAAAAGAATGCACCAAACACCCAAACTAAACAGGGTAGTGGTAGATAAGTATCATATACTCAAAAACAGAAGATAAAGCCAGCCTTATATATATTAGTTGGCAAACACTCTTCGAAATGTTTCAGCAACTCCATCTGCATTGGATGGGTCACTCACTATATAAGTGTACACTGAGTCCGAAGACCATGTACCATGGTCTTTAATTCTTTGCAAATCTATGTTCTGATTAAAGGCCAGTGTAGCCCCTGATCGTCTAAATGTGTGGAAATTGTGATATTCTGGATCTAGGCCCAGCCTGTGTAAGATTTTTTTCAAGTGTGACCGAGCTCTAACCTGGGTGATAGGGATGCGTTCTATGCAAAACAGAGGGTCATTATCTAAGGCTGGATAGATCTTCTGCATGCTAAGAAAGTTGGTAACTGGGCAAAGACTCTGATTATGCAATTGTGGAAGCAAAATAAATGAACCTTGGTTCGAAGCTTGCAATGTTTTACTCCATTTCACTAATACAATTATACTAGTATCATTAAGTAACACATCTCCCCTGCAAAGCTGTTTTTTAATGTCAAAAGAAAGCCGGGAAGAGGGAAGTAAATTTGATATTCTGAGAAAGCCAAAGAATGCAAATAAATACAATGTTTTAAACACTAGGGGATGTGGAAAAAGGTCACAAGATTTTATGATCAGGGTCATAGAGGATACATCAAAAATTCCTTTGAATTTAGGAGGATTCCTGATGGAGAGATTAACTGCTTTTAACATGTGTTTAACTTTGTCATGCTCAAAGACAGTAGCTGGAAGTTCGAACCACTTCAATTGAGCCTTGATGGCTGAGATATAATTAAGTATAGATACATGCTTAAGGCCATTATAGGCCAAAAATTCAATGAACATGAGTATTGTACTTAATTTCAAGCTCAGAATGTCAGTATTCACGAATTCACAAAAGGCCATGAAGGTTATGAACATACTTCTGTAGGATGTCCAAGTTTTAGGTCTGTAGGAATATGTTAATCTATGAGAAACTCTGGCCATCAAGGCAGAAGCTGAAGGTGAAGGATCTACAATAAAAAATACAATATCATATGTCATAATTAATTTGAAAAAATTCCTGGTTAATGCCATGCCAGATAGGATTTGCAACCAGACTATGAAGTTGGAGGTAGTTGTCTTTTATTTGTCCCCATCTGGACAGTATATCAGCAATATGATTTTGTTTGCCAGGTATGTGAATAACTGAAATTTCTATGTCAAATATGGCTGCTACCAGCCAGATGTTTCGAATCATGGCACCTAAGTGTTTGCATTTTGTATAGCCTTTGTTGCATACCATGACAACAGCCAGATTGTCTACTTTGAATACAACACGGTGATGGCGCCACAAATGACCCCAAACCCTAAGGGCCACAAGTATGTTCATCATTTCATATTGAGTTATATTGAATTCAGAATTCAATTGTAGTTCTTCAGGTATGGGAGTCGTATAAACCTTGTTACCCCAAACTCCCCCCATGCCTACCAGGCATGCATCTATTTCTATGGACTCGTGACACTCTGGATTCATGTGGTCATATGTGGTCAAACCATTAAATGTGGGCATAAACGCCTGAAACCAGGCTATGTCTCTCTTTACATTATTGTCTACTGTGATGTTATTGCTTGTGGATTCCCGTAGGGTATTCAACAATCTGTTAGTGAAATATCTACAAGATTTCACACATTTATGAATAAACATGATACTGCCTATGACTGATTGCAATTGCTTCTTTGTGATCGTCTTTTGGCTTTGTACATGATTACATTTTTCAATAATCTCTTGCTGTTTTTCATGTGAAATGAAAAGGGTTTTGCTATGAGTGTCAATCATAATGCCTAAACAATTACATAAATGGGTAGGGCGGACCAGCTTTTTGGAACTGATAGGAAAACCTAGCCTTTCCAGAAGGCCCAACAAAAAATTGCATTGATTGTCAGCATCAGCTTTTGAGGCACAACCAATCATATCATCTACGTAGGGGTGCATGCAATAGCCCTGTTGGGTCATAAGAAACCGGAAGAAGCTGGTTAATCGGGTCATGGCCATACTACCAGATCTGTGGCCAAATGGACAATATTGATCACTATAGTATAAACCTCTCCATTTTAAACATAAGAGGTTGAAGTCACTGGGGTCAATACGCAGCTGTCTGAAGGCCCTGGAAAGGTCAATTTTGTAAAGTACAGCATCCTCCCCTAACTTTCTTAAGGTCTCTGTAATATTATCGACAGTGGGATACTGTAATTTGTAAACTGTATCCAAATATATGTTGCTAGGGGTGAAGTAATTTATTGAATTTTCTATGGGCCAACTGAGATCAATAATTATGCGCCTGTTGTCACTATCTTGTTTGTCTCTTGACATGAAAGGGGAAATGTGAGTATCTTCGCCATATGGAGGGTTAGAGAAAGGACCAATTATGGCTCCATGAGTTAACTCTGTTTGTAAATAATTATCAACATGCTCAGGAAATTTCGTGGCAGAAGAATGATTTTCAAGGCCATCTTTGAGAAGTGTCTCTTGAGAATACGGAAAATCTAGAGGAAACCCATATTTGATAAAATGGGGGAGTTGCCAGTCCCAGTAGTCTTGAGCTAGTTTCTCAAATAGTTCAAAATTAATTTTAGAAGGAAGCAGTATGCGTGCATCCTGAAAATTGTATTTGCCAGTATTCCTAACAAACCTATGAATCGTTACTGGGTCATAATTCTTTTCAGTAATGACAATTTTTGGCTTCAAAGGAGGTTTGTGTTGAGCAAAAGCCAGATTGTTAATTGGTAAGAAACCTAACGCATTCTTTTGTTGCTTCAAGCATTGCTGTTTACTTTGTCATATAAAAAACCTGAACTGCGACATTTGTGTTGTTGTAATATTGTTAAATGTTTTTTATTGTTTTCGACTTTTAGTATTTATTTATTGTTTTTTTTACAAAAATGTATCATACAGTACAGTAATTACTGTATACAGGTATGACAAAGTTAAGTTGCACAAAAGACAACTCCAAAAATACTTCTTTGGCAAATGAAATTTATTCATACAATATTCGCAATGTCTTTTTTGTATTGAATCTGACAAACAATAGTCTATATCAGAGATTATAGGTATCAATGCAGTAATTACTTGTCTTTTTATAAACAGGAATTGCCCTTGGGTTCATAGTGTACCCTGAAGCACTTGCCAAGATGCCCTTGTCCCCTCTATGGGCAATCCTTTTCTTCACCATGATGTTAACTATTGGAATTGACAGTCAGGCAAGTTATCTTGTGTCTTTGAAATTGCTGGAAATTTCCAAAAATTTGTCTTTAGTTTAAAATAATAAAAAAAACAGCAAGTAGAAATTCTTTTATCACCCTGTAAGAGTACTATAATAAAAGGTTAATTAATTATATCCCCAGACGAAAGTCGGGGATAAATTGGATTCAGGTCCATCGCGCCGCCGCCGCCGCCGTAGAAATTTCCTTGTGGACGCGATAACTCAAAAACAAATTAATATTTTTTTTTCAAACACATGTTAAGGATGCCCAAAGGAAGATCCCTATTTTAAGGTGACCTTAAACTCCAAATAATAAAGAACTTATGGCCACCTTAAGGTCAGAAATTGCACTTTTGACCACTTAGAGCCCTCTAGGTCACAAACTATGAGGCGTATCTGGCTTAAATTTTACCTGAGAACACATTAATATATTCTTAGTACATGTGCCGAAAATCAAGACTTTAAGTTGAGGAGAAAATTGTGTTTGGGGCCCATAAAGACCCCACTTAGGACTTTTTTCCTACATTTTTAACATATTTTGCCCTATAATTTGGAAGTGGTAATTCTGTTGAGTCTCAAACTGCTCTAGGTGTAACTCTTACATGTAATCTTTGTCTGTGAAAAATTTAAAGGCTGTAGGTTTACCTGTTAGGCCGACTTGAGGTCTCAAAATTGCCCACAGAGACCCAATTTATGGACTTTTTGCCACCTTCAAGCACTGTAGCTTTCAAACAATGTCTCTCATCTAAGTGAAATATCATCTGAGAATATATCAATATGTTTTTCTTGTATGTACTCCAAAATTTAGGCCTTTAATAGACATTTAACCCATGTATGAGGACCATAAATCCCCACCCGAGTGACCCTTTTTAAACATTTTTCACATATTTTGCCCTGTAACTTGGAAATGGTAAGTCTGAGAAGTTTCAAACTGTATTAGATACATATTCTATGTATAATCTTAGTATGTGACAAATTTTAAGTCTGAAGCTTTAATTTGAAGGCCACATTGAGGTCTCTGACGGGCTCCCAAAGACCCAGTATTTGGACTTTTTGCCACCTTTAAGCCCTGTGACTGTTAAACTATGTGACTGATAGGGCTGAAATCTCATCTGGGAATACATTATTATGTTCTTTTTACATGTGCCAAAAATCATGGCTTCAAGTAGACATTTAAACTGTGTATGAGGACCATAAACACCCACCCGAGTGACCCTTTTAAGACATTTTTTACATATTTTGCTCTGTAACTTGGAAATGGTAAGTCTGAGAAGTTTCAAACTTTATTACATATATATTCTATGTATAATCTTAGTATGTGACAGATTATAAATCTGAAGCTTTAATTTGAAGGCCACATCGAGATCTCTAAAAGGCCCACAGAGACCCAATATTTGGACTTTTTACCACCTTTAAGCCCTGTGATGGTTAAACTATGTGATTGATGGAGCTGAAATCCCATCTGGGAATGCATTATTATGTCCTTTCTATATGTGCCGAAAATCAAGGCTTTTAGTAGACATTTAACCTGTGTATGAGGGCCATAAACACTCACCCAAGTGACCTTTTTTGACATTTTTTTCCGTATTTTGCCCTGTTATTTGGATATGCTTAGTGTGACAAGTCTTAAACTGTATTATATAAAATTTTTGTTTGCTATGTTTGTCCCCCAAAAAGTTTCAGCTCTGTAGTTTAATTGCTAAGGTCTCTTTAACAATTGTAAAATGCCCACAGAGACCCAGTTTATGGATATTATACCACTTTAAAGCCCTGTAACTGTCAAACTATGTGGGTCATAGAGCTGAAATCTTTGAATTTTTCAAAGGAAGTGCCTGTCTATTTAAATTTTTATTAATAATGTTATGCCTATCTTAGGCTTTTAAGTACTTATTTTTGTGTGTTATCTCTCTGCTTGCTGAGTTTTTAACTTTTTAAAATGAAACTGGTTAAACATATTCAAGTAGGCAAAATGGACACTGTTATTTTCTGGTGAGCTATAAGTCCAATATTAATGAAATTATAGCCTTATGTAGTAAAAATAGGGGATTTTTAACCCTCAACTAGCCCAGTTTTATTCAGTTTGCCTCAGTTAATTTTGACACAGTTCCTACAGTTACTAACTCATTTCAGTTGATAATCACATTCTTAAAATTCTCAATTCTGAATTATTATTATAAATCTGTTCTTGTGGTTTGATAATTTAGATTTAATTCTGGAGGTATATAATTTTCCTGTTGGACATTCCTTATTTATATATTTGATTTTATTTTAGTGATAAGATTGACTGAGCTTTTTGTATTTGATTACCCCTTTTGTTTGTTTACCATTTGTGCTGTAGCACTCTATCTCTTTGTAGTCCCACCCCCCATCCACCTCTGGGACCTCCAGCTCTTGAGTGACACTAAATAAACAAAGGTATTGAATGATATCACATGAGAAACAAAGAACCAGACTTTTCAGTGGGGTTGCAGATCTTCCGTAACAGTGAGAGAGGTGTGGAGAAGGGGAGAGGGGTGGGGTGGGGTTGGGAGATGGGGTTTGCTTCATTATCTAATAAGACAAAGGGGAGTCAGAACTGAGATTGTGTCACATATTTAGGTTGCATATTTATGGACCACAAATATAGGAATTGAGGAAATGAATAGCTGAAAAACAATGCAAATTCTAAAAATAATATAATAATAAAATAATACAAATAATATATAATTTTTAAATAATATTTTATTTGTGAACAAATATAGAAACAGATATGCACTTTTGGGATTATGAATCATTTAAATACTTTGAAAATAGGTTCAGAGTCACCCTTTGCAGGAAGATTGAAAAGTATGATGAGTTGAGTTAGAAATAATATTTTATTTGTCAACAAATATAGAAACAGATATGCTCTTTTGGGATTATTAATTTGGAATGGACATTCAATCATCAATCATTTAAATACTTTGAAAATAGGTTCAGAGTTATCATTGCAGGAAGATTGAAAATATGCTCTGTTGAGTTATGTATTCGACGTCTGGGGATACACCATCTTCCTTGGGAAGATATAAACTTAGTAGATTGATGTGCTGAAGTTCATCTAACTTTTCCCAATATTTATGGCATACAACAAATGGATTAAATAAAAAATTCCCGATCAAAACCTGTGGCGTGAGTGATGACCTGTCTGGGGATATGTTGGCGCCGAGTTGGCCCAATCTAGTTTGGTCTATTTGTGTTTACTGTATTTTATAGCTTGTGCTTATGTCAATACATATTTTCATCAATATACATCCATTTTATAGTACAAGAAGAAGCACGGAGAAGGCTTTTATAGTCAAGTAGTTAAAAGTTACCATGTGGAGCAGTTTGCATATTCTTTTACAAATTTGTACTTATGTGATATGATTTTTTTTTTGTTCTGAGCCTTTGAAATCTTTAAGTCTCAAGACAGTGGTAAATTTTTGTTCCATAAAGTATTTGTGTTATTTCAGTTTGGCATGTTTGAAACCATGATTACTACCTTTATTGATGCCTTTCCAAAATTGTTGAAAAAGAGAAAAAGCTTATTTGTTGCAATGGTTTGTGTCCTGGAAACTTTGATTGGAATAATTTTTTGCACAAAGGTCAGTGCTTGTTTTTCTTATCATTTTTATCCTTTCTTAGCCAATAGTTAAATGTGCTGATATTGGTGCTGAAGCTTTCAAATTTAAATACATGTTGCCGTTTGTTTATCAAATTTACACAAGAATATCCTCAAAACGATAAATTAAGTGATGTATGGCTATTACAAGCTTTTTCAGTTAAATTGATTATTTAAAGTCTTGCAAAAAATTTGCTGTTTTTTGTTTTACTTTTAGTTTGGTACATGTGTCTTCTCTACACCTTTGCTGACATCATATATCCTTTTGTCATTGCTGACAAAAAATAGTGCAGCTAGAATTGTTACAAATTCGAGTAAATACACTCGGATAACTCCGGTACTCAGGAAACTCCATTGGTTCCCTATTCAGTTTCGCTCAGAGTTCAAACTGGGTACCCTGGTGTACAAGTTTATTCATACTGGTTTCCCTAAATATTTTGCTCCACACCTATCCACATACCGCACTACTTACAATACTAGATGTAGTCAGAGTGTTGCCAATTTCCTTAATGTACCAAAATTTCAGCCTACAATTCACAAGTCCACTAAGCAGATTGGCTTCAGTTTTGCCTTTGATGCTCCCACTGTTTGGAATTCACTTCCTAAAGACATTCGTGCATCACCCACTATTGCCTCTTTTAGAAAGAAGCTCAACACCTATCTCTACACAATGGCATATCTTCCTTAGCTCATTTTCTCTTATGGCTTCTCCGTGGTGCTGACCTATTTCTGTTCCTGGACTTTGAATTTGCATATTGCTATTGTCTTGTTGCGCCTTAGAGTCCACTACTCAGTGGAGATTAAGTGCTATAAAAGTCGAATTAGAATTAGAATCATAATTAATAAATTTACACTTAATTAATACTGTAATGAACCCATACATATCGGTGAATATATCACTGTTTTTGTTCTGGAAGACATTTTGACACTGTCAATTCATATTGGGATGAATGAATCATAGGAAACATACACATTTTGTCCAAATATTCACTTGTATTGACCTCAAATCATATTTCTGTGACCAGTAACATTACCAGTCTGATCATGTTACATCTACAGAAAAAAGTCAGGGATATACTGGTTTCACATCTTTTGCGTTGCCTTTGTATGTTTTGACTTGTGTGCACAAAAACTCATGAACACTTCACAGATTACATTCAAACTTAGCCCACATATGTATTAGGGTCAGGAAGGAACCATATTTTAAGGTAACCTTAAACTCCAATAATAAAGAAGTTATGGTGATCTTAAGGTCAGAAATATTCCTGTGGCCACTTAATCCCCTCTAGGTCACAAACTATGTGGCTCATCTGGCTAAAATTTTACATATTATATGTTGAGGTTAAAATTGTGTTCTAAGACTATGTGGTTCATCCACCTACAATCTGCTGTGGGAGTATATTAATATATTCTTTTTACATATACCAAAAATCAAGACTTTAAGTTGACATTTAACCTGTGTATGAGGCCCATAACCACCCCACCTGGAGGACTTTTTCTGCATTTTTCACATATTTGCCTTGTAACTTAAAAATGGCAAGTCTGACCAGACTCAAACTGTAGCAGACATATCTTCTGCAAGCAATTGTTGTTTGTGGGAAATTTGACTTCTGTAATTTAATTTTAAGGTCATCTTAAGGTTTCTAAAAGTGGCCACAGGACCAACTTTATGACCTTTTTCCCACTTTAAGCCTTGTAACTAATATCTTATCTGATAATATATTAATGTTTCTTTTTCTATTAGCCAAAAATCAAGGCTTTAAGTCGACATTTAACCTGTGTATGACACTCATAAAGACCCCACCTGGAGAACTTTTGTTTTTGCTTTTTTTCTCAAATTCTGCTTTGTAACATGGAAATGGAAAGTCTTGCCAGCCTTAACTGTTCTAAATATAACTAATGTATGTGATCTGTTTCTGTGGAAACTTTTAGTTCTGTATTTTAAATTTTAAGGTCACCTTAAGGTCTAAAAGAACGTCCATGAGGACCAATTGTATGGATTTTTGTCACTTTAAGCCCTGTACCTTGCAAACTGTATTGGCTCACCCACCTAATATCTAAACCTGAGAATATATTAATCTGTTATTTTTTACGTGTGCCAAAATCAAGGCTTTTAAGTGGACATTTAAACTGTGTATGTGGTACATAAAACCCCACACAGGCTTACACAATATCGGTCTGAAGCATTAGTAGGAACCTGGAATTCTTGTGAAAAAGAATTGTTTCTTCACCAAGATTACAACATTTGGCACAGAGGAATTTATCATTTTGCCTATGTATTTCATCTGAGTACTCTTTCTTCCAATAAGGATACAAAAGGTTTTTATATATTTTATCGATCCTTAAAAATCTGGGTAAAAATTAGAAAAAATGTGGTTCTAAATCACAACTGAATTTCTGGATGAATATCCTGATTCGATGAAATATGAACCATATTTTGATTTATACCGACAGATCAGTCTATATTTACAGATTCATTGCAATATGATTTGACCATTTTTGATATACAATTGATTTAAATTAATTTATTTGAGTTAAACTTTACCTTAAGTAAAAGATACATACATACACTAAATGTACTATGCACTAAAAAAGGTAACACAATTTTTTACTTTAAATATGAGGCTTGAGATTCCAGCCCAGTTCCTCAGAGATTGCAAGGATTGTTCTTACCACTACACCACTGAGCTCCTATTTTAGGGAGGAAGCCAGTTTAAATTCTGATGATACATATTAGTGTAAAGATACCTAAGGTCCAGCAGCTAATGAAAAAAGGCATAAACTAAGGCTGTCTGATACACTCTTGGTCTGAATTCACAAAAGACCAAAACTCAGCACAATTTGAGCTAAAAGTTGGGTCAGGATCAAGGTTTCTATGCAAATTTTTGGCCTAATTTTTCACATAACTTGACCAAGCCATTTAGATACTTTACATATTGGATTAAATTTTCTGTACTTGATCCAAAATATCAGTTTTACTTTGAGAATACTGATTTAGACCAAAGAATAGCTAATCTATTTTCTGTGAATACAATGTAATTGATATTACTATTGAGTCATAGGGAAAGTCCAGTTTGGTACGGAGTAAGAGATTAATAACAATCACAAGTACAGTCACTGCTTTATTTATGCACTAATTATGTAAGGATTCTTTTACTGCATAGCTGAGGCAGTAACTGGACGAGTGTCAGTTCTTTATTATTCCCATTAAAAAGACTGGCCCACCTGTTTTCACTTCAGTCTTTTTTCCTGTAAACAGAGAATCTATTACATTTGCCATATTTTAATGTTTTGAAGGCTTAATTAAGACATTTGTCAAAAATTGATCTAAAAATTGAACTGGGCAGTAATTATGCGATAAATGCATTCCCAAAAGTGGAAGAGTTGTTTTAAATATTTTTAGATCAATTTTTGACAAATGTCTTAATTAATCATTCACTGCACAGAGATAATGTTATGTTCACTGTGCTCTTCTGGTCTTTATAATATCTTCTTGATGCAAATGTATCTTATGTTAATAAGGCGATTTAATTTTGTTTTGTTTTTAGGCTGGGTTCTACATCTTCCAGTTCTTGGACTGGTATATAGGAGTCTTTTCCTTGCTGCTCATATCATTACTAGAATGTGTGGTCATATCATGGATATATGGTAATATTGATTTGAATTTTCGATGAAAAAAACAGGTCTATATTTCTTACATGATTGATGATACAATTATAAGTCTTGCTAAATGTACACATTTACTAAATTAAATCAGACCTTTATATCTAAAGATTTATAACAGTTTGCAGACAGCATAATTATGTTAGTTAAGAGTTGATAGAAACTAATATTTTGCTGAAATATATTCCATGTATTCAGTGTATGTAGTCATTAGTAAATATTTTTCAAAGATATTAGATTTGAATATTTATTGGCAAATTGTTTCCTCCATTTTTCTGTTGGATTTTGTGGACATTGTTTTACATAGAATACTGAGTTGTGACCGGTGATAAAACAGTGGAATTTCTATCTGACAATTTAGGGAGATGTATAGAGTAAGAAATCTAAAATTCGCCACATATCTGAAATTCGCCACATGTGAAAATACTAATAAAATAAATGAATTGTGGTGAGATTTGTGGACGGTATAATAAATTAAGGCTTTTTGAACTGAAAAATACCAATTTTTAGACAAAAACATCATTTTCTTCATAAAATTAACTAAGGTTTTAGAGGTGGCGAATTTTAGATTCCTTGCGAATTTTAGATTTCTTACTCTAATATATTTCTTTTGGATAACAGAAGGCTTCATAAAATAGCTGAGGTAATTAAGTATCCTGTAACACTCAAAGATTCATTTTGGGAGAAATTAACTAGTTAATAAAATTAACTATTAAAATAGAAATTTAGATTATAGATATTATATTGTAATTGACATCACTGACATACATAACTGTGTCATTATGTCACCTTGCGACAGGTGGTGACAGATTCTTCTGTGACATTTCTCTGATGCTTGGGAACAGGCCAAGTATTTGGTGGAAAATATGCTGGAGTTTTCTGACACCATTTATTTTACTGGTATTAACTTTATAAACATCATTTGAAAGGCATTTCAACGAAGCTTCTACTCTTTTTTGTTCAATTTAAATCATTGTAGAAATCAGGTGGAGAAATCTCATGTTAAAAGTTTCATATTCACCAGTCCCCCTATATACATGTATAGCACACCCTTTTTTTGGGCATTTTTTTCTTAAAAAATGGTCTTATGTTATCTATTGCTTATACAAAATGGTGGATTATAAAAGTAAAGCATTCCTCATTAAAATAAACCAACATTTATCACTCTTAAAGATAAACACTATGATACTGGTGCTACTCACTTGTAAAATATTGCCTTCTTCATTCAGGATATATTTTATTTTATTATCCACCACGCGACGTATTTGCCCTAAATACGGGGAAATACAGACCGGGATGTATTTTTTTTGTATACACCGGCGCCCCGGTACTATGGATAATGAGTGTGAATAACTTCCGGTTTTTCAACAATATCTCGGAAAGTATGCAACTTACAAATATATATAATATATCATTAGAAAGGTGTTATTGTAGCGCTTCTGCTGATGTATGTTGCATAAAAATCAATGCAGAAATGACTGAGATATTGCAAGTTAAAGATTGAAGTTTTTACATTCAGTGTTGCTCATGCTTTTTGACAGTCTGTTTCACGTTTTCTCATTAACTATTCGTATTATTTGACCCATAAATCACACAAAATGGTGGATAATAAAAGTAAAACACCCCTCATCAGACATATACAGAAAGAAATATATCACTCATGAAGATTAACAATATAATACTCGTGCTACGCACTCGTATAATATTGTTATCTTCATTTGTGATATATTTTTTCTGTATATGTCATTCGGGAAGTTTTCCTCTCTGTGTTTATAGATAGTGTGGATCTATAACTTTGTGCAGTTTGGTGTACCATATTACTATGACTATAAGTACCCAGATTACACAACAGTGATTGGATGGATGATAGCTCTGGTGTCTGCTGTACCCATTCCTTATTTCATCATCAAAGAAGTTCTTCTACAGGAGGGCACACTCAAACAGGTTTGAATGTAAACTGTACTACTCTGTATGCTTTCTTAAAACAGTTTTTAATACCATCTGTATTTGTCTGTATGTATTCTCAAAACAAGATCAAAGGCCGAGTTACTTACATGTATATCATCTTAAAACAGGTTGTTCTTAATTCTTATAAAACACACCATAAAAAATTCTCTTATTATTTCTTATGAAATATAGAATATATATATATATTTATAGGATCTTGGTATATTCCTTCAATGTGAGGGATATTAACGTTACATTGAATCCTCTTATGTGGCTTATAAGCAAATCAAATCAGAGATAAAGAGAAGCAAGATATTATTCTGGGTCTAAAATTAAATTAAAAATCATGGAGAATGGGTCATTTTTCATCCAGAATAAGCCAAGATTTTTTTGGCTAAAATTTTAGAAGTCAGAGCCCATATTTTAGAATTTACACAATTAGCTGTAATAAATCTTCCATTTTTCCAACAACCATCATTACCCATAGGATCTGGTGTTACTTAAGCCTAACTTCCACTTACAGGAAAAAAGTACTGTCATTTACTTATGTTGGGACCTTAAAGTTATTTCAAACCATATGTTAATTTGGTTCATAGTTAGTCTAGGTGTACTTCTATAGAGTCTACTGTTGTAGTAAATGATGAATTTTAGAGAAATTTAGGAAATGTGTCCTTAAACACAAATATTCAGGTGAGAGACATTTGGACGATAGAAGTTTTATTTTTCAGAGGTTCTTCAAAGCTTTACAACCATGTCATTCCTGGGGCCCTGGTGATCTGACAGTGGACTATGAATGCAGACTTATGCAGAAAGACAATAATTTGAAATTGGTAGACTCAAGTCCGGAGTGCTGAATTCCAGCAGCAAAAATGTATTTTAATGTTTTCAATGAAAGAATGTGTAACCTTGCTTTTAGAGAGAGAAAGTTGCCACTGGTATGAACCCCTAACATTGATAAACACAAAATATACTTGATGGGTATTCTGCAACCAATTAGATGAATAGCCTAAAAGCAGGAGTCACCAATTTGATAAAAGAATACATTTTGACCATTCATATTGAATATTGACCATTCAGAATGCCTACAGATATGCTTAAGAGATTAGAATTAGTTTGACGGTTGGTACCTTTTCAGCTGATGTAGTCTAGCTGGGAGGGGTCACAACTCACCACTGAAAATGTACCTATATTTATCAGTATCTATTATCATATGGAATGGCTTAATGCTGACAGACCTTTATTTGTTAAAAGTCAATGTACCGCACAGCTTTCATTTTCTTGTAGCAGATGTTTTATCACCACAGAAGGTATGAAAGTTTTTGTTATTTTTACAAGTTTATTCTCCCTTTTTGTTAATTTTTTCCATAGTCATGTCTTACAGGATACAATTCAAATTTTTTTTCTGCACAAAATAGACAAGAGAAATACAACTCATTGGGAAGAATCCAACTTCTTTTTTTGCTATACAACATAAAATGACAATACCTTGTATACATATACATATCACTTTTATTAATTAGACCCAATAAAAATTTTAATTAAAATTTTAAAGTTGATTTCATTTGCTCAGTACTGGATCTCAAGTGTAATTAATCAATTACTTAATTGTTTATCAGAACACCCATCTGTTCTTTGTAGCACTTCTCTCTAACTTTAAAATTGTGTCCATTTTTTTAGTTAAAATCTCCACATGTAAAGTATTTTGTTGCATAAATATAATGTTTTACAATGGTTATAACATGGTATATCAAAACTATAAACTTATCTTCTTTCTCTCCTGCAAGTACATTCTCATCAATTAAAACATTTTATGTTAAAAATAACTCTTTAAAATGATAAAAAAAACCTCTAAAACAACACAATTATACAATACTTTTTTGCCAGTACTAAAATACAGCAATTATTTGAAATATAATACAAAGAAACTTTTTTTTTCTATATTTTCATTCAAGAAATGGCAACTACATATAAGTAACAACATCATCAATGACAAGAAATATAATAAAGGTATTTATTTGTTTGAATAGCCTTCGGTAACAAACTTACTGAAAATTTCCCATTTTAATTTCTACTGCATACCTGAAATTAATAAAATGGCACAAACCCGATCATCACAAGCAATTTTTGTTTCTAATTCAGAACTTCTTAAAGTTTACACTGGACTCCGTAGTTTGATAAGAGACCTTACAAACCTAATTCATCTTTATTAAATTATTTTCAAGTTTTTGACAAAATATTTAGGCATGGTTTGACATAGTGTCAGTCATTTTCTTGAGACACAGAATTAAGTTGTTAAAGACAGTTATTTCAATTAATACTGACTGTTACAAAAACAGGAGCACAGTTAGTATTGATTAACATTACTTGTTTTGATTATTTCCAATTGAACAGGAGCTTAACTCTGAAATACTAACTTTACAACATAACACTGAATTTTAGTACAGAGTTACAACACATCAAATAGTTCAAGTAAACTCACACCATTTAATAATATGCACATTTTGATATGAAATTCTAAATGTATCCATGTATCACTGGTTTGTTACATCAACTATTTCCTTGAGAAGGTAATTGTTCAGATAGAGATGATATATTGACTGAATGAAATAGAACCTTGAATTAATCATATCTTGAGAGTATTGATAGTTAGGTCCTCAGTGGCCTAGTGGTTAGCAAGTTTGGCATCTTATTGCAGTCACCTCTGAGTGGGTTGGACTCCCACAGGTGACAATGCTGGGGACCTGTCCAAATATGACCATTGCTGTTGAATGGCACATTAAACCCAACCTTTTACTTTTGCAAACATCACTTTCTGTCTTAGAGTAAAATTCACCTATCAGGAAAATCCACTTCTATTTCCTTCTCTTGTGAGGAAATGCACTATATCCCAGTCAAAATACAGGCGGTATTGCCTAGGTTTATAGGAATTCTGTTGAACGCCTAATTCCTATAATTACTGGCACACTTCAGTCTGTGAACTTGAGAATCGATCATTTTCTCAGATTTACCTGTTAATAGACACAAGAGTTTTGAAATGTTCAAAAGTTCTGCCTGTGGGATTTTCAGGGTTTGTGGATACCTATGAGTGTAGGAAATGCCACCTGTAGTGAGACTGGGCTATTGTACATTTTATGACTTTTGTGACAACATTAGGCCCCTGAGCTGTTATTTCAAGCGATATCATTTCAGTAAAATGAGTATTACCACAAATGTAACTATTGATTTACATGAGGTTATATAGGCAATGCTTCTCAAAACAATATTTATTTAAAGATATTTTTATGTATTTGTACCTCTATATATACTCATTCTGGTGAATTTAAAGCTTCATGTCTTATAATTTTTCCAAGATATAATTATCTACAATACAATGTACAATATATGTGATAATGTTTTTATCTCACAAATAAAAGCAAATAATAGTAATAATAATAATAATAATAGTAGGATTTATACAGCGCAAAATTGATACAAATCCTCTAATGCGCTTGAGACCAAGAAGGGAGAGTCCAGGGACAGGCATGGGTCGACAACTAAAAAGCGCCCGCCAGGGTATGACTAAGGTGGGGGGTAAGCCAGCCTAAACAAGTAGTCTATTGTTTGCTGAGATCTGACAGTCTGTGGCAGCTTGTTCCATTCAGCTGGTGCAGCTACTGCAAAGCCACGCCTGCCTATGTGCTTCTTAGGGCGGGTTGAGGAGATAGATAGCCTGTTGCCGCGAGTGAGACTGCTCGATCTTATTAAAGCTGAGAGATACGGTGGCTGTGAAAGATTAATACCCTTGAATACCAAAAGATTATACTTAAACAGGATGCAATGTTGAATTGGGAGCCAGTGGAGTTTTTTCAAAAAGGGTGTAACATGACTCATTTTGTCAAGTCTGAAGATGATGCGGCAAAGAGCATTCTGGACTCTCTGTAGTTTGGCTATGTTGGACTTGCTTACCCCATACAGTAGAGAGTTAAAGTAGTCTAGACGACTACTGACCATAGCATTTGCCAGAAGTATTGCTGTCTCAACTCCAAGGAATTTGCGAATTCGTCGCAAATCACGAAGATGATAGTAACATGCTCTGCAAACCTTGGCAACATGATTGTCAAAGGAGTTGTCTGAGTTGAAAATAACACCCAGATTTTTTACTTCCACCGAGGGAGAGATATTGTTTTGAAGGAGTGGAACAGGGAAATTTGGTGCAAGCGACTCTCTGATAGCTTTTTGACCTATTATGATAAATTCAGTTTTTTCTGGGTTTAGTTTTAGTTTGACACCGTCCATCCACTCCTGTACAGACTTGAGACACTCGGTCAGCTCTTCCATGCTAGAGTCAAAATTCCAGGAATCAACTGCTAGGTAGATCTGGGTGTCATCGGCATACAGGTGATGAGTAACATTGAATTTTGAAATAACTTGACTGAGGGGACTAGTGTAGAGGGTGAAAAGGAGAGGACCCAGTACAGAGCCTTGGGGGACTCTGAAAGGGAGAATTACGGCCTCAGAGAAACTATCACCTATTTTAATTTTTTGTTTACGGTTTGAAAGATATGATTTGATCCATGACAAAACAGTACCATCTAGACCAAACCAGTCATGCATTCAAATACACTATATCATAACACATACAGTATACCAAACAGTTGACTTATAAAATATTTTAACTATATCCTATATTATATAAATAACAGAACACGTTTTACAACATATATAATTTAAATATGTACAATTAACATTGTTGTCCACATGTTGATCTAATTATATCGACATGAGAGGTGTCATTTTATATTTACAGCCTCAACGTCCGATAAACTTGCGCTGTATGAAAGCTCTCGGTCTTAATTTCCATACCTGCTATGATTTCTTCAAATTATTTATACAGTTACAACTTCAATGTGCACACTATAGTTAAATTTTAAGCTAAAATTTCAAAGTGCACCCTACACATAGAAGCATCTAGACTGTTCCATGCTAAATTAGAAGTGAGATTTCAAATACACTAGTATCATAACACATACAGTATACCAATAATATCAACAATTCTAATAGTGTACACAAATTAACAATTGAGTTATTTAAATTAATACAACTCTATCGCAAAACAGTAACATAACCTACAAAAATAGCATCAGAGATGCCCATACCCCACAGCCTGGGGAAATAGTTTACAACACCATGAGATATAGAAGTAGTGAAACAGTACAAAGACCGGGATACTTTTAGAACAGTCTCAGTTATATAAAGGTCCAAATAATGTTTCAGTAAAGAAAATAAAGTCTAAGATAAAGAAAATGTATGTAAAGAAAAGTATTAAAACAAGGCAATTCAATAGCAAGATGAAAGCATTAATCAGTAAACTAAAAATTATGAAGCTGTCAAATTTATTAACAGGAGAACAGCTATCAATAGAAATACCACAATTATGTAAAAGTACATATAATAGTCCATAATCCATATATCTTTGTTATTAGAGAAACAATGTCAAATATGGCAGGTGGACACACTTTGGCAGAGTCAAAGTTAAGGGTCACACTATGAGGCACATCTACACCCCTAACCAATATCTCTACCAACTGTCAACCTTCTACATGTTATGGAATCCAAGAAATAGCACAGGCAAGATTTTAAAACTCATGGTCACTATGACAAGGTCAAAGGTCAAATCAAGGTCACACCATGGCATTGCACACCTACACCCCCAAACCAATGTTCTTACCAAGTATCAACTTCCGACACCTTACTGAATTAAAGAGCCCAGACAAGATTTGAAAACTCAAGGTCAGTACTGCAAGGTCAAATTAAGGTCACACCATGATGATGCACACCTACAACCCCAAACCAATGTCCATACCAAGTATCAACTTCCTACACCTTACGCTTTTCCAGGATATAGCCCGGGCAAGATTTTATAGGTCAAGGTCACTATGGCAAGGTCAATGGTCAAATTAAGGTCACACCATGATGTTGCACACCTACACCCCCAAACCAATGTCCATACCAAGTATCAACTTCCGGCACCTTACGGTTTCCGAAATATAGCCCAGACAAGATTTTATAGGTCAAGGTCACTATGGAAAGGTCAATGGTCAAATCAAGGTCACACCATGATGTTGCACACTTACAACCCCTAACCAATGTCCCTACCAAGTATCAACTTCCTACACCTTACAATTTCAGAGTTACAGCCCAGACAAGATTTTAAAACTCAAGGTCACTACGGCAAGGTCAAAGGTCAAATCAATGTCACACAATGATGTTGCACACCTACAACTCACCTACAACAAATGCCCCTACCAAGTATCAACTTCCTACACCTTATGGTCTCTAAGATATAGCCCGGACAAGATTTTATAGGTCAAGGTCACTACAACAAGTGCATAGGTTAAATCAAGGTCACACCATGATGTTGCACACCTACAACCCCCAAACAATGTCACTACCAAGTATCAACTTCCTGCACCTTACGATTTCCGAGATATAGTCCAGACAAGATTTTATAGGTCAAGGTCACTACGGCAAGGTCAAAGGTCAAATCAAGGCCACACTATGACGTTGCACACCTATACCCCCTAACCAATGTCCTTACTAAGTATTAACATCCTGCATCTTACGGTTTCCGAGATATAGCCCGGACAAGATTTTCAAACTCAAGGTCACTATGGCAAGGTCAAAGGTCATATCAAGGTCCCACCATGACGATGCATACTTACACCCTAACCAATGTCCCTACCAAGTATCAAATTCCTACACTTTACCGTTTCTGAGATACAGCCTGGACAATCTTTTTCACGCTACCTGCCCACCCGACTGACCGCCCACCCACTCGCCCATCCGGATGCCATGGGTGAAATTCCTCAAAGATGAGCAGGAATTTCATGAAATTACTAAAATATAAATAATCATTTATTTTATCTCTTATTCGAGCCAAATATTTAAAAATTAACCAAACTCTCTCTACTTTAAAGAGCCAATTACATCAAAGTTTGGTTATTTTATACAATTTTACCTGTCATGACACACAAATAAACAGTTAACATTTCATAATGTATGAATAATACATTATGCGTTACTTGGTACACTGACAAAACTAATTTAATGGACATTAAATCATTTCAATGAGGTTCATGGAATGAAAATTCATAAAATTCAACTATATATGATTATGGATATGGTTTGCCTTAGCTTAATTTGACAAGTAGCAATGTCCACTTGATAGACTCTGCTGAGAACTCAATAAACATGGTTGAAATGTATGGAGGATAATTAGTTTCTATACCTCAGGCTTATAATGTTACAAGACCAAAGTCAAAAACATTACAAATATACCAACTGGCTGTTATCTGTATTCTTGTACTTACAATATATTGCACACAAATTAACAACAGAGTTATCTAAATCCATACATTTCTTTAACAAAACTGTAACATAACTAACAATAACTTATATTGCAATATGTGTTTATACATAGAAATATACTCAAGTTGGGCATAACCAGAGTATTACACAGCTTTGAAGAAATTTTATCAAATCACAATCCGTCTTATTTTTTTTCTCTATAATGCAGTAACTTTCAAACTACAGCAATGTTGTCACCCTTTTCCTTTGGCTGTGTAGGATCATCCTTACTGATAGAACATCATGTACATTTAAATTGTGACTATTCATTTAAAACTAAAGACCAGTCAACATTAAACTCCAGATTGAAACCAGCATGAAAGGTATATTAAAACAGTGATAGATATACATAGAGACTTAACATTTAAGTGAGACTGAATATAACTGAACATCTTTCAGTAGAATGCTGTTGAATAGAATCCTTAAATTTTGTTGTACTTGCAGTATACTCAGGTGCCTTGAGATTTACTTGCAGTAGTAATATTTATAAACTACTGCATGGCAGACTGTACATGCAGTCTGTATATGTGTTGTACTTTTTTGTTGTATTTGCCCTGTTCTTCTTCTTCATCATGATGCCATATTTCATTTACCTTAATCATCTTGGAAAACTGACTGTTCAGGGGCATCCATGTCTAAAGGATGATCATTGCGATGTTCTATCTCTACTCGTGTTAATGTCCCTGTAGAGCTGCTCGTGGTAGACCCAGTGATCTTTTTCTTTGCCATAAGTGTGTTGCCGTCCCCTGTTTGTTTATGGGCACTCTTAGCTCCACCTACTTCAGATGGTCCTATGGACTTTTTCTGCAAGGGCTCTGAAGCTTCTTTCACTTGCTGGATCTTTTCTGTGATATTTTGAGACCTAAAAGTAAAGGGTTTGTATATCAGTGCAAAAACAACGGCTAAAACCCAAAGGTTGAAGTTGGAGTTTTGTGCCACTTTTAATAGCTAAGGTCAGAACAGGCCTACATATTTTCATGAGCTAGATTTGAACCTATGTCAGGTGCAAGTAATCAAATGCCAAACATATCCAGTGCTTGATATCTAAATTGTCTGCTATGCTTCACACAGTGTAAAAACTCCAGTTATTATTCCTCACTAGGGATTATTGTCTAATGCATATAGTGGACATTCTGTATCCAGACACCTTATAGAGGCACTGCTGTAAATGCTTTAGTAACAGTTATATGGTTTGTTTGATTGTAAACTGTAGCAATATTTCAACAGTGGGATTCCTCTCACCCTATGTACAAGTTCCCGGAAAATAACCACACACATGCTGTACAGAAGAGGAACATATCGAGTCATTGGAATATGAAATCTTTGTGAGACTTCATTGAAAAACATTGCATATGGAATTTTGTTTGATTCTATGATTTTCACTAAATTTTTTATGTTCATGTTTCATAAAAAAAAAGCCGTAAATTGAAAACAGCTTCCAGTGAGATGAATAAGGTTCCAGAATTGTTATAGTGCTTAGAGCTGGCTGTTGAACTTTGACTTTTATAGTTCCTAAAGATCAAGTGGCTCACACCATTGAAATGTGTGAAATCTAAATTTCATGTCTGCTCATCCAGACCATCTTCTGCTCTTACTAAAGGTAAAGCATGTGCTGGCTGGAGATTCCAGATACCCTGAACTTGCTGTTTTTTTGCTGATGTACTGAAAGTTCAACTGGGATTCGCATTACTGAATCAAGTGGGATGTGGATGGCCACTGAGGAAGATTTTTCTCTTCCTGGTTAAATGACAGTTCAATCTTTTGATCCAGGGATATCAACCATGAAATCACATGGCACCACAGGATCAATCACACTGTTCAAATTATGTGTTGATTGCACCATTTTTGCACCATGCTTGTAGCAGTTTTAATAGGTTTCAGTTTCAGTAATTTACCTGTTACTTGCACATAGTTACTTCTCATATTTCCAAGATTTGTTGGGTGAAGGAAGTATGCTCGCTTTTCATCACATGTGTAGCCCCAGTGAACTTGTTTCTCTTTTGACCACTTTGTTCAGATTTTTTTTGTGTTACTTATGTCTCCTGTACTATCTTTATTTATGTAGGAAGTTTTTATTTACTGTAACTGCAGTGTTACTACATACACAATCATTTACTTAATAATTGCTATTCTTATGAAACATTTTCTCTAAGACCATACTAAGAGGACTTTCAATTTTACCCGACATATTACGTAGCTGATATTAACTGATCTAAAACCTTGTCAGATGAGAAAACTTGTCTGTCAATGCAGTTACCAAAATCATGTCCAATCCTCAGCAATGATTTTGATATCTAAATCCATTGGACTACCTTGAAATCATTATCTATAAGTGTCACCTCTTCAACTGTGGCATACTGTTGTTTGAAATTAGTGTATTATGACTGGCACCTTTGCAACAATTATAACTATGCACATGGTCGATGCCCCTATCAGTAGCAAAAAGGTACTTTTTCAACTTTTCAATGAATTTTCTTCAAGTAACAAGTTTTAGAAACTATGATCATTTGGTTTTAAGATTATATTTGTGGCTTAACTCAAACAATCACATAAAACCATTTTCTGCTATTGGGAGTCATTTTAGTTTTACTGGTTATCTTTCTGATTTATTTCTATGTAAGTACCAATAGTACAGCACACACTTCAAGAATAAGAAAAGATTTTTTAACTTTTGAAAAAAAAATTAAAAAAAAAAAAAATTTATTATGCTCTTTATCATACTTTCATAGCTTTACATTAACATAACAAGAATTCAGTAGAATTGTACTGTGTCACCAGCTTTGGTTAAAGACTGAAGCGGATGAAATTCGAAAGGACAAAAATTATGCTGGATTGACAAAAATATTTGGCTGACTGGCAGTATTTTTGAAGATCCAGACCATTTTTCAGAAGGATTGAGGCACGGTGAAACCCCACCTTGTTGAAAAATATAACCTAGACCCAATGTACAGGTTATGACAAAGCACACAGGCAGGCAGCCAATCAAACACACAAAGTTATCACTTACCAAGATTTCACTAGATGTCAGCAGTCAGCAGAAAATTCAATAAAATATCATTTTGGGAACCTACTGTTAAACTGCTAGTCATATGACCATACAAGTTAATGCATTGTGCAAGATGGGTCCTGTCTTGTCTGCCTCCTCTCTTCATTGAGGAAAGAAGGACGTATATTTGTTCACCTCCTCTCTTCATGGAGGAAAGAAGGACTTATATTTGTCCACCATTTTGTGGGACAGCAAACGAGCAAGATCATTGTCTAATATTGTGGAGTATTAGATCACTTTACCACACAGGTCTTCTTCAGGACTTTTTATATCCACAACCTAGAAACAGAAAAAAATGTTGCAATGGCAACACTTGCTGCCAGATATTGCTGAAAAGCTAACCAGCTCCTATTCATGCAGGGGTTTGTAATACAAAAACCCACAAAAATACAAGTCCAAGAAACAGAAAAAAGTGTTGCCATGCTGCCAAAAAACTAATCAGTTCCAATCTGTGCAGGGGTATGGAAAGCAAAGAACCCATAAAAATATTTGTAAGTCCAAGAAAGAAATAAAAAAGTGTTGCTGAAAAGCTAATCAGCTCCAGTTTGTGCAGGGGTATGGGAAGCAAAGAGAGACCGGGGTATGGAAAGCAAAACCCCATAAAAATATTCATGAGTCCAAGAAACAGGAAAAACTGTTGCCATGGCATGGTTACATCCACAACTTGAAAAATTCCAGTTTTTGAAATACTATGGAAAAATTGCCAAACTTAAAGTGAACATAATTCTGTTATTACTTGGAGTTTAAGGTCACCTTATTGTATGGCACTTACCTACGGCTAGTTACATATACATGCAAAATCTGAATGAAATTTCTCAAGTTATTTCCAGTGTACATGGAAAAAGAAAAAATGTAAACGGGACATAAGTTTTTTATATGTGAAACTTCAGGGTCACCTTAAAATAGGGCACACCTTTAAAACTAGTTACAACCACATGCCAAATTTGAATTGTATCCTTCAGGCTATTTTTGAGATACTGTCCAGAAACAAAAACAAGCAATCAGTGCCCATGAACGGGCTCTGTGTCAGCTGACTGTGTGTTTTGAGTTTGAGAGTAGAAGTGAAAGAAGTTTTTGAGTTACAACTGATTTACTCAACAGAGAGCTCAAAGTAGCTTTTGCTCAGCTATGCAATGAGTTAAAGGGCTGCAAATTTACTGTGGTATAGCTGACTCAAAAGTAGGTTAATAACACATTTAAAGAAAATACTATAAATTAATGCAATAGTTATCAAGTTACAACTGATTTACTCAACAGTGAGAACCTGAATGTAGCTATTGCACTGCTATGCAATGAGAAACAGATCTGTAATTTCAGTATGTTACAGGTGACTGAAAAGTGGGTGAATAATATATTTAAAGAAAACACTCTAAATGTAATAGTTTTCAAGTTACAACTGATTTACTCAACAAAGAGAACCTAACAGTAGCTTTTGCTCAGCTATGCCATGAGCTACAGGTCTACAATTTTACTATGTTATAGCTGACCCATAAGTAGGTGATTTACATATATTAACAAAACTCTCTAAATGCCACAGTTTTCGAGTTACAACTGATTTGCTCAACAGTGAGAACCTCAAAGTAGCTATTGCTCCAATTTGCAATGAGCTACAGGTCTGCAATTTTACTATGTCATAGCTGACCCAAAAGTAGGTGAACAACATATTTAAACAAAATACTGTAAATGCAATAGTTTTCAAGTTACAACTGATTTATGCAACAGTGAGAACGTGAAAATAGCTATTGCTCAGCTATGTAATGAGCTACAGGTCTGTAATTTCACTATGTTATAGCTGACCCAAAAGTAGGTGAACAACATATTTAGACAAAACACTGTACATGGAATAGTTTTCAAGTTACAACTAATTTACTCAACAGTGAGAAGCTAAAAATAGCTATTGCTCAGCTATGTAATGAGCTACAGGTCTGCAATTTCACTATGTTATAGTCCATCAACAATTAGGTGAATAACATATTTAAAGAAAGTACTCTAAATGCAAGAGTTTTCAAGTTACAACTGATTTACTCAACAATAAGTACCTCAAAGTAGCTATTGCTCAGCTATACCATGGCCAAAGGTCTGCAATTTCACCATCTTATAGCTGACCCAAAAGGAGATGAACAACATATTTAAACAAAATACTGTAAATGCAATAGTTTTCGAATTACAACTGATTTACTCAACAGTGATAACCTCAAAGTAGCTATTACTCAGCTATGCAATGAGCTACAGGTCTGAAATTTTACTATGTTGTAGCTGACCCAGAAGTAGCTGAATAACATATACAAAATTCTGTATATGCAATAATTTTCAAGTTTTAGGTGATTTTACTCATTACGGGAGGTACTGAAAAATCAGAAAGTAGCTATTACTCACTTAGCTATTGGGATAGACACTCAAGTTACTCACCATGTTGTAGCTATGGAAAAAGTAGCTAAATAACATATTTTAACAAAATGCTCTAAATGCAATACTTTTCAAGTTATAAGTGATTTAGTATACAATTTCATGAATTTTAATGCAATGAAAATTATTTTAAAAATTCATAAAAAAACTAGAAATAGGCCGCCCTGTTGATAGTAGATGCGAATAGAAACAGGATAGCATAGAAGAACACACATTATCATGTGTAATGTCCACCCATGAACCTTTTGCCCAAATTGTACAGTAGTCTTACAAGACCCTGTTTCATTTGTAAAATATATCAATGATGCTTAAATATTTGATAGTGTAGATGTAATTTATTTCAGCTTCATGCCTTTTTGCATTGGTTGGGTTGAAAATTTTGACGAAATCACTCTATCTTGCACGGTTAAGAAGATAGAAGCCAATTCCTGTTTTTCTATTTTTGGCAAAAATTTGAAAATTCAAAATGGCCGCCATTATTGGGAAAAGGAAATTTTTTTGAAAATTGCCAAGAGTACATTTCTTAGATACCCTATGGGTCGAAAATTTCAACAAAATAACTCTATTTTGCACGGTTAAGGCCAGTTTGTGTTTTTCCATTTTGGGCAAAAATTCGAAAATTCAAAATGGCTGCCATTTTTGGGGAGGGGAAAATTTTTTGAAAATTGCAAAGATTACATTCCTTAGATACCCTGTGGGTTGAAAATTTCGACGAAATCGCTCTATCTCGCATGGTTAAGGAGATAGAAGCAAATTTGTGTTTTGCCATTTTTGGCAAAAATTTGAAAATTCAAAATGGCCGCCATTTTAGGGGAGGGGAAAATTTTTTAGAAATTACCAAGAGTACAATGCTCAGATACCCTGTGGGTCGAAAATTTTGACGAAATCACTCTATCTGGCACGGTTAAGGAGATAGAAGCAAATTTGTGTTTTGCCATTTTTGGCAAAAATTCGAAAATTCAAAATGGCCGCCATTTTTGGGGAGGGGAAAATTTTTGGAAAATTGCAAAGATTGCATTCCTTAGATACCCTGTGGGTCGAAAATTTCGACGAAATCGCTCTATCTCGCACGGTTAAGGAGATAGAAGCAAATTTGTGTTTTGCCATTTTTGGCAAAAATTCGAAAATTCAAAATGGCCGCCATTTTTGGGGAGGGGAAAATTTTTTGAAAATTGCAAATATTACATTCCTTAGATACCCTGTGGGTCGAAAATTTCGATGAAATCGCTCTATCTCGCACGGTTAAGGAGATAGAAGCAAATTTGTGTTTTGCCATTTTTGGCAAAAATTCGAAAATTCAAAATGGCCGCCATTTTTGGGGAGGGGAAAATTTTTGGAAAATTGCAAAGATTGCATTCCTTAGATACCCTGTGGGTCGAAAATTTCGACGAAATCGCTCTATCTCGCACGGTTAAGGAGATAGAAGCAAATTTGTGTTTTGCAATTTTTGGCAAAAATTCGAAAATTCAAAATGGCCGCCATTTTTGGGGAGGGGAAAATTTTTTGAAAATTGCAAAGATTACATTCCTTAGATACCCTGTGGGTCGAAAATTTCGACGAAATCGCTCTATCTCGCACGGTTAAGGAGATAGAAGCAAATTTGTGTTTTGCCATTTTTGGCAAAAATTCGAAAATTCAAAATGGCCGCCATTTTTGGGGAGGGGAAAATATTTTGAAAATTGCAAAGATTGCATTGCTTAGATACCCTGTGCGTCTAAAATTTTGCCGAAATCGCTCTATCTCGCACGGTTAAGGAGATAGAAGCAAATTAGTGTTTTGCCATTTTTGGCAAAAATTCGAAAATTCAAAATGGCCGCCATTTTTGGGGAGGGGAAAATTTTTGGAAAATTGCAAAGATTGCATTCCTTAGATCCCCTGTGGATCGAAAATTTTGCCGAAATCGCTCTATCTCGCACGGTTAAGGAGATAGAAGCAAATTTGTGTTTTGCCATTTTTGGCAAAAATTCGAAAATTCAAAATGGCCGCCATTTTTGGGGAGGGGAAATTTGTTTGAAAATTGCAAATATTACATTCCTTAGATACCCTGTGGGTCGAAAATTTCGACGAAATCGCTCTATCTCGCACGGTTAAGGAGATAGAAGCAAATTTGTGTTTTGCCATTTTTGGCAAAAATTCGAAAATTCAAAATGGCCGCCATTTTTGGGGAGGGGAAAATTTTTGGAAAATTGCAAAGATTGCATTCCTTAGATACCCTGTGGGTCGAAAATTTCGACGAAATCGCTCTATCTCGCACGGTTAAGGAGATAGAAGCAAATTTGTGTTTTGCCATTTTTGGCAAAAATTCGAAAATTCAAAATGGCCGCCATTTTTGGGGAGGGGAAAATTTTTTGAAAATTGCAAATATTACATTCCTTAGATACCCTGTGGGTCGAAAATTTCGACGAAATCGCTCTATCTCGCACGGTTAAGGAGATAGAAGCAAATTTGTGTTTTGCCATTTTTGGCAAAAATTCAAAATGGCCGCCATTTTTGGGGAGGGGAAAATATTTTGAAAATTGCAAAGATTGCATTGCTTAGATACCCTGTGTGTCGAAAATTTTGCCGAAATCGCTCTATCTCGCACGGTTAAGGAGATAGAAGCAAATTAGTGTTTTGCCATTTTTGGCAAAAATTCGAAAATTCAAAATGGCCGCCATTTTTGGGGAGGGGAAAATTTTTGGAAAATTGCAAAGATTGCATTCCTTAGATCCCCTGTGGGTCGAAAATTTTGCCGAAATCGCTCTATCTCGCACGGTTAAGGAGATAGAAGCAAATTTGTGTTTTGCCATTTTTGGCAAAAATTCGAAAATTCAAAATGGCCGCCATTTTTGGGGAGGGGAAATTTTTTTGAAAATTGCAAATATTACATTCCTTAGATACCCTGTGGGTCGAAAATTTCGACGAAATCGCTCTATCTCGCACGGTTAAGGAGATAGAAGCAAATTTGTGTTTTGCCATTTTTGGCAAAAATTCGAAAATTCAAAATGGCCGCCATTTTTGGGGAGGGGAAAATTTTTGGAAAATTGCAAATATTACATTCCTTAGATACCCTGTGGGTCGAAAATTTCGACGAAATCGCTCTATCTCGCACGGTTAAGGAGATAGAAGCAAATTTGTGTTTTGCCATTTTTGGCAAAAATTCGAAAATTCAAAATGGCCGCCATTTTTGGGGAGGGGAAAATTTTTTGAAAATTGCAAAGAGTACACTCCTCAGATACCCTGCGGGTCGAAAATTTTGCCGAAATCGCTCTATCTCGCACGGTTAAGGAGATAGAAGCAAATTACTCAAAAGTAGTACTGAAAATACACAATGAAGTACCTAAATGGCTATTACTCATGTACTGACAAAGCTATCAGTCCCAAATGCAATACCAAGCGAGCTATGGACATAACAATCTTGTATTCAAAATTGTAGTAAAATATCTTTAATTATTTTGGCTTAAATGCACGGAAACCAATGGGTACTGAAAATAGCTGTACTTAAGTATTACTCAGTAAGCAAAAGAGGTACAACAGCCAAAAGCAATCCCAAGCAAGCTACTGACCCAATAAGCCTGCATACCAAATTTGGTGACAATAGCTCTAATACTTTTCCTTTAAATGAGCGGAAACCATGCGTGACGCCGGACATCGGACGCCGGACGCCGGACATCGGACATCGGACGGCGAAAAAAGCAAAAATAATATATCCACCCCCCAGGGGGGTGGACATAATAATTGAGAAAGATCCAGACCTGATACTAACACAATGTAATTTACTAGTGGCCTAGTACATATATGCAAAATAAGAACAAAATCCCTACAATAGTCAATGAGAAAATAAGTGTTTTAGTGCATGATTTCATGAATTTTATTGCATTAAAAATTATTTTAAAAAATCAATAAATAAAAAAATTAAGACAGATCCAGGTCTAATACTCACAGAAGGTAATCTACTAGTGGCCTAGTACATATATGTAAGATATGAGAAAAATCCCTGCAACAGTCAATGAGAAAATTGTGATAAAGTGTTGAAATTTTCACATTTTGGGTGGGGGTACCTGACTTGTAATGGCTCTGGAGAACAGACGAACAAACAGATCTGCATGCCTTGAACAATTTTTCATCCTCAATAGTTAAGGTATCTTTAAAAAAAAACCAGCATGTCTCTGGGTCTTGTAGTTTAGGAGGAGAAGTTGTTTATGCGGACGTGTACGCATATGTGTACGCCGCAGAGTGACAACATAAAAACTTAAACTCAATATAAGTATCTTACAAGTGTGAGTTTATGGTCACCAAACTATACAGCACACCCTGAGGAGCAGTTACATCCACATGCCAAATTCGAACTAAATCTGACGAGGTATTTTTGAGATACTGTCCGGAATACAAAGTGTGACAATGACAAACTCCGTCAACAAACGACAACGCCACAAAATGAGATGACGAAGCAATCCCTATATGCCACACAGTATAAATGCTGGTGACACAAAAAAACAGGACATATCAATCAAATTACCTAAGTAACTTCATTTTTTAAATATTTCATTTATGTCAAATTAGGATTTTCATGACCATTATTTGTCACCTGTAGATATGCTTCAGCGACAGATGATTGCTTGTTTAATTAAGTAGTGTGTTCACAGCTATTATTGGTTAACATTGGGAAAATGTTAGGAAAACACTAAGACTACAGTTTCATTCCCGTTAAAATTCTTTAGTTGTAAGTGTATCTCTCTGACCTGATCTCCTTGGTAATCCAGTTGTTATAGGCAGGCTGCATCCTTGCTGGTGAGGTTTCTATCCCCTCTGAGTACTTATTGAGCCCTTCCTTGAGGCTTGTGTTTTTATGAATCTGTGTTGGCACAGAGATTGCTGTGTTAGGTGTGGGTGCAGTAGCAGTTTTCTTCAACAGCCAGAAAGTCACCATTTCTCCCTTTCCCTAAAAATATGAAAAAAAACTTTTACAGGTTAAATATTAAGGGTGTAACACAGGAATAACCCCCCAACAAACTGTGGTATACACAGAATTTTACCATGGTCTGAGGTAATAAGCCCCGAAGGCAAAGTCCTGAGGCGTTTGTTGCCTCAAATCAAGGTAAAATTCTGTGTATACCATGCTTTGGAGGTTGTTATTGCTATTCTAACATGATACAAATTAATTAATTGTAAAATTAATTTAGTTAACTTAAAGGAATAAAACAACTTTTCCTTGAATAAAAAGGCAGAAATCCATGGCTATTCCTTCCTGCTTACATAGCCCCACTGTCAGATTCTAATGTGCTATTTGTTGTAAAATCTCTTAAAACCCTAATATTCCAGTCGAATATTTCTATCTTAACATGACATTTTTTTCACATTATATAAACTATTATTTAACACATTTAGATGACCAAAAACAAGCTGTTTCATCTATTTCACTCTGTAGTCATGACAGCCATAATGAGTAATCATTTAAATGTACAAGGTTATGCTAATTTTACCAGTGAAATATTTTCTTGATTAGCCAATCAGAATCAGGGACACAGCCTTATCATGTTAGAATATCAATTTTATCAGTTTATTTAGTGGACTTATCAGATATGGTCAGAAGTAAAATAGCACAATATAACAAAGGGGCAGGGCCAATGAAATGGTCAATTGAAAACAGCCTTTTTCAACACTGCAACCTATTTTTAAAATTTCAAAATTTCTGTGAATTTTGTTTGTGTATTCACAGCGTTTTGCACATATTTTGATGAATTCTCCATTTCTAATCATGCATCATTACTGTAGCGACCCGAGCTAAATACTATAATCAATGGCAAAATGGCACAGATAAATTAAAAACAGTTCTGAACAAATTTCCTTTACTACGTCAAACAGTTTAAACAAACCAAAACATGAATTAACAGATTAATCAAGAGAAAATATAATATAACTCCAATTAATTCAACATTTCCAAAACCTAACCCCAAAGAATATCCCTCACCAGCCAAATAAATCCCCACCTGAAACATCTTTAATACCAATTCATAGTGTCAAAATTCCATCTAAAATATTATTTCCCCAAACCAAGCATTAAAACTACTAAAACTGGTAACCTTAACTAAGCTTAAAACAGAACATAGTTGTTCAGTTACCTCTCCATGGCTGACAAAGTGTTCAGAGCTTAAAGGCAAGAACAGTTTGTTCAGTAAAAAGTCAACCCAGAATGTGGCCACTGCAATCCCTTATATACGCAAAAAGTCCCCAAATGGGGAACTATTCATTTTTTGTGTCAGCACTTTTGACCCTAATCATGCATCATTACTGTAGCGACCCGAGCTAAATACTATAATCAATGGCAAAATGGCACAGATAAATTAAAAACAGTTCTGAACAAATTTCCTTTACTACGTCAAACAGTTTAAACAAACCAAAACTAGTTCCCTGATTTGTTTATAAAAACTAGACCCAAAATACCAGGATGGTAAACAAGGTCAAACATGGCTACCAAAACATGCGAGTTCCCCAAACACCAAGAAAGATCAAATTCCCACAACATTTAAGGTTAGTAAAACAAATGTTTAATACCATTAAACAACAACCAAACCACAAGAAACCCTTTAATTATAACAAAACCCTGAATATCGCCCGTGATTCCCGTAAACTCAAGATATTCACCATGACCCAAAATATTGTAATATTGTAATAGTCATCGTCGTTAAATTACTTACCTTTACATACACCTTGCCACGTTTTTCAAAAACATATGCATCAGATCTTTTGAGGAGGTTGTGTGTGGCTGAACTGACATGGATTTTATCAGCTGTAAAAAGTAAGTGACTGTGCCATTGTTTGGGTTTGATAATTTTTTTTCAGTTTAATAAAATGAAGAAAGAGAGAAATCAAGACTTTGGAAGTGACACACACACACATAATGCTGCTATTATAATTCAAATTAATCTATTTAATTACAACTAGCTCAATAGAAAACAAGAATTGTAAAAAAACAGAACTCTTTATTTTTTCAAATCTGGAATATTTTACGTAGATATGAAGACATAAATAAAGTAAATAAGTCAAGCTTTGGCACATTTTCAGGAGAATGAACCCTCTTTGGATGTGCTATTAATGTAGAGAGTAATTATCAAATGGAAGAGTAATGGTGAACAAATAGGAGAAAAACCAAGGCGCTCTACAGGCATCAGAAAGTGCAATAAGAATGCCTATCTATCACATATTTTGTCAACTGTCAGTTTGTTGGGAAGTCTAGAATATATAGAAGAAACACTTGTACATGTTAATCAGAAAACTTCCTTTTTAACATACTATAAAACGTGAATTCTACACTCATATCATCATAAATTTATAATGATGAATTGGCATAGATAAACAAGCATATTTTTTTGTAATTTGTATAATTATTAAAATCTTGATTCTTTTCAAGATTTTTGGCTTGTAAGATGAGTATCTGAAAGTTGATGCTTTGTGTGTGAGTCCATTAAACATTTTTATGTTTATCATGAATGGCTTTAAGTTAACCTTGTGTGTAGTTAACACAGTCCACAGACTAGTAATGAACTGAGGCGTTTGCAAATATAGTGGGAGATTGTGTCCCTCAGAGTGTAGTGTTTTGGAACAAATACCAGTTATGTACCAGCTGTAACTTGGCAGTGTAAGTAAATTATTGTCCAGTCTAGGTTGATGCCTGTATAATAAACAGAGGCAGTTTAGACAATGGTGTGGTCTATATTGTCTAGTTCAATTGTGTTTTGATTCTAATGGTGAACAAATACTTGGGAAGACTGATGGTACAAAATTAGTTCATGTTTCACCTTGTTTATTATTCACTTATTTATTATAGAGACATAGAATATGCGGATGTAAGACATTTCATACCATAACATGTCGTACCGGGAATTTTCGTACCTGGACATTTCGTACCCTGCCCAGGACATTTCATACCAATAATTTAAAAATTGAAAATGCTTTAATTATTGAATTGTATTGATATTTTGAAGCGCTTTATTCTAATAGTGTAACTCTTCAAGTTAAAGTATAGTGTGATTCACTGGAATATAAAACACCCAAGATATATTAAAATTGAACAAAAATTTTTCAAAAGAAATACAAAATAGTTAACTCTATTCATTGGGGAGAGTAGAAATTAACAGGTTTCTGATAAAAGATAGGGGTTAGATTTCAAGTCCATTATCTACTGTGGTGTTATAGTGTTTAAATTAAAGAGGACTTAAACTTCAGATGCATTTCAGATTTTCAAAACTTTGACAATATTCATCACGAAATAAAGCAAATAAAATGTGTCTTGCAAGGCACAGAATCCCTAATATTCTTTTGTCAATAGATTAGTGGATATTGTTTAAAACTATTGCATTTTACTACATGATTTTTTTGTTTGACTAGAATGACAAGTTTTACTTGGATATGTTTATTTTAAAATTGCAGATGTTTTATAATGAAACAATAGAAGTGGCAAACTCTATCACTCTGTTTGAAGGTTTGTAATAAATAATCAGGGGATTAATTGTTAATGGAGTCAAGTGTCTATGACAACAGGATTCCCAATTATTGTACTGACTGTAGCTTCTAAGCAAAAGAAAATGACTGGACAGGTTGTGAATAAAACCCATTTTTCAAATAAATAATACAAAATTAAATCATCTTTGTAATGATATTTTCTCCTCTAGAATAACTACATTAATAAATATATAAAATGCCAATAATATGTTTTGTAGTACATATATTAAAGGAAAAAATTGATCTAAAATTATGGACAACCCAGAGATTCAGACCCCATAAAACACCATATAAAATTACAAAAAAAAAGACATATTTCACAAGGTTAAAATAAAAAGTTTTTATTAGTATATATTATTTTTAAATTACCTTCATAGCATGTAGCATTTGTTAGAGCTAAAAAATTGTAATTTTTATAGATTGGGTATGAAATGTCCGGTACGAATTGTCCCAGTACAAAATGTCCGGGTACGAAATGTCTGTACCCCAGAATATGCAATAACAATTTCTATGTAAAAATACTGACAGCTAGGAGTACTAGTAAACTTCATAATCACATTATAAGTACATATGGTGGAATAATATTCACAAATGTATATGAAATCTATATAATCCTTTCTTGTAGGTCAGGGTAAGAAATTTAAACCCCTTCTTTAGCCGTTTTTACACACCAATGATATCATGCATATGTGTGTCAATCAGATAATGAAGTTGGAAGTAATATGACATACCTTGCACAGATAATTTGATTGTTGCTGTTGTAAAATAAATTTTATTGCAAAAAATTGTCCAACTTTTATCAGATTTGCACATAGAATACACCAGAGAAGTTCTTAATTATTTTTCAATTTTTTCACCATTTTTATTGCTGCAAGAAGGCTTATATCTGAGCTTATCTAGACTTTTCTCAAGTCCTCTTGTCTCGGGTATTACATAAGGAATGAATGACTTTTTTTTCCAGAATGTGGTACTTACAAAAGTATTTCATCAGACAGTAGTATTCCCACCCACCAGGTGGATTCATAATGAGTCTATGTATGTCAGATTTGGTGGAATAAGAAATACAAAGACTTGGAGCAAGTCTAGAGAGTATCAGACCAGATCACTTCTCTTAGAGTCGCTATATTATAACTGTGTTTGATATAAGAAATATCGTTTTTTTCCCCAAAATATGGCCTGGGCATTAATTATTTTCAAATGGCATCAGACCAGGCATTAAATTGAATCAGGCATTCTTTTGAAATACAAAAAACAGTGTTATAAATTGTAAACAGTGTGCTTGGTACCAGGCGTTAATTTAAACAAGGCGTTTATTTGAATCTGGGTGTTATTTTGGAAATTTACGGTACTAATTCCCTTGCTTGCCCAGCATTGTTTTGCTGTCTCACCTGCTCCATTACTTTCCATTCTAGAGGTTGTATTTACTGTGTCCCCAAATACACAGAAGCGACTCATACGATTGCCAACAACCCCAGCCATGGCTGAACCTGTGGAGAAAAATGGGAAGAAGTTCTGCTGAATTAACATTTGTAGATATAACCATCAACATAACTAAGATCTGTGAAGAAAAGCTGATGAATTGTGCATAGTACAAGCCCTGTTATTCAAATATACTAGAACAGTAATATTCTCTTGGATAATAGAAGGTACATGAAATAGAAAATTTTAATTTAAAACAGCAGGGAAAGACAAATTTGAGCCAGCAGAAATTAGTAAAGGCAGAGATAAAGAA
Source organism: Sabellastarte sp. h YS-2021 (assembly GCA_964017235.1). NCBI lineage: Eukaryota > Metazoa > Annelida > Polychaeta > Sabellida > Sabellidae > Sabellastarte > Sabellastarte sp. h YS-2021. Next base: position 80,759,326 of record OZ024932.1, on the reverse strand, counting down.
AGCATGGGAAATCAAGTGAACTGCAGTGCAGCAGCATCCTATAAAGCTTTAGATTGATATTGTCTTCAAGCATTACCTGAATGAATACCAATGCGAATCTTGAGCTTTGTTCCTGGCAGTGAGAGGGATTCAATGGTACCACAAGACTGTATGATATCCAGAGCCAGGTCTGCTATCTCAAAAGCATGCTTACGCCCATTTGGTTTGGGAAGGCCTGAAAGTTACAAGGATTATATCAATTAAGGAAAGAATGAATAAATAAATGAACCAATCAAGGGACAAATACTAGGGTTTTTTCCCATTTGACTACTCTTCTCAGTGTGCAGAGTATAGCCCCATTTCCATAGATGCATGATCCGGCATGTGGTATATGGCATGCGATATGCGGCTATTTTAACTTTGCAATAAAAATGTAAAAGGTGTTTCTATATGTGCGTGTGTGGTATGCAGAAACTGTACTTATACTTCATGCGGAACCCATCAGGTTTCACGTACTTTGAATAGCCGTATGCCGCATGGGAAAATCAATATACTGACGTGATTTTTAGTGAGTCCTGTTTTCAGGGAATCATTGTGTACTAAGACAATCAGTGGGGGGAAATTTAGTTGAGGCAAAATCAACGTACACCTAAGGCAGGACCTTGCATGAGGACTGAAGCAACTGGAAAAAGCCTGAACCTTGTCAATTATGTCTGTACATATAGAAACACTATAACCGGATGCTGGATCCACATGCTGGATCCGCATACCAGATCCTGGATCAGCACATATGGAAAAGGGGCTTAAAGCTGAACTTTCCTATAAAGGATAAAAGAATCAATCAATTAATTCATTCTTCACCATATAAGTCAATTAATAAATAAGCCTGTGCAGTATTATGGTTTTCTTAAGAAGTAAGAGGTGAAAAAGACTTTACTTAAGAAAGAAGCATCTACATGAGAATGTAAAGTGTGGCTTTAAATGCTCATTTACTTACACAAAATATACAAGTAATTATTAGACAATATTTCAAATAAAAAGGCTGAATGCATTTGCTATAACTGAAAGTTGGCCAGATACAAAGATAATGTGGTAATTTGTGTCCTCCTCAGAAACAACCACATTACCAGATCCAGTGTACAATGTGGAGAAGTAGCAGTCATCTCACACTAGTCTCTCAAAGTATCACACCAGTCCTATGTCAATTGTAAGTCTCTTGAAGATTTTACTAATTTGCTTAAAATCAGGAGTAAAGCTGCTAGACTTGTGGTCTTCAATAGGCCTCCTCCATCACAGAAAATCTAGCTGGACTCGGAGAGTGCAGACCTCCGCCAAGGGAGCTCAATTCCTGGACTGTCATCAAAATTCACCCTAAAATTAACTGGCTATAACTTCCTTTAAAAAAGCCTGGATCCAGATGATCCAGACAGTGGTCTAGATCACTCCCAAAATCTAATCACTTGTTCCTTGTTCCATTTGGAACATTTCCTGAAAATTTCATCAAAATCCGTCAATAAGTTTTTGAGTTATCTTGTTCACAAATGCACAAACAAACTCACAAACCCACAAACAAACCCAGGCGAAAACATAACCTCCTTGGCAGAGGTAATTAAACACTCAAGTAGATATTTTATGAAACTCTGTCAAACATCACAGCAAGCATACTTCTGTACAATCCACTTTTCACCTAAAGTTCCATGGTTTTATGATAAAATTGCAGCTGCCTGTACAGAGTGGTGAATGTGTGTGGTCTTAAAGTCCTCAAATGTTTTTAGTGATACTTTGCTTAAATACTATTAAAACAAAAGGTTAACACACTTCCCCGGACTCTCCCCTTTACCTGATGAAACCATGTATTGGTCACTGATAGTTTCCACTTTGTAAACATCGTACTTCTCAATCTTCATGTCAAATAGCATGTACAGCTCTTCCAGCACATTCATCACTTGGATGGGAGAACTCTCAATAGACAATCTGTAACACACAGAGATATGAAATTCATCAGAGTAACTCAAATTCACAAGTGAGAAAGGTACATTCTAAAACTCGGACTTCTGTCCAACTTGGACTTTTACTTGGCCAAAGCGACGATGGGGGCGGGGGGAGCGGCGATTTTCTAGAAATATTTTATAAACTAACAGAGATCCCAATGTGGAGTGTTACACCCAATATTCAGCATATGCTTTTGAAGAAATATGAGGCTCCAGAAGGGGGCTTTCTAACAGTACTTTATAAATAAAAATATCTCCTGGCCATCGCCGCCCCACACCCCCTCCCCATTTCCAAGTTGGTCAGGAAAGCCATCGCCGCATGCTACATTATTGTTATTGAGAAAACGTGAGGCTCCAAGTGGGGGTTTTCTTGCATTATTTTATGCCGACCATCCAGGACATTATTGTCATTAAAGAAATATGAGGTTCCAGCTGGGGGATTTTCTAGAAATATTTTATAAACTAACAGAGATCCCAACGTGGAGTGTTACACCCAATATTCAGCATATGCTTTTGAAGAAATATGAGGCTCCAGAAGGGGGCTTTCCAACAGTACTTTATAAATAAAATACCTCCTGGCCATTGGCCCCCCCACTCCATCGCCGCTATTGCCGCATTACTTGGACTGTCGCCGCTATCGCCGCTGGCCATCTACCCCTCCTCATTTCTTCTCAATTAAAATTAACGTCACCGCTATCAGTCCGAGCGGCGATGGAATCGCCGCTTTTGTCCAACTTTTAGGAAGTGCCAGTGAGAAAACCTGTTTCTAATTCCTTAACCTATGGGAAATTTCTGAGTCATCTGTGATTTCTGTGAATGCATTAGACACCCAAACTCTATATGTGATTACTTTGTCTTACTTTTATTATAGGTAATTTTATTTTTTCTTACTCTAATACTCTGTCATAGGATTTTGACTAGCTTTATTTACCTTGCTCAATATAATGGTGAGAAAAAGATAATAAAATTACCATGAGGATAAGGGTTGACCTAATCAGGGCTTCATTGTACACTCCACCTGCTATCTACTTTTATGTTTTGCATGATAAAATAAAATCCTCCTTGGGCATATTACACTTAGTGTCCCCAGTCTTAATCAAAGCTGAGCCATTTTTTAATGTCAAATCCGTGTAAATAAGTCTTGGCTTAAAAAAACCCTGCAGATACTTTTTTACTTGTCAATTTTACAAAAATTCTATATAACCAAATGTGAAAAATCAAAAGCCAGAATCCAAGTAATCTTAAATTTGAGTTTGAATTTTGACTTAAACACTTTTGTTTACTTAGCACACCCAGATGTTTGGAATAATAAGTTTGAAATATTTGTAATGCTCACTTGGCAAAATTGTCTATGCTGCTAAAGAAGAGAGTGACATTTTTGTAGTATTTGGCAGTGACACTTTCATTGTTCTTCAACTGAATCACCACTTCTTTGGGAAGCATCTAAAAGACAGAAAATAAATAAATAATTATATTAATAATAAATAGCCAGCCACTGCAGGTAACTACAGTCCCAGCAGGTGTAATTTAAACAGCAAGCTGGCATTTGGAAATATCCTGAAAATTTGACAATTTTTGGTCTAGGGGTTTGGTTTGTAGAGCACCGACTAAAAACAAATAATAAATATGTCCCAGTTGTTGCTGAGTCTTGCAGAAACCTTTTATTATCCGGAGTTCTTCTGGTGATGAATATGTTCTGGAAATTTTGTCAAAATATGTGCAGAGGATTGATTTGTAGTGAACCCACAAACGTCATGTCTCCCATAACCTGGACAGTGCTGGTGACAAATTTAATCTCATCCCACTAAATGCTGTGATTGTCAACTTGGGTTAATTAAAGTATGAATATAATGTAATTTGAAAAATATATGAAAAATAAGAGAATACACAAAAAATAAAGAATCAAAGCAGACCAGAGTATGTGTTGCATTTTGATCTAATTTAATCTAATGTGGACTTTTATAGCACTTAATCTCCATCAATTGACAGACTCTCAGGTGCAACTGAAGGAAACCAATATGAATTATCATAAGTCCAATAACATAGCCAGGCCATACCAAGAAGACACGGGGGTGACATGAAGGCTATGGTGGATAGGCTTTTGTAAACAGGTTTGAGCCTTTTCCTGAAGGAGGCAATAAATGAAGCAGTGCGTACATCATTAGGATTCATTCCAAATCTTGGGAGCATCAAAAGTAAAATTATGGCTGTTTGACTGACTTGTACAGTGAGGATTGGAAAGGAGGAACTGTCAGATATGGATGATTCCAGTGACTATGCCTGGTACTGTAGGAGCAACTGCTAAGAGACAAGGATGGCCCAAAATAGCTAGGAGAGTTTTGAACTTGTAAGAAATGTGTTATTCACTACAGTGTTTAGAATTTGAGATGGGAGGGTACCCTCTGTAAGTAAGATCAAATCGTCAAAATTTGTATTTGGAGGGATGAGAGGCCTAATATATTTACACAACTCATAAATGTGTAAATAACTTCCAATAAATCAAGAAAGTAGAGGGGGGTTTCCTCACTTGCAAATTTCACAGAATGGCTTTTTAAAAATTTCTTGCTTTAAGACTCCGAGGCTAATACATTTTATCGACATGTAAATTTATGTTTCCACTCATGCTATTACACATTTTATTATGGAGTGAACTTCTAATGTCCCAATCACTAAACAGTTGGTATTTTTAAGGTAAGGTAGATGGGTGTATATATTTAGAAATATTTACCTGCAGTAAAAGGATATCAGTTTTCATCTTTTCTCTATCCAGTTCCTTGTTCTGCCCGACAAGCATTAAGGCATAGTACTGGATATCATTGATCTGGCTGAAGATGCTGTATATCTGAATATAAAGAGAAGGTAAACATTATCAACTTGAAATAAGACTGGTGACTTTGATAAACTCACTGGTGGATCTGTATGGAATAATTTAGGTTCAATGTTGCTGTCAACCCATTGCATAAATCAGATCACATTGGGTAGTTAAAGGCAAGGAGTGGAAATGTGTATGTGACCCAGGGTCAGCTTAATGGAAATTCCTGGATTTATTTGTTGTTTTACATCACGTTCAACAGCCAGGGTCATATTGTGACGGGTAGTTTACAGGTGGAGGAAACCAGTGCATACAGCACTGTAAACCACTGGGCATCGGCAAGTAGCTACCAACTTTCCAACATGAAGCGCCCGGCCTGAGATTCGAACTGGCAGCCTCAGAGGTTGGAGGTGAGAACTCTAACCACTACACCACCGAGCCCCCGGAAATTCCTGGAAGCCCAAGCTATAATGGTTTCAATATGAATTATGGTATGGCAACAAATAAAAGCAGAAATATCCCACAAAGATCAGAGTTAAGCTAATAATAATATTTCTAGGTTCAGAATAAACAATATACACATGTACATATCTTCAAAAAGTACCATTCCTTTCTCAGTTTGTGTTCCCCACTCATATTATTATATTTGTTGTACAGATAAACAGGCACAACAAATGACAATATGCAATAATAGAGAGGTTGCGAACAACATTTTATTGAAAACGTAGCATAAAAACGCAACATAAATTAAAACAAGATCCGGCGGAGATCAACGTGGCAAGGCTCTTTTTAACGTGAAAAACGTAACGGCTGGCACTTTTAACGCTATGACATGACGTTCAGCACAAAAATCACTGATGTGTAACGTAGCAGAAAACAGATACGGGATTCAAAAACATTGTTACCAACCTCTCTAATGCTTACCTGAACTGGGCACAGAGCAATAACAAAGACCACCAGCAGAGTCCACACAACTATATCTGATGTGGCACTGCTGATCTTCTCCCCAAGTTTTTGGAAGATATCATTTGCCAGGTCCTTCTGGATGTTAAAGAGGAGCTCCACATACAGTGTCATGTTATCAAAGTAGAGGCTGGCTTCTTTTAGAGAGGTCTTGGTGATCATCTTCCCCTGTAAGGTTTTGCGGTAGTTTTGTACAAACAGTGAGAGGTTAGAGTACCTTTCTGTGTTGTCATAAGCAGAGATATCCTTGATGATAGTGGAGTACTTCATGGCTGATCTGTAGTTGTAGTTGGCAGTGTTCAGAGCCTGATAAAACAATAGCTGTGAAATTATATTAATATGATGATAGGGCGAACAACGTAAAACGGGCTAAAAAGCCTTGCAATAGAATATTATCACTGAAATACAATGCTTGGACAATAATTCCTCGGTGATATAAGTTTGTTGTTTTTAGTCTCATATATTTTATATATCAAAGCAATTGTAAACAATGATGATACTCTTAAACTACACATAGTCTGCATTGTCATAAAAGTAATATTGAAATGCAAATGTTGACCACTGGCACCAAAACTTTATTAAAATCTAGCTTAGGTATATACAGAAATAACCTGCATTTTGGTTATGTTCTAATTAAGCTAAGAATATTGACCACAAGACACCCTATTTACCTTGTTAAACCAGTAGCAGCTTTCACATTGATCAACTGTCTTATCTTAGTGATAAATAATTATCATCGCAATAAAATACACACCTTATTGTAATTATTGTGGAAAGATAGTAAAGTTCACTTTCGGCTTGTTTAGCTTTGTTTAATACTTGTACATCTTCTTAAAATTCTAAATAACACTGACCTCATTAAACCAGAGGTAGTTTGCATTGTAATCAAAGTCTTCATGTGTGAAGAATGTTCCACCCAGTGCTCTTTCAATCCCAGCATCCTCAGCAGCACCAATCATCTTCTGGTAGGCTACCACTGAGTTCCAGATAGACCCAAATCTGACAACAAATACTAACATTCAGACACTACTCTAATTATTTTTCAATTTTTATCTGTGTATCTATTTGTTCCAAACATAAGTATCCTTGGAATTCATTTTAAGTCCAGGCACAGTGCTATAATACTTCTACGTACAACACGTTTCTTTGCACCAAACTTTAACCAGGGTTACTTTTGCTTTATTTGGACCATTGAGATTTGGTTAATTTTATTCATTTAGACAAGCTTGGTATGAAAACATATACGCCCTTACATTTAACAAAAGTGAAACTTAAGAAAAAAGGTTGTCACCTAACAGAAATGGGTTGTATATGCACCATATAAATATTGGCTTTTTCAAATCAACATTTAATCAGACATGGCACAGTCCTTAATTTTTCTGTTGGTCGACTATAACTCTCCTGTCATAAAATGGTCCAGTCCTAAATTTGTAATGAGATAAATCACATAACATTACATCCTAACCAAAGGAGGCGGAAAACTACCTGAATTCTACAATGGCATTGTAGAGCCACTTCATGAGGACATTGGCTGCTGTGGTGTAGAAATTAATTTCATCTATGGTTGTGGGGAGGAGGAGGTCCAGACTGCGCCTATGTAATGTTAAGTATCTCTGGAAGGCTGCCTTGCTGTGAAAATGTTCCCCATTATCATCCACTAGGTTCACAGGCCAGGCTGACAGCAGTTCTAAAGTGTTGTCAGTTTCTGTGTACCTGCAGAATGGAAAAAACATAGAAGTAATGTAATACTGTCAGAAAATAGATGGGATCTTACATTTTGATATCCACCAAAGCAACTGCCTTAAGGTAGACATAAATTTTAATGCGCTGTCAGTTTCGGTGTACCTGAAGAATTAAAACAGTAAAAAATAATACAATAAAAAACAAAGATGAAATCACATATGTAGACATTCAGGTCATTAGGTTAGACACATAACCATTGTAATATTCTTATTTACAGTAGATTAGGTGTAACTAAAACAGTCTAAGTAGAGTAGTGCCAAAAGTAGAAGTAGTTTTAAAGTCCCAACAATTATTAGTGCAAAATACAAGGAGACCTAGAAGTTTGACTTACAGAAAGTAGGCATAAGTATAACCTAATCTGGTGCACCATTGATTTTCAATGGTAGCAACAAGGTGTAAGTTGAACATGAAATACATAAATGCGAATAGAAATGTCAAAATCATTGAAAGATGTGACAAAGTAGTGTCAATGTGTTACTCTGTACATGATTTCTCATTTAACGTAGCTTTGTTTAGACCAAAGCCACTGTACATTAGCCATCTAATATATTCAATTTCTTGGGGTTTCCTTTAAGAACCTATCAAGGTGTTAGACTTTTGTTTACCATTTGTAAATCAATTGGATTATGTCTTTGTGATCTCATTTTCTCTCCATAGAAGAAATATACTGAATTGGTGGTACTGATATAATGAGCATAAATTCTGCATTTCTGTTTCTTAAATTTCTTACCTCTCCAGAAGATATGTTTTGGTTTCAGGTCCCAGCAAGCTGAGGTACAGCACACTCTGGTCCCGCTCTGCCTGAAGGACCTTGATCAGTCGCCCCAACTCTGTGCTGGTTTCAATGGCAAATTTGTTCTAAAAAGAGAGGTGTTGGCTTCAATAGCAAATTTTTTCTGTAGACACTTGTTTCAATGCCAATTTTACCCTAGGACACTAGTCTGAGTGTCAAAATTGTTCTGTAAGCACTAGTTTCAATAGCAAATATACTCTGTAGACATTTGTTTCAATGCCAAATTTGCCTTAGGACACAAGTCTGTGTGTCAAAATTGTTCTAAGCACTAGTTTCAATGTAGAAATAAAGTCCGAGGTTTTGTGATTTATAACCCTAGATAATGCACTAAATTTGTGAATTATCTAGGGTTATAAATCACAAAACTGAGGACTTTATTTCTATTATAAAGACCGCATTTAGTATTTTTTATATCATAACTGTAATAAATATGGCTACATAACCTTTTTTTGTGTTGCACACTATTTTTCCTGCTTTATTGTTTTGGCTGTTCCACCTTGCAAAAATGCATGGTGACACATAAATGAGAATCACTAAATCTCTCAAACTTTATTTTACTATTTGAACACTTTAACTGTAATACATTCAATATGCTTTTTAATTATATTACACAAACTGTTACATTAAAAAAAAAAGAATTCTGATTCAATAATTGTCTATTTTTCATGCCACGTTTCCCAGTGCAGGGTAAATAATCGCTTAACGGAATGGCCAGAGTACAATTATACGTGTATAATTTCATGGAAACAATGTGCGCACTGCAGGGATTTTCGTTGTCTGCGCACTTCCGGTCTTTATAATAGCAAATATACTCTGTAGATACTTGTTTCAATGCCAAATTTGTCCTAAGACACTAATCTGAGTGTCAAAATTGTTCTGCAAGCACTAGTCTCAATAGCAAATATACTCTGTAGACACTTGTTTTAATGGCAATTTGTTCTTTAGATTGGTGTGTAAATGGTAAATTTGTTCCAACATTCCAACAGATGTTGCTTTCAAGAGCTAAATTGTACAGAAAAATGTAGCAGATGCTGGTTTCAGTGGAAACTTTGTTCTTAAGTAACAGGTCTACAAAATACAAACATGACTATACACATGGATATCATGGATATTTTAACAAAGAAATCTGGTTTCATAGCTATTACATGTTTTTGTCCAAAATTGAAATTATTTTACATGTAGAGTTTCGTGTTTCTTATCATGTTGTCTTTATTTTATTTTTGTTTTAAAACACATCAAGCAAGACAACTCTTTGGTGTAATAATGTAATAAGTATCACCAGGTGTTGTACTTGTCCTTTATTTCCAGCTCCAACAGTAACCCCATAAAATGTTGTAAAACAGAGCTTTAATTATCCAACCGGAGAACATGAGTTTGTTTGGGAAATTGAAGGGAAAAAAAGAAAATTTTTCCCAAATCCATACTTTAGAAGGCTTATAACATAGAGTTAAGCCTGTACATAAAACTTGTTGATAGTCATAGAAACAGACTTTGTGCCATGATAATGATTACTAGTATACTACACGAGTAACTGTGTACATGATGTTACACCATGCAATTGCTTTTTTTGAGGTTAAAGGGCATTGTGTAAGTATATGGACACGGTATAATTATCGTTATTTTACGGTTATTTTACGGCATATTTTTGACGTTTTTGGTATGTTGTTCCACCTAAATGTGGCTGCACTGTATATTATATATAGGGAATGCAGCCACATTTAAGTAAATAAATTTCATGTTAATTTGCAATACAATAAACATTTGGTATTGTCACATAATACTTACGTTTTTAACAGTAGGGTTATCACAAATTAAATGACTTTTCCACCAGTATTCTGGCTGCATTGGTAAAGCAGCCAGATATCATAATAAAATAAATGTTTCAATGTCTGGAACATGCTGTAGTTTTCATCATCTTAGGCACATATTTCTGTTCTCATGAAAATACTGCCATTTTGACGACTTTTCACACAGCAGTAATAATACCTGAAGAGATATAGTTCCATTGTAAACAATAATCTGATTGGCTGTGAATGACCCATTCGACCCAAACCCCTTAACAACGGTACATTCTAATGTGCGTTTGAATGGATGATTTTTTGTCTTGAAAGTAATTGCAATTTAATTGTAAATTAGTTAGTTATTATGTGTAAATAAATATTAAAAATGAACAAATGAATAAATCCAGGAATCGGGATATATATGACACATGGATTTTAATGCAAGATCTTATTGGTGAAGCTAAATTGTGGCCAAAAAATATTAGGAAATTGTTTTGGAAAAAAAATGTGAAGTACTTTGAAAGATTTATGTTGTGTTTATTTGTGTATATCAATGGATTGCAACAGGATATTTTCATTGGATGGTGTGAATTGATGGGACTGCTGAGGGACCATGCAGCTAAGTCACATATAATTTCATTATTTTCAGACTTTGATAGAAAAATAATGGACCAACATCAGAAATATTATTCTTTCAATGTAACAACTCGAAAGTATGAATACTTGAATGGTGCTATGGTTAGATTTGAAAAAAAATGAGTGACTGTCTGATAGGAATAGGACAAACTGGTTACAGTAAATTAATACCTGCAAATGTAACTAAATTTTCTGAAATATGCATGTGTGGAAATTCACCTAGTTCACTCTATTTTTCAAAGGTAATATTAATATAATACATTATAATTTTATCTGTGGTAAATGAAAAATCAATTTTATTAAATGTATGTATTCATGGGTATAATTCATATCAGTTATTTTGAAACCTCTTTAAAAATTAATATGTATTAACCATCAAAGTTTTCACTCTTAATCAATTGTATTTCATTTTCTACTTTTATATTATTTACATTGAAGGCACATACATAATTAGAGAATGTATGTACAATCTTGATATTTATTATGAATAATATACAAATAATTATTCTTTATCAGGTTTTATGCCAATGTTGTGTAACTGGTGAGTGCAAGAACTCATTCATAAATTTACCACAAAGAATTTGCAATGCAAAAGAATATAGACTGATACATTCCCAAGAAAAATTTTGCCGTTCATGTGGACTACCATCCAAAAGTGAAAAAGATCAGGAAGTGCTTTGTGACTTAGTTGAAGACTACTTTAACTTATACGATTTGCGAGAATATTGTGATGGCCCAATTCAGACTGTTAATGGCATTTTTTGCTATGTCAAAAATTATGATAGAGTACAAAGAAGGTACGAACATGTCAATTACAGAAGAAACATTTTGAACATCATTGTGTTTTTACCAATGCTAAATTCATATTTGTTCCTTCATCAGACTTACAGATACAAACCCAGGGGAACAACAGTATCATTTATCATGAAAAGAATTGTAAATGAAGCTGTGAATGAATTGAAACATTCCATGAGATTTGACATAACTTTGTTTAAAGACTTTACTTGTAAATGTGGCTAATTGTATTTAAGTTTTGTGTATATTATAAAATGACATTGTAATTAGAAATGGCCAATATTCTTCAAATAACAAACATTTTACAAGACAATGTAAGGACATTGCAGTTTTTGAGACAAAACAAATTGTTTTCTTCGGGGTCATTCTGTGAAAATTGTCATATTTTCAGGAGACAGGTGCCAATGCATACATACCCGGATAAATTTGTTTGGCGTTGTGCTAAGTGCCATAACCGTGAAAGTGTCAGGGCACATAGTTTTTGGGCAGGGAAACAAAAATTGTCTATTCAAAATTACATCCTGCTGCTGTATTTCTTTTCAATACAGATTTGCCCATTGAAGGCTCACTATATGGTCCCTGATGTTTCAATCCATACTATATATGATTGGTACAATTTTTACAGGGACTTGATGTCCAAAGAATTGTTAGAAAATACATCTCAGATTGGTGGGGCAGATGATATTGTAGAAATTGATGAAAGTAAGTGGGGAAGGAAAAGGAAATATAACAGGGGTAGGGTGTGTGGGGAAAAACCTTGGATATTTGGCATGATATCAAGGAAAAGTGGCAAAGTAATCTTGGAACAAGTTCCAAGAAGAGATAAAGAAACACTTATTCCAATCATAATCAGACATGTACATCCCCAAAGTACAATATTTCATGATGACTGGGCTGCATATAGAGAACTTCATGTACATGGTTATAACCATGATGTTGTCAACCATTCCGAAAATTTTGTGAACCCAAACACTGGTGCCCATACCCAAACAATTGAAGGGTTCTGGCAAAAGGCCAAAAATCCATTCAAAAACATGCATGGGCAAACAAATGACAAAATACCAATATACCTTGATGAAGTTGTTTTCCGTTGGAACAACAAAGGAAAAGACATGTTTAAATTGATGATTTCATTGATTTCAAAACATTACAATCCCAACTCACATCTCCCAGCTGAGGGTATTCCAAATGATATAGTATATTAATTTTTCAGTTTTATAAATATGTGTATTATATTTACAGAATTTTCTTTCACTACTTTTTCATAAAGATAATTAGTCACATTTAATGAAATGTGGCTGCATTTCATACATTATCAATGTATGTATTTGAAAAAAATATCACTATATCTCAACTTATTATTTATGTCACTCATTTATGTTGTATTAGTCAAGCTTCACTACATTTATGCACTTTTCATGAATAATACGGCATACTGCTTCATTAATATATTTCAAGTGAAATGATCCAGCAATAAATTAACATTTGCTAGATTTACAGAATTTTCACTTAGAAAACAAGAAAATTCATTGCATTTGTATCCAAATATGTCTGCATTCATAAATTATTAATGTATTTATATATATATATATGTAAATCATAAATATTGTTTCATGTACATGTGGGTACACTTAATTGTATATGTTTATGTTGAAATAAATTGTTTTTGTTGTTATATTACTATCTTCATTTTTCGGGATAAATGTTACAATACTGATTGAATGCCTTAAAATATGTTTTAGTATGCACCATTTTCGCGTAGTGATATTTTCAAAGTTACAATGGAGATGTTACAAGTAACAATGTAAGTATTTCTTTTTATATATTATGTGTTAAACGTGCCTTAAAAGTGGCTGCATTCCCTATATACATATAAATATACAGTGCAGCCACATTTAAGTGGAATACAAGAAAATAATACACGGTAATGATACCGGAAACTTATCGTGTCCATATACTTCAGTTATGCCGGTTAAAGCATAAAATAGCACTTTTGAGGATCTATGGTTCCCTTCTCAATCAAATACAACATATTCCAGGTAATAACACATTAATAGGTTAATAGGTCAAACTTTGGAATTTTACAGCTTTTGTCATATTGAGACATAGGTCAGCAGTATTTCCCACACATGACCACAAGAACAGATAGGCAAGTGTTTATTTACCAAACTCAATAATTAATATTACACTGAGGTCTCTTAAGTGATGACAGATTTCTCACAAAATGTCACATGTCAGTTCATTAATTCACAATCAAATTGAAAAGCAAGACATTGGGAGACTATACAAATGAGGCTCTCTTTGGGTTAACTAAAACACTCACATGATTGAGCTCTTTTCTTTCCATGATGCTGTTTGCCAAGAAGAACAGTGTGATGCCCATGAGTATGACCACCGGCGTCAAGACCAGTATCAGCATCTTCACCATCTGCCAACGCTTACCAGCTGGGGAAATCGCTTCTCCACTACAGATACCTCCAGTAAGACAGTACATAGCTGATATGAGTAATCAGTTATGGTTTCATTGTTAACTTTATTTAACTGTTATATCCAATATGAGCAACACTGGAATTCTAATTATATATTCTAATACAAAATACAACTATACTACAGTTTCTGATGTCAGGGCCTTGAGACTAAGTCCACTTATCCATAAGTTCCATATGCAGTGGTTCCATCTGATCCAGATTCCACTGTACACAGATTATATATTTGGATTGAAGATTATATTTTAACTGCAAGGTGATACATTCTATCTATGTTTAGCTGTGTTTCAACTGTAACTTTACAACTTAAAATTTAAAGAAATATGGAATCATTTGTCCATGATGAGCCATATTGCTGCCATACTGGGTGTACTCCATTCAACCAGAGAGGGTGGGTGGGGTGGCATGGTGGTGCAGTTGTAACACACTCATCTCTCACCTTTTCAGATCAGAGTTTGAATCTGGGACTGCACTCATGTGGTAAAGCTGGTAGTTGCTTGTATTGGTCAGCAGTTATAGTACAGAACCTTGACCAACTGTATAACCGATAAGGTATAAGGCATAAAACACTAAATGAATAAATAAATAAATCAACCATAAGGATTCTAAGAATGTGTCTAAGAAGTGATTCTAAGAATTTGTCTGGACATGCATGAAAGCACCTTAAATCTAGATTAAAAGTTTAATCTTCAGTTTTTAAAGTTTTTCATTAACCACAAATATGACCCAATTTGGACTCCCTGGAATTTAGATAGCCTGCTCACCTTTGGACTTGGTCTTGCTTGCAAACATAGCAGTAAGAGCTTGCTCTATCTGTTCCTGGCTGTTGGAGTACTCAGAAAATGTAGCATTCTGCAACTGTTTTCTGGACCACTCATAATTGAATCCGTTTTTTTTTTCAGACATGGGTTTTATCCTGTCTTCTGGTTTGTCATCCTCCTTCACTGACTCCTTTGATTGGTACATCTGAGTAGAAAATTGCAAAAGTATAAATCACAAAAAAAAAACACTCAGGGTAAATAATGTGTTGATGTACCATAAAAGAATAAGAATTGTTATTGTTGTCTTTTATCAGAGTTACAACCACTCTCTACATTATTATTGTATAATGTATCTAATTAAAATGCCTTATGTACTAAATAATAATCTGAATGTATAAAATACTACTGATATAATGCCCAGTTATGATATAGTGATAAAAATACAATCTCAAATGCCCTGAGTTGAAGTAAATCATTCTCTTGCTAATGTTAAGGCGAACTTCCATATTACCTAAAAAAGGTCATATGATCATTTTTTATTTCTTGGATTGAGGGAACAAAAGGGTGATTTCACCTGGGTAGATTACTGGACTTGATTAGTGAAGATAGATATGGAGTGTGATTGATTTCAGTGGCTTTGAACTAACCTTTGCTTCTGTCATCCCTTCCTCGACACACCTGGGCTTGGTGCTTGTGAAGAAATTTATCTCTGAAAAATTTTAAAGGCGTTTATATCTTATGTAAATAACTTTAAATAAAATGCAGCAAATATAGATATTTATCAATCTACAACTTCTGACCTCTGTGGAACCTAAAATACCTCTGACCTCTTGATAACCTTAGCTGCATATAAAGGATTTTTAACCAACTTGGCCAGGCAACTGGCTTTGAACACAAAGGGGATAGAGTTAAAGAGGGTACTCTGTTTTAATATGAACCCAGTGAAATATTCTTTAGTATGATGCAACATGACTACAAGGATCCAACTTAGGTTACAGCTTAGCCTTTGACCCACCAAAAATCTGGAATGATCAACCCAATAATATACGTAAAATTTTCCACCTCTCTGTCCCCTTCAGGAAAACGTAGCCTTACCTGAGGTGACTCCGTGGTTATGACATGTTTTTTTTTTGTTTTGGGATTCTTGCCTATCAAATTATTAACTTTAAGTGCCGTACAAGTAAACAATACATTAACCTGTACCCAGTGGGACATAGTGCATTTTGAAGTTTCTGAGTTTTGTGATGTTTGCCTAGCTTATACTTTATGCCCCGGTCACACTGCAGGTGGTACGTCCCGCAGTTAGAGGTTTTATACTCGGCGGTGGAACCGCCTCCAAGGATGCCACATACCTTCAGAGATTTGGTGTATCATTCACACTACTGGCTACATGTGGTTTAACTTGAGGTTATAGTCATTGGATAAAATGCCCCTGAACTTCCAACTACCATCCAAGGTTTGTATGTGACCTTGTGACACAGTCGTAAAACATCCATTTACCTCCACTCACCTTATGTCTCCGTGTTACACTGAAAGATGACTGAGTCACAACCTCCCCGGCGAAATGGTGACCATGAATGACCGTGGACTGCATGGTATTTGATAGTCGACCATGGATATCCATGAACAACCATCAAAATCCATACTTGTATGAAGGACCAGACCATCAAAAACCATGGACATGATGGTTTTTCATGTCCTGACCATGGACTGCATGTAAGTGTCCATGTTAGACCATGGACTCAGTCTAGTTGTTCCATGGTTAACCATGGACTTTGTTCTCTGGTCCATGGTTGACAATGGACTCTGTCCTCTGGTCCATGGTTGACCGTGAACTGCAATTAAGTATTCATGATTGACCATGGACTCTGTCCTCTGGTCCATGGTTGACCGTGAACTGCAATTAAGTATTCATGATTGACCATGGACTCTATGTTAAGATCGAGTCCATGTGAGGCAGCATATGAACATTAATTGTCAGTCCTCAATGTCTACATTCATGTATATAAATTATATACTTTTGTTTGCAACATGAAAAAAAAATATTACTATTAGGCTGGTCGTGACATTTGTGGATCTAAAATATTATGGAAAAGTAATACTTAGAACATGAAAAATCATGGCAAATCAACATTGGCAAAAAAAAATAAATTCAACATAATAATACTATTCTTTCATTTGGTTGTATCATATATTAACACATGAATAAAACTGTAAAGTAACAATGTGCCTCATCTGAATCTCCACATTTTAGTGCAGTTATACAAACTAGGGAAGATTTTATGTGATAGGGAAAATAATGAAACATTTAATACAGTGGACACAATTTCATAGTCTTCTTGAAAGGCTGTTCTTTCTTGATAATTGGCTGATAAATTAGCTGTTACATATCAAATCATAAAGCTCTGAAGAAAACTTTCCTATCCAAATAATAAGATGTTACAAGATTTTATTCTCAAGTAACAGGTATATTCAGTTACGCTCTAATAATTTGCTGATGATACATATATTTAAATAAATAAGATTGTGTAAGAATAAGGCTAGCAACTAAAACACACAGCTGGAAACTACACTGATGGCTTTTCTGTCTGTTGTGTGGAAGCTGTGTTCACTGAAAAGGGTGTCCAGATAGAAGTAACAGGTTATCTTAACATGAAAGTTTGCCTTAATTTAAATATGTCTAAGTACACCTGTGTCTTTCCAAAACAACTTATATCAGTTTAGGATTTATATTAAATCATGTGGAACCTATCTTATGTACATGGGGTGATTACACTAATTTGTGATAATGATTATGTTGCAAATGTAAACTAAGGTCAGTTATTCCACAGGTTACTGTACATACATAAGGTTATTGTGCTGCCTGTGAGTGTGATAACTTCTGGGTCAGGTCACCTTAAAGTGAAAAATATATGAAGGAAGATGCGCCACATACTCAAGTTATGAAGTATCAGTCTATAATTTTATTCTATTTCTTGATTTATCCTATCCAAATTGTATTGTTTTTTGTTTATTAATTTCTAGGTTTTGAAGGCCAGTCTTCATATCTAACTATAATTTATAAACACCAATTCAAAGTAACAAGTACTCCTGTACCCAAGATAGGGTTCTTTACCATTGGCTGGATTTTGGCTCCAAACCTGTTCTCAAGGGATTTACATTGAAGAAAGCCAAACCATTTTCACTTCATTATTTCAAACAAAGAGCTGTGTTTTGTTGGAATCTATTTCCATAAAATGAGTGGTGAAAATTTCTTTATATTCAGTGTTTTACATATTTCAGATGTATTCATAATGTCTGTTTGTGTTCTACATGTTAGATTGAATTGGATAATCTTGGATAATTGTAAAAATTAGATTAAAGAAGGAAATTGTGTTTTACATACATGTACTTGAGATGTATTCAAAATGTCTGTGTTCCTACATTCTATATTGAATCAGATAATCTGGATAATTATACACATTACATTAAAAAGGAAATATAGTAATGTGTAGTATGTCAGGCTATTTAACATCTTCAATGCTTATATTCCAAATAGACTAAAGGTATGTAGCTTCTAATTACCTATTTCTTTTTCGAACATCTACAAACATGCTTGCATATTGAACATTGTCAGGGTCCATGGCCAACCATGTGTAGTCCATGTACTACATCATGGAAACCTGACCATGGTCAAAGTCCATGGACTAGATCATGGCCACTGAGTCCATGGTCTCTGACCATGGTTTCATGTAATAAAACATGGATGTCCATGGACATACATACATATACACTGACCATGGATAAAGTCCATGGATAACCCTGTGAAGTCCATGGACTAGATCATGTTTTTACATACCATGGACTTTGACCATGGTCAGTGAGTCCATGGTCTCTGACTTTGGTGCCATTTAATAAAACATGGATATACATGGACAACCATGGACAATGGCCATGGTTAAAGTCCATGGACAACTTGTTAAGTCCATGGAGTAGACCATGGTTTCAAAGTCAGTCATCTTTGACCATGATGCCATTTAACAAAACACTGGACATCCATGGACAATGGCCATGGTTAAAGTCCATGGACTAGACCATGTTTTGACAGACCATGGACTCTGACCATGGTCAGTAAGTCCATGGTCTTTGACCATGATGCCATTTAACAAAACATGGATATCCATGGACATCCATGGACTTGTGCCCCTGGACATCCATGGACATCCATGAAAGTCCATGGTCAAAATAAATTTTATTCGCCTGGGCTGGGCCGGGATTCACAAAAGGTCTTAAGTCTTGGGCAATTTTTTTGTTTAGACCAGTCTTAAAGCTATGACTTTTGTCTTAGCTAAGATTTCTCTTAAATTGGAATTCACAAAAAGTGCTCAGCAAAATCTTAGCGGAGACAAAATTTGTACAAAAAGTCTTAACTACTTTGAATTTAAATTAACAAATTTAGTAAAACAAAAACATTTTTCATTGATAAATGCATCAAACATGCTCTTCAAAATTATAAAACAGATTTGTTACTTTTTTTTGGTAAAATTATGTAAAAATAGTAATATTTGTGTTTTATTGTGAGTCAGCCATTTTATGACAATATTTTTACCACAAGAAGGTAAAATGTGGAAATTTATAGGTAATTAAATCATGTAAATTTCTATTACAATCAAGTGGTGTGTTTCTTTAGGAAGTATAGATCCCCATAGTATATATGTTGTTTTCATAACAAAGGATAAAATGTAAATACATGCAATGGACTATTTTAAAAATGACTTAAGTCTGCCCTGCAGTGGTCTTAAAGTTATGACAAAATCTAAGACAATTTTTGTCTAAGACCTTTTGTGAATCCCATGTTGTCTAAGCCAAAAAAAGTCTTAACTTTATGACAAAATTCTTGCAGGGTTAAGACTTTTCTCTTAAAGTTATGCCAATTTTTTGCTTAAGACCTTTTGTGAATCCCGGCCCTGATATACACAGTGGACTACACCTTCAGTTATCATAGCAATAAATTCATTTGGACATGCTCGCATTCATCTATGCATGCTCACGGTATCAAATTCAGAGGCAGAAATTTGTAACATTTTAAAACCTCCATAGGATGCGCAAGGTAATGGACATTTTGCCGCTGTATCATAAACACCTCAGACAGTAGTTGAAGGACAGGGAAGTTTCCTATAACCGTGGGTTATACTGCCCGTAGTGGGAATGGGGTATTAGAGCACTGAGTTGCTGTAATTCATACAACTTTCCGTCATAACATTGACCACCTGGACCGAGTTTTCAAACAAGATGTACTTTCAAATTATATGCAAATCAAATAAATGGTGGGGAGTTAGATATTTGATATCTGATTTTGGTAAAAATTTTCAGTGTCAGAAATGATATCAAGGTTCCTTACTTTATTTGGGTATCTTATTGCTAAATTGACTCACTGCAAAACACAACTTTAAACTGTCTCAGCTCTGTTTTTTTCACCTGTTTGCATTTTAGTTGCACATAACTCATCACTGTGTCACAGATTCGAGGCATCTTGTTAAATCTGATGTGTGGAGTTAAGTGAAAGTTTGCGTTATCCAGAGCCACATACTTAGAGTTTTATTTAATCTGTGTTTTTCGTTGTGTCTAGTACCTTATCGGTTATTTTGTTTGGGGTGGTTGGAAAGGAAGGCGAAACCAATGAATACAGTTAGCTTATGTTCTGTACTGTAAACTGCCAACCAAGGGCAAGCAACTACCACCTTTCTCACTGGAGGTCAGGCCAGGATGCGACCTCTGATCTCAGAATATGTATTACTTATCTATTTTTTATACAACTTGTAATTCTTCTTGGTTAAGTATATTTCTGTGTTGCCTGCATGTAGGTGGTGATTTACATTGAACGTTTTAACTATTTTACTTGGTTGTGTTTTACCTTGGATTATAAACGTCCATGTAGTTAGACATTTTAATCAATAAAATTGACTTTTTTGCACGATGTTATAGCTCTAGTGATAAGGGTCATATGGTCTGATTTAAACCAATCGTAGTTAAAGGTTTTAGCACTGGGGGTGTAATAAACTGTATTGAATCGATTTATTTGCAAAATGATTAAATATCCTACTTCGGGGTTTTACGTAGCGTTTAACAACCTTGGTCATATTGGGACAGATCCTCAGCATTGTCACTTGTGGTGACAGCCTGTGATTAGATGCCAAACTAGCTAACCACTAAGCCACTGGACAATTGAATCTTATGTTATCATGATGTCAGTTACTGCTTGACAAAGCTTTACATATTTGTTTCCCCAATAAACTGCATGGCTTTTTGCTAATCGACAACTATCTTCACTTTCCATCAATTGTATCAAGATCCACTCTGGGAAGCAACCAAACAATGCGTAGTTCTAGTAACATATATGATTGCATCATTTTGTTATTCTTTTAAAAGATGCAGTTAATAATAAAATCAATTCATGTCTTTTTACGTGTAATTGTAATTAATCAGATACAGAATTGCGAATTAGGATTTTGTAAAATCAATGTAGAAATAAAAATCAGCAACGTGTCTAGTCAGAACTGATAAAGATACCATTATCAATCCTCAGCTAGCTATTTGAAACATCTTATTATCTTATCTAGAGAAAATTAGAATTTAGTGAACACTCTCGTCTAAGCAAATCATCACATTTTTAAATACCCTGAATTTACACGAGGAATTTTAATTAATTCAGTCATATAGACAATTTTAATCCCAACTTCACAGAACCAATTCAAATGTTATATTTTTCTGTACTATTTAGTTGAGCATGTTGAACAAACAAAAATGTCACACTTTTTGATAAACTTTATAATATATAATTCCGGTTTGAAGGTTTTCAATTCTTCTTGTTATTTCAATGTAGCAGAATATGCGTGTCGAGAAATAAAGGCGTAACTCAATAAAAAGACTTACCTTGTAATTTCTCAAAAATACTTCTGATCCTTCTCAAAAGCTTCTGAACCTTCCAAGATCTGACAAGATTCTGTCTGAAACTTGTTGTGGCCTTAGAATCACATTTGCTGACTGAAAGATGTGACACCTGCCTTTGTCGTCATAGCTTAATTAGTCACCAGCTAGATCTAATTATTTACAAGTAGATCTAATTTATGCAACAGTAGTCACCACCCCCACCCCCCCCCCACCCCCCCTCCCATGAAATCTCTGTAGTTTGGATTTTCGTTCCTTTCAATGTGTAAGGGACTGGTTTCTCGGTGTTAAATATTTAGAGGTCTAACTACATATAATTAATATCAACATTTTGATATTGTGGATGGCATTTGCTTTGTAACAAGTATCTGCAGGAAAAGCAAACTGATATCTGAGCTTGTCTTAACTGTTGAGTTTTCTTTGGATTTGAAATCTGTATTATTGTCAGTGTACGAAGTTTACCGCAGAATTGTTCGGATCGATACCAACAGATCTTCAACTTAAAATTGTTACAGATCCGTAGCAAAAGTTGCCAGCCCGTATTTCAATGTAGGTTAAATCAATGTTGACTTTCAAAACTGGTTAAGTGGAAGGTGGTGAAAAATAAAAGGTTTCATGTTTATTGTCAAATTCCGCGATTAAAAATATGAAGAATTTAGTTACGATATATCCTCAGGTGATGGAAAACTGGGAAGGGGCTCCGAGGTGTTATTCAATTATAGGGTGTTTTATTGCTACAATTCTATTGGTATGCTACACACCAAACCCACCAAGGATCACACTAACTGATCAAAGAGTTAATTACAGTTACATATTATCAACAGGACATTGTGTGAGAGCAAAGCTGCATTTTAGAACATCTATATCAGAAAGACACCTGATTTGTTTGCTTTCCTTTCCTCAAGATTCTAAAACCCCCATATCCCACTGCCTAGGCATGATAAGGAAATAACATCGGTGTATGAATCTAACATAAAGTCTGCAAAGATGGTATTTTCAGACAAGTTTTACTTACTTTGAAAAGAGCTTAGCTAGCGTGGTGGAATATTTTAATGGACTACTTTTTTATTTATCGCCTGTCAGCAATCGTCACTTTACTGGTAGTTTTAGCCAACATCAGTGCTACAAGAAAATACCACCGATTGAACTTGGAGGTTATACCTTCTATCATGTGAGAACTTCCTTTGTATATCAACTTCCACGTACGAGTACGTTGTATGATAGTTTTGGCTTCACATGCCCAAGACAAATGTCAACTCATGTGACAAATACCTTGATAATTCGTGTGCATATTAAGATCTTTATGGGGAATTATTAAAATGATATTACTTTCACCCAAAATTTCATGTAGAGTAAGACTTTATCTCTCCAGTGGTGAGAACAAGTTCACTTAATCTATATATTTAAATAGGAATAAAATGTACTCATACAATATACTCTATATGTTGTACACTAGCCCATACGGAGTTGTAGATTTACATGCTGCGGACCTGTTCCAATATGACCCTGGCTGTTGAATGGACGTACAACCCCAACTTTGCACAAAGATTCTAGTTTCTCGGAATGTTGTTTCGCAAAGGATGAGCAACTGGTCATTTGACTGTAAAGGTACTAATGATATGTTCATTGTATCTTTGATGAACAATTATTGATTGCATTCTTCAAGGTACAAATGGCCTATTGATTGTATTCTTGAGGTACAGATGGCATATTGATTATATCTATTTAGTACAGATGGCTTATTGATTGTATTGTTTAGGTACACACAAACATGTGGCATATTATATTTTGGGGGGTACAGGTGGCATATTGATTTTATTTTGAGGTACAGAAGGTATGCGGATTGTGTAATTAGTAAATATGAAAATACTCAAAATTTAATGGAGTCTAAGTTGGACAAAGGTCCATATTCTATTTTTTTCATGAAATTTCAACTAGTAGTATTTGCGCAATCCTGCTTAGAAGAGGGGTTCTTAATTGGTCCCACTTGGATTTCATTAAATTTTGCGAGTGATCTGGACAAAAATATAATGAGCCATATATTTTCCCATTGACTTATTATTATGTGCCTTGGACAATGTATGCGCTCTCTGAGTGCTCCTGTTTGTGTATGTATTTATAAGTTAATAGTTTACGGAAATGCAAGCTTTGAAATGGACCGACTTTAAATTTCACTTTTCAATCGGGAGAACTTGAAAGGATATGGGTTCCGGAGTTCTTTGAAACTTTCTTTGTGGAATAAGTTGTTGTATGTATGGCAGGTTATATTTATTATGCTTAAATAACTCTACGTGACTCTCTTTTCATGGTTCAATTTAAATAGAACAAAGCCATCTTGCGATTTCTCCTACATATTTTACTGTTACTCAAGCTTGAGTTTAATTAAAAACCCCTTGTATTTGATCTTATCATATGGGAAATTACTCACGTCCTGTTTTAATTATTTTGACAGGAAAGTAAAAGTATTCACAACAAGAAGGTAAACAAAAACAAAAATCTTTTTGTATCAGGGGATTTTTACAGGCGATTTTCTTTACACAAGTACGTGTTAATTTACCACCTTTTGATTTTGACAAAGCAGCCTCGACTGTTTTGTTTCATGCTGTTATATTATCATGCTCGGGTATTATTATCTTACCAGGTAATTAATTTACTCCTTGAATTCCCCATGAAATAAACACCTAAATCCCACACCCACACGCATAACACATTGGACATTTGATTTCAAGTCAATGTCTTACTGACAAACTAATGATACAGATATACACTGTCAGCCCCCAGGGAGTTCCAAGACAAGAAATAACACACAAATTGGGTTTTAATTATTCTATTTCTACTTCTTTTGACATATGCACAATTTTATTTACAAATATTCTTTATTTCTGATCATAACTGAATCTGACATGGGAAGAACTTCATTTTTCATGAATCAAGGTCACAACCACCCTAAACGGTGAAGGCCTAATGATAACCTTGAATATTGACCTTTGAGAATAAAGCGCCCCCTGTGGGTCCGGGGATGTAGAATAGGCCCAACATATCCTGCGTGTCGTAACAGGCGACTAATTGGGGGCAGCCATTTTGCCATGGGTTGTGATCCGTGTCAGTGGAAGAGAGTCCTGGCCGTTGAGCCAATACTTTGTTGCGACATTGAGGAGGCAATACAGAGCTTTGGCCTCAATATCACTTAGTTGGAAGGTTAAGATGGGCTGGCTTAATCAATCAGCTGGTAGTGCCAAGCCCTAGTGCTCCAAATTAATGATGGCTTGTTTATTCTAATGGTTTATACTGTTGTTTTTGATTGTATTTTGCTGGTGTTTGGTTTGTGCTTTTGTTTGGAGTATCCAGAAGGCGGCTGCTGTACAGGTAAATCAAGGTTCACTTTTGTGTTCTTTGAGTATATTGCTAATGTATCTCTGATATCAGTGTGCAGGGCTCAGCCCCACACTATTGTGATATCCCCTTGTTGGGCTCGAAGGATGGGTGGAAAGCATTGGCAATGATTATTGTTTTACTATGGCTACTCAACACTCTCAACTGATATCTTGACTACAAGCTTGGATTCTGCACCAATTTGTTCATGGCCACGTTTTTTGTTGATAAAAGGCACAGACAATGAGAGACCCTTGTCTAAACTGTCGCCAATTGCTGTAAACAAGGCCATTGTTACTGTTTTAGGGTCCGATCCTTTTAATATAAAGAAATTAAGGAACGGAGAGATATTAATTGAAGTTGACAAGGAAGCTCAAAGCAGCAAACTACTGAAAACAACCAAATTGAACTTGACTATGGACATTATTATACCCATCAATGTGTTGCCACACTACAGAATGAACACAACGAAAGGGGTCATTAGATGCCCGGATATAAAAGACTGTTCTGATGAGGAAATATTAGAAGGACTAAAAGATGAAGGTGTCATAAAGCTGGACAGGATATCGGTATTCAGGGATGGACAAAGGAAACCAACAGGGACATTTATATTGACCTTTCAAACCCAGACCTTACCAAAATACATCAGGGTGGGTTACTACAGAGTGGCTGTATCATAATTTATCCCAAATCCTGTGAGATGGTACAAGTGTCAAAAGTTTGGTCATACTAAGTTCAGCTGCAGAAAGAATGAAGTTTGCACTAAATTTGGGCAAGAAGATCATACAGAATCTCAAGAATGTAAGAATGAAGGAAGATGTGTAAATTGCCAAGGAAAGCATGCATCAAATGATAAAGAATGTCCAAAATGGAAAGAAGAAAAGGAAATTCAAAGAATAAATGCAGAAAGAGGGATTTCATACACAGAAGTAAAAAAACAAATGGATATATTTAATTCTGTGAAGACAACCTATGCCCAAGTAGCTGCAGCAACCAAACCTGTGGTGAAAACATTAACAGTGGAAACACAAACATAAATGACTTGGCCAGATGGTTTGAAACAACCCAAAAAGTGTGCAGTTGAAAAACAGACAACTAAAGTGACTAAAATAAGTTCATCAAGTCAGACAAGTACATCTCAAAATGACCCTATTAAATTGAAAATAAGTCAGAGTAAAGTATATTTTGACCAAACAACATAAGGGATCTAATGACCCTATTAAACAATACAACAAATATGATGCTTTGAGTGATAGTGACAGTGACATGAGTAGCAAAGAATCTCTGATCACAAATTCACAAGGCGGAGTGGCAATAAAAGTGTAAATAATGGAACCAAACAAAAATAAAAGTATACTACAGTGGAACTGTTGTGGCCGTAGGCCAAATTTTGAAGAAATTAAAAATTTCATTTCCAATTCTAAACCCTACATTTTAGCATTGCAGGAAACCCATTTTAAAGATACAGATAATGTAAATATTAGAGGGTTTGATCATTATTTTAAAACATGTGTGTCAGAAGTAGATGGGAGAACCACTGGTGGCTGCTCCATCTTTATTAAGAAAGGTATACCTCATGAGGTACTTGAGTTGGATACAGAACTGCAGGCAGTTGCTGTAAAAGTATCTCTACATAAAACTATAACTGTATGTAATGTATATATTACACCACATTTTAATGTTGCACAAAGTGATCTTGATAATCTAGTCAACCAATTACCTGCAGCTTTTTTATTTATTGGTGAATTAATGCACATAGTGATCTATGGGGTTGTTACCCATCCAATAGTTTAGGTAATAAGGTTGAACATCTTCTTGAATTCTCCAATATTTGTTTACTTCACGATAAGTCACCTACCTACTTTCAACCTGCATCTGGTTCATTCACCTCAATAGATTTGTCTTTATGTTCTGCATCTGTTTTTTTTTATTTTGCATGGCAGGTCCATTCAGATCAGTATGGTAGTGATCATTTTCCTATTTTTATTGACATAGTTAAGAGTATCCCAAAGGACAATGTTCCTCGTTGGAATCTAAAAAAGGCCATTTGGCCAAAATTCAAACTTTACTGCTCTTTAGATATCAATAGGCATAGTTTTACTGATATAACAGAAAAATGTTTCCTGCATTTTTAGATAAGTTAAATGATATAGCAACAAAATGTGTGCCAAAGTCATCTGGACAGTCCACTGGTAGCTATAAACCATGGTTCAATAGTGAATGCAAAAAAGCTGTTAAAGCTTGTCAAAATGCAATGGATAAATGCTGTATAAATCCTACATCAGATAACATAAATGAATATAAAAACTGTTGAGCCAGTGCTGGTAAAGTAATTAAAGAAAATAAAAGGAAATCATGGCATGAATATGTATCAAAACTAAATGTAAAGACACCAGCAAAGAAGGTATGGGAAATGATTAGGAAAATAAGTGGCAAACAAAGTAACACCACAGTACACCATCTGGAAAATAATGATGGCACAAAAATAACAGAAAGAGTGGACATAGCAAATAGGTTGGTCCAAGAAATTAGCAAGAATTCTAGCAGCCACAATTAACAAAGTTTAAAAAATATCAAGAGAAAGCTGAAAAAGAACACTTGGATTTTGACACTGACAACTCTGAAAACTACAATGTACCATTTACCATTAGAGAAATATGTGATGCTGTGAAAAAGTTTCATGTCACAGCCACTGGTCCAGATGAAATTCATTATGATAATCATATCATTATCATAACAGCTTAAACATCTGCCAAGAGACTAACTTATGGTGTTACTTAATATATTTAATGATATATGGGCTGCAGGTGAAATTCCTGAATGCTGGA
Organism: Sabellastarte sp. h YS-2021; assembly: GCA_964017235.1. Classification (NCBI taxonomy): domain Eukaryota; kingdom Metazoa; phylum Annelida; class Polychaeta; order Sabellida; family Sabellidae; genus Sabellastarte; species Sabellastarte sp. h YS-2021. The sequence goes on along the minus strand of OZ024932.1, from coordinate 80,731,459 downwards.
AAGAGGCCACTGTAATACCTATTCCTAAACCAGGCAAAGACTCAAAAAGCCCATCCAATTATCGCCCCATATCTCTGATGAGCTGTTTATGCAAAACCACGGAAAGAATGATTAATACTAGATTAGTTTAGTTTCTTGAGAAAAATAATATTTTAACAAAATATCAAAGTGGTTTTAGAAAAGGTCGAACTGCAACAGACCAATTAATAAGACTTGAATCTTTTGTTTGCGATTCCTTTTTAAAAGGCAACCAGGTGGACTCTGTATTTTTTATTTAGAAAAAGCCTACGATACTGTTTGGAAACATGGTTTTATTAGAGATCTACATAAAGCAGGCTTAAGGGGGCGAATGCCCATGTTTATTCAGAATTTTTTATCCAATAGAGTTTTTAGAGTTGGTTTAGGGTCTGTTTATTCAGATATACATGGGCAAGAGATGGGTGTCCCTCAAGGCAGCATCTTCTCTGTTACTTTATTTATTTTAAAGATTAATAGTATTGCTGATGTAATTCCATCCAGCTTTGAAAAGTCTCTTTTTGTTGATGATTTCTCAATCAGTTGTTCATCTAGAAATATGGCTTCAATAGAAAGACAATTTCAGTTGTGTCTCAATAAGGTTGAAAAATGGGCTGATGAAAATGGTTTTAAATTTTCTAAAACCAAAACTGTTTGTATGCTTTTCTGTAATAAAAGGAAACTTTAACCAGACCCAACATTAACAATATACGATTCACAAATCCCTTTTGTTCCACAAACTAAGTTCTTGGTGTAATCTTTGACAATAAACTTAATTTTAAAGCCCACATTAATTTATATTCGTCAGAAATGTGAGAAAGCCATGAACCTGCTTAAAGTAGTTTCAAAAATGGATTGGGGAGCAGATAGAAGTGTTTTAATGAGACTTTATCATGCTTTTGTTCGCTCTAGAATGGAATATGGTTGTGCTATTTTAAGTTCTGCTCGTAAGTCATATCTTAAGAAATTGGAACCCATTCAAAACCAGGGCTTAAGAATATGCCTAGGAGCCTTCAGGACTTCTCCAATGCAAAGCTTGTATGTAGAGGCAAATGAACCACCCTTGTATTTAAGGTTTGATAAATTATGTATTCAGTATACTTTCTTTGAAATTGAGAAGTAATCCTGAACATCCAGCTTATGATGTTGTTTTTAACCCCCAGTATTATGATCTTTATGACAAGAAACCATCTGCAATAAGATCTTTTGGACATTGTGTAGAGGAAGATTTGTCTGTTGTCTGTCCTCAGCTGGATCTAATTCAGACTGTGTCATTGCCAGATGACCCATCCTGGACTGTACAGAAGCCTCACCACCCATCAAAAGAAACATCTTGGTGATGAATGTCTTTTTCAAAGTCTATTTGCTCAGTTGAAAAGTTATCTTGACCATAGGGCTATATATACTGATGGATCGAAGGCAGAAAAGAGGGTTGCTGCAGCTGCTACATCTAATAACCTCAGTGCATGGGTCAGGCTTCCTGGCAATGCTAGTATATTCACAGCTGAATTAAAAGCTCTAAAACTGGCTTTGAATATTGTGAAAAATTTTGATGGGGATCATTTTATCATATTCACTGATTCTTTATCTAGTCTTTATAGAGCCTTGCTCTTGATAGCAACAATTGTGATCATCCTTTTATTCAAGATATTTTAAAACTTTTTAATGATTGTTGTTCAGTGAATAAGAAAGTTGTTTTAGCTTGGGTTTCTAGTCATGTAGGCATAAATGACAATGAAAAAGCAGATGAGCTTGCCAAACAGGCCTTGAATTTCAATGTTTTAGACTTGAAAGTCTAAAACATTAAAATTCACAGACTTGAAAGTGGATGTAAATATTGTTTTTAGACAAAAGTGGCAAGCTCAGTGGAATGTGTGCCCTGATAAACTATTCCAAATAAACCCTACTGTTGGAGATTTTTATGTTTGGACAGGTTTATCCTGTAGGGAAGAAATAGTTATTACTCGAGTGCAAATAGGACACACCTATTTTACACACAGTTATCTGTTAAAAGGTGACGATATGCCCTGGTGCATTCCATGTCATTGCATATATTATTTGACTTATCAACCTACATGACACTAGAATAAAATATTATAGAGATAAAGATACAATGAAAATGTTATTCAATGAAAATGTTTGTAATATTATAAATTATTTAAAAGAATGTGGCCTGTTTAAAAAGTTTTAATTAAATTATTTTGTGTTTTGTCCTTTGTGTTAATTTATTTCTCTAATGTAGTTTTGGTTAGAATTATACTGTGATATTTTCATACTTTGTCTCTGTTTTATATTTACATTTTGTTTTCTTTGTTGTTTGTTGCTTTTTTACTCTAGTCTTTATTCTAGTCATTTCTTATAATGTTGTTTTTCTTGGTCTTTTTTGGCCACTTGTTAATTGTTTTTTTTTTGTTATTTGTATATATACTTTTGCTTATTATTGTAAATATTAGTTAATGTATTTATTAGTTTTTAATAGTGCAGCATAACACGTGTTTTTGCACTTTAATTTTAACTTACTTACTTACTTGAAAAGAAAGCATAACATCCAATAACCAGAATGCTAACTGTTGTTACTAGCTAATAGAAGAAAGGTGTGTTACACACACAAAAACCAATGATAAAATGTGAATATAAATTATTTATAATGCATGGTAAGTCTATAAGATGGAGTATTAAATATGAGATTTGATTGTTCGTAGATCAGAAGTTCACCCACCGAAGTGGTAAAAGGTAACAGCCAGGATAACATAAGATGTAAGCCAGAAGAAAAGAGATCAGTAGCCAGGAAAACAACAGTGCAATGACCAGTGAATTGTAGGCCTGCAATTCATCTAACTAAATAATAATAGACCCTTACATGACTGAATAATACGGCCCCTTACAGTAACATCAACATTTCAAGAATTGCAATAACGTGATGACCAACAATTCAAAGTGCATATGTATATAATAGAAATATTTAAAATGGTAAAATACTATAATACTAAATAAGATAATAAGCATTCTGTAAATAATGAAAATTGGAGAGAAACGGGATGTATAACTTATATTCAGAAGCTGTTACTAAGAAATTACTGATGATACAACATGTAATGTAATTTTGCAACATTTGTTACGCTCTAAGCAAAGGGGTGAAGCATAATAAGTTGAAATGACGATTTAATTACAACTTGCAACACATAATATTACTGTTCAATAATTACTGAAAGAACACAACATCCAATTGCAATTTACTAAAGTTCGTGAATAGATTATTAACATTGCAAAACATAACAGCTGGAGCAGAAAGAAGTAAGCCACCATATTATGTCCATAGGAAGCTCCAGAAATTGACCACCCCATAAAGTTGCAAGGCATGTTGCATTTGGTCAGAGCAATTGCAATGTGAGTGTGATGATTGACATCAGCCAATATTACAGCTGGCAACCTGAAAAACAGTACATGGCAGTAATATGTTCTGTACAATACTAATTGATTATGCTAAGAACAAACACCAAAATACAATAGGGAGGGCACAAGATAAGGGAGGGTGATATATCAATGTCACCCCATTCACCTCCAAAATTCAAATGGCAGAACCCCAAGGTCTGCTGGAAGGTGACCAATCAACCACCAATGAGAATCAAGCTTACAAACCAATTGATGATCAATACTAATTCCCAATCGTTCGAAAATAGGACCCTCCCAGGGTTGAACTTCCTGGCACCTTGATACCAGCCCGATTAACCTCCAGGGAGTCCCAAGACAAGAAATAACACACAAATTGGGTTTTAATAATTCTATTTCTACTTCTTTTAACATATGCACAATTTTATTTACAAATATTCTTTATTTCTGATCATAACTGAATCTGACACTGGAAAGAACTTCATTTATCATGAATCAAGGTCACAACTACCCTCAAAGGTGAAGGCCTAATGATGACCTTGAATATTGACCTTTGAGAATAAAGCATAATAACCAACTTTAAAGGAAGTAAACAAAGGTAATAGTTGGAGTGACCTTGTAATGACCTCTACGAGAGACGAAGGTGAAAAACAATACCCAGCAAGGGAACCATCAGTTACCCAATGGTGAGTTCATAGTTGGAAGTTCGTTCCAATGCCAGAAGTCTAACTGTTGTTACTAGCTAATGGAGGAAAGGTGTGTTACACACACGAAACCAATGATAAAATGTGAATATAAATTATCTATAATGCATGGTAAGTCTATAAGATGGAGTATTAAATATAAGATTTGATTATTCGTAGATCAGAAGTTCAGCCAAACCCCAAATATGGTTAGAGACGTAGGGAGGCCTGAAAGGAAAGAGAAATAGGAGAGGTAGGAAAAGGGGTGGAGGGAAGATATGACCACACAGCATCTGACTTTCAGGTACCATGTTTCATAATGTGATCCAAAAGAACACCTTGTTGAAAGGCCCACATGACACCTGCTCTCCTGAGGGCATGGAAAGTCAGGGGAATGGGGAAACCTAGACTCTTTTGAAATTTTCTTTTAATGTTTTCTGGCAACAGATTCCGTGAGTGGCACCACGACAGATGATCTGGGGATCACAAATAAATGGTCATTGGTTTCAGCCAGAAAAACACGAATCATGTTAGTGATAGCTTTGATAGGACACAAAGGTGAAGCACCGAGGTTTGGTAGAGGAATAGTTACAGATTGCTTCCTATCTTGCATAGTCTTGGTCCATTTGATAAGCAGAACAGCAGTCTGTCCCGAAGAGATGAAGCCCCCCCCCCCCCCCAGCCAACTGTCTACTTGAATCAAAGGATTTAGTGGTATGGGGCAGAATGTTTGATAGTCGCAGGAAGGAAAAGAAGCATAGCAAGTATAAAGGTTGAACAATTTCTGAATGTGGGAATATCTGACACTACTGAACTATGGAATTAAAAAGTTTTGCATCTGTATAAGACTTGACTGATGGACGCAGTGGAGCTTGAATTTTTTTTTATAGATTTCAAAAATAAAGGGATTCACTCATCCCTGAATGGATGTTTGCAACCATGTACAATATGGAAGGCCGTCAATGCAGCCATATAATTTGCAATATGAGTTGAAGAAAGATGATTTTGATGGAGAAATTCCATAAAAGGAAGTAAAATTTCTGAATTCTCCTGACAGGGCAGTCCACCCACCACCTGAAACGCCAGGAAGTCCATCCACATACGCCTATACTGTCTTAATGTGGAGGGTCTGAAACCCAGAAGCAGTCTTGTGGAAGCCGAGGTGGCCAGCTGGGCTACCATCCCAGGTAATTCTACAAATACAAACTAAAATTGTGCAGGAAATGGAAATACAATTATATTTGATAATTAAGTAATGTCAAATCCAAGTGTGCCCCAACCCATATGTAATCTGCAAGAGGTGGCTTTAATTTTCCCATGGGGTTGGTAGTTATAGACCAACGCGACAAGAAGTCTGCAATATTGTTAACCTGACCAGCTATGTGAGAAAAAAATGAACTCAATGTTATAAGTGGCAGTAATTAACCAGATATTTCTTGCACAATTGGCCAGTATAGGGTCCCGAGCCCTGCCAGTATTCAAGACCTAGACAACAGCCATGTTATCACAATGTATTTGAATTTTCTTGTCTCTCCAGTGACAAGCCCAGACTTTTGAAGCTACTACTATGTTTAACATCTCGAGGTGACAGATATATTAATTATTATAGCCAATTGGAATGTCCAATGCATAAACCATGGAATCAAAATGGCCACCTAAACCTGTCAAGTATGCATCCAAATATACCTGGACACTCGGGAATTTCTTGTCATAATATGTGACACCATTAAAATTACATGAGAAGGTTCATTAAAATTACATGAGAAGGTGTTAAACCAAGCTATATCCTAAAAAATGGCTGGTCTAATTCTATCTTTTGTGTGTCATAGTTGTTTCTGAGCAAAACCTGCATTCTGTTGAGAAAATAACGGGCTGGTTTAACACATTTACTAATGTAAAGGAGACTACCTAATATTGACTGCAGTGATTTTTACTGCAATATGACCAGGATTTACACAATTGAACGATTTTAGTTAATTTTTGATCTGGTATCGATTAAGTTCTGTTGATAGTATCAATTTGTATACCTAGACAAGTGACCAAGGTATCTGGTGGTACTAGTTTTTATGAGAAATGTCCAAACCTAGGTTCTAAAGTAATTTAAGCAAAAACTACTATGTATACTACGGGGTAAACCAGTATATATTAAATCATCTATGTAGTTAAATAGATGAGGAAAGCCATGTTGTTGCATTGTAAATCGTATGGCGTCTGTGCACCACTGAAAAATCTGGCTTTCATTATGATATCTGAACTTTACCGATTTATCGATGAAGTACTGATCTTCAAATTTCAAACCCAGGAGGTCAATATCCATGGGATCTATTTTAATCTGCCTGAAGGCACAACTAATGTCGACTTTATAAATCTTTGCAGCAGGACCTAACTTGCACAAGCGATGTTATTAGGTCTATAGAAGGGTAATTTAGAACATATTGAGAACCTAAGTAAATGCCTTTCTGGACAGAAGCATTCACAGAAGCCCCTTTGGGACAACTGAGGTCCATCACGGTCCTCTTTTTATTCAAATCCTGCTTATCTCTAACCAGGGGGATACATGCAAAGGAATAGGCTTACTATGAAAAGGACCTAACATTGCTTTGAAGGACAACTCTTCCATAAAAAAGCCTGAACATGTTGGGGATTTTGTATTACAGATGCATGATTTTCTTAGGTCGAAGTAATATTACTAACTCGAGAAAAATCCAAACGGAAGCCAAATTCTCATAGATTTGGCAAACTGAACGTCCTAATAACCAGATAAGTATGGACACCAGTTATATATATTCAAATGTGAATCAACTGGAATTCTGCAACCCCCCAAAAAATTGGGTTTGCCACTATCCTTTATCAACTGATGTGTTTCTAAATTTGTTAAGGTGGAATTCCACTGAACAGGGTCCCCAGTATATAAGTGAAATGGAGTAAGGGGGCAGATGGCAAACGTATGAACCTGATGGTAATATAATTAATAAGAACCTTTTGAGAATCCATAGTAACATGATCGTCACCACAATCACTAAGTTGTAAAATATTATGGTCACAGTTTCCGTCTAAAACTGGGTACAAATCTGCTGGGGAAGCTTGTTCACAAACTTCAGCTGTTATGCAAGAATCCAATGTGTCATTCATCTTATTTTCATTTCAGACATTTGCATTGACCGCGTCCAAAGACCCGATTTTGTTTTTACTCCACTCCAAAGTACTTTTCTGTGAAGCCAAGTGGGGCTTCCAATGCATGTCGGAATCAGGGTTGAGTTTACATTCCTGAGATTTTTTAACATCAGCTACACTGTCCAAGGTCATACGTTCACTATGATGTTGGAAAGTACTGATGTATCACTATGAATTGAAACACTTAGTCGTGTGAATTTCATCTTGAGTAAACCCCACTTGCAGGTTTTCACTATGGACTGATATGTCCAATACTAATCAGTACTGGACACTTTCTCTCAGTGACCATTTTTGGGGAATTAATTTATTCCTGTAAAAAGAGAAGTTACAGAAGTTGGGGACAGAGTATCATATATCTTGGAACCAGGCATCAAATAGGATATAGAGTGGGGTTTACAACAGCCAAACTCCTCAAAAGTGGCATATAACAGAAAATATTGAAAATCTCGGCCCTTTCGGGCATCGCTCTCCAATATTTTCTGGTATTGGCCACTTTTGAGGAGTTTAACTGTATTAATACCATTGTCCTGTGAATCAGATAGATCTTGCAAGCATTTAAATTTGTTACGTAACAACACAGTACTTGATGGTTTCTGCACAGAATACTTTGCAGGAACACATTTACCATATTCCACAGGGACCCCGGCCACAGTGGGAAGATCATTGCAATGCCTTGGTTCTGATACAAATTTTTTATCAGCCCAATGACGAGAAACACGACCACTCAAAGTACTTTGACAGGCATCATTAGAAAGGGTAAGATTTTTCTGAATACTGGATTTTTCACTAGGTACCAATTTATGAGGGACAGTTGTGGAAAAACTGTTGTACCTCCTGGGACCATGACAGAGCCACTTGCTTAGTGGCCTGTGTCTCGTTCTGGGCATTTTTGAATTTCTTTGCATATACAAATCTGTCAAAATGATGTGGATTACCAGCCCAAATAATACTCACATTTGTTCGTTTTTTTGTTCCAGATACTTTTGTAAACTTATTTTTGCAATCAACCTCAGCATGTGGGAAAGTTTTACCATTGGAAAAACAAGCACTGCAAACATGGTTATATCTAACACCTCTGGTGTCATGGCTTTTGTTGTGGGAACAAGTACCTTGATTAAAGTACTGGCATGGCATTGCTTTCTGTGTTTTTGATAACCTTTTCTATTAGTGTGTGAGGTACTGGAAGGGTGAATGTGTCTCTGAGCATTGGCCCTTCGGATCCTGTCTATTTTCTCGACCTGGGAGAAGTTTGCAATCTCCCCTTGCTCCATCTGACATAGGAGCACTGTGTGGCTGGCTTTTGTCGCTTCCGAAGAAAAATCTTGGGCATTATCCAAAAGGGATACCAAATAATCTAGCATAAAATCTTTGGAATCAGAATTTTTTTCCTCTTTCATAATACGGCAAAAGCCAGCCACCCACTGAATGACGGATAGCTGGTCGTAAGAAATGCATTCTTTACTTGAACCTGAGAGCACATATTCATGAGACCACTTGACTTTGTTTTGCACCATAACCTCAACTGAACCACATCTCAAAGACTTGACTTTACCTGGTTTGTCATTTTCCTGCAATTCTTTAAGCCTTTGCTCAACCTTAAGTTGTAACAACGCATCTTGTCTTAAGGTGTTGAGATTCGGAATTTGAACAGAATTTTTGGTTTCAGAAGCCACTGTGACTGGGGTATCAGAACTTTTGACCTTTTTCTTGACAGTTTTGTTTTTTATTTTGGTTTGATCAATAGCCTTTTTTTTTTGCAATTTTTTGCTTCCATATCATCTAACCTCTTGCTCAACGACTGTAACTGGCTTAATATTTGGATGTTTATCACCTGCTGACTAACAGAGTCACTATAAGAAACATTCGGATCCGAATCCAATATTTTATCAGGTAATTTTTCATTTTTGACAGTCACTTTCATGTATAGACTCTGAATCAGAAACTTGCCCAGTATGTGTCCTGTCGCTGGTCAAAAGATCCGACATGAATTTGATGTCATCCGACAGCTGTAATTACATGGGAAGCTCCACAACTTCTTCTCTAGATCTCAAGTTGTAAGGACGAGTGGCTGATTCTGCCATATTGTCAATAAATGTTTAAACTATAAAAACTAAAAACCCTAAAATAATCTTGTAAAATAAAGCTTATGAAATTTCAATGTCAACCCGTTCACCTCCAAAATTCAAATGGCAGAAACCCAAGGTCTGCTGCAAGGTGACCAATCAACCACCAAAGAGATTCAAACTTACAAACCAATTGATGATCAATACTAATTCCCAATCGTTCGAAAATGGGACCCCCCCAGGGCTGAACCTGCTGGCACCTTGATGCCAGCCCGAAAAGACACTGAAACTATCCTCTCTTTTTATCTTCGGCTCAGGAATCCACAACCATTTTAAAACAACTTCTCATGTAATATTCCAAAGCTTTTAATATTTTATTTGGAAAATTTATATTTACTGACAGAAATTAAAAGGTATATGATGTTAACAGATATTGTATTGACAGTAATTCAAGGAATTCCATGACTGAATATAAGTCTATATTTGGAAAAATGTGAGGCTTTTGAAATTCACTGCAAAATATATCGCTAAATTACCAATATGTTCCCTCCAAAGATAAAAATTTCTTCTGTTTGATTATGTACTGATGTACATTGGTGGTGTCTTAGTTTAGAAATCTATGTATAGTGATCTGAGACTTACAATTCTATGTCTAAACACATATATTATAAATTTTATTGAAAATTACAGTTAATTGTATAAATGGTTTTCAATATTTGCAGATGGAGAAACAGCATTTTCATGTGACATTGGGTTAATAATAATTTAAATTTAGGCATTTATTTATCCACTGGGCGCCGTCTATGTCCACTATAGCGGCGCCACCTTACCATGGATAGTGAGTGTGAACAAGTACTGATTTTCAGTCAATATTCGGAAACTATGTAACCTAAAAATGTGTTATATACATCATTATAAAAGTATTTTTACAGTTTTTCTCTTCGTATTTATTGCATAAACGTCCATACAGAAATGGGTGAGAAATTGCAAGTTAAAGATTGAAGTTTTTATATTCATTGGAGCTAGTGTATATGTCACGGACTTCATATTATCTCATTAAATGTGGATTTATTTAAGTCATAAATCCTGCACAGTGGTAGATAACCAAAGTAATACATCCCTCATTGGCCATATACAGAATCATTGGTGAAGATTAAAATATACAACACTCTTGCTACACACTCCTATAATATTGTCATTTTCATTCGTGATCTATTTTTCCTGAAAATGTCATTCAGGAAGTTTTCCTATTTTACGTACTTTGTGACAGTAAAAAACCACATTGATGTTTCTAGGTATTATCTCCAAAACTAGTCACCAGAGAGTTGAGAAGCAAGTGAGTATTTGCCAGACTAGATACCACTGTTTCATCACAGTGTATTGCCAACGTAGCCATGGGATGAAATTGAACCATCCGCCAAAGAGAAGAGAATCAAGTGAATGTTTGCCTAACGTTTTGTCCCTGTGAATTAGATATTGTCATTTCATTAGCTATAGTCAAATTCGGACAGATCTGTAGTATTTTCCACATGTGTACAGATATTTCCACTTATTACCACTTGTTGTGGTAACAAACTGGCGTGGAACCCACGAGCACACACAGGCTAGTTGATCATTTGTCAACCATGATAACAACCAGGTCACTGTGGTCTGAGTGAAATATATACGTTAACAGAACTTAAGTAAATACATGTTGATACAGCTTGTCATATCTCTCCTTTATTGTCATTTATCAGGAGCGACAGGTCATAAGTTTACATTTGAAACAAAGAGAAAAAGTGAAAGAACCTTTGTTAGTAAGTTTATTATTGTATAATAAATTTAATATATAGAGCATGAGGAAAACATAATGTATAATGCAATAAAAAAATAAAAAAAAATAAGACGGATAAAAATAATTTAAACGTAGATTGTACAATTATAATCTTTCATTTGTATACATTAACATCCATAATTTTTTTATTTTTTTTTTGGGGGGGAGGGGGGGGGGGGCAATCAATAACCTTGCTTGAATCTTTTTAACACATTAAACATTAACAAGTAATAACCACACTCACAACACAGTACTTTTAACAAAATTAAATCAAGTAAAAGTTAATAACGTATATATACTAGATGAATAAGCATGTATAAATAACAAAGGAACAATTAACCATTTTGTTAACAACAACAAACAAAAGACTACAAAAGTAGCAATTTAACAGAATAACAAGTGAAGTCATGACTGATATTCAGTTTTAATACCTGAGAAGAAAATTGAAATATACAAAAACTACTTGTACCTTTTACTTATATACAAAAATAGTAAAATAAATATATAAATACCCTTTAATAAAATTAGTTAACTCTTTAATAAGATACTGAAAATATAAAATGGCTGGAGATTATTTTTTGTGCAATAATCTAGATTGACATTGGAACGGTTAAAATTCAAGTCTATCATAATTATAATTATCACCACTGATAGATTTCTTCAATAGCCAAAATATGTTCTTCGAAGTTAATTTCATGTCTTCAAGAAGAAAAGTCCGTAAACCATGGCAGGAGTCATCGGCAAAGTCAAATTGCAGTACAGCATCTGACTTATGGGGATCCGTCTCTGTGAGATTCTATGAGGAGAGTTTTAGTCTGTTTTAGTTGTTGAACCAAGAAGTAGAAAAAGCTCAATGTATATTTCCTTGCTGCAGATCTGTAGAGTCGAGTGGTCGGGAGGTCCATCACTAGCTCTGCTTCAGCCGAAACAACATCGGGCTGAAAATAGAATTATAAAATGTTATGGAAACATCAGGCTGTCTATATGTGATAATCAAAATCTTAGTTTTTTGTGATTATCACATTTATTTGATTTTTCAGGCCGGTATTTGGGTACCAGTTACAGAGAAATTTAGTACTGATCATCATTGGGTTTGTATCGTATAATTTGATTGGGCATTGATTAGTCACATAGAGGCTTACCTCAACCACATTAATTCCTAAAAACAAATTAGAGACGTTATGTACAGACTACTTTCTGTACCTAATTTAAACTCCTTTAAGTTTTGGTCTACTTGTATATAACATAACCTTCCTCCATTTTATATAACGTCAAGTAATTTAATTGAATCATGTTCTTTTTGACATTGGCTGGGCTCACAGGTCACAGGGCCCCGCGCTTATTATTACATCCCTTTGACCTTCATCTTTTTCAAGGTCACAGCGAATTGCTTGATATTGGTTTTCAAATTACTTTGACCTTTGCTTTCTGTTCGGTTGAAACTTTAAGGTGAACTTTAAATATGTCAAAAGATTCAAAATAGAAATTTTAAACCCACTTGTTGTTTTATTTCTTAATTCTAGGACCACCCGGAGGGTGATTTAGGTTAACGTTACTTTCAACCAGTTGTATATAGGTTATATCAGAAAGCATTGCAGATTAGTACACTAGTCAGGCAGAATTCTGCCTGATAACACATCAGACACTAGTGAGCCACTCCAAACTTTCCCAATTAGGGCCAATAATCAAACCTGGAGATTTCATTCAACTATGATAGAAAACATAAAGGCAATTTCCTGATAAGATGCTCCAGTTCATCCACAACAGTGATATATTTTGACAGTTTGTACCTCTGATCTCATCTTCCCATTTCAACCATGTTGGAATTACATTGGAGACCATGGACACTTGAATTTGGCAAGAATTACCTACCTTTATTGTATTCATGAGGTTCTCCAGCATATGTACACGTCGTATAGGATAGGTAACGCTGCAGTAAAGAATCTTCTCAGGCCTCCATGTGGTCACAAACTGGTCCCTAGGATGAGACCTTAAGGCAGACAGGTAGTGAATAGTGCAAGATTCAGCCTCAGTCAACACAGGCAGAACCTCTATCAGCTTCCTTAACACTTTGTGGTAGAGTTGTAGGTGGAGGTACAACTGCTCCTGTGAGGCCTTCAATACAATAATACAGTGACTGGCTTTAGGTTAAAACAGGTTGAAGCTTGGCTGAGTAAAGTAGCATAACTTAACCATAAAATCCATATTTTTTTAAAGATTTTTTAAATAAATATTTTTCAGACTTAATATGTGCCCTAATCACACAACCATTCAGCTTAGGATATCTTGTTTTTTTTTTGTAATCTTATATATGATGAATTCAAGTTTGCATTTATTGTGTACTTTCCAATTCTATGTAGTTTATGATTTATGACGTGTATCGATATAACAAATAAAACCTATTACAAAGACCTTTAGTTGTAATTTAATTTGGCCCCACCCTTTACCTTCACATATTTTATCACAACTATTTTGTTTACCTTATATCTTCAACGTGGAGGATTTACATTTGATTGCCAACATATTGCTTAAACATTTGTAAAGTCATTTATTTGATCACCTTTCAAATCTACCGAAACCCCAAATTATTATAAGGTCATCCTACACAAGTTATGTGTTCAAAGGTATCAAAATAAAAAAGCAGAAGCTATTTCAATTTCTGCCAAGTGCCTTTTAACAAGGGAGGGATCTTCAGATATTTTTGAAGCCGTTTATTTTACTTCTGTTTGGGGTTGCGTAGCGTAAGAAATCTAAAATTCGCCAGGAATCTAAAATTCGCCACCTCTAAAACCTTAGTTAATTTTATGAAGAAAATGATGATTTTGTCTAAAAATTGGTATTTTTTAGTTCCAAAAGCCTTAATTTACTATACAGTAAACAAATCTCACCACAATTCATTTATTTTATTAGTATTTTCACATGTGGCGACTTTCAGATATGTGGCGAATTTTAGATTTCTTACTCTATCTAAAGTAAATATAATAATGAAATGTATAGCTTGTGTAATTTGCAAGCAATTTAAATTGTTTACAAATTACGAGATGTAAATGTTTATTTATACTTATTTTACTATAACAAGTGTCACATAAGATTCATCTGCATTTTAACAATACAAAGATATTAACAACTGACCTCTACGGCTTATTGGTCACTGATAGCAATGACATTATTTCTGTCCTGTGACACTGTGTTTGTGAAGAGACTTCCTTTTCTCTTCTATATATGCTATTCTTAAATTTAAAATTGTGACTCTTGCTCAAATGATCAGTTTTGAGTGTACAATAACTCCGGTTGTCTTCCAAAGTCCTTTTAATCTCTATCATTGGGGTAATGTGATGATTGGATTCTGTTTGTAAGCAACATTATGACAATACTACCGTACAGATTGACATCATATTGTTACAGCAGATGGCTCTTGGTATAACATAAAGTTGATTTATTTTTACGAATGATCTGGAACCAAACCTGTATCCAGATTTTAAATGGGATTTGTTTTATGTGATGTGTCTTGGCGGTAGTATACATTTTCCGTATGCTTTATGTATGTTCCAATAGACACTGGGTATGTGTACACAGCACTTGAAATGTCCCAGTTTTGCTTAATTTGTCGTAATCTGTATTGCATTAATGTAACTTTACACAATATGTCGAAGATCGCTATACACGCTGCAGAAAAAGAATGGAACTCATCTTCAGCCAGATTACTGTTACAAATTTGACAAATTGGTTCTTATACTGAAATATTTACATTAGGTTAGTAAAATGCTATTATTTATCAAATAATAATTTTTGACCTGTAAGAATATTGAATCAGTCGGTAAAGGTATAATATGGGGTTATATATATATATATATATATATATATACATATATATATATTAAAAAAAAAACTTTTCCAACTAATGTCATCTATACCAGCTAGTTTTCTGCTTGATCAGAAGTAATTGAATCGAAGTACTCACATCAGTGTGATTGTATTATGTCTTGTATCCTGTTAAGTGCACAGTCTTAAAATCATTGTATTATTAAGTATTTGAATGTTATGATAAATCCACTCATTACTATATGATAACTTTGTTATAAATTGATATGATAAATGTTAGCAGAAAGAGCTCACAGAACTTAATCAAACTTAGGGTTTTACGTCAATTTCACCCGTCAAGGTTATACCTGGAGAGGCACCTAGAGAATCTTACATTTTGTCAGAATCTGGATTCAAGCCCATAAGCACAGGAGTGAGAGCCTACTGGTAACATATCAAATTCATTCACCAGTCGGTCAGAACTGTGGAAAACAGTGATCTCATTTGCAGATCTACTGATAAATAATTTGTTTTGATTGAAAAACTTAAATGTAAGACAAAAATATCTGAGTGGTTTATCACCTGACAAAGTACTCCCGGTCCTTGCCAGTGTTTTAGAGCAAATAGTTTGCATCTCTTCTGAGCATCGTCCACATCATCCACACCAGACAGTGCACTCTGTACATTGTTACACTGAAATATTATATATTTATTTAAGTGGCAAATATAATGTCAGTGATAAGCACAATATAATAATATGCAAACGTATAATTATACCCAATCCTGTTAGTCACTATGTACGTTAAACAAGTGTTGGAAATATAACTTTTCATCAACTGTTTTTGAAAAAGTCAAACTATTTCTTGCATTCCAACATAAATAAGTGAAGCCATTGTTTTGAAATCTGAGTGACACAAATTTTCAATAAACTGCTCCATATAATTTTCACCAACATCTATATTTAAATTAGAAAAATAATATGATCTTACGGTATTCAAGTTTGGACATAAATGTATGAAATGTATTTACCCTTCTATGTTACAGTCATACATAATGACAAGAGAAATCAGAACAGCAGGTCTTATGTTAAACTTTCACATATATACAAAAAAATCTAATAAATAGCAACCCCAAAACAAACCTAATCAAAGGAATTACGTGTAAACACGTGTAAAAATAGCAATATGAACAACAAATAGTACAATTTAAAGAATTAGACATTATTGCCTTTCTCTAAAATACCATGAAAAATAATAAGTTTTGTATTTTACAGAACGACACATTCAAAATCTTCAAAATAGAAATATGAATAAGCAGTTTTGTGTCCACTGAATTATACAATTTAAAAAATATATATATCTAAAATAGTTACAAAAACAATAATAAAATTCAAGAGAATGGTCGATAATATGTATATATACGATTTTTTTTTAAAAGTGAGATAACTTTTTATTCGAAAGTCTTGTATTCAAATAAATTAATATATTTATGTAGGAGTCTTAATTATCTTTAAGGGTGCATTATGGGAAAACAAATTTTATTTGTGATTGTTGAACATAAATAATTGATCAGTTTAAAAGATAAAATTTCCAGTGAGGATTCTATTTCAGGAGGGTTTTTTATTATTAGTTTCTCAGTTATTGTTACTTTTTTTCTGTTTACATTTCATTAGTTAGCGTTGATGTATTGCATTAAATCATACAATACATGAGAGGTCCTCAGTGGCCTAGTGGTTAGCAAGTTTGGCATCTAATCATAGGCTGTCACCTCTGTGGGTTCGAGTCCCACAAGTGTCAATTCTGAGGACCTGTCCCAATATCACCCTGGCTGTTGAACGGGACGTAAAACCCCAACTTTGACTTTGACATACAATACATGAAATGACAGAACTGGTACTCTTGAGAAAATAAGAAATAATCAACCATTCAGTTTGAACTGTACTTACGTATTCTGTATATATATTCTCTATTGGAATCAAAACCTGATCAATCATGGTCGCTGATTCAGGAGAAAGGTCTCTCTTCAATCTCTCACCAATAACTGGCTCTTTGTAATCAAAGCTAATCAGGTTATCGTCATGTGGCGACGGCTTGCAGTCTCCAAATGTTCCCAGGAGCCAAGTCATGCATATCATTACACCTGAAGTTGGAATTAAATAATCCCAGGAATGGGAATAAAAACCAAAATTAATTTAAACTCCTTGGATATTCAAGAGACTGTTTACTTTGTTGCCACCATTGATAATAACATATCTAAACAGGTTCATAAATAATTATGAACATGAACTATACTTAGAGATACGATGTAAATAATACTGCTCAGTAAAGTTTGTCACCCACCTTTGAAGTTTGGTAAGATACATGTTTTTTTGACAACATTAAGACTTCTTTACAATGATACATTACTGTTGTATGCACTTGTTTAATTTCTTCCAAATAAAGATATAACTTGTACTTGATAGTTTTAAGACAGGTCGCTAACTTCAAGGTTTATCAAACTTCACTGGGTAAACAGTAAAAATATAAGAGGAAGCTCTGATAACTTACGGATTCCCTCCATATTTGACACTTTGTGTGTGAATACTGTGTCCAACTGAACCCACAGGGTTTATATACCTTAGCAATGTTTTTCTATTAATATACTCTGACATAAGTGAAAGACAGAATATATGTAGGAAAATTTTACGGGAAGCTTACCTTTGTTCTCAGGTTTACTCATGACATCAAACAGCACTTACCACAAAAAAAGGAGTTAACTGAAAACAAAAGACGTATATACTTTATCAGGTAAATTGATCAAAATCACCCTACTGAGCTCATTAATATTATTTGGTGAATAATAAAGAACAATTAATAGAATCAGTTTCACCCCTTAGTGACTTCTACCGTCCGAGGTCAACTCAGTACAAAATGATCCATGTAATTACAACCAACAAAACTGGACACAGGAAAGTCGGATACTTCAAAACCAGTTCAATGCAACAAATGAATGTGCTTATGGCTTGGAATATTTAAGCTAGTTAAGCTATTTGATTACAAAGAACTGGATTAAAAAATTTTCACAAGTTTTGTGAAAATATTGTCACGTAACCATTTTTTTACTAAAATGTATGGACGAACACTTAGAATTCTTTTAATAAAAGTAAAGTAATGCAATATAAAGCCACAATAGTGTGACAGAAACGAGGAAATTAGAGAGAAAGAGTTTGATAATTTTTCATCAGAACTTGGGTAAGATCAAGGTACATACAAATTTGCAACTCTACAAAATCAAAGTTTATTATAGGAATAATCTGTGACATGTGAAATGTATTCATGGAAGTCTTGATTATCACTTATAGAGCTGGGTTTACACAGAGTGATAAGTTCACTACTATGCAATTTCAGCTTTTTTGATGAAAAATGTCACACTTGAAAAATATGATAAGCCTTATTGTTGGGAAATGCTAGTTTGTATATGGTATGTTACAGTCACCATGCGTAACAAACCATTCCCTGAAAATTCATGTATTCCTTGAATATTTCACGCAGTTATCACATATAGTCTAGTGAACTAAACTAAATTAATGTGTCAAAAAGGTCAAATTCATACTTACATTGCACCAAAATAGCAAATATACATAAACACTTGAGGTAAAAGTATCACTGTACAGTTTCAAACAATTTATCCGTGAAACATTTTAAAATAAAAATCCTTGCTTTTGAAAACATTATTTGACGTAGTGTGTATGATTCGCTATACAATTTCACAGGTATCCGGCCCAGACAGTGCAATGAAACAGAAAAAACTATTTATCATTATAATGAAAAAATAAGTCATAATAATGCCATGTTATTAGAAAGTGATATAAATCATAATTATGAGATATGCAATTTTTATTTATTTTTATTTATTATTTATTTACTTACCTATTTATTTATTTGGGTTTTAACATTACTTCAACACTGTATAGGGCAGAGGAATCCAGCACATACAGCTGGTCAAGGTTCTGTACTGTAAACTGCCGACCATGAGTAAGCAGTTACCATCTTTCCAATTAAGGTCCTGGGTTTGAACAACTGACCTCAGAGGTGGGAGGCGAGTGTGTTACCATTGCGTCACCATGGTCCCTAAATGAGATATTCAATGTTATTATAATAAGATTAAGTTTTAATAACAAGATGTGCTATGTCATTATAACGAGGTTTTTGTTGTAATAACAAGATGTACTATGTCATTATAACGAGGTTTTAATGTAATAATTTCAGACGCACCCGTAAATTCCTCAGTGTGGAGACTGCAGCTCTGCTGAAAAACTCAATGATCAGTAGTCAAATTGATTACTACAATTCCCTACTCTTTGTCGTGATTCAATATAACGTGGCTAAACTCCAAAAGATTCAAAATGTCCTTTGTGGAATTGTCTTCAGACTTGATAAAACAAGCCATGTTACTTCCTTTTCTCAAAAACTACATTGGCTCCCCATTTCATAAAATATCTTGTTTAAATATAATCTTATTACATTCAAGGCTATTAAGTAGGCGAGGCTTTGCAATGGCTTCTCCCACTGAATGGAACAGACTCCCATAATCGGTCTAATCACAGAACACAATAAAGAGGTTTCGAAAAAAAAACCTACTTGTTTAGACTTGCATAACCTCTGCTTTAGTACATCTCAGCTAGCAGGCTCTAATTTTGGATTTTGACGAGACATGTCCCTTGACTTTCCCTTTTTGGCCTCAAGTGCATTAGAGGATGTTGTGTCAATTTTGCTCTATATAAATGTTTCTATTCTATTCTATTCCAATAACAATATGCGCTATGTCATTATAACAAGATCTTTGTTGCAATAACGAGATGTGCTATTTCATTATAACAGGCTTTAAGTAATAATAACCAGATATACTATGTCATTATAATGAAGTCGTAATAATGATATGTACTGTAAATATAACAGCATTTTATTTATTTATGGAAATATTTATCTCGTTACTCTATGTAGTGCACTTTTTGAACAATCAGTATTTTGGTATCTGTGGCGTGAGGCCGTGGCGGGTATTGCTTTTAAACGATCCGAGAATTAAACTTACGAATCATGCCTCTTGCTGGTCTGACATGTTCCTTATTGCTGTTTTTATCTTATACATATCACCCTTACCATTAATCTATTTACAATATTGGTTAAATCTGCTTCATTTCTCCACAATTATTGAAATACCCCATTATCGACCACAGTCAGTATTGTAAGCGGTGCTGATAGGACGAGAACAATGAAGGAAGATAAACGAGAGTTGGGCAAACTACGTTTATTAATTTCTATCACATTAGCAAGTATATGTGTACGAGATCTCAAACGAGACCTAGACTGGAGAGTGAGATGTACATAACGCATATACATAAAAGCCCAAGCCCAACCAGCATTTATGGTAGTGCATTTGCTAACGTTTGAAAAGCGAGGGGAACCTGTAATGATTGTGATGTATTATCAGATATGTATGACCAGACCGCGTCACTATTCCACACTCCATGCATTTTAATAGCCGTGAGCGAGATGTTGGAGTCGTAAGCCAAGGTAGCACCCGAACGTCTAAATGTATGAAAGCCAAATCCCGTAATGGGAAGGCCGAGACTACGAACGAGAGTAGCTAAACGCCTCCTGAGGTGAGATTGTGACAACAGCGAATAATCATCCAGTATTAACAACGGATCAGATGGTTTCAACTCACGTTTGGTTAAAAGATCTTGCAAGGTCTGTGTTGGACACAACATGGGGTCCCGAACCTGTGGGAGCTTAACTGTGTGTGTTCTCTCAGGTGCTTGCAAGTTCTTAGCCCATTTTAAAGCAATGTGAGTGCCTGGGTACAAGAAAGTCACATCCCGTCTCAGCAAATGCCTTGCTGGATCAAAGGCTCTAGCAAATGGGGGGGCAATATTTGAAATGCGGAGGAGGCCATAGAAGGCCAGTAAGAAGGTAGCTCGATATGTCAAAGAAGACTCGTAGATCTCGCAGAGACGTGATATCTCACAAATTTGTTGTAGAGTAAAGAGGCCTCTAGGGGTAGGATGGTTGTGGACTGTATAGTTGATTCCTTTCAGCATTCTCTTGACCAAAGGGGATTCAAAGGCCAGGAGAGACCAATTATATTTCCCAAACATGGATTTTAGGGCTGACATATAGTTCATGACCACTCTGTATGTAAGGGCATTAGATGCCAAGAATTCTAAGAACAGTAACAGGGTAGACACAGAATCCATGTGTGTGATTTTTCTTGACAAGGTAAAAGCTAAAAATAATTTAAACTGTCTGTCATATTGATTAGCAGTGTGTTTCCTAACTCCCTGTTCTCTTCTGGCAAGTGCCTCCCTCAACAAGGGGTATGACTGCACAGGTATTCCTACAAAGACATGGATAACATACTGTCTGTTATTGTCTCCCAAGTAACTGGACCCACCTTTTCACACTTATTGCGGGATAATGCATCCGCGATCACATTGTCTGTGCCCCTAATATGATACACACGTAAATCCACATTATATTTACAGACCAGTAACCACAATTCATACAGACATAAATTGAGAAAACTATCACGTGTTTTACCAGAATTGCAAACTGACACCGCACTCTCATTATCACACCTTATACAAATTATGTTATTACTCCAATCGTGTACCCACAGTCTCAAAGCCACGACAATGTTGTACATCTCAAGCTGCGTAATAGAGGTCTCGGACGAGATGTTAGACGGGATTTCAGCTGTGTATGCCCGCGAGCCCCAAATTCCCCCAATTCTCGTGAGAGTTGCGTCTACGAAAACTGTTTGTGAAGCCCTGGCACGCCTAAAGACCACTACTCCGTTAAAGGACCGTAGAAACTTGAGAAACCACAGCAGGTCATAATGAAATTCTCGCGTTAAGGTAATACGGTTCCTATCATGGTGATCTCGCAGTAGCTGCAATATGCGATTTAAAAAGATACGAGATCCTCGAACGCACCTGGAGACGTACAACAGCTTCCCCAATAGTGACTGCAGCTCACGCTTAGACATTTGATCTCTCAATAACATCTCGTGACATAGTGACGAGATTTCCTAAAACTTCTCGTTTGGTATACTAAATGTTCTGGTGTTGACGTTAACTACAATACCTAATATAGATAATTCCGTAGAAGGGGGGAACAATTTTGAAATATTAATAGGAAGGCCAATATTTTTAACGACACTAATCAAGGTCTCATATGCTGCTTGAGCTGTATCCTTATGACAAACTGCATAAATGTCGTCTATATAGTTCAGTACTTTGAAACCCTGCTTGGCCAAGATAAAGCGGATGAGATTAGAAATTCTTTCGAAAATAGCTGTTCCATGGACAGCTCCAAAAGCCAGGTTCTTGTCAATGTAATATTTGTTCTGCCACATGACGCCTAGATGTATGGCGTCTGCTGGGTCAACTCTCACGTTCCTAAAAGCGCGAGAAATGTCAAGCTTAAATAACCTGGCATCCGGGCCATATTTTTCAAGGTCTGATGTTAAGTGGTCCAGTGACGGTAGTTTTAAAGTGAAGGGTTTACCATCAAAGCACTCTCTATTTGTGGATTTATTGAGAGAGTAATCACCATAAGATAGGTCCAAAATGATGCGACGACCCATACCCTTAGGTCGTGTCATCAAGGGAGACCAGGTGAAGGCTGGATGCGGTATTTGTTCAAAAGGACCAAGTAACGCATCGTGATCTAATTCTTCTTGTATGAACTGCGTGACTTCATCCCTATATGCCTTAGCTGAAGAATGGTTGTCAGTTGCATTAGATCTAATAGAACAGTCACGGTTTATACTCAGTGGAAAGCCAAACTTAATGTAGTCTAAAATAATTTTATCATGATAGTCTTGTATTTGCTGTTCTATGTAATCCCAATTAAAACCTGAAGGCAGAGGAATCCTAACAGATTTGTAATTGGGAAGACCTGAGGCAAGAATGAGATCAACGACCCTAAGATATTCAATAGGATCATTCATGTTAACAGGTGAGTCACAAGGTAAGTTAGACAAGTCGGTGTTTTCAGTAACAAAACCCAAGTTCTCATCAAACAAAGTTTTAATGTTATTCTCATTACACTCGGGAGACCAGCTCTCCTGGTGGCCCGCCATAGGCACAACTTGTGATTTGTCAGACATAATGGGCACACCACAAAGTACGTGACTGAGATTACATGATAATAATGGTGCACCAATAAACTGTGAGACTTTTCTATCATAAAGATTATTGTACGGCCCATGGCCATGAATTTTTAAAACACAAGAGTAGACGTTACAAATAAGAGCAGAACACTTTTCATAAGTAATAATATTGGGGTGGACCCCAGCAAAACACCCATCACCAAATTTACAGTCATAGTCATTAGAATGCAGAGTACGGCCGGTGCGTCCCTATTCACTGGTAAACACTCGGTTCTTGTTGAGGCAATCAGATTCTCTGTGTGCGTTATTTTGCTTCAGGTTCTTAAAACAATGCATGCATACATGCTTGAACAGAGTCGTCCCTGTGGTATCAAGATGATCCTGGTTGTGAGGGCACGAATTCTCATTGTACCACTTGCAAACGATCTTTTTCGTCCCCCCGGCAATCTGAGGTGAGTTTGGTGGTCTAGGGGACATAGTAACACTCCCACTAAAGACAGCCGACTGAGAGTATGTCAATCTATTGTCTGCCAAGACGCGACGGTCTGCCCATGTGATAGCCTCTTCCTCTATTTTGTGCATGGATACTGCGAACGCGCCTCTTGCGATTGGCCATGAAAGATTTTCTGCTAATTTCACAACTTCCCCTAACTCCGTTAGCATGTGCTTCATTGTCTCTACATGTTGTATATCAAGAACGTTATTGATATATCCCACTACAAATTGACCCAATGAGAGGTCATCGTATGGAGTACGTTTTCTCTGTGTCCCAGTGAAACAGGACTCCTCGGCCATCTTAGATGGGGGGGCATTATGTGGTGTTTCTGCAATGTTGTAACGTCCACTCTTGCGTCTGTGACTTGTACCCTGTTGAAGTTCAGATCTCATCCTGCTCTCAAGGACTGCAACTCTCTCCTCCACTAGCTTCTGTATCATGGGGTTGGCTCTCAACGCATCAATAGACTGCGAATTACTAACACTGTCTGTAGGTTTCTCAAAGAAAGCTGGCTCCGGCTGCACGGGAACTCCTGTGGGTTCAACCATAGCTTGGACCTGAACGGGATTCCCGTACTGGTCGGTATGTAATAAAACGTTCTGATTAAAATCACGTTGTGGCTGTTTGTCTTGTAACCGAAACTCTATTTTATTTTGTAGGTCACCTGTTGTCTCCCAGTGTTGAGAAGCTGTTGCAGCAGGAATGGTGGATGTGACTCTCGCCGGAGTGGCTAAGCTTGCAAACGAATAAGGTGTAGTTGGAATGAGTTCTCGCGAGAGTGGAGCTACTCCCAAATCAGCGTCATTCTTGAGTTTCTTCACTCTGGCAGGTGTGGCTGTGTGTTTTAATGCTACAGCCGTGTCCGGGAACACTTTTGAATAGGCTACACCTGTGTCAGATTGTATGACGGAGTGTGTAGTGAGAATGTTCTGCCTCTCGTCTGAAGATTCACATTTCTTCGACTTCTCACGTGAACGAGATTTGCGACTACTGGTGGATTCTTGTATAATGTCATGAGATTTCTGTCAAACCCGTAATACGTTCCTCCATCGCGGCTAACTTTTCCGTGACAGATGACATAGACGCGAGCATGAGCTCCATCATTTTGTCCTGTGATGACCCAGACGTAGACGGCTTGCTCTTTGGTGTCTTCTTAACAGATTGTTCCTTAGTATTGTCTTTCTTTTCTTCCTTCTCCATCTTAAACCGTTCACATTTATTACCAGTAGGTTTTTCGTGTTCAGTCCCGCACTTTTTGCATGCCAGCATATCCACGTGAGATTTCGTCACTAACGTGACCACACAAACAACGGATAAAAGAAAGTTCAATAACAACATGTACGCAAAGCCATAACTAAAACAGTAAAAGAAATTAAAGATTTTATTTTTCCCAATGTTCATTCATCAAACTCTAGATATACAATGACACTGAATGAGGTCCCTGCACTAGGTAAAACAGTAAAAGCTTCTGATTGGTTGAAGCAGAAACAGCAAAGATGATTGGCCCACAGGCAGACGGACGAGTTTATTACACGGACTAGTACAAACCGACTGACACGCAATCACCAAGGGGTGATTGCACTAACATTCCCCATTATCGTGTAGTATTTATTCAACCCTTTGTTGATGTGTTTCACATTCCCCGTTATCACCTGATGTGTCCCAGTGATTACTCTATAGTTTTTCTTGTCCCAGTGTCTATTTTATGGTTTTTAATGCTTTTTTATGTTAACTTTATACTTGTACATGGTGTTTCCAACTCTTGCTTTGATTGATAGTAATTTATGGGTCTCTCTGCTTGTATGGTTTGTTAACCCTTAGGCTTTTGTGATCTTTTCCCATTTCTGTTTCTTGTCATAGTTTATTTTTGCACAGTCCTTGTTTCTTTTATGTTTTTTTTGGATCCAGTAGTGTGTTCTTGGCCATGTTAGTTGTAAAAGCAACTCCATTGATTGATATGTTTCCTATGTGTTGGTTTCTCCTGGAACTGGCTTAATGCTGACAAGGGTCAGAATTGTGAAAAAGTTGACAGAAGCATTCCATCTATTTTTCGGCTCCCTGTTGTGTTCCGTAAATATTGCTACCTCGGCAACTCAAAACAGGTTCCTCCTCAATTGAAACTAAAAAACCTACTCCTACTCCTCTTGTTGTGTGGCGATGTTGCTGTAAACCCTGGCCCAACCAATTTTGGATTCGCCAACTGTAGATCCATTTGCAATAAAGGCCCTCCCTGCATGACCTTATACAATGCAGTGACTTGGATATCCTGGGCCTGACTGAGACTCATATCAGACCAACTGACACTGATGGTCTCCTAAACTCCCTCACACCATTAAATTATAACTTAATCCAAAAACCTAGGTGTACTGGATTGGGTGGTGGTGTTGGCTTTCTGTGTAGAAAATCCTTCTCTCCCAGTATTGTCTCTTCACCGGTTTTTAGATCATTTGAAATCATTATACTAACTTTCAGGTCCGACTACAATAGCTTTGTTGCTGCTTGTGTGTATCATCCTCCCGGTTCTTGTACTACTCAATTTCTGGAAGATTTTCTGGCTCTTTCTGGCTTTCTGTCTTCAATTGATTCCAATTTCATCATTTGTGGTGACATAAATGTTCATCTGGATGTTGAATATGGCGATAGGTCTAGGTTTAATGACATCCTTCAGTGCTGCAGTTTGAGTCAATGTGTCAGTGGCCCGACTCACATACTGGGTCACACTCTGGACATTTTGATATCTCCTTGTGACTCTGATTTTGTCCATAATGTTCATGTTGGAGACTTTATCTCTGACCATGCTGCTATACGATGCCAACTCAACTTTTCCCACCAAACAACCTGCATTGAAAAAATGGTCTCTTATCGTAGGTATCATAGAATTGATATTGACCAGTTCCGCAATGACCTGAGTAATATACCATTTGTACTGTCCCCAGGAGGAACTGTGGCAGAACTGTATGACCAGTATTTGGTTGGTGTTACTTGACAAGCATGCTCCTATCATCTCACACATGACAAAATGGCAGTCAGATGAGTGGCTGTCTGATTCATATTACATGGCTAGCTGTCTAAGGCGGCAAGTTGAACGAATGTGGTGGAAACACAAGACACAGTTGAACAGGTCAAGGCTCCGCAAGCAAATTGCCTGGTGCAATCGACTGGCCAATAAAGACAAGGGTTCCTACTATACCAATCTTATAACTGCGAATAGTGATGACCCCAAGAAGCTCTGGCACTCATTGAGGAAGGTATTGCATCGCACCTCTAAAACTGTTCTGCCAGCTCATTCCTCAGAAAAAAGCCTTGCCGACATGTTTGCTTCTTACTTCACCAATAAATTCAGCAAAATTGGGGACACTTTCCCTACTTCTGGTTCGTTCAATGATGCACCTGAATCGGTGCCCCCTGCTTTCAATACCTTTAAGCCTGTAACTGAAGACGAAGTCAGTAAGTGCATCAAAGAGTCTCCTACTCAATCTTGCCAATTGGACCCCATACCAACATTCCTCCTTAAGGATTGTCTTGATATACTCCTCCTGTCTATTACCAAGTTGGTAAATTACGCTCTCATTGATGGCTCTTTCCCAAGTGCTTTCAAAAGGGCGGTTGTCACCCCCCTCATTAAAAAGACTTCTCTGCCCAGAAACGACCTTAAGAACTATCGCCTAGTGTCTGGTCTTTGTTTCCTGTCGAAGTTGGTGGAGCGAGTTGTTGCTAAGCAACTTACGTCACACATCAATGATAACAAACTGGACAATCAACATCAGTCAGCTTATAAGCCAGGACACTCCACTGAAACAGCTTTATTGCCAATAAAAATGATGTCCATCTCTCTCTGGCATGCGGTGAACCTACGGCTCTAGTTCTTTTTGATTTATCAGCCGCATTTGACACCATAGATCATAATATTCTCCTTGGTTACCTGAAATCCTGGTTTGGTCTTGGTGGAACTGTTCTAAAGTGGTTTGCTTCCTACTTGAGTGATCGATGCCAGACCATCAAGATAGGCTCCACACTATCTGAATTAAGCAAGCTCATCTATGGAGTTCCCCAAGGTTCTGTTCTGGGTCCATTGCTGTTTTCACTTTATACTACACCACTTAGCAAAATCATCCGCCTTCATCCACATATTAAATTCCACTTCTATGCGGATGACACACAACTATACATCCATCTCTCCCATAAGAATGCCTCTGCTGCTGCCAGCTCATTCCTCAGAAAAAAGCCTTGCCGACATGTTTGCTTCTTACTTCACCAATAAAATCAGCAAAATTGGGGACACTTTCCCTACTTCTGGTTCGTTCAATGATGCACCTGAATCGGTGCCCCCTGCTTTCAATACCTTTAAGCCTGTAACTGAAGACGAAGTCAGTAAGTGCATCAAAGAGTCTCCTACTCAATCTTGCCAATTGGACCCCATACCAACATTCCTCCTTAAGGATTGTCTTGATATACTCCTCCTGTCTATTACCAAGTTGGTAAATTACGCTCTCATTGATGGCTCTTTCCCAAGTGCTTTCAAAAGGGCGGTTGTCACCCCCCTCATTAAAAAGGCTTCTCTGCCCAGAAACGACCTTAAGAACTATCGCCTAGTGTCTGGTCTTTGTTTCCTGTCGAAGTTGGTGGAGCGAGTTGTTGCTAAGCAACTTACGTCACACATCAATGATAACAAACTGGACAATCAACATCAGTCAGCTTATAAGCCAGGACACTCCACTGAAACAGCTTTATTGCCAATAAAAATGATGTCCATCTCTCTCTGGCATGCGGTGAACCTACGGCTCTAGTTCTTTTTGATTTATCAGCCGCATTTGACACCATAGATCATAATATTCTCCTTGGTTACCTGAAATCCTGGTTTGGTCTTGGTGGAACTGTTCTAAAGTGGTTTGCTTCCTACTTGAGTGATCGATGCCAGACCATCAAGATAGGCTCCACACTATCTGAATTAAGCAAGCTCATCTATGGAGTTCCCCAAGGTTCTGTTCTGGGTCCATTGCTGTTTTCACTTTATACTACACCACTTAGCAAAATCATCCGCCTTCATCCACATATTAAATTCCACTTCTATGCGGATGACACACAACTATACATCCATCTCTCCCATAAGAATGCCTCTGCTGCTGCCAGCTCATTCCTCAGAAAAAAGCCTTGCCGACATGTTTGCTTCTTACTTCACCAATAAAATCAGCAAAATTGGGGACACTTTCCCTACTTCTGGTTCGTTCAATGATGCACCTGAATCGGTGCCCCCTGCTTTCAATACCTTTAAGCCTGTAACTGAAGACGAAGTCAGTAAGTGCATCAAAGAGTCTCCTACTCAATCTTGCCAATTGGACCCCATACCAACATTCCTCCTTAAGGATTGTCTTGATATACTCCTCCTGTCTATTACCAAGTTGGTAAATTACGCTCTCATTGATGGCTCTTTCCCAAGTGCTTTCAAAAGGGCGGTTGTCACCCCCCTCATTAAAAAGGCTTCTCTGCCCAGAAACGACCTTAAGAACTATCGCCTAGTGTCTGGTCTTTGTTTCCTGTCGAAGTTGGTGGAGCGAGTTGTTGCTAAGCAACTTACGTCACACATCAATGATAACAAACTGGACAATCAACATCAGTCAGCTTATAAGCCAGGACACTCCACTGAAACAGCTTTATTGCCAATAAAAATGATGTCCATCTCTCTCTGGCATGCGGTGAACCTACGGCTCTAGTTCTTTTTGATTTATCAGCCGCATTTGACACCATAGATCATAATATTCTCCTTGGTTACCTGAAATCCTGGTTTGGTCTTGGTGGAACTGTTCTAAAGTGGTTTGCTTCCTACTTGAGTGATCGATGCCAGACCATCAAGATAGGCTCCACACTATCTGAATTAAGCAAGCTCATCTATGGAGTTCCCCAAGGTTCTGTTCTGGGTCCATTGCTGTTTTCACTTTATACTACACCACTTAGCAAAATCATCCGCCTTCATCCACATATTAAATTCCACTTCTATGCGGATGACACACAACTATACATCCATCTCTCCCATAAGAATGCCTCTGCTGCTTTTGCCAAGCTAAATGCCTGCCTTCATGATGTGCAATGATGGATGTCTCGTAGTAAACTGAAACTCAACCCAGAAAAAACTGAATTTATTGTCTTTGGCTCTAAGGCTCAGCATCGGAAGATTTCCTCCCATTTTCCTGTTAGTATTCTTGGTAGCCTTCTTCATCCAGCTGACTCGGTCAGAAATCTAGGTGTGTGGTTTGATGCGGAATTCTCCTTCTCTGAACATATCAAGAGGACTTGCAAAGCGTGCTTTCTTCAGATGCGCGACCTTCGTAGAATAAGACAGTATCTTACTCCAGAAGTGGCAGTCCTTGCTGCAAATGCCTTGGTTAGTAGTCGACTAGACTACTGCAACCCTCTGTTTAGGGGTTTGTCATGTTTCAATCAGCACAAATTGCAAAGTATTCAAAATACCCTCGCTCAGATTGTTACAAATCATAGAAAGTATGCTCATGTGACACCCATTCTGAAGCAACTCCACTGGCTCCCCGTTAAGTATAGATGGATGTTCAAAACTGCAACACTAGTTTATAAATTTTTACATAGTGGTTCTTCTTCCTATTTTCAACCATTCTTGTCACTCAGCAGTTGTTCCTATAGTACCAGGAGTAGTCACCCAGATCATCAATACCTTACTGTTCCTCCTTTCCGCTCATCAGTCTTCAAGTCAGTCAAACATTTTGATCACAGCTTTGCCTTTGATGCTCCTAAGATCTGGAATGAACTCCCTCATGATGTGCGCAGTGCAGCATCAGTTGCCTCCTTCAGAAAAAAGCTTAAAACATACCTGTTTGCAAAAGCATATCCCCCATAACCTCTCCTGTCACCCTGTGTCTCCTTGGTATGACCTGGCTATGTCCTCGGATTAATGTCAACCGCCTTTTGCTTTATGTTCAGTTGCACCTTAGAGTTGCGCCTATAAAAGTCCACATTAGATTAGACTAGATTGGTAGTCAGACTGGAAGAATTCCGAAAAGAAATAGCTCTTTAGCTTTGGTTCATGCAGAAAGCAGTAAAATTGTTATCCCTATCTATGCACTAATACCATTAATTGAGTGTGGTTGAAGTGACCCAAAGATATCTTATTGGAAAGATTGTAAGAAAAGCTGAAGGCAGGTAGCAGTGCAAGATAGCAGTACAAGTTGGTGTATTTAATAGTATTTTTCTATAGCTCATTATAAAGAGAATTGTTCTTATTT
Source organism: Sabellastarte sp. h YS-2021 (assembly GCA_964017235.1). Taxonomy (NCBI): domain Eukaryota; kingdom Metazoa; phylum Annelida; class Polychaeta; order Sabellida; family Sabellidae; genus Sabellastarte; species Sabellastarte sp. h YS-2021. Next base: position 80,700,620 of record OZ024932.1, on the reverse strand, counting down.
GATATTTTAACTACCTTTGACCAGTTTCAACAATTAGTGTAGAAAAGCTGAAGTCTGTAAGGGTTAAACTGTAAATTAATGACACCCTTAAAGTTTCTTGTTTTCATGCCACAATTCTAGGAATTAACACATTTCCAGACGTTTTAAACCAGAAAAATAATAAATTCCCTGATTTAATTGGGGGTTGGGACTGTTGTACAAGTGTCCCCAAATTAGATATGTTCACTATAACTCACTCAGACAGAGACATATTTCGTATATTACTCATTGCTGTGTATAATAAGTTTCACAGATATGTACGTATAATGTCGTCATCTTAATTTGTGATGTATTTTTGTATGTCATTTGGGAAGTTTTCATATTTGATATCATAGCAGCATGTGCTAATTTGGAATCATCTGACCAAAGTTTGGGTTTTATGTTCTTTTCCACAGCTAAGTTTACATGTCAGGAAAGGGGCTCATTACAAGATAAGTGCAACATAATGAGTTATCTTGGAAGCATATTTTTTTACCACCAGGTTACTGTCATTTCAAATTTCATTCAAATAACCTTCTAATATCTTGACACCATGGATATTATGTGAGGGACAAAAGGTCAAACATGGGATTTGCGTCACCTTAACAGTCAAGGTCATACCAGGACACGGATTTATATGGAGTATTTTACGTCGTTGTCTGAGAGGCAGCTTCATTATTGAATTTGAAACAGAATAACAAAATTAAATACTCCCTGAAATCTAAAGAATACTCCTTTGGTATTGATTGGTAGAGTTATATTTGTACAAGTCCCATAGAACTTACGGTTATTAGGTTATTGGAAGTTGTAGTAGTATAGGTTAATGGGATTTATATTGGTATACGTTAATGGGATTTATTTGGATATAGGTCAGTGTAAGTTACGTTGGTATAGGTTCATGTGACTTCCAGTAATATCCACTATTAGAAGTTATATTTATGTAGGTTAATGGGAGTTATATTGGCATAAGGTAATGGAAGTTATATTGATATAGTTTTATGGGAATTATCATGGCAAAGGTTAATGGAAGTTATATTGATATGTGTCAATGGAATTATGTTAGTAAAGGTTAATGTGGATTTTATTTGTGTAGGATAATGGTAGCAGGATGTGTACAGGTTTAGGATTTTCAGGCCTTACAGCACTCAGAAACCCTTGTTGCTTAGGGATAATCAAATTAGGTAAACAAATATTTGCACTTGACCTTTGTTCTCTGTAGTTCAAATCTAGCTCATGTGGGTAATACTAAAGATTCTTAAAATGAACCTAAATTTCAAAATGGACATTAAAACGAATGCTCACATATTACATTTAACTTTACGATTTGACAGACAGCTACTGCTACTAGTGAAACTTCTAATGTAGATGCCCTCTGATACAGGACGTTCAGCACTTAATTTCTTGTATGGTACTTAATTACGGTTAAACTTTTACTCTTTATTTTGAATTATTTGTCCTTGGTAGTAACACTTCTTTGTATCTGACATAAATAATTGTGTGAAAAAAACAACACATTTCCGCAATAAACGAAATCAACGTACACATTTCCGCAATAAACGAAATCAACGTACACCAAAAAGAGGTTTGAGAGTGTAAACAAAGTCTTTTCTTTAAGCCTTTGGTAAACTTTTTTTATTTTTTACTAATTCTTAAAGGTAGCAATTTCAATCCCAAAGAGTTATAGACAGCATTTTGGTGGAACAGTACTCATTTTTATTTGAAAGGCCTCATGTTGGGTTTCTTTGTCAGGGTTTCAATTTACCATTTATCAACCATTTTACTCTATATTTATTGAACATACATTACAGCTAGTTGGTTCCCTACAGAAAAAAAACTTGTACTTCACGGTATTTCCCTTTGGTTGAACCTTAATGTCTGCATCGCATCAAAGCTCCACCATGCTATGCAAACGTCTCACACAAATGGGAAAATTGTCCCCAAACTTGAAATTTCCAAGTCACATCCCATCTCCAGCCTAAAATTTTCAACAAAAAAAAATGCTCCTGTTCACTCTTGTCTATTTCTCCGTCTGTTCATTTAGCTCCCCTTCTCTTTAATGAGTTCCAAATGGCTACCTGTCTCCCAAAGTTGATAGCTATCCACTGGGTGATGCCGTACTGCAATGTTTATGCACATCTCAGTATTTTGACCGGATCTGAGTTTTACAAACGGTGTCCAAAGTAATAAAACGGGAAAGTAGAGGGACAGTAACACAGTGAGATAGGATGGGCCATGTTTTGCAATGTGACAAACTTTGGGGAATGTTTTGTGACATAGTGAGAAGGGAAACCACTTATATCAACTTGGATTTCATGGGTTCCCCGTCTCTATATATAGCAATCCATTCCATAATGTCCTCTCACTTTGTGTCGTGTTAGATCCGATCTTTGCTCCCATTTCCTTATGTCATTGGTCTTTTTGATGGGAATGGTGGAGGAGCAACGGGAAGAACAATTAAAAATTTTGAAGATATCAAAAATTTCACTTTCAGTGCTATGTTCACCTATTTCTTAAACTGTTGCCAAATTTGGCCTAAGTTACTGTCTCCCCCGCCATTTCTCCTGTTTCCCCCAATTTTTGATCATTTTCATGGTGTAACCTGACGGATCTCTGATGTGATGCAGGCATTATATTAAGCAGATATTTGATACACTAAATAAACACCTTCTTGAAAGATCTGCAGTTAGATCACTTTACATAATAATATGCTTAATGTAGTCTTTGTATTTTGTAGTTTTAACAGAAAAGAAATATGCTTAGGCAGGGTTTGTAATCACAACAGAATTCTGGGTTGGAGTGTTTACACTCCAGGCACTGAGGGGATATTGGGACAGGCTTTCAGTGAAGCCTGCATGTTTCACCAAGCTGTATTGGAACCCACGACCAGAGAGGTGTAAAACCTAAGTAATTAAAAACTACAAGACCATGCAGCCCTCATAATTTCAACCCAATTGTATTAGCTGGCGTAGTTTTATATGATGTGTCTTGAAAGACATTTTGATTTAAAAGTTATATGAAATATGAGTGGTGTGTTTCACATTTATATGTGAAGTAATCATTGGGGGAGCTCCTTGCCGTTGGTCAGCAGTTTGCAGTGCAGGACCTAGACAACTGTATGTGTACTGTGACAATATAACTGATACTAAGTGTGACATAAAACGCTAAATAAATAAATACAAAAAGAAACAATACTTAATTTGCAGATTCATTTATTTCACGTTGAAAGTAATACTGGTTAAAATAATACATACTGTAAATAACATAAGTCCGACACAGACAGTCCAATAAAAATCAACAAATGACTTCCCATAAACATCTAAAGGAATATTGCAGGATTTAGGTACATTAACATTTCTTATATATCTAGGTTACACAAAGTATTCATACACTTTAATGGTTTAAGGTAGATATAGACACAGTAAAGGTGATAGAGTAAATTCAATTAACAACAATACAAGGGCATGTGCTGGAACATAGGTGTAAAAAACACCAGATACACAACAAAGTCAAATGCGAAGCTTTGAAATATATATGTACGTAACCATTGAGTATTCTAATCTTCGTTTATATAGTCCATTAATTCATTAGTACAATCAACACTTTATATTATCTTATATTAATACTTAAACAAAAGGTAATATTGATATTTACAAAATAATGTGTAAATTATAATACCCCTTTCACACTTCGGGTGGTATCACCCACGGTAGGCTGCATTTGGTGAAACGTCCCTATCCTTGTACCACTGTACAGAAGTGTTAAACTATTTAAAGTTTCTGTCTCTGATTTCGGTACCATAAGAATGCACAGACGATTTTGCGCTTTGAGCGTATTTCTGACTACGGTAACCAAAGGTGTGGTCCACAGTGTACATAAGGTTGTGATTCGGTCATCTTTTGGTGTAATACAGCGACATAAGGTGAGTGGAGGTACATGGACGTTTCGCCAATGTGACAAAAGGTCGCATACAAATCTCGAATGGTAGTTGAGGACAGGGGCATTTTGCCAAAAGTGTATAACTGTGAATTACACCGCCTGTTATGGGAACAACTCAGATAAAATGGGGCGACTTGGATCACCTGTAACCATGGGGCGTACTGCCTGCAGTGTGAAAGGGGTATTAGCAGCATACTGCTTGGAGTCGTAACTTGGCACAAAGAGGAGGCAGAAAAGTAGTCCACACTCATACGTGTCCATGGGCATTAGATTTCCAGCCAGCCAAGATTTGATGAACATCCCAATACAGCAAGGTAAAATTATATTTGGTCAATCTGGATTGTCAATACAAGAACAGAGCACTGTAACGTGTTGATTGTATGTTAATTAAGAGAGCCAGTTACATGTAGAAATAAGATTATCGCAACTTACAGAGCATTGCTAGAGTTTAATGTGTGTGATTTTTGTGGGTAAAGTTGGTTTGTGACTTGTGGTCGTGTTAAAGCCTGTTTTAACCCAAAGAAATCAATGTTAAAACATTTGCAGTAAACACACAGAAAGATTTTCTATTGAAATTGTACCAAGTTACAACGGGGGACATTATGAGCAATATACATTTAAGGAAGTATGGTGCTGGTTATTGTGTGTAAAATAATACTGTGGTTTTAAAACATCTAAATCACTGAATAAATAAACAAAAAACTGTAACATGTCTGAGCAATAAATTAAGTGAGAGCTGAGTATAATACATATCATAACAACGTCTGAATAAATATATAGTTACCACATACTTGAGCAATTTATATTTAAATGCCAGAGAAAGTGAAATACTGCATGTTATGCTACATACATAAACTTGACAGCACAAAAAATAACATTTATAGACACTGTACATTAAAAAAAATAACAAAACAAACAGATACTTGATGGTTTGAGGATTGATATCACAGGCTGGAAATATTAAATATTTAAACCTGGGATTATACATCCTTTTTAAACACCCAAGTTAACTATTTTTAACACATGTCACTTTGCATCAGGGTGCATAGACATGTCCTAAATGGCTTCTGACTCTCTCCTTATTCTTGATAAATCAACACTTCTTATACATGCCTATCTAGATGTAAAATATGTGCTAAATCCCTAAAACGGTATGCATATACATTGAAATACTTCAGAGAACTAAGACAGTGTATAAAACTTATGTTCACATGTGTTATATGGTGCAAAATTTTGTGAAGAGTTTTAGTGATTACATGTTAAACGTTGGCTTCACCCAAAGCCTCTAAATTCACCAAATTATACATAGTACCATAAAATTATAAGTGTATCAGTGTTATTTGGCTACCACTTTTTAGGCACTGAGAATGTCCACTATAGTGGATTCCATACTCTGTAACTGTTGTACTGCGAAGTAAAGCGCCGTCAGGAATTTATGCCGGAACATGTTCCTACCAGCCAGATGATTCCCAAAGAAGTGCTGGTCACACAACTGTGGTACAAAGGTCAACTGTGAAAGTAACAAATACAAATAACAATAGAGACAAGGCATACAGTTGTAATTTGTAGTCATATTATTATAAAATGACAGCAAAAGCAGTGTGAAATTACAAGATTCTAAAATAAAATTGATTGCAAGAGAATAATGCCCCAGTGACACTACAGGCGGTATTTCCCGCAGTTACAGATGGCAGGAAAAACAGAGGAGAAATGTAGTACCTCCTGTGGAACCCTGATACACACCTCCAGCCACCTTGCAGTTTCCATGCAGAACTTGATACCATCTTTTGTGGGTGGAAATTTTGAGGGATGGAAATGTCGAACAGTTTAAAATTTCTAATATAATATAATTTTAAAATTATATTTTGAAGCCACACCCTTTCACAATTTTGAACCAATATAATTAGAAAGAAAATTGTAGGAAACTGGTGTCATGAGTGTATACAAGTACGAATATGACAAGTCCTCACACTTACCTTTGTTTCCAGCTTGTTCACAACATTATCCAGCATGTTTACAACGCGTGGAGTGGTGAGGTAGCAATACAGTAATTTTTCTGGTCTCCAAGTACTAGAGCAATTAATGCTGGCATCAGAGGATTCACAGACTTCCAAAACGGACACATAGTCTGCTGTGCACTCTTCAACCTGGGTCACATCATGTAGTTTGTTTTCCATTTCTACTAGCATTCTGTGGTAGAGCTTCATGTGAAGGTACATTTGTTTCAGAGAGGCCTGTGATGGAATTAAATCAACATATCTTCAGAAAATATGAGATATTTGCTCTCAGGGGTGAATCTCAGAGGTGGACCCATGAGGAGGGGATTCATGTGTCCAGGAAAGCCCCCCCCCCTCCCAGCACCTTTCCATATTTTGTTTGCAGTGTTACATTTAGTGGTCTTACTGTAAAGTTAACATTTTAAGTTTTGTTTCTAGAAAAATTTAGCAGGTTTGTAAGCCTGATTTGACATCAGCAACATTAAATTATAATAGAAAGTTGTGAAATAGTATATTTCTTATTATAATCTGGATGATCCTTGATCGAAGGAGTTCATGGAATTTTTTTGATTCTGTTTGTTGGTCAGTAAGAGTATGCAAAATGACAGCAGATTTACATTACCTTTTTACAGCAGGGCGGTGTGTGTCTAACATAGACATGATTTAATATTGGGAATGGTCAGTCACAAATTCTCACTCACTCACTCACTCACTCACTCACTCTTGCTCTAATTGAATACATTATTTATTGATCAACGTAGTGAAATACTTATGTGAGTACTTACTCACCTCACACAGAATATCTGGCCCTGTCCAATGTTTGACAGCAAACACTTTGCACTTGGTCCTGGCATGCCTGTGATGTTGTACATGGGGCAATGTGGAGTGAACTTTATCACACTGAAATACAAAGACTAAATTAAAACCCGTCTTACTTTTTGAGAAAACAAAATACAAAATAAAACATGAAGGTATGAATAATCACTATGCGTTGACTAATATATACTAGCATAGTTCATTCAGATCTCCTTCTGAGGCTGTTATGGTTATTTTTATCAAACCAACAGGCCTCAAACCCAAACTGTGCAATGTTTTGCAAAGCCTAAATCTTTGTGGTCCATTACTTAGCGTGTGTTAACTCTACATCACTGCTACCTTGTATATATTGAGACATCTTTTTTGGCATGTGGAAAATAGATTATTATTCTACATTTAAGTGTCACATTCAGATAGAAATGTGCTATGATCAGATCCCTTCTTCCAGTTGTAAAGTGAAAGCCCATTTAGAGACACGGTAGACATTTTTTTTCCAAATTAATATTTATTTTTCCAAAATATACTTTCAAAATACATTCTGAAGTACTTATCTGCAGTCTTTTCAGCCATAAGACAGTTATAAAAAATCGTCCGGGTATCACAGTGGTGTTGGGACTTAATTTATTTCTGCAATGACCTATCTTACTCGCTCTTCTTCAAAAATAGAACCAAGTAATCTTTTCCCGAGAGATAAGTCTTAGGAATTATCCAATAACAGATAATGTAGTTTGTTAGTTTACTCGACTTTTTTTTCTGAAAGGATCAGTTGTCTCAAATTTACAACTGGCTGGGGGATAAGTAAGAAACGTTGAACAGTAGAATCATGCACTTTTAAAATATCAACCTGGCTGTCATAAGTAACACAAAATCAACTCTTGCTTTTGGTAGGTTTTTCACAACCATATTTTGTTCCTTTTGACTTGAAACAAACGTACTTAAACCTTGTTGGTAGTTAGTGTATTTTGGGAGTACTATCTGAATCAACCATTCCCTAGTATGTTTTTGAAGCACTGGAAACATAATTCTAACTGGAACATAATCTACCTTTTACTTTGTATCATTTGTTCTAATGATTAGAGCACGGTTTTTGTGGTTGGTGTGGAATTGACCATTATTTTGTGTGCTTATCTCTAAATTTTATCCTGAGTTCATAGCTGTTATGAATATGCTATACGCGATACCTATTACACAAAATAATTAAATAAATCGGTTCTGTGTTGTGGGATTAACGTTGCTGGTGATTTGTCATGTGATCAGATTCCAGCCAATTAAATTCACCTATTTAGATAAAATAATTTTACTTACATAATTGGTGTACGAGTAGTTGAGCTTCCTTTGGATTTCTCGCACCATAATGCTGGACTCCAAGTCTCTTTTAGGCCTGTCATTTGTTGAGACCACAACAGGAGTGATTTCCTGACTCTGTCCAGAGGACTGCTCATCCTGCAGACTGGGTTCTGCTGTAGTCAGAGTCTTTGGTGTTTGTAATGCCAATTCTGGATCTAAAGGTTTTGCCAAAAGTAGACTTGGCAAAGAGACAGCCAAGAGAAGAAGAACACCTGAAAAATGGACATGCAAGTGTACAACCTCTGTAAGCCATCGGGTATGTCTTTTAATCAGTTCATGTGTCTTTGAAATAAGAAAAGAGTAAACTTGGTATTAATTGAGTTGTTTTCTTTTACTTTCAGTAAAAGCTTACTTTTATTGTGGTGTAAGGTAAATTTGAAAAATATTATCCCCATTCTGTTTATAGGATCAATTATTTAGTATTGTATTGATAAATCAAGCAATCACTTTTGTTGTACAAATATTTTACTTCAGTTATTGCTAATCATGTAAGTCCATTTTTTAAGTCAGAGCTTTTAATGTGCACTCATGAGAATTACCAATTAAGGAAACTGTAAAACAGTCAACTTACAAATAGCCATCTTCACAAATCCAGTGCAGTTGTAGATATTTTAAGTATGAACTCTTGATAAGGTGGGAGCTTCAGTGGTTGAATAATGTTTCAGTCTATATCTACTCAACCTTTTATAGCTTAATTCATTGGGTCATTTCACAAATTATATATAGAATTTCAATGTAAATAAAATTCCAAGGATCAGGTTATAGGGACTCTTTGAAGCTCTTTCACTATCAAAGATTTTGTGACAGTTTTTCCCACGTTTAAAGAAACAAACCTCTTGATTTGTGACATTGTACTGAGTTTTATTTGGTTCAGTGCCTTAACATCAGTTTTCAGAGTTCACTTAGGTGTCTCTCGGTAGCTAAAGTAAGTGACAATTACAAATGAATGTGACATCAGAGGATTTTTAGTACAGAATTATAATATTTAGTTCTTATATATTTTAATGCACAAACTACATTAGCTTAAAAAGGTACAGACTCGTTAAGAAATAACAGATTCTGTCTGAAAGTTCTGGGAAGAAACAAGGAAGATAGACAAACCCCAATTATAATTAAGGGGAACTAATAAAAGTGAAGAGCAGGAAGTAAAATTGGCACACATAAGTGATATCTTTCAAGACTTAATGAGCTGCAATTTGAATCCTGGACGACTCAAGTTGCCTTCAACTCTATTTTTGGGAGTCTTAAAGAAAGGTTCATTAGTGAAAATTACTTTATGCACCAAATATTACATTGAATAGCCTTTTGTAGGGGCAAGATTGTTTTTTTTTTCTAAGCATGAACACTTGCTTATTTAAATAACTGTACGTCCACTAAATTTAACACAGTACAGGAGTCCTCTTTGGAAAAAAAGTTCACTTCCTTTAAACTGTTAAAACTTGAGCTTGATATAGTTAACTTCTGTGTAACCCTGTCCGGGTTAAAATGAATCTCCATTGCAATTTCCTGCTCATTACACTTTCAAACTTTGGGGGACTTTGTTGTGAGGATAAATTTAGGGGGTGGTGGTGGAGGCTGGGGGATTCCCTACCATATATGGTCTTAATTTTGCTTATTATAATAAAGAAATCTCACACAAACACATGACACATACGTCATATTTAAAGTGATTTGAAATGAATGTGAAATGTCTGATAATTTTTCAATGAAGGTATAACATTATACTGTTTAGTGCCCTTCTGAAACCAAGATTTTTATGTGGTTTTAAACGACTGACAAATTAAAAAAAAACACCTTGGCTTAGGCAGTATAATGAGAAAATTACCCGAATAAGATATATTTTACAATTATAGTGCGAGTGAATACAAATATCGACAATGTGACAATGTTGGACAAGAACTGTGCCCTGTCTCCTCGATTTTAATAAAGTAATTATCAAAAAAGTACATTTCTATTGATATATTTGGTAAAATACACTTTGTTTCATGATATTTAGCTCAGATACATCGAGTGGTGCCTTGTCATTATGTATATATTTCCCTTCACACATAATTTCTAAAATATTGATTTTCAGAAAAAATGTAATTGTTAAAATACTCTGTCAAAGCTAAACAATGTATACGTAATGCAGTGTTTCCACTGAAACCGACAGGCCGGTAACTATTTTTTCAGAGTCAGGACCAATGTTTACATGGTCGGTTAGGGTCGGTTACAAGTTCCGGGCCTATCGGGGAGAGTCGGTGAAATTTCAAACATGTTTAATATTTCTACGACCGTCCCTTGTATCCGACCCTAATTTCATCCCCTAGCAACAGGCCTGTCGGTTAACTTAATGGCCTGTCGGTTACACTTCCCGGCTTGTTGGGTAATCAAATAGGCCTGTCTGTAACAAGTATCCAGCTTGTCCCAAATATGGACTTCCAGACTGTACGTGATAACTCACCGACCATACTGGAAGTGTTACAGTACAGTCAGTAACTTTAGCCGGCCTGTCTGTCAGTGTTCCCGACAGGCCTGTAAAGTTTATCAGTCAATCCAGACAGAAGAAAGGCCAGATGAAGTCCATTTTCCTGAGTGACTCAGACGAAGAAGCCATCGTGGAGTTCGTTAAACAGCATGAGGAACTTTATAACAAGACCACCGATAGTTTCAAAGACAAGCAGAAGAAGGAAGGACTTGGGGAGCAGCTAGCAGAAACTTGCCCGTTAAGACTGTGAAGAAGTGGTTCGACATTCAACGTACCAGATATGGCAAGCTCACTCAGACGAAGTCAGGATAAGCAGCTGAGAAGAGCACAGAATGTCAGATATGGCTGAAGGACAGTTTCAGTTTTCTACGAGGTCACATCAGAAGGAAGGGAGTTTCCAAATCTACTGCATTCAAGTCACTCCAGAGGCCCTCTGCAGCCACAGCTTCAGTTCCAGATACATCCAGGGACACAGAATCTGAGATGGAAATCAGCATTGCATCAGATGTTACCCATCAGCCTTCGAGCACCAGTCCCCAGTGACGACAGCCTCCAGTCGCGACTACCACCACGTCTGCAAATCCAGTCTTAGATCAGTTCCAGCAGATGAGGTCAATGATTTCCACATTTCTGGGTGCATGTCAGGACCCCACTCTAAGTCCTCGACAGTCGTTCTGCAACTATCTCCACTCTGAGATTGAACATCTTGAAGAAAGGGACTTTTTAACCTTCAGGAACGAGACATTGAAGCTTCTCAGTGAAATACAGTACAAGGCTGAAGAACGCAAGAGACAGGTCACCTATCAACTTCCACAAGCATCACAGTCCACAGCAGGAGGGGAATACATACTCACCATCCCGGAAACTCAACCAGTCTCCATTCCAGTTGTGCAGCCTCAACAGACTACCACAGGACAGCCTGTTACAGTGATTGCAAAAGTACAGCAACCATCGGGGCCTTCATCATCATCAGCACAGCCAACTTCTTATGTAGTTGTGGATGACCAACAGCCTGGGACTTCCAGACGGATGATTCTCAACCCACCTTCAGTTGCACCTTCACAACAGGAGGAGAGTCAACACAACACTTCTGGATTATCCAGTCTCTTCGCAGCTATTCCCAGTGTGCTCACCTATCAACAGATGGACACACCACAGCCATTTTCACCCTCTCAACTTCAACCAGCACCGTCACCAGTGCCATCTTCCACTCATCATGAACAGTCAACACCTCCCAGCCAGTCCAGCCAGCAGAGTCAGCCCAAATCAGCGGATTAGCCCGCACAAGTCACACCAAACCCGGCCCTTTTAAGGGCCACCTGAATCGTCCAAAAACAATTAAGCTACATGTTTGTGCCCAAAAACAAAAAAAAACACACCGTCCAACACTTACACCTCCCCACAGTACCAAAAAAAATTGTGTGAATGAACGTGTGAATGTTAAACAGATATAAATAAACTTCCCCCACAAAAATAAATAAACTTCCAACACAAAACACTCAAAAAAAAAAAAAAAAAAAATCCCCTTAAAAAATAATCCCCTAAGAAATCAAAGTAAAACCACCACCACCACCCAAACAAAACAAAATTTTAAAAAACTCCCCCTATCTCCAAAAACAAAGATGTGGACTCAAACCCACAACCACCCCAAAAAAGATGTGGACTCAAACCCACAACCCCCCAAAAACAAAGTTGTAGACTCAAACCCACGTCCCACAAAAAACCAGGACGTGGACTCAAACATATGTCCCTCCTAAGCGAAGATGTGGACTCAAACTCACGTCCCTCATAAACCAAGATGTGGACTCAAACCCATGTCCCTCAAAAACGTGAGGCCTAACAAAATTTACAAAGATGTGAGTGGCAATGGATTGATAAACTGAAAAAAAAAAATTATTTTAGCGAGACTGAAAAGCTTGTATAATTTTGTTTTGCACATTTCCTAGCATTTTTTAAAAATTCTTGTGAATTCTCTGCTGGAAATATTTCCAGTTATTTTTTTGGAAACTTTTTTTTAATACCGCTTTGTAAATAATTTTTTCAGAGAATAAAGCCAGGTCTTGTTGGGGTGGGATTGCAACTTTGTTGAGTGTGAGGACCTGGGTTTGAAACTGTAAGTGATATAATTTACATTTTTCAAGTGAGTGTGGGATGGATTGGTATTTGTGATGGGGAATATTTTTAGTGAAATTGAATTTGAATTAAATAGTTGGAAAGTTGGGGTCATTTTTGGGGAGGCAACACTTTGTTAATAAAAGTTACGATTCTGTCCCTGTTCCGCCTGGTCCCCCTGTGGTGGTTGTATGTCGTCAGCTGGAGTGGGTGGTCTGTCTGCTCCCCCTGATGGCTTCTCAACATGTTATGTAGTACCACACATGTTAACACAATGTCTCACAACTTTTGGCCTCTGCTCCATGGTGGTCAACAGCACCCTGAATTTCTTGACAAGGATACCAAATGAGTTCTCGACCACCCTTCTCCCCCTGGATATCCTGTAGTTGGCTATTCTCTCTTCTCTGGTCAGTTGGCATCTGCTGTAAGGCTTGACCAGCCAAGGCATCAGGACAAAGGCATCGTCCCCCAGCAGGAAGTAGTGTAGATCTGGCCCACCAGGTCCAAGTGGTTCAGGTGGTGGTAGTCCCAAGGTTAAGTTTTCAATTTTTCTTTTCAGTTTGCAGCGGTTGAAAATCTGTGCATCAGATGATGACTCACTGGCCCCCACATTGACCCACAGGAACTTGTAATCTGCATCGACTAAAGCCAAAAGTACCAGGGAGAAGTAGCCCTTGTAGTTGAAATATTCACTGCCCGACTTCTTGGGTTTCTTGATAGCAATGTGTTTTCCATCTAATGCACCGACTACATGGGGGACATTCCATCTGTTTCTAAATCTTTGTTCAATTTTCTTTCAGTCTTCAGGATCAGTGGGGCACACCAGATATTCTTGTTGAAATTCCTTCAAAATGGCTTTGCAGACCTGGGGGATAAACTTGCAGATGGTCGATCTTCCAACCCTCCAGTGGTATTGCAGTGAAGTGTAGCTTTCCCCTGTGGATAAGTGTCTCAAAGTAACTGCCAGTTTCAAGCTGACTTCCAGTGGCTTCCTGAAGTTGGTGAATGACTTCCTGAGGTGGTGGTGGTGGTGGGGGGGGGGGGGGGGGGGGGGGGGTGATTCTTTCTTCAATCAAAGAAAAAAATGCTGGCTCCATCCTGGTGAAATTTCTGTAGCCTGGTATGTCAGTAGTGATCAGTTCGTCCAAGAGTGTTCTGTAGCAACCTCTCTCCTCTCTCTGCAGTATCCAGTGCAGGACCCATGGATTCTGTGGCTTCCTTCTCCTTCTGGGTGGTGGGCTTGGGGGTGATGCCGGGCTGGGCAGGTGCTGGGTTCTGCTGTCTTCTGTGTCTTGAAAATATCAAGTACAATAAAAAATTTAACTCAATAAAAACCAAAAACCCCTCAAATGATCTATCAGTGGCTCTTGATATGTTCCTGTCATCTTTGAAGTGTGAAATGAATGGCATATCACAGGAGAGGGGGTTTATATAGTGTGATATGGATCCTGATTCTGGATCCCGACCCACAAAACAATCAGTCCTGTTGGGAAGGGTCGGGAACATGCTCCAGGCCTGTCTGTTTGTCTTTACAGCTTGTCTGTTTGCGATCCGGCTTGTCTGTTAGGGGTTTAGGGCTTGTCGTAGAAGTTCTATGACTGGCCGTGCAAAAAAGGTTCCCGACCCTACGGCTTGTCGGGATGGCCATTACAACCTGTCTGTAACTTTACCGTCCTGTCGGGGATTTCATAACCGACCCACCATTTTCCCGCGCTTTTTCTCCCGACTCTACGACTTTTGCAACCGACCCTAGGGTCGTAGGGTCGGTTACAGGGTCGATTCCAGTGGAAACACTGCATCAACTATAGAGTTGAAATTCTAGGGGCTAAAGCTAGAACACACATAGCATATTTCTCTCCAGTTTGCGATCCGACCAATCCATGTTTGTATTGTTTTCATTAAACGGATGATATTATTGTAATATTATATTTATTATTTTTTATCGAGCATATTGTGGAGCATATTCTAAAACATGGAAGAATGATTAACAGAAATGGAAGTGCAGTGTGGCTGGACATATATTAGGGACGCCCTAATAGTGAACAAAGTAGGCATTTAATCACTTGGTTCTCAGATCTGTGATTTTGGGCCCAAATCTAGCTCATGAAACGTGCAGCATAAACAGAACATATGACGTGAACTGTCAACGGGGACGTAAAACTCCGACTTAGACTCGGAACCTGTTTTGGCACCTCGAGTGCGTAAATCAAGACATATGATTTCCTTGTGATGTGGGGATTTTCCCGGTTCTGATAGTTTTGAAGGTTTGGATGGTGGATTTAACAGGATCTTGGACAGGAAGCCAGTGTAATCCAGTCAGGTGAATGGCTGACGTATGTTTGTGGAGAGGTGTTTGTAACCATGTCGTACGAAGAGCTTTGTAACATCCTCAGTCAGCTTTCATCAGATTTATTGGTGTAGAAAATGGATCAAGGAAGTCACCGAAATGGGGTACATTTGATCAGTGGGAGGAACTTGTTCATACCAATAAATGTAGCGGATCAAAGGTGATTTAGTTTTCTGTTTCCCTTTCCCGCAGTTCAAAAGGCGGACGACTTACTATCGGTCATATGCAAACATGACCTTCCGTTTCTTGATTATGCTAAGGAGGCGATCTTCAATGTTTTTCTTGTTGTAAAGATTTCTTACCATTTCTGTCGTATTAATCATTATTATTAAACCAAATATTTACCCACGTATGGAGATCACAAGTTACGTAAATTGGGATCAGTTGTTTATTTTACGTAATGCTAATTTTGGTGGCACAGATGGTTAAAAGTATAGTAACTTAGTGACCTGGGGCCGGTTTCATGAAAAGTCTCAAACTGAACCAGACTCAAGGCTGAGTCAGGGTCTCAAATCTGAAATTTTTGTCTCGGCTGAGTTTTTGGCTCAAATGGATTTCACAAAGGGTGGATCAGCTGAGACCAGTCTCAAGTTATGGTCTCAACTTTTTAATCTCATTTCATATATTTAGTGGGCTTATTTTTAGTTTAAAAAGTTATATTTCATATGATTATTATCATTTTAAAATCTTTAATACTCATAATACAAAGAAATTATATGATAATATATTATTCTAAGTGATCCATAAGATTGAGACTCAACTGAGGTTGAGTCTGGCTTTGAGTCCACCCTTGAGGCCTGTCACTTGATAATAGCCTATAAAGCATGTCAATTCTATTGACTTTTGTTATTAGTAAATATTGAATATGTGGCTGTAATTACAAAATAAAATGAAAATAGAAGATTTCAAGATTTATCAATTTCATTTTGGAACAAATTGTATCGCTTTATGTATGTGTTTTTTACCATCAAAGCTTGGACTCAAATTTGAGACACCTCCTTCATGGGCTTAAATTTGAGCCTGTGACTGAGCCAGGTCTCAAGTTGAGCTTGTTTGTGAAATGCATTGAGTCTGAGTTCACAGACTCCGCAAAATATTTCCAAAATTTGAGACAAAGTCTCAACTTTTGAGTCTGACTCAAGGCTTAAGTCTGTTCATGAGACCGGCCCCTGGTTACCACCATTGTGGTCGTAGGAGCAAATCTAGCTTATTGCAACAACTGGGATTCAGAGAGGCCTGGTCGTGGAATGACCTTTTTAAACATGACCATCAAGTGGTTAGAGGGAGGCGGCAGAAGTTGAATAATCCAGTACTTGTCAATGAAGGGGACTTCCTGTACACAGAAGACTAACCCTGATTCTTTTACCACATGTTACACGCAGTCAGTTTGTGTTTTGATACATCTTTGACATGAAAAAAACCTCCCACTAGACATTTCTCAGCTTTGGAAGTTTCCCCCACCGTGGTAGTTAGTTTCGCCTCATTTGCATACACTGTTTATGATATAAAGTAGAGATTCTCCTGGTCACTTTTGTGAAACCCCAGGGACAAATTATGCTAATTGACCAGACCATGTGCAAGTAACATTAAAGTGACATTTTCTGTTTATATTGAAGGGGCATGCAAGATGTGTCTGCATCCAAATTATATTGCTTGACTTTACCTGTTACAAACTTATATATATATAAATAAATAAGCCAAAGGGCAACCCCCATCATCAAAAATTTTTATGTGATTTCTTGTTTTATGATAAAGTAAAGGTATTGCCTTATTGTCTATGCATTGTTATTATTATTAATATAATTACTTTTTTAACATCAATAGTTTGGACGAAAGTTGCTGAATGAAGTTGCTGGTGAAAATGGAAAATTTAATAAGTAAATTAAATTTTTATAAGTTAATATCTTACCTAGTGGACAGATGCATTTGTCCGGCGCACAGCCGGTCCCGCCAAACGTTAGAGAAAAACGCCTCGAGCTGGGCTCTGGCCCGGACCGGTAGTGTCCTGTTTACTCGCCAGGTGGCTGTATAGCCTCCCTGCCGGTGCACTGCGCGTGCGCGCGCATGCGTACTTCCTCCTTTTGTTTGCACCCTGTTTGAGTCCCCTGGGAATGTTTGTTGCGGGGAAGGCAGGGTGGGAATCCCTCTGTCCACTAGGTAAGATATTAACTTATAAAAATTTAATTTACTTATTAAATTTTCCATTTTATTGCGTTAATATATCTTACCTAGTGGACAGATGCAGAATAACTACCCATTGGATGGAGGGCAGCTAAACTCAACAGGGACTCTTGTCAGAACTCTGGGCCTCCGGCCCAAGGGTTAGGGATCCTTCCCATACCCTACACCATAGTTGGTTCCCCCCCCTCTTTTTTTGCCGTCTACCGAGCCACCTGGGCTAGGACTATAGGAGAGAGGAGGTAAGAGTTCAGTCCCAAGGATTCCGAAGGAAGCAGAACAGGATAAACTAGAAATAACTCATACCCCACACCAGCCCTTCCGGTTGAGAACTGCGCGCTGGGGTTACAAAACAAGATAACTAAAAAAGAAGGAGCCAACTAAAACAACCCACTACTCCTTCTAAACGCTTTACACTATATACAAGTTATCCTTTCAAGGATACCAGTTACTCGCGTATGTGCTGGGCTGCGACCACTGGTCCTAAATGGTACAGGTCAGTATCAGCCCATGCTACATCCTTCAAATAAAATTGGGTGAAGGTATTGTGCGACTTCCAGTGGCAGGCTGAGAGGATCTGGTCCAAGGACACACCTCCTTGAAAAGCCTTAGAAGCTGCAAAGGCCCGCACATCATGGGCTCTGACCTGATGTAATTGTTGTGCATCCTCATTGGACAATTGATAGCACAACAAGATGGTTTGTTTAATCCAAGAAGAAATCGTAGCAGGAGCGATGTCCTTATTGAAGTTCTTCTTGAAAGACACAAAGACCAACTGTTTGCCGGAACGGAGGTCTTTGGTCTTGTCCAGGTAATAACGCAAAGCCCGAACTGGACATAAGGTTCTATCCTCCTTGAGAGACTTATCCAACGTAGGGGCCAAGGCCGGAATAATTACC
The DNA here is from genome assembly GCA_964017235.1 of Sabellastarte sp. h YS-2021. Taxonomy (NCBI): domain Eukaryota; kingdom Metazoa; phylum Annelida; class Polychaeta; order Sabellida; family Sabellidae; genus Sabellastarte; species Sabellastarte sp. h YS-2021. Next base: position 80,682,503 of record OZ024932.1, on the reverse strand, counting down.
GGAGCTACTGAAGAAGGCCCTTCTTTAGCCAACTGATTCTTGGACAAGAAACAAGGAGAAGGGAATAAAGAAACATTAGCCCAATCTTCCTGATGTCTAATGTTCCTGTGTACCCAGGCATGAATCTCACTCCTTCTTTTGCCCGAGCCCAAAGCCAGGAGAAACACCGTTTTGAAGGTAAGATGTTTCAGAGACGCCTTTCGAAGGGGTTCAAAGGGGAACTGGGTTAATTGATGCAAGACCAGAGACAGATTCCAGCTAGGGACTCCTCGAAGACCCTTGGGTTTATCTCTATGGAAACTGTCTAGCAAGCGGGTAAGGTTTTTGTCTTTACCAAAATTAACCTTGTCACAACCAATTTTGTCGGCTATAGCAGTTCTATAGCCATCTATGGTGCTAGGTTGAAGATTTTTCTCCTTGAAAAGGAATAGGAGAAATTCCGCTACCTGAGTTAAAGAAGGTGACCCGAAGTCCACCTTGTGTGACTCGCACCATTTGACAAATATGGACCACTTCGATTCATAGATGGCTCTGGTTGATTGTCTTTGAGGAGCCTCAATTCGCGTTGCCACTTCATTAGAGAATCCTTGTGCCTGTATGCTAGAGGCTCTAGGAGCCAGGCGTGGAGGTTGAGCCCTAGGAGATCTCTGTGGGGACACTGATTGAACGGTTGGGTCAGCAGGTTCTCCACGTTTGGAAGGGAGAGAGGAATCTGAACAGACATGCTGACTAGATCCCAGAACCAAGGCATGTTGGGCCACCCTGGAGCAATCAGAACCAACCTGTGAACTCCCTGATCTAGGATCTTGGACACCACCTTGCCCAAAAGAGACACAGGAGGGAATGCGTAGGCATCCATATTCTCCCAATTCAGGCTGAGAGCATCTACTCTCCATGCCTGTGGATCTGGTACTGGGGACACAAACTTGGGTAGTTTGTGATTGTACCTTGTTGCAAAGAGATCCACTCGGGGAGTGTGCCACCTGGCACATAAGTGGTCGAAGACTTCCTGCAGGAGGGACCATTCTGTCTGAATAACCTGAGTGCTCCTGGACAATTTGTCTGCTATCACATTCAGCCTTCCCGGAATGTGCCTGGCCCTTAGAACTATCTGTCTGCGATTGCACCAGGAAAGCAGTCTCCAGAGGAGGGCACAAAGTGAGCCTGATCTCATACCCCCCTCCTTGTTGATGTATGAGACAACCGTTGTGTTGTCCGTGGCTATCAAAATGATCTGGCCCCAACACTGTTGCTCGAACTTCTTGAGGGCCAGAAGGACCGCCTTTAGCTCGAGAAAGTTTATGTGCAACTGGCTTTCTGAGTCCGACCAAACTCCTTTTGCCGTGTGGTCTCCTAAGTGCGCGCCCCAACCTTCGTTTGAGGCGTCGGTAAACAACTGCAGAGCATGTTGTAGAGGATGAAGAGGTTGGCCGCTGAGTACATTGTTTTCGTCCAGCCACCACTGCAGATGAGGGTACAGAGATCTGGGAAGAGGAATCTCCTTCTCTAGTACCTCTGGCACGTGCCAGTGATTCTTCAAGTGCCACTGAATCGGTCTCATGTGAAGGCGCCCCGAAACCACCTGTTTCTCTGTGGCTGTCAACAAACCTGAGAGACATGAGAGACATGAACTCTCGGACCGAACAATGGTCTCTGTTCATTAGCATCTTTATTTTTTGAGTTAGGGTTTGCCACCTCTCCTGAGTCGGCTTCACTAGACCCTTGGAGAGGTCGAAATGATAACCGACAAAGTTGAACTCCTGTTGGGGAACAAGTTCCGACTTTTGCAAATTGACTAACCATCCCAACTGCTGACACAGAGCCATCAGGGTCCGCGTTTGGTTCACACAAGCCTCCCGAAAGGGCGCTCGAAGCAACCAGTCGTCTAGGTACTGGTGGATCCTTATACCCCTGGACTGGGCCATCAATTTCACCTCCTTCACCACCTTTGTGAATTCCAAAGGAGCCGTCGCTAGGCCGAACGGCAGAGCCCTGAACTGGAAGGTTTGACCGTGCAGGTGAAACCGGAGATACTTTCTCGACCTTGGGTTGATGGGAATGTGGAAATAGGCATCGCTGAAATCCAGCGATGTGACCCATTCGCCTTTTTGAAGGGATAGCCGGATGGTCTCCGGAGTTTCCATTTTGAAGGTTTCCGAGTGGAGGAAAAGATTGAGTTTGCTCAAATCCAAGATTGGACGCCATTTGTTGTTTGGTTTGGGAACTATGAACAGCCGGTTGTAAAAGGCCAGAGAAGCCCGAACCACTACTTTTTCTACGGCCTGTTTTGTAATCAGGGACTGCAACGCCTCCTTCAAAAAATTGTTTCTGCGAGGGTTGGCGTATCCGCTGATTATCAGAGGACACCTGGTCAATGGGGGCCTCATCTTGAAAGGGAGGTTGTAACCGTCCTTCAAGATGGAGACTACCCGAGGATTTGAACCCAGGCTGAGCCACGTTTCCCAGAACCTGTGCAACCTGCATCCTACAGGAGGATTTTCTGCAACACTGTGGACATTTGGTACATGAGGGACAGAACGACAAGGAGAGACAAAAGAAGCACTTTTGACATGTTTTATTTCTGTCTGACAAAGATCGGGACTTAGGCCTTTCTTTTGCGGCTGCCCGGGACCGACAACAATAGGAACAGGAATTACAGCAGTTCTTGAGTATACAGTCTTTGAAAAGTTTTGAGGGCTGATGTTTTGACCCACTATCTTTGGAATTATTTGGTTGTGTGGGTTTGTACAATGATTGTCATTTATAATTTTTGCCACCCCGGGCATACTTGGAAAAACGGTGGTTAGTAGAACCACGCCCACGGCCACGACCTCGTGACCCAAACTGTCGCCAAGGTTGTTGAGGAGCAGATGACGGCTGAACCATGGTCTTAGCCTCCTTCTTCTCATACGGTTTATAGCGATACTTGGTCTTCTGTTGGTGCTGGGGACCAACTCGAGACTGGACCGACACATGTTGTGTCTCAAACTTGTTGATATCTTGTTCCGCGACATTCAAGGCCGCGTCGGGAAATAACCCATATCCAAAAAGAGCAGCATTCCTCAGTTCATTCCAAGTGTCCATCTTCATACCGGGACGAACATGATCTAAATAAGAGTCCCGACGCATCAGAATGAAGTTCCCCAGCTGCACAAAAAGGCTATCAGCCAGGTGCTGTAGAGCTGTCCCAAGAGAGACAGATACATTCTGGTGGAAAGCACATAAATCCCTTAACTCCTTAAGTGCTTCAGACACCTCCTTGGCTGACTTGCCCTTACTGAGATGAGTCTGTAGGAAAGTTATGTGATGTGCCATCTGATCTTGAATCTCGCTAGTGCATCTGCTGAAACCAGCTGCATGGTTCACTGTGTAAGTACCCTCTCGGGCGCACCTTTCCCATCTGCGTAGTACTTCTTGCGATATGGGACGAGACACGGGACCTGTTGCGAGATATGCAGCTGGTTTGACAATTCTTGAGAATTGAGCATTTAGTTTCGCCTCAGAACCATGCCAGTTGAACAGCTTTCTACCTGGTCGCTGGGGACCATCTGTCTTTAACTTATGCATGGGATACCATTTATCCTGTGGTTTAGGGGTGCGTATGAATTGGTCAGTACGCAAACCACCAGCTTCTTGACTTCGGGAAGGGTAACCCTCAGCTACAGTCAGATTAATCCTCTCCAGCTTCTGACAGAGCCAATCGTCTGCTGGCATGGCTACTGACACCTTTGAACTTGTCTTCGGATTTTTTCCACGCCACGGATTGTTGGACTTATCCGGGTCACTGTACTCAAACTCAAAGTCTGGGATAAAGTTCCAGCCCATAAAGGCCCTGATGGAACGAACTGTTTCCCTGTAACTCATTTCTTCATTCTTTTCTGGTTTATCAGTGTCTGATTCAGAAAGTTCACCATCCTCGCTATCCAAAACATCTGGTGATGTATGATCCCTATCCACAACATCTGTTGATGTATGATCCCCAAAGAGTGGTTCGTCTGAAGCCACAGGCAAGACATCTGTTAAGGGGTGTTCAACATTGGACATATCATCTGAGCCACCAGCAGAAGCAAGGTTTCTAATAAACGGCTCCCCAGCCGGTGCAGCCGGTTCCGGACCGGTAAAAGATCCATCCACAACCGGAACCGGTTCCTTGGGTACAAAGGTGTCAGTTTGGTATGCCCTGACCGGACCGGTCATCTCCCCGACCGGTACCGGTTTAGATTGTTGAAGTGCAGTGTCAGAGGGCTTTTTCTGTACCGGACCGGTATTTTCCTCAACCGGAACCGGTTTTGCTTTGGAAGATTTATGATGAGAAGACTTGTGCTTCTTCTTTGAATCTTTCTTGCCATCTGATCCTGTACTAGCCTGTACTGCCGGAAACCGCACCGGACCGGTGGTTCGGGCAGAGGCAGGATCTATGAATGGCTGATCAGAAACCGGTGGGTTTGAAACCTGAACCGGTACTTTGGGGGTAGCAAATATATTGCCTCTTGATAAGAGTGCTTCAAAACGAGAGAATTTCTCATCTAGCTGGTCACTTAATTTGTCAAAATCTTTTTTGGAAACAAAATCTGAAGAACTCACATTATCGCTACCCCCAGGGAGGTCCTGCGCATGCGCACTGTCATCTTCAGAAATCGTCTGCTGAGCATGCGCAGTACTAGCTGGCTGTTGAGAAGAATTAACTGGAGACAGCACAGTTACATCTCGTGGTGACACTAGCAAACCCGCTTTCTTGTCCTTGCGAATTTGATACTGTGGAGTGGCCAGCATATCACGTTGAATTGCTGTAAAATTGTCACAAATCTTGCATATCGCACCTCCCACAATGCAGGGATCTTTACCCAGACCTTTGTCTCGACAACGAGCACACTTCTCATGCATATCAAATCCAGCCATCTTATGGCCGCACGATCCCCGCCTTTGTCCTGGTGAATCCATAGTTATTAAACAACACTTCTACACAAAGAATTTATCAAAATATATCCTGTAACAGATATAAAATAAAATAAAAGTTTCTCCAAAAAACAGACGACCTCTCGTCTTCGCGCCAAACAAAAGGAGGAAGTACGCATGCGCGCGCACGCGCAGTGCACCGGCAGGGAGGCTATACAGCCACCTGGCGAGTAAACAGGACACTACCGGTCCGGGCCAGAGCCCAGCTCGAGGCGTTTTTCTCTAACGTTTGGCGGGACCGGCTGTGCGCCGGACAAATGCATCTGTCCACTAGGTAAGATATATTAACGCAATAAAACACTCTCTTCGACACATTTGTTTTACCCACCAAGTCATCGAGTACAAAACCCATAAAATCTAATATTGATAGTTTTGCTAGGATTATTTGCAAATAAACAAATCAAACAGAAATTTAACTTTTCATTTAGACAAAGAAAGTTAAAACAATACTCAGGCTTTAAATAACATAAAATTTACATTCATGGAGCACGGATACTTTTTAAAATATTGTACTATATGGTGTAGATAATGTATGGAAAACAAAATATATCCCCATAAAAGAGAGTCAAACATGACTGTGTGTTAATTAGATCAATGTTAGGTTAATACATGTCATGGAGTTCACCCATAGATACAAGTATTTGAATGCTGAAGAGATTATTGTAAAATAATATAAAATCAAATTACAGAAACGTATTGGTCTTCACTAAGATTATCCTCTTGTTGTAAAAACAATACCCTTGTTCCACTGTAACAAGTTTTTGTCCTGACTGCACTGATCATGTTGGCTATGATCAATTGGGACAATCAAATGCATTAAGGATGTGTCAGTAAGCATTTATTTCCCAAGTTGTTGTAACCGATATTTTTTGTGTTAGGGCTGGGAACTGGACAACAGAACTCTGCCAAATCAGCAAATCAACCCCCTGAAATCTTGACCATGTAAACTTGGCCCCAAGATGGAAATAATTAATAAATATAATAAAAGAGTACTTTTTGGGTGCTTAATATCTTTCATATCATTTTTATGATGTTTTTTGATGTTTTAATCAATGCCATTTATGGTCTGTCATTTGCTCACTTGTTTAGTTATAGTTATGAAAAGTGCAATTGGTTTGATGGAGATTAAGTGCTATAAAAGTTTTATTGAATCACATATAAGTTAAACCAATACCTTCTGTTTACCAACATAAAACTTTTATGATCTTTATCCTTTAACATAATTTCTTTGAAAGCACAATAATTTTCTGGGGCCAATTTGACAAAGGTATTTTATCCTGCGGGCCAATTTAACCAGTTTTTTTTTCTGAGAGCCTATTGGATTAGAGTATTTTATCATGGGATCAATCTGGTGGGTGCCAATTTGGTAAAAACGCCAATTTGTGTATGATTCATTAGGACCAATCTGTTCTGTGAAAGAGACTAAGTTGTCCACATTTCCCATGCAACAAATCTTTCCCAAGAGTGACTGCAACTCAGTGTTATCAGAGCTATTTTTATCTATTGTGGTAGTCATAGATCAGGTCATAAGTTCAATATTTGGCTGAAGTCAATCTTTTCATTTTAGGAAAATTAAATAGATTATTTCAGTTTTACCAGATTTTAACATTGGTTGTGTCTTAAGTCTATCACAAACGTGGAACGGGGGTATTCCTAATGTTTATATGGTGCACTGAATTAGCATAGTCAGCCGACACCAAATTAACATACATTGTCTCTGGGTATTTCACAAAAGTGACGAGGAGAAGCTCCACTTATATATCATAAACAGTGTATGCAAATGAGGCAAAACTAACTACCTGGGTAGGGGAAACCTCCACAGCTGAGAAATGTCTACTGTGTTTTAATGTCCAGTATGTTTTACCGTATAGATTTTCCGGTTAATATTTACCATTTCTTTTTTGTTTAGAAAAAAAACCTGACAAAAATACTAGTTTTGGGTTCATTTGTAATTTTTCTTGTTTTGACATTGATAAAACAGTGTAGTTTTACAATAAGCTACTAATTGAAACATAATTGAAAGTATTTTGCCATTGTTATTTTAGCCGTCAAAGAAAATGAACCCTCATAACCTTTCTTAAGAAACCCCTGATCTGAAAAATGACTTCAGAGTTTTGATCGAATCTTACTCAAACCAGTTTATTCGTCAAAACGGTGACTTTTTATGGAAAAACAAAATAAAGAAAATCGAAAAGTCGCACGTTTGATTTCTTGTAAAATATTTCATCAGAACAAATCACTAACATAAAGGCTAAAATTGAAAGGTGAAATATCCCAGAGTATGTCACCTGTGGATTAGAATGAATGGGATGTATGCGAGGTTATCTAGAGCATTTGTAGTTTTTTTGTATTTGCAACAATGGCAACAATAGCTAGAATGACTTCAATGGTTTGGTGGACAAAATGAACGTTTATCCATGAAGATGTTTACTGGTGCAATGTCTGTGCATTTACTTAGGCATAAAGTTCCCTTTTGAATGAAAGTGTGAGAAATGTCCAGTTTCTCTGGCTTGGAGCTCTTCCCGATATTCTTGCACCTGATGACAGTGCACATTATTTTCACTGTGTCATTGGAAACGGTCAAACTATTAAGCTTTGTGATCGGTTAGAGGAAATTTACGCAGATTATTCTACAAATTGCACAAGTCCAACATCAATATCATCAGATAACTGGTAAAAGAATTGGTTTGAAAAGTTAACCCAGAATATTATTGCACAAATTTTTTTATGTCATTGTCACGAGGCATCAGCTTTTTGTTGTCTCTCTAAAGTGAATGGGATAAAATTGCAAATTTAATAAGTAAATTAAATTTTTATAAGTTAATTAATACCCTATCCAATGGACAATTGCTAATCCGTTCGGCGCAGACCGGCCCGCCAAACGCCAGAAAAAGATGTCCTGTGTTTCCACCGGCTGGCTGGTCCCAGTACTGTGCACTCCCCAGATGGTGCCTCGTACTTCCTTCTTGTCTAGACAACCTGACGTCATAGCATCTTTTTCGTTGTCTAAACCTATTAGTCCCCTAGTAAGCTGATAGCGGGGTCGGTGGGAGGGTCTTGTGTGTCCATTGGATAGGGTATTACTTATTAAATTTGCAATTTTATTGCGTTAATACATCCTATCCAATGGACAATTGCTGAATAACTACCGCTTGGTCGGCGGGTAAGTTACTAGGGACTTATGTGAAGACCCATGGCAGACTTACTGCATCCACTGCTGTGGCCAAGGAATGTGGTACTGGCGACACAAACAAGGGCAACTTATTGTTGAACCTCGTGGCAAATAGGTCTATTTGAGGCCGGTGCCACCTGCTGCATATTGTTTGGAAGACCTCCTGAAGGAGAGACCACTCTGTTTGGATGGCCTGGCCTAGCCTGGATAGCTTGTCTGCTACCACATCAGCCGGCTTGGAATGTGTCGGGCTTTGAGAGTTACTTGATTTCTGGTGCACCAGGTCAAGATTCTCCATAGTAGAGCACAAAGTGTGCCCGACCTCATGGCTCCTTCCTTGTTTATGTATGACACCACTGTGGTGTTGTCCGTCGCTACAAGTACTATCTTGTGTATGCAGAGGTCTTGGAACTCTTTTAAGGCTAGAAAGACTGCCTTGAGTTCTAGGTAATTGATATGCAACTTGCTTTCCGGAAGGGACCAGGTGCCTCTTGCAGTGCTTTCGTTTAGGTGAGCGCCCCACCCTTCTTTTGATGTGTCTGTAAAGATTTGCAGAGCATGTTTTATTGGGTGTAACGGTTGGCCTGTAAGGCCATTGTCCTCTTGCAGCCACCATTGTAAATGTGGGTGCAAGGACTTGGTATTGGAATCACCCTTTTCTAGTGACTCTGGTACCCTCCAGTTGTTTTTGAGATGCCACTGTATGGGTCTCATATGAAGTTGGTCTAGGTGAATCTGCTTTTCTGCGGCTGTTAGTAAACCTATCAGAGACATGAACTGCTGGACCGGACAAGCTGGTAGTGACAGTATTTCTAGTATCTTGTCCTGAAGGTTCTGCCAACGGTCCGGTGTCGGTCAGACCCGACCGGCCCTGAGGTCGAACTGGTAGCCTACAAAATCGAAGATCTGCTTTGGTTCCAGTTCCAACTTTTCCAAATTCACCAGCCAACCTAGTTCTTGGCATATTGAGTATGCTGGAGACAAACCTGGTGGGATGCATCTCTCACCAACCAGTCGACTAGGTACTGGTGGATTCTTATACCCTTGTGTATGGCCATCAGTTTTACCTCCTTGTTATTACAGTGAACTCCAAGGGTGCTGCGGACAGACCGAAAAGCAGAGCTTTGAATTGGTATGTCCGACCCTGGACATGAAATCTCAGATATTTCCTGGACTGTTCCTGTCCTGGTATATGGAAGTAGGCATCCTTGAAAACTATAGAGGTAACCCACTCGCTTGTTGGAGGGAGGTTCTGATGGTTTCCGGTGTCTCCATTTTTTTTTGTCCATAAGCTGATGCAATGTCTGCAACCAGTAGAGGTTCCTGTGGGGATTGACAGAGCAGCTTATGATGTTCTGGTTCCTTGTACTCCTCTGAACTTGAAAGGGAGGGTGTAGCCCTCCTTCAAAATTGCACTACCTAGGGTCCAGCTCCCAAGGTTTCCTAAGTTCCAAAAGGTGATATAGTCTGGCCCCTTCAGGTAAACTTTAGTGCAACATTTGGGACATTTAGTAGGCTGAAAAAAACATTTACTGTCTCTCCAGACACTGGTCCGGCCTGGTGACAATGAACAGTTAACAGTCCATCTGTTCTTGCTGTGGTCCAGTCCGGTGGGGCTGAAACAACCCTTCACATTTTACCAACTCTTGGTCCCAGGCCAGACGCCTGTAAGGTGGAACATGTACACATTGTCATTTGTATGATGGCTGACCCCTGACCAGAGACAATGAAACTTGTTTGAGTGTGGGCCACCTTTTCTCTTGCTGTACAAGACCCATTTGTTTTCTCTATAACCAGCAATTTCGGCCACTGCAATTCCCTGTAGCCTGTGATACTCTGTAACCAGTAAAGCTGGTAGGCTAGGCTGACCACTGAATTTGGTTATTGGTCTACTAACTAGGTGATCCCCAGGTGGGTCTGCTGGTCGGTCCTCTGACACCGGTATTGAAGCAAGGGGCAAGACAGTAATTGCACCTCATAGCAGGTCGGTAGACTCTGTAACCAGCTGGTGTGAAGCAAAACTGCTCAGTGAAGACTGTATAGCCGGTAACTGGTTGGTGTGCTCTATAACCGGTTGAAGCAGTTTCTGTGTAGGAAAAAACTTCCTATCAGGGACTATACATTATTAGGCCTGTCATCAGTCTTATGCCGGTGAATAGGCTGCTGATGAGGAGTGGCCAGCTGGTAGAAGACCTTTGGGTTGGTGATTCTTGGTGCTGGTTGGTAATAGGCAGGCTCTGTAACGGTTAATGTGAAGTAAGCTGGTCAGTGCAGGCTGTGTGGCCAGACTCTATAACCAGTTGGTTGAAGCCATATCTTGTAGATACTAGCTGTCTACCTCCCCCAGAATCACAACAGAGTTGAATAGACTGGGTCGGATGACTCTGTAACCAGTTTGGGGGGGGGGGGGGGGGGGGGGGGGGGGGTCGGGTAAGCTGTACAAAGGCTGTGTAGCTGGTACCTGGTCGGTACACTCTGTAACCAAACCAGTTGTTGAAACAACTGTACAAGGCTGTGTAGCCGGTACCCGGTCGGTACATTCTGTAACCAGTTGCTGAAGCAAGTTCACAACTATCTTGTGTTGAAATTCAGCTTACTGCGCGTTTCCTTAATTAAAGGATTTCTTTAAAACGCACGTCTTATTTGTAGATTTGACAGTTGCTGGGAAAGCCCCTGTGATCTATTTTTAGAAACAATTGCTGGTCGGCGTGTCACGTGACCAGCTTGTTGTTCGGAAGGACACGCGATTGGCTGATTGAGGATGACGTCGGTGGTCGCGTTCTTTGTGTGATACTTAACCGGCAACTTTACAATATTCTGACTGTCCACAAAACCCCACTACCGACAACAAGGCCGGGTCTGCAAGGCAGGGACTGGAATCACAGTAGACCTGAGTTCTGAAGAACGCACTTCCGACCTTCCTGGTCAGTGAGTCACGTGATAAGCTTCGTGCTTGGTCGGTGAAAACATGTGACCAGCTTCGTGGAGATGACGTCAGAGGTCGCATTTTTTAAGCTGGCCGGTCGGCTGATGCTTTAAAAGCAGAGAAGCCTGGACCAGTGCGCTCTGTAGATGAAGTTCTTTCTTCCTTCCGTGATAAAACCAGTGAACTGGCCATCCACAACCCCCACTACCGACAACAAAGCCAGGTCTGCAAGGGAGGGACTGATATCACTTCTATTGTAAGGTTGGCTGAACTGGAGCTTGCCGGTCGACTAATGCTTTACAGCAAAGATGTCTGGACCAGTGCGCTTTGAAGAAATCTGAAGAGGGCATCTCTTGCTTCTGATGGAAAAACACTAATACTCGAGCTAGGCTGGTGTGACTGATGCTATACAGCAGAGAAGTCGGTACCAGTGCGCTCTGAAGAAATCTGAAAAATGCACCTCTTCTGATGGGAATTCCTTCTATTTACAGTGTTAAATACTACATAGAATGAAGTATTCTGTGATTGCTAGTTGCAAATACTAGAAAGTACTGATGTTTCCTTCATGATTTGTCGCTGGAAGGTTACAGAAGGGACAATCACAACAAAGACACGTATAACAATACCTTGTAAGTAGAATATCCAGTATTTTCCTTCATGTCGATCTGCCCCTAACAACACAATTGTTGAATGGGAGGAAACTAGCAAAATGGCGGCCTTCATATTTCTCATCAACACTAATTTGAGTCAGCTAGGGAGCGTTTCCAGCAGATTTCTTAATGTATATCCGTGCTTGATATATAGATAACCCTTCTACTCTAAATTATCTGCAATTAAGGTTGAAAATCCGTCATAATGCACACTTTTTCCTTTAAAAACTCTGGAGATGCTATGACGTCAGGTTGTCTAGACAGGAAGGAAATAAGAGGCGCCATCTGGGGAGTGCACAGTACTGGGACCGGCCAGCCGGTGGAAACACAGGATGTCTTTTTCTGGCATTTGGCGGGCCGGTCTGCGCCGACCGGATTAGCAATTGTCCATTGGATAGGATGTATTAACGCAATAAAATACATTTTTGTCACGTTTTTCTGGTCATATCAGAAAGTGTTAAAAATCATAACCTTGAACTTGGCTAAGATTTCTACATTGTCAACCACCAGGCAATCTCATAAAAATTGTAGTTTTATAGCATTAATCTATTCCTGAACAACATCAATAAAGCTACAGTAGTAGCTTGCAACATTCTCAATTTTCCTTCTAGAAGTTTTATACCAGATCCCTTGAACATATTTAACAGTCTGCAGCACTGCCCAGTAAACATTACAAACGTTTATAAACCTATGAACAGTTTATTTAAGGTTTAAAAATGATGGGCTCCTAAACGTTCGCCTATAAACGTTTATCAACGTTTAAGCATAAACGTTTATACATAAATGTTCAAGTATCCAGCATGATCCAAGGGAGAATGTAAACAAACTTCATTTTATGAATAATTTCCCTGTTTACATTAATTTAACCTTGTACAGTGCATTCTATGATATAAGGTACTTTTATATCTCCACTTATAATTTAATGATGGCTTCAAACAACAGTGATACAGCAAGATATAGTAACAGAAATATTTCTCCAGTTTCTCTCAAAATGGCTGTGTTGATATCATCATCCAAAATGAAAGCAAGGTTAAGATATTTTTCACTCTTAGTAAATGTTTAAAAACGTTTATTAAACGTTTATAAACCAAACTAATGTTGCCGAAATGTTTATAAACTCATAATATTGAATAATTGTCAATATTTAGGTTTATATTTGGTTTTAAAAACGTTTATATGTTTACTAAACGTTTAGAATCGTTTGCTATGTTTACTGGGTGTGGCTTCAAAAAAAAATTTTTTTTTACATTAAAAGAAAAAAAAAAGGGTTTCGCTAAAAATGTCTTCCGAAATGTGGCAACTACATAGTGTAATTGAAGAAAATATCTTTAACAAGGAAAAATGTTGTATACTAACCAGAGTAACACCCTTCATAGTCTACTTATTACACACTGCTTAATGTAATGGACAGATTTGAAAAGAAGAAAAAATACATATCTAAAATTCATCTCTTACGAACTTAACTAAACTTCATATGGAGATTTTTTCCTGATATGACATCAATGGCTAGTGAACAAAAGGGATTGGCACTGAAAATATCCACAAGTGACATCATTGGGGGGAAAATTTGTTTAGTTACTCAAACTTAAAAGTTCAATTTTGCTGTGAATGTCGAAAAATGCACCCTTCTCTAAATAATTTCCTGATGATCTTGAACCTGATGACAGCCTTAAATCTCCTTGTTGTCAATCAACTGATAAACACCATTGAAAAGCGAACATTTTCTCTAACATGTTATTAAGTTCAAATTTAATATCAGATACTGGTATAGGTACCAAATAAAATGGCCGGGGAGTGTTACTGCAAGTACAAGACAAGACATTAAGGTGAATTCATGAAAAACTTGGTCAAGATGTTTGCACTATAAAACCACTGAGCACAGCAATATTACATTAGCTCAGTGTATAAACTGTATTTGTTATTGTCTACTTCCTTGGCATACTACTCTACTTGGTCAAGATTTTGTAACGTTTTGTACAATATACTTGTTCAGTTTATAAATTTTAAATCTTGTTGTCCCATTTATAAAGCTGTTTTCAGTGGATCAAGATTCTGTAGTATTAACCATTGAATGCTGCAAAGCAAATGCCGACTTATTCATTTAAAGCCAGTGCCAATATTTGAACCTATGTCCTACGCGGAAGTAGTACTAACCACCAAACAAGTAATATTGTTGTCCCAATCTTTTACAGAGTGTGGCCTTACGGGTAACACACTTACCTAGGAATACAGAGGACGTAGGTTCAATCCCAAGTACAGGCAGATACTTTGTGGCTCAGATGACCACTTAAAACAGTTGTCCTCAGTGACACCTCCCAAGGACACTAAATAATAGTCACCCTTGAAACTTTGTCTTTCAGTTAGGGGACTGTCCATCACTTGAGAGCTTGGGCTGTATTTTATAACAGTGGGGATGGGTCAAACAGTGCATTTATTCTTGTAGTAAAGGTAATATAACAGTGGAGATGGGTCAAATAGTGCATTTAGTCCTGTAGTAAAGGTAGTATTACACTGAGTATAAATACACAGGAAAAAGAATTACAGGTGTAAGGGTTAAAATTTATCTTAACATAAACTTGACTTTTTCAAAAGTATTATTTCTGGCTATTTGCCGAGTGCAAAACTCTTGATTTCTCTTGATCATAGGTCAATTACACACCACTTAAAGAATCAGATATAAAAGTTAAATAAATGATATACAAAAACTTGTAACAAGCTTTTTGGTTCATACAGCTTTGTAGTAGGTTAACCTCATGTTTGACAAACAGCTATGGTTTAGTGAGCAGAATGAATAGTTCTTGATTACCCATGAGTAGGCATATTAAAGTAAAGTTTTGACGATTAGTTGCACATAAAAGTGAAGGTTTCTTAAGAAGACACAGAAGATGAGTACACTTTTTTGACTTTAGGATAAGTTATATAACTTCATACACTTGTACTGAAGTCTAAAAATATGACTGACTCATGAGAAATATCCCATCAAAGAAAGGCTGCAAATTTATGTCCTTTTTCTGGTCCAGTACACGAAACTGTATCCGTCTCAAATATTGGTCTCTTTCTACTTTTGCACTTTGATAAGAACTGTTTGTAAAAAAAAACAAAAACAACAAACAAACCCTTTGCCACTGCACCGTCATATTAACCTTGTAGCCACAATAAATAATCACTTTCAAAATTAATGAAAAACAAAAAAGCAATAAAATGAAAGTAAATGAGATCAGTGTGATTATTTCACATTGGTTTCAGTGTTTATACTCCAAGTCATTTACATTATAGCTGTTATTCTGTATTTTTTTTTCATTTACTGTACATCCACATGCATGCAACTCAGTCTATCCAATACAGATTAACTTCCTCATTTGAAAGCATGAGTACCTCTTGTCAAATTAGGCTGAAACTCAAGAGAATATCCTTAATAGTATGTGGGTGTCAGTGCTATACATTTGTACATAAATGGGGGTGGGTTCTTGTTACATTGTGAAGTAAGGGGATAATCCCCACTGTACACCAATTGTAACTTCGACTCCCACATAAGTGTACTAACTGTGTACATTATGACAAGTTACTGCATTAAACAGATTTCTTTATTCTCAACTAATGCAATATTAATTTCCTTTTTTCAGTTTTTTTTCCCACAAATGGAAAAGACAGAGACATAAGGAATTACAAGCATTAAGACTTAACTACATTTTATTTCAATGGTATAACAGTAATGGGTAATATACAAATACGCAACACCCTTCCGCAGGTAAAAGAAAAAAAAAAATACCCACTTATTATTTTTAATCCATAAATTGGTTGGAAATTCTGAAATTACAATTACATTTGAAAAATATCACGTTTCACTTTTACAACATGTAGATATCATTGATATCCATTACAAACCACATTTAAGCCTTAATGCAGACTTATTCTATGTAAATTCCTATCTAACAAGCAGTTTCAGGAGGTCAAACCCTTGCCCAGGGAATCAGATCCAGATATTACCGAGAAATCCCTGTCAAAATTCTGGGGTCGTATTCTTCAACAATACTTAGACTGTTCCTAACTTGGATTCTAAGTTTTTCTCAAGCTTTTACTAACTTAGATCAAAATAGTATTCATCAACATTGCTAACTGTATGGTCACCTTAGACCTCACCTTAGACCTCAGACTTAGATTTCAAGTTATCTGCAGAGGTACCTTAGATGATAGAATATTTTCAAAATATGCAATTATTGCAGTGAATCTTGTGTTTTATTGATATTAAGCTGTGACACAATATTAAATACAGCATTTGCCCTCAAGAGTTTTTTCACCATTTTTTAACAAAGCAGATGATTCAGTAAAAAACAAAGGGAACCTTACATAAGAATTGTTGTGGAATAAGACTCTTCCTAACTTAGATATACTAGTTTCCAAGTTTACAGTTACAGTAGAAAGTATAGGGAGTTTTCCTAACTTAGAATCTAAGTAATACTTAAACAATACAAATTGGAGGTTGATGAATATGAAATCTAAGTAATACTTAGTAGAAAATAGCATCAGAGATGCCCGTACCCCACACCCTAGGGAAATATTTTAACACCATGAGATATGGAAGTACTGTATCAGTACAAAGTTCAGGATACTTTCAGAGCACTGTCAGTTATATAAAGGTCCAAACAATGTTTAAATGGAGAAAATAATGTCTAAAAGAAAGATAATGCATGTAAAGATGAAGTATTAAAACAAGATAATTCAATAACAAGATGACAGCATTAATCAGTACACTAAAATTACAACACTCTTTATCTACATCTGCATGGCCGAATTATGGTTTAGATGTTTTGAATATTACCATGAATACAGAAGTGGTAATACATTCAATGAATGCTTATGTGTGGTGTTGGGAGTAAAATCTGTGGCTCACTTGATGAAATTCCATCTCTTACAATTGGAAGTTATAAAAGTAAAATTCTTAATAAATTCTAATATGACTTTAACAGTGCTTAAAATGCATCAAAAGACAGACCCAAAGGTGCAACAAGATTTTAAAGGTCAAGGTCACTACGGCAAGGTCAAAGGTCCAATTAAGGTCACACCATGATAATGCACACCTATAACCCCTAACCAATGTCCCTACCAAGTATCAACTTCCTACACCTTACAGTTTCCGAGATATAGCCCAGAAAAGATTTATAGGTCAAGGTCACTACGGCAAGGTCAAATCAAGGTCAGACCATGACGTTGCACACCTACACCCCCTAACCAATGTCCCTACCACGTATCAACTTCCTACACCTCATGGTTTCCGAGATATAGCCTGGACAAGATTTTATAGGTCAAGGTCACTATGGCAAGGTCAAAGGTCAAATCAAGGTCAGACCATGACGTTGCACACCTACACCCCCTAACCAAAGTCCCTACCTAGTATCAACTTCCTACACCTTACGGTTTCCGAGATATAGCCCGGACAAGATTTTATAGGTCAAGGTCACTACAGCAAGGTCAAATCAAGGTAAGACCATGATGTTGCGCACCTACACCCCCTAACCAATGTCCCTACCAAATATCAACTTCCTACACCTTACAGTTTCCGAGATATAGCCCGGACAATATTTTATAGGTCAAGGTCACTATGGCAAGGTCAAATCAAGGTCAGACCATGACGTTTCACACCTACACCCCCTAACCAATGTCCCTACCACGTATCAACTTCCTACACCTCATGGTTTCCGAGATATAGCCTGGACAAGATTTTATAGGTCAAGGTCACTATGGCAAGGTCAAAGGTCAAATCAAGGTCAGACCATGACGTTGCACACCTACACCCCCTAACCAATGTCCCTACCTAGTATCAACTTCCTACACCTTACGGTTTCTGAGATATAGCCCGGACATGATTTTATAGGTCAAGGTAACTACAGCAAGGTCAAAGGTCAAATCAAGGTAAGACCATGACGTTGCACACCTACACCCCCTAACGAATGTCCCTACCAAATATCAACTTCCTACACCTTACAGTTTCCGAGATATAGCCCGGACAAGATTTTATAGGTAAAGGTCACTACAGCAAGGTCAAAGGTCAAATCAAGGTCAGACCATGATGTTGCACACCTACACCTCCTAACCAATGTCCCTACCTAGTATAAACTTCCTACACCTTACGGTTTCCGAGATATAGCCCGGACATGATTTTATAGGTCAAGGTCACTACAGCAAGGTCAAATCAAGGTAAGACCATGACGTTGCACACCTACACCCCCTAACCAATGTCCCTGCCAAATATCAACTTCCTACACCTTACAGTTTCCGAGATATAGCCCGGTGTAACGTGAAATTTTTCCCGGAAGTAAAATTTTTCTTCTAAGTCCCTTCTAAACCACGGATCTCATTTTTATTGTATTTTATGGTAGTTAAATGATAGTTTAAGAAATATAATGTACATATATCGATAACTTTCAACAATATGTTGGATATTATATAAAATAAAGTGTTTTCGGTTTATAATATAACCATTTCTGCGCATGCGCGATGGCGTGCAAACGGGTAAAACGACAGGAAGAAGAAAAATTTCACGGGACACCGGACGAGATTTTATAGGTAAAGTTAACTATGGCAAGGTCAAAGGTCAAATCCAGGTCAGACCATGACGTTGCACACCTACACCCCCTAACCAATGTCCCTACCTAGTATCAACTTCCTACACCTTACAGTTTCCGAGATATAGCCCGGACAAGATTTTATAGGTCAAGGTCACTATGGCAAGGACAAAGGTCAAATCAAGGTCCGACCATGACGTTGCACACCTACACCCCCTAACCAATGTCCCCACCATATATCAACTTCCTACACCTTACGGTTTCCGAGATATAGCGCGGACAAGATTTTATAGGTCAAGGTCACTACGGCAAGGTCAAATCAAGGTCAGACCATGACGTTGCATAACTACACCCCCTAACCAATGTCCCTACCAAGTATCAACTTCCTACACCTTACAGTTTCCGAGATATAGCCCGGACAAGATTTTCAAACTCAAGGTCACTACAGCAAGGTCAAATCAAGGTCAGACCATGACGTTGCACGCCTACACCCCCTAACCAATGTCCCTACCAAGTATCAACTTCCTACACCTTACGGTTTCTGAGATACAGCCCGGACAAACTTTTTCCCGCCGCCCGCCCATCCAGACACCATGGGTGAAAACAATACCCCGACAGCCCTTAAGGGCTGTGGGGTAAAAAACCATTCATAACTTGGATCTAAGGTGACCGTAGCAAAGTATTGTTGAAGAATACAGACCCTGGAGTCCCAATGCAGATCTGGAACATCTGTGAGTAGAACAGAGCCAGGAGTAGACCCTGCCAAGTGTGAAAATTAAACCCAAATGTGATGACTGGTTTTTAAATTATGGAGCAGGGGTTGTCTGAAACTTTCAAAAATTTTTTTTGAAGTTTTGATCTTGACTATCTCTGAGGAGGAACAAGCCATAAGTAGTCCCCACCTTGTGTGAAAATATGACCCAGATCTGATGTATACTAGTAGTTAGAATTATAAGCATAGAAAACAAACATACATGATGATATTAACCTCCCCACTTCTCTTTCGTACGCAAGGGTGAATATTTTACTTCATCAGGTCATATTATATAATTACAAAGACAGAATCATGTTCAGACTGCTATTCATATCAACAAAGATTTACCAACCTGTTACATTATGGTTGCAGTAATTTTACTGAATAATCATTTCAACACTTTTCCTCAATTTTAATGGATCATTCATGTAATGGTAATGATTAAAATGGGTTTGTTCAAGCTACTATTTGTGGAAGGATGTTAACATTAGGGGTGTGACAAGTACAAATAACTCGGGTTGATTGATCGCAGATAAAAACTCGACTCGACATCGAGCCCTCGCGAAGTTTAGAATCCACCTCAACAGGAAACGACATCCAATATGGCGGCTCTCGTAAACGAAAAAATATAAAGATAAAAGCTTTGAATTGCTTGAATTAGTTATTCACAGCACATAATATTAATAATATTATGTTAAAAATGGTGGATTATACGATATAATGTAAGTAAGGTGTGTTATTTAAAATTGTGTGTTATTTTATTTTAGTGTTAACTAAAAAATGTAACCGGTTCTATAGCTACTTATATATTACACAAGTACTCGACCCTGAGAATTGGGATCAAATTTTTGTGCAATTTTCCTCGCTCGGCGAGTGGCAACTGCTCTGTCCCACCCCTAGATAACATTGGCTTAATAAAACAGTTTATTACTTACGTCAGTGATACATTGTTAAATGCAATGGGCTGACATGAAAAGTAAAATCAAATTTCTTTTTATAAAGTTCTGTAGTGGAAGACCTTAAAAAAGTAGAATGACACAATTTCAGGTGGTTGTTTCAAGAGAATCCTGTATACATCCTATCCCGCATTGGTCTGTCTACACCATAGGACCCATTCTGCTGTCTTATTGCCCCGACAAATGCCCTCTGTTGCCAAAACTCATTCTGACTGCTATGTTGGAGGCCATGCTCTGTTGTATAAGCTTTCATGCCTTGAGATAGCTTTGCCATTGTGCCATCACCTAGAGGTCTATTTCTAGTAGTATTACTGCCTGAAATACCGGTATTGTGAGTTACCCAGTTATTATTATGGTCAAAATGCACTCCCATACCAGCTGCTCTACTATTACACGTATTCACTACCATATCTGGCAGAGAATTGCATCTCTGATGACCACGCTTTCTGGGTTCCCTGTTGCCAGATCGAGTAGATGAGCTGGACATCTCCAATGAAGGAGGAGGTAGAATTATGTCCCAGGCAGCACATACATGAGTCAGAAGTATGTTAGTGACGCGGCGATGGGCTTCAGCATTCCAATGGATACCGTCCTGCACTAGCATGTTGACATGCTGCTTGAAGAACCAGTGCAGATCAATGATATCTGCTCCATGTTCACCTGCTACCTGTAGGGGGTGGTGAGAATATCATATACACTTCAGGTAACCATGCCAACTGGGTGCAATTACATGGGAACTGGTGGTATAACAACTGGATAGGTGTGGTCCCTTATTCATCAGGGATAGTGTACTATCATGGACAGTCATTAGCAACTTCAAATCATTGGTTATTCATCATAATTCTAATATTTCTATATATATAACTGGGGATCAAAGTGCTTTTGACATATTTAAGGCATATTTTAACTTTTAATTCATTAAATTAACAGATTTGTCAAATCTATTTTTTTCACGGATCATTCCGGAAAGTGTTTTATGAAAAATGACCAAACAATGTCACAAACTAGGGGAACAGTTGATTCTGGACCAATAATATGCTGGTAAAATGGACAAGAATTCAGTAGAATTGTACTGTGTCACCAACTTTGGTTTAAAGACTGAAGTGGATGAAATTTGAAAGGACAAAAATTATAGTGGACAGACATAAACAGTATTTTTGTACATCCAGACCATCTTTGAGGACTGTGCCATGTTGGGGACCCACCTTGTTGAAAAATATAACCTAGATCCGATGTACAGGTTATGACAAATGCACACGGGCAGACAGAGAGGGAAACACACAAAGTTATCACTTACCAAGTTTTCACTAGATGCCAGCAGTCTGCAGGAAATTCAATACAGTGTCAGTTTGGTAACATACTGTTAAACTGCTAGTCCTAAGCCCATATAAGTTAATACATTGTCTAAGGTGGGTCCTGTCTTGTCTGCCTCCTCCTTTCATGGGGGAAAGAATGAAATTCTTATATTTGTAAGCCATTTTGTGGGACAGCAAAAGAGTAAGATCTTTGTCTAATCTTGTTGAGTGAAAGGTCACTTTAACCAGCAGCCACAGGTCTTCTTCAGGACCTTTTATAACCAAAACCTAGAAACAGAAAAGAGTGTTGCCATGGCAACACTTGATAGGAATTGCTCCTATCCATGCAGGGGTTCAGAATGCAAAGAACCTGCGACAATATTTGCAGGTCCAAGAAACAGAAAAAAAGTGTTGCCATGGCAACACTTGTTGCCAGGTGTTGCCGAAAAACTAATCAGGTACAGTCTTTAACATTCCTCAGCTAAAATTTGGTGTAGAGGTTTAATGGCATGATAGCTTTTATGTGATTGCTTTCTTGGCAATATCTGGCAACACTTTTTCTGTTTCTTGGTCTTGTAATTTTGTGGGCATTTAACGTTATTCCAAAGTTTCAGAATATGTTTATTATAAGAGTAACTTGTTGTGAATTGGTTTTAGGCAGCAACTTCCAAAATAATAGGGCAAGATAGATATAATAACAATTAAAAAAGTTGTAACCTTAAACTCATTTGTTTAACTATCAGGTCTTTATGGTAACATTACACTGATTACAGGGTTCCCAGACTTTTGATAACTGGATTCAAGGTCTTTTCAAGGATTTTCAAGGTCAACAACAACAATTCTTAAGGATATACATGTATTTTGAGGCACGGCCTCTTTTACCCCCCCTCTAGCCGTTTGTTCCTCCACAAAATTCTTTACTGTCCCATGATTTTAACATTTTATAAACTCATTACAACAATGCTAGTTAACATATCAAACTAGAAATAGGACGCCCTGTTGATAGTAGGTGCGAATAGAAACAGGATAGCATAGAAGAACACACATTATCATGTGTAATGTCCACCCCATGAACCTTTTGCCAAAATTGTACAGTAGTCTTACAAGACCCTGTTTCATTTGTAAAATATATCAATGATGCTTAAATAATTATTGGTGTAGATGTAAATTATTTCAGCTTCATGCCTTTTTGCATTGGTTGGGTCGAAAATTTTGACGAAATCACTCTATCTTGCACGGTTAAGAAGATAGAAGCAAATTCCTGTTTTTCTATTTTTGGCAAAAATTTAAAAATTCAAAATGGCCGCCATTTTGGGGAAAGGGAAATTTTTTTTGAAAATTGCCAAGAGTACATTTCTTAGGTACCCTATGGGTCGAAAATTTCAACGAAATAACTCTATTTTGCACGGTTAAGGCCAATTTGTGTTTTTCCATTTTGGGCAAAAATTCGAAAATTCCAAATGGCCGCCATATGTGGGGAGGGAAATTTTTTTTGAAAATTGCAAAGAGAACATTTCTTAGATACCAAGAAATCCCTCTATCTCACACGGTTAAGGAGATAGAAGCAATTTTGTGTTTTGCCATTTTTGGCAAAAATTCAAAAAATCAAAATGGCCGCCATTTTGGGGGAGGGGAAAATTTTTTGAAAATTGCTAAGAGTACATTCCTTAGCAGCGTGTGAAATTCACCATGGCCCTGTGGCCAGGGGCCCCCCCTTTTTAAGTTAGGGCCACCACAACTTGACTTTCATGGGCCCCAATGGGCCACCACATTGACTACAACATGCCTCATGTGGTAATACAATCCAGTGTGCTGTCATTTTTTTTTAAATTGGTTTTCTTTCCCCATGGCTAAGTCTTTAATTATGTATTGTTTTGCATATTCCAGATTGAGTTCACCCTTAATTAGCTGACACTGTTTCTCTGTTGTGTTTTTCACACACAGGCCAACATACCTCCCCCCTAACATGCTAAAGCTAAGCAGTGACTGGTGTATGAAATTTCAGAGAAGACAGCAGGGAGGTTAGATTGGGGAACTGGTTATTTTTGGAAGCTGGTTATCCTGTAGTTAAATTTGTTATTTACACTAAATGCTGTCAGTTTTTTTCTAGTAATGATGCAACTGCTGTGTAAGAGGGAAATGTTCATTCCAAAACATAAATTTCACTTTTGTTATCTCTATAGGTGTTATTTAAGACTAAACAAATACCACTGACTCCTGAACTTTTACATGTGCATTATGTAGCCCTTGCCATGTAATAAATGTTACTTTTTATTACATTGGCACTCCTACTATTTCTGGAAACAGAGATATTTCTTATCATTTGCATCAAAACAATTTTATTTCTATTTTTCTTATTCTATTAAAGAAATCCTTTGTGTTTTGGGATAGAAAACGACCCAATCTAATCCACCCTGTGTGAACTATTGATTTTTTCCCCAACATTCAGTCTCTCTCTCTCCCCCCCCCACAACTCAACTTTGTGTGAGAAACAAAATCCTATGTATGTATGTAATATGTATACACTTGTACTTGAGGAGGGAAATAAAACCACAGGGGCCGGTTTCATGAAAGGACTTAAGTCTGGTCTCAGGCTCAAATCTGAGACTTTGGGCTCAAATGTTGTAAATATTTTGCTGAGTCTGTGGACTCAGACTCAAAGCATTTCACAAACAGGCTCAACTTGAGATTTGGCTCAGTCATGGGCTCAATTTTGAGCCCACCAAGGAGGTGTCTCAAATTTTGAGTCCAAAGTTGGTCATCCAAATACTTGTGTATAAAGCAATATAATTTGCATGAAAATGAATTTGTTGAATCTTGAAATATTATATTTTTATTTTGCTTACTAATTACATCTACATATTCAATATTCATAATAAGAAAAGTCAATTGAATTGACATGCTTTTTTGATCGTTGTCAAGTGAATAGTTACAAGAGGGGACTCAAAGCTTGACTCGGTCTCAGTTGAGTCTCAAACAATTGGCTTGTTACCAATAATATTATATCAATTTTTTTTCATGTGTTATCAATCAATCAATCAGTTGTCCAGGTGCTTAATCTCCGTATCAACGGATTCTAAGGCACACCATCCAATCCGTAAGGCATAAATCATGAGACATTAGACATGTTCCAAGTCGTTGCCAGGGAGTCGTTGCCTGTTATCAGCGTTAATACAATTTAAATCGATATTGACCATGAAATAAATGCACTTGCATAAAAAACAAACCAAGGAAGTGTCTTAAATGAAATTTAAAAGTTGAGACTATGACTATGAGACCAGTCTCAGCTGATCCACCTTTTGTGAAATCCATTTGAGCTAAAAACTCAGCCGAGACAAAAGTCTCAGATTTGAGACCCAGACTCAGCCCAAAACTGGTCTCAAACTGAGACTTTTTATGAAACCGGCCCCTGATCAATGTTGATTTGGCATTGTTGGCTCTGGGACTGGCACAAAATTTTTCTTCATATTTCAGATGATACTGAGCTTTGTTATAAGGGAGTCACTTCATATGAGAATATAATCCTTAACACAACACACAAGCAACACAACTTATGCAGAAAAACTATTCATTTACTCAAACATAATACATGCCAATATATTAAGTTCTTGTTTCATATTCCTAGGCCCTTAGTTACGGGTGAAAAGTTGTCAAAGTTGAATGAAAAAAAAGTAAAGATGCCCATCTATCATGACAAAAAACAATACTTAACTGTTATGCATGAGGACATAATGGAATACACATCAATCCAAAAAACAAGCAGATTAATTTGTATGATTTACTTTTTCAAGTAACAGTTTCTTTAAATTTTCAATTAGTGCAATGTTTGACAGTTAAAAAAAGTAAAAACATAAAATATATTGCTAGTTTATTTTTTTAGTTCTACAAAAAATTATCTAAAGTTAATAAAAATCTAAATCATACAAAATTTTAGTGAGACATTTTTCTTTGGAGTAGTGTGCACAAAAGTGGTGTTGGTTTTTATTTTATATATTTTTTGTGTCACGAAAGGAAGGCATTTCAAAAATAATCATGAGTTTTCAGGGGTCCCATTTAAATGCATTTTTAATGACTTTAGCTTTCTACTTGATATTTCTTCAAAAATTAATTTACATGTTTGGTTTTCTTTTATTGTTTTCTTTACAATACTTTATATCACTTGAGAGACTGGTCACATGGAGTCGAGCGTTTTGCTCTCTCTGAGTGCATCTTGTATAATTTGTATTCAAGCTTGAAGTTAAATAAAGAAATTTCCAAAAATCACTTTTGTATCTTTTGACTTGTCACTTTTAATAAATTAAAAAGACAGTTTGTTAGAAAAAAAAATGTTAATTAGTTTTTAAAAAGTTTGGGCCATCAAGTTTTAATAGGGGCCACTGAACTTCAGAACCTTGTGGCCCTATCGGGCCACCACTACTTTGCAACGGATTTCTCACACTGTTCCTTAGATACCCTGTGGGTTGAAAATTTCGACGAAATCGCTCTATCTCACACGGTTAAGGAGATAGAAGCAAATTTGTGTAATGGCAAAAATTTGAAAAATCAAAATGGCCGCCATTTTTGGGGAGGGGAAAATTTTTTTGAAAATTGCAGAGTACATTCCTTAGATACCCTGTGGGTCGAAAATTTTGACGAAATCGCTCTATCTCGCACGGTTAAGGAGATAGAAGTAAATTTGTGTTTTGCCATTTTTGGCAAAAATTCGAAAATTCAAAATGGCCGCCATTTTTGGGGAGGGGAAAATTTTTTGAAAATTGCAAAGAGTACATTCCTTAGATACCCTGTGGGTTGAAAATTTCGACGAAATCGCTCTAATTTCGACGAAATCGCTCTATCTCGCACGGTTAAGGAGATAGAAGCAAATTCGTGTTTTGCCATTTTTGGTAAAAATTTGAAAATTCAAAATGGCCGCCATTTTTGGGGAGAGGAAAATTTTTTTTAAAATTGCCAAGAGTACAATGGTCAGATACCCTGTGGATCGAAAATTTTGATGAAATTGCTCTATCTCGCACGGTTAAGGAGATAGAAGCAAATTTGTGTTTTGCCATTTTTGGCAAAAATTCGAAAATTCAAAATGGCCGCCATTTTTGAGGGGAAAATTTTTTGAAAATTGCAAAGAGTACATTCCTTAGATACCCTGTGGGTTGAAAATTTTGACGAAATCGCTCTATCCCGCATGGTTAAGGAGATAGAAGCAAATTTGTGTTTTGCCACTTTTGGCAAAAATTCAAAATGGCCGCCATTTTTGGGGAGGGGAAAATTTTTTGAAAATTGCAAAGAGTACATTCCTTAGATATCCTGTGGGTTGAAAATTTCGATGAAATCGCTCTGTCTCGCACGGTTAAGGAGATAGAAGCAAATTCGTGTTTTGCCATTTTTGGCAAAAATTTGAAAATTCAAAATGGCCGCCATTTTAGGGGAGGGGAAAAGTTTTTAAAAATTGCCAAGAGTACAATGCTGAGATACCCTGTGGGTCGAAAATTTTGACGAAATCGCTCTATCTCGCACGGTTAAGGAGATAGAAGGAAATTTGTGTTTAGCCATTTTTGGCAAAAATTTGAAAATTCAAAATGGCCGCCATTTTTGGGGAGGGGAAAATTTTTGAAAATTGTCAAGAGTACAATGGTCAGATACCCTATGGGTCGAAAATTTTGACGAAATCGCTCTATCTCGCACGGTTAAGGAGATAGAAGGAAATTTGTGTTTTGCCATTTTTGGCAAAAATTTGAAAATTCAAAATGGCCGCCATTTTTGGGGAGGGGAAAATTTTTTGAAAATTGTAAAGATTACATTTCTTAGATACCCTGTGGGTCGAAAATTTCGACAAAATCGCTCTATCTCACACGGTTAAGGAGATAGAAGCAAATTTGTGTTTTGCCATTTTTGGCAAAAATTCGAAAATTCAAAATGTCCGGCATTTTTGGGGAGGGGAAAATTTTTTGAAAATTGTAAAGATTACATTCCTTAGATACCCTGTGGCTCGAAACTTTCGATGAAATCACTCTATCTTGCATGGTTTAGGTGATATGAGCAAATTTGCCTTTTTCAGTATTCAAAATAGCCAATTACTCATTTATTTAATTAATTACTCACTCATCTATGAAGCAATTCCCCCCCAAAAGCAATCCCATACAAGCTATTAACCCATTGAACCTCCATACCAAATTTCAGAAAGCTAGACTTAATAGCATTCCTTAAAATGTCTGGAAACCCAAGAGCTACTCAAAAGTAGCAAAGTAGCTATTACTCAGTTAGCTATAGAGCTATCATCACCAAAAGCAATCCCATACAAGCTATTAACCCAATAAACCTGCATGCCAAATTTGGTAAAGATAGGATAAGAACTGTTGCCTAAAATGTCTGGAAACCAAGTGGGACGCCGGAAAAAGCAAAAATAATATGTCCACCCCCCCCCTGGGGTGGACATAATAATATTTTACCATAAACTTTGTTCAGACTAGATCATACTTGCTTTGCTGAGTCTACCATAGACATAAAACTACATGATGCAGATACAGAAGTTGGGCGATAACAAATTCAAGGACTTTTCAAGGATTTTATTCAATTTTGGCCATATTCAAGGACTTTCAAGGCCTTGAAAATGAAGCAAATTTTTTCAAGGATTTGCAAGGATTTTCAAGGATGTGGGAACCATGTGATTACAAAAAAGATCTTGTTTTGGTCTAGATATGAGTACATGTTTAATTTAAATGAAAACTCTCAACAACCACTCTAATATTGTCTAAATATCATAAAAAAATTGTTCTAACCTTAACCCTAACCTTATTACAAAAATTTAAGATATTAGCCAAAATTTTAAAAGAAAAGCAATCATAACTAGAGGATCGCTCGCAAAAAAAAAAAGATAATGTTTTTGCATAGCAAAAACAAAGCGTCCCGAAAAGGATATAAAGGTGAGTGCTAAAGTATTAAGAAAATGCTTCGTTTCTAGCCTTATACTGTTGTGGCAACCAAAGTCAGCGCAGTCTGCTCTATCTAGCACGGTTTTCAAGATATAAGCATTTTTGTGTTTTGCAAAAAATAAAAAAATTAAAAATGTCCGCTATATTTGGCGAGACAAAAATATTTTGAAAATTGGCATGGCTACTCTGCAGAGATACCCAGCAGGTCCAAAATTTTGTTGAGTTCACTCCATATAGCACGGTTTTCGAGATATAAGCATTTTTGTGTTTTGCAAAAACTTTGAAAATTCAAAATGGCCACCATTTTTGGGGAGACAAAAATTTTTGTCAAGACCACTGCCGCGGTGTGTATCTCCCGCCGAGCATGAAAGCAAAACAAATAGCTTTTCCGAGATATTCACAATTTTTCATTTTCGTGTGTGAAAGCTCTGCCAAAAGTAGGTGAATGAGTTATTTGAGAAAAATTGGCTATCTGCAATACTATTAAGAGATAATTCACATTTACTCATTTTGAGTAGGTGAATTATTATCTATGGGTCTGAAACTTCACCAAGTGAAAGCTCTCCCAAAAGTAGGTGAATGAGTTATTTGAGAAAAATTGGCTATCTGCAATACTTTTAGAGATAATTCGCATTTACTCATTTTGAGTAGGTGAGTAATTAGCTATGGGTCTGAAACTTCACCATGTGAAAGCTCTCCCACAAGTAGATGAATGAGTATTTGATAAAAATTGGGTATCCACAATACTTTTACAGATAATTAGCATTTACTCATTTTGAGTAGGTGAATAAATAGCTATGGGTCTGAAACTTCACAGAGTGAAAGCTCTCTCAAAAGTAGGTGAATGAGTTATTTGAGAAAAATTGGCTATTTGCAATACTTTTAGAGATAATTCGCATTTACTCATTTTGAGTAGGTGAATAATTAGCTATGGGTCTGAAACTTCACCAAGTGAAAGCTCTGCCAAAAGTAGGTGAATGAGTTATTTGAGAAAAATTGGCTATCTGCAATACTTTTAGAGATAATTCGCATTTACTCATTTTGAGTAGGTGAGTAATTAGCTATGGGTCTGAAACTTCACCAAGTGAAAGCTCTGCCAAAAGTAGGTGAATGATTAATTTGACAAAAATTGGCTATCTGCAATACTTTTAGAGATAATTCGCATTTACTCATTTTGAGTAGGTGAGTAATTAGCTACAGGTCTGAAACTTCACCAAGTGAAAGCTCTCCCAAAAGTAGGTGAATCATTAATTTGACAAAAATTGGCTATCTGCAATACTTTTAGAGATAATTCGCATTTACTCATTTTGAGTAGGTGAGTAATTAGCTATGGGTCTGAAACTTCACCAAGTGAAAGCTCTCCCAAAAGTAGGTGAACGAGTTATTTGAGAAAAATTGGCTATCTGCAATACTTTTAGAGATAATTCGCATTTACTCATTTTGAGTAGGTGAGTAATTAGCTATGGGTCTGAAACTTCACCAAGTGAAAGCTCTCCCAAAAGTAGGTGAATGATTTATTTGAGAAAAATTGGCTATCTGCAATACTTTTAGAGATAATTCGCATTTACTCATTTTGAGTAGGTGAGTAATTAGCTATGGGTCTGAAACTTCACCATGTGAAAGCTCTCCCACAAGTAGATGAATGAGTTATTTGATAAAAATTGGGTATCCGCAATACTTTTACAGACAATTAGCATTTACTCCTTTTGAGTAGGTAAATAATTAGCTATGGGTCTGAAACTTCACCATGTGAAAGCTCTCCCAAAATTGGCTATCTGCAATACTTTTAGAGATAATTCGCATTTACTCATTTTGAGTAGGTGAGTAATTAGCTATGGGTCTGAAACTTCACCATGTGAAAGCTCTTCCAAAAGTAGGTGAATGAGTTATTTGAGAAAAATTGGCTATCTGCAATACTTTTAAGAGATAATTCGCATTTACTCATTTTGAGTAGGTGAGTAATCATCTACGGGTCTGAAACTTCACCATGTGAAAGCTCTCCCAAAAGTACATGAATGAGTTATTTGATAAAAATTGGGTATCCGCAATAGTTTTTGAGATAATTAGCATTTACTCATTTTGAGTAGGTGAGTAATTAGCTACGGGTCTGAAACTTTACCAAGTGAAAGCTCTTCCAAAAGTAGGTGAATGAGTTATTTGAGAAAAATTGGCCATCTGCAATACTTTTAGAGGTAATTTGCATTTACTCTTTTTGAGTAGGTGAGTAATTAGCTATGGGTCTGAAACTTCACCAAGTGAAAGCTCTCCCAAAAGTAGGTGAACGAGTTATTTGAGAAAAATTGGCTATCTGCAATACTTTTAGAGATAATTCGCATTTACTCATTTTGAGTAGGTGAGTAATTAGCTATGGGTCTGAAACTTCACCAAGTGAAAGCTCTCCCAAAAGTAGGTGAATGATTTATTTGAGAAAAATTGGCTATCTGCAATACTTTTAGAGATAATTCGCATTTACTCATTTTGAGTAGGTGAGTAATTAGCTATGGGTCTGAAACTTCACCATGTGAAAGCTCTCCCACAAGTAGATGAATGAGTTATTTGATAAAAATTGGGTATCCGCAATACTTTTACAGATAATTGGCATTTACTCATTTTGAGTAGGTAAATAATTAGCTATGGGTCTGAAACTTCACCATGTGAAAGCTCTCCCAAAATTGGCTATCTGCAATACTTTTAGAGATAATTCGCATTTACTCATTTTGAGTAGGTGAGTAATTAGCTATGGGTCTGAAACTTCACCATGTGAAAGCTCTTCCAAAAGTAGGTGAATGAGTTATTTGAGAAAAATTGGCTATCTGCAATACTTTTAAGAGATAATTTGCATTTACTCATTTTGAGTAGGTGAGTAATCATCTACGGGTCTGAAACTTCACCATGTGAAAGCTCTCCCAAAAGTACATGAATGAGTTATTTGATAACAAGAGGAGAGTGCCCGTGAACGGGCACTGTGTCAGCTGACTGAATGTTTTTGATTTATGATGGTGATAATGAGAGGAAAGCATAATTATCAGGGAAAGGGCTGTACAGAAATACAGTAAATGGTAACTGAACAGCATGTTCGAAAGATATTCCGAAGCTGACAGAAGAAAAGGACAAAAAAGTTGTGCCCTGCAAATGGTATTATGAAATAAAGTAACAAGGTAATTGTTTAAGTGCAAAAAGTAGGTTAAAAATATTTAAAGAAATACTATAAATGCAATATCCTCGTTTGACCATGAAGAAGGGGTCCAAAGGTCAAATCTGACCATACCAAAAGATTCCCAGCCAAAGAATTTAGGATGGTTTACCATCCCAAACCTCTCGGACCAATAATAAGTGAGTCATAGGCACTTTTTAAGTTTGGCTATCCTTGTTTGACCTTGACGGAGGGGTCCAAGGTCAAATCCGACCACACAAAAAAATTCCCAGCCCATGATTTCCTGTAGCTTGTTTACCATCCCAAACCTGTAGGACCAATAATAAGCGAGTTCTAAGCAACTGTAAGTTTGGCTATCCTCAATTGACCTTGAAGGAGGGGTCCCAGGTCAAATCTGACCACACCAAAAGAATCCCAGCCCATGATTTCCTATATGTTGGTTTACCATCCCAAACCTCCAAGACCAATAATACGCGAGTTATAAGCACTTTAAGTTTGGCTATCTTCGTTTGACCTGGAAGGAGGGGTCTAAGGTGAAATCTGACCACACCAAAAGATTCCCAGCCCATGATTTTCTATAGGTTGGTTTTCCATTCCAAACCTCTAGGACCAATAATAAGCGAGTTATAAGCACTTTTAAGTTTGGCTATCCTCATTTGACCTTGAAGGAGGGGTCCAAGGTGAAATCCGACCACACCAAAAAATTCCCAGCTCATGATTTTCTATAGGTTGGTTTTCATTCCAAACCTCTAGGACCAATAATTAGCGAGTTATAAGCACTTTTATGTTTGGCTATCCTCATTTGACCTTGAAGGAGGGTTCCAAGGTCAAATCGGACCATATTAACAGATTCCCAGCCCATGATTTCCTACAAGTTGGATACAATGATTTACTCAACAGTGAGAACCTGAAAGAAGCTATTGCTCAGCTATGCCACGACATAGAGGTCTGCAATTTCACTATGTTATAGCTGACCAAAACGTCTGTGAATAACATATTTAACAAAATACTCTAAATGTAATAGTTTTCAAGTTACTACTGATTTACTCAAGAGTGAGAACCTCAAAGTAACTATTACTCAGCTATGCAATGAGCTACATGTCTGAATTTTTGCTCTGTTATAGCTGACCTAAAAGTAGGTGAACAACATATTTAAGCAAAATACTGTAAATGCAATAGTTTTCAAGTTACAACTGATTTACTCAATAGTGAGAACCTGAAAATAGCTATTGCTCCGCTATGCCATGAGCTACAGGTCTGTAATTTCACTATGTTATAGCTAACCCAAAAGTAGGTGAACAATATATTTTAACAAAATACTCCAAATGCAATATTTTTCAAGTTATAGCCGATTTACTCAACAGTCAGTGCCTGAGAATAGCTATTGCTCAGTTGTGCCATGAGCTACAGGTCTGTAATTTCACTATGTTATAGCTGACCCAAAAGTAGCTGAATAACATATTTGCACAAATTTCTGTAAAGGCAATAGTTTTCCAATTACAACTGATTTACTCAACAGTGAGAACTTCAAAGTAGCTATTACTCAGCTATGCAATGAGCCACAGGTCTGGAACTTCACTATGTTATAGCTGACCCCAAAATAGGTGAATAACATATTGCAACAAAATACTCTAAATGCAATAGTTTCCAAGTTATAAGTGATTTACTCAACAGTGATAACCTAAAAGTAGCTATTACTCAGCTATGCCATGAGCTACAGGTCTGAAATTTTACTATGTTATAGCTGACCCAAAAGTAGCTGAATAACATATTTATACTAAATTCTCTAAATACAATAGTTTTCAAATTATAAGTGATTTGCTCAACATTGAGAATTTCAAAGTAGCTATTACTCAGCTATGCAATGAGTCACAGGTCTGGAACTTCACTATGTTATAGCTGACCCCAAAATAGGTGAATAACATATTGAAACAAAATACTCTAAATGCAATAATTTCCAAGTTATAAGCGATTTACTCAACAGTGATAACCTCAAAGTAGCTATTACTCAGCTATGCCATGAGCTACAGGTCTGAAATTTTACTATGTTATAGCTGACCCAAAAGTAGGTGAACAACATATTTAAGCAAAATACTGTACATGCAATAGTTTTCAAGTTACAACTGATTTACTCAATAGTGATGACCTAAAAGTAGCTATTACTCAGCTATGCCATGAGCTACAGGTCTGAAATTTTACTATGTTATAGCTGACCCAAAAGTAGCTGAATAACATATTTATACTAAATTCTCTAAATGCAATAGTTTTGCAATTACAACTGATTTACTCAATAGTGAGAACCTCAAAGTAGTTATTACTCAGCTATGCAATGAGCTACAGGTCTGAAATTTTACTATGTTATAGCTGACCCAAAAGTAGGTGAACAACATATTTAAGCAAAATACTGTAAATGCAATAGTTTTGAAGTTACAACTGATTTACTCAATAGTGATGACCTAAAAGTAGCTATTACTCAGCTATGCCATGAGCTACAGGTCTGAAATTTTACTATGTTATAGCTGACCCAAAAGTAGCTGAATAACATATTCATACGAAATTCTGTAAATGCAATAGTTTTCCAATTACAACTGATTTACTCAATAGTGAGAACTTAAAGTAGCTATTACTCAGCTGTGCCATGACCTACAGATCTGAAATTTCACTATGTTATAGCTGGCCCAAAAGTAGCTGAATAACATATTTATACGAAATTCTCTAAATGCAATAGTTTTGCAATTACAACTGATTTACTCAATAGTGAGAACCTCAAAGTAGCTATTACTCAGCTATGCAATGAGCTACAGGTCTGAAATTTTACTATGTTATAGCTGACCCAAAAGTAGGTGAACAACATATTTAAGCAAAATACTGTAAATGCAATAGTTTTCAAGTTACAACTGATTTACTCAATAGTGATGACCTAAAAGTAGCTATTACTCAGCTATGCCATGAGCTACAGGTCTGAAATTTTACTATGTTATAGCTGACCCAAAAGTAGCTGAATAACATATTTATACGAAATACTCTAAATGCAATAGTTTTCCAATTACAACTGATTTACTCAATAGTGAGAACTTTAAAGTAGCTATTACTCAGCTATGCCATGACCTACAGATCTGAAATTTCACTATGTTATAGCTGGCCCAAAAGTAGCTGAATAACATATTTATACGAAATTCTCTAA
Organism: Sabellastarte sp. h YS-2021; assembly: GCA_964017235.1. Taxonomy (NCBI): domain Eukaryota; kingdom Metazoa; phylum Annelida; class Polychaeta; order Sabellida; family Sabellidae; genus Sabellastarte; species Sabellastarte sp. h YS-2021. Next base: position 80,647,970 of record OZ024932.1, on the reverse strand, counting down.
ATGCAATAGGTTTTAAGTTACAAGTGATTTACTCAATAGTGAGAACTTCAAAGTAGCTATTACTCAGCTATGCAATGAGCCACAGATCTGAAACTTCACTATGTTATAGCTGATCCCAAAATAGGTGAATAACATATTGAAACAAAATACTGTAAATGCAATAGTTTCCAAGTTATAAGCGATTTACTCAACAGTGATAACCTAAAAGTAGCTATTACTCAGCTATGCCATGAGCTACAGGTCTGAAATTTTACTATGTTATAGCTGACCCCAAAGTAGCTGAATAACATATTTATACGAAATTCTCTAAATGCAATAGTTTTGAAGTTACAAGCGATTTACTCAACAGTGATAACCTAAAAGTAGCTATTACTCAGCTATGCCATGAGCTACAGGTCTAAAATTTTACTATGTTATAGCTGACCCAAAAGTAGCTGAATAACATATTTATACGAAATTCTCTAAATGCAATAGTTTTTAAGTTACAAGTGATTTTCCTCATGATGGAAGTTACTGAAAAGCCCAAAAGTAGCTATTACTCACTTAGCTATTGAGACAGGCACCCAACTTACTCACCATATTGTAGCTATGAAAAAAGTAGCTGAATAACATATTTTAACAAAATGCTCTAAATGCAACACTTTTCAAGTTATAAATGATTTTGTGCATGATTTCATGAATTTTAATGCATTAAAAATTATTAAAAAAATTTATTAAAAAAAAAGGAAGACAGATCCAGGTCTCATACTCACACAAGAGAATCTACCTCTGGCCTAGTACATATATGCAAGATATGAGAGAAATCCCTGCAATAGTCACTGAGAAAATTGTGATTAAGTGTTGAAATTTTCACATTTTTGGTGGGGGTACCCCCCTTGTAATGTCTCTAGCAAACAGACGAACAGACAGATTTGCATGCCTTGAACAATTTTTCATCCTCGATAGATAAGGTATCTTTTAAAAAAAACAGCACGTCTCTAGGCCTTGTAGTTTTGGAGGAGAAGTTGTTCACGCGGACGCGTACGCCCACGCCGCAGAGTGACGACATAATGTCAGCTGACTGACAAGTCAGCTGACATAAAAATTGGGTATCCGCAATAGTTTTTGAGATAATTAGCATTTACTCATTTTGAGTAGGTGAGTAATTAGCTACGGGTCTGAAACTTTACCAAGTGAAAGCTCTTCCAAAAGTAGGTGAATGAGTTATTTGAGAAAAATTGGGCATCTGCAATACTTTTAGAGGTAATTTGCATTTACTCTTTTTGAGTAGGTGAGCAATTAGCTATGGGTCTGAAACTTCACCAAGTGAAAGCTCTTTGGGATAGCTGCTCTGCAGAGATACCCTGAAGATAAAAAATTTCGTCGAAATCGCTCTATGTAGCACGGTTTTCGAAATATTAGCATTTTTGTGTTTTTCAATTTTTGCGCAAAAAATCGAAAATTCAAAATGGCCGCCATTTTTGGCAAGACAAAATTTTTTTTGAAAATTGGCATGGCTACTCTGCAGAGACACCCTGTGGGTCAAAAATTTCGTCGAAATCGCTCTATCTAGCACGGTTTTCGAGATATAAGCATTTTTGTGTTTTGCAATTTTGCGAAAAATTCGAAAATTCAAAATGGCCGCCATTTTTTGCGAGAAATTTTTTGTTTGAAAATTGGCATGGCTACTCTGCAGAGATACCCTGCGGGTCAAAAATTTCGTCGAAATTGCTCTATCTAGCAGGGTTTTCGAGATATAAACATTTTTATGTTTTGCAATTTTTGCGAAAAATTCGAAAATTCAAAATGGCCGCCATTTTTGGCGAGACAAATTTTTTTTGAAAATTGGCATGGCTACTCTGCAGATATACCCTGTGGGTCAAAAATTTCGTCGAAATCGCTCTATCTTGCAGGGTTTTCGAGATATAAGCATTTTTTATGTTTTGCAATTTTTGCGAAAAATTCGAAAATTCAAAATGGCCGCCATTTTTGGCGAGACAAAATTTTTTTGAAAATTGGGATAACTACTCTGCAGAGATACCCTGCGGGTCAAAAATTTCGTCGAAATCGCTCTATCTAGCACGGTTTTCGAGATATAAGCATTTTTGTGTTTTGCAATTTTTGCGAAAATTTCGAAAATTCAAAATGGCCGCCATTTTTGGTGAGACAAAATTTTTTTGAAAATTGGGAAAAGTGCTCCGCAGAGATATCCTGCGGGTCAAAAATTTTGTCGAAATTGCTCTATCTAGCACGGTTTTTGAGATATAAGCATTTTTGTGTTTTGCAATTTTTGCGAAAATTTCGAAAATTCAAAATGGCGGCCATTTTGGGCGAGACAAAATTTTTTTGAAAATTGGGAAAACTACTCCGCAGAGATACCCTGCGGGTCAAAAGTTTCGTCGAAATCGCTCTATCTAGCACGGTTTTCGAGATATAAGCATTTTTGTGTTTTCCTTATTTGGAAAATTCGTAGTGATTAATTAATCATTAATTACTCGGCCATTTCTTGACCAATCAATGCCAAAATCTAATGATTTCCAGATTTTAATAGAATGAATGTATTTGCCAAGTTTCAGGTGAATTGATAAAATTCCTTTCAAGTTATCATCCGGACAAGCTTCCCCATCGAAAAAAGACATTTTTGGTCATGTGACCTCTCTGATTGGTTGAAATGTCACTGCAGCATATTCAAAAAAATTCCCCAAGGCTACTGCCTAAACCTGCTAAATTTGAAAAGAATCCGCCTAACGGTTACAGAGTTATAAGGAAAACAAAATGCGGAGCCGGCGGAGCCTGAAGCTCTCCCATACACAAACAAGCGTCCCTTGCGGGACGCTTAATTATGATATGACTGGGAGTTTAAGGTAGCCTCAATGTACTCGTAGGGCATTACTGTAACATCAGTTACATGCACCTGCAAAATATAGATAAAAAATGTCTTGCCATTTTTGGTATACTTTGCAGAAATATAGAAAATCTTGAGTTCAGTATATACATTTTTTAATATGGGAGTTTAAGGCCACCTTATAATAGGGCACACCTTCAGGACTAGATACACCAACAAACCAAATTCAAATTAAATCTGTCATGCAGGTTTGAATATACTCTCCAGAAATTAAAAAAATTAAATTCATTTTAATTATGTTATCACCAGGAGTTTAAAGTCACCTTAAAATAGGCCACACCTTGAAGACCAGTTACATCCATATACCAAATCTGTTTTGAATCTGTGCAGCTATTTTTAAGCTATTGCCCACAAATCGCAAAAATTAAAGTCAATTTAATTGTGTTATTAGTGGGAGTCTAAAGTCATCTTAAAATAGGGCACATATTGATATCCAGCAACATCTACATGCAAAATCTGAATTTAATTCAGCAAGCCATTTTTTATATACTGTCTGGAAACAAAAGTGTGATGACAGACAACGATGCCACAGGAGAGAGGACAAAAGCGATCCCTATATGCCAGCCACCATCAATGCTGGTGAAACCAAGTAATTGAAACAGATAATTTTGGGTGATCCCAAATGTTAAGGAGAATGGAAAATTATACAGTGTCAGGTAAAAGCCTTCCTTGTGACAATAAAGTTTTAACTATCATAGGCACTGCTCCTAAATGCTGTCAGTAAACATGTATGTAACTTGCTCTCATAATTCTCATGCCATTTAATGCAGGAGTGGTGAGTTTTCAACATATTAAATTAATGCTTCATCATGTAATCATACTTCAGCTGTCAAAGGTACCAACATTACAGTTGATGGGAAATTACATTATGGCACTTTAACAGGGAATTAGTGTAAATTTTGAAAAAGTTTTACAATTGTGACAGTAAAGATTTTTTTTTTGTGGGGGGGTGGGCTGGGTTGGCTGTACTGAGCAACACTGAAAAGTGATGATAATTTATGCAGTGGTGGTATGAAACGTAACAAATTTTGTTCTAGCCAGGGTAAGTGTTATTACAGATGGATGTGGACAATTTCACACAAGAGTACTATGATATCTGTACTAAAATATCAGTAAGGCTTTATCTTCATCAAAAACTTACTTTCTAAGAAAAAAATATAAGAAAATAGAAATGAAATTAGAAAATGTGAAAATTCGAAACAGCGGATTCCTAGATGTACACTCCCACATGTTTGTTTATTAGTAATACACCATCATAAGCAATATCTGTAAATATTGTATTTCCTGCGACTTAAAATTCTTAAGATGCAGTCTGGACAAGGCTTTAAAAATGTAATGGAATCTGGAGCACTTGATCAATTTGTTAAATATGGGGATTCCAGTTCAAATAGAATCCACTCTACCTGACAGGCATAGTAGTTTCCCTCTCTGACCTGCAATGAGAGAATATTCTCCAAGAATGATATATCTGGCAACAGAAAGCCCCTGGTTTGAATCTTCTTGCCAACGGGCATAGCCGTGTGCCAAATAGTGAGGCACTGTGGTGGTAGGACAGTCTTAAAACGGGAGAAGAGAATTTGGAGGTTTTCTTTGTACACAGACATTCCTCTGTGTCCATATCTGTCAAAAAAAGCAACGAAAAAAAAAAAAAAAAAAAAAAAGATTCAGCATTGTAAATATATACTCGTGCCACGCTCTTAAGCACAGAAAAGCTGGGGATGGGTGTTCTTACAAAAATCACCAGACTTTAGGTACTTGAATTTAAATACACAACCAACTGGAGGTAACGTGTGGGTCATGTAAACAAATCTTTCTGCAATAAAATGTGAGGTAACGGATACAAAATATGCAAATTGTAAAAATTTTATTGTAATTTAACTTTTTATAAGTTAAATACTTACCTTATCCTCACTAGTGCTTACGTGTTAGCGGGAGCGTACATGGACGACCAGACGAGAATATTGTTTTTGAAACGAATATCCTTGTCGGTACCAGTACGTATGCGCATGACTGCGCATGCGCCTACACTGGAATAACCCCTATTAGCCTCACTTTTAATTTTGGGAGTCAATACGTTGTATTGTAAACCAAAAATCTTGAAAATGTGGGGTTGGATGGGTGGGAATTCGAATCTAGTGAGGATAAGGTAAGTATTTAACTTATAAAAAGTTAAATTACAATAAAATTTTTACATTTTATTGCGTAAAATACCCTTACCTTATCCTCACTAGTGCTTGATTACAACCATACAGGTGGTGGGATTTTCAATATTTTTGACACCAAATGTAGGAATAACCAAACAATAAGCCAAAGAATCACTAGCAAGCACCCTTGTGAGGATAAAGTATTAGGCTATGTTACACAAAAAGTTAACTTGACAAAATAACACTTGTAAATCTGTTATATTTGTAAGACTAACCTATAGCCCTTGGATCCTTGGCCCTATGTGCAGTTTGAGTTTTCTGTATATCAAAGGCTGTTATCAACTTGCTTGAAAAGGTGGTTGCAACAATAATCAACTCATAACATCAACTTCTAAACTTCCAACGAACCAACAGGAAATATTTACAAACACCTCCCTGGATGGCCTGTAAATATATCAAAATAAGCATAAAACTGGATAACAGAACACAAGACAAGTTGAAAATACTTATGATTCATATATAGGTAAATTCATTTAAAATACGTACTATAAATGAACTATATGTTGAGCAGAAACCACAGAACCCAATGAATATTCTGCCCCCTCTTTTGACTTCCAAGATACATCCTTCAGATAGAAGTTAGTGAATGTCGTATGGGATTTCCAAAAACATGCACCTAAAATCTGATCAAGAGAGACTCCACCCTTGAAAGCCAATGAAGCCGCCATAGAGCGGACATCATGCGCCTTGACTCTAGATAATTTTTGAGTTTCAAGGTCAGATTCCTGATAAGCCAAAATGACCGTTTGCTTTATCCAGGATGATATAGTCGCTCTTTGAATATCTCCTGAAAAACCATTCTTGAAAGAAACAAACAAAAGGTGTTTTCCATCCCTAATGTCCTTTGTCTTATCAACATAGTATCTTAAAGACCTGACTGGGCATAAAGTCATGTCCTGAGATAAAGATGAGTCCAAAATTGGTTTAAGAGCTGGAATGACCACTGGTTGAACCACATTAGGTCCATCCGAAGCCAACTGGTTCTTGGACAGAAACACTGATGAAGGAGCCACTGTGACCTCCTTCCAACCAGCCTTATGTTTCAGGGATTTGAAGGTCCAAGCATGTACTTCACCTCTCCTTCTGCCTGATGCCAAGGTCATAAGGAACACTGTTTTGAAGGTTAGTAATTTCAAAGGAGCATCCTTCAGAGGTTCAAAAGGCGACTTAGTTAATGCCAGAAGGACCAAAGATAAATCCCAAGAAGGTACGCCTCTATCTTTTACTGGCCTATCTCTATGAAAACTCGCAATCAGTCTATTAAGCTCAAAACTGTGACTGATATCATTGCCTGCTGGTCCCAAATGATCTGCTATAGCTGTTCTATAACCTGCAATGGTAGTGGGTTTCAAATTTTTCTCATTGAATAAATGAATCAAAAAATCTGCTATTGTGGAAATAGATGGTTGTTCGAATTCCACCTGCTTCTCTTTACCCCATGATTCAAAAATGGACCACCTTGATTCATAGACCCTTCTGGATGAAACTCTCTGAGGTGCCTTAATTCTCTCTGCCACTGTGCTTGAGAATTTTTGAGGTGATTTGGTCTCGAGTCCAGATGCCAAACATGAAGATTGAGATAAGGAAGGTTTTGATGGAATTTTTGACTGAATGGTTGCTTCAGAAGCCACTCCCAATGTGGAAGAAACAGTGGAGGTTTTGTGGACAGGTCTATGAGATCCCAAAACCAACTCATCCCTGGCCACCCTGGGGCCACTACAATCATTTGACATGCATAAGACCTCATCTTTTGGACTAGTTTGGGAATTAGAGCTATTGGACAATAAACATAACCGTCCATTGCCTCCCAAGAGATGTTCAATGCATCTACCGCCATTGCATTTGGATCTGGGACTGGAGACACATATAGGGGTAGCTTGTTGTTCATTCTGGTGGCAAACAAGTCTATCATTGGTTTGTGCCAAATTTGGCAAATCCTTAGAAAAATTTTGGGATGAAGAGACCATTCTGTCTGTATGACCTTGTCCCTGCGTGAGAGGCTGTCTGCTATCACATTGAGACAGCCCTGTATGTGTCGAGCCCTCAGCAAAATTGCTCTGGGATGACAAAAAGCCATGAGACGCCATAACATGAGACACATTTCTAGTGAATGAGTCCCCCCCTGTTTGTTGAGGTAGGCCACCACTGTTGAATTGTCTGAGGCCACCAAGACTCTCTTGTTCAAAAGATGGGTTTGAAAAGACCTTATTGCTAGAAACACTGCTTTTAGTTCCAGAATGTTTATATGCAAATTTGTCTCTCTGTCCGACCACAGTCCACTGACTGTCAGGTCTCCCAAATGTGCTCCCCAACCCTTGACCGAAGCATCTGTAAACAACAGGAGATTGTGCTCCTCTGCATGTAGGGGAGACCCTGTCAAAACATTTTTTGGATCTTTCCACCATATGAGATGTTTTTTCAAAATTTGAGAGCATGGGATGATCTTGTCCAATGATTGGGGATACTTCCAATGGGTTTTCAAGTACCATTGGAAGGGTCTCATATGCAACCTGCCCATTGGGACTGTCTTCTCTAGAGCTGCCAGGATCCCTATGAAAGACATTAGGATCCTGGGAGTTGTTGTGACACTGTTGTCCAGATCTTCTATGGCATTTTTCAAAATTTGCCATTTTTTTTCTGTAGGCAAAACCTCGCCCTTGACCAAGTCGAACCTGTAGCCCAGGAAATCGAATTTTTGAGTTGGTGTCAACTCTGATTTTTTGAAGTTGATCACCCAACCTAGTTCCTGCACGAATTCTACCAGTTGTTTTGACTGCTCCATGCAAATCTGCTGTGTTGGAGCTCGCAAAAGCCAGTCGTCTAAATACTGGTGGATGCGAATACCCCTGTTTTGAAGCATTAGCTTTACCTCCTTGACTACACGAGTGAATTCGAGTGGAGCCGTCGCAATGCCGAAGGGTAGTGCTTTGAACTGGAACGAACGCCCCCCTACATGAAACCGAAGTAGGCTTTGAGATCTTTGGTGAATAGGAATGTGAAAATACGCGTCTGTAAGATCTACAGAAACTACCCACTCCCCTTTGCAAATGGAGTTTCTTATCACCTCGGCGGTTTCCATTTTGAATGTTGGAACTGTTAAATGACTGTTGAGAACACTGAGATCTATTACTGGGCGCCATTTTTTCCCCGGCTTTGGTACTAGAAATAACCTGCTGTGAAATCCCAGAGTTGCAGACATTCTTACCGGAATCACTGCTTTTTTCTGTAACATTTGCTGTACACATTCCAACAGGAAGTTTTGTTTTTGTTGATTGGCATAACCACTGTGAATTGTGGGATGTCGAGCCAATTCGATTGGATCTTTCAAAATGATCTCGTAACCGTGTTGTAGAATGTGCACAACTCTGGGATGACAACCGTTTTCTTTCCATACCTTGTAGAATAACTGTAAACGGCCTCCAGGTAGCAATGCTTCTTGAGTATAGTCATTTCCTTCTCCCCCCACGACCTCCTCTGGTGGCCTGTGTGGGTTTGAATTGTGGCTTGTTATCTTGCTGGCCACGAAAAGAATTCTTTGAGGATGTGTTTGGAAATGAAGAATTATTGTAGTCAGCCCTTCCTTTCCTAGAATTGAAAATGGGTTTCGAATCCATCTTCTGTCTTTTGGGAGAACGGCTGCGTTCGTATTTGTTCTCCACATTGTTGAGAACTGAGGGCGAAAACAAATCTGTTGAAGTGAAACCAGATCTCCTCAATCTGTTCCTATCGTGCTCGTGTAAGTGAGGGGCTGAGTACTTTAAGATAGTATCCCTCCTAGCAAGCTGCATATTGCAGGACATTGTCATTGAAGCTTCCACAACAGTTTCCAGAGCTCTTTCAATGGAAGCTATAGTTGAATACTGTAGCTGAATGTAAGACATCAGTTCTTCCATATCCTTACTGAGACTGTCTTCCATGTTGGAAGCACCAGACTGTACAATCTCCTCCATATTAGATGCACATTTCTCAAGAGCCCTAATAAAGTGACTGACAAACCCCAACACCTGAACATGCTCGCGTTTTACTGATTCCATAGTAGTAAACTGACGAGTTGGAACAGAAATGTAAGATGGAGCAGAGGTAGATTTTGAGCAAATAGATTTGAAGGAATCTTGACATTTAGGTGCAGAGATGGCAAATTCAGAAGTAGTAGACCTGTAGAACTTCATGTTGGGTCTGGTATAAGGTAGAAATGTATCTGAATTGAAAGGTGCTGAGTGAAGTCTCTCCCCATTCTCAGATGGATTCCCTGCAACTTTCTTTTCCAATTCTGACCATCTAGCATTAATTTCCACCACTGGAGGTAAACACATAGGTAAGACAGATAATTTCTTCTTTCGGTCCTTCGACCCAAAGATCTTCGATGGAACCTCCTTATATTCCTCTGGAGTTGAAAGTTCTAACAAACCCCTAATAGAGGCTAAAAACTGTCTGTAGGAAGGATCTTCGTCTATCTCTTCTTCTTTCGAAGAAAATTTTTGTTCAGAGTGAGGAGAGAGAGAACGCGCTCGTTTGTGATGCGTTCTCTGCTCTATTTCTTCTTGCGCCACACTATGATCTTCTTCTTCAGTCGTAGCAAAAATGGATCTGGCATCTTCACGACTTGTAGTCTCTCCAAAAACCTCTTGTGTAGCTGTCTCTGTGGTTTTAGTTTCTAAAACCTGAATACGACCCTGCATAGCTTCTAGACGTGCTAGTATAAGCTGTAAGGGATCATTAGACACAGTAGAGGAAGAAGAAGTGGAAGGTAAATGGGAAGACTTTTCTTTACTGGTAGCTTGAGAGGGCTGAATATCTTCAGACCCTAGAAGGGAATCTTCGACCTCTTTAGAGATCGTTTCTTTAGTGGATTTTTTCTTCTCATAAGCTTTCCTTGCTTTGAGTTTTTTCTTCTGATCAGCCGTGAATTGGAGGCATACAAAGCAATCCTCCTCTTTAGAAGTAACACAGACGTCATCACCTTTGTTCTTCTCTCTACAAGAGAGGCAGAAACGATGGTGATCCCATTCAAAAGAAGTATGGCGACAACCAGCCGCTAACTTCTGTCCTTTACTTTTTATTTGACCTTCTGCCATAGTTGAAAACAATCTTTGTTTACGATGTACACTCCCTGACGACCAAATTAAAAGTGAGGCTAATAGGGGTTATTCCAGTGTAGGCGCATGCGCAGTCATGCGCATACGTACTGGTACCGACAAGGATATTCGTTTCAAAAACAATATTCTCGTCTGGTCGTCCATGTACGCTCCCGCTAACACGTAAGCACTAGTGAGGATAAGGTAAGGGTATTTTACGCAATAAAATGGACCTATTATTTGGTCTTAATGAAGACAGTTTACCTTGAAAAGACATCTGAACAATTTATTAGCAATAAATAGCAGTTAACAATTAGTTAGCAATAACATAAGATTATGGGGCAGTTGTTATGAAAACATAGCCGATACGGAGCACAGCACAGGTAAATCACTCAACACAGGAAGTCATATTGAAATAGGCAAACTGAGAATAAAATAATACATTGGAATCTTATTTCTTGGGTACTGGGGTCTGGGGTCAGATTTGAATCAATGACTTTACATACATGTCACTGATGTCAGTGAAATATTTTATGACAAATGTAAGAACCTTGGCATTAAAATTTGTGCTTCTTTTTTAAAATTTTCCTAAAACAGTCAGCAAGCACTTTTGAAATCTGTATTGATTTCTCTTGCAATACCCACCGCAATATAACAAGATGTGGGGATACTGGAATTTTCTTAAATACATTAATTGTCTCAGAGCAATCTTACCTTGAGACATCCCAGAGACAGGAGTTCATGACAAGCACATCCACTACAGGGTCTTTGGATAGGTCCAGTAAAATAGTTTCCATATAATCACTATAACAGCGGGTCACAAAGTAAAACCTGGAAAGTTCAGATAAGTGCAGCTATCAATGGCGCAAGGTAGGTTTCACATCCACTGGCTTATTAAACTTTCACAAAGTCCTTTTGTCTTTTGTGTAATATATGGGTACTACGACTTGGAGAAACAGACAGCCCTGACAATTTGTATTTTTAGAAACTATTCCCCTTACTCCAGAATATTGGTGGTATAATGAACTAAGTTTCCAATTCAAATTTAACTGTTCAGGTTAATGATAGACTTGGAGTAAGTCCACTGGCTTATCATCAGTGAAATGAATTGCAATTTCCCCAATCTGAAGTGCAATAATTGTGTATGCTTTGTCAAAACATTGACAATAGTTTGGCCTATTAGATGGACCCCATGTACACACAGCCATACATCAAAATATATGACCCAGAACCCATAGTAGTTACTTTTAATGGCATTCATTCTTAGAAGTTTTGCATGTATGCCCTTGCCTATAAATATGTGACCATATACTAATTCTGAATGGTGTTACCAATATACTTTTGTTCAGGAATGCAGAGTTTCATATGTTGAAATAATTATAGGTATTATAAGTTGACTTGCCTGATGAAATACACTTCTTGATATGTCTCAATTTACTATCACTTTCAACACAAGTTCTGCACCACAAGTTCACAATAATTAAATGAATGGAGGACGTCGGTGCCTATCAGTCATAATTCTGTAAACTACTTGCATAAGCAACTACCAACTTTCCTATTTAAGTCATGTGTTAGATTCAAACCCACAGCTGCAGACATAGAAGTAGACTTAGCAGAGCATGTTACCTGTCAGGTAATTTACCACCATGTTAAGTGGTTGGCCAGGTATATCAGGGTCTGAAATTCACCAGATGCAAGAAACAATCTGTCATTTCTAGAAATTGTAAAAACTTTTGTGACAAGCAAAATTGGACTTATGGCAAACATTTAATTTTGTCCCTGAATAAAACACTCAATGAGACACAAATTTTTATTTTATTTTTCTTTGGCCAATACCCTAACTTTCAAAAGTTAATACACAGCACCATTTAACACATTTAAAAAATGTAGATACCCCACCACATTTTTTGCTTGTTGTTCCTAGAAACTGCTTGTAACAATTATGGTCACAAGCAAAATTTGGCTTGTGTCAAAAACTGAAAAAATTTGGCCCCTTTTATGTAGGTTTTCCATTCCTATTCACTTCACAGTAGTGCATACTAGTAGACAAGATTCTACATTGGAAATAACTAAGTACTAAAAAGTTAATATGTTTAAATAAATAAAAAAAATTTTCAAAACAGTATTGTGGATTTATAGCAAAACACAAATCATTAGGTACCTGATAAGGTATGTAGGAGTGTGATACTGCCTCACCTCACGGTACCACTTGCCATTTGTTAATGCAGAACCCTCCAACAGTTTGTCTCCAAAGACTGAATCTTCTCCCTAAAATAATCACATTACACTCGAGGTACAGATGTAATAGCACTCAGACAACTATGCTATTCCTCAAGCAATGACAACATTCTAACTTCTAATGTTGACAAACAGTTAGTTTTGGACTCCCTGTTTCTGAGTTCTAGCACATTTGAGGATTCTTATTAATTCTGCAGTATATAAGTGTTTTTATTATTATTGTTATTGCTATTATTATCAAATCCATCAAGTGAAACCTGTAGTACTATCACACAATAGAATAAATTCTATAAAGGTAGAATAAGTGTACTTGAAATTTAGTTATTACAGAAGGCAGGTTTGAAGTCCCAACATCTAAAGATGTACTTCTTAGAAAGTACAACTGGATGTTGACCACAACACAAATGAAATCTTGCAGATACTGGAGGTTCTAGTAATATACACTATATTGTATAATCTTCATAGCCATATGTTAACTGGAAAAATCACCCAAGTTCATTCAATCCACATCTGCAACCCACTTGTTACAACAGTTTAACAAGTTAATTTTGGACTATTCTATACATCCACTAAAACATTGGTCTGGTACACTTTGAGTTATCTAACTTATTTTAGTAATCTGGTCAGCACACAAGGGATAAAACTAACCAATTTTGTGGAGTTAATGATATCAAACTGAAGACTGTGCCTTAAGTATCAACACTGTCAGCTTAATGGTATCTATTCAATGGATTGCAAGTAAGGTTGTTAATCAATACTAAATTGTTGTTAATAATGCAGGGGTAGAATGTTCAGAGTACATCCCAAGCAGTTTTACCTTGGCCTTGAGATGACGATTCTGCAACAAATCTCCACTAGTAAGTAGACAAAGCAAGTCCTTATAAACTGTCCTCTGGACTAAAATAAAATCACAAAGTATTTGTGAACAAATCATTCAGACATTTTTTGTTAAAATGTTAAAAGTTTCTTTCAATGCTCATATCTCAAAGAATGCATTATAAAACTCACAATATATATCATGAAATAGTCAGTAACTAAGAATTAAAACTATTCTGGGTTTAATGTCACATTCAATCCATTGTGTAGGTTATTTCATGATGGGTAGTTTAAGAGGAAACCAGAACATAACAGATAAGGAAGATTCTGCACTGTGAACTAACAATCATCAGTAACTAACTACCAATTTTCTCACATAGGGTCAACTCCAGGTTTCAAACCTTTGACCTCAGAGGTGGGAGGTGAGTACGTTAACAACTACACCACAAAGCCCTTTCAGTATCAAAGACTACTAGTCAGTAACTAAGACCACTTGATTCTGAAAATCATATCAACATGGAGTTTGACTAATCAGGACCTTTTTAATTATAAAGTAGTTTTGTATAAAGGAGACATGTACCCTAACAAATAATCTGATTTATAAATCTAATTCTGACAGAAATTCTTCCACAAAGCCAGCACAAATAAAAGAGTTTAACAGGTTTACAATGGAGAATGGTTGCAAACCTAACCAGAATAAGCCAAAGATATAAACCTCAGCTATTACCAGAATCTCCAATGATGACAATAAATTTATTGTACAGAAGCTTCTCAACATGACTTCTGCTGAAGATACTCATCTGAAAGAATAAAATCATTACAGCAAAAGAAAAATTAGCATCAGAGATGCCCATATCCGACAGCCTGGGAAAATAGTTTTTAACACCATGACATATAAAAGTAGTGAAATAGTACAAAGACTGGGATACTTTCAGCACAGTGTCACTTATATAAAGTCCAAATAACGTTTAAGTGGAGAAAATAACATCGAAGAGAAATAAAATGTATGTGAAGCTAAAGTACTAAAACAAGGCGATTCAATAGCAAGATGACAGCATTAATCAGTCAACTAAAATATGAAGCTGTAAAATTTATTAATTGGAGAATAGCTGTCAATGGAAACAGCACAATTATGTAAAAGTGCATATAATAATCCATTGCAGCAATCCATATATCTTTGTCATAAGAGAAATATGTCTCAAATATGGCTGGTGATCACACTTTGGCAGAACAAAAGGGTCACATAATGATGTACATCGACTCTCTGTAACCAATATCCATACCAAGTGTTAACCTTCTACACCTTATGGAATCCAAGAAATAGCCCAGACAAGATGTTAAAACTCATGGTCACTATGACAAGGTCAAAGGTCAAATCAAGGTCACACCATCATGCTGCACACCTACAACCCCTAACCAATATCCCTATCAAGTATCAACTTCCTACACCTTACAGCTTCTGAGATACAGCCCGGACAAGATTTTACAGGTCAAGGTCACCACCGCAAGGTCAAAATCAAGGTCAAGCATGAGGTTGCACACCTACACCCCCTAACCAACGTCCTTACCAAGTATCAACTTCCTACACCTTACAGTTTCCGAGATCTAACCCGGACAAGATTTTATAGGTCAAGGTCACTATGGAAAGGTCAAATCAAGATCACACCATGACGATGCACACCTACACCTCTTAACCAATGTCCCTACCCAGTATCAACTTCATCCACCGTTTCCGAGATATAGCCTGGACAAGATTTTATAGGTTAAGGTCACTACGGCAAGGTCAAATCAAGGTCACACCATGACATTGCACACCTACATCCCCTAACCAATGTCCCTACCAAGTATCAACTTCCTAGACCTAACGGTTTCCGAGATACAGCCAGGACAAGATTTTATAAGTCAAGGTCACTCCAGCAAGGTCAAATCAAGGTCAGACCATGATGTTACACACCTACACCCCCTAACCAATGTCCCTACCACGTATCAACTTTCTACAGCTTATGGTTTCCGAGATATAGCCCGGACAATATTTTATAGGCCAAGGTCACTATGGCTAGGTCAAAGGTCAAATCAAGGTCACACTATGACAGTGCACACCTACACCCCCTAACCAATGTCCCTACCAAATATCAACTTCCTACACTTTAAGGTTTCTGAGATGTCACCCGGACAAGATTTTAAAACTCAAGGTCACTAGGGCAAGTTCAATTGAGATCAGACCATGACACTGCACACCTACACCTCCGAACCAATGTCCCTACCAAGTATCAACTTCCTGCACCTTATGGTTTCTGAGATACAGCCTGGACAAACTTTTTTCCAGCCATCCACCCACCCGCCCGACCGCAAGCCCACTCGCCCATCTCGACACCATGGATGAAAACAATACCCCGACAGTCCTAAAGGGCTGTGGGGTAAAAATGCAGAGCACTCTATTTTCTACAAATAAAGGGCCTCAGTAAATTGGACATAATGATCTTAATGTTCACAAAGACGACAAGATGATATTGAACAAGCAATCAGTGCCCGTGAACAGGGTCTGTGTCAGCTGACTGTGTGTTTTGAATTTCAGAAGGACACAAAAGTTGTGCCCTGGAAATGGTGTTTAGAAGGAAAGTAAGAAGGTAACTGTTAAGGTGTAAAAAGAAAGTTAAAAACATATTTAAAGAAAATATTGCAAATGCAATAGTTTTAATTTTACTATGTTATAGCCGAACCCAAAATAGGTGAATAACATACTGAAACTAAATAATCTAAATGCAATAGTTTTCAAGTTATAAGTGATTTACTCAACAGTGATAACCTAAAAGTAGCTATTATTCAGCTATGCCATAAGCTACAGGTCTGAAATTGTACTATGTTATAGCTGACTCAAAAGTAGCTGAATAACATATTTACACAAAATTCTCTTAATGCAATAGTTTTCAAGTTACAAGTGATTTTACTGATGATGGAAGTTACTGAAAAGTCCAAAAGTAGCTATTACTCACTTAGCTCTTGAGATACACACCGTAGTTACTCACCATGTTGTAGCTATGGAAAAAGTAGCTGAATAACATATTTTAACAAAATGCTCTATATGCAATACTTTTCAAGTTATAATTGATTTAGTGCATCATTTCATTAATTTTAATGCATTAAAAATTATTTTAAAAATTCGTAAAAAAATAATGAAGATCCAGGTCTGACACTCACACAAGGGAATCTACTTGTGGTCTAGTACATATATGCAAGATATGAGAGAAATCCCTGCAATAGTCACTGAGAAAATTGTGATAAAGTGTTGAAATTTTCACACTTTTGGTGGGGTTTACCTCCCTTGTAATGGCTCTAGCAAACAGACGAACAGACAGATTTGCATGCCTTGAACAAATTTTCATCCTTGATAGATAAGGTATCTCTTTAAAAAACAACATGTCTCTAGGCCTTGTAGTTTTGGAGAAGTTGTTCACGCGGACGCCAACACCGCAGAGTGGCGACATAAAAACTGGAACATATCAATAAGATAGCTGCAATGATTCAATAGTATGAAACAATTCATTTAGTTTCATATACTTGTGTTAAAATGAAATAACATCATTGAAATACAGGATATTGTAAAACAAGTGTGTCAGTTTCATACCTTGATCAATATATTCCGCCCAAAACATAACTGATAATGGATAAAATTAATTTGCATACTAACCCACAATGCAAACATGTGAAATCATGTGTGCCTTAGGTTAATAAAAGCTGCCATTAATTTATTGTTATATATTTGACTCTAACATTCTAGAGTAGATGAAAACTGTTAACATGTGTTTTAAGAAACCACTAAAATAATATTTTTGCTCAACTGATAGACTCAATGGTTGAGTTTAATATTTAATGTTTCCACTCTTCAATGTTTACTATATGAGGCTGTTATTATTCTCATATTTTTTGCGAATGGCCATTGATTATGTAGTCATACAAGTTTTATTACAATGTTAACACTAAATATAAATGATTCCATTGTGGTAACATTGTTGAGAATACATCAGAGCTTCAGTATAACCATGAATATATTACATATTAGATAAAGTACACTGTCTTTCATCATTGATTTGATGATTTCAATAAAATCAGATGTTAGATTTATTGGTCATATGGTGTACTACTGGGGCCTAGCTGTTAGGTCTCATCCTCAAACAAACTGAGGATTACATCTTTTGCAGGGCGTCAAGTTACAAGTGGGTTTCAGAAAATAGGAAAATAGGAATTTCGGGAGTCAAAAAATAGGAATAAAATAGGAATATTACTGAAAAAATATAGTGAAAATAGGAATCTTTTTTAACAAGATAGTCTCCTAACACCCCTATAGCCATCATGATGCACCACATTTCCCTTTATTTTGCACTTATCTTAGAACAATGGAAAAAATATAGTCAAAACTAGACTAAGGACGCATCTGTGGCCAGATGCTGGATGTATCCACCGACAAAGGCCAACTAACATAGTTTAGAAGATAAACAGCATTTTTCGTTAATAAGCAAGCTGAAAGCACTTTTAAGTTTGGTTACCCTTATTTGACCCTGTAGCAGGGGCCCAAGGTGAAGTCTGACCTGATCAAAAGATTCGCAGCCCATGATTTCCTATAAGTCGTTTTCACATTGCAAACCTCTAGGACCAATAATAAGCAGGAGGGGCCCAAGGTCAAATCTGACCACATGACAAGATTTGCAGCCCATGACTTCCTATAAGTTGTTTTTATATTAATGAGTTATTTGAGAAATACTGGCTATCTGCAATACTTCTAGAGATAATTCGCATTTACTCATTTTGAGTAGGTGAATAATTAGCTACAGGTCTGAAACTTCACCAAGTGAAAGCTCTCTCAAAAGTAGGCGAATGAGTTATTTGAGAAAAATTGGCTACCTACAATACTTTTAGAGATAATTCGAATTTACTCATTTTCAGTAGGTGAGTAATTACCTACGGGTCTGGAACTTCACCATGTGAAAGCTGTCCCAAAAGTAGATGAATGAGTTATTTGATAAAAATTGGATATCTGCAATGCTTTTAGAGATAATTAGTATTTACTCATTTTGAGTAGGTGAATAATTAGCTACAGGTCTGAAACTTCACCAAGTGAAAGGTCTCCCAAAAGTAGGTGAAGGAGTTATTTGACAAAAATTGGCTATCTGGAATACTTTTAGAGATAATTTGCATTTACTCATTTTCAGTAGGTGAGTAATTACCTACGGGTCTGAAACTTCACCAAGTGAAAGCTCTCCCAAAAGTAGGTGAATGAGTTATTTGAGAAAAATTGGCTATCTGCAATACTTTTAGAGATAATTTGCATTTACTCATTTTGAGTAGGTGAATAATTAGCTATGGGTCTGAAACTTCACCATGTGAAAGCTCTCCCAAAAGTAGATGAATGAGTTATTTGGTAAAAATTGGATATCTGCAATACTTTTAGAGATAATTAGCATTTACTCATTTTGAGTAGGTGAATCATTAGCTACAGGTCTGAAACTTCACCAAGTGAAAGGTCTCCCAAAAGTAGGTGAAGGAGTTATTTGACAAAAATTGGCTATCTGGAATACTTTTAGAGATAATTTGCATTTACTCATTTTCAGTAGGTGAGTAATTACCTACGGGTCTGAAACTTCACCAAGTGAAAGCTCTCCCAAAAGTAGGTGAATGAGTTATTTGAGAAAAATTGGCTATCTGCAATACTTTTAGAGATAATTTGCATTTACTCATTTTGAGTAGGTGAGTAATTACCTACAGGTCTGGAACTTCAGCATGTGAAAGCTCTCCCAAAAGTAGGTGAATGAGTTATTTAAGAAAAATTTGCTATCTGCAATACTTTTAGAGAAAATGCAGAATTACTCATTTTTAGTAGGCAAGTAATTTAGCCACAGGCCTAATTTAGACATAAAGCCTACCAATAGAATACTGTGGTGTACCCTCTAATATACCTTGCAAACTTGAGAAGGCTAGCTATAATATTTTTTTCGTTAGAGCGGTAATGGTGAAATCTCTCTACACACTGCGGCTATCCAGTGGATACAATGATTTACTCAACAGTGAGAACCTGAAAGTAGATATTGGTAAGCTATGCCATGACATAGAGGTCTGCAATTTCACTCTGTTATAGCTGACCAAAAATTATGTGAATAACATATTTAAACAAAATACTGTAAATGTAATAGTTTTCACGTTATAACTGATTTACTCAACAGTGATAACCTCAAAGTAGCTATTACTCAGCTATGCAATGAGCTACATGTCTGAATTTTTTCTATGTTATAGCTGACCCAAAATTAGGTGAACAACATATTTAAGCAAAATACTGTAAATGCAATAGTTTTCAAGTTACAACTGATTTACTCAATAGTGAGAACCTGAAAATAGCTATTGCTCAGCTATGCCATGAGCTATAAGTCTGTAATTTCACGACGTTATAGCTGACCCAAAAGTAGGTGAACAACATATTTTAACAAAATACTCCAAATGCAATATTTTTCAAGTTACAAGTCATTTACTCAACAGTCAGTACCTGAAAATAGCTATTGCTCAGTTGTGCCATGAGCTACAGGTCTGTAATTTCACTATGTTATAGCTGACCCAAAAGTAGCTGAATAACATATTTACACAAATTTCTGTAAATGCAATAGTTTTCCAATTACAACTGATTTACTCAACACTCAACAGTGTGAACTTCAAAGTAGCTATTACTCAGCTATGCAATGAGCCACAGGTCTGGAACTTCACTATGTTATGGCTGACTCTGAAATAGGTGAATAACATATTGAAACAAAATATTCTAAATGTAATACTTTTGAAGTTATAAGCAATTTACTCAACAGTGATAACCTAAAAGTAGCTATTACTCAGCTATGCCATGAGCTACAGGTCTGAAATTTTACTATGTTATAGCTGACCCAAAAGTAGCTGAATAACATATTTACACAAATTTCTGTAAATGCAATAGTTTTCCAATTACAACTGATTTACTCAACAGTGTGAACTTCAAAGTAGCTATTACTCAGCTATGCAATGAGCCACAGGTCTGGAACTTCACTATGTTATAGCTGACTCCGAAATAGGTGAATAACATATTGAAACAAAATACTCTAAATGTAATACTTTTGAAGTTATAAGCAATTTACTCAACAGTGATAACCTAAAAGTAGCTATTACTCAGCTATGCCATGAGCTACAGGTCTGAAATTTTACTATGTTATAGCTGACCCAAAAATAGCTGAATAACATATTTACACAAATTTCTGTAAATGCAATAGTTTTCCAATTACAACTGATTTACTCAACAGTGTGAACTTCAAAGTAGCTATTACTCAGCTATGCAATGAGCCACAGGTCTGGAACTTCACTATGTTATAGCTGACTCCGAAATAGGTGAATAACATATTGAAACAAAATACTCTAAATGTAATACTTTTGAAGTTATAAGCAATTTACTCAACAGTGATAACCTAAAAGTAGCTATTACTCAGCTATGCCATGAGCTACAGGTCTGAAATTTTACTATGTTATAGCTGACCCAAAAATAGCTGAATAACATATTGAAACAAAATACTCTAAATGCAATAGTTTTCAAGTTACAAGTGATTTTACTCACGATGGAAGTTACTGAAAAGCCCAAAAGTAGCTATTACTCACTTAGCTATTGAGACAGACACCCAAGTTACTCACCATGTTGTAGCTATGAAAAAAGTATCTGAATAACATATTTTAACAAAATGCTCTAAATGCAACACTTTTCAAGTTACAAGTGATTTAGTGCATGATTTCATGAATTTGAATGCATTTTAGACATTTTTGTCTACCAGAGGCCTAATTTAGACATAAAGCCTACCAAAAAGATAGGGTGGCGAGTCCTCTAGCATACCAAGCCACCTGCCAAATATGAAAGAAATCTGGAAAGAAATGTGGACTGTAGGTCGCTAACAAGCAATATTCCACATTTTAGACATTTTTGTCTACCACAGGCCTAATTTAGACATAAAGCCTACCAAAAAGATAGGGTGGCGAGTCCTCTACCTTATCAAGCCACCTGCCAAATATGAAAGAAATCCGGAAAGAAATGTGGACTGTAGGTCGCTAACAAGAAATCTCTGCGGACGAGGGCGCGGACGACGATGATGAATCCATAGTATCCCCGCTTCGCGTCGGGGATACAATAATACACGTGTATCTCAAGTAAGCATCATACTTATTGAATTACATCCAAAAAGCTTATAAATACACATTCTATAGAACTACATATGTACATGTAACTCAGTTCAAAACTAGACCAAGGACCCACAGATGCAAGATGTATCCATCGGAAAAGGCCAACTAACATAGTTTAGAAGAAAAACTGCATTTTTCAATAATAAGTTGAAAGCACTTTTAAGTTTGGCTACCCTCATTTGATCTTGAAGCAGGGGCCCAAGGTCAAATGTGACCACATCGGAAGACTCACAGCCCATGATTTCCTATAGGTTGGTTTACCATCCCAAACCTCTAGGGCCAATAATAAGCAAATTATAAGCACTTTTAAGTTTGCCTAACGTTGTTTGACCTTGAAGAGGCAGCCCAAGGTCAAATCCGACCACAGCAGAAGATTCGCAGCCCATGATTTCCTATAGGTTGGTTTGACATTCCAAACCTCTAGGACCAATAATAAGGGAGATATAAGCACTTTTCATGACTGAAAAGAAACGCCTGTGATGGCCATCCTTTTTCAAAATGAGGAAAAAAATATTTTTAATCAAGATTTTGTAATGATGAACATATCCAGCGAATTTGAGATTTCTACCTAGAATTCCCTTTGTTCTAGAGGCCTGGAGGGCCAACAAAACTCCTTGCTGAAAGTCGAAAAACGCCCGTGGCAGCCATCTTGTTCTTCAAAATGAGGCCAAAAATATATTCCCAGCCAAGATTTTATGGTTATGAATATAACCTGAAAATTTAAGAAATCTACCTACAATACCCTGGCCTCTAGAGGGGTAACAAGAAAATCTCTACACACTGCTCTCCGGTGGATACAATCATAACTAGATTGATGCCAACATATCCCCAGACAGGTCATTTCTCATGCCAAAGGCATTCAGTGGGTATTTTTGCAGCACTCATTTTGTGAAATTCACAATTATAATAAACCATTTTTCATTTTTCAATGATGCTGTAAAATTTATACTTCATTATGATTTGAGAAAATTAGTCATTTTCCATGTGATCAACAACATTTAGTGACTTAAAATACATTATCATCACCAAAAATAGGAATTTTCCTGGAAAATAGGAATAAATAGGAATTTGTTAAAAAATAGGAAATAATAGGAAAAAATAGGAACTTGACGCCCTGCTTTTGTGGATGACTTTGTGTATAAACCTTTGTTTACCAGTGTATGTTTAAACATGTGATATACAATTTACAAAACAATTTACAAACCAATTAATAATTTGGTGATCTAATAATTTATTACTGCACTTCTATGTTTCAGTTCTAATTTGCTCAGTAGAATCAGTTGTTGTAAAATAAAAATGTTGAAGAAACATTGTGGCATATAAATTTAGATTTCAAGTATGTTTCCCTCCAAATTTTTTACAGTTATACCATAGTTCATTATGGGGAGCCCCTTTGAAGTTTATTTTAGGATCCATGTGTTTTTATTCATGTCAGTAAACTGCTGTATGTATCCGACAATTGAGTGTACAAAAAACCCCAATAGAAAAAAAAAAATAGTATCAGAGATGCCCGTACCCCACAGCCTAGGGAAATATTTTCAACACCATGAGATACAGAAGTACTGTATCAGTATAAACTTTAGGATACTTTCAGAGCACTGTCAGTTATATAAAGGTCCAAATAATGTTTAAAAGAAAGATCATGCACATAAAGATGAAGTATTAAAACAAGATAATTCAATAACAAGATGACAGCATTAATCAGCAAACTAAAATTCAACCCTCTTTATCTACATCTGCATGGCCAAATTATGGTTTAGATGGTTTGAATATTACCATGCATATAGAAGTGGTAATACATTTAATGAATGCTTATGTGTGGTGTTGGAGCAAAATCTGTGGCTCACTTGATGAAATTCTATCTCTTACAATGGGAAGTTATGAAAGTAAAATTCTTAATAAATTCTAATATGACTTTAACAGTGCTTAATCTGCATCAAAAGAGAGACCCAAAGGTGCAACAAGATTTTATAGGTCAAGGTCACTAGGACAAGGTCAAAGGTCAAATTAAGGTGACACCATGATAATACACACCTACAGCCCCTAACCAATGTCCCTACCAAGTATCAACTTCCTCAACCCTACGGTTTCCAAGATATAGCCCGGACAAGATTTTATAGGTCAAGGTCACTACGCCAAGGTCAAAGGTCAAATCAAGGTCAGACCATGACGTTGCACAACTATATCCCCTAACCAATGTCCCTACCAAGTATCAACTTCCTACACCTTACGGTTTCCGAGATATAGCCCAGACAAGATTTTTAAACTCAAGGTCACTATGGCAAGGTCAAAGGTCAAATCAGGGTCAGACCATGACGTTGCACACCTACACACCCTAACCAATGTCCCTACCAAGTATCAACTTCCTACACCTTACGGTTTCCGAGATATAGCCCGGACAACATTTTATAGGTCAAGGTCACTATGGCAAGGTCAAAGGTCAAATCAAGGTCAGACCATGACATTGCACACCTACACCCCCTAACCAATATCCCTACCAAGTATCAACTTCCTACACCTTACGGTTTCTGAGATATAGCCCGGACAAGATTTTATAGGTCAAGGCCACTACGGCAAGGTCAAAGGTCAAATCAAGGTCAGACCATGATACTGCACACCTACACCCCCTAGCAAATGTCCCTACCAAATATCAACTTCCTACACCTTACGGTTTCCGAGATACAGCCCTGACAAGATTTTATAGGTCAAGGCCACTATGGCAAGGTCAAAGGTCAAATCAAGGTCAGACCATGACGTTGCACACCTACACCCCCTAACCAATATCCCTACCAAGTATTAACTTCCTACACCTTACGGCTTTTGAGATATAGCCTGGACAAGATTTTATAGGTCAAGGTCACTACGGCAAGGTCAAAGGTCAAATCAAGGTCACACTATAACGTTGCACACCTACACCCCCTAACCGATGTCCCTACCAAATATCAACTTCCTATACCTTACAGTTTCCGAGATATAGCCTGGACAAGAATTTATAGGTCAAGGTCACTACGGCAAGGTCAAAGGTCAAATCAAGGTCAGACCATGACGTTGCACAACTACACCCCCTAACCAATGTCCCTACCAAGTATCAACTTCCTACACCTTATGGTTTCCGAGATACAGCCCGGACAAGATTTTCAAACTCAAGGTCACTACGGCAAGGTCAAAGGTCAAATCAAGGTCAGACCATGACGTTGCACAACTACACCCCCTAACCAATGTCCCTACCAAGTATCAACTTCCTACACCTTACGGTTTCCGAGATACAGCCCGGACAAACTATTTCCCGCCGCCCGCCCACCCGCCCGCCCATCCGGACACCATGGGTGAAAACAATACCCCGACAGCCCTTAAGGGCTGTGGGGTAAAAACTGCAGAAAAAGTCACAGCAGAAAACTAGTGTATGAACAAATAACCCCAGTAGAAAATACCCAAACCTTCGTTACATGATGTACACTACTTGGCAAGGCTTGTGTAAATGCGTTATGTACCATTTAGTTAGAGGGCTTTTGTACTGCGGTATTTTCTACTGCAGGGTTTTAGAGGCTTTTTTCTGCTAGAGGTTTTTTCAGTTTACTTGACAATCAGTATCATATATTAAGTGTTTAGATAAGATTGGCCCTCCTTGTCCCTTAAAATGGCCAGCATTTTGTCCCCCCCTTGCAATTTTGACTGGTATTTTGTCCCCCAGGATTTTGTCTGCCGACATTTTGTCCGTGCACCGCGTGATATGTCACGCTACAAAATGTCCAAGCATGAAATATCCATTACCCGCGTCAACCCACGCCCCCTCTTTCGGGAAATCCTGTATCTGCCTCTGTATATCTCAATAAATACTACATTTTAAATATCACATTTTGATGATCTGCATTTACCATTACATACTTTTACATTACGTACATTCTAACTTTTAAACACACTATCAGAAGTAATTGCAATTTGTCAAGTACGTACTTAATTGGCTCGACACCAGGGGCCGGATTCACGAATAATACTTAGATAAGGTGACCTTAGATCTAAGTAAGGGAAGGTTTTCACTTGACTAAGTTTTTCTTAGAATTGCTATTCACAAAACAATACTTAGATAAGGTAACCTTAGATTTTAAGTAAGGAAAAAACCTATCCTAACTCTTTAGGTCAGGTTGTATCGGTGAATATGATTGGCCAAGAGCTATGGAATATTTTGGTGTATATATTTGGCTGTTTATC
Organism: Sabellastarte sp. h YS-2021; assembly: GCA_964017235.1. Classification (NCBI taxonomy): domain Eukaryota; kingdom Metazoa; phylum Annelida; class Polychaeta; order Sabellida; family Sabellidae; genus Sabellastarte; species Sabellastarte sp. h YS-2021. Next base: position 80,622,315 of record OZ024932.1, on the reverse strand, counting down.
AAAATCACCCTCTGCAAAGAATATTACTTACAGCTTTATATTACTGTGAGATTTTTAACAGTAATTCATGTTAAACAAGATGCACTCAGAGAGAGCAAAACGCTCGACTCCATGTGACCAGTCTCTCAAGTGATATAAAATATTGTAAGGAAGACAATAAAATAAAACCAAACATGTAAATTAATTTTCATACAAATATCAAGTAGAAAGCTAAAGTCATTAAAAATACATTGAAATGGGACCTCTGAAAAATCATGAATTTTTTGTATCTAAAATAAGATCCTGATCTTTCTTTTAGTAACTTCTTCCTTCAGTCAGGTCCTACTCACAAATTTTTAAATAAAGATCTGTTCATTAGTTTTAGAGTAATCTAAACACACAAAAAAAAATAAATAAATAAAACAAACATAAACAATTAACACACAAAAACATAAACTGCTGGTGGAGGTAAAAATTCTGCTTAAAGGTCACTTCTTGGTGAAAATCATGCATGGTAATTTTTTGTGATGGACTGTCAAGGAATTGAAAGAAAAAAGAGAAAATAAAACAGAAATAATAATTAATAAAAATGATGAATATACCACCTCCCTCTTTATTATGTTTATGTCAATTTCAAGACATACAATGAGAAGAAATATTTTTACTTAAAGACATCAAGTATCACAAGCTAGGTTTGTGACCTCACAATGGCAGTTACATTGTGACATCACTTAGTAATGACATCATCAGAAAGCAAAATATTGATTTTTACGTATGTAATGAAGAGAAGCAGTTTCACTGTGTATTCCCAATTAAAATAAGAAAAACTCTCTCCTGGCTTTAATTTTCAAACAAATTACACCAAATTTGAAAGAATCTGTCTGTACCCCATGAAATACCTTCCCACCAAATTTGAGATTGATTGAAGTTATAGTTTTTGAGTTACAAGGGCAAAATGGTGCACAGACAGAGAAGCAGATTTCACTGTAAAAGCCCAATTAAAAATAAGAAAAACTCTCTCCTGGCTTTAGTTTTCACACAAATTACACCAAATTTGAAAGAATCCGTCTGTACCCCATAAAATACCTGCCCACCAAATTTGAGCTCGATTGGTGTTATAGTTTTTGAGTTATAAGGGTGAAACGGTGCACAGACAGACAGACTGACAGAAACAAACTGATTACAATAACCCTCTCCTATCGTCGAGCGTTAATTAGCCCCATGCACAAACATGGTAAATTATTCCCCCCCCCCAAAAAAAAAAAAATTTTACAAAGTTTACCTGTCTTCCTTCATGCACAAAAATCAGATTGCAATTGTTTCCTGTTAGGACATACACAAAATTATTGTATAAGTTGAAATTTTCACTGGGCATTAATTTTAACTATTTAACTGGTGAGCTTGAAGAGTGAAAATTAACTCCTAGTGAAACTTTAATTTTTTTTCTCAAGTAGAATCTAACCAACTGTGCAAATTAATTCTAGTAAATTTCGTCAAAATGAAGAATTAATGAAATTTTCTTCTAACTAAAATTTTGACTTATACAGTAACGACTTGGATAAATAAACCTCCCGATCCAAAAAGAACGCCAATATTTACAAACTAAACAATGTGATATTGACATTCTGTCCTAAAAGTCACTTGCCATCCGATTTTTTCGGTCCCAGATCGAAAAAATCGCTGTAGCACATCGGACGTCGTAAATCGGAGTCGGACACATGTAAACAACCAAACATAAATGAGAAGGAGGGAAAAATTCGCTGTCGCAAATCGGCCGTCGGATGTCGTGAGCCGCATACATGTGTACGTACACTAAGTATTGTTCGTGAATCCGGCCCCTGTACTTGTATGACATACTTGTCATTTGGCAAATTACGTACTTGTACCTGGTTCCATGTACGTACTTGACCCCAGGCTTGCAATTATGGCATAAAAGACAATAACTGGACAACAGGTACGGTAGTAATTATCCATGAATACCTTTTCTTTTCCTTATAATTTACGTATACTGGCGGCCGTGACGAGTTTATCAGATGGCTGACCCCGGGTGTACGTACTAATCACGATATATTTAAGGTCATTTGGCATCAACATTTGCGTATCACTAAACTGAAAACCATAGTGAAAGAATGTTCAAAATCGGACTATCAATAAGGAAGTTGTGGTCTTTTAAAGAACGACTTATTACCTATGTTAATTTATTTACCGCGAAAATACAGCAAGGAACCCGCACCCGTGTACATGGACGCCTAATGTTGTGTCCTCAATTCTGATTGGTTAACGAAGTCGTCTATAATTCTGCACACATGCATGGCACGTTCCATGGAAATCGTGTTAAAAAAAGCTTCTTTTTTTTTGTTGCCCGATTTCATTGCATGCTCAGATCCGTCATATAATATTTTCCGCCGTTCGGGTTTATCTGAGTAAAAACAGATTTACAATAATAAATTACCAAAAAGTTTGTTATGTAAATTAAAGTAATTAATCTTAATGTTAGAATAGGCACACGTATATACCCGTAGTATACGTATATTTTTTTCACAAACTCTGGCTAAAGTCCATAGTTTACTCACAAATGAAAACGAAACCCCTACGTGCGCATGCGCTATTGCAAACCGTGTTTCCCTGAAAATATTTATTGTAAAAGTTTAGTTGTCTCTGAAAATTTATTGTAAGTTCCTGATTCACAAAATATAACCTGAACAAACGTTTGAGCCCCTGTGCAGTTTTTACTAGAAAATAAAAGCCCAATTAAGTGACTTCCTTTAGACTACTGTAATGGAGTACAGAAAAAGAAAAACAGGTGAGTACAGACATGTACTTATGAAATATCTCTGACAAAGACAACTACATGTAGATCTGAATCAGATTAGAGCAAGTAATGTAAATTGGCCAACAGATGTAAATTCGCCACTTTTTGGATTTTGTCAATATTACAGCCCAAATATGGAAAATATGTCATAATTTTGTTAAATGTAAATAGAAAGGGCAGAGGATATTTACACCACCGCTGTGTACGCAATGCCGAAAAGTCGTCTTATGTACACCACCGCTGTGTACATAAGCTACATAGGGTTCCTTATGTACACCACCATCCCAGATAGCAAGATGCTAGTGGGCCACTGTTGGCTATGGGTGGCAAAATATAGCTTGTGGGCCACCACTGAGCCACTGGTGGCCCACTGACTGCATTTTTTTATGTCAGCTGACTTGTCAGTCAGCTGACATTATGTCATCACTCTGCGGCGTGGGCGTACGCGTACGCGTCCGCGTCCGCGTGAACAACTTCTTCTCCAAAACTACAAGGCCTAGAGACATGCTGTTTTTTATGTCAGCTGACTTGTCAGTCAGCTGACATTATGTCGTCACTCTGCGGCGTGGCGTACGCGTCCGCGTCCGCGTGAACAACTTCTTCTCCAAAACTACAAGGCCTAGAGACGTGCTGTTTTTTTTAAAAGATACCTTATCTATCGAGGATGAAAAATTGTTCAAGGCATGCAAATCTGTCTGTTCGTCTGTTTGCTAGAGACATTACAAGGGGGGTACCCCCACCAAAAGTGTGAAAATTTCAACACTTAATCACAATTTTCTCAGTGACTATTGCAGGGATTTCTCTCATATCTTGCATATATGTACTAGGCCACAGGTAGATTCTCTTGTGTGAGTATGAGACGTGGATCTGTCTTACTTTTTTTTTAATAAATTTTTTTAATAATTTTTAATGCATTAAAATTCATGAAATCATGCACAAAATCATTTATAACTTGAAAAGTGTTGCATTTAGAGCATTTTGTTAAAATATGTTATTCAGCTACTTTTTTCATAGCTACAATATGGTGAGTAAGTTGGGTGCCTGTCTCAATAGCTAAGTGAGTAATAGCTACTTTTGGGCTTTTCAGTAACTTCCATCATGAGTAAAATCACTTGTAACTTAAAAACTATTGCATTTAGAGAATTTCGTATAAATATGTTATTCAGCTACTTTTGGGTCAGCTATAACATAGTAAAATTTTAGACCTGTAGCTCATGGCATAGCTGAGTAATAGCTACTTTTAGGTTATCACTGTTGAGTAAATCGCTTATAACTTCAAAACTATTGCATTTAGAGAATTTCGTATAAATATGTTATTCAGCTACTTTTGGGTCAGCTATAACATAGTAAAATTTCAGACCTGTAGCTCATGGCATAGCTGAGTAATAGCTACTTTTAGGTTATCACTGTTGAGTAAATCGCTTATAACTTGGAAACTATTGCATTTACAGTATTTTGTTTCAATATGTTATTCACCTATTTTTGGATCAGCTATAACATAGTGAAGTTTCAGATCTGTGGCTCATTGCATAGCTGAGTAATAGCTACTTTGAAGTTCTCACTATTGAGTAAATCACTTGTAACTTAAAACCTATTGCATTTAGAGAATTTCGTATAAATATGTTATTCAGCTACTTTTGGGCCAGCTATAACATAGTGAAATTTCAGATCTGTAGGTCATGGCATAGCTGAGTAATAGCTACTTTAAAGTTCTCACTATTGAGTAAATCAGTTGTAATTGGAAAACTATTGCATTTAGAGTATTTCGTATAAATATGTTATTCAGCTACTTTTGGGTCAGCTATAACATAGTAAAATTTCAGACCTGTAGCTCATGGCATAGCTGAGTAATAGCTACTTTTAGGTCATCACTATTGAGTAAATCAGTTGTAACTTCAAAACTATTGCATTTACAGTATTTTGCTTAAATATGTTGTTACCTACTTTTGGGTCAGCTATAACATAGTAAAATTTCAGACCTGTAGCTCATTGCATAGCTGAGTAATAACTACTTTGAGGTTCTCACTATTGAGTAAATCAGTTGTAATTGCAAAACTATTGCATTTAGAGAATTTCGTATAAATATGTTATTCAGCTACTTTTGGGCCAGCTATAACATAGTGAAATTTCAGATCTGTAGGTCATGGCACAGCTGAGTAATAGCTACTTTGAAGTTCTCACTATTGAGTAAATCAGTTGTAATTGGAAAACTATTGCATTTACAGAATTTCGTATAAATATGTTATTCAGCTACTTTTGGGTCAGCTATAACATAGTAAAATTTCAGACCTGTAGCTCATGGCATAGCTGAGTAATAGCTACTTTTAGGTCATCACTATTGAGTAAATCAGTTGTAACTTGAAAACTATTGCATTTACAGTATTTTGCTTAAATATGTTGTTCACCTACTTTTGGGTCAGCTATAACATAGTAAAATTTCAGACCTGTAGCTCATTGCATAGCTGAGTAATAACTACTTTGAGGTTCTCACTATTGAGTAAATCAGTTGTAATTGCAAAACTATTGCATTTAGAGAATTTCGTATAAATATGTTATTTAGCTACTTTTGGGTCAGCTATAACATAGTAAAATTTCAGACCTGTAGCTCATGGCATAGCTGAGTAATAGCTACTTTTAGGTCATCACTATTGAGTAAATCGGTTGTAACTTGAAAACTATTGCATGTACAGTATTTTGCTTAAATATGTTGTTCACCTACTTTTGGGTCAGCTATAACATAGTAAAATTTCAGACCTGTAGCTCATGGCATAGCTGAGTAATAGCTACTTTTAGGTTATCACTGTTGAGTAAATCGCTTATAACTTGGAAATTATTGCATTTAGAGTATTTTGTTTCAATATGTTATTCACCTATTTTGGGGCCAGCTATAACATAGTGAAGTTCCAGACCTGTGACTCATTGCATAGCTGAGTAATAGCTACTTTGAAGTTCTCAATGTTGAGCAAATCACTTATAATTTGAAAACTATTGCATTTAGAGAATTTAGTATAAATATGTTATTCAGCTACTTTTGGGTCAGCTATAACATAGTAAAATTTCAGACCTGTAGCTCATGGCATAGCTGAGTAATAGCTACTTTTAGGTTATCACTGTTGAGTAAATCACTTATAACTTGGAAACTATTGCATTTAGAGTATTTTGTTGCAATATGTTATTCACCTATTTTGGGGTCAGCTATAGCATAGTGAAGTTTCAGATCTGTGGCTCATTGCATAGCTGAGTAATAGCTACTTTGAAGTTCTCACTATTGAGTAAATCACTTGTAACTTAAAACCTATTGCATTTAGAGAATTTCGTATAAATATGTTATTCAGCTACTTTTGGGCCAGCTATAACATAGTGAAATTTCAGATCTGTAGGTCATGGCATAGCTGAGTAATAGCTACTTTAAAGTTCTCACTATTGAGTAAATCAGTTGTAATTGGAAAACTATTGCATTTAGAGTATTTCGTATAAATATGTTATTCAGCTACTTTTGGGTCAGCTATAACATAGTAAAATTTCAGACCTGTAGCTCATGGCATAGCTGAGTAATAGCTACTTTTAGGTCATCACTATTGAGTAAATCAGTTGTAACTTCAAAACTATTGCATTTACAGTATTTTGCTTAAATATGTTGTTACCTACTTTTGGGTCAGCTATAACATAGTAAAATTTCAGACCTGTAGCTCATTGCATAGCTGAGTAATAACTACTTTGAGGTTCTCACTATTGAGTAAATCAGTTGTAATTGCAAAACTATTGCATTTAGAGAATTTCGTATAAATATGTTATTCAGCTACTTTTGGGCCAGCTATAACATAGTGAAATTTCAGATCTGTAGGTCATGGCACAGCTGAGTAATAGCTACTTTGAAGTTCTCACTATTGAGTAAATCAGTTGTAATTGGAAAACTATTGCATTTACAGAATTTCGTATAAATATGTTATTCAGCTACTTTTGGGTCAGCTATAACATAGTAAAATTTCAGACCTGTAGCTCATGGCATAGCTGAGTAATAGCTACTTTTAGGTCATCACTATTGAGTAAATCAGTTGTAACTTGAAAACTATTGCATTTACAGTATTTTGCTTAAATATGTTGTTCACCTACTTTTGGGTCAGCTATAACATAGTAAAATTTCAGACCTGTAGCTCATTGCATAGCTGAGTAATAACTACTTTGAGGTTCTCACTATTGAGTAAATCAGTTGTAATTGCAAAACTATTGCATTTAGAGAATTTCGTATAAATATGTTATTTAGCTACTTTTGGGTCAGCTATAACATAGTAAAATTTCAGACCTGTAGCTCATGGCATAGCTGAGTAATAGCTACTTTTAGGTCATCACTATTGAGTAAATCGGTTGTAACTTGAAAACTATTGCATGTACAGTATTTTGCTTAAATATGTTGTTCACCTACTTTTGGGTCAGCTATAACATAGTAAAATTTCAGACCTGTAGCTCATGGCATAGCTGAGTAATAGCTACTTTTAGGTTATCACTGTTGAGTAAATCGCTTATAACTTGGAAATTATTGCATTTAGAGTATTTTGTTTCAATATGTTATTCACCTATTTTGGGGCCAGCTATAACATAGTGAAGTTCCAGACCTGTGACTCATTGCATAGCTGAGTAATAGCTACTTTGAAGTTCTCAATGTTGAGCAAATCACTTATAATTTGAAAACTATTGCATTTAGAGAATTTAGTATAAATATGTTATTCAGCTACTTTTGGGTCAGCTATAACATAGTAAAATTTCAGACCTGTAGCTCATGGCATAGCTGAGTAATAGCTACTTTTAGGTTATCACTGTTGAGTAAATCACTTATAACTTGGAAACTATTGCATTTAGAGTATTTTGTTGCAATATGTTATTCACCTATTTTGGGGTCAGCTATAGCATAGTGAAGTTCCAGACCTGTGGCTCATTGCATAGCTGAGTAATAGCTACTTTGAAGTTCTCACTGTTGAGTAAATCAGTTGTAATTGGAAAACTATTGCCTTTACAGAAATTTGTGCAAATATGTTATTCAGCTACTTTTGGGTCAGCTATAACATAGTGAAATTACAGACCTGTAGCTCATGGCACAACTGAGCAATAGCTATTCTCAGGCACTGACTGTTGAGTAAATCGGCTATAACTTGAAAAATATTGCATTTGGAGTATTTTGTTAAAATATATTGTTCACCTACTTTTGGGTTAGCTATAACATAGTGAAATTACAGACCTATAGCTCATGGCATAGCGGAGCAATAGCTATTTTCAGGTTCTCACTATTGAGTAAATCAGTTGTAACTTGAAAACTATTGCATTTACAGTATTTTGCTTAAATATGTTGTTCACCTACTTTTAGGTCGGCTATAACAGAGCAAAAATTCAGACATGTAGCTCATTGCATAGCTGAGTAATAGTTACTTTGAGGTTCTCACTCTTGAGTAAATCAGTAGTAACTTGAAAACTATTACATTTAGAGTATTTTGTTAAATATGTTTTTCACAGACGTTTTGGTCAGCTATAACATAGTGAAATTGCAGACCTCTATGTCATGGCATAGCTGAGCAATAGCTTCTTTCAGGTTCTCACTGTTGAGTAAATCATTGTATCCAACCTGTAGGAAATCATGGGCTGGGAATCTGTTAATATGGTCCGATTTGACCTTGGAACCCTCCTTCAAGGTCAAATGAGGATAGCCAAACATAAAAGTGCTTATAACTCGCTTATTATTGGTCCTAGAGGTTTGGAATGAAAACCAACCTATAGAAAATCATGAGCTGGGAATTTTTTGGTGTGGTCGGATTTCACCTTGGACCCCTCCTTCAAGGTCAAATGAGGATAGCCAAACTTAAAAGTGCTTATAACTCGCTTATTATTGGTCCTAGAGGTTTGGAATGGAAAACCAACCTATAGAAAATCATGGGCTGGGAATCTTTTGGTGTGGTCAGATTTCACCTTAGACCCCTCCTTCCAGGTCAAACGAAGATAGCCAAACTTAAAGTGCTTATAACTCGCGTATTATTGGTCTTGGAGGTTTGGGATGGTAAACCAACATATAGGAAATCATGGGCTGGGATTCTTTTGGTGTGGTCAGATTTGACCTGGGACCCCTCCTTCAAGGTCAATTGAGGATAGCCAAACTTACAATTGCTTAGAACTCGCTTATTATTGGTCCTACAGGTTTGGGATGGTAAACAAGCTACAGGAAATCATGGGCTGGGAATTTTTTTGTGTGGTCGGATTTGACCTTGGACCCCTCCGTCAAGGTCAAACAAGGATAGCCAAACTTAAAAAGTGCCTATGACTCACTTATTATTGGTCCGAGAGGTTTGGGATGGTAAACCATCCTAAATTCTTTGGCTGGGAATCTTTTGGTATGGTCAGATTTGACCTTTGGACCCCTTCTTCATGGTCGAACGAGGATATTGCATTTATAGTATTTCTTTAAATATTTTTAACCTACTTTTTACACTTAAACAATTACCTTGTTACTTTATTTCATAATACCATTTGCAGGGCACAACTTTTTTGTCCTCTTTTTCTGTCAGCTTCGGAATATCTTTCGAACATGCTGTTCAGTTACCATTTACTGTATTTCTGTACAGCCCTTTCCCTGATAATTATGCTTTCCTCTCATTATCACCATCACAAATCAAAAACATTCAGTCAGCTGACACAGTGCCCGTTCACGGGCACTCTCCTCTTGTTTTAAAAGATACCTTATCTATCGAGGATGAAAAATTGTTCAAGGCATGCAAATCTGTCTGTTCGTCTGTTTGCTAGAGACATTACAAGGGGGGTACCCCCACCAAAAGTGTGAAAATTTCAACTTTTTATCACAATTTTCTCAGTGACTATTGCAGGGATTTCTCTCATATCTTGCATATATGTACTAGGCCAGAGATACATTCTCTTGTGTGAGTATGAGACCTGGATCTGTCTTACTTTTTTTTAAATAAATTTTTTTAATAATTTTTAATGCATTAAAATTCATGAAATCATGCACTAAATCACTTATAACTTCAAAAGTGTTGCATTTACAGCATTTTGTGAAAATATGTTGTTCAGCTACTTTTTTCATAGCTACAATATGGTGAGTAAGTTGGGTGTCTGTCTCAATAGCTAAGTGAGTAATAGCTACTTTTGGGCTTTTCAGTAACTTCCATTATGAGTAAAATCACTTGTAACTTAAAAACTATTGCATTTAGAGAATTTGGTATAAATATGTTATTCAGCTACTTTTGGGCCAGCTATAACATAGTGAAATTTCAGACCTGTAGCTCATGGCATAGCTGAGTAATAGCTACTTTTAGGTTATCACTGTTGAGTAAATCGCTTATAACTTGAAAACTATTGCATTTAGAGAATTTCGTATAAATATGTTATTCAGCTACTTTTGGGTCAGCTATAACATAGTAAAATTTCAGACCTGTAGCTCATGGCATAGCTGAGTAATAGCTACTTTTAGGTTATCACTGTTGAGTAAATCACTTATAACTTGAAAAGTGTTGCATTTAGAGCATTTTGTTAAAATATGTTATTCAGCTACTTTTTTCATAGCTACAATATGGTGAGTAAGTTGGGTGTCTGTCTCAATAGCTAAGTGAGTAATAGCTACTTTTGGGCTTTTCAGTAACTTCCATCATGAGTAAAATCACTTGTAACTTAAAAACTATTGCATTTAGACAATTTCGTATAAATATGTTATTCAGCTACTTTTGGGCCAGCTATAACATAGTAAAATTTCAGACCTGTAGCTCATGGCATAGCTGAGTAATAGCTACTTTTAGGTTATCACTGTTGAGTAAATCACTTATAACTTGAAAACTATTGCATTTAGAGTATTTTGTTTCAATATGTTATTCACCTATTTTGGGGTCAGCTATAACATAGTGAAGTTTCAGACCTGTGGCTCATTTCATAGCTGAGTAATAGCTACTTTGAAGTTCTCACTGTTGAGTAAATCAGTTATAATTGGAAAACTATTGCATTTACAGAAATTTGTGCAAATATGTTATTCAGCTACTTTTGGGCCAGCTATAACATAGTAAAATTTCAGACCTGTAGCTCATGGCATAGCTGAGTAATAGCTACTTTTAGGTTATCACTGTTGAGTAAATCGCTTATAACTTGAAAACTATTGCATTTAGAGAATTTCGTATAAATATGTTATTCAGCTACTTTTGGGTCAGCTATAACATAGTAAAATTTCAGACCTGTAGCTCATGGCATAGCTGAGTAATAGCTACTTTTAGGTTATCACTGTTGAGTAAATCACTTATAACTTGAAAAGTGTTGCATTTAGAGCATTTTGTTAAAATATGTTATTCAGCTACTTTTTTCATAGCTACAATATGGTGAGTAAGTTGGGTGTCTGTCTCAATAGCTAAGTGAGTAATAGCTACTTTTGGGCTTTTCAGTAACTTCCATCATGAGTAAAATCACTTGTAACTTAAAAACTATTGCATTTAGAGAATTTCGTATAAATATGTTATTCAGCTACTTTTGGGCCAGCTATAACATAGTAAAATTTCAGACCTGTAGCTCATGGCATAGCTGAGTAATAGCTACTTTTAGGTTATCACTGTTGAGTAAATCACTTATAACTTGAAAACTATTGCATTTAGAGTATTTTGTTTCATATGTTATTCACCTATTTTGGGGTCAGCTATAACATAGTGAAGTTTCAGACCTGTGGCTCATTTCATAGCTGAGTAATAGCTACTTTGAAGTTCTCACTGTTGAGTAAATCAGTTATAATTGGAAAACTATTGCATTTACAGAAATTTGTGCAAATATGTTATTCAGCTACTTTTGGGCCAGCTATAACATAGTGAAATTTCAGACCTGTAGCTCATGGCATAGCTGAGTAATAGCTACTTTTAGGTTATCACTGTTGAGTAAATCGCTTATAACTTGAAAACTATTGCATTTAGAGAATTTCGTATAAATATGTTATTCAGCTACTTTTGGGTCAGCTATAACATAGTAAAATTTCAGACCTGTAGCTCATGGCATAGCTGAGTAATAGCTACTTTTAGGTTATCTCTGTTGAGTAAATCACTTATAACTTGAAAAGTGTTGCATTTAGAGCATTTTGTTAAAATATGTTATTCAGCTACTTTTGGGCCAGCTATAACATAGTAAAATTTCAGACCTGTAGCTCATGGCATAGCTGAGTAATAGCTACTTTTAGGTTATCACTGTTGAGTAAATCACTTATAACTTGAAAACTATTGCATTTAGAGTATTTTGTTTCAATATGTTATTCACCTATTTTGGGGTCAGCTATAACATAGTGAAGTTTCAGACCTGTGGCTCATTTCATAGCTGAGTAATAGCTACTTTGAAGTTCTCACTGTTGAGTAAATCAGTTATAATTGGAAAACTATTGCATTTACAGAAATTTGTGCAAATATGTTATTCAGCTACTTTTGGGCCAGCTATAACATAGTGAAATTTCAGACCTGTAGCTCATGGCATAGCTGAGTAATAGCTACTTTTAGGTTATCACTGTTGAGTAAATCGCTTATAACTTGAAAACTATTGCATTTAGAGAATTTCGTATAAATATGTTATTCAGCTACCTTTGGGTTAGCTATAACATAGTAAAATTTCAGACCTGTAGCTCATGGCATAGCTGAGTAATAGCTACTTTTAGGTTATCACTGTTGAGTAAATCACTTATAACTTGAAAAGTGTTGCATTTAGAGCATTTTGTTAAAATATGTTATTCAGCTACTTTTTTCATAGCTACAATATGGTGAGTAAGTTGGGTGTCTGTCTCAATAGCTAAGTGAGTAATAGCTACTTTTGGGCTTTTCAGTAACTTCCATTATGAGTAAAATCACTTGTAACTTAAAAACTATTGCATTTACAGAAATTTGTGCAAATATGTTATTCAGCTACTTTTGGGTCAGCTATAACATAGTGAAATTTCAGACCTGTAGCTCATGGCATAGCTGAGTAATAGCTACTTTTAGGTTATCACTGTTGAGTAAATCGCTTATAACTTGAAAACTATTGCATTTAGAGAATTTCGTATAAATATGTTATTCAGCTACTTTTGGGTTAGCTATAACATAGTAAAATTTCAGACCTGTAGCTCATGGCATAGCTGAGTAATAGCTACTTTTAGGTTATCACTGTTGAGTAAATCACTTATAACTTGAAAAGTGTTGAATTTAGAGCATTTTGTTAAAATATGTTATTCAGCTACTTTTTTCATAGCTACAATATGGTGAGTAAGTTGGGTGTCTGTCTCAATAGCTAAGTGAGTAATAGCTACTTTTGGGCTTTTCAGTAACTTCCATCATGAGTAAAATCACTTGTAACTTAAAAACTATTGCATTTAGAGAATTTCGTATAAATATGTTATTCAGCTACTTTTGGGCCAGCTATAACATAGTAAAATTTCAGACCTGTAGCTCATGGCATAGCTGAGTAATAGCTACTTTTAGGTTATCACTGTTGAGTAAATCACTTATAACTTGAAAACTATTGCATTTAGAGTATTTTGTTTCAATATGTTATTCACCTATTTTGGGGTCAGCTATAACATAGTGAAGTTTCAGACCTGTGGCTCATTTCATAGCTGAGTAATAGCTACTTTGAAGTTCTCACTGTTGAGTAAATCAGTTATAATTGGAAAACTATTGCATTTACAGAAATTTGTGCAAATATGTTATTCAGCTACTTTTGGGCCAGCTATAACATAGTGAAATTTCAGACCTGTAGCTCATGGCATAGCTGAGTAATAGCTACTTTTAGGTTATCACTGTTGAGTAAATCGCTTATAACTTGAAAACTATTGCATTTAGAGAATTTCGTATAAATATGTTATTCAGCTACTTTTGGGTCAGCTATAACATAGTAAAATTTCAGACCTGTAGCTCATGGCATAGCTGAGTAATAGCTACTTTTAGGTTATCACTGTTGAGTAAATCACTTATAACTTGAAAAGTGTTGCATTTAGAGCATTTTGTTAAAATATGTTATTCAGCTACTTTTTTCATAGCTACAATATGGTGAGTAAGTTGAGTGTCTGTCTCAATAGCTAAGTGAGTAATAGCTACTTTTGGGCTTTTCAGTAACTTCCGTCATGAGTAAAATCACTTGTAACTTAAAAACTATTGCATTTAGACAATTTCGTATAAATATGTTATTCAGCTACTTTTGGGCCAGCTATAACATAGTAAAATTTCAGACCTGTAGCTCATGGCATAGCTGAGTAATAGCTACTTTTAGGTTATCACTGTTGAGTAAATCACTTATAACTTGAAAACTATTGCATTTAGAGTATTTTGTTTCAATATGTTATTCACCTATTTTGGGGTCAGCTATAACATAGTGAAGTTTCAGACCTGTGGCTCATTTCATAGCTGAGTAATAGCTACTTTGAAGTTCTCACTGTTGAGTAAATCAGTTATTGGAAAACTATTGCATTTACAGAAATTTGTGCAAATATGTTATTCAGCTACTTTTGGGCCAGCTATAACATAGTGAAATTTCAGACCTGTAGCTCATGGCATAGCTGAGTAATAGCTACTTTTAGGTTATCACTGTTGAGTAAATCGCTTATAACTTGAAAACTATTGCATTTAGAGAATTTCGTATAAATATGTTATTCAGCTACTTTTGGGTCAGCTATAACATAGTAAAATGTCAGACCTGTAGCTCATGGCATAGCTGAGTAATAGCTACTTTTAGGTTATCACTGTTGAGTAAATCACTTATAACTTGAAAAGTGTTGCATTTAGAGCATTTTGTTAAAATATGTTATTCAGCTACTTTTTTCATAGCTACAATATGGTGAGTAAGTTGGGTGTCTGTCTCAATAGCTAAGTGAGTAATAGCTACTTTTGGGCTTTTCAGTAACTTCCATTATGAGTAAAATCACTTGTAACTTAAAAACTATTGCATTTAGAAAATTTGGTATAAATATGTTATTCAGCTACTTTTGGGTCAGCTATAACATAGTGAAATTATAGACCTATAGCTCATGGCACAACTGAGCAATAGCTATTCTCAGGTACTGACTGTTGAGTAAATCAGCTATAACTTGAAAAATATTGCATTTGGAGTATTTTGTTAAAATATATTGTTCACCTACTTTTGGGTCAGCTATAACATAGTGAAATTACAGACCTATAACTCATGGCATAGCGGAGCAATAGCTATTTTCAGGTTCTCACTATTGAGTAAATCAGTTGTAGCTTGAAAACTATTGCATTTACAGTAGTTTGCTTAAATATGTTGTTCACCTACTTTTGGGTTAGCTATAACATAGTAAAATTTCAGACATGTAGCTCATTGCATAGCTGAGTAATAGTTCCTTTGAGGATCTCACTGTTGAGTAAATCAGTTGTAACTTGAAAACTATTACATTTAGAGTAATTTGTTAAATATGTTATTCACAGAATTTTTGGTCAGCTATAACATAGTGAAATTGCAGACCTCTATGTCATGGCATAGCTGAGCAATAGCTACTTTCAAGTTCTCACTGTTGAGTAAATCATTGTATCCACTGGATAGCCGCAGTGTGTAGAGAGAGATTTCACCATTACTGCTCTGATGAAAAAAAAATATTATAGCTAGCTTTCTTAAGTTTGCAGTATATATTAATAACCATAAAATGTTGTCTGGGAATATTTTTGGCCTCATTTTGAGAAACAAGATGGCCGCCACAGGTGTTTTTTGTCAGTCATGAAAAGTGCTTATATCTCCCTTATTATTGATCCTAGAGGTTTGGGATGATAAACCAACCTGTAGGAAATCATGGGGTGGGAATCTTTTGGTGTGGTCAGATTTGACCTTCAATGACCCCTCCTTCAAGGTCAAACAAGGATAGCCAAACTTAAAAGTGCTTATAACTCGCTTATTATTGGTCCCACAGGTTTGGGATGGTAAACAGACAGGAAATCATGGGCTGTGAATCTGTTGATATGGTCCGATTTGACCTTGGAACCCTCCTTCAAGGTCAAATGAGGATAGCGAAAATTGAAAGTGCCTACAACTCGCTTATTATTGGTGACAGAGATTTGGGATGGTAAACCATCCCATAGGAAATCATTGGCTCGGAATCTTTTGGTATGGTCAGATTTGACCTTTGGACCCCTCCTTCAAGGTCAAATGAGGACAGCCAAGCTTAAAAGTGCTTATAACTCATTTATAATTGGTCCTAGAGGTTTGGAATGGTAAACCATAGGAAATCATGGGCTGGGAATGTATTTGTGTGGTTAGATTTGACCTTGGACCCCTTCTTCAAGGTCGAACGAGGATATTGCATTTGTAGTATTTCTTTAAATATGTTTTAACCTATTTTTTACACTTAAACAATTACCTTGTTATTTTCCTTCATAATACCATTTACAGGGCACAACTTTTTTATCCTTTTCTTCTGTCAGCTTCGGAATTTCTTTCGAACTTGCTGTTCAGTTACCATTTACTGTATTTCTGTACAGCCCTTTTCCTGATAATTATTCTGTCCTCTAATCACCTTCACAAATCAAAAACACTCAGTCAGCTGACACAGTGCCCGTTCACGGGCACTCTCCTCTTGTTTCAAAATTTTAAAGCATTATAAACAACTTCAAAAGCAACCTCAAATATTGTTTTCTGACATATTATTTAACAATATTCAATGTTAAAAACATATTATTTCAAAATATAAATACATTGCGTGGCCCACAGTTGGCCCACCAACTACCAGAGTCAGTGGCTGTAGCTCAGGTACCAGCCTACACCCACTGGTGTAAAATCCTGGGAAAAATTAGATAAAATGTGTGTTTTCTTTCACTTAACATAAGTTAATGTCATTTTTTAACAAACTTATTCTGTATTCCTTCATTTTGCTCAGTCAGTCTTTTCTCCACTTTATTACTTTATATATTACTTGCTTATATATTTGCCACAGGTGGTCCATCAATGGTCCACCCACTACATAAGTAGTACATGACCCATGATGGGCAGCCAGTGGGCCACTGGTGGCACATATATATATATTTTTAGTGAAGGTTAAAGATATTTTCATTTTTTCCTTTTGATATTATATCGCAGAATTTGTTTTTGTCTGACACATGCAACTATCATCTGTAAGAGCTATACTTAGTTGGTGGACCAATGGTGGTCCTCTGGTGGCTACACCTCA
Source organism: Sabellastarte sp. h YS-2021 (assembly GCA_964017235.1). Taxonomy (NCBI): domain Eukaryota; kingdom Metazoa; phylum Annelida; class Polychaeta; order Sabellida; family Sabellidae; genus Sabellastarte; species Sabellastarte sp. h YS-2021. The sequence goes on along the minus strand of OZ024932.1, from coordinate 80,605,375 downwards.
AGCTCTGCTGAACGGCATTTGTTTTGACAGATCTTGAAGAGAGGCTGTCTTGGCTTAAATTCATTTGTTTCAAGTGAATTACTTTCCAAAAGTAGCTGTTCTGAATTTTATTACATGAAAAAATTGTAAGATTTGCCACTGGTGGTCCATCAGTGGTCCACCTTCTGCCTGCATGGTACACATACTGTTGGCCCACCGGTGGCCCACAGACGGCAAAGTAATTGGATACTTTATGTATGTGTGTGTATATCACCGAGACACCAACATTTTTAAATAACAGATGTCACATCTCCGCCTTAATATATATTTCTTTTCTTCCCATTCTTGGGCCACAAATTTCTTCCAAGATTTACCACTGGCAGCCCACCAACTATATCAGTGGTATATAAGCTATGATCGATGGGCCACTGATGGGAATTTTCTAATTTCCACCCAGATTTTAGATCTAATCAATAAAATCATCTGATAATTACACAGAAAAGTTAACAGAAGTGAAAGTTTCCCCTGTAAACAAACCATAAAACATGTACAGGAGAAAAATATGATATTCAATCAAAACCCTATTAATTGGGGTTGAGGTGTAGCCACCACTGGACGACCCTTGGTCCACTGGCTGCAATATGTATGTGTCCGATAAAATATAAAGTTTCTTAAGTTGAAAGGAATAATTACACTTGAAACATATTCCAATTAGTGGCTGAATTACCCTTGAAATATATTCCAATCAGTGGCCGAATTACCCATGCCAACGCTGGCCCAATGAAGGCTTGCCAACCAAAACTCAGGCTGCCAAGGTTGGGCCAACGGTGGGCCAATGGTGGCTTTTTATTCAAGATGGCGGCGAGCAATAATAGGGGATATTGAGACACTTAATAAAAAATTATTTATTATGATATGTCTAAAAATCATATTTCAGTGGGCCCACAATTTTTAACTAACTATTTAACAATTTTAGACATAAAAATAACATTCTCATTAGAAATTCACAGTAAGAAAAGTTGTTTCTGAACATTATAATTTTATTATTTGACTATGGAACATATCATCCTAAGATACTGTTCCACCATTGTTTATGTTTGGTCATGTGACTTATCAGGGATTCCCTTAACTAAATTCCACCCACAATCTGTCAATTATTTGCTTTCTGTTAAACAGTGGCCACATAACTTCATGCTGCAATCTGATTGGCTGATGCTATATTATAGTGGTAGTAAAATTTTACCAGTGGCTTGCCAATGTCAGACCGACACATCCACCGGCCAAAAAGCCAGTGGGCCACTGATGGGCCACTAGTAAACCTTATTGTTGGCTGCCAACAGTGGACCACTGTCTATCAGCTGGTCACGCCACCAGAGAACCACCACTGTTGGCACTCAACAGTGGGCCACTGATGGGCCACCAGTAAACCTTATTGTTGGCTGCCAACAGTGGGCCACTGTCTATCAGCTGGTCACGCCACCAGAGAACCACCATTGATGGCACCCAACAGTGGGCCACTGGTGGACCACCAGTCAACCTTGTCGGCTACTGAAGGTGGGCCACTGGTGGGCCAATAGAAAAGCTTATCATTGGCTGCCAACAGTGGGCCACTGAAGGTCCATCAGAAAACCGTATTGTCGGCTACCAACGGTGGACCACTGCCTATCAGCCAGTCACGCCAACGGCTGGCCACCGCCTGCAGCCAACGTCGGACCAACAGCTATGCCGCCAGTGGGCCAGCGGTGGCCCTACAGAGTCTTGCTATCTGGGATTGTGTATATTAGCCAGATAATGTCTCTTATGTACACCACCGTTGTGTATATTAGCCAGATAATGTCTCTTATGTACACCACCGTTGTGTATATTAGCCAGATAATGTCCCTTATGTACACCACCGCTGTTTATGTAAGCTAGATTGAATATCTTGGGTACATATGCAAGATATTTGGGATATTTTGTGTACCACTAAAATGTAGGTAAGCTAATGTACATGGTCTTCTACACCACCTTATTGTGCATGCTATGTCAGTCCCCCTAGAAATGGGATGATTAGTCTTCCCCACTATTGTACTGAGGAAACTAAATTAAATTTCTTATACACACCTTGTTGTGTACCCAGCCAGGTAAAATTTGTTACATAATTAGCCTTTTGATCCCCACAGGTCGAATAGTTGTGGCTTAACTTGGGTTGGATGACACTTAGATGACAAAGACAGTGAAGATGTGATTTTTTATGGTTTCATTATTTATTCATTATACACATGGAACAAGAATCATACAAGTAACATACATTACAAATGTACCAGGTTCTAATGGCATGAAAGCCTCTACACACGGCCATCTACACACCTTACAAAAAAGTGATATATAGCAAAAATACAAAAAGAAAAACATTCTTTTTAAGATTCTATATTTCTCACTAAATACATATCCATGGAGAGTGAACAGGACAATGTCAACTTGTTTTTGGCCTTTCTGTTTCAACTTTATAAGCATTAATCAAATATATTCTTGTAAAAGAGAGAAATTGCATTTATTTTCAAACTAACACTGATAAAACAGCTTTTGTTTTACTTTATATTATTGTAGTGTATTATTGCATTACTCGACAGCCGTGGTGTACATAAAGAACTGAAATACCCTTATGTACACAGCCGTGGTGTAAATAACAAGGTCGAATAGAAAGAACAAATAACTTTTATTACTACAAGATTTTATTGTCCAATTTTTTAATATTTTCTCTGCTTTTTAAGTATACTTTTGAACGGTGCACTCTAACAATTAAGTGACTTCAAAGAGTGTTTAAATTTTGCAATTAATTGTTAACAATAACCAACAAAAATTTTAAACTTCTCCAGGACAAAATTTGAACAGTTACGTACGCCTATGTTAATAACAATTTTCTTCTAGAAAAGATGTAAAATAATAATTTAACTTAAATTTTACATGGTACGCTAGGTATTATGCTTAAAAAACATTTTTTTTTAAAAAAGCGGCAAATTTACATCCATGCACTGTCATAATAATGGATTTTTTTTGTATGAAATAATAACATCTCCCCGAGTGAATCTGTGTCTAGGTGAGTTTTATTTTTTTCCATTTTAGATAATGCAGGGTTGGACCATAGTTATTGAAACAAAAAAATTGAAAAAAAAATGTGACTATGATGTAGCAGAACTAAAAGTGCCAAAAAAAAAAAACCTGACAAATTTACATCATTTGCTCTAATGGTGGGGACCAAACAGTAAAGTTGTTTTATCCCCCTTTCAACATCAAAGGTCAAATAAAGAATAATTGGCTACTATCTACCTTAATGTATTCATGGTTGCTCCAGTCCCAGCTGGTGTAGTGCCAGATTTTACACCCCACATAAATGTATGGTTGTGTAATATATGGCAAGTTCACTTGCCATATTTTACATCCCTTAGTGGATTTCAATACAGTTGTTGTATATTTATAAAATATATGAAGCTCAACAGCTATAAACATTCACAAATTACGCATTAACATTCTGACACAATAATTATATCCCCAGACGAAAGTCGGGGATATATTGGATTCAGGTCCGTCGCGCCGCCGCCGCCGCCGCCGCCGCCGCCGTAGAAATTTCCTTGTGGACGCGATAACTCAAAAACAAATTAATATTTTTTTTTCAAACTTGGTACACATATTAAGGGTGCCCAAAGGAAGATCCCTATTTTAAGGTGACCTTAAACTCCCAGTAAAAAAGAACTTATGGCCACCTTAAGGTCAGAAATTGGACTTTTGGCCACTTAGAGCCCTGTAGGTCACAAACTATGATGCTCAGCTGGCTGAAATTTTACCTGACAACACATTAATATGTTCTTAGTACATGTGCCGAAAATCTCGACTTTAAGTTGAGGAGAAAATTGTGTTTGAGGCCCATAAATACCCCCACTTGGGGATTTTTTGCTATACTTTTCACATATTTTACCCTATAATTTGGAAGTGGTAATTCTGATGAGTCTCAAACTGCGCTAGGTATAACTTTGATATGTAATCCTTGTCTGTAGAAAATTTTAGGGCTGTAGGTTTACCCAAAGGGGTCGACTTAAGGTCTCAAAAGTGCCCACAGAGACCCAATTTATGCACTTTTTGCCACTTTCAAGCACTGTAGCTTTCAAACTATGTCTCTCATCTAAGGTAAATATCATCTGGGAATATATCTATGTGTTTTCTTATATGTGCCCCAACATTTAGGCCTTTAATAGACAGTTAACCTGTGTATCAGGACCATAAACACCCACCCGAGTGACCCTTATAAGACATTTTTCACATCTTTTTCCCTGTAACTTGGAAATGGTAAGTCTGAGAAGTTTCAAACTGTATTAGATATATATTCTGTGTGTAATCTTAGTATGTAACAGATTTTAAGTCTGAAGCTTTAATTTTGAAGGTCAAATTGAGGTCTCTAAAAGGCTCCCAAAGACCCAATATTTGGACTTTTTGCTACTTTTAAGCCCTGTGACTGTCAAACTATGTGACTGATAGAGCTCAAATCCTATCTGGGAAGATATTAGTATGTTATTTATATATGTGCCAAAAATTAAGGCTTTAAGAAGACATTTAACCTGTGTATGAGGACCATAAATCCCCACCCGAGTGACCATTTTTAGACATTTTTCACATATTTTGCCCTGTAACTTGGAAATGGTAAGTCTAAGAAGTTTCAAACTGTATTAGATGCATATTCTATGTGTAATCTTAGTATGTGACAAATTTTAAGTCTGAGGCTTTAATTTGAAGGCCACATTTAGGTCTCTAGAAGGCCCCATAAAGACCCAGTATTTGGACTTTTTGCCAATTTTAAGGCCTGTGACTGTTAAACTATGTGACTGATAGAGCTGAAATCTCATCTGGGAATACATTATTATGTTCTTTTTACATGTGCCAAAAATCAAGGCTTCAAGTAGACATTTAACCTGTGTATGAGGACCTTAAACACCCACCTGAGTGACCCTTTTAAGACATTTTTCACATATTTTGCTCTGTAACTTGGAAATGGTAAGTCTGAGAAGTTTCAAACTTTATTAGATACATATTCTATGTGTAATCTTAGTATGTAACAAATTTTAAGTCTGAAGCTTTAATTTGAAAGCCACATCGAGATCTCTAAAAGGCCCACAGAGACCCAATATTTGGACTTTTTACCACCTTTAAGCCCTGTGACTATTAACTATGTGATTGATGGAGCTGAAATCCCATCTGGGAATGCATTATTATGTCCTTTTTACATATGCCGAAAATCAAGGTTTTTAGTAGACATTTAACCTGTGTATGAGGGCCATAGACACTCGCCCAAGTGCCTTTTTGGACATTTTTTCCGTATTTTGCCCTGTTATTTGGAAATGCTTAGTGTGACAAGTCTTAAACTGTATTATATATAATTTTTGTTTGTTATGTATGTCCCCCAAAAAGTTTCAGATCTGTTGTTTAATTGCTAAGGTCTCTTTAACAATTGTAAAATGCCCACAGAAACCCAATTTATGGACATTATGCCACTTTAAAGCCCAGTAACTGTCAAACTATGTGGGTTATAGAGCTGAAATCTTTGAATTTTTAAAAGGAAATGCCTGTCTATTTAAATTTTGAATATTAATAATGTTATGGCTATCTTAGTCTTTTAAGAACTTATTTTTGTGTGTTATACCTCTGCTTGCTGAGTTTTTAACTTTTTAAAATGAAACTGGTTAAACATATTCAAGTAGACAAAATGGACACTTTAAGTGAGCTTTAAGTCCCAATATTAATGAAATTATATCCTTATGTAGTAAAACTAGGGGATTTTTAACCCTCAACTAGCCCAGTTTTATTCAACTTGCCTCAGTTAATTTTGACACAGCTCCTACAGTTATGAACTCATTTCAGTTGATAATCACATACTTAAAATTCTCAATTCTTTTTGTATTTGAGTACCCCTTTTATATAGATTGTTTGTTTACCATTTATGCATCCCCCACCCGGATTCCCCCCACCCACCTCTGGGACCTCCAGCTATATTGAGTGACACTAAATAAACAAAGGTATTTAATGATATCAGATGAGAAACAAAGAACTCAATGGGGTTGCAGATCTTGTGTAATAGTGAGAGAGGTGTGGAGAAGGGGAGAGGGGTGGGGGTGGGAGGTGGTGGGCTTCATTACATATAACACAAAGGGGAGTCAGAACTGAGATTGTGTCACATATTTAGGTTGCATATATATGGACCACATACATATATAGGTATAGAGGAAATGAATAACTGAAAACAATTTGCAAATTCTAAAAATAATATAATAAAATAATAATATAAATAATTTTTTTTTAAATAATATTTTATTTGTGAACAAATATAGAAACAGATACGCTTTTGGGATTATGAATTTTAGAATGGACATTGAATCATCAATCATTTAAATACTTTGAAGGAAGATTGAAAAGTATGATGAGTTGAGTTAAAAATAATATTTTATTTGTCAACAAATATAGAAACAGATATGCTCTTTTGGGATTATTATTTTAGAATGGACATTCAATCATCAATCATTTAAATACTTTGAAAATAGGTTTAGAGTTATCATTGCAGGAAGATTGAAAATATAATTTGAGTTATGTATTCGGCGTCTGGGGATACACCATCTTCCTTGGAAGATATAAACAGAGTAGATTGATGTGCTGAAGTTCATATAATAATGGGTAATTATGTTTTAAAAAATTCCCGATCAAAACCTGTGGCGTGAGTGATGACCTGTCTGGGGATATGTTGGCGCCGAGTTGGCCCAATCTAGTTCTAATGTAAGCTCCTTTGCTTACAAATTTTTAAATATTTTTAAAAATTATTATGATGGCCCATCCAAAAAGTAATTGTTAATTCTTTTTTAGAGTGACTCTTCAGTTAGTTCTCAAATAAATGGTTAAGTATAATCAACTAAATGAAATAAAAAAAAAAAAAATTTGCTGTTAATGTTGGAGCCCAACTTAGGAGTCAGCCCATCTTAAGATGGGCCATAGCCCGACTAAGGATCCTAAGTTGAGTAGCCTATCTTAAGATGGGCTAGCCTATCTCAAGATGGGCTAGAATATATCAGCCCAACTTAAGATAATAAAATTTAAGAATGATTTTTACTCTGAATATAATAAGATAATAATAGATATTTACAATCATGTGCAAATGAAAGGAAGTTATATAACATTGTCATGAATAAGATGACAAGATTATTTTTTTTATTTGGAAAGAAAAAGTATGCAGAATTTTATCAAACCTCAACAAACTATTTAAATTGCAGAAACTAAAATGAATTGTGTTTTTTGAGCCATGAGAAGCATTTCAATATTCCTTTGATGTTGATTTATTTGTATATATTGGAATAATTTCTCAATTCGATTTGTGTCCATTGTTTCAACATTTTATTGATGTTGATTTGTTTCACTTGGGGCGGGTGAAGTGCATAATGGCAAAACCCCAGGTCATAAAGTGAAACAAATCATCAAATTAATATCAAAATACAATGAGGCTTAATCCTATCACATCTTTAAGGGGGGATAAAACCACATCTAATAGGTGATTTTATGGGTGATTAATATTATAAAATTTAACAAAGTTTTATAAAAAGCAGTTAAACAACAACAGCAATTATTTATTTAAGTAGCTAGCTTTTAAAAATATGATTGTGTTAATTGTTTTGCTTTAAACATGTTGAAACAGCCTAAAAGAATCTTACAATACCTATTTAATCCTGTTCACTAGTCACTCAATCACAAGTGAAACAATTCAACTTCAAAAGTGATGCCAGAACAAAAGGTAAATCTTAAGACTAATCCAGTTACCAAGTTGTGTGCACACACACAGTCAAACAAATCAAGGTCAAAAGAGTCTTGATACAATAGACAAGTCAGTCTAATACAGTTGCCTAGTCACTCCCCAGAAGTAAAACAAATCAAGTTCTAAGGAGTGGTTGAAAAGTAGACACCTTGTCAGCTTATGACCTTCCCATTATCAAACAAATTTGCGGAAACAGAGTCTTGGAACAATCAATGAATTCAGACTAATGCTGTCAATACATAGTGAAATAAATAAAAATATATTTAAAACAGTAAGTAAATAATATTATTTCAATTTGACAATAAAAACTACCTGTGCAAATTATAAGTTGGTTTTATGTAAGCAGATATTTAGAAAGGGGCAAAAAAACTTACATAACAATCACAATTCACAATCTTAGGCTGTTTAATCAAAATTTTTTCTACTTAAAAAAACTGGCTGATTAAATCATCCTAAAATAAGCTATGCACATTCTGCCTAACAGGTTGATATTAAATTTTAGCTTTAAAGACATTCTTGATTTAATTATCCTGAGTTGGGCTAATATGTTTTAGCCCATCCTAAGTTGGACTATAGCCCATCTTAAGATATGGGCTGACTCTTAAGTTAGGCTCCAACATTGATACATTGTAACAAAATCGCTTCTGTATATTTTCCATTGAAGTGCTAGAAAAACCTATTGTTGTTGATTTGTATTCACTTGGCTAGTGTCTAATTGGAATTATGTCTATTGTAGTCACCACAGCCCTTAGATTGGAATCTTGCCAGTACCCCTAAAACTGTGTACAAAAGGTTTAAGCTAACTGTGGCTTCTCACCTTGGGTTCTTTTTATGTCAGCTGACTGACAAGTCAGCTGACATTATGGCATCACTCTGCGGCGTCTGTGTACGCATCCACGTACACATCCACGTGGCTGAAAAACTTCTCCTCCAAAACTACAAGGCCCAGAGACATGCTGTATTTTTAAAAAGATAGCTTATCTATCTAGGATGAAAAATTGTTCAAGGCATGCAGATCTGTTTGTTTGCTAGAGCTATTATAAGTGAGGTACCCCCACCCTAAGTGAAAATTTAAACACTTTATCACAATTTTCTCATTGACTATTGCAGGGATTTCTCTCATATTTTGCACATATGTACTAGGCCACAAGTAGATTCCTTTGTGTGAGTATCAGATTTGGATCTTTCTTCATTATTCTTTCAATGAATTTTTAAATAATTTTTAATGCATTAAAATTTATGAAATCATGCACTGAATCACTTATAACTTGAAAAGTATTGCATTTAGAGCATTTTGTTAAAATATGTTATTCAGCTACTTTTTCCATATCTACAACATTGTGAGTAACTTGGGTGTCTATCTCAATAGCGAAGTGAGTAATAGCTACTTTTTGACTTTTCAGTAACTTCCGAGTAAATGAGTAAAATGAGTAATGAGTAAAATGACTTGTAGCATGAAAACTATTGCATTTAGAGAATTTCATATAAATATGTTATTCAGCTACTTTTGGGTCAGCTATAACATAGTGAAATTTCAGACCTGTAGCTCATTGCATAGCTGAGTAATAGCTACTTTAATGTTATCCCTGTTGAGTAAATCAGTTATAATACTTGAAAACTATTATGTTTAGAATATGTTCTTTAAATATGTTATTCACTTACTTTTGGGTCAGCTACAGCATAGAAAAATGCTTATTTCATATCTGAGCAATTTGAAAAATTTTGTTGACCATAGCTATATGTTGGTGCCATCCAACTCACTGGCCAACATTGCAAAACCTTTTAAGCTACCTTAAGATGCCAGTGAGTGACTGTGAACTAGCATGTCCCCCTAGTGGTCATATGACCACGCCAGTAAACAATCTTCATTATCTTTGTTGACCATCCTAGAGTGTGGATGTATATTATTTTATTTCGGATTTTTATTAAGTTTTGGAGTTGTTACTCCACTGCCCTTAAGGGCTGTCAGGGTATTCTTTTCACCCATGGTGTGCGGATGGGCTGGTGGGCGGCAGGAAAAAGTTTGTCCGGGCTGTATCTCAGAAACCGTAAGGTATAACAAGTTGACACTTGGTAGGGACATTGGTTAGGGGGTGTAGGTGGCAACGTCATGGTATGACCTTGATTTGACCCTTGACCTTGCCGTAGTGACCTTGATCTCTAAAATCTTGTCCGGGCTATATCTCGGAAACCGTAAGGTGTAGGAAGTTGATACTTGGTAGGAACATTGCTTAAGGGGTGCAGGTGTGCAACGTCATGGTGTGACCTTGATTTGACCTTTGACCTTGGTGTAGTGACCTTGACCAATAAAATCTTGTCCAGGCTATATCTTGGAAACTGTAAGGTGTAGGAAGTTGATACTTGATAGGGACATTGGTTAGGGGGTGTAGGTGTGCAACGTCATGGTTTGACCTTGATTTGACCTTTGACCTTGCCGTAGTGACCTTGACCGATAAAATCTTGTCCGGGGTATATTTCGGAAACTGTAAGTTGTAGGAAGTTGACAATGAGTAGGGACATTGGCTAGGGTGTGTAGATCTAAAACATCATGGTGTGACCTTGATTTGACCTTTGACCTTGCCGTAGTGACCTTGACCTATAAAATCTTGTCTGGGCTATATTTTGGAAACCATAATATGTAGGAAGTTGATATTTTTGGCAGGGACATTGGTCAAGGGTTATATGTGTGCAACGTCATGGTGTGACCTGGATTTGACCTTTGATCTTTCATATCTGATGCTATTTTATGTCTCTAAGAGGATATCTGATACTATTTATCTCTCTTATATCTCTCATGTCTTTTTACTTGAATCTTGGTTGTTATACCTTTGGGTGTATTTTGATGTAGATTAAGCACTGTTAAAATCATATTAGAAGTCATTAACTGTTTTACTTTTGCAACTTCCCATTGTAACAGATGGTATTGCATCAGGTGAGCCACAGGTTTTGCCCCAATTCCACATAAAAGCATGTATTGCTACATCTTTATGTATGGGTAATATTCAAAACATCCCAACCATAATTCGACCATACAAATGAAAATCAAACTGGGAGAAGTCTTAAAGCTTCATAATTTTTAGTTTACTGAATTGTCTTGTTTTAATACTTAATCTTTACATTCAAGTTCTTCCTCTTAGATGGTATTTTGTCTACTTAAACATTATTTGGACACTGCTCTGAAAGTATCCCAATCTGTGTACTGTTTCACTACTTCTATATCTCATGGTGTTGAAAACTATTTTCCCAGGCTGTGGGGTATGGGCATCTCTGATGCTATTTTTGTACCTTATTGAGTTCTGTGGTGAGGCATATGTTTGGACAGTGTCTTCTCAAGACAAAATTAGGTAACAACAGAGGAAGAATTATTATTTTATGATCTTCAGTATTTTTGTTGCAGAAAATACTCCCCTAGTACTAAATCTGCGGGGAGGAAGGGGGGGACTCTCCTGGTCAGGAAATGGTAAGTATTTATCTAATAAATCTTAAAATTACAACAAAATTTTTCAATTTTATTGCGGAAAATACACATACCATTTCCTGGCCATAGCTGAATGCAGCCTTCATGGAAGGAGGGCAGTACTAGAATTTAAAGACCCAGTACCATTGTTGCTTCTAGGATGCGTTTTCCGCGGGATCGCGCATTAATTCGCCTACAAACGCGGATTTTCATGGAGTCTGCGGTGACCAAATTGTATGAGAACGCGTAGTACACAAGGTGATGCGGGAAATATATGAAGCGAAAAGACGAGAAATCTAGAAAATCGAAACACTGCACGGATCGAGAGTTTGTCGAGGTTTTGATTTTTCCGTCGAAACGTTCTTCCAATAATGCCTGTTGACGATTGTGGTTTCGAGATCGTTTACAAACTCAAATATATTATGAGGTACAGACAGTATTTGGACATATTATTCCCCAAAACATAAACAATTAAGCTGAAAGTGGATGATTATAAAAAAAATGGCTGCAAGAAAACCAAAAGTTACAGTAGACTGGATTGTTAGTACCACAACAGACCTTGGCAGTGAAGCCGGTGCTGACCCTATGGGTGTACATATCTGTCGGATTTCCCAACAATGTATGTGTAGAAAATATTTTACTTGGTCAAAATTCACGGACATCTCATTAATATTAATGAGGTCACAGATTTTCATGGTGGTTTCTTAGTTTTTTCTGCTTTAAGATCAAATACTAGATGGACTACTGTACAGAGCTCATGAATATTTATATATGCGTAAAAAATATTTGACGATTCCATTGGATTTTTTAAAAAATATTTTACTTGAAGAATTTGTGGACCACTCATTAATATTCATGACGTCATGGTATTCTGTGGGGTTTTCCAACATATTTGTGCGAATTGATGGTGTAATGACTGAATTTGTGATGCCGTGACTTTAGATGAAAACTTAAAACCACGATACCGCGACAGGCAAGGAGCTACTTTGATGTAAATAACCATTTTTAGTATTTTTTTTAAAATTCTATCAGTAGCCTTGAAGTTTATTTTTATTGGGCAAGACAATAAAAATTGACCATTAATTAATAACAGTCCACTGTTAAAAATGTCTAAATAAACTGAAAAAGTATTTTTTATTAGTTTAAACTTTATCATAAAGTCGTCCCCCAGAATTTTTAGCCCCTCCCCCACATTTTGTGTAGTGGTGGGGGATCGCCCCCACTTTTTGAAATTCCTAGAATCAACACTGAGTACACAGCCCTGCACAGTTACCATGCACAAAACAATCATACAGGCATCAAACCCAAAACTCACCTCCCCATGAGGCGGTGGGACTGAGGAGCACTGTAAAACAACACAGCCTTGTAGGAAAGACGAAATTATTTAGAAACCAACCTAACCTACAGCTAAATATCATGAGAACTTTACATTGAGATTTACATGCCTTCAAAACATATAAACTTCCAACAATCACACATACCATCCAAAAACACCACTAAATAGTAGTATGTAATTGTAGTTTTCATAATGCGGAACACTGTTTGTACAGCCGTTGAATGTTGTAAATAGACAAACTAACAACACCCACACCAGATCAAACCCCAAACTTGAAAGTGTCATCAACATAATGCATAATACTTGTCAAGTCAGGATAAAGTAAAACATTGTGTAATACAAAACATACAGTATGGCCCATACATGGAAATGCATACAAAAGTACAAATATAAGTATGAACCTATACTTATAAAGTAACAAAGTGTAGGAACCAATTCAAAAACTGACCCCTAGCCAACAGAGGACGTGAGTCAGAAATTGCTAAAAATATTATGGTTTCTAGTAACATGCATTCAAAATCATGTACAGAAACACCACCTTTATAAGCAAAAGATGCAGTCATAAGACGTACATCATGAGCTTTGATCTGACATAATTGCTGAGACTCAGAACCTGACTCCTCCCAAGCCAAAAAGATAGTCTGCTTCAACCAGGATGAGATAGTTGCCCTGGAGATATCTCCTGTAAAGCCCTCCTTAAGAACTACTAACAAAAAATTCTTGTGCCTCCTTAAATCCTTTGTCTTACCTAAGTAGTATTAGAAAGCCCTTATGGGACAAAGAGATCAATCTTGAGTGAAGCTGCTGTCCAAATGAGGATTGAGAGCTGGAATGACCACAGGCTTAATTGCAGTAGGCCTATCTGAAGCCAACTGGTTCCTGGCTAAAATGGCAGTTGATGACCAGAGCCACCAGTGACCAATTCTCCTTACAACTAAGAGAAGAATATGTCCAAGCATGAATTTAACTTCCTCTTTTGCCTAATGCCAAAGGCAAAAGAAAGACTATCTTGAAAGGTAATAACTTCAAAGAAGCCTTCCCCAAAGGCGCAAAAGGTTGTTTCATGAGTCCATACAAGACCAGTGACAAATGCCAAGGAAGGATAAACCTATTGGCTACTGGTTTGTCTCTATAAAAACTTGCCAATAATCTATTCAGCTGAGTCAACAGATTCACCCACAAGGGAAGCCTTACTGGCAGCTTTGTGCACAAATCCACCAAACCTAGACATCTAGCCACCCTGATGCAATCATGATAATTGTGCACCTGTAGGTGGTCATCTTCCGAATCACCTGAAGAATCAGGGTCACTGGACCAAGCACAAAGCCGTCCAGACCCCCCAAGAGATGTTCAATGTATCTGTTCCTGCAAGCCTGACAGTCTAGTACAGAAGATACATACATTGGAATTAAGGTTGTGATTCAACTTTAATGGAAAGAAATCCATCAATAGTTGATGCCATCAGACTTGATTGAACACCTGACTGAATGGATGATTCAAAACTCATTCAATTGAAACGCCCCGTCTTTCCCGGATATGGAATGTGCTAGAACACTTACATTCCCTGGGATGTGTTTTAGCTGAATCTGAACCCAAGCCTGAAAGTCTAGGACAGATACATTAGAAGCTTGTGATTCAACTTTGTAGCACACAAACCCATCATTGGTTGATCTGATCAATGACAGATTTAATTTAACATCTGATTGAACAGATGATTCAAAACTCATTCAAACTGAATCACCATGTCTTCCTGCCATGGAATCTGGCAGAACACTTAAGATACCCTGGGATGTGTTTTGACCGAAGCTGAATCCTCCTGGCATTTATCCAAGCCTTGATTGCACACATTCCCTGAGAGGGGGTGCCTCCCTGCTTGTTCAGATAGGCCACCACTGATGAACTGTCTGTGAAAATCAACAGATATTGATTCAGAAGCTGACTTCCAAATGATTCTAAAGCTAGTATCCATGTCAATGTGGAGCCTTGACTCCTCATGATACCACAGACCACTGGCTGTTCGATGCCTCAATTGAGCATTCCAACCCTTAAGGAAAGCATCTGTGAACAGAAGGAGATGAAAAGGTGAGCCCTCCTTCAAACTTGAAAAGCTGGTCCACCACTGACGATGATCCCTGAGAACCTGAGACACTGAAAACTGGGATATCAAAAGACTGAGAATATCTCTGGTGCATTTGCAGGTAGCCTTGTGGTGACCTGATAAACAAATGACCCAATTGCATTGTCCTTCTCCAATGAAGCCATGCAGGAAACCAGAGACATGGCTTCCTTGGAAACCATTTACTCGTGAATGCATCTTGTTTTGAGTAAAAAGACCTACCCTGAGATCGAATTTGCAACCCAAAATTTAACTCTGGAGCTGGAACTAAATCTGATTTCCCAATAATTCATGATCCAATCCTGGCCTTAGACAAGATGAACCAATCCTTGGTATTCTCTTGGTATTGATGTTTTGACCTTGCTCTCATGTACCAAGCGTATATAAACTGGTGACTCCCAATGCTTTCTACTGCAGCCATCAGTTTCACCTCTTTTGTTATCATAGTAAAGTGGCATTCCAAAGGGCAAGGCAGTGAACTGGTCAATATTGGTGGATCATGATGTGTTCTTTTAGATCCACCAGTCTCACTGTCTACAAACATAGTAAACAGGAAGGGAAAGACAGTGAACTGCTATAATCTGTCATCAACACTGAAGCGGAAATAACAAGAGGGTCAAAGATGCCCCAAAAGGCGGGTTGCGCAGGCAGCAATAAGGTTAGCGACTGCTGTAATTAAATTTAAAAACAAGGAAAGAAATGTTAGATCACCCAGTTAAGGTGAATGTGTTAGGCTTGCTAAGAAATGTAGAACTTGTAATCTAGGTTACATAATTGTATCTATGCTATAAACAGACAAACAAAAGGACAAAATTACACCAATTTCAAAAGCAACTTAGCTATGATGGTGATCTATGTCCCTGTCAAGTTAGAATTCCATTGGACAAACCGTTTTCGAGGTAGAGTGCGGAAACGTTGACGGACAGACAGACAAAAAACGGAATATTTAGTTGTATTTTTTTTAATAATACCAAAACCTAAAAGTTTGTTAATAAATAAAGTGTATCAGCAAAATCACAGAAAATGCTCTATGGCTACTTTATAGAAGGCAATATTTGATAATTTGAATAGTTAACTGTATTAATTCAAGTTTTAATCTAGTTGTTTTATCATAATGGAATTTTTATTATCTTTGGCATTTTAAACAATGAATGCAATTAATTCAGGTTTCAATCTAGTTGTTTTAACATCTTGGAATTGCCATAATATTTTTGTCATCTGAAACAATGAAGGTAACTGTACATAACAATGTGCTTTGTTATAACATATATACCTTACAATGAAAATATCTAATAAGCTTTACTACTTGAAAATGTTACAAGTGTCTTAAGATACATGTAATCATCATGTTCCCATTGATAGTAGCTAAACTTTTTCTAACTTAGGTTGATAAAAAAATTCTTTATAAAGTTATTATTTTGAAATAGTAAATTGACATTACTTTATACTAGTCTTTTGTAGCTAAGGATGGATTAATAGTTTCTTTCAAAAAAGGGATTACATATTGGAATTCCTATAATATTTTTTGTCATCTTAAACAATGATGGTAACTGTACATATCAATGTGCTTTGTTATCTCCCGCCGGGCTTTAGCCCAGGAGGGAGATTATGAAATGATGTCTGTGTGTGTGTGCGTGCTTGAGTGCGTGCGTGCGTGTGTGCGTTAGTTAGTCAGGCAGATTTCTCCAAAACTGCTACAGCTACAGATTTTTTGTAAATTAATTGTCCCAATGAATTTTCATGCCCTTGAAAATTTTTTTGGTTTTATTGACTTAGGCCTAAAGATAAGTGAGTAATAGCAATCTTAGCTACTTTGACTAAAGGGCTCATAACTCAAAAACTATTGCAGTAACAAGTTTTTCTTCAAATATGTTGTTCAGCTACTTTGTCCTTAGCTATAAGATGGTACATAGTTTGGGGTCCCATTGCATGCCATAAGTGAGTAATAGCTATTTTCTCATTTGTAGCTAAATAACAGAAGAAGTAAATGTGAAATATCTTCAAAAGTATTGAAGTTAGGGAAATCTTTTCAAATATGTTCTCCATCTTCTTTTTGGTAAGCTGTCACATAGTAAAGTTTCAGACCTGTTGCACCTTGGATAGCTGAGTAATAGCTACTTTGAAATTCTGACTGGTGAGTAAAGCGATTGTAACTCCAAAACTATTGCAGTTAGAGTATTTTCCTAAAATATGTTGTTCAGCTACTTTGTCCTTAGCTATAAGATGGTACATAGTTTGGGGTTCTATTGCATGCCATAAGTGAGTAATAGCTATTTTCTCATTTGTAGCTAAATAACAGAAGAACTAAATGTCAAATATCTTCAAAAGTATTAAAGTTAGGGAAATCTTTTCAAATATGTTGTCCATCTACTTTTTGGTAAGCTATGACATACTAAAGTTTCAGACCTGTTGCACCTTGGATAGCTGAGTAATAGCTACTTTGAAATTCTGACTGTTGAGTAAAGCTATTGTAACTAAAAAAGTATTGCAGTTAGAGTGTTTTCCTAAAATATGTTGTTCAGCTACTTTGTTCTTAGCTATAAGATGGTACATAGTTTGGGGTTCTATTGCTTGCCATAAGTGAGTAATAGCTATTTCCTCATTTGTAGCTAAATAACAGAAGAAGTAAGTGTCAAATATCTTCAAAAGTATTAAAGTTAGGGAAATCTTTTCAAATATGTTGTCCATCTACTTTTTGGTAAGCTGTCACATAGTAAAGTTTCAGACCTGTTGCACCTTGGATAGCTGAGTAATAGCTACTTTGAAATTCTGACTGTTGAGTAAAGCGATTGTAACTCCAAAACTATTGCAGTTAGAGTATTTTCCTAAAATATGTTGTTCAGCTATTTTGTCCTTAGCTATAAGATGGTACATAGTTTGGGGTTCTATTGCATGCCATAAGTGAGTAATAGCTATTTTCTCATTTGTAGCTAAATAACAGAAGAACTAAATGTCAAATATCTTCAAAAGTATTAAAGTTAGGGAAATCTTTTCAAATATGTTGTCCATCTACTTTTTGGTAAGCTATGACATACTAAAGTTTCAGACCTGTTGCACCTTGGATAGCTGAGTAATAGCTACTTTGAAATTCCGACTGTTGAGTAAAGCTATTGTAACTAAAAAAGTATTGCAGTTAGAGTGTTTTCCTAAAATATGTTGTTCAGCTACTTTGTTCTTAGCTATAAGATGGTACATAGTTTGGGGTTCTATTGCTTGCCATAAGTGAGTAATAGCTATTTCCTCATTTGTAGCTAAATAACAGAAGAAGTAAATGTCAAATATCTTCAAAAGTATTAAAGTTAGGGAAATCTTTTCAAATATGTTGTCCATCTACTTTTTGGTAAGCTATAACATAGTAAAGTTTCAGACCTGTTGCACCATGGATAGCTGAGTTATAGCTACTTTGAAATTCTGACTGTTGAGTAAAGCGATTGTAACTCCAAAACTATTGCAGTTAGAGTATTTTCCTAAAATATGTTGTTCAGCTACTTTGTCCTTAGCTATAAGATGGTACATAGTTTGGGGTTCTATTGCATGCCATAAGTGAGTAATAGCTATTTTGTTATTTGTAGCAAAATCATGACATAAGTAGATGTCAAATATCTTCAAAAGTATTAAAGTTAGGGAATTCATTTCAAATATGTTATCCATCTACTTTTTCATAAGCTATCACATAGTAAAGTTTCGGATCTGTTGCACATTGGATAGCTGAGTAATAGCTACTTTGAAATTCTACAGTTGAGTAAATCCATTGTAACTCTAAAACTATTGCAGTTACAATATTTTCGTAAAATATGTTGTTCACCTACTTTGTCCTTAGCTATAAGCTGGCATGTAGTTTGGGGTTCTATTGCATGCCATAAGTGAGTAATAGCTATTTTCTTATTAGTAGCAAAATAATGACATAAGTAAATGTCAAATATCTTCAGAAGTATTAAAGTTACGGAATCTTTTCAAATATGTCATTCATCTACTTTTTTGTAAGCTATCACATAGTAAAGTTTCAGACCTGTTGCACATTGCATAGCTAAGTAATAGCTACTTTGAAATTGTGACTGTTGAGTAAATCCATTGTAACTCTGAAGCTATTGCAGTTACAGCCTTTTCTTCAAATATGTTGTTCAGCTACTTTGTCCTTAGCTATAAGCTGGCATGTAGTTTGAGGTTCTATTGCATGCCATAAGTGAGTAATAGCTTTTTATGTCAGCTGACTTGTCAGTCAGCTGGCATTATGTCGTCACTCTGCGGCGTGGGCGTACGCGTACGCGTCCGCGTGAACAACTTCTCCTCCAAAACTACAAGGCCTAGAGACGTGCTGTTTTTTTTAAAAGATACCTTATCTATCGAGGATGAAAATTTGTTCAAGGCATGCAAATCTGTCTGTTCGTCTGTTTGCTAGAGACATTACAAGGGGGGTACCCCCACCAAAAGTGTGAAAATTTCAACTTTTTATCACAATTTTCTCAGTGACTATTGCAGGGATTTCTCTCATATCTTGCATATATGTACTAGGCCAGAGGTAGATTCTCTTGTGTGAGTATGAGACCTGGATCTCTCTTACTTTTTTTTTAATAAATTTTTTTAATAATTTTTAATGCATTAACATTCATGAAATCATGCACAAAATCATTTATAACTTGAAAACTGTTGCATCTAGAGCATTTTGTTAAAATATGTTATTCAGCTACTTTTTTCATAGCTACAATATGGTGAGTAAGTTGGGTGTCTGTCTCAATAGCTAAGTGAGTAATAGCTACTTTTGGGCTTTTCAGTAACTTCCATCATGAGTAGAATCACTTGTAACTTAAAAACTATTGCATTTAGAGAATTTCGTATAAATATGTTATTCAGCTACTTTTGGGTCAGCTATAACATAGTAAAATTTTAGACCTGTAGCTCATGGCATAGCTGAGTAATAGCTGCTTTTAGGTTATCACTGTTGAGTAAATTGCTTATAACTTCAAAACTATTGCATTTAGAGAATTTTGTATAAATATGTTATTCAGCTACTTTTGGGTCTGCTATAACATAGTAAAATTTCAGACCTGTAGCTCATGGCATAGCTGAGTAATAGCTACTTTTAGGTTATCACTGTTGAGTAAATCGCTTATAACTTGGAAACTATTGCATTTAGAGTATTTTGTTTCAATATGTTATTCACCTATTTTAGGATCAGCTATAACATAGTGAAGTTTCAGATCTGTGGCTCATTGCATAGCTGAGTAATAGCTACTTTGAAGTTCTCACTATTGAGTAAATCAGTTGTAATTGGAAAACTATTGCATTTAGAGAATTTCGTATAAATATGTTATTCAGCTACTTTTGGGTCAGCTATAACATAGTAAAATTTCAGACCTGTAGCTCATGGCATAGCTGAGTAATAGCTACTTTTAGGTCATCACTATTGAGTAAATCAGTTGTAACTTGAAAACTATTGCATTTACAGTATTTTGCTTAAATATGTTGTTCACCTACTTTTGGGTCAGCTATAACATAGTAAAATTTCAGACCTGTAGCTCATGGCATAGCTGAGTAATAGCTACTTTTAGGTCATCACTATTGAGTAAATCAGTTGTAACTTGAAAACTATTGCATTTACAGTATTTTGCTTTAATATGTTGTTCACCTACTTTTGGGTCAGCTATAACATAGTGAAATTTCAGACCTGTAGCTCATTGCATAGCTGAGTAATAACTACTTTGAGGTTCTCACTATTGAGTAAATCAGTTGTAATTGGAAAATTATTGCATTTAGAGAATTTAGTATAAATATGTTATTCAGCTACTTTTGGGTCAACTATAACATAGTAAAATTTCAGACCTGTAGCTCATGGCATAGCTGAGTAATAGCTACTTTTAGGTCATCATTATTGAGTAAATCAGTTGTAACTTGAAAACTATTGCATTTACAGTATTTTGCTTAAATATGTTGTTCACCTACTTTTGGGTCAGCTATAACATAGTAAAATTTCAGACCTGTAGCTCATGGCATAGCTGAGTAATAGCTACTTTTAGGTCATCACTATTGAGTAAATCAGTTGTAACTTGAAAACTATTGCATTTACAGTATTTTGCTTAAATATGTTGTTCACCTACTTTTGGGTCAGCTATAACATAGTAAAATTTCAGACGTGTAGCTCATGGCATAGCTGAGTAATAGCTACTTTTAGGTTATCACTGTTGAGTAAATCAGTTGTAGTTGGAAAACTATTGCATTTAGAGAATTTAGTATAAATATGTTATTCAGCTACTTTTGGGTCAACTATAACATAGTAAAATTTCAGACCTGTAGCTCATGGCATAGCTGAGTAATAGCTACTTTTAGATCATCACTATTGAGTAAATCAGTTGTAACTTGAAAACTATTGCATTTACAGTATTTTGCTTAAATATGTTGTTCACCTACTTTTGGGTCAGCTATAACATAGTAAAATTTCAGACCTGTAGCTCATGGCATAGCTGAGTAATAGCTACTTTTAGGTCATCACTATTGAGTAAATCAGTTGTAACTTGAAAACTATTGCATTTACAGTATTTTGCTTAAATATGTTGTTCACCTACTTTTGGGTCAGCTATAACATAGTGAAATTTCAGACCTGTAGCTCATGGCATAGCTGAGTAATAGCTACTTTTAGGTCATCACTATTGAGTAAATCAGTTGTAACTTGAAAACTATTGTATTTACAGTATTTTGCTTAAATATGTTGTTCACCTACTTTTGGGTCAGCTATAACATAGTAAAATTTCAGACGTGTAGCTCATGGCATAGCTGAGTAATAGCTACTTTTAGGTTATCACTGTTGAGTAAATCGCTTATAACTTGGAAATTATTGCATTTAGAGTATTTTGTTTCAATATGTTATTCACCTATTTTGGGGTCAGCTATAACATAGTGAAGTTCCAGACCCGTGACTCATTGCATAGCTGAGTAATAGCTACTTTTAGGTTATCACTGTTGAGTAAATCGCTTATAACTTGGAAACTATTGCATTTAGAGTATTTTGTTTCAATATGTTATTCACCTATTTTGGGATCAGCTATAACATAGTGAAGTTTCAGATCTGTGGCTCCTTGCATAGCTGAGTAATAGCTACTTTGAAGTTCTCACTATTGAGTAAATCAGTTGTAATTGGAAAACTATTGCATTTAGAGAATTTCGTATAAATATGTTATTCAGCTACTTTTGGGTCAGCTATAACATAGTGAAATTACAGACCTGTAGCTCATGGCATAGCTGAGTAATAGCTACTTTTAGGCATCACTATTGAGTAAATCAGTTGTAACTTGAAAACTATTGCATTTACAGTATTTTGCTTAAATATGTTGTTCACCTACTTTTGGGTCAGCTATAACATAGTAAAATTTCAGACCTGTAGCTCATGGCATAGCTGAGTAATAGCTACTTTTAGGTCATCACTATTGAGTAAATCAGTTGTAACTTGAAAACTATTGCATTTACAGTATTTTGCTTTAATATGTTGTTCACCTACTTTTGGGTCAGCTATAACATAGTGAAATTTCAGACCTGTAGCTCATTGCATAGCTGAGTAATAACTACTTTGAGGTTCTCACTATTGAGTAAATCAGTTGTAATTGGAAAACTATTGCATTTAGAGAATTTAGTATAAATATGTTATTCAGCTACTTTTGGGTCAACTATAACATAGTAAAATTTCAGACCTGTAGCTCATGGCATAGCTGAGTAATAGCTACTTTTAGGTCATCACTATTGAGTAAATCAGTTGTAACTTGAAAACTATTGCATTTACAGTATTTTGCTTAAATATGTTGTTCACCTACTTTTGGGTCAGCTATAACATAGTAAAATTTCAGACCTGTAGCTCATGGCATAGCTGAGTAATAGCTACTTTTAGGTTATCACTGTTGAGTAAATCGCTTATAACTTGGAAATTATTGCATTTAGAGTATTTTGTTTCAATATGTTATTCACCTATTTTGGGGTCAGCTATAACATAGTGAAGTTCCAGACCCGTGACTCATTGCATAGCTGAGTAATAGCTACTTTGAAGTTCTCAATGTTGAGTAAATCACTTGTAATTTGAAAACTATTGCATTTAGAGAATTTAGTATAAATATGTTATTCAGCTACTTTTGGGTCAGCTATAACATAGTAAAATTTCAGACCTGTAGCTCATGGCATAGCTGAGTAATAGCTACTTTTAGGCTATCACTGTTGAGTAAATCACTTATAACTTGAAAACTATTGCATTCAGAGTATTTTGTTTCAATATGTTATTCACCTATTTTGGGGTCAGCTATAACATAGTGAAGTTCCAGACCTGTGGCTCATTGCATAGCTGAGTAATAGCTACTTTAAAGTTCTCACTGTTGAGTAAATCAGTTGTAATTGGAAAACTATTGCCTTTACAGAAATTTGTGCAAATATGTTATTCAGCTACTTTTGGGTCAGCTATAACATAGTGAAATTACAGACCTGTAGCTCATGGCACAACTGAGCAATAGCTGTTCTCGGGCACTGACTGTTGAGTAAATCAGCTATAACTTGAAAAATATTGCATTTGGAGTATTTTGTTAAAATATATTGTTCACCTACTTTTGGGTTAGCTATAACATAGTGAAATTACAGACCTATAGCTCATGGCATAGTGGAGCAATAGCTATTTTCTGGTTCTCACTATTGAGTAAATCAGTTGTAACTTGAAAACTATTGCATTTACAGTATTTTGCTTAAATATGTTGTTCAGCTACTTTTAGGTCAGCTATAACAGAGCAAAAATTCAGACATGTAGCTCATTGCATAGCTGAGTAATAGTTACTTTGAGGTTCTCACTCTTGAGTAAATCAGTTGTAACTTGAAAATTATTACATTTAGAGTATTTTGTTAAATATGTTATTCACAGACGTTTTGGTCAGCTATAACATAGTGAAATTGCAGACCTCTATGTCATGGGATAGCTGAGCAATAGCTTCTTTCAGGTTCTCACTGTTGAGTAAATCATTGTATCCAACCTGTAGGAAATCATGGGCTGGGAATCTGTTAATATGGTCCGATTTGACCTTGGAACCCTCCTTCAAGGTCAAATGAGGATAGCCAAACATAAAAGTGCTTATAACTCGCTTATTATTGGTCCCAGAGGTTGGAATGAAAACCAACCTATAGAAAATCATGAGCTGGGAATTTTTTGGTGTGGTCGGATTTCACCTTGGACCCCTCCTTCAAGGTCAAATGAGGATAGCCAAACTTAAAAGTGCTTATAACTCACTTATTATTGGTCCTAGAGGTTTCGAATGGAAAACCAACCTATAGAAAATCATGGGCTGGGAATCTTTTGGTGTGGTCGGATTTGACCTGGGACCCCTCCTTCAAGGGCAGTTGAGGATAGCCAAACTTACAATTGCTTAGAACTCGCTTATTATTGGTCCTACAAGTTTGGGATGATAAACAAGCTACAGGAAATCATGGGCTGGGAATTTTTTTGTGTGGTCGGATTTGACCTTGGACCCCCTCCTTCCAGGTCAAACGAAGATAGCCAAACTTAAAGTGCTTATAACTCGCGTATTATTGGTCTTGGAGGTTTGGGATGGTAAACCAACATATAGGAAATCATGGGCTGGGATTCTTTTGGTGTGGTCAGATTTGACCTGGGACCCCTCCTTCAAGGGCAGTTGAGGATAGCCAAACTTACAATTGCTTAGAACTCGCTTATTATTGGTCCTACAAGTTTGGGATGGTAAACAAGCTACAGGAAATCATGGGCTGGGAATTTTTTTGTGTGGTCGGATTTGACCTTGGACCCCCTCCTTCAAGGTCAAACAAGGAGAGCCAAACTTAAAAAGTGCCTATAACTCACTTATTATTGGTCCGAGAGGTTTGGGATGGTAAACCATCCTAAATTCTTTGGCTGGGAATCTTTTGGTATGGTCAGATTTGACCTTTGGACCCCTTCTTCATGGTGGAACGAGGATATTGCATTTATAGTATTTCTTTAAATATTTTTAACCTACTTTTTACCCTTGAACAATTACCTTGTTACTTTATTTCATAATACCATTTGCAGGGCACAACTTTTTTGTCGTTTTCTTCTGTCAGCTTCGGAATATCTTTCGAACATGTGTTCAGTTACCATTTACTGTATTTCTGTACAGCCCTTTCCCTGATAATTATGCTTTCCTCTCATTATCACCATCACAAATCAAAAACATTCAGTCAGCTGACACAGTGCCCGTTCACGGGCACTCTCCTCTTGTTTCTTATTAGTAGCAAAATAATGACATAAGTAAATGTCAAATATCTTCAGAAGTATTAAAGTTACGGAATTCTTTTTAAATATGTCATTCATCTACTTTTTTGTAAGCTATCACATAGTAAAGTTTCAGACCTGTTGCACATTGCATAGCTAAGTAATAGCTACTTTGAAATT
Source organism: Sabellastarte sp. h YS-2021 (assembly GCA_964017235.1). Taxonomy (NCBI): domain Eukaryota; kingdom Metazoa; phylum Annelida; class Polychaeta; order Sabellida; family Sabellidae; genus Sabellastarte; species Sabellastarte sp. h YS-2021. Next base: position 80,580,263 of record OZ024932.1, on the reverse strand, counting down.
GTGACTGTTGAGTAAATCCATTGTAATTCTGAAACTATTGCAGTTACAGCTTTTTCTTCAAATATGTTGTTCAGCTACTTTGTCCTTAGCTATAAGCTGGCATGTAGTTTGGGGTTCTATTGCATGCCATAAGTGAGTAATAGCTTTTTTCTTATTAGTAGCAAAATAATGACATAAGTAAATGTCAAATATCTTCAGAAGTATTAAAGTTACGGAATTCTTTTCAAATATGTCATTCATCTACTTTTTTGTAAGCTATCACATAGTAAAGTTTCAGACCTGTTGCACATTGCATAGCTAAGTAATAGCTACTTTGAAATTTTGACTGTTGAGTAAATCCATTGTAACTCCAAAACTATTGCAGTTACAGCTTTTTCTTCAAATATGTTGTTCAGCTACTTTGCCCTTAACTATAAGATGGTATATATTTTGGGGTTGTATTGCATGCCATAAGTGAGTAATAGCTATTTTCTTATTTGTAGCAAAATAACAACATAAGTAAATGTCAAATATCTTCCAAAGTATTAAAGTTAGGGAAATATTTTCAAATATGTTATTCATCTAGTTTTTGATAACCTATCACATAGTAAAGTTTCAGACCTGTTGCACATTGGATAGCCGAGTAATACCTACTTTGAAATTGTGACTGCAGGGTAAATGCATATAGTTTGGGGTTCTATTGTATGCCATAAGTGAGTAATAGCTATTTTCTTATTTGTGGCAAAATAATGACATAATTTTTCTCAAATAACTGCTTCATCTGCTTTTGGGAGAGCTTTCACATGGTGAAGTTTCAGACCCGTAGCTAATTATTCACCTACTCAAAATGAGTAAATGATAATTATCTCTAAAAGTATTGCGGATATCCAATTTTTATCAGATAACTCATTCATCTACTTTTGGGAGAGCTTTCACATGGTGAAGTTCCAGACCCGTAGCTAATTACTCACCTACTCAAAATGAGTAAATGTGAATTATCCCTAAAAGTATTGGGGATATCCAATTTTTCTTAAATAACTCATTCACCTACTTTTGGAAGAGCTTTCACTTGGTGAAGTTTCAGACCTGTAGATAATTATTAACCTACTCAAAATGAGTAAATGCTAATTTTCTCTAAAAGTATTGTGGATATCCAATTTTTATCAAATTACTCGTTCATCTACTTTTGGGAGAGCTTTCACATGGTGAAGTTCCAGACCCTTAGCTAATTACTCACCTACTCAAAATGAGTAAATGTGAATTATCTCTAAAAGTATTGCAGATATCCAATTTTTCTCAAATAACTCATTCACCTACTTTTGGGAGAGCTTTTACTTGGTGAGGTTTCAGACCCGTAGCTAATTATTCACCTACTCAAAATGAGTAAATGTGAATTATCTCTAAAAGTATTGCGGATATCCAATTTTTATCAAATAACTCATTCATCTACTTTTGGGAGGGCTTTCACATGGTGAAGTTCCAGACCTGTAGCTAATTACTCACCTACTGAAAATGAGTAAATGTGAATTATCTGTAAAAGTATTGCAGATAGCCAATTTTTATCAAATAACTCATTCACCTACTTTTGGGAGAGCTTTCACTTGGTGATTTTTCAGAGCCGTAGCTAATTATTCACCTCCTCAAAATGAGTAAATGCTAATTATCTCTAAAAGTATTGCGGGTATCCAATTTTTATCAAATTACTCGTTCATCTACTTTTGGGAGAGCTTTCACATGGTGAAGTTCCAGACCCGTAGCTAATTACTCACCTACTCAAAATGAGTAAATGTGAATTATCCCTAAAAGTATTGGGGATATCCAATTTTTCTTAAATAACTCATTCACCTACTTTTTAAGAGCTTTCACTTGGTGAAGTTTCAGACCTGTAGCTAATTATTCACCTCCTCAAAATGAGTAAATGCTAATTATCTCTAAAAGTATTGCGGGTATCCAATTTTTATCAAATTACTCGTTCATCTACTTTTGGGAGAGCTTTCACATGGTGAAGTTCCAGACCCGTAGCTAATTACTCACCTAATCAAAATGAGTAAATGTGAATTATCTGTAAAAGTATTGCAGATAGCCAATTTTTCTCAAATAACTCATTCACCTACTTTTGGGAGAGCTTTCACTTGGTGAAGTTTCACACCCGTAGTTAATTATTCACCTACTCAAAATGAGTAAATGCGAATTATCTCTACAAGTATTGCAGATAGCCAGTATTTCTGAAATAACTCATTCACATACATTTTGGAGAGCTTTCAATTAGTGAATTTTCAGATCCGTAGCTAATGTGAATTATCCCTAAAAGTATTGGGGATATCCAATTTTTCTTAAATAATTCATTCACCTACTTTTGGAAGAGCTTTCACTTGGTGAAGTTTCAGACCCGTAGCTAATTATTCACCTACTCAAAATGAGTAACTGCCTATTATCACTAAAAGTATTGCAGATAGCCAATATTTCTCAAATAACTCATTCACCTACATTTTGGAGAGCTTTCACATGCTAAATTTTTTTAATGAATTTTTAAAATAATTTTTAATGGATTAAAATTCATGAAATCATGCACTAAATCAATTATAACTTGAAAAGTATTACATTTAGAGCACCTTGTTAAAATATGTTATCTTTAGTACATCTAATTTATATGGCGGGAGATAAATGCATGCGTCAGAATGCTTGTTACAATGTATATACCTTACAATGAAAATATTTAGTAAGCTTTACTACTTGAAATGTTATAAGTGTCTTAAGATACATGTGATTTGACATGAATTCCCATTGATAGTAGCTAAACTTTTTCTAGCTTAGGTTGATAAAACATTCTTTATAAAGTTATTATTTTGAAAAAGTAAATTGTCATTATTTTAGAACATAGCTATATAACATTGGGTGAAACTTTGCAGATTACTAGTCAACGGGACTTTGCAGACCACTAGTCTTTTGCAGGATGGATTAATAGTTTTTTTGTTCTTAAAAAAAAAAAAAGAATTAATTAAAATGGCTGTTAGATTTAATTTAACATTAGCTGATAAAGTAGTCTAATGCAGTTCTATTATTTATTTACCTTATCAGGTTAATTTAACATTATGTTGATAAAATAGTCTGTCGTAGTCTTATTAGTTTGGATAAAATAGTCTGTCTTAGTTTTATCTTTTTTGAATAATATAATCTTCACTGGTTTTTTCTTTTGTGTTTGCAAAAGTGCTAATGTTAATGTTGTAACTTTTAAATTTATTATGCATCTAGTTGTTAAGGCATTGGAATTGTTTATTACATGTAAGTATTGGCTAAGCCTTAATTTTTTATACTCTGATCAAATATCATATGACCCAAATAGAATAATCAATTGATTGAAATTCGGCACCTAACTCTGTTGATTGTAAAAGTTAATTGTATCAGGTATTGTGTTTCTTTTGTCATGTTTTTATTGACATACATGTGCACTCCTAATTTTTTACACAATTTATTTACAGTGACATTATTACTATGTGCTCATATGTTAACACTTACAAGTGATTTTGAAGAGTATTTGCTTATCCACCTTAAATACAAAGTGGCCTTTTTGTATAATTTATGTTTAGCATTCATTGATGATTCTGTATTGCTTCTCAGAGAGTCTCAGGATATTTTTAATGTCAGTTGGTGAAGAACTTGTAGTATTATCAGCGAATTGTCAGGGTCTTCAAAACAAATATAAAAGACGAGATGTAATTGATTATTTAAGTAACACTAAAGCGTGCATTATATGTTTGCAAGATACCCATTGGACATCAAAAGATGAAAACACTGTAAGGTCAATGTGGAAAGGAGAATGTATTTTAAATGGTGAATCCTCGAATTCACGAGGTGTTGCAGTTTTGCTAAACACTAATTTTGAATATAATGTAATGTCAGTTTCTAAAGATGTTGATGGCAATATGATAGTACTTGACCTAAATATTGGAGATATATCTATAAAACTGCTAAACATATATGCTCCAAATAAAGACTCACCAGAATTTTTTAATCATATTAGAGATATTATTGAATCAAATATCCAAACTTATATACTTTTATGTGGGGATTTGAACCTTGTACTTGACCCTCTACTAGACTATGACCATTATAAGCATATCAATAATCCTAAATCCAGATACCTTCTCTTAGAAATCATGAATAGTTTTAATTTAAGGGACACTTTCCGTTTATTTCACCCTTTGGTCAGGAGATACACTTGGAGAAGGAAAAATCCAGTCCGTCAGGCCAGATTAGACTATTTTTTAGTATCACATACCATGTGTGATATCATAACAAGTTGTTGTATCAATCCTAGTTATAGAAGTGACCACTCAAGTATACAAATTAAAATACTACTTAACAAATTTGAGCGAGGAAAGGGACTCTGGAAATTTAACTGTAGTCTCTTGAAAGAGCAGGAATATATCGATTTAGTTAATTCTATAATTCAGGAAGAAAAATATAAATATGCTCTCCCAGTATACAACTTAAGATACTTGGACATAGCTCCCGATGTCGATGTTAATTTTACTGTCAATGATGGACAATTTTTGGAATTGCTATTATTCCGAATTAGGGGTGAAACAATTAAGTTTGCATCTTACCGTAAAAAGGAAGAGAATAAACATGAAAATAGACTGAAATATGAGATCAATTTTCTTGAAAATATTGGCAATATGGCCTTAGCAGAAATTATAGACATCAAAAAATCAGAATTAGAAAATATTAGACAAAAATCTACAATTGGTAGTGCTATTCGTGCCAGAACTCAATGGCTTAATGAAGGTGAAAAACCCTCCAAGTTTTTCTGCTCTTTGGAAAAGTATAACTATACTGAAAAAACAATAAAAAGTATCCAACTACAAGATGGTCAACGCATTACTGACCAGAAAAAAATACTGGAAGAGATTAAAAATTTCTGTTCATCACTCTTTTCTGAAAAAAAACACAAGATCAAAATTTAGATACTTTATTTAAAGAAAAATATGTAAGAAAACTGTCTTTATCTGAATCAAAAATTCTAGAAGGGGAGTTAACGCTTGATGAAATTATCCTAGCTTTAAAGCAGATGAAAAATAATAAATGTCCTGGGGTAGATGGCTTTCCAGCTGAGTTTTTAAAAATATTTTGGGGACGTATTAAATATTTTGTTCTTAGAGGATTAAATTATGCATATAATACTGGTGAAATGACAGTTTCATTAAGAACTTGCATCATAAGCTGTCTCCCTAAAGGAAATAAGCCCCGTGAATTTTTGAAGAATTGGAGACCAATCTCTTTACTATCAGTCTTATGCAAAATAGCCTCTTCAGCAATTGCAAACCGTTTGAAAAAAGTACTCGACATCTTAATATCTAAATCACAAACTGGTTTTATAAGTGGGAGGTTCATTGGGGAGAATACAAGACTTGTCTATGATATCATGCATTGTGTAGAGAAAAACAATTCACAAGGTCTCCTCATGCTTGTTGATTTTCAAAAGGCATTTGACTCTGTTTCATGGAACTTCTTGTCAAATGTGCTCAACTTTTATAAATTTGGGACTAGTTTTTGTAAATGGATTAGTGTTTTCAACAAAAATATCAAGGGATCTGTGATACAATCAGGATTTCTGTCAAGGCCATTTAACATAGAGAGGGGATGCAGACAAGGTGACCCCATAGCTGCTTATGTGTTCTTACTGTGTGCGCAAATTCTTCTTCTCATGGTTGATAATAACAACAGTATTGCTGGAATTTCGATAAAGAAGCACAGTTATAAAATCACACAGTTCGCTGATGATACTACAATATTTCTGGATGGAAGTAGGGACTCTCTAATTGCAACACTAACTAAAACACGTTAGAAATATTTGGCTCTCTATCTGGACTCAAAATGAATACAGATAAAACCAAAATAATATGGTTGGGGAAAAAAATATTCTCAGGATATGTATGAAACCCCACAGAAGCTTGACTGGGGTACAACTGAATTTAACTTGTTGGGGTTACAATTTTCGGTTGATCTGAATAAAATACCTGCAATGAATTACAGTTTGATACTTAATAAAATAGAAAAAATTCTGATCAGGTGGAGAAAAAGGAATTTGACACCAGTTGGGAAAATTACAGTTCTTAAAACATTTGTTTTAAGCAGTTTAAATCATATATTTGCTTCTCCTCCTTCTCCAGATAAACAAACAATTAGCAGTTTAAATAAATTAATGTATTCCTTTCTATGGGATAATAAACATAGTAAGATTAGTCACGATCAAATGACAAATGATTTTTTCAATGGAGGACTAAAAATGATAGATTTGGACAATTTTGTTAGGGCTCAGAAGCTTGCTTGGGTGAAACGTTAGATTCTATCTCCCGATTCTCCATGGAGTAAATTATTTTCATCCACAGTAAGCCCAGATAAGTTCTATTTGTTGGGATCTTTGTGGTCTAAAATTTTGGCAAATACCATATCAAACCCATTTTGGAAAGAAGTTTTGATGGGTTGTGGTGAATTCCTTGACAAAAAAACACTTAGTCCCACTGAAGCCTTATCAAGTCCTATGTGGTACAACTCAGGGATATCCACTGAACCACTATTCTTTTCACATTGGTATAATGCAGGGATATGTGTCCCACTGGACATAATGCAAAATGGAAGTTTGATGAAGCTAGCTGATATTCAATGCCATTATAACTTAAAAAGCAATTTTTTAGAATACCTTCGAATTCAAAGATGTTTGAAACAATTTTTTGGTAAATGCGATATACATAATTTTTCGATTGACAGACCAATTTTTCCTCCATATTTGAAAACACTGCTTAATAATAATAAAGGAAGTCGGTATTTTTATGAAATTTTAAAAGATCAATATGATAATAAAAACTTGAAGAGTAAATGGACACATATTCTTAATACTGATATCAGTAAAAAAGATTGGAACATGATTTATAAGATCTGTTTTAAAACCTTAAAACAAAATGACTTCATTTGGTTCCAATACAGAATATCCAAAGAATTTTAGGTACAAGGGCTTATCTTAATCAAATTTGTATAAGTAATACCTCTACCTGTGTGTTTTGTGAAACGTCTGTAGAGACTATAGACCACATTTTTACTTCCTGTCCAGTGGTCATACAATTCTGGAATAGCTTAAAATTGTGGCTCCAACAGTTCTTCAACATGTACGTAGATCTTAATCCAAAGATTATTAAGCGTCCCGCAAGGGACGCTTGTTTGTGTATGGGAGAGCATCTGGCTCCGCCGGCTCCGCATTTTGTTTTCCTTATAACTCTGTAACCGTTAGGCGGATTCTTTTCAAATTTGGCAGGTTTAGGCAGTAGCCTTGGGGAATTTTTTTGAATATGCTGCAGTGACATTTCAACCAATCAGAGAGGTCACATGACCAAAAATGTCTTTTTTCGATGGGGAAGCTTGTCCGGATGATAACTTGAAAGGAATTTTATCAATTCACCTGAAACTTGGCAAATACATTCATTCTATTAAAATCTGGAAATCATTAGATTTTGGCATTGATTGGTCAAGAAATGGCCGAGTAATTAATGATTAATTAATCATTACGAATTTTCCAAATAAGGAAAACACAAAAATGCTTATATCTCGAAAACTGTGCTAGATAGAGCGATTTCGACAAAATTTTTGACCCGCAGGGTATCTCTGCGGAGTAGTTTTCCCAATTTTCAAAAAATTTTTGTCTCGCCCAAAATGGCGGCCATTTTGAATTTTCGAAATTTTCGCAAAAATTGCAAAACACAAAAATGCTTATATCTCAAAAACCGTGCTAGATAGAGCAATTTCGACAAAATTTTTGACCCGCAGGATATCTCTGCGGAGTACTTTTCCCAATTTTCAAAAAATTTTTGTCTCGCCAAAAATGGCGGCCATTTTGAATTTTCGAAATTTTCGCAAAAATTGCAAAACACAAAAATCCTTATATCTCGAAAACCGTGCTAGATAGAGCGATATCGACGAAATTTTGGACCCACAGGGTATCTCTGCAGAGTAGTTATCCCAATTTTGAAAAAATTTTTGTCTCGCCAAAAATGGCGGCCATTTTGAATTTTCGAATTTTTCGCAAAAATTGCAAAACATAAAAATGCTTATATCTCGAAAACCGTGCTAGATAGAGCGATTTCGACGAAATTTTTGACCCACAGGGTATATCTGCAGGGTAGCCATGCCAATTTTCAAACAAAAAATTTCTCGCCAAAAATGGCGGCCATTTTGAATTTTCGAATTTTTCGCAAAAATTGCAAAACATAAAAATGCTTATATCTCGAAAACCGTGCTAGATAGAGCGATTTCGACGAAATTTTTGACCCACAGGGTATATCTGCAGAGTAGCCATGCCAATTTTCAAAAAAATTTTGTCTCGCCAAAAATGGCGGCCATTTTGAATTTTCGAATTTTTCGCAAAAATTGCAAAACATAAAAATGCTTATATCTCAAAAACCCTGCTAGATAGAGCGATTTCGACAAAATTTTTGACCCACAGGGTATCTCTGCAGGGTAGCCATGCCAATTTTCAAACAGAAAATTTCTCGCAAAAAATGGCGGCCATTTTGAATTTTCGAATTTTTCGCAAAATTGCAAAACACAAAAATGCTTATATCTCGAAAACCGTGCTAGATAGAGCGATTTCGACGAAATTTTTGACCCACAGGGTATCTCTGCAGAGTAGCCATGCCAATTTTCAAAAAAAAATTGTCTTGCCAAAAATGGCGGCCATTTTGAATTTTCGAATTTTTGCGCAAAAATTGCAAAACACAAAAATGCTAATATTTCGAAAACCGTGCTACATAGAGCGATTTCGACGAAATTTTTTATCTTCAGGGTATCTCTGCAGAGCAGCTATCCCAAAGAGCTTTCACTTGGTGCAGTTTCAGACCCATAGCTAATTGCTCACCTACTCAAAAAGAGTAAATGCGAATTACCTCTAAAAGTATTGCAGATGGCCAATTTTTCTCAAATAACTCATTCACCTACTTTTGGAAGAGCTTTCACATGGTGAAGTTTCAGACCCATAGCCAATTACTCACCTACCCAAAATGAGTAAATGCGAATTATCTCTAAAAGTATTGCAGATAGCCAATTTTTCTCAAATAACTCATTCACCTACTTTTGGGAGAGCTTTCACATGGTGAAGTTTCAGACCCATAGCTAATTATTTACCTACTCAGAATGAGTAAATGCTAATTATCTGTAAAAGTATTGCGGATACCCAATTTTTATCAAATAACTCATTCATCTACTTGTGGGAGAGCTTTCACATGGTGAAGTTTCAGACCCATAGCTAATTACTCACCTACTCAAAATGAGTAAATGCGAATTATCTCTAAAAGTATTGCAGATAGCCAATTTTTCTCAAATAACTCATTCACCTACTTTTGGGAGAGCTTTCACTTGGTGAAGTTTCAGACCCATAGCTAATTACTCACCTACTCAAAATGAGTAAATGCGAATTATCTCTAAAAGTATTGCAGATAGCCAATTTTTCTCAAATAACTCATTCACCTACTTTTGGGAGAGCTTTCACTTGGTGAAGTTTCAGACCCATAGCTAATTACTCACCTACTCAAAATGAGTAAATGCGAATTATCTCTAAAAGTATTGCAGATAGCCAATTTTTGTCAAATTAATCATTCACCTACTTTTGGGAGAGCTTTCACTTGGTGAAGTTTCAGACCCATAGCTAATTATTCACCTACTCAAAATGAGTAAATGTGAATTATCTCTAAAAGTATTGCAGATAGCCAATTTTTGTCAAATTAATCATTCACCTACTTTTGGGAGAGCTTTCACTTGGTGAAGTTTCAGACCCATAGCTAATTACTCACCTACTCAAAATGAGTAAATGCGAATTATCTCTAAAAGTATTGCAGATAGCCAATTTTTCTCAAATAACTCATTCACCTACTTTTGGGAGAGCTTTCACTCTGTGAAGTTTCAGACCCATAGCTAATTACTCACCTACTCAAAATGAGTAAATGCGAATTATCTCTAAAAGTATTGCAGATAGCCAATTTTTCTCAAATAACTCATTCACCTACTTTTGGGAGAGCTTTCACTTGGTGAAGTTTCAGACCCATAGCTAATTACTCACCTACTGAAAATGAGTAAATGTGAATTATCTCTAAAAGTATTGCAGATAGCCAATTTTTCTCAAATAACTCATTCACCTACTTTTGGGAGAGCTTTCACTTGGTGAAGTTTCAGACCCATAGCTAATTACTCACCTACTCAAAATGAGTCTCACCTACTGAAAATGAGTAAATGTGAATTATCTCTAAAAGTATTGCAGATAGCCAATTTTTCTCAAATAACTCATTCACCTACTTTTGGGAGAGCTTTAACTTGGTGAAGTTTCAGACCCATAGCTAATTACTCACCTACTCAAAATGAGTAAATGCGAATTATCTCTAAAAGTATTGCAGATAGCCAATTTTTCTCAAATAACTCATTCACCTACTTTTGGGAGAGCTTTCACTCTGTGAAGTTTCAGACCCATAGCTAATTACTCACCTACTCAAAATGAGTAAATGCGAATTATCTCTAAAAGTATTGCAGATAGCCAATTTTTCTCAAATAACTCATTCACCTACTTTTGGCAGAGCTTTCACTTGGTGAAGTTTCAGACCCATAGCTAATTATTCACTTACTCAAAATGAGTAAATGTGAATTATCTCTAAAAGTATTGCAGATAGCCAATTTTTCTCAAATAACTCATTCACCTACTTTTGGGAGAGCTTTCACTCTGTGAACTTTCAGACCCATAGCTAATTACTCACCTACTCAAAATGAGTAAATGCGAATTATCTCTAAAAGTATTGCAGATAGCCAATTTTTCTCAAATAACTCATTCACCTACTTTTGGCAGAGCTTTCACTTGGTGAAGTTTCAGACCCATAGCTAATTATTCACTTACTCAAAATGAGTAAATGTGAATTATCTCTAAAAGTATTGCAGATAGCCAATTTTTCTCAAATAACTCATTCACCTACTTTTGGGAGAGCTTTCACTTGGTGAAGTTTCAGACCCATAGCTAATTACTCACCTACTCAAAATGAGTAAATGCGAATTATCTCTATAAAAGTATTGCAGATAGCCAATTTTTCTCAAATTAATCTTTCACCTACTTTTGGGAGAGCTTTCACTTGGTGAAGTTTCAGACCCATAGCTAATTACTCGTCTACTCAAAATGAGTAAATGCGAATTATCTCTAAAAGTATTGCAGATAGCCAATTTTTGTCAAATAACTCATTCACCTACTTTTGGGAGAGCTTTCACTTGGTGAAGTTTCAGACCCATAGCTAATTACTCACCTACTCAAAATGAGTAAATGCGAATTATCTCTAAAAGTATTGCAGATAGCCAATTTTTCTCAAATAACTCATTCACCTACTTTTGGCAGAGCTTTCACTTGGTGAAGTTTCAGACCCATAGCTAATTATTCACCTACTCAAAATGAGTAAATGTGAATTATCTCTAAAAGTATTGCAGATAGCCAATTTTTCTCAAATAGCCCATTCACCTACTTTTGGGAGAGCTTTCACTTTAACAGCAAAACTATTCAATTTAAAGGAGTTTTGTCAAATATGTTGAATTATCTCTAAAAGTATTGCAGATAGCCAATTTTTCTCAAATAACTCATTCACCTACTTTTGGCAGAGCTTTCACTTGGTGAAGTTTCAGACCCATAGCTATTTATTCACCTACTCAAAATGAGTAAATGCTAATTATCTGTAAAAGTATTGCGGATACCCAATTTTTTTCAAATACTCATTCATCTACTTGTGGGAGAGCTTTCACATGGTGAAGTTTCAGACCCATAGCTAATTACTCACCTACTCAAAATGAGTAAATGCGAATTATCTCTAAAAGTATTGCAGATAGCCAATTTTTCTCAAATAACTCATTCACCTACTTTTGGGAGAGCTTTCACTTGGTGAAGTTTCAGACCCATAGATAATTATTCACCTACTCAAAATGAGTAAATGTGAATTATCTCTTAATAGTATTGCAGATAGCCAATTTTTCTCAAATAACTCATTCACCTACTTTTGGAAGACCTTTCACACACGAAAATGAAAAATTGTGAATATCTCGGAAAAGCTATTTCTTCTGCTTTAATGCTCGGCGGGAGATACACACCACGGCAGTGGTCTTGACAAAAATTTTTGACTCCCCAAAAATGGTGGCCATTTTGAATTTTCAAAGTTTTTGCAAAACACAAAAATGCTTATATCTCGAAAACCGTGCTATATGGAGCGAACTCAACAAAATTTTTGACCTGCTGGGTATCTCTGCAGAGTAGCCATGCCAATTTTCAAAATATTTTTGTCTCGCCAAATATAGCGGACATTTTGAATTTTTTAATTTTTTGCAAAACACAAAAATGCTTATATCTTGAAAATAGTGCTAGATAGAGCAGACTGCGCTGACTTTGGTTGCCACAACAGTATAAGGCTAGAAACGAAGCATTTTCTTAATACTTTAGCACTCATCTTTATATCCTTTTTGGGACGCTTTGTTTTTGCTATGCAAAAACATTATCTTTTTTTTTTGCGAGCGATCCTCTAGTTATCTTTGGTATACTTGAAAAGGAAGTAGACTTTTTCCCCCAAAATATTACTATTATTGTTGCAAAAAAGTACATATTTACATGTTCTAGAAATTCAAAAATACTTGATTTATTTGGTTTTCAAAATTTTCTAAGAAGTGTATACATTGATCAAGAATATATAGCCAAAACCAATAACCAGTTAGAACAGTTCCTAGCAACTAGGTCAATATTTGAGAGAATAAAAGGGAGCTGAAAGTATCAAAGTGCCTTGTAGTTAAATTGAAAATTAACTATTTACTTTATACACTTGTAGTTTATGAATCAATGGTTATTCAAAGTTAACTTCACGTTACTGTATTTTGAGAAATGCTTTTTTTTCTATTTTGTGTGCACGTGTATAGTTGTTTTTCTCTTGTATATGAATTAAAAAAAAAAACAAAAAAAAAAAACGGACAAAAAACGGACGAACGAACAGATGGAATTACACCAATTTCGAAAGGAACCTAGCTATGAGTTAGTGTCTGAAAATGGAAATGTTGATGGACAGACAAACAGACAAAAAACAGACAAACGAACGGACAGAATTACACCAATTTTGAAAGGAACCTAGCTGTGATGGTAATCTATCTCCCTGTCAAGTTTGAATTTGATTGGACAAGCTGTTTTCGAGTTAGAGACCGGAAACGGAAATTTTGACAGATTTCGAGTTAGAGTCCGGAAACAGAAATGTTGACGGACAGACAAACAGAGAGAAACCGGACAAACAAACAGACGGAATTACACCAATTTCGAAAGGAACCTAGGTATGAGGGTGATCTATATCCCTGTTAAGTTTAAATTTGATTGGACAAACCGTTTTCGAGTTAGAGACCGGAAACAGAAATGTGGACGGACAGATGGACGTCGGACACATCAATCTAATAGGCAGGTTGGTTGACCTATCCCCCTGTCAAGTTTGAATTCGATTGGACAAAGTATTTTTGAGTTAGTGTCCAGAAATGGAAATGGTGATGGACAGACAAACAAACAGACGGAATTACACCAATTTTGAAAGGAACCTAGCTGTGATGGTAATCTACCTCCCTGTCAAGTTTGAATTCGATTGGACAAGCCGTTTTCGAGTTAGAGTTCGGAAACAGAAATTTTGACAGATTTCGAGTTAGAGTCCGGAAACAGAAATGTTGACGGACAGACAAACAGAGAGAAACCGGACAAACGAACGGACAGAATTACACCAATTTTGAAAGGAACCTTGCTATGATGGTGATCTATCTCCCTGTCAAGTTTGAATTCGATTGGACCGTTTTCAAGTTAGAATCTGGAAACGAAAATGTGGACAGACAGATGGACGTCGGACACATCAATCTAATAGGTGGGTTGGTTACATGCAGCCCGCCTAAAAATTTGCGTGAATCAGGATATGAAAGAATGCTACTGTAAGGAAATGAGAGAAAACACCCATTCACTTACTAGTAACAAAATGCAACTATTCCAATATTTGTGATATTAAAGGTACATGTAAAGGCTTGTTCACCTGGCCTCGACTATTAGTGGTAGCCATCTCTTCCCAGCTTCTCACAACCGATAAACTGTAAAATTGCAACAACATGACCATTTGACTGGTGTTATCAGGCTTTTGTCGATCATTTCATAAACAGCTTTTATCAAAACTGTTGTCTCTTACATTTTCTTTTTACTTTCAAAGCACCTGTCCACAACTGCTTTAGGAACATGGACAAGCAAACCTTCCTGCTACCCTCTCTTCTGTGAAAAAGTATGGCTGAAAATTATCATCTTGCTATCAGGATAAGGAAAAGTATACCTGAAAAAACGCTTCCTGAACCCAGGTAGTTCCTTCCTCCTCCTAACTCTGCCTGTAAAAGGACTGGAAGAAAGATCCCCTTCTGTTTCTAGCTGATGAAGAGGATTTTGTAATTTAATTTACTGTACTATCCGACCTGTTGTTCCTTTCCCAGTCATGTGTAGCAGTCCTTTCTCCAATGACATCCTATAAAGAATGAAGTTCCATGGAAATCTGACAATGGGTGCACCAGGAAAAAACTCCTTAGGAGTGAAAAATGCATTGATCAGTCTACTAAAGTCATCTTCACAGAAATGTTAGAAGAACTATGTCAAACCCTCCTGTTAGACAACAAAGAACTGCCCAACAAGGAAACCTGATTAATTGAATTGTCTCTGCTCTTCAGAATGCCTTCCTTCATTGCATAGCAACATGTAAACTGTCCCTGTCGGAGCTAGAATGACTGCCGACAGTTTCAGAAAATTATTGTCCCAAATCTTTCATATTTGTGAAAAAATTGCAAATGTATATAAATGCACTTGTCCAAATTCCTTCTAAATACCTGGTTTTTAAAGAAAATTTCTGAATTGAAGACTCGTCTTCCTGCAACAAAGAAATACCAGTGCCGCCATGTTACAAAAATGGTGGATGTTCCAACTAGTGCTAGGACGAGTTGACGCAAACTCGAGTTACAACTCGATGGGCGATAATTGGGGGTCACATCGATCGGCGCAAGTGAAACTCGAGTTTTTGAAAATGTATATATTTTCACCATCTAAGGCTGACACTTCACCAAAACAACCGAAATATCTGAAATTTTCAAAAATATGTTGCATTTTTACTTTATTTTGGCTTAAATTAATGAAGATTTAACTTAAATTATATTGCGAAAGCCTATTTCCAGTTCAAAGTTTTGCCTCATGTACGGTTATGTAAAATATTTTCGCTAATAAACGAAATACTTTATCCCGAAAATTACTCGAGTTTGACTCGAGTTCAACTCGCTTCTAACAAGTGATGCTCGATCTGTCATTTAAGCTGGCGATCCCACCACTAGTTCCAATGTCCATAAACTAATAATTCTTCCTCTGTTGTTACCTAATTTTGCCCTGAGAAGACATTGTCCAAACATATGCCTCATCACAGAACTCAGTAAGGTACAAAAACTCCAAAACTTAATAAAAATCCGAAATAAAACTAGACATTGCATCTCGACGCAGTGTATCTCCAGACGGGACCTGGTTGAAGCGTGAATGTGTCGGGCTTGAGCCTTTTTCCTGGAGCACCAGGTCAGGATTCTCCATAGTAAGGCACAAAGAGGGCCCAACTTACCCCCCCCCCCTCCTTAAATAGGCAACCACCATAGTGTTGTCCGTAGCTATGGTAGCAATAAGGTTCAAGCAGAGGTCTTGGAACTCCTTTAGGGCCAAAAGACCGCCTTGGTTCCAGACACTTTATGTGTAACTTACTTCTGGAAGGGACCAAGTTCCCCTTGCAGTGTGTTCCCCTAAATGAGCACTCGCCCTTCTTGATGCATCTGTAAGGATTTGCAGAGCATATTTAAGTAGGTGTAATGGTTGACCTTGAAGCACATTGTCATCCTACAACCACCATTTTAGATGGGGTGGAGTGAACTGGGATCACCATTTCTAGTGCGTCTGGTACCCTTCAGCAGTTCTTCAAGTGTCACTGTATCGGCCTCATGTGGAGGCGACCTAAGTGGACTTGCTTCTGTATGGGTGTCAGTAACCCACACAACCCACTGTGGAAAACACTTATAGCCATTTATGAGAACTGTGACCCCTGGTCTGATTAACAGATAAATTTACCATTGCTTGAGTTGTGAAAACCGGCAAATGGGTTATAATCTTGAGGGGAAGGCTGAGTTTGGAAACTCAGGCCCCTGTTGTCAGCTGACACTGCTCACACTTTGGGTAAATGGCAAGCTGGGTGGCCAGTCTAGGAGGGTGGATCACTATATCTCACTGGAACCTGTAAGAAAAACTTGATGAACCTCCACAGTAACTGATACAGCAGACTTCTTGCTGGCAGTAGGCTGACCAAATCTTGTTGGGAAAGTCTTCTTATCTATAGTCACTTTCGACCAGCTAGGAGGTCCTGACAGTAGGCTGGCTGACTGGTCTGGTAGGTTGAGACAGTCATGTCACTGAGACCAGTGACTGGTACAAGAATTTCTCTGTAACCAAATTTCCTCGGGCAGTAACTGGTTGGTCTAACACTTTCGACCAGGTAGGAGGTCCCGACAGTAGGCTGGCTGACTGGTGTGGTAGATTCAGACAAGTCATCTCACCAAGACCAATGACCGGTATAAGAATTTATCTGTAACCAATTTCCTCGGGCAGTAACTGGTTGATCTGAGATGGCCACTTGGACCCTTAAAAGGCTACTGCTGGTCTGTTAGCCAGTCCTGTGGACCTGCCCAGTACCAGGGCCTAACCGGCTATAGGTGAAGCAATTCTCTGTAACCAGTTCCTGTTGGCTCCACAGTTCTGCGAAAACTCATAGGAGCTGGCAGAACTGGGCAAGATTAGACTACATCTCAGCAGGGGTAGGCTTATATTAAACAACTGCCTTCTTCCTGTCCATAACTGTGGAATCAGCAAAGCCATTTTCAATAGTTTCCATGCAATATAGTCAGCAGTAAGTGTGAAAATATCTCCAACAAGGCCAAAAATGGCCTCGGTCAGGTACTTTAGATGACCTGTGGATGACCTTCAATGAAGAGCTTTAAAGTTAAATTTCTGCATGCTTATAGAAGACATATATATGTATTATATATACCAGCCATAGGATGATCTAACTTTCTGTATATGAGAACTGGGCCAAAATGTGAAAAATGGCCAAAATCTGACCTTTAAGAGTGACCAGTGACCATGAAATTGAAGGTCAAGGTCACAAAACAATAGCGTTCGTGGCATTGCCCATATATACCCACATACCAAATTTGAAAGGTCTTACTAAAATATTTTTAAAGTTATCCCGTTCAAAAGGAAATCTCTGTGGCGGCGGCGTGACCATACTGAATCCTAAGTATCCCCGACTTTCGTCCGGGGATACAATAATATACATCCACACTCTAGGATGGCCAACAAAAATAATGAAGATTGTTTACTGGCGTGGTCACATGACCACTAGGGGGACATGCTAGTTCACACTCACTCACTGGCCTCTTAAAGTAGCTTAAATCAGTTGTAGCTTGAATAGTATAATTGCAGTTAGAGAATTTTGTTTTGATATGTTATTCACCTACTTATGGATCAGCTATAACATAGTAAAATTTCAGACCTGTAGCTTATTTCATAGCTCAGCAATAACTATTTTGAGGTTCTCGCTGTTGAGTTAATCAGTTGTAACTTGAAAACTATTACATTTACAGTATTTTGTATAAATATGTTATTCAGATACTTTTGGGTCAGCTATAACATAGTGAAAGTGTAGACATGTAGCTCATTCCATAGCTGAGTAATAGCTACTGTGATGTTATCCCTGTTGAGTAAATCAGTTATAACTTGAAAACTGTTGCATTAAGAATATTTTGTTTAAATATGTTGTTCACCTAGTTTTGGTTCAACTATAACATAGAAAAATTGCAGACCTGTAGCTTATTTCATAGCTGAGCAATAGCCTTTTTGAGGTTCTTACTGTTGAGTAAATCAGTTGTAACTTGAAAACTATTGCATTTACAGTATTTTGCATAAATATGGCATTCAGTTACTTTGGGTCAGCTATAATATAGTAAAATGGTAGACCTGTAGCTCATTGCATAGCTGAGTAATAGCTACTTTGAATTTCTCACTGTTGAGTAAATCAGTTATAACTTGAAAACTACTGCATTTAGAATGTTTTCCTAAAATATGTTCTTCACCTACTTTTGGGTCAGTTATAGCCTAGTAAAATTGCAGACCTGTAGCTCATTATATAGCTGAGCAATAGCTACTTTGAGGTTTTCACAGTTGAGTAAATCAGTTATAACTTGAAAACTATTCAATTTAGAGAATTTTGTTTTAAAATATGATATTCACCTACTTATGGGTCAGCTATCACATAGTAAAGTTATAGACCTGTAGCTTATTGTATAGCTGAGTAATAGTTACTTTACAATTGCAGTTAGAGTTTCACTGTTGAGTAAATCAGTTCTAATTTGAAAACTATTGCATTTACCGTAATTCTTTAAATATGTTATTGACCTATTTTTGGGTTACATATAACATAGTAAAATTGCAGACCTGTATCTCATGACATAGCTGAGCAACAGCTACTTTGAGGTTATCACTGTTGAGTAAATAATTTGTAACTTGAAAACTATTGCATCTACAGTATTTTATTTAAATATATTATTCACCTACTTTTAGGTCAGCTATAACATAGTCAAATTGCAGATTTATAGCTCATTGCATAGTTGAGCAATAGCTACTTTGAGGTTTTCACTGTCGACTAAATTAGTTGTATCTCCTGCCACTGCCGCATAGATTTCCTTTCGGATGCGATAACTTAAAAATATTTTAGTTAGACCTTTCAAATTTGGTATGTGGGTAAATATGGGCAATGTCACGAACGCTATTGTTTTGTGACCTTGACCTTCAATTTCATGGTCACTGGTGGCCTCTGAAAACTAAACTCTGAAACCGCATTTTTCACATTTTGGCCCAGTTCTCATATACAGAAAGTTAGATCATCCTATGGCTGGTGTATATAATACATATATATGTCCTCTGTAAGCATGCAGAAATTTGACCTTGAAGCTCTTCATTGAAGGTCATCCACAGGTCATCCAAAGTACCCAACCGAGGTCATTTTTGGCCTTTTTGGAGATATTTTCACGCTTATTACTGACTATATTGCATGGAAACTATTGAAAATCGCTTTGGAGGTGAGTACATGATGAAATACCAGTATCCAGACTTACTGGTTACAGAGGATTGTTGGTTACAAAGAAAATCTGCTGATTCCACAGTTACGGAGAGGAAGAAGGCAGTTAATGTTTCATATAAGCCTACCCCTGCCAAGATGTAGCCTAATTCGCCCAGTTCTGCCAGCCCCTATGAGTTGTCGCAGTACTGTAGAGCCAACAGGAACTGGTTACAGAGCATTGTTTCACCTATAGCCGGTCAGGCCCTTTTACTGGGCAGGTCCACAGGACTGGCTAACAGATCAGCAGTAGCCTTTTAAGGGTCCAAGTGGCCGCGTCAGACCAACCAGTTACTGCCCACGGAAATTGGTTACAGATAAATTCTTATACCAATCATTGGTCTTGGCGAGATGACTTGTCTGAACCTATGACACCAGTCAGCCAGCCTACTGTCAGGACCTCCTAGCTGGTCGAAAGTGACTATAGATAAGAAGACTTCCCAACAAGATTTGTCCAACTACCTGTCAGCCTTATCTTATCAGACCCCACACCAGCCAGTTACTGGTCCCGTGAGATGCCAAACTCAACCAGACTGGTCAGCCTACTGCCAGCAAGAAGTCTGCTGTATCAGTTACTGCGGAGGTTCATCAAGTTTTTCTTACAGGTTCCGGTGAGATACAGTGATCCACCCTCCTAGACTGGCCACCCAGCTTGCCTTTTACCCAGCCTGTGAGCAGTGTCAGCTGACACCAGGGGAACGAGTTTCTAAACTCAGCCTTCCCCTCAAGATTATAACCCATTTGCCGGTTTTCACAACTCAAGCAATGGTAAATTTATCTGTTAATCAGACCAGGGGTCACAGTTCTCATAAATGACTATTAGTGTTTTCCACATTGGGGTTGTGTGGGTTACTGACACCCATACAGAAGCAAGTCCACCTAGGTCGCCTCCACATGAGGCCGATACAATGGCACTTGAAGAACAGCTGAAGGGTACCAGACTCACTAGAAAAGGTGATCCCAGTTCACTCCACCCCATCTAAAATGGTGGTTGTAGGATGACAATGTGTTTCAAGGTCAACCATTACACCTACTTAAATATGCTCTGCAAATCCTTACAGATGCATCAAGAAGGGCGAGCGCTCATTTAGGGGAACACACTGCAAGGGGAACTTGGTCCCTTCCAGAAGCAAGTTACACATAAAGTGTCTGGAACCAAGGCAGTCTTTTGGCCCTAAAAGAGTTCCTTATTGCTATCATAGCTACGGACAACACCATGGTGGTTGCCTATTTAAGGAGGGGAGGGGGGGGGAGTAAGTCGGGCCCTCTTTGTGCACTACTATGGCGAATCCTGACCTAGTGCTCCAGGAAAAAGGCTCAAGCCCGACACATTCATGCTTCAACCAGGTCCCGTCTGGAGATACACTGTGTCGAGACGCAATGTCTAGTTCTATAACTAATTTGGTCATTAATTCAATTTACCAAATTGTTTGAAAAGGTGTATTTGATACTGGATGATCGAATAGAATATTGTAGTGAAGAAATAGGTGTTGGGAGAAGTTGTGTTGGTGAACTGTTTGTGGTGTCTTTTTGAACAAAAGAAGTTGGAAACTAAAGACAATTAAACCAAGTCCAGGACATGACCTTGTCATGGTAACTGTGAGTTTACTTGGGAGTGACATTGGATAGGGGTGTAGGTGTGCATCATGGTGTGACCTTTAACTTTGGCTTTGCCAAAGGTTTTTCACTTGCCATATTTCAGACCTGTTTCTCTCTTGACAAATTATTTCCCCAGGCTGTGGGGTACCGGCATCTCTGATGCTATATTTTCACTTTTAATTTGGTGGGTTCTTTTATAAGGAAAACCCATGCAAAGATTTTTGCCAATAGTTTCAGGACATATTTTTGGCAAGAGGAACTAAAAGAGGAGTGATTACACATTTTGGCAACTTTTTGGTAATAACTGTTGCCATGGTGACACTTTTTATCCCACAGCCCTTAAGGGCTGTCGGGGTATTGTTTTCATCCATGGTGTCTGGATGTGCAGTCGAGTTGGCAAGGGGTAAAAGTTAGTCTAGACTGTATCTCAGAAACCGTAAGGTGTAGGAAGTTGATACTTAGTAGCGACATTGTTTAGGGGATGTAGGTGTGCAACGTCATGGTCTGACCTTGATTTGACCTTTGATCTGGCCGCAGTGACCTTGAGTTTGAAAAGTTTATCTGGGCTATATCTCGGCAACCATAAGGTGTAGGAAGTTGATACTTGGTAGAGACATTAGTTAGGGGTTGTAGGTGTGCAACGTCGTGATGTGACCTTGATTTGACCTTGCTGAAGTGACCTTGACCTATAAAATCTTATCCGGGCTGTATCTTGGGAAACCGTAAGGTGTAGGAAGTTGATACATGGTAGGATATTGGTTAAGGGTTATAGGTGTGCATTGTCATGGTGACCTTGATTTGACCTTTGACCTTGCAGTAGTCACCTTGACCTATAAAATCTTGCCTGGGCCATATCTTAACAACCGTAAGGTATAGGAAGTTGATACTTGGTAGGGACATTGGTTAAGGGGTGTAGGTGTGCAACATCATGGTGTGACCTTGATTGGACCTTTGACCTTGCCATAGTGACCTTGACATATAAAATCTTGTCCGGGCTATATCTCATCAACCATAAGGTGTAGGAAGTTGATACTTGGTAGGAACATTGGTTAGGGGCTCTAGGTGTGCAATGTTATGGTGTTACCTTGATTTGACCTTTGACCTTGCCATAGTGACCTGGACCTATAAAATATCTGGGCTATATTTCAGAAACCGTACGATGTAGGAAGTTGATATTTGTTAGGGACATTGGTGAGGGGTTATAGGTGTGCAACGTCATGATGCGACCTTGATTTGACCTTTGACCTTGCCATAGTGACCTTGACCTATAAAATCTTGTCCGGGCTATATCTTAGAAACCGTAAGGTGTAGGAAGTTGATACTTGGTAGAGACATTGGTTAAGGGGTGTAGGTGTGCAACATCATGGTGTGACCTTGAGTTTCCCTTAGACCTTGCCGTAGTGATCTTGACCTATAAAATCTTGTCCGAGCTATATCTCGGAAACCGTGACATGTAGAAACTTGGTAGAGATATTGGTTGGGGGGTTGTATGTGTGCAACATCATAGTGTGTCCTTGATTTGACCTTTGACCTTGTCATAGTGACCATGAGTTTTAAAATCTTGTCTGGGCTATTTCTCTGATTCCATAAGGTATAGAAGGTTGACACTTGGTATGGACATTGGTTAGGGGGTGTAGGTGTGCATCATTGTGTGACCTTTAACTTTGGCTCTGCCAAAGTGTGTTCACCTGCCATATTTGAGAGGTCTTTCTCTTACGACAAAGATATATGGATTGCTGCAACTGATTATTAATAGTATATGAACTTTTACATAATTGTACTTTTTCCATTGACAGCTATTCTCCAATTAATAAACTGTACAGCTTCATAATTATCTCCCGCCGGGCTTTAGCCCGGGAGGGAGATTATGAAATGATGCCTGTGTGTGTGTGTGTGCATGTGTGCGTTAGTTAGTCATGCACATTTCTCCAAAACTACTACAGCTACAGATTTTTTGTAAATTAATTGTCCCAATGAATTTTCACGCCCTCGAAAATTTTTTTGGTTTTATGGACTTAGGCCTAAAGATAAGTGAGTAATAGCAATCTTAGCTACTTGGAGTAAAAGGCTCATAACTCAAAAACTATTGCAGTTACAACTTTTTCTTCAAATATGTTGTTCAGCTACTTTGTCCTTAGCTATAAGATGGTACATAGTTTGGGGTCCCATTGCATGCCATAAGTGAGTAATAGCTATTTTCTTATTTGTAGCCAAATAATGACATAAGTAAATGTCAAATATCTTCAAAAGTATTAAAGTTAGGGAATTCTTTTCAAATATGTTGTTCATCTACTTTTTGATAAGCCATCACATAGTAAAGTTTCAGATCTGTTGCACATTGGATAGCTGAGTAATAGCTACTTTGAAATTCTACAGTTGAGTAAATCCATTGTAACTCCAAAACTAGTGCAGTTAGAGTATTTTCCTAAAATATGTTGTTCAGCTACTTTGTCCTTAACTGTAAGATGGTATATAGTTTGGGGTTCTATTGCATGTCATAAGTGAGTAATAGCTATTTTCTTATTTGTAGCAAAATAATGACATAAGTAAATGTCAAATATCTTCAAAAGTATTAAAGTTAGGGAATTCTTTTCAAATATGTTATTCATCTAGTTTTTGGTAAGCTATCACATAGTAAAGTTTCAGACCTGTTCCACATTGGATAGCTGAGTAATAGCTACTTTGAAATTGTGACTGTTGAGTAAATCCATTGTAACTCCAAAACTAGTGCAGTTAGAGTATTTCCCTAAAATATGTTATTCAGCTACTTTGTCCTTAACTATAAGATGGCATACAGTTTGGGATTCTATTGCATGCCATAAGTGAGTAATAGCTATTTCCTTATTTTAAGCAAAATAACAACAGGAGTAAATTTCAAATATCTTCAAAAGTATTAAAATTAGGGAATTCTTTTCAAATATGTTATTCATCTAGTTTTTGATAAGCTATCACATAGTAAAGTTTCAGACCTGTTGCACATTGGATAGCTGAGTAATAGCTACTTTGAAATTGTGACTGTTGAGTAAATCCATTGTAACTCCAAAACTATTTCAGTTAGAGTATTTTCCTAAAATATGTTATTCAGCTACTTTTTCCTTAACTATAAGATGGCATATAGTTTGGGATTCTATTGCATGCCATAAGTGAGTAATAGCTATTTCCTTATTTGAAGCAAAATAAAGACATGAGTAAATTTCAAATATCTTCAAAAGTATTCAAGTTAGGGAAATATTTTCAAATATGTTATTCATCTAGTTTTTGATGAGCTATCAGACAGTAAAGCAGCAAACCTGTTGCACACTGGACAGCTGAGTAATAGCTACTTTGAAATTGTGACTGTTGAGTAAATCCCTTGTAACTGAAAAACTACTGCAGTTACAGGATTTTCCTAAAATAATTTGTTCAGCTACTTTTTCCTTAACTATAAGACGGCATATCGTTTGGGGTTCCATTGCATGTCATAAGTGAGCAATAGCTATTTTCTTATTTGTAGCAAAATTATGATGGAAATAAATGTCAAATACCTTCACAAGTACCAAAGTTAGGCAGATCCTTTCATTTGTTATTCATCTAGTTTTTCAAAAGCTTACTTTCCTGTGTCCTTTATATTTTTGTTGCTTTTGCAGATGTAGGTCAATAGCTAAGTGAGTAGATAGCTGAGCAAGAGCTACTAAAATGAGTAAATGTCTTTTATCTCTAAAAGTGTTATAGGTAGGCAATTTCTTCTAAATAAGTCATTCGCCTACTTTTGGGTGATCTACCACATAGTGAAGTTGCACAACTGTAGCTCTTTGGATAGCTGAGTAATAGCTACCAAAATGAGTAAATGTCTTTTATCTCTAAAAATATTACACGTAGGCAATTTCTTCTAAATAAGTCATTCACCTACTTTTGGGTGATCTACCACATAGTGAAGTTGCAGAAATGTAGCTCTTTGGATAACTGAGTAATAGCTACTAAAATGAGCAAATGTCTTTTATCTCTAAAAGTATTACAGGTAGGCAATTTCTTCTAAATAAGTCATTCACCCACTTTTGGGTGATCTACCACATAGTGAAGTTGCAGAACTGTAGCTCTTTGGATAGCTAAGTAATAGCTACTAAAATGAGTAAATGTCTTTTATCTCTAAAAGTTTTACAGATACACAATTTCTTCTAAATAAGTCATTCACCTACTTTTGTGTGATCTACCACATAGAGAAGTTGCAGAACTGTAGCTCTTTGGATAGCTGAGTAATAGCTACTAAAATGAGTAAATGTCTTTTATCTCTAAAAGTATTACAGGTAGGCAATTTCTTATAAATAAGTCATTCACCTACTTTTGGGTGATCTACCACATAGTGAAGTTGCAGAACTGTAGCTCTTTGGATAGCTGAGTAATAGCTACTAAAATGAGTAAATGTCTTTTATCTCTAAAAGTATTACAGGTAGGCAATTTCTTCTAAATAAGTCATTCACCTACTTTTGGGTGATCTACCACATAGTGAAGTTGCAGAACTGTAGCTCTTTGGATAGCTGAGTAATACCTACTAAAATGAGTAAATGTCTTTTATCTCTAAAAGTATTACAGGTAGGCAATTTCTTCTAAATAAGTCATTCACCTACTTTTGGGTGATCTACCACATAGTGAAGTTGCAGAAATGTAGCTCTTTGGATAACTGAGTAATAGCTACTAAAATGAGAAAATGTCTTTTATCTCTAAAAGTATTACAGGTAGGCAATTTCTTCTAAATAAGTCATTCACCTACTTTTGGGTGATCTACCACATAGTGAAGTTGCAGAACTGTAGCTTTTTGGATAGCTGAGTAATAGCTACTAAAATGAGTAAATGTCTTTTATCTCTAAAAGTATTACAGGTAGACAATTTCTTCTAAATACGTCCTTACCTACTTTGGGTTGATCTACTGCATAATAAAGTTGCAGAACTGTAGCTCTTTGGATGGCAGAGTAATAGCGACTAAAGCGAGTAAATGCCTTTTGTCTTTAAAAGTATTGCAATCAAACATTAAACTTGTTGTCACTTCTACATGTGCCTCCATCTCACAAGAAAATTTATATTCCACTATCTTTAGTACATCTAATTTATATGGCGGGAGATAAATGCATGCGTCAGAATGCTTGTTTTTAGTGTAAGAATTAATGCTGTCATCTAGCTATTGAATTGTCTTGTTTTAATACTTAACCTTTACATACATTTTCTTTCTCTTGGATGTTATTTTTTCTTGAACATTATTTAACTAACACTACTCTGAAAGTATGCAAATCTTTGTATTTAAGCGTCCCGCAAGGGACGCTTGTTTGGATAAAAAAATCAGGCTCCGCATTTCGTTTTCCTTATAACTCTGTGATTGTTCGGCAGATTCTTTTCAAATTTGGCAGGTGTATGCAGTAGCCTTGGGGAATATTTTTGAATATGCTGCAGTGACATTTCGACCAATCAGAGAGATCACATGACCAAAAATGTCTTTTTTTTTCGATGGGTAAGCTTGTCCAGATGATAAATTAAAAGGGATTTTATCAATTCACCTGAAACTTGGCAAATACATTCACTCTATTAAAATCTGGAAATCATTAGATTTTGGCATTGATTGGTTAAGAAATGGCCGTGTAATTGATGATTAATTAATCACTACGAATTTTGCAAATAAGGAAAACACCAAAATGCTTATATCTCGAAAACTGTGTGAGATAGAGCGATTTCGAAATTTTTGACCCACAGGGTATCTCTACAGTGTAGCCATGCCAATTTTGAGACAATTTTTGTCTTGCCAAAACTGGCGGCCATTTTGAATTTTTCGCAAAAATTGCAAAACACAAAAATGCTTATATCTCGAAAACCGTGCTAGGTAAGCGATTTCAACAAATTTTTTGACCCACAGGGTATCTCTGCAGAGTAGCCATCCCAATTTTCAAAAAAATTTTTGTCTCGCCCAAAATGGCAGCTATTTTGAATTTTCAAATTTTTTTGCAAAAATTGCAAAACACAAAAATGCTTATATCTCGAAAACCATGCTAGATAGAGTGATTTCGACAAAATTTGTGACCCACAGGGTATGTCTTCAGAGTAGCCATCCCAATTTTCAAAAAAATTTTGTCTCACCCAAAATGGCGGCCATTTTGAATTTGTTCTGTCCGTTTATCTGCCTGTCAACAGTTCCGTTTCCGGGCTCTAACTTGAAAACGTTTTGTCCAATCGAATTCAAACTTGACAGGGACATAGATCACCATCATAGCTAAGTTGCTTTTGAACTTGGTGTAATTCCGTCCTTTCGTTTGTCCGTTTATAGCATAGATACAATTATGTAACCTAGATTACAGGTTTTACATTTCTTAGCATGCCTAACACATTCACCTTAACTGGGTGACCTAACATTTCTTTCCTTGTTTCTAAATTTAATTACAGCAATCGCTAACCTTAGGGCATCTTTGACCCTCTTGTTCTGTATTGTTTTCAGACTTCTGATATGGGATTCTCGGGATATGTTTGTTGCAAAGGGAAATGGGGCTAATTAGCTTTTTGGCATGAACAGGTAACAAGTGTTGCCATGGCAATTACTCCAGCATAATTTTTGTCCTTTCGAATTTCATTTGCTTCAGTCTTTAACCAAGGCTGGTGACACAGTACAATCCTATTGAATTCTTGTTCTTCTGTAGTATATCTTTATGCCAAACTCTGCATTACATATTTATGAGCCTCTTTTGAAGTACATGTCCGGCGACTCACTCGAAAATGTTGAAGACATAGTTAAACAAAAATCAATTAAATTAAATGTTTTTCATATGACAACACCTGGGGGCCACGGTGGCAGAGTGGTAACACTCTCGCCTCCCACCTCTGAGGCCGGGGTTCGATCCCCGTGACGGCCTTAGGTGGGAAAGCTGGTAGTTGCTTGCCGTTGGTCGGCAGTTTACAGTACATAACCCTAGCGAACTCTATGTACTGGTTTCCTCTGCCCTTCCAACTACCCGTCGTGATATGACCTGTACAGTGTTGAAAGCGACGTAAAACCCCAAATAAATAAATAAATATGACAACACCTGAAATATGCTGCCTGAAAAAAATACTGTCCAGTTTCAGAGTATTGTGTCAGCGAATCTGGCTGGTCAAGAACCATGGCAAAATCTGCACACTTTTACAATGGCTGCTGCTATAAACCCTACTCCAGCCCCCTCCCCAGGGGGAAAAACAGCAGGAGTTAAAAGGAAGAAACAGCCACCTTTGTCAAGTTCGCCATTATTTCAATTTCAAATTGGAAAATCCGGTGTTTTTTACTTTGAAAAGTCCTGAATGTTGACAAATTATGCACATAACCCGCAAAAACAAAACTATAAATCACACATTGTGCAGGTGTTCATAGCATTTTGATCACACATGGAACTGGTATTCATACACACTGAAAATGCTATAATTCAAATACAACAAAATATTTTAAAATGTGAATGGTTTCCAAGTATCCCTTCATTTATCTATCACATATTTCAGGACTTGCCTCATCAGGACATTTCCTTTCCTTATATTTACGGAAGTTGATTGATTTTTTTGTTATTTAAGTCTTAAACAAGTTTGTGATAGTCTTGCCGGAAGTGTACATTTCTCTCAGTGTCGATCGACGACTGTGAATAGCTGTTATTAAAAATTTGCCATATAAGTGTCCAATATATTTATCTGCATGCAACACATTTTGCGACTTATAAATATCAATATTGTGTACTAATATAAATTTTGAGGAAACTGATTTGGCCTGTCAAAATACCATTTATTGCTGTTTTACAAATTCAGAAAACACCATGGATAAAAAGCTGGACTTGGATGCTGTTGAAAAGAAAGATAGTAATAAAATTCCTGTGTCAGTTTGGATCAAGACAATTACTTTAATCCTTGTTTGGATGTGTATGGTAAGTTTTGGCGTTACAAATAATCGAGTTTTGTAAACATTAAAAAACTTCTATTCACACAATAAATAATTGCAGCTTTATATTGTGTCAAATTTAGATTTAAAGCTGAGCAACTTCTTACAGATTAGATTTTTAACCATTATTCAGATATTACAAAATGTTGCCTTTTGAACATCATATTATGGTGCCCATCATTTTCAATGAAGGTTAGTTCGGTATCGTTACCTTTTTAGACTTTCAGAGCTTGTATTATTTATCCTTAAATACAAACCTTGTGAGGTCAGACTAAACTAAAATTCGCAATGGTTTAAAGTATCATTAAGCGTCCCTTGCGGGACGCTTGTTTGTGTATGGGAGACCTTCAGGCTCCGCCGGATCCGCCGGTTCCGCATTTTGTTTTCCTTATAACTCTGTAACCGTTAGGCGGATTCTTTTCAAATTTGGCAGGTTTAGGCAGTAGCCTTGGGGAATTTTTTTGAATATGCTGCAGTGACATTTCAACCAATCAGAGAGGTCACATGACCAAAAATGTCTTTTTTCGATGGGGAAGCTTGTCCGGATGATAACTTGAAAGGAATTTTATCAATTCACCTGAAACTTGGCAAATACATTCATTCTATTAAAATCTGGAAATCATTAGATTTTGGCATTGATTGGTCAAGAAATGGCCGAGTAATTAATGATTAATTAATCATTATGAATTTTCCAAATAAGGAAAACACAAAAATGCTTATATCTCGAAAACCGTGCTAGATAGAGCGTTTTCGACGAAATTTTTGACCCACAGGGTATCTCTGCGGAGTAGTTTTCCCAATTTTCAAAAAAATTTTTGTCTCGCCCAAAATGGCGGCCATTTGAATTTTCGAAATTTTCGCAAAAATTGCAAAACACAAAAATGCTTATATCTCAAAAACCGTGCTGGATAGAGCAATTTCGACGAAATTTTTGACCCGCAGGATATCTCTGTGGAGTAGTTTTCCCAATTTTCAAAAAATTTTTGTCTCGCCAAAAATGGCGGCCATTTTGAATTTTCGAAATTTTCGCAAAAATTGCAAAACACAAAAATGCTTATATCTCAAAAACCGTGCTGGATAGAGCAATTTCGACGAAATTTTTGACCCGCAGGATATCTCTGTGGAGTAGTTTTCCCAATTTTCAAAAAATTTTTGTCTCGCCAAAAATGGCGGCCATTTTGAATTTTCGAAATTTTCGCAAAAATTGCAAAACACAAAAATGCTTATATCTCGAAAACCGTGCTAGATAGAGTGATTTCGACGAAATTTTTGACCCACAGGGTATCTCTGCAGAGTAGTTATCCCAATTTTGATTTTGTCTCGCCAAAAATGGCGGCCATTTTGAATTTTCGAATGGAGCGATTTCGACGAAATTTTTGACCCACAGGGTATCTCTGCAGAGTAGCCATGCCTATTTTAAAAAAAAAATTTGTCTCGCCAAAAATGGCGGCCATTTTGAATTTTCGAATTTTTCGCAAAAATTGCAAAACATAAAAATGCTTATATCTCGAAAACCCTGCTAGATAGAGTGATTTCGACGAAATTTTTGACAGACAGGGTATATCTGCAGAGTAGCCATGCCAATTTTCAAAAAAATTTTGTCTCGCCAAAAATGGCGGCCATTTTGAATTTTCGAATTTTTTGCAAAAATTGCAAAACATAAAAATGCTTATATCTCGAAAACCCTGCTAGATAGAGCGATTTCGACGAAATTTTGACCCATAGGGTATCTCTGCAGAGTATCCATGCCAATTTTCAAAAAAATTTTGTCTCGCCAAAAATGGCGGCCATTTTGAATTTTCCGCAAAAATTGCAAAACATAAAAATGCTTATATCTCGAAAACCGTGCTAGATAGAGCGATTTCGACGAAATTTTTGACCTACAGGGTATCTCTGGAGAATACCCATGCCGATTTTCAAAAAAAATTTGTCTTGCCAAAAATGGCGGCCATTTTGAATTTTTGAATTTTTGCGCAAAAATTGCAAAACACAAAAATGCTAATATTTCGAAAACCGTGCTACATAGAGCAATTTCGACGAAATTTTTGATCTTCAGGGTATCTCTGCAGAGCAGCTATCCCAAAGAGCTTTCACTTGGTGAAGTTTCAGACCCATAGCTAATTGCTCACCTACTCAAAATGAGTAAATGCGAATTACCTCTAAAAGTATTGCAGATAGCCAATTTTTCTCAAATAACTCATTCACCTACTTTTGGAAGAGCTTTCACTTGGTGAAGTTTCAGACCCGTAGCTAATTACTCACCTACTCAAAATGAGTAAATGCTAATTATCTTAAAAACTATTGCGGATACCCAATTTTTATCAAATAACTCATTCATGTACTTTTGAGAGAGCTTTCACATGGTGAAGTTTCAGACCCGTAGATGATTACTCACCTACTCAAAATAAGTAAATGCAAATTATCTCTTAAAAGTATTGCAGATAGCCAATTTTTCTCAAATAACTCATTCACCTACTTTTGGAAGAGCTTTCACATGGTGAAGTTTCAGACCCATAGCTAATTACTCACCTACTCAAAATGAGTAAATGTGAATTATCTCTAAAAGTATTGCAGATAGCCAATTTTTCTCAAATAACTCATTCACCTACTTTTGGAAGAGCTTTCACTCTGTGACGTTTCAGACCCATAGCTATTTATTCACCTACTCAAAATGAGTAAATGCTAATTATCTGTAAAAGTATTGCGGATACCCAATTTTTATCAAATACTCATTCATCTACTTGTGGGAGAGCTTTCACATGGTGAAGTTTCAGACCCATAGCTAATTACTCACCTACTCCAAATGAGTTAATGCGAATTATCTCTAAAAGTATTGCAGATAGCCAATTTTTCTCAAATAACTCATTCACCTACTTTTGGGAGAGCTTTCACTCTGTGAAGTTTCAGACCCATAGCTAATTACTCACCTACTCAAAATGAGTAAATGCGAATTATCTCTAAAAGTATTGCAGATAGCCAATTTTTCTCAAATAAATCATTCACCTACTTTTGGAAGAGCTTTCACTTGGTGAAGTTTCAGACCCATAGCTAATTACTCACCTACTCAAAATGAGTAAATGCGAATTATCTCTAAAAGTATTGCAGATAGCCAATTTTTCTCAAATAACTCATTCACCTACTTTTGGGAGGCTTTATGTCTAAATTAGGCCTGTGGTAGACAAAAATGTCTAAAATGTGGAATATTGCTTGTTAGCGACCTACAGTCCACATTTCTTTCCAGATTTCTTTCATATTTTGCAGGTGGCTTGATATGGTGGAGGACTCGCCACCCTATCTTTTTGGTAGGCTTTATGTCTAAATTAGGCCTGTTACAGGTAGACAAAAATATCTAAAATGTGGAATATTGCTTGTTAGCAACCTACAGTCCACATTTCTTTCCAGATTTCTTTCATATTTGGCAGGTGGCTTGGTATGCTAGAGAACTTGCCACCCTATCTTTTTGGTAGGCTTTATGTCTAAATTAGGCCTGTGGTAGACAAAAATGTCTAAAATGTGGAATATTGCTTGGTAGCGACCTACAGTCCACATTTCTTTCCAGATTTCTGTCATGTTTGGCAGGTGGCTTGGTATGCTAGAGGACTCGCCACCCTATCTTTTTGGTAGGCTTTATGTCTAAATTAGGCCTGAGGTAGACAAAAATGTCTAAAATGTGGAATATTGCTTCTTAACGACCTACAGTCCACATTTCTTTCATATTTGGCAGGTGGCTTATCGCTTAAAAGTATTGCAGATAGCCAATTTTTATCAAATAACTCATTTATCTACTTTTGGGAGAGCTTTCACATGGTGAAGTTTCAGACCCGTACCTAATTACTCGCCTACTCAAAATGAGTAAATGCGAATTATCTCTACAAGTATTGCAGATAGCCAATTTTTCTCAAATAACTCCTTCACTTACTTTTGGGAGAGCTTTCACTTGGTGAAGTTTCAGACCCGTAGCTAATTACTCACCTACTCAAAATGAGTAAATGCTAAGTATCTCTAAAAGTATTGCGGATACCCAATTTTTCTCAAATAACTTGTTCATCTACTTTTGGGAGAGCTTTCACATGTTGAAGTTCCAGACCCGTAGGTAATTACTCACCTACTCAAAAATGAGTACATGCAAATTATCTGTAAAAGTATTGCATATAGCCAATTTTTCTCAAATAACTCATTCACCAACTTTTGGGAGAGCTTTCACTTGGTGAAGTTTCAGACCCGTAGATGATTACTCACCTACTCAAAATGAGTAAATGCAAATTATCTCTTAAAAGTATTGCAGATAGCCAGTATTTCTCAAATAACTCATTCACCTACATTTTGGAGAGCTTTCACATGCTAAAGTTTTTTTATGAATTTTTTAAATAATTTTTAATGCATTAAAATTAATGAAATCATGCACTAAATCAATTATAACTTGAAAAGTATTGCATTTAGAGCACTTTGTGAAAATATGTTATTCAGCTACTTTTTCCATAGCTACAACATGGTGAGTAACTTGAGTGTCTATCTCAATAGGTAAGTGAGTGATAGCTATTTTTTGACTTTTCACTAACTTCCATCATGAGTAAAATCACTTGTAATTTGAAAACTATTGCATTTAGAGAATTTTCTGCAAATTAATCTGTTATTCACCTACTTTTGGGTCAGCTATAACATAGCAAAATTTCAGACCTCTAGCTCGTGGCATAGCTGAGTAATAGCTACTTTTGCCTTTGCCGGTGGATACATCTTGCATCTGGCCACAGATGCGTCCTTGGTCTAGTTCATATAATAAAATAAACATACAAATATGAACCAATCTGATCTGACCACAGTCTGTACAATGTCTCTATCTTATGTTCCTTGCTGAGTCCACGAACTCAAAATGTCTGTATCCTGTGATCCTTTCAGCATTAACTGATACAAAAGTCCTGTATACAGATATTCAGAGAGTTTGCACAAATATACTGTTGGCTTCAAGATATGGACATCCAAAATACAGCAAATCCCTTCTCTGGTAGATCTACACACTATATCCAGATGCAGTCAATAGCCAAAGAAGAGCAAGTTCTATCCACTTGTTACAGAATAGCAGTTCTAAGACACATTTTATTGCTTTACAATAGCTTACCATGTGGAACTGAATGCTAATCTGGGGAGGCTGCAGGTATCCGGCCAACGTCCAAGAGAAATAGATGTTTAGTGTTGGCCGTAGTCTAGTTGTAATAGCCCCAGGCTGGCCAGGGATGCCCTGGTTTTGGGACCTAGTGCAGCTCTCAACAGAGATCCCACTTCAGCTACCAGTGTCAACAACCCTTCTCAAACAGTCCCACAATTACGTGTTTCACAGCAATCCACAACATCTCAATCTCCACGCCTGGTGTCTAGGAGTGGACAGCTCTAAGAACAAGGCTTCTCTGTGGAGGTGACACAAGGACCATCTACAAGTCAAAGTGGGCCCTATTTGAGAAATGGGGCAGAGAAAATTCGGTGGAATTCGCCACCCTCTATGTGAAACAAGTCTCAGACTTTTTCATGTATCTGTACCAAGATCAAGATCTAAACAAGCGCCCCTGGGTCATAGATAGTTACAGGACGGCCATTGTTGACACCTTGGGCCCAACTGGGCACCATATTTCCCAAAGCTCAGACCTTAACAGGTTGCTCTCCAGTTTTCACAGGGATCGTCCCAAAAGTTCCAGGAATCTTCCAAAATGGAACCTTTCTGTTATCCTTAATGAGCTTACCAAAGCAACTTTTCAGCCTATGAAAGACACAGACCTCAAACATCTTACTCTCAAAGCTGCTTTCTTGCTAGCTTTGGCCTCCAGCAAGCACTGCAAGCGAAATTAATGCCTGGGTTGCAAACAATGTATCTAATCTAGGCCAATGGGAAAAGGTTGCCTTGTTCCCTTCTTTTGATTTCATAGCCAAAAACCAACTAGCAAGAGAAGGTTCTCAAAGTGTGTCTGGTGACTATTCCTGCTTTGACTACCATTGTAGATAGACAATTCAGAGAAGACAGGACCTTGTGTCCCGTACAGGCCCTGAGGTATTATTTGGATCAAACCAAAGACCTGAGAGGGTCTCGATCCCTACTCTTCATTTCCTTCAAGAAAGGACACACCTCAGACCTGCTACGCTCTCTTCTTGGTTGAAACAAACCATCCTACTTTGTTACAAACAAGCAGACCAACAATCTTTGGACTTGGTCCAAGTTAAAGCACATGACATTAGGGCCTTCGCGGCCTCTAAGGCCTTTTATGTTGGGGTATCGGACCAAATCATGCAAGCCTGTCACTAGAAAGCTCACAACACATTTACTAATTTTTACCTTAAAGACCTTACTTGATCAGACAACGACAACAATATGTATCTGGGTCCAGTAGTGGCGGCACAACAAGTCCTAGACCCTTCCCCTCAGACCAGTTATCCTCGGAAAGAAAAGAAGGTGGGGCATATCCGCTACAACCAAGTCTTCAGGAGTCTAAATCCCAGGGTCTAGGTATAAGCTTACCTCATCAGGATGTTGGGTAAGGTCTTTTCATTTTTTCAGTATATATTGTATTATGTATTAAGGACTTATTAAGGTTGTCATTAATCTCACTTTAGAGTGGCAAAAATTATGAGATTCCCAAGCCTAGGGCTTGTTTTCATCGTGGCTTAGCTCTAGGGGCTTTACTCTTCAGAAGTGAGTATAGGCTGCACGTCTCTCCTCTAATCAAAAGATCCAGACAGTTTTTTAGCACTGTCATTCATTCTTTTCGGATTTATGGCTCTCTACAGACCCAGTCTTGGGGACTTGGGCACTGTAAATGGGACTCAGACTGGTATTTCTAAACTTACATTCTATTCTACTATTTCAAAATCCAAGAAAAATTGACTACTTGTTCCAGTCTCAGCTGTAATCCCTCCACCGAGCGGTTGGATTCAGCATTCAGTTCCACATGGTAAGTTATTGTAGCGCAATAAAATTGAAAATTTTAATTACTTAAATGTAGCTTTTGTAAGCTACAAGCTTACCATGTGGAACTGAAGAGTCCCACCCTGCCTCTCGGCTGTATTACAGCTGAGGGGTATGGTTCAAAATTGCAACGAGAAAAGGAGGAAGAGTTGAGAAGAGTTCCACGAGAGTACAACCTGAGGCTACGTTGGCCGGATGCCTGCGGCCTCTCGAGATTAGCATTCTGTTCCACATAGTAAGCTTGTAGCTTATAAAAGTTACATTTAAGTAATTAAGCATCCCTGAAAGGGCGCTTATTTGGTTTCGTGTCAGTTTCCTCACTGCCGCCGCCGCATTATGGTCTCCAGTGAATATCTCCCTTATTATTGCAAGCTTTTTAACCATATTTGGCAGTTATATACCTTAGACATGGAAAAATTTTTCCACATGCTTAAATTTGACCTTTGATCTTTATCAAGGTCACATGATCAAAAAATAGTTTTTTCGGGTACACCCGCCCGTCATCGCAGTTCAGGAAAATCTACTGACTGCAGAGGCTTGTAACTTCATACACATGTTTATACTATCAAAAACGTGAGCTGACTAGATTTTGGGAGCAATCCGATGAAAATTGACCGATTTATGAGTAATTTTCTCACAGGTACCAATCAGAAAGCTTAAAATTCATGTGAACCCCCCTATTATCTTCTTAAGTATTGCATTTAGAGCCATAAAATGTATTGGGAGGTAGTAGGAAACCATATGTGGAGAGTCTAGAAAGCAAGTCAAATTTCCCCCCGACCCCCCTGTAGGGGTCAAACTGGGGTCATAAAATAGCCAATTTCATCTTTTCCCCTTATATCTCCTTTATTCTTGCTTCTAGAGCTGTAGAATGTATTAAGAGGTATTGGGAAACCATATGTGAAGAGTCTAGATAGCCGGTTATATTTACCCCCAGACCCTCCCTTATGGGTCAAACTGGAGGTAATAAAATAGCCGATTTTGTGTTTTTGCCTTTTATCTCCTTTATTCTTGCTTTTAGAGCTTTAGAATGTATTAAGAGGTATTGGGAAACCATATGTGAAGAGTCTAGATAGCTGGTCAGATTTACCCCCGGACCCCCCCTTATGGGTCAAACTGGGGTCATAAAATAGCCAATTTTGTGTTTTTGCCTTATATCTCCTTTATTCTTGCTTTTACAGTTTTAGAATGTATTAAGAGGTATTGGGAAACCTTATGTGATGAGTCTAGATAGCCGGTCAGATTTACCCCCGCATCCCCCTTATGGGTCAAACTGGGGTCATAAAATAGTCGATTTTGTGTTTTGGCCTTTATCTCCTTTATTCTTGCTTTTACAGCTTTAGAATGTATTAAGAGGTATTGGGAAACCATATGTGAAGAGTCTAGATAGCTGGTCAGATTTACCCCCGGACCCCCCCTTATGGGTCAAACTGGGGGTCATAAAATAGCTGATTTTGTGTTTTTGCCTTATATCTCCTTTATTCTTGCTTTTAGAGTTTAGAATGTATTAAGAGGTATTGGGAAACCTTGTGTGAAGAGTCTAGGTAGCTGGTCAGATTTACCCCCGGATCCCCCCGTATGGGTCAAACTGGGGTTATAAAATAGCCGATTATGTGTTTTTATGTCAGCTGACTTGTCAGTCAGCTGGCATTATGTCGTCACTCTGCGGCGTGGGCGTACGCGTACGCGTACGCGTGAACAACTTCTCCTCCAAAACTACAAGGCCTAGAGACGTGCTGTTTTTTTTAAAAGATACCTTATCTATCGAGGATGAAAAATTGTACAAGGCATGCAAATCTGTCTGTTCGTCTGTTTGCTAGAGACATTACAAGGGGGGT
Organism: Sabellastarte sp. h YS-2021; assembly: GCA_964017235.1. Lineage (NCBI taxonomy): Eukaryota > Metazoa > Annelida > Polychaeta > Sabellida > Sabellidae > Sabellastarte > Sabellastarte sp. h YS-2021. The sequence goes on along the minus strand of OZ024932.1, from coordinate 80,542,694 downwards.
ACCCCCACCAAAAGTGTGAAAATTTCAACACTTAATCACAATTTTCTCAGTGACTATTGCAGGGATTTCTCTCATATCTTGCATATATGTACTAGGCCACAGGTAGATTCTCTTGTGTGAGTATGAGACCTGGATCTGTCTGACTTTTTTTTTAATAAATTTTTTTAATAATTTTTAATGCATTAACATTCATGAAATCATGCACAAAATCATTTATAACTTGAAAACTGTTGCATCTAGAGCATTTTGTTAAAATATGTTATTCAGCTACTTTTTTCATAGCTACAATATGGTGAGTAAGTTGGGTGCCTGTCTCAATAGCTAAGTGAGTAATAGCTACTTTTGGGCTTTTCAGTAACTTCCATCATGAGTAGAATCACTTGTAACTTAAAAACTATTGCATTTAGAGAATTTGGTATAAATATGTTATTCAGCTACTTTTGGGTCAGCTATAACATAGTAAAATTTTAGACCTGTAGCTCATGGCATAGCTGAGTAATAGCTACTTTTACGTTATCACTGTTGAGTAAATCGCTTATAACTTCAAAACTATTGCATTTAGAGAATTTCGTATAAATATGTTATTCAGCTACTTTTGGGTCAGCTATAACATAGTAAAATTTCAGACCTGTAGCTCATGGCATAGCTGAGTAATAGCTACTTTTAGGTTATCACTGTTGAGTAAATGGCTTATAACTTGGAAACTATTGCATTTAGAGTATTTTGTTTCAATATGTTATTCACCTATTTTGGGATCAGCTAAAACATAGTGAAGTTTCAGATCTGTGGCTCATTGCATAGCTGAGTAATAGCTACTTTGAAGTTCTCACTATTGAGTAAATCAGTTGTAATTGGAAAACTATTGCATTTAGAGAATTTCGTATAAATATGTTATTCAGCTACTTTTGGGTCAGCTATAACATAGTAAAATTTCAGACCTGTAGCTCATGGCATAGCTGAGTAATAGCTACTTTTAGGTCATCACTATTGAGTAAATCAGTTGTAACTTGAAAACTATTGCATTTACAGTATTTTGCTTAAATATGTTGTTCACCTACTTTTGGGTCAGCTATAACATAGTAAAATTTCAGACCTGTAGCTCATGGCATAGCTGAGTAATAGCTACTTTTAGGTCATCACTATTGAGTAAATCAGTTGTAACTTGAAAACTATTGCATTTACAGTATTTTGCTTAAATATGTTGTTCACCTACTTTTGGGTCAGCTATAACATAGTGAAATTTCAGACCTGTAGCTCATTGCATAGCTGAGTAATAACTACTTTGAGGTTCTCACTATTGAGTAAATCAGTTGTAATTGCAAAACTATTGCATTTAGAGAATTTAGTATAAATATGTTATTCAGCTACATTTGGGTCAACTATAACATAGTAAAATTTCAGACCTGTAGCTCATGGCATAGCTGAGTAATAGCTACTTTTAGGTCATCACTATTGAGTAAATCAGTTGTAACTTGAAAACTATTGCATTTAGAGTATTTTGCTTAAATATGTTGTTCACCTACTTTTGGGTCAGCTATAACATAGTAAAATTTCAGACCTGTAGCTCATGGCATAGCTGAGTAATAGCTACTTTTAGGTTATCACTGTTGAGTAAATCACTTATAACTTGGAAATTATTGCATTTAGAGTATTTTGTTTCAATATGTTATTCACCTATTTTGGGATCAGCTATAACATAGTGAAGTTTCAGACCTGTGGCTCATTGCATAGCTGAGTAATAGCTACTTTGAAGTTCTCACTATTGAGTAAATCAGTTGTAATTGGAAAACTATTGCATTTAGAGAATTTCGTATAAATATGTTATTCAGCTACTTTTGGGTCAGCTATAACATAGTAAAATTTCAGACCTGTAGCTCATGGCATAGCTGAGTAATAGCTACTTTTAGGTCATCACTATTGAGTAAATCAGTTGTAACTTGAAAACTATTGCATTTACAGTATTTTGCTTAAATATGTTGTTCACCTACTTTTGGGTCAGCTATAACATAGTAAAATTTCAGACCTGTAGCTCATGGCATAGCTGAGTAATAGCTACTTTTAGGTCATCACTATTGAGTAAATCAGTTGTAACTTGAAAACTATTGCATTTACAGTATTTTGCTTAAATATGTTGTTCACCTACTTTTGGGTCAGCTATAACATAGTGAAATTTCAGACCTGTAGCTCATTGCATAGCTGAGTAATAGCTACTTTGAGGTTCTCACTATTGAGTAAATCAGTTGTAATTGCAAAACTATTGCATTTAGAGAATTTAGTATAAATATGTTATTCAGCTACATTTGTGTCAACTATAACATAGTAAAATTTCAGACCTGTAGCTCATGGCATAGCTGAGTAATAGCTACTTTTAGGTCATCACTATTGAGTAAATCAGTTGTAACTTGAAAACTATTGCATTTAGAGTATTTTGCTTAAATATGTTGTTCACCTACTTTTGGGTCAGCTATAACATAGTAAAATTTCAGACCTGTAGCTCATGGCATAGCTGAGTAATAGCTACTTTTAGGTTATCACTGTTGAGTAAATCACTTATAACTTGGAAATTATTGCATTTAGAGTATTTTGTTTCAATATGTTATTCACCTATTTTGGGGTCAGCTATAACATAGTGAAGTTCCAGACCTGTGACTCATTGCATAGCTGAGTAATAGCTACTTTGAAGTTCTCAATGTTGAGTAAATCACTTGTAATTTGAAAACTATTGCATTTAGAGAATTTAGTATAAATATGTTATTCAGCTACTTTTGGGTCAGCTATAACATAGTAAAATTTCAGACCTGTAGCTCATGGCATAGCTGAGTAATAGCTACTTTTAGGTCATCACTATTGAGTAAATCAGTTGTAACTTGAAAACTATTGCATTTACAGTATTTTGCTTAAATATGTTGTTCACCTACTTTTGGGTCAGCTATAACATAGTGAAATTTCAGACCTGTAGCTCATTGCATAGCTGAGTAATAACTACTTTGAGGTTCTCACTATTGAGTAAATCAGTTGTAATTGCAAAACTATTGCATTTAGAGAATTTAGTATAAATATGTTATTCAGCTACATTTGGGTCAACTATAACATAGTAAAATTTCAGACCTGTAGCTCATGGCATAGCTGAGTAATAGCTACTTTTAGGTCATCACTATTGAGTAAATCAGTTGTAACTTGAAAACTATTGCATTTAGAGTATTTTGCTTAAATATGTTGTTCACCTACTTTTGGGTCAGCTATAACATAGTAAAATTTCAGACCTGTAGCTCATGGCATAGCTGAGTAATAGCTACTTTTAGGTTATCACTGTTGAGTAAATCACTTATAACTTGAAAACTATTGCATTTAGAGTATTTTGTTGCAATATGTTATTCACCTATTTTGGGGTCAGCTATAACATAGTGAAGTTCCAGACCTGTGGCTCATTGCATAGCTGAGTAATAGCTACTTTGAAGTTCTCACTGTTGAGTAAATCAGTTGTAATTGGAAAACTATTGCCTTTACAGAAATTTGTGCAAATATGTTATTCAGCTACTTTTGGGTCAGCTATAACATAGTGAAATTACAGACCTGTAGCTCATGGCACAACTGAGCAATAGCTATTCTCAGGCACTGACTGTTGAGTAAATCAGCTATAACTTGAAAAATATTGCATTTGGAGTATTTTGTTAAAATATATTGTTCACCTACTTTTGGGTTAGCTATAACATAGTGAAATTACAGACCTATAGCTCATGGCATAGCGGAGCAATAGCTATTTTCTGGTTCTCACTATTGAGTAAATCAGTTGTAACTTGAAAACTATTGCATTTACAGTATTTTGCTTAAATATGTTGTTCAGCTACTTTTAGGTCAGCTATAACAGAGCAAAAATTCAGACATGTAGCTCATTGCATAGCTGAGTAATAGTTACTTTGAGGTTCTCACTCTTGAGTAAATCAGTTGTAACTTGAAAATTATTACATTTAGAGTATTTTGTTAAATATGTTATTCACAGACGTTTTGGTCAGCTATAACATAGTGAAATTGCAGACCTCTATGTCATGGGATAGCTGAGCAATAGCTTCTTTCAGGTTCTCACTGTTGAGTAAATCATTGTATCCAACCTGTAGGAAATCATGGGCTGGGAATCTGTTAATATGGTCCGATTTGACCTTGGAACCCTCCTTCAAGGTCAAATGAGGATAGCCAAACATAAAAGTGCTTATAACTTGCTTATTATTGGTCCCAGAGGTTGGAATGAAAACCAACCTATAGAAAATCATGAGCTGAGAATTTTTTGGTGTGGTCGGATTTCACCATGGACCCCTCCTTCAAGGTCAAATGAGGATAGCCAAACTTAAAAGTGCTTATAACTCACTTATTATTGGTCCTAGAGGTTTCGAATGGAAAACCAACCTATAGAAAATCATGGGCTGGGAATCTTTTGGTGTGGTCGGATTTGACCTTAGACCCCTCCTTCCAGGTCAAACGAAGATAGCCAAACTTAAAGTGCTTTTTACTCGCGTATTATTGGTCTTGGAGGTTTGGGATGGTAAACCAACATATAGGAAATCATGGGCTGGGATTCTTTTGGTGTGGTCAGATTTGACCTGGGACCCCTCCTTCAAGGGCAGTTGAGGATAGCCAAACTTACAATTGCTTAGAACTCGCTTATTATTGGTCCTACAAGTTTGGGATGGTAAACAAGCTACAGGAAATCATGGGCTGGGAATTTTTTTGTGTGGTCGGATTTGACCTTGGATCCCCTCCTTCAAGGTCAAACAAGGATAGCCAAACTTAAAAAGTGCCTATGACTCACTTATTATTGGTCCGAGAGGTTTGGGATGGTAAACCATCCTAAATTCTTTGGCTGGGAATCTTTTGGTATGGTCAGATTTGACCTTTGGACCCCTTCTTCATGGTCGAACGAGGATATTGCATTTATAGTATTTCTTTAAATATTTTTAACCTACTTTTTACCCTTAAACAATTACCTTGTTACTTTATTTCATAATACCATTTGCAGGGCACTTTTTTGTCCTTTTCTTCTGTCAGCTTCGAAATATCTTTCGAACATGCTGTTCAGTTACCATTTACTGTATTTCTGTACAGCCCTTTCCCTGATAATTATGCTTTCCTCTCATTATCACCATCACAAATCCAAAACATTCAGTCAGCTGACACAGTGCCCGTTCACGGGCACTCTCCTCTTGTTGCCTTTTATCTCTTTTATTCTTTTAGAATGTATTGAGAGGTATTGGGAAACCTTATGTGAAGAGTCTAGATAGCTGGTCAGATTTACCCCCTGCCTCCCCCCCCACCCCCCACCCCTTTTATGGATCAAACTGGATTCATCAAATAGCCGATTTTGTGTTTTTGCCTTATATCTATTTTATTCTTGCTTTTAGAGATTTACAATGTATTCAGAGGTATTGGGAAACCTTATGTGAAGAGTCTAGATAGCTGGTCAGATTTACCAGATAGATGTGTTCAAAGCATTGTGTCATAAACTTCTTGCCTTTCTAAAGGCTCATATTTTACTATGCCTTTTTCTAAAATGTAAATGGATATATGGCATTTATAAAGCACTGTTACTGTTTAATTAAGTAGTTGTTTTATGGTGTAACTTTCGACCTATTATAAGTATTGATGCTTTATACATTCTTAGCCAGAGCATTTATTCAATTAATTTTTCACAATTTATGACCATAGAAAACAAAATAAAGCTTAAATTTTTCTTTCATGTTAATGCATGAACTTCCACACTGTCTGCTTAACTTTCACTTCTTCTCTCAGCACTGCATGTTTTTATTTTCAAAAACCTTTTTCTACTGTATATTATATTGCAGTGAACCTTTTTGGGACGCTTAGTTTTTGTTAGCAAAAACATTTTTCTAGTTAAATTTTCAAATCAACTTTTCTTATAGTCAGCGAAACTAGGTTAAAAATATGGTCAGGCCTACAGCAGTTACATATACTTTGGGAAATGCCCAGAAGGTTATAGAACTACCTTGAAAGTACACACTGTTACAAGAATCACTGAGGATGCTCCGACAAGTTTGGGGGAGGAGAGGTTTCCCTAAATCCATAAAAAATATCAGCCTAGTAGAATTACTGAGGAGATTATAGAAGCGTAGAGGAGTTTTCCCCCAGTCAGACTATAGATCATTCTATAGTATGTATGCAGAGTATAACAAACATAAATACCACTTAACCAATTAATATATGGAAAATCAATAACTCAAGGTCTTTATATGGCAACACACAAACACAACATTTTCCACAAATTAAATCATACTTTGGCACAGTGCCTATGTATGTAACATTGTTAAAATATTCACTGTGTGCAAAAGCCTATCCACCTTGGCCACCCACCTCCCGGTTTCTTTTATGGTATAACCTGACCCACTATAAGGACCAACTCTTATTCAATATAGATATAGAGGTTAAACCCAAATAAATCACATCAAACTTATCTAGAATCTAATCTTATTAATTCCTGGTTGAGGCTAAATATCCGTACATGATTCTTAGTAATTTTTATGTCGGCTGACTTGTCAGTCAGCTGACATTATGTCGTCACTCTGCGGCGTGGGCGTCCGCGTACTCGTCCGCATGAACAACTTCTTCTCCAAAACTACAAGGCCTAGAGACATGCTGTTTTTTTTAAAAGATACCTTATCTATCAAGGATGAAAAATTGTACAAGGCATGAAAATCTGTCTGTTCGTCTGTTTGCTAGAGACGTTACAAGGGAGGTACCCCCACCAAAAGTGTGAAAATTTCAACACTTTATCACAATTTTCTCAGTGACTATTGAGGGATTTCTCTCATATCTTGCATATATGTACTAGACCAGAGGTAGATTCTCTTTTGTGAGTATGAGACCTGGATCTGTCTTACTTTTTTTTTAATAAATTTTTTTAATAATTTTTAATGCATTAAAATTAATGAAATCATGCACTAAATCACTTATAGCTTGAAAAGTGTGGCATTTAGAGCATTTTGTTAAAATATGTTGTTCAGCTACTTTTTTCATAGCTACAACATGGTGAGTAACTTGGGTGTCTGTTTCAATAGCCAAGTGAGTAATAGCTACTTTTGGGCTTTTCAGTAACTACCATCTTGAGTAAAATCACTTGTAACTTGAAAACTATTGCATTTAAAGAATTTCGTATAAATATGTTATTCAGCTATTTTTGGGTCAGCTATAACATAGTAAAATTTTAGACCTGTAGCTCATGGCATAGCTGAGTAATAGCTACTTTGAGGTTATCACTGTTGAGTAAATCACTTATAACTTGAAAACTATTGCATTTACAGAAATTTGTGTAAATATGTTATTCAGCTACTTTTGGGTCAGCTATAACATAGTGAAATTACAGACCTGTAGCTCATGGCACAACTGAGCAATAGCTATTTTCAGGTACTGTATGTTGAGTAAATCAGTTGTAACTTGAAAAATATTGCATTTGGAGTATTTTGGTAAAATATGTTGTTCACCTACTTTTGGGTCAGCTATAACATAGTGAAATTGCAGACCTATAGCTCATGGCATAGCTGAGCAATAGCTATTTTGAGGTTCTCACTATTGAGTAAATCAGTTGTAACTTGAAAACTATTGCATTTACAGTATTTTGCTTAATATGTTGTTCACCTAATTTTGGGTCAACTATAACATAGTAAAATTTCAGACATGTAGCTCATTGCATAGCTGAGTAATAGCTACTTTTAGGTTATCACTGTTGAGTAAATCACTTATAACTTGAAAACTATTGCATTTAGAGTATTTTGTGTCAATATGTTATTCACCTATTTTGGGGTCAGCTATAACATAGTAAAATTTCAGACCTGTAGCTCATGGCATAGCTGAGTAATAGCTACTTTGAGGTTATCACTGTTGAGTAAATCACTTATAACTTGAAAACTATTGCATTTAGAGTATTTTGTTTCATATGTTATTCACCTATTATGGGGTTAGGCATAACATAGTAAAATTTCAGACCTGTAGCTCATGGCATAGCTGAGTAATAACTACTTTCAGGTTATCACCGTTGAGTAAATCACTTATAACTTGAAAACTATTGCATTTACAGAAATTTGTGTAAATACATTATTCAGCTACTTTTGGGTCAGCTATAACATAGTGAAATTACAGACCTGTAGCTGATGGCACAACTGAGCAATAGCTATTTTCAGGTACTGACTGTTGAGTAAATCAGTTGTAACTTGAAAAATATTGCATTTGGAGTATTATGTTAAAATATGTTGTTCACCTACTTTTGGGTCAGCTATAACATAGTGAAATAACAGACCTATAGCTCATGGCATAGCTGGGCAATAGCTATTTTGAGGTTCTCACTATTGAGTAAATCAGTTGTAACTTGAAAACTATTGCATTTACAGTATTTTGCTTAAATATGTTATTCACCTATTTTGGGGTCAGCTATAACATAGTAAAATTTCAGACCTGTAGCTCATGGCATAGCTGAGTAATAGCTACTTTGAGGTTATCACTGTTGAGTAAATCACTTATAACTTGAAAACTATTGCATTTAGAGTATTTTGTTTCATATGTTATTCACCTATTATGGGGTTAGGCAAAACATAGTAAAATTTCAGACCTGTAGCTCATGGCATAGCTGAGTAATAACTACTTTCAGGTTATCACCGTTGAGTAAATCAATTGTAACTTGAAAACTATTGCATTTACAGAAATTTGTGTAAATACATTATTCAGCTACTTTTGGGTCAGCTATAACATAGTGAAATTACAGACCTGTAGCTGATGGCACAACTGAGCAATAGCTATTTTCAGGTACTGACTGTTGAGTAAATCAGTTGTAACTTGAAAAATATTGCATTTGGAGTATTATGTTAAAATATGTTGTTCACCTACTTTTGGGTCAGCTATAACATAGTGAAATAACAGACCTATAGCTCATGGCATAGCTGGGCAATAGCTATTTTGAGGTTCTCACTATTGAGTAAATCAGTTGTAACTTGAAAACTATTGCATTTACAGTATTTTGCTTAAATATGTTATTCACCTATTTTGGGGTCAGCTATAACATAGTAAAATTTCAGATGTGTAGCTCATGGCATAGCTGAGTAATAGCTACTTTGAGGTTATCACTGTTGAGTAAATCACTTATAACTTGAAAAATATTGCGTTTACAGAAATTTGTGTACATATGTTATTCAGCTACTTTTGGGTCAGCTATAACATAGTGAAATTACAGACCTGTAGCTCATGGCACAACTGAGCAATAGCTATTTTCAGGTACTGTATGTTGAGTAAATCAGTTGTAACTTGAAAAATATTGCATTTGGAGTATTTTGGTAAAATATGTTGTTCACCTACTTTTGGGTCAGCTATAACATAGTGAAATTACAGACCTATAGCTCATGGCATAGCTGAGCAATAGCTATTTTGAGGTTCTCACTATTGAGTAAATCAGTTGTAACTTGAAAACTATTGCATTTACAGTATTTTGCTTAATATGTTGTTCACCTAATTTTGGGTCAACTATAACATAGTAAAATTTCAGACATGTAGCTCATGGCATAGCTGAGTAATAGCTACTTTGAGGTTATCACTGTTGAGTAAATCACTTATAACTTGAAAACTATTGCATTTAGAGTATTTTGTGTCAATATGTTATTTACCTATTTTGGGGTCAGCTATAACATAGTAAAATTTCAGACCTGTAGCTCATGGCATAGCTGAGTAATAGCTACTTTGAGGTTATCAGCGTGGAGTAAATCACTTATAACTTGAAAACTATTGCATTTACAGAAATCTGTGTAAATACGTTATTCGGCTACTTTTGGATCAGTTATAACATAGTGAATTTACAGACCTGTAGCTCATGGCACAACTGAGCAATAGCTATTTTTAGGTACTGACTGTTGAGTAAATCAGTTGTAACTTGAAAACTATTGCATTTAGAGTATTTTGTTTCAATATGTTATTCACCTATTATGGGGTTAGCCATAACATAGTAATATTTCAGACCTGTAGCTCATGGCATAGCTGAGTAATAGCTACTTTGAGGTTATCACTGTTGAGTAAATCATTTATAACTTGAAAACTATTGCATTTACAGAAATTTGTGTAAATACATTATTCAGCTACTTTTGGATCAGTTATAACATAGTGAATTTACAGACCTGTAGCTCATGGCACAACTGAGCAATAGCTATTTTTAGGTACTGACTGTTGAGTAAATCAGTTGTAACTTGAAAACTATTGCATTTAGAGTATTTTGTTTCAATATGTTATTCACCTATTATGGGGTTAGCCATAACATAGTAATATTTCAGACCTGTAGCTCATGGCATAGCTGAGTAATAGCTACTTTGAGGTTATCACTGTTGAGTAAATCATTTATAACTTGAAAACTATTGCATTTACAGAAATTTGTGTAAATACATTATTCAGCTACTTTTGGGTCAGCTATAACATAGTGAAATTACAGACCTGTAGCTCATGGCACAACTGAGCAGTAGCTATTTTCAGGTACTGACTGTTGAGTAAATCAGTTGTAACTTGAAAAATATTGCATTTGGAGTATTTTGTTAAAATATGTTGTTCACCTACTTTTGGGTCAGCTATAACATAGTGAAATTACAGACTTATAGCTCATGGCATAGCTGAGCAATAGCTATTTTGAGGTTCTCACTATTGAGTAAATCAGTTGTAACTTGAAAACTATTGCATTTAGAGTATTTTGCTTAAATATGTTGTTCACCTACTTTTGGGTCAGCTATAATATAGTAAAAATTCAGACATGTAGCTCATTGCATAGCTGAGTAATAGCTACTTTGAGGTTATCACTGTTGAGTAAATCAGTTGTAACTTGAAAACTATTACATTTAGAGTATTTTGTTTAAATGTGTTATTCACATAATTTTTGGTCAGTTATATCATAGTGAAATTGCAGACCTCTATGTCATGGCATAGCTGAGCAATAGCTACTTTCAGGTTCTAACTATTGAGTAAATCATTGTATCCACTGGATAGCCGCAGTGGGTAGAGAGATTTAACCATTACCGCTCTAATGAAAAAAATATTATAGCTAGCCTTCTCAAGTTTGCAGAATATATTAATAACCATAAAATGTTGCCTGGGAATATTTTTGGCCTTATTTTGAAAAACAAGATGGCCGCCAGGGACGTTTATTCGACTTTAAACAAGGACTTTTGTTGGCCCTCTAGAGCAAAGGGTATTATAAATAGAGATCTCAAATTCGCAGGATATGTTCCTCATTATAAAATCTTGTCTGGGAATATTTTTGGGCTCATTTTGAAAAACAAGATGGCCGCCACTGGTGTTTCTTTGTCAGTCATGAAAAGAGCTTATATCTCCCTTATTATTGGTCCTAGAGGTTTGGGATGGTAAACCAACCTGTAGGAAATCATGGGCTGGGAATCTTTTGGTGTGGTCAGATTTGACCTTTGACCCCTCCTTCAAGGTCAAACGACGATAGCCAAACTTAAAAGTGCTTATAACTCGCTTATTATTGGTCCTAGAGGTTTGGGATGGTAAACAGACATATAGGAAATCATGGGCTGGGAATCTGTTGATGTTGTCCGATTTGACCTTGGACCCCTTCTTCAAGGTCAAACAAATATAGCGAAACTTAAAAGTGCCTATAACTCGCTTATTATTGGTTCTAGAGGTTTGGGATGGTAAACCATCCTATAGGAAATCATGGGCTGGGAATGTTTTGGTGTGGTCAGATTTGACCTTTGGACCCCTCCTTCAAGGTCAAATAAGGACAGCCAAACTTAAAAGTGCTTATAACTCGCTTATTATTGGTCCTAGAGGTTTGGGATGGTAAACCAACCTATAGGAAATCATGGGCTGGGAATGTTTTTGTGTGGTCGGATTTGACCTTGGACCCCTCCTTCAAGGTCGTACGAGGATACTGCATTTGCAGTATTTCTTTAAATATGTTTTAACCTACTCTTTACACTTAAACAGTTACCTTGTTACTTTCCTTCATAATACCATTTGCAGGGCACAACTTTTTGGTCCTTTTCTTCTGTCAGGTTCAGAATTTCTTTGAACATGCTGTTCAATTACAATTTACTGTACTTCTGTACAGCACTTTCCCTGATAATTATGCTTTCCTCTCATTATTACCTTCACAAATCAACAACACTCAGTCAGCTGACACAGTGCCCGTTCATGGGCACTCTCCTCTTGTTTTATCACTATAAGCCTACTGTATTAGGAAATTTACCTTTGCAAAACAATGAGTTTTGACAGCAAAAAGGCAATTATACCAAACTTTGAAAAAATATAAAAACTAAAAAAATGGAATTTCACTGCTTTTTATAAGGGGATGTCTCATATTGTGACACCCACAACTTTACCAGACCTCAGGAACAGAGTGGGAGTGGACACAGAAGAATTGTCACGTGGTCTCACTATTGGTAGAATTGGTTCAATTCTTGGTAGTCTATTGGCTGCTCTAGCTGACAGGTGAGTGTCTGCAATGTACGGAGTACATATAATAAAGTATCTTTGTACCAACCCTGCTGTAATAGTACTTGACTGGGTGGTTCCTGGTCCTTACTATTGCTCTATAAGAGGCAGATATAATAAGGTTTAACTTAAACTCAAATCAAATGTTTATACCCTAAATTATTGATAATGTAGGGGAGTTTGAGATGTCAGCTGCGGCGTGGGCATACATGTATGCGTCTGCGTGAACAACTTCTCCTAAACTACAATACCCAGAGACATGCTGTTTTTTAAGGCGGGCTGCGTGTAACCAACCCGCCTATTAGATTGATGTGTCCGACGTCCGTCTGTCTGTCCACATTTTTCGTTTCCGGACTCTAACTCGAAAACGGTTTGACCAATCGAATTCAAACTTGACAGGGAGATAGACCACCATCATAGCTAGGTTCCTTTCGAAATTGGTGTAATTCCGTCTGTTTGTTTGTCCATTTTTTGTCCGTTTGTCTGTCCATCCATCTGTCCATCCACATTTTTGTTTCCTGACTCTAACTCAAAAACGGTTTGTCCAAACGAATTCAAACTTGACAGGGAGATAGATCACCATCATAGCTAGGTTCCTTTTGAAATTGGTGTAATTCCGTCTGTTCGTTTGTCTGTTTTTTGTCCATTTGTCTGTCCATCTATCTGTCCATCCACATTTTCGTTTCTGGACTCTAACTCGAAAACGGTTTGTCCAATCGAATTCAAACTTGACAGGGACATAGATCACCATCATAGCTAGGTTCCTTTTGAAATTGATGTAATTCCGTCCGTTCATTTGTTCGTCAATATTTCCATTTCCGAACACTTATAACTTGAAAAGTATTGTAGTTAGAGCATGTTATTCAACTACTTTTTTCATAGCTACAACATGGTGAGTAATAGCTACTTTCTGATTTTTCAGTACCTCCCATAATGAATAAAATCACCTATAACTTGAAAACTATTGCATATACAGAATTTTGTATAAATAGGTTATTCAGCTACAGCATAGTAAAATTTCAGACCTGTAGCTCAGTGCATAGCTGAGTAATAGCTACTTTGAGGTTATCACTGTTGAGTAAAATCAGTTCTAACTTGAAAACTATTGCATTTAGAGTATTTGTTTAAATATGTTATTCGCCTAATTTTTGGTCAGCTATAACATAGTGAAATTGCAGACCTGTAGCTCATTACATAGCTGAGCAATAGCTATTTTCAGGTTCTTACTGTTGAGTAAATCAGTTATAACTTGAAAATTATTCCATTTACAGTATTTTGTTTAAATATGTTGTTCACCTACTTTTGGGTTAGCTATAACATAGTGAAATTACAGACCTGTAGCTCATGGCACAGCTGAGCAATAGCTATTTTCAGGTACTGACTGTTGAGTAAATCAGTTGTAACTTGAAAAATATTGCATTTGGAGTATTTTGTTAAAATATGTTGTTCACCTACTTTTGGGTCAGCTATAACATAGTGAAATTACAGTCCTATAGCTCATGGCATAGCTGAGCAATAGCTATTTTCAGGTTCTCACTATTGAGTAAATCAGTTGTAACTTGAAAACTAGTGCATTTACAGTAGTTTGCTTAAATATGTTGTTCACCTACTTTTGGGTCAGCTATAACAGTAAAATTTCAGACATGTAGCTCATTGCATAGCTGAGTAATAGCTACTTTGAGGTTATCACTGTTGAGTAAATCAGTTGTAACTTGAAAACTATTGCATTTAGAGTATTTTGTTTAAAATATGTTATTCACGTAATTTTTGGTCAGCTATAACATAGTGAAATTGCAGACCTGTATGTCATGGCATAGCTGAGCAATAGCTACTTTCAGGTTCTCACTGTTAAGTAAATCATTGTATCGACTGGATAGCGGCAGTGTGTAGAGAGATTTCACCATTACCGCTCTAACGAAAAAAATAATATAACTAGCCTTCTCAAGTTTGCAGGATATATTAATAACCATGAAATGTTGCCTGGGAATATTTTTGGCCTCATTTTGAAAAACAAGATGGCCGCCAGGGACGTTTATTCCACTTAAAGCAAGGACTTTTGTTGGCCTTCTAGAGCAAAGGGCATTACAGGTATAGATGTCAAATTGGCAGGATATGTTCGTCATTAAAAAATCTTGACTGGGAATATTTTTGGACTCATTTTGAAAAACAAGAATGGCTGCCACGGGTGTTTCTTTGTCAGTCATGAAAAGTGCTTATATCTCACTTATTATTGGTCCTAGAGGTTTGGGATGGTAAACAGACATACAGGAAATCATGGCCTGGGAATCTGTTGATGTAGTCCGATTTGACCTTGGACCCCTCCTTCAAGGTCAAACGAGGATAGCCAAACTTAAAAGTGCTTATAACTCGCTTATTATTGGTCCTAGAGGTTTGGAATGGAAAACCAACCTATAGGAAATCATGGGGTGAGAATCTTTTGGTGTTGTCGGATTTGACCTTGGATCCCTCCTTCACGGTCAAACAAAGATAGCGAAACTTAAAAGTGCCTATAACTCACTTATTATTGGTTCTAGAGGTTTGGGATGGTAAACCAGCCTATAGGAAATCATGGGCTGGGAATGTTTTGGTGTGGTCAGATTTGACCTTTGGACCCCTCCTTCAAGGCCAAATGAGGACAGCCAAACTTAAAAGTCCGTATAACTCGCTTATTATTGGTCCTAGAGGTTTGGGATGGTAAACCAACCTATAGGAAATCATGGGCTGGGAATGTTTTTGTGTGGTCGGATTTGACCTTGGACCCCTCCTTCAAGGTCGAACGAGGATATTGCATTTGCAGTATTTCTTTAAATATGTTTTAACCTATTTTTTACACTTAAACAGTTACCTTCTTACTTTCCTTCACAATACCATTTGCAGGGCACAACTTTTGTGTCCTTTTCTTCTGTCACTTCTAGTATTTATATACAGTGGAGTACTAGTAGATTCTCCAGTGTGAGTATCAGCCCCACATCTATCTTAATTTATTATGTCCACCCCACTGGGGGGTGGACATATTATTTTTGCTTTTTCCGGCGTCCCACTTGGTTTCCGGACATTTTAGGCAACAGTTCTTATCCTATCTTTACCAAATTTGGCATGCAGGTTTATTGGGTTAATAGCTTGTATGGGATTACTTTTGGTGATGATAGCTCTATAGCTAACTGAGTAATAGCTACTTTGCTACTTTTGAGTATCTCTTTGGTTTCCAGACATTTTAAGGAATGCTATTAAGCCTAGCTTTCTGAAATTTGGTATGGAGGTTCATTGGGTTAATAGGTTGTATGGGATTGCTTTTGGGGGGAATTGCTTCATAGATGAGTGAGTAATTAATTAAATAAATGAGTAATTGGCTAGTTTGAATACTGGAAAAGGCAAATGTGCTCATATCTCCTAAACCGTGCGAGATAGAGCGATTTCGTCGAAATTTTCGACGCACAGGGTATCTAAGGAATGTACTCTTTGCAATTTTCAAAAAAATTTCCCCTCCCCAAAAATGGCGGCCATTTTGAATTTTTGGCAAAAATGGCAAAACACAAATTTGCTTCTATCTCCTTAACCGTGCAAGATAGAGCAATTTCGTCGAAATTTTCGACCCCCAGGGTATCTAAGGAATGTAATCTTTGCAATTTTCAAAAAATTTTCCCCTCCCCAAAAATGGCGCCCATTTTAAATTTTCGAATTTTTGCCAAAAATGGCAAAACACGAATTTGCTTCTATCTCCTTAACCATGCGAGATAGAGCGATTTCGTCAAAATTTTCGACCCACAGGGTATCTGAGGAATGTACTCTTTGCAATTTTCAAAAAATTTTCCCCTTCTCAAAAATGGCGGCCATTTTGAATTTTCGAATTTTTGCCAAAAATGGCAAAACACGAATTTGCTTCTATCTCCTTAACCGTGCGAGATAGAGCGATTTCGTCGAAATTATTAAGCAACAGGGTATATAAATCATTTTGGCATGAATTGAAACAACCTTTACTGGATAGCTTTTTATTTTCTTTTGAAACAGGAGAGTTAGCAGACGGTCAGAGAAGGGGACTTTTAAATCTAATTCCCAAAAAGGATAAAGATTTACGCTATCTGAAGTCATGGAGACCTGTCTCTCTCCTGGCAACAGATTACAAAATACTGGCAAAGGCATTGGCAATACGACTACAAAAGTCATATCAGGTTTGGTGAACTCAGACCAAGTAGGTTACATAAAAGGAAGATATATTGGAGAAAACATTCGAACAATAGAGGATTTGATGCACCATACTTCACTCAAGAAAATACCCGGGATTCTTGCCTTAGTAGACTTCGAAAAGGCTTTTGACACAGTTGAGAGGTCTTTTTTGTTCAACGCATTAGTCAAATTCAATTTTGGAGAAAATTTTATTAAATGGATAAAATTACTGTACACCAATATATCGTCTTGTGTTTCAAACAATGGCTATATTTCAAACTTTTTTACTTTAAGCAGAGGAATTAGACAGGGATGTCCGATCTCTGCACTATTATTTATTCTTGTAGCAGAAATTCTAGCAATAAACATAAGATGTGATATAAACATTAAAGGCACTACTGTAGACGGTAAAACCTTTAAAATTGGGCAATTAGCTGATGATACAACCCTATTTTTATCGGATGTAGAATCTTTAAGACAGGCAATTAATAAGTTTAACAATTTTGGAACCCTTTCAGGACTCAAAATAAACTTAGACAAAACAGAAATAGTGTCATTGAGTGACCGTAAAATCGATTCAGTACAATTAACAGGACTTTAAAAGGCATTAAAGTTGCAACTGGACCTTTTAAAACACTTGGAGTGTGGTTTACATGTGACAATGAAATAAGTGTGAAGTTAAATTATAATGAGAGAATAAAAAGTATGCAACAGACACTACATATTTGGAGGGCAAGATCTTTATCATGGAAAGGGAAGATAACCATTTTGAAGACACTAGTGATACCCCAAGTGATACATTTATTCAGTAATATTTATACACCCATGCATATTCTTGAGAGGATTGACAGTCTGTTTTTCGATTTCCTATGGGGTGGTAAGCCACCCAGAGTTAAAAAGAGTACAATAATAAATGACTATCATGAAGGGGGCCTAAAAATGCCCGATATTTATAGTATTCATATTTCACAAAAAGTAATATGGTTAAAGCGGTTAACAAATGATAACAACAAAAAATGGAAAGCATTATCATGGGCTCTTTTGGGAATTGAGAAAGATCTTTTGGATTTTAAGCTTCCTGAACAGAATTACAAGGTTGCTAAAACAAAATTCTATCAACAGCTATTAGACTGTTGGTTCAGTGTCAAAACAAGACCACCAACCAGCACAGAAGATATTTTACGTGAATATATACTGTATAATCAATATATTAAGATTGGTGGCTCATGTTTGACTATTTCTGTAATTAATGATAGCAGGCAACATTTAAAAACGCAATTGGTGGATGTTTTAGATAACACAGGAAACTTTCTGAAACTTGAAGATGTGCAACAAAAATTACCACTCAAGTTAACACAGCTAGAGTACTTTGGCCTTCAAAAAGCAATTGAAAAAGAATGGCAAAATAAAATAAAATTGCACAAGTTTGAACAAAGTGGACACCTTGATGATGGTCCTTATCTGACGGTCAACAAAGTTTTAAAGCCATTACAAAAACTAACAAGCCAACACATTTATTGGGAATTAATTAACCCTAAGAGCATACCCCCATCATCATTGGATATCTGGGTGGATCTTTTTCCCTTTTTAGACAAATTAGACTGGTCAAACATATTCACACTGGTAAATAGAGTCACTTGTGAAAAATACTTACAAACATTCCAGTACAAGGTCCTTAATCGAACATTAAACTGTAGGTACAATCTCTACAAATGGAAAATATCTCAGTCCCCATTCTGTACACATTGTAATGGAACACATGTAGATACTATAGAGCATCACCTTTTCTGGTGCCACAAGTCTCGTGAATTTTGGCATGAACTAGAATCATGGTTAACCACTAAACTGGAGTTGACAACATGTATTAATTTTACTATCTGTGAAATTTTGTTGGGTATTCCTTTCAGAAATGATCCAGAGCTTTTATCTCGTAACTTTATCTTTTTACTTGGAAAATGGTACATAAATAAAAAGAAGTCTCAAGATCAAATTATTCGTCTTTCTGACTTTTTGGCTATTCTAAAATCCAAACTTATAATATTACAAAGTCTCTATGGATTGAAAGAGCAAACCGTTAGATTTAATGAGTCATTTGAAAAACTTATAGACATATTATTGTAGATGTCTCCATTGTTGAACTTCAAACATGCATGTTTTGTTGTTATATGATGAATGAATTTCAATATTTTTTTTTCATAAATAGTGTTTTAATTATAGTATTAATGCAGTGTGATTTCGTCAATTGTAATTTGTTAAGCGTCCCGCAAGGGACGCTTGTTTGTGTATGGGAGAGCTTCAGGCTCCGCCGGCTCCGCATTTTGTTTTCCTTATAACTCTGTAACTGTTAGGCGGATTCTTTTCAAATTTGGCAGGTTTAGGCAGTAGCCTTGGGGAATTTTTTTGAATTTGCTGCAGTGACATTTCAACCAATCAGAGAGGTCACATGACCAAAAATGTCTTTTTTCGATGGGGAAGCTTGTCCGGATGATAACTTGAAAGGAATTTTATCAATTCACCTGAAACTTGGCAAATACATTCATTCTATTAAAATCTGGAAATCATTAGATTTTGGCATCGATTGGTCAAGAAATGGCCGAGTAATTAATGATTAATTAATCATTACGAATTTTCCAAATAAGGAAAACACAAAAATGCTTATATCTCGAAAACCGTGCTAGATAGAGCGATTTCGATGAAATTTTTGACTCGCAGGGTATCTCTGCGGAGTAGTTTTCCCAATTTTCAAAAAATTTTTGTCTCGCCCAAAATGGCAGCCATTTTGAATTTTCGAAATTTTCGCAAAAATTGCAAAACACAAAAATGCTTATATCTCAAAAACCGTGCTAGATAGAGCAATTTCGACAAAATTTTTGACCCGCAGGATATCTCTGCGGAGTACTTTTCCCAATTTTCAAAAAATTTTTGTCTCGCCAAAAATGGCGGCCATCTTGACTTTTCGAAATTTTCGCAAAAATTGCAAAACACAAAAATGCTTATATCTCAAAACCCGTGCTAGATAGAGCGATTTTGACGAAATTTTTGACCCGCAGGGTATCTCTGCAGAGTAGTTATCCCAATTTTGAAAAAAATTTTTGTCTCGCCAAAAATGGCGGCCATTTTGAATTTTTCGAATTTTTCGCAAAAATTGCAAAACATAAAAATGCTTATATCTCGAAAACCAGGCCTGGGGTCAAGTACATGGAGCCAAGTACAAGTACAATTACTTTGCCAAGTTGCAAGTACAAGTACAAGTACTGATCTCAAGAGTCAAGTACAAGTACAAGTACTTTGAAAAATTGCAAGTACAAGTACAAGTACTTTTATAGCGTACGACCCCCAAAACTATAATAACTAGATAATCACTATTTATTTAAAATTAATTATTTATTGAGACATACAATTTAAAGCAATCATTCAATAAACACTGATGAGCTAAAATCTGCTCCATTACTTTTCTGGTTACACTTAATAAATACAGGTCTTTCAAAAATTTTGTCTCTGAGACTCACAGTGTGAGTAAACACCTGAATGCATGGAAATCCTGTCTTGCAATGCTAAAAAATCTGATTTCAAAAGATCCACTTGGACATCAGTATGCTTGTGTTGACAGATAATGAATTATTTACTTGGGGCACATAAAACATTTTCAAAGGGTTTGTACCAGTCCTTTATGTAAAACTGATATTACATATGGTTGGTGGTTGGAATACATTTATTAAATAAATGAATGAACAAGTGAAATAAAACTTTATATTTAAGGGCAATTGTATAGTGTAAAAAGCCAAAGCAGATATACTAAACATTGATATTTGTTTATAAAGGGGTGTATTGAAATGAATGAGTCAACAGTTTATTTGTGTAAGGGATTAGCTTGTTTGTCTTACATAAACAAGTAATTGGCCCTCCTGTCCACTAAGCTTGGCATCAACACTCAGGCTGAGTGGGTCTTTTGTGTGAAAATGAATAAGGGTAGGTATATGACAAAAGCAAAGCTATGCTGTGACTGAGTGGATCTTTTGTGTAAAAGTGAAAAAGGATACATTAAATGCAGCACCTTTATGATTAAAACACAGCTATATTCTGAATGAGTGGGTATTTTGTTTAAAATGTAAAAAGGTGTTGATTAAATGCAGCCTTGTTATAATTAAAGAAAACCAAAGTTCTGGCTAACTAAACAGCCCTTTGTACTTTGACAAAACAACACAAACTATAATCTATCTACACTCTGCTGAAAGAAACAGTAAAAATTTACACCTAATAAGTCACTTAATTAAAGTTATAAAACTACAAAATCAATGTACTTGGAATGTACTTGAAAGTAATTGAAAAGTACTTGGATATTTTAGCCAAGTACAAGTACAAGTACTTTTAATTTTCAACTGTCAAGTACAAGTACTTGAAAAAGAGTAATTAAGTACAAGTACCAAGTACAAGTACTTGTACTTGCCCCAGGCCTGTCGAAAACCCTGCAAGATAGAGCGATTTTCATGAAATTTTTGACCCACAGGGTATATCTGCAGAGTAGCCATGCCAATTTTCAAAAATATTTTGTCTCGCCAAAAATGGCGGCCATTTTGAATTTTCGAAATTTTCACAAAAATGCTTATATCTTGAAAACCGTGCTAGATAGAGCGATTTCGACGAAATTTTTGACCCGCAGGGTATCTCTGCAGAGTAGATATCCCAATTTTGAAAAAAAATTTTTGTCTCGCCAAAAATGGCGGCCATTTTGAATTTTTCGAATTTTTCGCAAAAATTGCAAAACATAAAAATGCTTATATCTCGAAAACCCTGCAAGATAGAGCGATTTTCATGAAATTTTTGACCCGCAGGGTATCTCTGCAGAGTAGCCATGCCAATTTTCAAACAAAAAATTTCTTGCAAAAAATGGCGGCCATTTTGAATTTTCGAATTTTTCGCAAAATTGCAAAACACAAAAATGCTTATATCTCGAAAACCGTGCTAGATAGAGCGATTTCGACGAAATTTTTGACCCACAGGGTATCTCTGCAGAGTACCCATGCCAATTTTCAAAAAAATTTTGTCTTGCCAAAAATGGCGGCCATTTTGAATTTTCGAATTTTTGCGCAAAAATTGCAAAACACAAAAATGCTAATATTTCGAAAACCGTGCTACATAGAGCGATTTCGACGAAATTTTTGATCTTCAGGGTATCTCTGCAGAGCAGCTATCCCAAAGAGCTTTCACTTGGTGAAGTTTCAGACCCATAGCTAATTGCTCACCTACTCAAAAAGAGTAAATGCGAATTACCTCTAAAAGTATTGCAGATGGCCAATTTTTCTCAAATAACTCATTCACCTACTTTTGGAAGAGCTTTCACTTGGTGAAGTTTCAGACCCGTAGCTAATTACTCACCTACTCAAAATGAGTAAATGCTAATTATCTCAAAAACTATTGCGGATACCCAATTTTTATCAAATAACTCATTCATGTACTTTTGGGAGAGCTTTCACATGGTGAAGTTTCAGACCCGTAGATGATTACTCACCTACTCAAAATGAGTAAATGCGAATTATCTCTTAAAAGTATTGCAGATAGCCAATTTTTCTCAAATAACTCATTCACCTACTTTTGGAAGAGCTTTCACATGGTGAAGTTTCAGACCCATAGCTAATTACTCACCTACTCAAAATGAGTAAATGCGAATTATCTCTAAAAGTATTGCAGATAGCCAATTTTTCTCAAATTAATCATTCACCTACTTTTGGGAGAGCTTTCACTTGGTGAAGTTTCAGACCCATAGCTAATTACTCACCTACTCAAAATGAGTAAATGCGAATTATCTCTAAAAGTATTGCAGATAGCCAATTTTTCTCAAATTAATCATTCACCTACTTTTGGGAGAGCTTTCACTTGGTGAAGTTTCAGACCCATAGCTAATTACTCACCTACTCAAAATGAGTAAATGCGAATTATCTCTAAAAGTATTGCAGATAGCCAATTTTTCTCAAATAACTCATTCACCTACTTTTGGGAGAGCTTTCACTCTGTGAAGTTTCAGACCCATAGCTAATTACTCACCTACTCAAAATGAGTAAATGCGACTTATCTCTAAAAGTATTGCAGATAGCCAATTTTTCTCAAATAACTCATTCACCTACTTTTGGGAGAGCTTTCACTTGGTGAAGTTTCAGACCCATAGCTAATTACTCACCTACTCAAAATGAGTAAATGCGAATTATCTCTAAAAGTATTGCAGATAGCCAATTTTTCTCAAATTAATCATTCACCTACTTTTGGGAGAGCTTTCACTTGGTGAAGTTTCAGACCCATAGCTAATTACTCACCTACTCAAAATGAGTAAATGCGAATTATCTCTAAAAGTATTGCAGATAGCCAATTTTTCTCAAATAACTCATTCACCTACTTTTGGGAGAGCTTTCACTTGGTGAAGTTTCAGACCCATAGCTAATTACTCAACCACTCAAAATGAGTAAATGCGAATTATCTCCAAAAGTATTGCAGATAGCCAATTTTTCTCAAATCACTCATTCACCTACTTTTGGGAGAGCTTTCACTTGGTGAAGTTTCAGACCCATAGCTAATTACTCACCTACTCAAAATGAATAAATGCGAATTATCTCTAAAAGTATTGCAGATAGCCAATTTTTCTCAAATAACTCATTCACCTACTTTTGGGAGAGCTTTCACTCTGTGAAGTTTCACACCCATAGCTAATTACTCACCTACTCAAAATGAGTAAATGCGAATTATCTTGCAGATAGCCAATTTTTCTCAAATTAATCATTCACCTACTTTTGGGAGAGCTTTCACATGGTGAAGTTTCAGACCCATAGCAAATTACTCACCTACTCAAAATGAGTAAATGCGAATTATCTCTAAAAGTATTGCAGATAGCCAATTTTTCTCAAATAACTCATTCACCTACTTTAGGGAGAGCTTTCACTTGGTGAAGTTTCAGACCCATAGATAATTATTCACCTACTCAAAATGAGTAAATGTGAATTATCTCTTAATAGTATTGCAGATAGCCAATTTTTCTCAAATAACTCATTCACCTACTTTTGGAAGAGCTTTCACACACGAAAATGAAAAATTGTGAATATCTCGGAAAAGCTATTTCTTCTGCTTTAATGCTCGGCGGGAGATACACACCGCGGCAGTGGTCTTGACAAAAATTTTTGTCTCCCCAAAAATGGTGGCCATTTTGAATTTTCAAAGGTTTTGCAAAACACAAAAATGCTTATATCTCGAAAACCGTGCTATATGGAGCGAACTCAACAAAATTTTTGACCTGCTGGGTATCTCTGCAGAGTAGCCATGCCAATTTTCAAAATAATTTGGTCTCGCCAAATATAGCGGACATTTTTAATTTTTTTATTTTTTGCAAAACACAAAAATGCTTATATCTTGAAAACCGTGCTAGATAGAGCAGACTGCGCTGACTTTGGTTGCCACAACAGTATAAGGCTAGAAATGAAGCATTTTCTGAATACTTTAGCACTCACCTTTATATCCTTTTCGGGACGCTTTGTTTTTCCTATGCAAAAACATTATCTTTTTTTTTGCGAGCGATCCTCTAGTTGTATTTGTATTTGTGTTGTCCACTGTCTTTCTGTATACTGTAATGTCTGTATTTCAAATAAAATGTAAAAAAAAAAAAAAAAAAAGCAACAGGGTATCTGACCAATGTACTCTTGGCAATTTTCAAAAAATTTTCCCCTCCCCAAAAATGGTGGCCATTTTGAATTTTCGAATTTTTCCCCAAAATGGCAAAACACGAATTTGCTTTTATCTCCTTAACCGTGCAAGATAGAGCGATTTCGTCGAAATTTTCAACCCACAGGGTATCTAAGGAATGTACTCTTTGCAATTTTCAAAAAAATTTCCCCTCCCCAAAAATGGCGGCCATTTTAAATTTTCGAATTTTTGCCAAAACTGGCAAAACACGAATTTGCTTCTATCTCCTTAACCGTGCGAGATAGAGCGATTTCGTCAAAATTATCAAGCAACATGGTATCTGACCAATGTACTCTTGTCAATTTTCAAAAAAATTTCCCCTTCTCAAAAATGGCGGCCATTTTGAATTTTCGAATTTTTGCCCAAAATGGCAAAACACGAATTTGCTTCTATCTCCTTAACCGTGTGAGATAGAGCGATTTCGTCGAAATTATCAAGCAACAGGGTATCTGACCAATGTACTCTTGGCAATTTTCAAAAAATTTTCCCCTCCCCAAAAATGGCGGCCATTTTGAATTTTCGAATTTTTCCCCAAAATGGCAAAACACAAAATTGCTTCTATCTCCTTAACCGTGCGAGATAAAGCGATTTCGTCGAAATTTTTGACCCACAGGGTATCTAAGAAATGTACTCTTGGCAATTTTCAAAAAATTTTCCCCTCCCCAAAAATGGCGGCCATTTTGAATTTTCGAATTTTTGCCCAAAATGGAAAAACACAAATTGGCCTTAACCATGCAAAATAGAGTTATTTCGTTGAAATTTTCGACCCATAGGGTATCTAAGAAATATACTCTTGGCAATTTTCAAAAAATTTTCCTTTTCCCAAAAATGGCGGCCATTTTGAATTTTCAAATTTTTGCCAAAAATAGAAAAACAGAAATTTGCTTTTATCTTCTTAACCAGGGTTGAGATGAAAAACCCGCCCAGGTATTACCCGCCCGGGAAAACCCGGGAAATCCCGGGCTGGGCAATACTCCAAAAGTGGGCAATACTGGGCATTACTGGGCAATATTATTTTTTAACCCAAATCTGGGGAAAAACCAATGATGAACTTTATTTAAGCTTCATAAAACTCTTTATTCAGCTAAATATATGCAAGGTTTTATTATAAGTATATAACATATAAATGACAGTACATGAATATAATATTTAAATGGAATGAAATATATCAGCACTGAATGAGTACATAAATACAATTGTACATAACAACTTAGGCATTGGGGTTATTTGAGGATTAGAATAGCTTCTACTTATTTCTATCCACTCTCTGCCATTGAAGCCATACTGTTAATGCTGTGTCTCAAAATCTTATTACTGACAAGCCAGAGTTAAGCTGACAAGCCAGAGTTTATACTACCTGATGATAGCCCTAGAATAGTGGGCTAAATACTTTAATTGCAATTATGAAAGGAACAAGTATAAAGTTTAACCCCTCTTTTTTGTATTATACTCGAAAGTGACACCAGTAGCAAACATGTTTGATTGTTTATATATGCTAATGTATACAGTTTTAATTCTGTCCACTGATTTAAGTGAAACCAATTCATACTTTGCAGGGTGTATATAAATACCCAAAGACATTACCCAGTATTGCCCAGTAATGGCCATTATTACCCAGTTAGGATAAATTTTTTATATGTGACAGTATCGTAATTATATCCCCAGACGAAAGTCGGGGATATATTGGATTCAGGTCCGTCGCGCCGCCGCCGCCGCCGTAGAAATTTCCTTGTGGACGCGATAACTCAAAAACAAATTAATATTTTTTTTTCAAACTTGGTACACATGTTAAGGGTGCCCAAAGGAAGATCCCTATTTTAAGGTGACCTTAAACTCCCAGTAAAAAAGAACTTATGGCCACCTTAAGGTCAGAAATTGGACTTTTGGCCACTTAGAGCCCTGTAGGTCACAAACTATGATGCTCAGCTGGCTGAAATTTTACCTGACAACACATTAATATGTTCTTAGTACATGTGCTGAAAATCACGACTTTAAGTTGAGGAGAAAATTGTGTTTGAGGCCCATAAATACCCCCACTTAGGGATTTTTTGCTATACTTTTCACATATTTTGCCCTATAATTTGGAAGTGGTAATTCTGATGAGTCTCAAACTGCGCTAGGTATAACTTTGATATGTAATCCTTGTCTGTAGAAAATTTTAGGGCTGTAGGTTTACCCAAAGGGGTCGACTTAAGGTCTCAAAAGTGCCCACAGAGACCCAATTTATGCACTTTTTGCCACTTTCAAGCACTGTAGCTTTCAAACTATGTCTCTCATCTAAGTTAAATATCATCTGGGAATATATCTATGTGTTTTCTTATATGTGCACCAACATTTAGGCCTTTAATAGACAGTTAACCTGTGTATCAGGTAAACACCCACCCGAGTGACCCTTATAAGACATTTTTCACATCTTTTTCCCTGTAACTTGGAAATGGTACGTATGAGAAGTTTCAAACTGTATTAGATATATATTCTGTGTGTAATCTTAGTATGTAACAGATTTTAAGTCTGAAGCTTTAATTTTGACGGTCAAATTGAGGTCTCTAAAAGGCTCCCAAAGACCCAATATTTGGACTTTTTGCTACTTTTAAGCCCTGTGACTGTCAAACTATGTGACTGATAGAGTTCAAATCCTATCTGGGAAGATATTAGTATGTTATTTATATATGTGCCAAAAATTAAGGCTTTAAGAAGACATTTAACCTGTGTATGAGGACCATAAATCCCCACCCGAGTGACCATTTGTAGACATTTTTCACATATTTTGCCCTGTAACTTGGAAATGGTAAGTCTAAGAAGTTTCAAACTGTATTAGATGCATATTCTCTGTGTAATCTTAGTATGTGACAAATTTTAAGTCTGAAGCTTTAATTTGAAGGCCACATTTAGGTCTCTAGAAGGCCCCATAAAGACCCAGTATTTGGACTTTTTGCCAATTTTAAGGCCTGTGACTGTTAAACTATGTGACTGATAGAGCTGAAATCTCATCTGGGAATACATTATTATGTTCTTTTTACATGTGCCAAAAATCAAGGCTTCAAGTAGACATTTAACCTGTGTATGAGGACCTTAAACACCCACCTGAGTGACCCTTTTAAGACATTTTTCACATATTTTGCTCTGTAACTTGGAAATGGTAAGTCTGAGAAGTTTCAAACTTTATTAGATACATATTCTATGTGTAATCTTAGTATGTAACAAATTTTAAGTCTGAAGCTTTAATTTGAAAGCCACATCGAGATCTCTAAAAGACCCACAGAGACCCAATATTTGGACTTTTTACCACCTTTAAGCCCTGTGACTGTTAAACTATGTGATTGATGGAGCTGAAATCCCATCTGGGAATGCATTATTATGTCCTTTTTACATATGCCGAAAATCAAGGTTTTTAGTAGACATTTAACCTGTGTATGAGGGCCATAGACACTCGCCCAAGTGCCTTTTTGGACATTTTTTCCGTATTTTGCCCTGTTATGTGGAAATGCTTAGTGTGACAAGTCTTAAACTGTATTATATATAATTTTTGTTTGTTATGTATGTCCCCCAAAAAGTTTTAGATCTGTAGTTTAATTGCTAAGGTCTCTTTAACAATTGTAAAATGCCCACAGAAACCCAATTTATGGACATTATGCCACTTTAAAGCCCAGTAACTGTCAAACTATGTGGGTTATAGAGCTGAAATCTTTGAATTTTTAAAAGGAAATGCCTGTCTATTTAAATTTTGAATATTAATAATGTTATGGCTATCTTAGTCTTTTAAGAACTTATTTTTGTGTGTTATACCTCTGCTTGTTGAGTTTTTAACTTTTTAAAATGAAACTGGTAAACATATTCAAGTAGACAAAATGGACACTTTAAGTGAGCTTTAAGTCCCAATATTAATGAAATTATATCCTTATGTAATAAAACTAGGGGATTTTTAACCCTCAACTAGCCCAGTTTTATTCAACTTGCCTCAGTTAATTTTGACACAGCTCCTACAGTTATGAACTCATTTCAGTTGATAATCACATACTTAAAATTCTCAATTCTTTTTGTATTTGAGTACCCCTTTTATATAGATTGTTTGTTTACCATTTATGCTGTAGCACTCCATCTCTTTGTAGTCCCAACCCACATCCCCCACCCGGATTCCCCCCACCCACCTCTGGGACCTCCAGCTATATTGAGTGACACTAAATAAACAAAGGTATTTAATGATATCAGATGAGAAACAAAGAACTCAATGGGGTTGCAGATCTTGTGTAATAGTGAGAGAGGTGTGGAGAAGGGGAGAGGGGTGGGGGTGGGAGGTGGTGAGCTTCATTACATATAACACAAAGGGGAGTCAGAACTGAGATTGTGTCACATATGCACATATATAGGTATAGAGGAAATGAATAACTGAAAACAATTTGCAAATTCTAAAAATAATATAATAAAATAATAATATAAATAATTTTTTTTTAAATAATATTTTAGTTGTGAACAAATATAGAAACAGACATGCGCTTTTGGGATTATGAATTTTAGAATGGACATTGAATCATCAATCATTTAAATACTTTGAAGGAAGATTGAAAAGTATGATGAGTTGAGTTAAAAATAATATTTTATTTGTCAATAAATATAGAAACAGATATGCTCTTTTGGGATTATTATTTTAGAATGGACATTCAATCATCAATCATTTAAATACTTTGAAAATAGGTTTAGAGTTATCATTGCAGGAAGATTGAAAATATAATTTGAGTTATGTATTCGGCGTCTGGGGATACACCATCTTCCTTGGGAAGATATAAACAGAGTAGATTGATGTGCTGAAGTTCATATAATAATGGGTAATTATGTTTTAAAAAATTCCCGATCAAAACCTGTGGCGTGAGTGATGACCTGTCTGGGGATATGTTGGCGCCGAGTTGGCCCAATCTAGTTTCTTAAGAGTATTACCCAGTAAAAACAAGGTTTTAAGATGTGACAATATTATCATTTTTAATAGTCACAGATAATTTAATAATACTAGTGCTTTCTATAGAGTAGTTAAAATCTGTCTTTTGGTTTAATAAACCCATTAAGTCTAGTATTGCCCAGTAATGGTCATTATTACCCAGTTAGGACAAATTTGTTTTCTGACAGTATTATAACCTCTTAAAATATTGCCCAGTAAGAACAAGTTTTTAATCTGTGACAATATTATCATTTCTAATAGTGACAGACCATTTAATAACACTAGTGCTCTTTATAAAGTAGTTAAAATCTGTCTTTTTCTGTAACAAACCCATTAAGTCCAGTATTACCCGGTATTGCCCAGTAAAACCCGGGAAAACCCGGGTTTTCCCACTGGGCTGGGCAATACTGATACAACCCGGGTTTTTCTCAACACTGTTCTTAACCGTGCAAGATAGAGTGATTTCATCAAAATTTTCGACCCAACCAATGCAAAAAGGCATGAAGCTGAAATAATTTATATGTACACTAATAAATATTTAAGCATCATTGATATATTTTACAAATGAAACAGGGTCTTGTAACACTACTGTACAATTTTGCCAAAAGGTTCATGGGGTGGACATTACACATGATAATGTGTGTTCTTCTATGCTATCCTCTTTCTATTCATATGTCGCAGCTACTATCAACAGGGTGTCCTATTTCTAGTTTTAAATATTTTTTTTGTGTTGAAAAACATGAAATTACACACTTAGTCGCCATTTTCTCAGTCACTATGATAGTGATTTATCCGAAATCTTACATTTTTATAGCGAAATACTCCTACCATTTCCTAAAAGTAGCTATTATGTTGGAGCCATCCAACCCAATTGCCAACGCCAAAAAGTGTTAAGGTTATATAATAACCTTAATCAGCCAAAGGGCTACATAGTAGTCTGTCCTCCCGCCACTAGGTCACCTGACCACTCTTTGTTTACCATATTTTGTTGGCCATCTTAGTAGTCAAGACATGTTTTGGAAAGCTCTGATTGTGGACATTTTCTTTACAAAATGTCTTACAATATGGATTCTTATGACATAACAAGAAATAATCTTCATTTGGACACGTTATACATTCAAGTAAATACCTTACAATTCTGTGGATTTTGGGGTATCATGTGATCCATGCGCAGTTTAGAGACACGTTCGTGTCATGGTTTTGCTAGGAACTGGACTTCTACAGATACATTGGATGAAGGTTACTCAAGTTCTACAACTATATGCCTACCTTTTTCCTTTATTTTAGCAAAATCCTTGCATTACACCGCTATGGTGGTGAGTGGAGGTAAAAAGTCTTAGGCATAGGACAAAAAGTATTTCATATATATTTTATTTATGCATGTCTATTATATGAATGTGTACATATATGTACTTCAATTTACTTATTTTTATAGATTTTTTGTACATTGCAAAACAGTGTTTGGGATTTACATGGTCCTTTAAATTTCAATATAAGTTTTGGGATTAAAATTATCACAGGTGGCTTCATTGCTTTTTGTTTGGCCTGATGCATCAAAGCCCAACTATTGTGGTGTGAAATCTTTTGAAGTATATTAGATGTGGCTTCACTGCATTATATCCTTTAAAATCAAAGAAAAACTGTGATGAAGTGAAATTGTATGAAGAATATTAGATGGCTTCACAGCTTCCCTCTTTCCAATCAAAGAAATACTATTGTGAAGTGAAACGCTTTGAATTATAATACCCGTGGCTTCACTGTCTTTTAATCTTGTATCCTTTGCAATGAAAGAAAATCTATAATCTTTTGTATTATATTAGATATAGCTTCACTGTCTTTGAACTTTCTTTCCTTTTCAATTGAAGAACAGTTATTGTTTTTACAACACAAAAGCAAGAATGTATAAAAAGATTAATGTAATTGTAATTAATCCCATCTTTGATATGGGAACACTTGACAATGCAGTTGGGATAAAAACTACAAGACACATTAAGCGTTCCTTTTCAAGTGTACTCTGGTAGGTTTGAGTAACAAATGATCATAATAAAGATTTCAAAAGCCTAAGCATAGATTAATGGTATGAAGCTGCTCAGGGGGGATTAAGTTGTTAAAATACAAAAGGGTGTCAGCAATAAATATACAAATACTTCTTTGTGCTGTAAATGTGCAGTGACTTACATATGTTTTATACAACAATAAATGGAAAATAAAAAAATAATTAATACTTTTTGTCCGGATATGCAATACTTTTTGTCCAGATACTTTTTGTCCTACTCATTTTAAGGTCAATACTTTTTGTCCAGATACTTTTTGTCCTACAATCACTTTTTTCATGGCCACAACATGGTCAATAACTTGGAGGTGTATCTCCATAGGTAAGTCAGTGATAACTATTTTCAGCACTTACTTAATGAGTGGGTGGCTCATATCTTTAAAATTCTTGCAGCTTCGGAATTTCTTTCGAACATGCTGTTCAATTACCATTTACTGTACTTCTGTACAGCACTTTCCCTGATAATTATGCTTTCCTCTCATTATCACTTTCACAACTCAAAAACACTCAGTCAGCTGACAAAGTGCCTGTTCACGGGCACTCTACTCTTGTTTATGAATTCCATCCCTGGATGCTAATCCATTGACTGCATAAAGTCATTTGATAAAATGCCAAACTTATTGACCACAGAGGTTTCCCAATTGGTACTTGTAAATGTTAACCGGCTGATCAACAATGTTCATCTTGTCACATAATTTGAATACACTTGTCTCACATTTTTAGGGTGTAACCAACCCGCCTATTAGATTGATGTGTCTGACATCCGTTCACATTTTTCGTTTCCAGACTCTAACTCAAAAACGGTTTGTCCAATCAAATTCAAACTTGACAGGGAGATAGATCACCATAATAGCTAGGTTCCTATCGAAATTGGTGTAATTCCGTCCGTTCGTTGGTCCATTTGTCTGTCCGTCCACATTTTCGTTTCCAGACTCTAACTTGAAAACGGTTTGACCAATCGAATTCATACTGGACAGGGACATAGATCACCATCATAGCTAGGTTACTTTCGAATTCGGCGTAATTCCGTCTGTTCGTTTGTCCGTTTTTTGTCCATTTGTCTGTCCGTTTGTCCGTCCACATTTTTGTTTCCGGACCCTAACTCGAAAATGGTTTGTCCAATCCAAAAACGGTTTGTCCAATCGAATTCAAACTTGACAGGGACATAGATCACCATCATAGCTAGGTTCCTTTCAAAACTGGTGTAATTCCGTGTGTTCATTTGACCGTTTGTCCGACCGCCCACATTTTTGTTTCCGGACTCTTAACTCGAAAACAGTTTGTCCAATCGAATCCAAACTTGACAGGGACATTGATCACCATTGATTTCCTTTCGAAATTGGTGTAATTCTGTCTGTTCATTTGTCCATTTTTTGTCCATTTGTATGTCTGTCCGTCCACATTTTTGTTTCCGGACTCTAACTCGAAAACAGTTTGTCCAAGGGTTCTGTACTGTAAACTGCCGACCAACGGCAAGCAACTACCAGCTTTCCCACTTGAGACCGTGCAGGGATCGAACCCCGGCCTCAGAGGTGGGAGGCGAGAGTGTTACCACTCTGCCACCGTGGCCCCTCTTTTGTCTTTACTTTATTGTAGATATTTCTACATCCTTGATGACAATGGAAAAAAAGGGATATATGATGCGGGAGGAATGGTCTCTCGAGTCGATTACTTTGAATGGTTAAATGTTTATAGTCATTAATGTATCTCTGTACCATTGAGCTGACTTGAAAGTATTCTAAAAAATTCCTTATGTGAAAGCCAAACTTTACCTCTATTTCTTTACTGCTCATCATTTTAAGATTTTGATGAACAATATCCCCGATCACAAATATCCCATTGTCAGACCATGTTTTCCAAAATATATTAGAATTTCCTAGTTTACTATTATACCACAGACAGGTTAAAAGTATACATTGTTCAGATCTCATTTGAATTGATTGATCTATTATATTTCAGGATACAAATATCTCTTTCCAGAAGTCATTGGGTACTCTTTTATTACTCTTTATCCCCCAATACGGACCAAATTTGAACAATAAATCAATAGGTCCATATGATGTTTCAAATAGTTTAGCCCATGGGCTGGCCGGAGAGGCAATAAGTCTCCATATCCAAGTACATTTTAAGGATTTAATCAATTTTTCTAGATCTGGCATTTTGTGACCACCATCTATTTTGTTTTGGCACATAGTTGTACGCTTTATTTTTTCTGGTTTCCCATCCCACAAAATCTTATAAAGTTTTTTATTCAAGTCTACATGAAAATTATTGTTGGGAAGTGGAATAGCCATGAACAAATGATTTAGTTGGGACAATATTAGCGATTTAATAACAGTAATTTTACCTAAAGGTGTCAATGTTCTTTTTTTCCACGCAGAAATTACTTCATTTACTTTTATAAGTGCCTTGGAGTAGTTGTGAGCTGGTATAGTTTGTAAATTAACATCAAAATCTATTCCTAGCAAGGTAAATAGATTCGTACTCCAGTTTAAAGAGCTAGCACAGGGAAGTTTTTCCATGGAGTATTTCTTTTTGCCAATCCATACCATTTTCGTTTTAGACATGTTAATTTTCAGACCCGATAGAGATCCAAAGACTTCAAAGATATTTAGTATTTGTTGCAAAGAGCTCTCTGAACCATCCATAAAAATTGTTGTGTCATCAGCAAATTGTGAAATTTTAATTTCTTCTTGACCAATTTTTATACCTTTAACCATTGTGTTACTTTGAATCATTTCATACAGCACCTGGGCACACAACAGGAAAAGGTATGGAGCTATGGGGTCCCCTTGTTTACATCCTCTTTCAATTGGGAAAAATTCTGATAAAATGCCAACTTGTAGTATTGAGGCCGTTATATTATTATTAAATAGAGTTATCCATTTAACAAATTCTTCACTAAAGTTGTAATATCGTAGTACCTTGTACATAAATTTCCATGATACTGAATCAAAAGCCTTTTCAAAATCAATGAACATCAAGAGTCCTTTGATTTTTTTAAATTCAGTATAATTCATAACATCATAGACAAGTCTGGTGCTCTCCCCAATAAATCTCCCTTTAATGAAACCAGTTTGAGATTGTGATATCAGGTCTGGGAGGATTTTCTTAAATCTACAATCAATCGCATTGGATGCCATTTTATATAATACGCTTATTAGTGAAATTGGCCGCCAGTTTTTCAGATTATCCCTTGGTTTATTACCTTTGGGCAGACAACAGATTACAGTCTGTCTTAGACTAGGTGATAAGATTCCACTTCTATAACTTTCATTTAGTGCTCTAACTACCGGATTATATGTTTTAAGATCTTTCCAAAAAACTTTGAAAAAGTCGACAGGGAAACCATCTATGCCTGGTGTTTTATTGTTTTTCATGTTTTTACCCCACAGCCCTTAATGGCTGTTGGGGTATTGTTTTCACCCATGGTGTCCGGATGGTCGGGCGGGTGGGCGGGCGGCGGGAAATAGTTTGTCTGTGCTGTATCTCAGAAACCGTAAGGTGTAGGAAGTTGATACTTGGTAGGGACATTGGTTAGGGGGTGTAGCTGTGCAACGTCATGGTCTGACCTAGATTTGACCTTTGACCTTGCCGTAGTGACCTTGAGTTTGAAAATCTTGTCCGGGCTATATCTCGGAAACTGTAAGGTGTAGGAAGTTCATACTTGGTAGGGACATTGGTTAGGGGGTGTAGTTGTGCAATGTCATAGTCTGACCTTGATTTGACCTTTGGCCTTGCCGTAGTGACCTTGACCTATAAAATCTTGTCCGGGCTATATCTCGGAAACCGTAAGGTGTAGGAAGTTGATACTTGGTAGGGATATTGGTTAGGGGGTGTAGGTGTGCAACGTCATGGTCTGACCTTGATTTGACCTTTGACCTTGCCGTAGTGACCTTGACCTATAAAATGTTGTCCGGGCTATATCTCGGAAACTGTAAGGCTTGGGAAGTTGATATTTGGTAGGGACATTGGTTAGGGGGTGTAGGTGTGCAACGTCATGGTGTGACCTTGATTTGACCTTTGATCTTGCCGTAGTGACCTTGACCTATAAAATGTTGTCCGGGCTATATCTCAGAAACCGTAAGGTGTAGGAAGTTGATACGTGGTACGGATATTGGTTAGGGGGTGTAGGTGTGCAACGTCATGGTCTGACCTTGATTTGACCTTTAACCTTGCTGTAGTGACCTTGACCTATAAAATATTGTCCGGGCTTTATCTCGGAAACTGTTAGGTGCAGGAAGTTGATATTTGGTAGAGACATTGGCTAGGAGGTGTAGGTGTGCAGCATCATGGTGTGACCTTGATTTGACCTTTGACCTTGCCATAGTGACCTTGACCTATAAAATCGCCAGGGCTGTATCTCGGAAACCGTAAGGTGTAGGAAGTTGATACTTGGTAGGGACATTGGTTATTGGCTATAGGTGTGTATTATCATGGTGTGACCTTAATTTGACCTTTTACCTTGCCGTAGTGACCTTGACCTTTAAAATCTTGTTGCACCTTTGGGTCTGTCTTTTGATGCAGATTAAGCAAAAGTCATATTAGAATTTATTAAGAATTTTACTTTCATAACTTCCCATTGTAAGAGATAGAATTTCATCAAGTGAGCCGCAGATTTTACTCCAACACCACACATAAGCATTCATTAAATGTATTACCACTTCTGTATGCATGGTAATATTCAAACCATCTAAACCATAATTCGGAAATGCAGATGTATATAAAGAGTGTTGAATTTTAGTTTACTGATTAATGCTGTCATCTTGTCATTGAATTATCTTGTTTTAATACTTCATCTTTATACGCAATATCTTTCTTTTAAACATTATTTCTCCATTTAAACATTGTTTGGACCTTTATATAATTGACAGTGCTCTGAAAGCATCCTGAAGTTTGTACTGGTACAGTACTTCTATATCTCATGGTGTTGAAAATATTTCCCAAGGCTGTGGGGTACGGGCATCTCTGATGCTATTTTTAACTATGCTGCCTAGCTCTGTTATAGTAATCGGTGGTTGATTTCTTTGGAGAAATATATATTTTGTCTCTTCTGATTATAGACTAATTTCTTTGGTCTGTAGTTGTTTCAACTGTTTCGACTGCAAAAATAAATGCAGAAGACGAGAGTAAAACAAAATTCAACAAAAAGCACTGACATCTCGTGTGAATACACTGATTCTTGAAAGAGTTACTGTTACCTCGATTTCTCAAATAAAATAAACGTAATTTGTCTCTTTCTCGTCTATTGCTTTGATTAAATATGTATGTCATCGCTTTTGATAATAGGTTAATTTCTTTGGTCAGTGGTTGTTTCAGGTGTTTCGCCTGTGAAAATATATACAGAAGACAAGACGAAAATTTGACAAAAAACACCGAAATGACGCGAGAATACCTGAATTCTTGACAAAATTACTGTTAGCTGGACTCATCAAATAAAATAAACTCTCTTTTGTGTCTTTCTCACCTATTTCAATGCAGAAATATGTACATTGTTGCTTCTGATAAAAGACAAATTTCTTTGGTTAGTAGTTGTTTTGAGTGTTTTGTCTGGTAGCGACAGTGCAGACGCGTTGGTGAGTTGGTTTTGCGACAACTTGCCCCAGAGTGTGTACAAAGTCGTGAAATCGCAATCTAGAGTGAACACTGGACAAACGGTCCGTGGTATGGACCTCGAACTAGGATACATTCACGGTGCCACAAAAAGGTGCAAATGTAACTCAGTTGTACCACTATGTATTTTTTGTTAGCTGACTTGTCAGTCAGCTGAAATTATGGCTTCACTCGGCGATATCCATCCCTGAGCAACTTCTCCTACAAAAGTAAAAGGCCCAGAGACATGCTTCTTTTTTGTTAAAAGATACCTTATCTTTTGAAGAGGAAAAATTGGTCAAGACACGAAGATCTGTTTGTCTGTTCCCTATAGCCATTACAAACAAGACCACTGCCGTGGTGTGTATCTCCCGCCGAGCATTAAAGGGGAAGAAATACCTTTTCCGAGATATTCACAATTTTTCATTTTCCGATAAAATCCAAGATGGCCGCCAAAAGTGGCGAAAACTGAACTTTTTCCCCTAGGCACAGAATACTATTGTACTACCCTGCGGGTCAAATATTCGCTCAAAATCGCTCTATCTCTTACCACTTCAAAGATATTTTCATTATTTTATTTTCCGCTAAAATCCAAGATGGCAGCCAAATGTGGCGAAAATTGAAATTTTTCCCCTTTGCATAGGATACTCTTGTACAACCCTGCGGGTCAAAAAGGTTCACTCAAAATCGCTCTATCTCGTAAGGTTTTCGAGATCTTCACACTTTTTCATTTTCCGCTAAAATCCAAGATCGCCGCCAAAAGCGGCGAAAAGTGAAATTTTCCCCTTTGCATAGGATACTCTTGTACTACCATGCTGGTCAAAAATTCGCTCTATTTACACTTTTTCATTTTCCGCAAAAGTCCAAGATGGCTGCCAAAGTGGCAAAAATTGAAATTTTTCCCCTTTGCATAGGATACTCTTGTACTACCCTGTGGATCAAAAATTCGCTCAAAATCGCTCTATCTACGTTTTCGAGATATTCACACTTTTTCATTTTCCGCTAAAGTCCAAGATGGCCGCCAAATGTGGCGAAAATTGAAATTTTTCACTTTTGCATAGGATACTCTTGTACTACCCTGTGGGTCAAAAATTCGCTCGAAATCACTCTATCTCTTACGGGTTTCGATATATTCACACTTTTTCATTTTCCGCTAAAGTCCAAGATGGCCGCCAAAAGTGGCGAAAATTGAAATTTTTCCCCTTTGCATGGGATACTCTTGTACTACCCTGTTGGTCAAAAATTCGCTCGAAATCGCTCTATCTCTTACAGTTTTCGAGGTATTCAGACTTTTTCATTTTCTGCTAAAATCCAAGATGGCCACCAAAGGTGGCGAAAATTGAAATTTTTCCCCTTTGCATAGAATACTCTTGAACTACCCTGTGGGTCAAAAATTCGCTCGAAATCGCTCTATCTTGTACGGTTTTCAAGATATTCACACTTTTTCATTTTCCGCTAAAATCCAAGATGGCCGCCAAAAGTGGCGAAATCAAAATTTTTCCCCTTAGAATAGGATACTCTTGTACTACCCTGTGGGTACAAAATTTGCTGAAATTGCTCTATCTCTTACGGTTTGCGAGATATTTGTGATTTTTCACACTTTCACTAAAAGTAGCAATAAAGTAGCCATTACTCACTTGTACATTGAGCAACAGTTGTGAAACTTAAATATGTTACAGTTCACAAAAATAGCATCAGAGATGCCCGTACCCCACAGCCTAGGGAAATATTTTCAACACCATGAGATATAGAAGTACTGTACCAGTACAAACTTCAGGATACTTTCAGAGCACTGTCAGTTATATAAAGGTCCAAACAATGTTTAAATGGAGAAATAATGTTTAAAAGAAAGATAATGCGTATAAAGATGAAGTATTAAAACAAGATAATTCAATAACAAGATGACAGCATTAATCAGTAAACTAAAATTCAACACTCTTTATATACATCTGCATTTCCGAATTATGGTTTAGATGGTTTGAATATTACCATGCATACAGAAGTGGTAATACATTTAATGAATGCTTATTGTGGTGTTGGAGTAAAATCTGTGGCTCACTTGATAAAATTCTACCTCTTACAATGGGAAGTTATGAAAGTAAAATTCTTAATAAATTCTAATATGACTTTTGCTTAATCTGCATCAAAAGACAGACTCAAAGGTCCATGAAGATTTTAAAGGTCAAGGTCACTACGACAAGGTAAAAGGTCAAATTAAGGTCACACCATGATAATACACACCTATAGCCCCTAACCAATGTCCAATGTCCCTACCAAGTATCAACTTCCTACACCTTATGGTTCCGAGATACAGCCCTGACAAGATTTTATAGGTCAAGGTCACTATGGCAAGGTCAAAGGTCAAATCAAGGTCACACCATGATGCTGCACACCTACACCCCCTAACCAATGTCTCTACCAAATATCAACTTCCTACACCTTACAGTTTCCGAGATATAGCCTGGACAAGATTTTATAGGTCAAGGTTACTACGGCAAGGTCAAAGGTCAAATCAAGGTCAGATCATGACGTTGCACAACTACACCCCCTAAACAATGTCCCTACCAAGTATCAACTTCCTACACCTTACGGTTTCCGAGATATAGCCTGGACAACATTTTATAGGTCAAGGTCACTACGGCAAGGTCAAAGGTCAAATCAAAGTCAGACCATGACGCTGCATACCTACACCCCCTAACAAATGTCCCTACCAAGTATCAACTTCCTACACCTTACGGTTTCCGAGATATAGCCCGGACAAGATTTTATAGGTCAAGGCCACTACGGCAAGGTCAAAGGTCAAATCAAGGTCACACCATGACGTTGCACACCTACACCCCCTGACCATTGTCCCTACCAAATATCAACTTCCTACACCTTACGGTTTCTGAGATATAGCCCGGACAAGATTTTATAGGTCAAGGTCACTACGGCAAGGTCAAAGGTCAAATCAAAGTCACACCATGATGTTGCACACCTACACTCCCTAACCAATGTCCCCACCAAATATCAACTTCCCACACCTTACAGTTTCCGAGATATAGCCCGGACAACATTTTATAGGTCAAGGTCACTACAGCAAGGTTAAAGGTCAAATCAAGGTCAGACCATGACATTGCACACCTACACCCCCTAACCAATATCCCCACCAAGTATCAACTTCCTACACCTTACGGTTTCCGAGATATAGCCCGGACAAGATTTTATAGGTCAAGGTCACTACGGCAAGGTCAAATCAAGGTCAGACCATGACGTTGCACAACTACACCCCCTAACCAATGTCTCTACCAAGTATCAACTTCCTACACCTTCCAGTTTCCGAGATATAGCCCGGACAAGATTTTCAAACTCAAGGTCACTACGGCAAGGTCAAAGGTCAAATCAAGGTCAGACCATGACGTTGCACACCTACACCCCCTAACAAATGTCCCTACCAAGTATCAACTTCCTACACCTTACGGTTTCTGAGATGCAGCCCGGACAAACTATTTCCCGCTGCCCGCCCACCCGCCCGGACGCCCGCCCATCCGGACACCATGGGTGAAAACAATACCCCGACAGCCCTTAAGGGCTGTGGGGTAAAAAAGTAGATGAACAACATATTTGAGAGAAATTGTGTAGCTGCAATATTTTGGAAGATATAGGCCATTTACTCATTATGGTTATCATTCAAAATTGACAAAGTAGCTATTACTCACTTAGCTATGGAGATACACTTCCAAACTACTGACCATGTTGTAGCTGTGGAGAAAGTAGCTGAACAACATATTGGAACAAAATACTCTAAATGCAATAGTTTGACAGTTATAAGTCATATAATTATAG
The DNA here is from genome assembly GCA_964017235.1 of Sabellastarte sp. h YS-2021. NCBI lineage: Eukaryota > Metazoa > Annelida > Polychaeta > Sabellida > Sabellidae > Sabellastarte > Sabellastarte sp. h YS-2021. The sequence continues at coordinate 80,501,928 of OZ024932.1, read as the reverse complement.
TAGGTAAAAGTCCTATTACTCACTCAAAAGTAGTCCAAAGCTCACCAAACCCCAAAATTATTGAAGAGTGTAAAAATTCATTAGGACAAGTAATTTACCAAAAATGTGTAACTGTAGTAGTTTCAGGGAAAACTGCGTGACACACGCAAGCAGATGGTGCAAATTATAATCTCCCGCCGGAGATTGACTATTGAAGGGATTATCTCTTATCTTGCATATGTGTACTAGGCCACATGTATATTTTCTTATATCAGTATAAGGTCTGGCTCTTATTATTTGATTAATTATTTGTTTATGAATTTTTCAAATAATTTTTACCCCACAGCCCTTAAGTGCTCTTAGGGTGTTGTTTTCACCCATGGTGTCCGGATGGGTTTTGGTGGGAAAAAGTTTGCCCAGTCTGTATCTCAGAAACCATAAGATGTAGGAAGTTGATACATGGTAGGGACATTGGTTAGGGGGTGTAGGTGTGCAACGTCATGGTGTGACCTTGATTTGACCTTTGACCTTGCCGCAGTGACCTTGAGTTTGAAAATCTTGTCTAGGCTATATCTCGGTAACTGTAAGGTGTAGGAAGTTGATACTTGGTAGGGACATTGGTTAGGGGGTGTAGGTGTGCAACGTCATGGTGTGACTTTGATTTGACCTTTAACCTTGCCATAGTGACCTTAACCTATAAAATCTTGTCCGGGCTATATCTATGAAAGCATAAGGTGTAGGAAGTTGATACTTGGTAGGGACATTGGTTGGGGGTGTAGGTGTGCAATGTCGTGGTATGACTTTGATGTTACCTTGCCGCAGTGACCTTGATTTTGAAAATCTTGTCTGGCTATATCTCGGAAACCGTAAGGTGTAGGAAGTTGTTAGTTGGTAGGGACATTGGTTAAGGGGTGTAGGTGTGCAACATCATGGTGTGACCTTGATTTGACCTTTGACCTTGCTGTAGTGACCTTGACCTATAAAATCTTGTCTGGGCTATATCTTGGAAACCGTAAGGTGTAGGAAGTTGATACTTAGTAGGGACATTGGTTGGGGGTTGTAGGTGTGCAGCTACATGGTGTGACCTTGATTTGACCTTTGACCTTGTCATAGTGACCATGAGTTTTAATATCTTGACTGGGTTATTTCTTTGATTCCATAAGGTGTAGGAGGTTGACACTTGGTAGGGACATTGGTTAGGGGGTATAGGTGTGCATCATGGTGTGACCTTTAACTTTGGCTCTGCCAAAGTGTGTTTCACCTGCCATATTTGAGATATCTTTCTCTTATGACAAAGATATATGGATTGCTGCAACTGATTATATGCACTTTTACATAATTTTGCTTTTTCCTTTCACAGCTATTCTCCAATTAATAAGTATTACAGCTTCATAATTTTTAGTGTACTGATTAATGCTGTCATCTAGCTATTGAATTTTCTTGTTTTAATACTTTATCTTTACATACATTTCTATCTCCCGCCGGGCTTTAGCCCGGGAGGAAGATTATGAAATGATGCCTGTGTGTGCGTGCGTGCGTTAGTGTGTCACGCAGATTTCTCCAAAACTACTACAGCTGCAGATTTTTTGTAAATTAATTGTTTTAATGAATTTGCACGCCCTTGAAATTATTTTTGGTTTTATGGACTTAGGTCTGAAGATAAATGAGTAAATTAGCAATCTTAGCTACTTTGAGTAAAGGACTCATAACTCAAAAACTATTGCAGTTAAAGGTTTTTCTTCAAATATGTTGTTCAGCTACTTTGTCCTTAGCTATAAGATGTTACATAGTTTGGGGTCCCATTGCATGCCATAAGTGAGTAATAGCCATTTTCTTATTTGTAGCAAAATAATGACATAAGTAAATGTCAAATATCTTCAAAAGTATCAAACTTAGGGAAATCTTTTCAATATGTTATTCATCTAGTTTTTGGTAAGCTGTCAGATTGTAAAGTTTCAGACCTGTTGCACATTGCATAGCTGAGTAATAGCTACTTTGAAATTCTGACTGTTGAGTAATTCCATTGTAACTCCAAAACTATTGCAGTTAGAGTATTTTCCTAAAATATGTTGTTCAGCTACTTTATCTTTAACTATAAGATGGCATATAGTTTGGGGTTCTATTGCATGCCATAAGTGGGTAATAGCTATTTTCTTATTTGTAGCAAAATAATGACATAAGTAAATGTCAAATATCTTCAAAAGTATTAAAGTTAGGGAAATCTTTTCAAATATGTTATGCATCTAGTTTTTGATAAGCTATCACATAGTAAAGTTTCAGACCTGTTGCACATTGGATAGCTGAGTAATAGCTACTTAGAAATTCTGACTGTTGAGTAAATCCATTGTAACTCAAAATACTACTCCAGTTACAGTATTTCCCTAAAATAATTTGTTCAGCTACTTTTTCCTTAACTATAACATGGATATCGTTAGGGGTTGCATTGCATGTCATAAGTGAATAATGGCTATTTTCTTATTTGTAGCAAAATTATGACGGAAATAAATGTCAAATACCTTCACCAGTATTAAAGTTAGGCAAATCTTTTCACTATATATTATTTTTGCTTTTTCTGCCGTCCGATGTCCGGCGTCCGATGTCTGGCGTCACGCATGGTTTCCGCTCATTTAAAAGAAAAGTATTAGAGCTATTGTCACCAAATTTGGTATGCAGGCTTATTGGGTCAGTAGCTTGCTTGGGATTGCTTTTGGCTGTTGTACCTCTTTTGCTTACTGAGTAATACTTAAGTACAGCTATTTTCAGTACCCATTGGTTTAGGTGCATTTAAGCCAAAATAATTAAAGATATTTTACTACAATTTTGAATGCAAGATTGTTATGTCCATAGCTCGCTTGGTATTGCATTTGGGACTGATAGCTTTGTCAGTACATGAGTAATAGCCATTTAGGTACTTCATTGTGTATTTTCAGTACTACTTTTGAGTAATTTGCTAATATCTCAGAAACCGTAAGAGATAGAGCGATTTCGACAGAATTTTTGACCCACAGGGTAGTAGAAAAGTATTCTATACAAAATTTTAAAAAATTTCAATTTTCGCCACTTTTGGTGGCCATCTTAATTTTTTGCGAAAAATGAAAGAATTTTAGTATCTCGGAAACCGTAAGAGATAGAGCGATTTCGACACAATTTTTGACTCACAGGGTAGTAGAAGAGTATTCTGTACAAAATTGAAAATTTTGACCCGTAGGGTAGTAGGAAAGTATTCTATACAAAATTGAAAAGTTTCAATTTTCGCCACTTTTGGCGGCCATCTTGAATTTTTGCGGAAAAACAAAAAATGTTAATATCTCGGAAACCGTAAGATATAGAGCCATTTTGACAGAAATTTTGACTCGCATGGTAGTGTTAGAGTATTCTATGTGCAATTGAAAAATTTCAATTTTCGCCACTTTTGGCGGCCATCTTGAATTTTTGCGGAAAAACAAAAAATGTTAATATCTCGGAAACCGTAAGAGACAGAGCGATTTCGACAGAATTTTTGACCCGTAGGGTTGTAGCAGAGTATTCTATGTGAAATTCAAAAAATTCAATTTTCGCCACTTTTGGCGGCCATCTTGAATTTTTGCGAAAAACAAAAAATATTAATATCTCAGAAACCGTAAGAGATAGAGCGATTTCGACAGAATTTTTGACCCATAGGGTAGTAGCAAAGTATTCTATACAAAATTGAAAAATTTCAATTTTCGCCACTTTTGGCGGCCGTCTTGAATTTTTGCGAAAAACGAAAAAATCTTAATATCTCAGAAACCGTAAAAAAAATTTCAATTTTCGCCACTTTTGGCGGCCATCTTGAATTTTTGCGGAAAAACAAAAAATGTTAATATATTGGAAACCGTAAGAGATAGAGCGATTTCGACAGAATTTTTGACCCGTAGGGTTGTAGAAGAGTATTATGTCCACCCCACTGGGGGGTGGACATATTATTTTTGCTTTTTCCGCCGTCTGCTGTCCGCCGTCCGGCGTCCCACTTGGGTTCCAGACATTTTAGGCAACAGTTCTTATCCTATCTTTACCAAATTTGGCATGCAGGTTTATTGGGTTAATAGCTGCATGGGATTGCTTTTGGTGATGATAGCTCTATAGCTAACTGAGTAATAGCTACTTTGCTACTTTTGAGTAGCTCTTTGGTTTCCAGACATTTTAAGGAATGCTATTAAGCCTAGCTTTCTGAAATTTGGTATGGAGGTTCATTGGGTTAATAGCTTGTATGGGATTGCTTTTGGGGGGAATTGCTTCATAGATGAGTAATTAATTAAATAAATGAGTAATTGGCTATTTTGAATACTGAAAAAGGCAAATGTGCTCATATCTCCTAAACCGTGCGAGATAGAGCGATTTCGTCGAAATTTTTGACCCACAGGGTATCTAAGGAATGTACTCTTTGCAATTTTCAAAAAATTTTCCCCTCCCCAAAAATGGCGGCCATTTTGAATTTTCGAATTTTTGCCAAAAATGGCAAAACACAAATTTGCTTCTATCTCCTTAACCATGCGAGATAGAGCGATTTCGTCGAAATTTTCGACCCCCAGGGTATCTAAGGGATGTAATCTTTACAATTTTCAAATAATTTTCCCCTCCCCAAAAATGGCGGCCATTTTGAATTTTCGAATTTTTGCCAAAAATGGCAAAACACGAATTTGCTTCTATCTCCTTAACCGTGTGAGATAGAGCGATTTTGTCAAAATTTTTGACCCACAGGGTATTTAAGGAATGTACTCTGCAATTTTCAAAAAATTTTGCCCTCCCCAAAAATGGCGGTTATTTTGAATTTTTGCCAAAAATGGCAAAACACGAATTTGCTTCTATCTCCTTAACCGTGCGAGATAGAGCGATTTCGTCACAATTTTTGACCCACAGGGTATCTGAGAATTCTACTCTTGGCAATTTAAAAAAAATTTTCCCCTCCCCAAAAATGGCGGCCATTTTGAATTTTCGAATTTTTGCCAAAAATGTCAAAACACGAATACACGAATTTGCTTCTATCTCCTTAACCGTGCGAGATAGAGTGATTTCGTCAATTTTCGACCCACAGGGTATCTAAGGAATGTACTCTGCAATTTTCAAAAAAAATTTCCCCTCCCCAAAAATGGCGGCCATTTTGACTTTTCGAATTTTTTGCCAAAAATGGCAAAACACAAATTTGCTTCTATCTCCTTAACCGTGCGAGATAGAGCGATTTCATCGAAATTTTCGACCAACGGGGTATCTAAGAAATGTACTCTTTGCAATTTTCAAAAAAATTTTCCCCTCCCCACATATGGCGGCCATTTTGAATTTTCGAATTTTTGCCCAAAATGGAAAAACACAAATTGGCCTTAACTGTGCAAAATAGGGTTATTTCGTTGAAATTTTCGATCCATAGGGTATCTAAGAAATGTACTCTTGGCAATTTTCAAAAAATTTTCCTTTTCCCAAAAATGGCGACCATTTTGAATTTTCAAATTTTTGCCAAAAGTAGAAAAACAGGAATTTGCTTCTATCTTCTTAACCGTGCAAGATAGAGTGATTTCGTCAAAATTTTCGACCCAACCAATGCAAAAAGGCATGAAGCTGAAATAATTTACATCTACACTAATAAATATTTAAGCATCATTGATATATTTTACAAATGAAACAGGGTCTTGCAAGACTACTGTACAATTTGGGCAAAAGGTTCATGGGGTGGACATTACACATGATAATGTGTGTTCTTCTATGCTATCCTGTTTCTATTCGCATCTACTATCAACAGGGCGTCCTATTTCTAGTTTGTTATTCATCTAGTTGTGAAGTTGCAGAACTGTAGCTCTTTCCATAGCCGAGTAATAGCTACGAAGATGATTAAATGTTATTTTTCTCTAAAAGTGTTACAAAAAGGCAAATTCTTCGGAATAATTCATTCACCTTTTGGGTGATCTACAACAGAGTGAAGTTGCACATCCATAGCTCTTTGCATAGCTGAGTCGTATACCTGCTAAAATGAGTAAATGTCTTTTATCTCTAAAAGTATTGCAGATAGGCAATTTCTTCTAAATAAGTTGTTCACCTACTTTTGGCTGATCTACCACATATTGAAGTTGCACAACTGTAGCTTTTTGCATAACTGAGTAATAGCTACTAAAATGAGTCAATACCCTTTATCTTTAAAAGTATTACAGATAGGCAATTCTTCTAAATAAGTTATTCACCTACTTTTGGCTGATCTACCACATAGTGAAGTTGCAGATCTATAGCTTTTTGCATAGCACACTCATAACTACTAAAATGAGTAAATGTCTTTTATCTCTAGGAGTATTGCAGATAGGCAATTTCTTCTAAATATGTCATTCACCTACTTTTGGGTGATCTACCACATAGTGAAGTTGCAGAACTGTAGCTCTTTCCATAACTGAGTAATAGCTAAGAAAATGAGTCAATATCCTTTATCTTTAAAAGTATTACAGATAGGCAATTTCTTCTAAATAAGTCATTCACCTACTTTTGGGTGATCTACCACATAGTGAAGTTGCAGATCTATAGCTTTTTGCATAGCACACTCATAACTACTAAAATGAGTAAATGTCTTTTATCTCTAGGAGTATTGCAAATAGGCAATTTCTTCTAAATAAGTCATTCACCTACTTTTGGGTGATCTACCACATAGTGAAGTTGCAGAACTGTAGCTCTTTCCATAGCTGAGTAATAGCTACTAAGATGATTAAATGTTATTTTTCTCTAAAAGTTACAAAAAGGCAAATTTTTCGGAATAACTCATTCACCTTTTGGGTGATCTACCACAGAGTGAAGTTGCACATCTATAGCACTTTGCATAGCTGAGTCATATACCTGCTAAAATGAGTAAATGTCTTTTATCTGTAAAAGTATTGCAGATAGGCAATTTCTTCTAAATAAGTTGTTCACCTACTTTTGGCTGATCTACCACATATTGAAGTTGCACAACTGTAGCTCTTTGCATAACTGAGTAATAGCTACTGAAATGAGTCAATACCCTTTATCTTTAAAAGTATTACAGATAGGCAATTTCTTCTAAATAAGTCATTCACCTACTTTTGGCTGATCTACCACATAGTGAAGTTGCAGATCTATAGCTTTTTGAATGGCAGAGTAATAGCCACTAAAATGAGTAAATGTCTTTTATCTCTAAAAGTGTTACAGATAGGCAATTTCTTCTAAATATGTCCTTCACCTACATTGGGTTGATCTACATAGTAAAGTTGCAGAACTGTAGCTCTTTGGATGGCAGAGTAATAGCTACTAAATGAGTAAATGCCTTTTGTCTTTAAAAGTATTGCAATCAAACATTAAAGTGCCTCTTGCTTGTTGTCACTTCTCACATGTGCCTCCATCTCACAAGAAAATTTATATTCCACTATCTTTAGTACCTCTAATTTATACAGCGGGAGATAATTGCATGCATCAGAATGCTTGTTTTTTCTTTTAGATATTATTTTCTCTACTTAAGCATTATTTGGAGCTTTATATAACTGACAATGCCCTGAAAGTATCCCCATCTTTGTACTGTTTCACTACTTCTATATCTCATGGTGTTTAAATTATTTCCTCAGGTTGTGCGGTATGGGCATTTCTGATGCTATTTTAATGCATTAAAATTCATGAATTCATGCAGTAAATCACTTATAACTTGCACATTATTGCTTTAGAGCATTTTGTTAAAATATGTTGTTCAGCTACTTTTTCCATAGCTACAATGTGGCGAGAAGCTTGGATGTCAATCCTAATAGCCAATGGGTAATGGCTACTTTCTGACTTTTCAGTGAAAAGTAGAGTCACTTGTAACTTGTAAATCAGTTAAATCAGAATAAATCAGTTGTAACTTGAAAACTACTTTTGTTTTTATGCACCTGTAGCTCATTGCATAGCTACCATGAGGTTCTCACTGTTGAGTAAATTGCTTTTAACTTGAAAACTATTGCATTTACAGTATTTTGTTTAAATTTGTTTTCCACCTAAGACACAGTAAAATTGCAGATCATTGCATAGCTGAGTAATGGCTACTTTCAGGTTATCACTACTGAGTAAATCAGTTGTATCTTGAAAACTATTTTGTTTAAATATGTTAAGTGAGTAATAGCTATTTTGGGGCTTTCCAGTAACTACCATCTTCGAGTAAAATCACTTGTAACTTGAAAACTATTGCATTTAGAGAATTTCGTATTAATATGTTATTCAGCTACTTTTGGGTCAGCTATAACATAGTAAAGTTTCAGATCTGTAGCTCGTGGCATAGCTGAGTAATAGCTACTTTGAGGTTATCACTGTTGAGTAAATCACTTATAACTTGAAAACGATTGCATTTACAGAAATTTGTGTAAATATGTTATTCACCTACTTTGGGGTCAGCTATAACATAGTAAAATTACAGACCTGTAGCTCATGGCACAACTGAGCAATAGCTATTTTCAGGTACTGTATGTTGAGTAAATCAGTTGTAACTTGAAAAATATTGCATTTGGAGTATTTTGGTAAAATATGTTGTTCACCTACTTTTGGGTCAGCTATAACATAGTGAAATTACAGACCTATAGCTCATGGCATAGCTGAGCAATAGCTATTTTGAGGTTCTTACTATTGAGTAAATCAGTTATAACTTGAAAACTATTGCATTTACAGTATTTTGCTTAAATATGTTGTTCACCTAATTTGGGGTCAGCTATAACATAGTAAAATTTCAGACATGTAGCTCATTGCATAGCTGAGTAATAGCTACTTTTAGGTTATCGCTGTTGAGTAAATTACTTATAACTTGAAAACTATTGCATTTAGAGTATTTTGTTTCAATATGTTATTCACCTATTATGGGGTTAGCCATAACATAGTAAAATTTCAGACCTGTAGCTCATTGCATAGCTGAGTAATAACTACTTTGAGGTTATCACCGTTGAGTAAATCACTTATAACTTGAAAACTATTGCATTTACAGAAATTTGTGTAAATACATTATTCAGCTACTTTTGGGTCAGCTATAACATAGTAAAATTACAGACCTGTAGCTGATGGCACAACTGAGCAATAGTTATTTTCAGGTACTGACTGTTGAGTAAATCAGTTGTAACTTGAAAAATATTGCATTTGGAGTATTATGTTAAAATATGTTGTTTACCTACTTTTGGGTCAGCTATAACATAGTGAAATTACAGACCTATAGCTCATGGCACAGCTGAGCAATAGCTATTTTGAGGTTCTCACTATTGAGTCAATCAGTTGTAACTTGAAAACTATTGCATTTACAGTATTTTGCTTAAATATGTTATTCACCTATTTTGGGGTCAGCTATAACATAGTAAAATTTCAGACATGTAGCGCATGGCATAGCTGAGTAATAGCTACTTTTAGGTTATCACTGTTGAGTAAGGCTGTGACGGGTGGTTAAAATCCATCCCGGTACCCGAGCTACTCAAATTCGTCTCGCAGTTCGGTATTCGCATGTTTTAGTATACACATTTTTTCCTCTCCATAAACAAAACGGTGGTTTCCTGAAACAATGTCTTAGCATTAAAATAGTGGTGAATGGTAATCAAAACTTATTATATTGTTATAAAATGAGGAGTATTATATAAAATTTCCCAATATACAAAGAATTCTGCCATTTTGCAGTGTTGTCATTCTTTGTCGTCCTAAAAAATGTGATAAAGTGGGCGACAATACAATATATTATAGTAGTTAACGACGATCGGGTGGACCAGAAAGCACTAGAGATCTTCCCAAATCGACTCCACTCGCGAATACCGACCACCCGGTCGCAGCCTTACTGTTGAGTAAATCACTTATAACTTGACAACTATTGCATTTAGAGTATTTTGTTTCAATATGTTATTCACCTATTTTGGGGTCAGCTATAACATAGTAAAATTTCAGACCTGTAGCTCATGGCATAGCTGAGTAATAGCTACTTTGAGGTTATCACCGTTGAGTAAATCACTTATAACTTGAAAACTATTGCATTTACAGAAATTTGTGTAAATACGTTATTCAGCTACTTTTGGGTCAGTTATAACATAGTGAAATTACAGACCTGTAGCTCATGGCACAACAGAGCAATAGCTATTTTTAGGTACTGACTGTTGAGTAAATCAGTTGTAACTTGAAAACTATTGCATTTAGAGTATTTTGTTTCAATATGTTATTCACCTATTATGGGGTTAGCCATAACATAGTAAAATTTCAGACCTGTAGCTCATGGCATAGCTGAGTAATAGCTACTTTGAGGTTATCACTGTTGAGTAAATCATTTATAACTTGAAAACTATTGCATTTACAGAAATCTGTGTAAATACATTATTCAGCTACTTTTGGGTCAGCTATAACATAGTGAAATTACAGACCTGTAGCTCATGGCACAACTGAGCAATAGCTATTTTCAGGTACTGACTGTTGAGTAAATCAGTTGTAACTTGAAAAATATTGCATTTGGAGTATTATGTTAAAATATGTTGTTCACCTACTTTTGGGTCAGCTATAACATAGTGAAATTACAGACTTATAGCTCATGGCATAGCTGAGCAATAGCTATTTTCAGGTTCTCACTATTGAGTAAATCAGTTGTAACTTGAAAACTATTGCATTTACAGTATTTTGCTTAAATATGTTGTTCACCTACTTTTGGGTCAGCTATAATATAGTAAAAATTCAGACATGTAGCTCATTGCATAGCTGAGTAATAGCTACTTTGAGGTTATCACTGTTGAGTAAATCAGTTGTAACTTGAAAACTATTACATTTAGAGTATTTTGTTTAAATATGTTATTCACATAATTTTTGGTCAGTTATATCATAGTGAAATTGCAGACCTCTATGTCATGGCATAGCTGTGCAATAGCTACTTTCAGGTTCTCACTATTGAGTAAATCATTGTATCCACTGGATAGCCGCAGTGTGTAGAGAGATTTAACCATTACCGCTCTAATGAAAAAAATATTATAGCTAGCCTTCTCAAGTTTGCAGAATATATTAATAACCATAAAATGTTGCCTGGGAATATTTTTGGCCTCATTTTGAAAAACAAGATGGCCACCAGGGACGTTTATTCGACTTTAAAAAGGACTTTTGTTGGCCCTCTAGAGCAAAGGGTATTATAAGTAGAGATCAAATTCACAGGATATGTTCCTCATTATAAAATCTTGACTGAGAATATATTAATAACCATAAAATGTTGCCTGGGAATATTTTTGGCCTCATTTTGAAAAACAAGATGGCTGCCAGGGACGTTTATTCGACTTTAAAAAAGACTTTTGTTGGCCCTCTAGAGCAAAGGGTATTATAAGTAGAGATCAAATTCGCAGGATATGTTCCTCATTATAAAATCTTGACTGAGAATATTTTGGGGCTCCTTTCGTAAATACCACAAAATCAACAAAGATAAAATGAAAGCAGATCTCCTCGCTTCTGAACTGATTAATAATCCGTCTAAAGAACCAGATACACTCTATAAACAATATCATACTACCTTGTCAACCCTTATTGACAAACATGCTCCAATACACACCAAACACACCAAGGCCAAGTACATCCCGGGATGGGTGAATGATACTGTAATTGCGGCAAAGCAGACTAAGCGTTTGTTTGAACGCATTTGGCGAAGAAATAGATCTACTTTCAACAGATCCCAGTACATGCAGAAGGTTCACCAATATAATAGAGTCTGCATGCAGGCCAAATCCCAATTCCTTAAAGAAAAAATTCAGGATAATCATCACAACCCACAAAAATTATGGCGTGTCCTGGGTGATGTCCTACACAGACTTCCAGCTAAGATCCTCCCATCGATAAACCCACCTCAGCTTTTGGCTGACAGGTTCGTGGAGTTCTTCACAGAAAAGATTGAGAAAATACGCTCAACATTCTCTGCTTCTGTTAATTTACAACAAATCACCCCTGGCTCTCCTCCCCCCATGTTCCCCAGTTTTTCTACTGTAACAGAGGAAGGAATTACTAAAATTATTACCAGCTCTCTTAGTAAATCATATTCCCTAGACCCATGGCCCACTTTCCTTGTTCTGGATTATCTCGATATTCTCATTTCCCCCATCACTTCAATAATTAATGCTTCTCTTAACCAAGGCAAGTGTCCAGATTTCTTTAAGCAGGCCCATGTTACCCCACTTCTCAAAAAATCATCCTTAGACAAAGAAGCTTTCAAAAATTATAGGCCTGTCTCAAATTTAAACTTTATCTCAAAGATACTTGAAAGGGTAGTAGCCGTCCAGCTACAAACACATCTTGATGAAGCTGGCCTTTTGACTGCCTTCCAATCCGCTTATAGAAAACACCATTCTACTGAAAGCGCTCTCCTCAATATTCATAACGATATTCTTTTTAATATGGCCAAAGGGTCTGTCACTGCTCTTACCCTTCTCGATCTATCCGCCGCTTTCGATACCATTGACTACACCATTCTCCTAGACAGGCTCAATGTTTATTATGGAATCAGTGAGCTAGCACTTGGCTGGTTCAGATCATACCTGTCAGGAAGGACACACTCGGTCAAGATAGGTAGTACACTCTCCCATCCTGCTTCGCTCCAGTATGGAGTTCCCCAGGGTTCTGTCCTTGGACCAATTCTGTTCTCTCTCTATACTAACCCTATCAGCTCAATCATTCACTCCCACAGTAGCATCGATTATCACTTCTACGCTGATGACACCCAGTTATACATATCACTTTCACCAGCAAATTTCTCTCACTCTAGCCAAAAACTAAAGAACTGCCTAAATGACATTCAAAATTTCATGTTTACAAATAACTTAAAACTTAACCCAGACAAAACCGAGTTTATTCTCATAGGCTCCCATAAAAATCGCAAACAACTCCTCCCTCATTTCCCCATCAGTATTCTAGGAAATCAGGTCTCACCAGCACAAAGTGTCAGGAACCTTGGAGTAGTGTTCGACTCCAATTTCAATTACTCAAATCATGTGTCACAGGTCATAAAGTCCACTAGAGTACATGCCAGAGATCTCTACAGAATTCGTCCCCTCCTAGACCTCAACACATAAGTCCTCTTGGCAAATGCTTTGGTGAGCAGCAGGTTGGACTATTGCAATTCATTGTTCTTATGGCTCACTAATTTTGAGTTAAGGAGATTGCAGCTAGTTCAAAACTCACTCTGCAGGGTTGTCACCCGTTCCTCTAAATTCTCCCACATTACCCCTCAATTAAAAAAACTTCACTGGTTACCAGTCAGATACAGGGTACAATTTAAAATTGGCCTTATTACATACAAAATTCTCAACCAAGGTCAACCAGTTTATCTAAGAGAATTAATCTACCCGTACACCTCTTCCAGAAATACAAGGCGAAGTTCCCCCAAACTCAAGTTCCTTCAAACCCCCAATTTTGATTGTAGAGTTCACAAATCAATCAAACACTTCTCTAATTCATTCTGTCACTATGCCCCTGTCCTTTGGAACTCTTTCCCCTTTCATGTTAGAAACAGCCCCTCTGTTCCATCTTTTAGGAAGTACCTCAAAACCCACCTCTTCAGCTCTAGTTTCCCAACTTACTTTTCTTCCCTCCCGGCCACACCCATAATCCTGGATCATTGACCTTGAACGCCCCTTGACTCTCCTTAGGAAAATGATTTTGATTAATTAGCGCACTGAGTTCCCCTCTGTGGGAAGATATTGCGCTTGCAAAGCAGTAGATTAGATTAGATTAGATTTTGAAAAACAAGATGCCCGCCACTGGTGTTTCTTTGTCAGTCATGAAAAGAACGTATATCTCCCTTATTATTGGTCCTAGAGGTTTGGGATGGTAAACCAACCTGTAGGAAATCATGGGCTGGGAATCTTTTGGTGTGGTCAGATTTGACCTTTGACCCCTCCTTCAAGGTCAAACGAGGATAGCCAAACTTAAAAGTGCTTATAACTCGCTTATTATTGGTCCTAGAGGTTTGGGATGGTAAACAGACATATAGGAAATCATGGGCTGGGAATCTGTTGATGTTGTCCGATTTGACCTTGGACCCCTTCTTCAAGGTCAAACAAATATAGCGAAACTTAAAAGTGCCTTAACTCGCTTATTATTGGTTCTAGAGGTTTGGGATGGTAAACCATCCTATAGGAAATCATGGGCTGGGAATCTTTTGGTGTGGTCAGATTTGACCTTTGGACCCCTCCTTCAAGGTCAAATAAGGACAGCCAAACTTAAAAGTGCTTATAACTCACTTATTATTGGTCTCAAATTCGCAGGATATGTTCCTCATTATAAAATCTTGACTGGGAATATTTTTGGGCTCATTTTGAAAAACAAGATGGCCGCCACTGGTGTTTCTTTGTCAGTCATGAAAAGAGCTTATATCGCCCTTATTATTGGTCCTAGAGGTTTGGGATGGTAAACCAACCTGTAGGAAATCATGGGCTGGGAATCTTTTGGTGTGGTCAGATTTGACCTTTGACCCCTCCTTCAAGGTCAAACGAGGATAGCCAAACTTAAAAGTGCTTATAACTCGCTTATTATTGGTCCTAGAGGTTTGGGATGGTAAACAGACATATAAGAAATCATGGGCTGGGAATCTGTTGATGTTGTCCGATTTGACCTTGAACCCCTTCTTCAAGGTCAAACAAATATAACGAAACTTAATAGTGCCTATAACTCGCTTATTATTGGTTCTAGAGGTTTGGGATGGTAAACCATCCTATAGGAAATCATGGGCTGGGAATCTTTTGGTGTGGTCAGATTTGACCTTTGGACCCCTCCTTCAAGGTCAAATAAGGACAGCCAAACTTAAAAGTGCTTATAACTCGCTTATTATTGGTCCTAGAGGTTTGGGATGGTAAACCAACCTATAGGAAATCATGGGCTGGGAATATTTTTGTGTGGTTGGATTTGACCTTGGACCCCTTCAAGGTCGTACGAGGATACTGCATTTGCAGTATTTCTTTAAATATGTTTTAACCTACTCTTTACACTTAAACAGTTACCTTAAACAGTTACCTTGTTACTTTCCCTGATACAGCACTTTCCCTGATAATTATGCTTTCCTCTCATTATTACCTTCACAAATCAAAAACACTCAGTCAGCTGACACAGTGCCCGTTCACAGGCACTCTCCTCTTGTTACATTCTTAACTTAAAAACTATTGAATCTATTTTTGGGTCAGTTGTAATGTTACAGTAGTAAAATTGCAGATGTGTGGCTAATGGCATAGCTGAGCAATAGCTACATTTATGTTTTTATTGTTGAGTAAATCAGTTGTAACTTGAAATCTATTGCATTTACAGAAATTTCTTTAAATATGTTACTCATCTACTTTTCAGTCAGCCACAACAAATTGCAGACCTGTTACTCATTTTAAAGCTGAGTAATAACGTCTTTCAGGTTATTACTGTTGAGTAAATAATTTGTAACTTGAAAATGATTGCATTTTGAGAATTTTGATGAAAAATGTTATTCACCTACTTTTGGGTCAGCTATAACATATTAAAATTCTAGACATGTAGCTCATTTCAAAGTGGGACAACAGCTACTTTGAGGTTCTCACTGTTGAGTAAATCACTTGAAAATTATTGCTTTAAGAGAATTATGTTAGAAATTGTTATTCACCTACTTATGGGTCAACTATATATAACAGAGTGAAATTGTAGACCTGTTACTCATGGCATAGCTGAGCAATAGTTACTTTCAGATTCTGACTGTTGAGTAAATCAGTTGTAACTTGAAAACTATTGCATTTACAATATTTTCTTTTACTATGTTATCCACCTACTTTTCAGTCAGCTGTAACACAGTGAAGTTGCAGACCTGTAGCTCATTGCATAATTGAGCAATAGCTACTTTGAGGTTCTAACTGTTGAGTAAATCAGTGGTCACTTGAAAACTATTGCATTTACAGTATTTTGTTTAAACGTGTTTTCCACCTACTTTTTACACCTTAACAATTAACTTGATACTTTACTCTGAATGCCATTTTCAGGGCACAACTTTTGAGTCCTTCTTTCACTTCTATTCTAAAACTCAAAACACACATTCAGCTGACACAGAGCCTCTTCATGGGCACTGATTGCTTGTTAATAAACCGTCAAGAAAATGTGGCTGACTAAATTTTAGGAATGGAAGCTCAAAACATTTATAGAACTTTGGGTTTTATCAGACAAAAATTATTTTAAAAATGTTGGCCTAATTTGTACAACTAATTGTACCACTAATTGTAAAAATTAAGGTTTCCAGGACCCCAAAACTATTAAAAAGTGTATTAGCCTAACTTGTACAACTAATTTTTGGCAGTTATAACTTGTACAAAATCATAACTTGTACACAACATATATTTTGCAGAGACATTGTAGACATAACAATGCAAAGCATTAATAAATGGTTGACTGTGCATTCTTAATTCTATTATCTATTCATTTAATATATTAGTAATGAGATAAAATATTATAAAACTTTGTGATTAGATCCTAACAGACAGATATTTTTACAATGTTGAGATTTCGTATTTCTTAACAAATGTTGATGTGCGTGTCATTTAATTTTGGAAAAGCAATACATCTACAAAGGTTCAAGTTGGGGTTTTATGTTCAGTTGGAGTTTTATAATCCATTCAACAGCCAGGGTCATACTGGGAGAGGTCCTGAGTTTGGGACTCGTTTGATTCGAACCAACACAGAAAAGTAAAAGAAAAGTAAAGCGCATTAATTTGTAAATAAAAAAAAACAACATCATATCAATGTACATTATATACTTTATATGTAGAGAGTTTGACAAATTTTGGGAGGAAAGGGGATAAATCTGACAAGTTTTTTAGACTTTCTGCATATTGTCACCTATTAATCTCCCAACACAGTTTATGGCTTTACATGCAATAGACAAGGTGATATTAAGTGGTTCAGATGAATTTAGGCTGATTGCTAAATGCTATAAGGTCATTTAGAAATTGCTCAATTTTTATAAAATCACCCCGTAAAATCTTATCAACTTGAGATTTTAATAGTGTTCATGTGTATGTTAAATCACACCCTACTCCTGAAAATAGTTTTGATTAAAGTGGCGATGATAAGCTTGTGTACCCTAAAGGTCAAAGGTCAAATGTAAGAATGTGGAAAAATTTTCCTAAGCCTGAGGTATATCAAGGCCAAAAATGGTTATAAGCACCTACTAAAAGGGAAATATTCAAGGGAGACCATAATAAGGTAGCGGTGGGGAAACTAATTAAACTTACTCAGCATTGTCAGATTTTATTGTTTCAAACATTATTGTAATTTTTCATCTAAAGTGGCACAGTAACAAGTAAGAAAAACTGTTTTCAGAAATAAACATAAAATATCTAAGCTACACCCTGCCGTTTAGAGAGGTATTTGTTACTGTTATTTCTTCTACATTGCAGATACAACAAAGGTGTGGACATTATAATTGCTGTGAACATATTACTGTCCGCTATCATGCTCCTAACTAGAGGCTTTATAACTAACCTCACAGTCTTCACACTGAACATTTTTTTTGATGCCATAGGATGGACTTGTGTTAATGCAGGTATTATTTTTGTTTGTTCACCATCACTTTTGTCATATTAGAGTTGGCTAACAAGGTCTGTATTATTATTATTATTTATAAACCCAATTTCACCCTCTTGGCTTTGGTAAGGCCAAAGTGACCCCAATAGCCTCAGACACAAAAGTGACAAACACACTCAGTACGTACCTCTATCAAGGCCCACACCTCCAATATTGCTTATTAGTACAATGCTACCAAGAAACTGGGATCATAGACCCAACAGGTGGGTGGCATAATCGGTATTAGGGATAGGGTGCCAGATGTATACAACATAACTGTGCTCGAAATTTCAAAATAGTGCAGTGTGCTGTCCTTCAACTCTGTCAAGATTGAAATTAATTAGTGGAAGCCACTTTCAATTAGTGTCGAGGAAATGAAAATGTTGACAAATTCAAACATAACCTGAAAGACAGACCTAGTTTAGGGTTGGTTCTGCACAACCCGCCCAAAAAACATTTTAAAAAGTTTTTGGATCCATACAGTGAGCTGGATAACCACCAAAATCAAATCCTCTGTTCCCTACACCATTGACTTTTCCTGAAAATTTCCTCTAAATCTATTCATAACTGTTTCAGTTATTTTGCAAATAGACAAACAAACGCACACCACAGAAAACAGAACCTCCTTGACAGAGGTAATAACTTATCAACTACACAGTTCCAATCGTGCTCACACATGTTTAAAAAAATTGACTGTCTTAATATAGGGTTTCAAATGAAAGTCCTCTTATCCTTATCTTTCAACTGCTTTATTCTGTAATTTAAAAAGTATGACAAAATAAATAAATATATATATATAGGTATGTACATATATATTTATTGGCCACTTTTGCCTAATTCTATTTCAGTGGGAAACTCTGTGATGATGGACCTCTGGGGTGAGAAAGGTGGACCTGCCATGCATGCCTTGCACTTTGGTTATCCAATTGGAGCAATGATTGGTCCACTTATCGCATATCCGTTTGTATCAGTGGAACCCAGTAATAACACAGATGCAAATCTCACAACTGACATGATCATTACGACCATGGAGGACTCTTCGCTGTTTGATGATGGTTCTCATATTGAAATAGCATATGCTATTGTTGCTTGCATAGACATAGTGTTTGCAATCATATTCATTGTATTTCAGTTTGTGCTTCCATCCAAAAATATGGCTTCTCATCAGAAAAAGGCTAATTTTGACTGGAAGACAGTCTTTTCACCGTCCCAATGGGCAGGAGGGGACTTCAAGTTTGGCATCACAATGCTCATATTTATGATGATTTTCTATATACTTCATAGAATAACTATCAAAGGATCAACTACCTTCTATGTGACATATGCAGTTGACAGTAAACTTTACACTAACAAGCAAGCTACTCTTTACAGTTTTGTCACAAATTTTGCAGCAACAGTTGGAAGGGGATTGTCCATCTTATTTGCAAAGTTTGTACCAATCCAGGTTATGTTCCTGGTGGAAGTGTCAGGCCAAAGTCTCTTTGCAATGTCGACTCTTTTCTGGGGATTAAATGGGAAACTGGAATTTCTGATTTTCAACTCTGCTTTTTTCCTCTTTGGGGGACCCATATGGCCAAGTGGTTATGCTTTTACAGACAGATATATCAGTCTGTATGCTGTAGTTGTAGCTTTGATAGATCTTGTAGGCAAGACTGTAGATGTTTTCTACACTTGGATTCTTGGGTATATGTATGAATATACAGTGAAAGAAAGTCTGTTTTATAATGCTGCTGTTGCAAGTCTAGTTTTGTGTGCCCATCTTGTTCTTGTCACTGTTGTTGCTGTGAGGCATGGAAATCGTTTCAGTTCACAGAGAATGGGTAAACAGACACCTGATGAAGAAACCACAGAGCTTACAAGTTTGAATAGGGACAAAATTCAGGTTTGAATGTTCAATTTGTCACCTTATTTCAATCAGAACATAATCAAACCATAATAAATGCAGATTTTTGTAAGGAACATATATCTGCTTGCTTTACTTAGATTTTCAATTGATTCCATCAAAGTTATACAAATTAGAATAAAAATTATTGGTGTATATTGATTCCACGAAATATGAATTATTCATTTAAATAAGGTCCAACTGGTCATACCTGAACCCTTAAATTGGTAGAGCTGAAACGATTAGCAAAATTTGGTAGCCGGGCAGTCGCTTGCATTAACCGTCGACTAACCGATTGTTTCTGACATTTAGCATGTATGAGAAATACCAAAAATGTGTGTTCCGATTGTAAACAAACAAAATGGCGGATCGCGAGATGCTGAAAAGCAAAGAATTCACCAGATTATTCGGTAAATTGCCCAATAATGTAATATTTTGATATTTGAAAAATAAAATGCATATAAAATGCTTTAATTTGATACATTTTAAGGTCTTAACTCGAGATACTCATAGTTCCAACGATCGCGTATAATCCGCTATGTGGTGATATACACAAGAAAACAATTAACCAATTTCATAATATTGGCATCGACTAGTGCTTTGATAACCTACTAATCGATTAGTATGAATAATCGTTCAGCTCTATAAATTGGCAATAAGAAGATCCATGTAAGAGCTCATGCAGTAAAGGTGTAAACTTTTTTATTTGTTTCCAAAGCCTCATTGGGTCTAGTCCAGCATTTTATGCAGGACGTAACATTTCAAAGTTTCAGAATGTTTTGTTTTGAAAATGTAAGACCTTCTTCAATTGATCATTTGCTAATATTTTAACCAATAAAAAATTGAGGAATCTCAACTGTTACATATAGGGGTACTCTGCTGAGGTCTTTCACCATATAGTCTGGCAACCAAGGGGGTTGAACGAAAAGTGTCAGTAATACTTTTTCTCTGCAGATGTGCCCCTGGGGGTCCATGTAATAGCATCGTGCATGATGTGGACATTTCACTCTTGGGCAATATCAGATATTTATTTTTTTTTTCAAAATGACCACCATAATGACTTATATTTGCCACATTTTTTCTGGAGTTGGAACATGCACACAACTCAAGAAGTTACTCTTAAGTTCTGATGGACTGTAAATTGCAGATTGTGGTAGTTTTATGTGGTAATTACTTGCTGTTTTTGGATGCATTTTGAAAAAAAAAAACTCAATAACCTCTCAGTTTCTTTGTCAGTCTTCCGTCAGTTAAAAAAATGATTTTGAACTAATTTCTATTTTTGACACACATACCTACCTCATCTTTATTACCTTACAGTAAGAAATCACATGTAAAATATTATGGGAAAAAAGACTTTTAATTGGATGAGTAATGTTGAGGTTCTCAAGTTATGATGTTATTAGGGTTTCCAATACAGACTTACTAAATTTCGGAAATTTGTCAATTTTTAATCCCAGAAACTGACCCCGGGAATTGCAAGCAGTGACAATCAAAATATTTACACGGGATGTAACAAAAATGACTGTAAATCTGAAATTAGCCAATGGATTTTCTTCAAATAAAAAGCAACAGAAAGTGTATGAAATTACCTTTTAAATAGTATACATATTATATTTGTAGATCGAATAAAATAATCACATAAAAATTTTTTAAGAGTTTGAGTAACATGCTTTCTGTGGTCGGGTATTTATGTTCAAGAAATATTTTAAATATTTTAAAAATCATTACAAAGGTATTTGAACAAGGCTTGTACTCATTTTTACCACACAGCCCTTAAGGGCTGTCAGGGTATTGCTTTCACCCATGATGTCCAGTTGGGTGGGTGGGTGGTCAGGCGGCGGGAAAAGTTTGTCTGGCATATATGTCAGAAACTGTAAGGTGTAGGAACTTGATCACTTTTTAGAGACATTGGTTAGGGGTGTAGGTGTGCAACGTCATGGTGTGACCTTGATTTGACCTTGCCGTAGTGACCTTGAACTATAAAATCTCGTCTGGGTTATATCTTGGAAACTGTGAGGTGTGGAAAGTTGATACTTGGTAGGGACATTGGTTAGGAGGTGTAGGTGTGCAACGTCATTATGTGACTTTGATTTGACCTTGCTATGGTGACCTTGACCTATAAAATCTTGTTCGGGCTATATCTATGAAACTGTAAGGTGTAGGAAGTTGATACTTGGGACATTGGTTAGGGAGTGTAGGTGTTCAACATCATGGTGTGACCTTGATTTGACCTTTGAACTTGCTGTAGTGACCTTGACCTATAAAATCTTGTCCGGGCTGTATGTCAAAACCGTAATGAGTAGGAAGTTGATACTTAGTAGGGATATTGGTTGGGGGTTGTAGGTGTGCAATGTTATGGTGTGACCTTGATTTTACCTTTGACCTTTCTGTAGTGACCTTGACCTATAAAATCTTGTCCGGGCTATATCTCGGAAACTATAAGGAGTAGGAAGTTGATACTCAGTAGAGACATTGGTTTGGGGCTGTAGATGTGCAATATCATAGTATGACCTTGGTTTGACCTTGCTGTACTGACCTTGACCTATAAAATCTTGTCCAGGCTATATCTCGGAAATTGTAAGGAGTAGGAAGTCGATTATTGATAGGCATATTGGCTGGGGATTGTAGGTGTGCCCTTAATTATGTCCACCCCACTGGGGGGTGGACATATTATTTTTGCTTTTTCCGCCGTCCGCCGTCCCACTTGGTTTCCAGACATTTTAGGCAACAGTTCTTATCCTATCTTTACCAAATTTGGCATGCAGGTTTATTGGGTTAATAGCTTGTATGGGATTGCTTTTGGTGATGATAGCTCTATAGCTAACTGAGTAATAGCTACTTTGCTACTTTTGAGTAGCTCTTTGGTTTCCAGACATTTTAAGGAATGCTATTAAGCCTAGCTTTCTGAAATTTGGTATGGAGGTTCATTGGGTTAATAGCTTGTATGGGATTGCTTTTGGGGGTAATTGCTTCATAGATGAGGGAGTAATTAATTAAATAAATGAGTAATTGGCTATTTTGAATACTGAAAAAGGCAAATGTGCTCATATTTCCTAAACCATGCGAGATAGAGCGATTTCGTCGAAATTTTCGACCCACAGGGTATCTAAGGAATGTACTCTTTGCAATTTTCAAAAAATTTTCCCCTCCCCAAAAATGGCAGCCATTTTGAATTTTCGAAATTTTGCCAAAAATGGCAAAACACAAATTTGCTTCCATCTCCTTAACCATGCGAGATAGAGTGATTTCGTCAAAATTTTCGAACCACAGGGTATCTAAGGAATGTACTCTTTGCAATTTTCAAAAAAATTTCCCCTCCCCACATATGGCGGCCATTTTGAATTTTCGAATTTTTGCCCAAAATGGAAAAACACAAATTTGCCTTTACCGTGCAAAATAGTTATTTCGTTGAAATTTTCGACCCATAGGGTATCTAAGAAATGTACTCTTGGCAATTTTCAAAAAATTTTCCTTTTCCCAAAAATGGCGGCCATTTTGAATTTTAAAATTTTTGCCAAAAATAGAAAAACAGGAATTTGCTTCTATCTTCTTAACCGTGCAAGATAGAGTGATTTCGTCAAAATTTTCGACCCAACCAATGCAAAAAGGCATGAAGCTGAACTAATTTACATCTACACTAACAAATATTTAAGCATCATTGATATATTTTACAAATGAAACAGGGTCTTGTAAGACTACTGTACAATTTGGGCAAAAGGTTCATGGGTGGACATTACACATGATAATGTGTGTTCTTCTATGCTATCCTGTTTCTATTCGCACTTACTATCAATAGGGCGTCCTATTTCTAGTTTTACCTTTGACCTTGCTTTAGTGACCTTGACCTTTAAAAATTTGTCTGGGCAATATCTCAGAAACCGTATAGTGTAGGAAGTCAACATTTTGTAGGGACACTGTTTAGGGGTTGTAGGTGTGCAAGGTCATGGTGTGATCTTTGACCTTGTCACAGTGACCATGAGGTTGAACTCTTGTTCGGGCCATTTCTTGGATTCCGTAAGGTGTAGAAGGTCGACACTTGGTAGGGACATTGGTTAGGGTTTGTAAGTGTGCATCATCATGGTGTGACCTTTAACTTTGGCTCTGCCCAAGTGTGTTCACCTGCCATGTTTGACACATGTTTGTCTTATGACAAAGATATGTGGACTGCTGCAACTGATTATTAAGTGGCCCGTCAGGGACGCTTATTTGTTTTCACCGAAGTTCGACTGATCACCGCCGCCGCTGCCGCCGGATTATGGTCTCCCTTGAATAACTTTTTAGCCTTTCAAATTTTTCTTTCCTTCTTATCTTTCTTTAAAACTATAGGGGCAGGAAAATTTTTTGGGATACTTTGCGCAGACCTTAAGCTTTACTTAAGGTAACCTTAAGCATAACTCCAAAACACCCCGTCATCGCGTTTCGGAAAAAACCACACACACCTGTGCTATAAAATTTATCTGGTACATTCTAGACCAAATTTCCAAGGTCGGAAAGGATTTTCTCATCAATCGCACCATAGATACCTGAATGGGAGGCGTTTTATTTTTGTAAATTTTTGAAAAATGGGTACTTGGTCTGTATCTCAAAAACGGTTAGGATTTCGGCGTTTTGTTGGAATAACTTATTATTATTATTATTATTATGTATTTATACTCAGCGCAATATCTCCATATACTACAGGACTCAAAGCGCTATTTAACCAATCCGACTGTACAGGTACAGCCCCAACTCACAAGTAACTCACATTCCCCTAACTGGAAGATAGAGGCTCAAGGATGACCATTTATCAACGTCTTTGAGGTTCTTTAACCTGCCACTGGGGATAGGACCCAATGACAGAGGACCGCCATTTTAAGTTGTCATCCGAGCCACTATGTATCTGCCTGTACCTGGGATTGAACCCACGTCCTCTGAGTTCCTAGACAAGTGTGTTACCCGCTAGGCCACAGTGGCAGATTATTCAGCTACTTTTTGATAATCTTTCACATGCCAAAGTTTTACCTCTGTATCTGCAAACTTAAGGTCACCTTAATGACCAAAACATGGGTTTTAACCCTCCAGTTCACTTAGTTTTCCACAGTTTTCAACCGAACTTGGCATATATATTAAGATTCACCAAAGGATTATCCTGACTTTATGGTGACCTTAAACTGTTAATATTATTAGGGCTATGGCCCCCCTAAAGTCATCAAATTGGAATAAAATTGTCTGGCCTGTTATTTTTCCATCTTTTTAAAAATCTAACATATATTGATATTGAGGTACATCAAAAGAACACTCTTACTACCTTATGATTCAAATATTAATAATGTTAGGGCCATCTTAAACTTAAAATGTAGAGTTTTTCAGCCCTAAGCTTAGTTAATGTGTATATTTTTCAAATAAAACTTGCGACATTTATAAAGGTTGTCAGAAAGGACATTCTGCTTTAACTAGTACGGTTATGGCCATCTTCACGTGAAAATGAGGATTTTCAGCCCCTAACTGATTTACTGTTCAGTAACATCAGTTTAACTTGACATTGATTATACTATATAAAGTAAAATTTTGTATAACATTTCACTTAAAATTCCTGTAATTAAGAGGCTTTGGCCATCTTAACATGATAAATATATACTTCTTGCTCCCTCCTCATTTATCTTAACACTTTTTAAAACCACACCTGGCAGATGTATACTTAAAAATATTTATGCTGTCTGGCAAACCTAATGTCTTAGTGTTTATGAAGTTGTGACATCTTCAAAGAAAAAAATGAGCTATTTATGATGCACTGATGTGGTTGTTAAGGGTATTAACATATTGCAACTGATTAGTGTTCACATAATATAAATTCCCAATTTTAGGCAGATTAAAAAACCACATTCTTCTGATTCCATTCTTTTGGAATTGTGGGGATATAACTTTTCCTTTTTGGAAAAAAAGCTTCAATTGATTCAACTTTTGTTTTGTAGAAGGAGTTGATGATCTAGCTACTTGTTCACATAGACTATATAAATTGGTCAAATGTATACACCTGACTTCTTTCACAATATAAGATGCTTGGAAAAAAAACACTTTCTCATAAACAGTTTTTCTTGTACAGCATTTTATGTATCTCCAGCTGAGTGAAAATGAATGACTTGTCCTTTTCTTCTTCCCCCCAACTCTTTATTTGCTTTTGTGTGATATCTATCAAAAGGCACATTTATGGAAAGTCTTTCTATGCAGAAAGAACCTCCCCCCACGCCAACTCCCCTTTAGTGCACATAAAAAGCAAGTGGAAAAAAGAATGGCCTCAGTGGGGGAAGCGGGGGGGTTGATGGAGGGAGATGATAGATAGATATATATATATGTGTGTGTGTGAAGCAAAAGTGGAACAAAAAAAAGTGGAATATTTATGCTATTCTTTCGAATGTATATTGTTTTCTTTTTACTTTCTTCCATTTCACTTAGACTTCTACATTTAATTAATTTTAGCTCAAGGGGGAAATGAATTTTTGAAACTTTAATGCATTCAAATTCCTGAAGTGATGCACTAAATCACTTGTAACTTGAAAAGTATTGCGTTCACAGCATTTTGTTAAAATATGTTATTAGGCTACTTTTTCCACAGCTACAACAAGTCCAGTAACTTGTTTGGTCTTAATTTTGTGCATTATTGAAGTGTGGAATGGATCATGATCTACTATTATTCCTAAGCCTAGATTTTTAATTTCAATTGCTAAATCATTCATAAATATTGCAGTATATAAACTCATACTTTTCTTTCCCAATAAATCCAGTAACATTTTTCTAGCGCTATAGCTTGACTTGTTTGTAACTTGATTTTTCTTGTAAGCAATAACACTGAAGCAAAATCAGTAACTTTTGAACAAAAAGTCTAACGCACTTTGGTTCACTGGATTTTATTAGTGGTTTTGTTAAGTTTTTAGTTGAAGCACAATCAGTAATTTTAAACAATAGTTCTAATCGGCCCTCAGTGGCTAGTGGTTAGCAAGTTTGGCATCTAATCATAGGCTGTCACCTCTATGGGTTTGAGTCCCACAAGTGGCAATTCTGAGGACCTGTCCCAATATGACCCTGGCTGTTGAACGGGACGTAAAACCCCAACTTTGACTTTAAGCATCTTAGTCCACTGCATTCAATTAGTGTTTTATACTTAAGTCTGATACTAATGACATTTTGAACAGAAATGTCTGTGGTCAGTGTACCCTTTCACTTGAGACCTCTTCTTGGAGAACATTACCAAAGAATGTAGGACATACAGAATCCGGGTAAAAAAATGCCTCCTGGACAAAATGCCTCACAGAAAAAAATGCCTCCTGGAAAGAATGCCCCATAGAAAGAATGCCTCCTGGATATTTTGTGACTAGGAAAAAATGCCTCCTGAGAAAAAAAAGTTATTTCAACTTGTAAACATGTTACATATGAAACCTATAACATATAATATCAAAAACATGTTAATTTCAGATATGTACAGTCAAAACCAGAACGTACAATATCATGAAGTACAAATTACAAATATCTTCTTGAAAGGGTATCCCTTCAGCTGTACTCTGGACCAGTTTAAAAGCAGGATTTATGGCTGTGAGGTTTCTTGACGAAATAGTTGTGGCCTTTATGGCTTACAATATGCATTCTTATCAAAGTACAACATATATGTTATCCCCTCTGTAAGGAGTTGATCGCAGTTAGATGCACTAGGAGGGGCAGAAATGTAATTACAAGAAAAACACGACACCCGTCATAATGGAAACCAGGGATGAGCAGCCAGCCAAAAGAGTGAGAAGCACCAGCAAAACCTTACAAGAGAAACTTACATATCTTTGTACAGCTAAGCAAAATGGGTAAAAGACTGAATTTTTGACAGGCATTGGCGACTATAAGACTCAAGTGGAAAAAATGAAGATGCCTCTGAAGTTGTAATGTGAACCTGTAGTGTTATAATACTTGAACGAACTTTTTTTTCTTAGGAGGTATTTTTCCTGGTCACAAAATATTCAGGAGGCATTCATTCTAGGAGGTATATTTCCTAGGAGGCATAATTTCTAGGAGGCATTTTTTCCAGGAGGCATTTTTTCGCGCATCGGACATACATTCTTTTGAGAAGTAAATTTCACACCTACAATTTCTCTTCTGCCAAGCTGTGGTCGTTCTTTCATTTGTTAAATATGGTAATATACACAATGCAATAAACTTTACATTTTCTATTCCTTGTGATGCATATCTTGACATCTTTTACGGCTTACTTTGCACTTTTTCATCAGGGCCGCTTCGTTTTTGTCAGCAAAAACATTTTTCTAGTTATATGTACTTTTAAATAAGTGTGCTATTTCCATTGACAGCTATACTCCAATTAATAAAGTTTACAGCTTCGTAATATTTAGTTTAGTGATTAATGCTGTCATCTTGCAGATGAATTATCTTGTTTTAAAACTTTATCTTTACAAATATTTGTGGTTAACTACTCTTGGCTTTTAAATTTGTGCTGTTTACAACTTCAGTTTTTTTTGTAATTGTAAGTGTCATTGTAAACAGACACTATATGTATTGATATTATAATGAAATAATGACAGAGTGACAGTAAAAAATACCATGTAAAGACCAGTGACTAATTCAGGATTTGTAAACTATTTCTCGGATTGGTCTCATTTGCTGTGAACCAGTACTTCTATAATCCATGCATGTATACTTTAAGAAGTATTTAATTTACATCTACTTATTATATAATCATGGTGTCAACTTGTCAAGCACTTATTTATTAAATGCAACAAGAACTTCACATTATCCTGTGTATAAGTATGCTGATTGTTTAATTTTAATATATGTGGTATATATAAATGTGTGCACTGAACTGTTATGGCATTGTTGAAATGCAATATAAGTTCTCTTTGCATTGGTACAGTAACAGAATGAATTAATTGGAACCATATATTGTTACTAATACTTATTTGTGCACAACTATTGTACATTTTTACTTATCATTATACCTATCATCTTTTATATGCAATATTTATATAATTAAGTTAATTTATGTATTTATTTGGATTTTAATGTCGATTTCAACACATTGTATAGGTCATATCACAGCGGGTAGTTTTGTGGCAGAGGAAACCAGTACATACAGTTGGTCAAGGTTATGTACTGTAAACTGCCGACCAACGGCAAGCAACTACCAGCTTTCCCACCTGAGGTCAGACAGGGAACCGAACGCAGATCTCAGAGGTGGGAGGCAAGAGTGTTTCCACTCTGCCACCGTGGCCCCTAGCTAATTTATGTAATTAAGCAGTATATGGAAGTGCAATGGTACATTGGTATACATACCTCAGTAGAATGTTACTGAAGTTGTTGAAGAAGATATTTTGCACATGTTGTCTAACTGGACTACTTAACAATAATCCAGAAATCTCACAAATGTTCACAATAATGAATGTATAGTGTAACCGCTATCACTGTCACCCTTATCATATCCATTGTGATGTCCTTTCTTTCTTTAAGATATGAATAGTAATACACATTATAAATGTCCAATATATGGCGCTGATCTTTAAGCCATTATAAATATGGATATAATTACTAAATAATAATTAAAATATAACGATATTTACATAATAATTGTACAAAATCACTAACATAAGAAATATAGCAACAGTACTCACATGAGAATATAACTCAAAGCCTTTTTTTCATCTTGCTTTTGTGACAATTTTAAACAGTTTACATAATATTATTGCATATTACAATTTAAACAATACGAGTCAATACTGTCAATAACAAAATGAGATTTATCCAACTCAGTGATAGTTGTTGCAGATTGTTATCAGTCTAACCTTTCAAACTGCTCAGTTTACCATTGCCAACTGGAGGTGAAATCCTATATACCATACATATACAGCAGAGTCATGATTTTCTTATAATGCGTTGACACATCAACAAACTACTGATATTGGCATTTTTGCCAATTGTACACACTTAGTCCATCATTAGCAACTCCTCTGCTAGTATTTTAAATCAGATAATTCAGAATTTTTCTCTAAAATGTCCAGTTCAATATCTTCCACTATTACCAAAATAAAATTTACATTTCTTCTTATATTTATAAATAATAAACAAGTACTTTAAAAGACTCGCATCACTTTATACAAGAATCAGCAATATGAACAGTGAAACAATACAACTAATACAAAATATTTACATATTTACTTAATAAACTAAAATGGCACAGCATGTTTTTATTAACACTTGTTTTATGCATGAATTCATGTTAATTATATATTTTAGCTTAATGTTTATATTTGTTATTCAATTGTATTTAACAAATCACACACTACACTCAACTTCTTAGTTATTGCTACTTATGGATTTGATTTCTTTGATTAAACTCTGAGGTTGATATTTAATTTTAATTTTTTTATTTACAGAGGCTATATTCATTATAAGTGTGATGATCACTTATGGCTCACTTTTTTTTACACATTTATTGCTATTTGCAATTTTCATGTTGTTCTTGTAGTTGTACTTATTATAGGTGTATTTCAAGTAGACATTCTGCAGCTCTTCTCTCAAACCAAGTATTCTTAGTCTCGACTAAATATTTTGTAGCTATCAACCACCTCAACCAAACAACCCCAAACCACTTACAATACTTTGTACCTCACCATTATTATTATTTTTTATAAATATGTATAATCGTACTATATATTATATACGTCACCATTATTAGCTATGATTGGAACAGATCAATCCACATCATTTGCTGATATTCCATCTATAATATTCCAACATTCTATGATACCTATCACAATGACAACTAAATGATAACTAGAGATTGCGTCTTGACGCAGTGTATCCCCGGACGGGACATGGTTCAAGCGTGACATGCAGAATATTATGTCAAATGTGACCCCACCAAAAAATTTGTCTTCACATCCAAAACCTCTACGACCAATAATAAGGGAGATATCAACCATTAGAGGTATCAAGGACCACATTGGACCTTGA
Source organism: Sabellastarte sp. h YS-2021 (assembly GCA_964017235.1). Taxonomy (NCBI): domain Eukaryota; kingdom Metazoa; phylum Annelida; class Polychaeta; order Sabellida; family Sabellidae; genus Sabellastarte; species Sabellastarte sp. h YS-2021. The sequence goes on along the minus strand of OZ024932.1, from coordinate 80,471,579 downwards.
AGGAGGGATCTAAGGTCAAATCTGAGCCCACCAAAAGATGTGGATCACATGATTTCCTATAGGTTGTCTTCACATCCAAAACCTCTACGACCAAAAACAAGGGAAACATAGGTCATTATAGGTATGAAGAACCACATTTGACCTTGAAGGAGGGGTCCAAGGTCAAATCGGAAACCAGCAAGAGATTCGGGGCATATGATTACCTATAAATTGTCTTCACATCCAAAATCTTGACGACCATAATAAGGGAGATACAGGCTCCTTAAAGCTTGGTCACCTCAGACTTTCAAATTCATTGCTATAGCAACCAACGAAATTGCACAAACTGGACCAAATGTTAGCCAGGTAAGATTTCATAGCAGGGAACATATCTTGAACCTTGATAAGGATAGGTGCAACAGATTTTCAGCTATAAATGATTTACTCAATGGTGAACTGTCAAAGTAGCTATTACTCGGTTAGCTATGGACCTACAGCTCTGAAAATTTGACATGACAGAGTACATTTAAAAGTACATGAACAACACATTTGACAAAAAAACCTCTAAAATTAATAGGTTTGCAGATATAAGTGATTTACTCAATGGTGAACTGTCCAGGTAGCTATTACTCAGTCAGCATGGACCTACAGCTCTGTAAATTTGCCATGACACTGTGCATCAAAAAGTAGCTTGAACAACGTATTTGACAAAATTCTTGTAACTCTAACAGTTATGAAGAAAAATATCATTTACTCATTTTTTGGTCATGGTTAAAAATAGCCAGCCTCGGCAGGCAAGAACTCCAGCCCGCGGGTACAGCGAAATGGCCAACAACATTGAGATTTGGGAAAATCTTAGACAACTTCTGTTGTAAGAAGTATAGAGAACCCACGAGATGTTCTACAAAAGCTTTCCTATCCATTTACATTTTGTGCAAATCTGATGAAGCTAGCTGAAATATTTTAGGTTACAGAAAACATTAAAGATTTTAGAACAAACTTAAGACCCGAAAATTTTAAAAGTGCTGCCATGCAACAGTTGCCGCTGGATACCCACCCAAAACCCAATCAGCTCTAGATGCTCTTGGGGTAAACATACCCTGAAAATTTGGTGAAAATCCATACAGGGGTTTAGGCTGTGGGACACCCACAAACTTTAAGACCCTAAAAGTGTTGCCATGGCAACAGGGGTAGCTGGATACCCCTCAAAACCTAATCAGCTCTATGGCAAGTTGGCAACAGCGGTAGCCAGATACCCACCAAAACCTAGTCAGCTGTAGATCCTCTTGGGGTAAACATGTCCTGAAAATTTGGTGAAAATCTGTGCAAGGCTGTGGAACACCCACAACTTTAAGACCCGAAAATCTAAAAAGTGTTACCATGGCAACAGTTGTTACCGAATACCTGCCAAAACCTTATCAGCTCTAGATGCTCTTGGGGTAAACATACCTTGAAAATTTGGTGACAATCTGTCCAGGGGTTCAGTCTGTGGAACACCCACAAACTGTAAGACCCCAAAAATCTTAAAAGTGTTGCCATGGCAACAGTGGTAGCCGGATACCCAGCAAAACCAAATCAGCTATAGATCCTCTAGGGGTAAACATGTCCTGAAACTTTGGTGAAAATCCATGTAGGGGTTTAGGCTGTGGAACACCCACAAACTTTAAGACCTGAAAATCTTAAAGGTGTTTCCATGGCAACAGTGGTACCTGGATACCACCTTATCAGCTCTAGATCCTCTTAAGGTAAACATCCCCTGAAAATTTAGTGAAAATCCGTGCAGAGGTTTTGTCTGTGGAACACCCACAATCTTTAAGACTTGAAAATCTTAAAAGTGTTGCCATGGCCACAAAACCTAATCAGCTCTAGATCCTCTTGGGGTAAACATCCCCTGAAAATTTGGTAAAAATCCGTGCAGGAGTTTAGGCTGTGGAACACCCACAAGCTTTATGTCTCAGTCTTATATTAGGCATATATATGCAGCAAAAGGTACCATTTTGAGTCATTTTAGCAGGCCTAAGGTGACCTTGAAAACAATAGCCAAGGTCAACAAACTGGATGCTGGTACTCCATTATGTACTCAACCTCCAGAGCCATTTTCAATAGTTTCCATGCAATATAGTCAGCATTAAGTGTGAAAATATCTCCAAAAAGGCAAAAAATGGCTTCAATAAAGAGCTTCAACGTTAAATTTCTGCATGTTTACAGAGGAAATATATATGTATAATATATACCAACCATAGGATGATCTAACTTTCTGTATACGTGAACTGGGCCAAATTGTGAAAAAATGGCCAAAATCTGACCTTTAAGAGGCCACCAGTGACCTTTAAATGAGAACTGGGCCAAAATGTGAAAAAACGGCCAAAATCTGACCTTTAAGAGGCCACCAGTGACCTTGAAATTGAAGGTCAAGGTCACAAAACAATAGCATTCGTGACATTGCCCATATATACTCGCATACCAAATTTGAAAGGTGTAACTAAAATATTTTTGTCCAAAAGGAAATCTCTGCGGCGGCGGCGTGACCGTACTGAATCCTAAGTATCCCCGACTTTCATCTGGGGATACAACTATAAAATAAGTTTAATTGGAATATGTACTGATGTAAATATATGTTTTCTATGTTCTTCTACAATATGTTGTTACTTCTATTATGCACAAATAATTATTAGTAATGTATGATGTTATATTGTTATAAATGAATATTGTTGTAAATGATATTCACTAGTGAAAGTAAGACACTTCAACAGTAAAGAACGTAATTCCTTGTGACCATAGAGTATTCAGACAATACAAGTTTACTAAACATGACAGACCACTATGGTGAAAGAACATCCAACAGGGTTTTTGCAAAGTCACACGGTTTAATGCAACCTGTTTGGCATGGTTTTTCACAAATATGGACTTGGAGTATTATGTCCAGATTTGTTCATGTTTTCCTGAACTTCTGGACCATTCAGGTTTTTTTGATGGCAAATCATTTTGTAAATACACTTAATAGCACATTATTTGTTTCACTTGCTTAATAAAATTGGTTCTTGGATTATCTCATTCGTGGTAGTCAGCTTTTCAGCTGACTACAAATGCAAGGTGGGTATGGACTATTCAGGCCTAGTACGTAATGAAATATGATGACAGACAAATAATATGCAAAACAGCTATCTTACCAGTTAGCACTAATTTGGAACCTTATGGTAATAGCTAGGACAATTAAGCAACATACTTTCTCTTTTCTATCATCCCACTCAAGAGTTATGTATAATATCGCCAGACATCATAGGAATTGTGTAACCAATCACACAATGACAAGCTCAGCAACTGAGCTTTACTTAATTCTAGCAAGCTAGACCAAACTCAAAGGGCACATTAGGATGAACAGCAGAACAAATAACATCGAAACTCTATTTGGCTCTGTCAAAATTCAATTCTAAATTTTTATCTTCCAAACTTATACTTTGGAAATATTCAGATTCAACCAATTCATTAGATATCCAATTCTATCCAAATTCTAATATTTAACATTGATACATTTACATTTTATATTCGATTTTAAACACAAATTCATTTCTTGAAAAGTGTATTTAACTTGGTTGTTTGTGATATTTCAGTTAATCGAGAAAAAAGAATATATTCAAGTGTGAACTACAAGTTAATCAAAAGTGAAGCGACATTTATGTGAACTGATTGTATAAATGAATACTTGTGCAACACAGAATCGATATTAATAAAAGATGTCCAGAACTATTTCCAGCGTGTTCATTGTCAATCCATGGACTACATCAAGATCTCGTCCAGTGTCCACAATAATGTTGGATAAGGCAACTAAATCCCTCTCCTCTCACAAAGCCAAAGAGACATTACTTAAGACAAGCAAAAATTAAGACTCCACCAAACCAGGAACTTTAAGAACTCTGCAAAAGAAACTTTAGGAACTATGAAAATACCAGATTAGGTTATAAATGGGGGCTGAGTGCAATAGTAACCAAGTATTCATGAATTTTTTTTCTTCTATTTTTGGAATCTTTGACTGTTGAAACTGTGCCTATTATACATACCGGTATGTGGCTCTTCCTTGTAAAATTCATAATGCATTGTGACAGTTGCTTTGCCTGTCTCTACATATGTCTTTATTCTTTGTAAAATTTAGTGTATATTGTACGAATAGATATGTCTTAGATCAATAAAAATATATTTTACACCCCCCCCCCCCAAGAAAAGCTCTTCCCTAACATATAAATCTAGTCGCCAGTTGAATTTCAGATCAATCAGGCCATAATTGACTGAATGAGAGCAGGCTGATCATCAATTAGTAAAAAAACATGCTGAAATTGACTCTGTTGGGCACATATAGTGTATCGTATTTATCTGTACAAACGCCCCCTCCCTATTAATTGCCCCCCCCCCCCCCCCTTCTCAACCATTGCAGAGTTCATATTTCAGGGTTATACATCCCTCTCAACAGCCACCAGCCTTGCGATTCCGGAATTCCAAAAAAAGATGCGTTTTACTACTTCGCCAATCCAATACCGTTTACGAGAAAATCACAACAAAACATGGCAATTTTGATCACAGATGCATTAAAATCTTTAAAAACGAGATAAAAGTTTATAATTTCTTCAGATTTAATGTTAGTTTCTAATATTTTAAGCTCTCCCGCCATTATACATGCTTGCAAGCGAGATCAAGGCTGTAAGTGTCCATTATTGCCCATTGCCACTGCACTCCTGACTTGATTTTTTTTATCTGTAATGCTAGCCCCTTCTTTTGAAAAATGCATCGCCCCCGGGTGTTTATATGGATAAATACGGTATATCTACTCGCACTGAGAATCTCACACAGGTTCAATATGTTATTGAAACATGAAAATTGGCTTTATAGCTTCCAGCATTAGATCCTCATGCTAAGGTTACCTTAAAATTAGCCAAAACAGGTGCTTTTGGTATGTAGTATACAGACAAAAGAGATATGCAAAATGTTAAATATCTCTTTTATTTTTGGAGTTAGAGCTTTGAAAAATATTGGGAGCTAACAGGAAACCATGGCCTGGGATTCCAACAAGAATGTCAGAAATGCGCCAAAAGGCAGGTTGCGCAGGCAGCAATAAGTTTAGCGAATGCTGTAATTAAATTTAGAAACAATGAAAGAAATGTTAGGTCACCCAGTTAAGGTAAATGTGTTAGGCATGCTAAGAAATGTAAAACTTGTAATCTAGGTTACATAATTGTATCTATGCTATAAACGGACAAACAAACGGACGGAATTACACCAATTTCGAAAGCAACTTAGCTATGATGGTGGTCTATCTCCCTGTTAAGTTTGAATTCGATTAGAAAGAGCATTTTCGAGTTAGAGTCCAGAAACGGAAATGTTGACGGACAGACAAACAAACAAACAGATGGAATTACACCCAATTTCAAAAGGAATCTAGCTATGATGGTGATCTGTCTCCCTGTCGAGATTAAATTCGATTGGACAAAGCGTTTTTTCGAGTTAGAGTCCGGAAACAAAAATGTTGATGGACAGACAAACGAACGGATGAAATTTCACCAATTTAGAAAGGAACCTAGCTATGATGGTGATCTATCTCCCTGTCAAGTTTGAAATCAATTGGACAAAGCGTTTTTAAGTTAGACTCTGGAAACGGAAATGTTGACGGACAGACAAACAGACGAATGGAATTACACCAATTTCGAAAGGAACCTAGCTATGATGGTGATCTGTCTCCCTGTCAAGTTTGAATTCGATTGGACAAAATGTTTTCGAGTTAGAGTCCAGAAACGAAAATGTGGACGGACAGACGGATATCGGACACATCAATTTAATAGACTGGTTGGTTACACGCAACCCGCCTAAAAACCAATCAAATTTTCCCCACAAGTCCCCATCAAGGTCAAACTTGGGTCATAAAGTTGAATTTCTTGTATTTTGAAGTGTATCTATAAAATTATTGCCTGAAATCATTTAAAACTTACTTGTATTATTCTTCAGGATTATTCAAACCGAGGGATGTGGCTTTTTGCTCCCTTCTTGTCTTTCAAGGTCAATTTTATGATCCTAAATGGATCCAATTTTCACTTATTACTCAATGTCGCTTAAATTATTGCAATTAGATCTTTAGAATGTATTGGGAGGTACATATTTGGTAAGGACTCCAAAAATGCTATCAAATTCCCCCCAATCTCCCCCCCCCCCCCCCCCCCCCCCCCCCGATCTTAAGATGGGCTAGAACATATTAGCCCAACTTAAGATAATTACATTCAAGAATGGTTTTGAAGCTAAAATTTAATATTAACCTTTCAGATAGAATGTATATAGCTTATTTTAAGATGAATTGACAGATATTAGCCCAACTTATTATGTCATACCCCATGGCTGGTTTAATCAGCCAGTTTATTTGAGTACTGAAATTTTATCAGGCTATGATTGTGAATGGTGATTGTTATTTAGGGTTTTTGCTTATCCTTTCTAAATATTTGCTTATATATATTGGCCCAACTTATAATTTGCACAAATGGTTTTTATCAAATTGAAACTAGACCTAGTCCTGAAGAATAATACAAGTAAGTTCATGGAGTTCTTCACAGAAAAAATACGCTCAACATTCTCTGCTTCTGTCAATTTGCAACACATCACCCCTGACTCTCCTCCCCCCATGTTCTCCACTTTTTCTACTGTAACAGAGGATCAAGTCACTAAAATTATTACCAATTCTAGTAAATCATGTTCGCTGGACCCTTGGCCTACCTTCCTTGTTCTTGATTATCTGGATATTCTCATTACCCCCATCACCTCAATAATCAATGCTTCTCTTGAGCAAGGTAAGTGTCCAAACTTTTTTAAGCAGGCCCACGTTACCCCTATCCTCAAAAATTCATCCTTAGATAAAGAAGTTTTTAAAAACTACAGGCCTGTCTCAAATTTAAACTTTATCTCAAAGATACTTGAAAGGGTTGCAGCCGTCCAGCTACAAACTCACCTTGATGAAGCCGGTCTTATGACTGGCTTCCAATCGGCTTATAGAAAACACCACTCTACTGAAAGCGCCCTCCTCAATATTCAAAACAACATTCTTCTCAACATGGCCAAAGGTTCTGTCACTGCCCTCACCCTTCTGGATCTATCCGCCGCTTTCGATACCATTGACCACACCATTCTCCTAGACAGACTCAATGTTTATTATGGAATCAGTGAACTAGCACTTGGCTGGTTCAAATCATACCTGTCAGGAAGGACACACTCCCATCCTGCTGTGCTCCATTATGGAGTACTGCAGGGCTCTGTCCTTGGACCAATCCTTTTCTCTCTCTACACCAACCCAATCAGCTCAATCATTCATTCCCACAGTAGCATCAACTACCACTTTTACGCCGATGATACCCAGCTATACATTACACTTTCACCAGAAAATTTCTCCCATTCTATCCAAAAACTAAAGAACTGCCTAAACGACATTCAAAATTTCATGTTTGCAAACAAGTTAAAACTCAACCCAGACAAAACGGAGTTCATTCTCATTGGCTCCCAAAGAAATCGTAACCAACTCCTCCCTCATTTCACTATCAATATTCTGGGAAATCAGGTCTCGCCAGCACAAAGTGTCAGGAAGCACGGAGTGGTGTTTGACTCTAATTTCAATTTCTCAAACCACATGTCACAGGTCATTAAGTCCACTAGAGTACAGACAAGAGACCTCTACAGAATTCGTCCCCTTTTAGACATGAATACATCAATCCTGCTAGCGAATACTTTGGTGAGCAGCAGGCTGGACTACTGCAATTCACTCAATATCCCTCACTGATTTTGAGTTAAGGAGATTGCAGCTAGTCCAAAATTCACTGTGCAGGATTGTCACCCGTTCCTCTAAATTCTCTCACATTACCCCTCAAATAAAACAAGAGTGAAGTGGCTGGCCTTCACCCAACCACATAGTCGAATCTTAGGACAGCACAGAGTGTTGAAATCTGTAAACTCTGTATTATCGCCCGCATATGGAAACCACTTTCAGGGAAGTTTTCAGATTTGTGTCGCGAGATGGGTATTTGTAGTGACGTGATGTGAAAGGTTTACAAATATAAAGGGTCTGTAGATGCGCAGTTTTACAAATCTGGTTTAAGATGAAAACCACCAGCATGGACTTGCCTCATTAATATTAATGAGCAAAATGTGCAGTCACGGCAGTTCTTTGAGGGGGTTTCCTGACAATATTTTACAAGGCTGGTTTAAGATGAAAACTACCAGCATATTTCCTGTTCACGGACTTGCCTCATTAATATTAATGAGCAAATATGCGCAGTCACGGCAGTCCTTTGTGGGGTTTCCTGACAATAATCTACAAGGCTGGTTTAAGATGAAAACTACCAGCATATTTCCTGTTCACGGACTTGCCTCATTAATATTAATGAGCAAACATGCGCAGTCATGGCAGTTCTCTGTGGGGGTTTCGTGACAATATTTTACAAGGCTGGTTTAAGACGAAAACTACCAGCATATTTCCTGTTCACCGACTTGCAGTTTGAAATTTGATTTTGAAATGAGAAGACATATTTCACTTTTGAAGTGTGGATATATAGTATTGTATATGGATATTTTACAGAAGCAAATTGTAAGTATTTAAATAAAATATTCGTGTGTTGTTTCTACAATATTACGATAGCCACAATGAGCGATAATAGGGAGCCACAGATTATACTGTATTTTACCGATGAAGTATTTCGTCGTTTAGCCAATCAGAATCGAGGACAGATCCATGTCATGTTAAAATATAGAATAAAATAAGATTAGCAAACTGTTGTGTTTTGTAAATATACTGTAAAACTATTTGGAAGACAACTTCTTCCAAAATAAGAAACGGATTGACAGAAAAAATGAAATCACATGATAACTTCTAGGACATGCAAGAGCGCCTTCGAGTGGTTGAATGTAAAACTACGGAGTTTGAATATTTTCATTGTCTCTGCCAGAGGTGTTCTCGATTCTGATTGGCTGAACGACAAATGTATAGTACTACCGTGACGTCACTTCATTCATTAATTTCTTTGCGGTTTATTTGTTTGACAAATAACTGAGTACACGTAGATGCGCAGACAACAATTTTATATTAACAGTGACTGCGTGATAAACCAGCAGGCAAATAAATTATAATGGGGTTTCACGTCTAGAAACCAGCAGACGAAACCGTTAAAAAAGACTCGTTCGAGTAGACCACTACAATGGGAAAAACAATAGTTTCTAGGACATACGGGTCCTTATACAAAGCCAGACGTAGTGCTAGACAAGCTTTTTACTTTATAAAATATAACTGAATAAAAGCATTAAAAATCTTCAAAATGGCAGAGTGTATACTATACACCTTAATGTACAGATATGTGAAGAAAATATTATGCAGAACTGATATTAAAGGGCTTAAACGGCCAATTTAAAATCGCGGCCGCAACTCAGTACATAACTCGAATCAAAGATTCGACTAAAAAACTACATTGGCTACCAGTCAGATACAGGGTAAAATTCAAATTGGTCTTATTACATACAAAATTCTCAACCAGGGTCAACCAGTTTACCTAAGAGAATTAATCCACCCCTACTCCTCTTCCAGAAACACAAGGCGAAGTACCCCGAAACTCAAGTTCCTTCAAACCCCCACCTTTGATCGCAGAGTTCACAAGTCAATAAAACATTTTTCTAACTCCTTTAGTCACTATGCCCCTTCCCTTTGGAACTCTTTCCCTTTCCATGTAAGAAATAGTCCCTCTGTTGCATCTTTTAGGAAGCACCTTAAAACTCACCTCTTCAGCTCTAGCTTCCCAACTTAGTTTTTCTTCCCTCCCGGTCACACCCACAATCCTGGATTGCCGACCTTGAATGCCCCTCGACTTCCCTAAGATTATGATTTTGTTTGGTTAGCGCACTGAGTTCCCCTTCGTGGGGAAGATATTGCGCTTGCAAAGCAGTAGATTAGATAGATTAGATTAGATTTATATGATTTCAGCCTTTTTCAGGCAATAATTTTATCTGTATCCACCGGAAAGACAACTCAAGAAGCCAGTGAACCATTGTTTGACCTTGAAAGAGGGGCCCAATGTCCAGTCTGACCATATCTGGCACGGTGGCCTAGTGGATAACACACTCGCCTAGGAAAACAGAGGATGTGGGTTCAATCCCAGGTACAGCAGATACATAGTGGCTCTGATGACCACTTAAAATGGCGGAGTCCTGTAGTACATGGAGATATTGCTCCGAGTATTAAAAAAAATAAAAATACAAATGCGCATAGAAGATTCCCATAAGTTGGTTTCACATTGCGCAAATCTCTAGGACCAATATTTATTTATTTATTTGGGTTTTAACGTCACTTTCAACAAATTGTATAGCCTAGGTCATATCACAATGGGTAGTTTTAGGGGCAGAGGAAACCAGTACATATAGTTGGTCAAGGTTCTGTACTGTAAACTGCCGACCAATTGCAAACAGCTACTAGCTTTCTAACTTGAGGTCAGGCCTGATAGTGACTCCCCTATATTTGTCACTAGGGGGGTAAAATATTGCAATGAGGGTTGAAATATTTTGACTCCCCTTGCAAGATTTGGAATCCCTGTCCAATTGGTGATTACTATTGTGTTGGGGATTAACTTGCAGTGGAACACTTCCATTCTATTTAATATTGATGTGGGTCACAGCAAAGCACTTGCATTTATTATGTATTTATGTTGATTTTATATTCTTGCATGATGAACAAAATAATTATTGCATCAAGTCTCACACAAAAATCTGCCTTTTTGTGGAGATTTCTTTTGTCATTAATAATAATATTCAGAAATTAATACGAAAATGTAATTAAACATAAAAATCAATCTGAAGAATTTGGTGATATAACACTCTGATATTCACATAAAATTGCATCTTTTTGCTAGGTTATATGGATAGTTGATTAATTAAGAACTTTAGCATGTAAACACTTAAATCATTTTGCTTATAAACATGTTTATATATAAAGTGTCACCCCAAAACTGTCCAACTGACTAAATAAACACACCGGTGTATTGTCTCATTGAGTCTTTTAACAGAGAGGGAGGTAAATATCTAGCAGGGGGTGATTATCTTGCAGTCCTGTCTGCTATACTTTGACCCCACTAATCTCTCTTTTGTTTGGGGGTGCAAAATATTGCTTGCAAGATAATTACTCCCTTAAAGATCAAAGGAGGGGGTGCAAAATATAGCAGGAGTCATTATTGTGTGTTACACCAGATATGAACTCTGATCTCAGAGGTGGAAGGCGAGAGTGTTACCACTCTGCCACTGTGGCCCCCTCTGGGAGCAATAATAAGGGAGTTATAAGCACTTTTAAGTTTGACTATCATCCTTTCACCTTGGAGGAGGGGTCCAAGGTCAAATCTGTCCACATCAGAAGATTTCCAGCCCATGCTTTCCCATAGGTTTCATAATTTCACATGCCAAACCTGTAGGAGCAATAATAAGGGACTAAAGGGAGTTACAGAAACTTTTAAAGTCTGCTACATGGGGTACTTGAGCATTCCAAAGATGACCTTGAATGAGGGCCTTAAAGGTCAAATGTATGCAAGATTGTTGAGGACATATATATCTGTTATACATATCACCTACTCAGAGATTCAACAGTCTACTTCTGAGAATCAGCCAACAGAAAAAGATAATTTTCAAAGAAATGCCCATGGCGGCCACCTTGTTTTTCAGAATGACGCTAATTTCAGTCCCGGAGAAGCTTACCTTCTAATGAAGACATCCTGCAAATTTGGTGAAGCTAGTTGGTGTAGTTTTCCGCTGAGAACAATGTCGAAAATCTCTCTACGTGTGGTGGCAGCAGCAGCGTAGCAAATGCTAAACCAATGTATCCACCAGATAGCTGGTTGGATACAATAATATTATTTACTCACTGTTTTACCTATATTTTTATCTCTTTTATTTACTTCAGTATGTATTGATATGATTAGTCTGAATTCATCTATTGTTCCAAGACTGTTTCAGCTAATTTGTTTGACAACCGGAAGGTCATTAGCTGATAAGGTAACTGTTATACAACCACTCCTTACAACCTGATTTTCTTTTGGGAAGTGATTAGGCAACTGGATTGGATTGTGATTTATCTATTGTTTCAAGACTCTTCTGAACTTGATTTGTTTGACTGTATGTGTGCGACATGGTAACTGGTTGAGTGACTATAGTTATCAGGTCAAAATGGTTATTGTTGTAGGATTCTTTTAAGGTGTTTTACATGTTCACATGTTTGAAGCAAAACAATTAACAATCATATTTTTAAAAACTAGGTTCTTAAATAAGACAATTACAGTTGTTTAACCCAATTCATAAGATTAACTTGTTTGATTAGCTGGTCGAAAGTAATTACAGATAAGAAGACTTTTCCAACAAGATTTGTCCAACTACCTGTCAGCCTTATCTTATCAGACCCCACACTTCCCCTCAAGATTATAACCAATTAGCCGGTTTTCACAACTCAAGCAATGGCAAATTTATCTGTTAATCAGACCAGGGGTCACAGTTCACATAAATGGCTATTAGTGTTTTCCAAAGTGGGGTTGTGTGGGTTACTGACACCCATACAGAAGCAAGTCCACCTAAGTTGTCTCCACATGAGGCCGATGCAGTGGCACTTGAAGAACAGCTGAAGGGTACCAGACTCACTAGAAAAGGTGATCCCAGTTCACTCCACCCCATCTAAAATGGTGGTTGTAGGATGACAATGTGCTTCAAGGTCAACCATTACACCTACTTAAATATACCCTGCAAATCCTTACAGATGCATCAAGAAGGGCGAGTGCTCACTTAGGGGAACACACTGCAAGGGGAACCTGGCCCCTTCCAGAAGCAAGTTACACATAAAGTATCTGGAACCAAGGTGGTCTTTTGGCCCTAAAGGAGTTCCAAGACCTCTGCTTGAACCTTATTGCTACCATAGCTATGGACAACACCATGGTGGTTGCCTACTTAAGGAGTGGGGAGGGGAGTAAGTCGGGCCCTCTTTGTGCCCTACTATGGAGAATCCTGACCTGGTGCTCCAGGAAAAAGGCTCAAGCCCGACACATTCACGCTTCAAACATGTCCTGTCCGGGGATACACCGCGTCGAGACGCAGTGTCTAGTTTGATATTACTTTGATGATGATATGTTTCACTTTATGATTTGGGGTATTCCTATTGTGCACTTCAACCAGCCAAGTGAAACAAATCAACATCAATAAAATGTTGAAACAATAGACACAAATCTAACTAGAAAAAGGTTTTTGCTAACAAAAACGAGCGCCCCGGATGGAGAGCTGTACTAGTTGCAGTATGAGACTGTAGACAGAATGTATTGTGTTTTGTATCTGATCGAAAAGTGGATGATTTAAAAATAGCATCAGAGATGCCCGTACCCCACAGCCTGGGGAAATAGTTTTCAACACCATGCTGTATAGAAGTAGTGAAACAGTACAAAGATCGGGACACTTTCAGAGCAGTGTCAGTTATATTAAGGTCTAAATTATGTTTAAGTAGAGAAAATAACATCTAAGAGAAACAAAATGTATGCAAAGATAAAGTATTAAAACAAGACATTTCAATAGCAAGATGACAGCATTAATCAGTAAAGTAAAAACTATGATGCACACCTACAACCCCTAAGCAATGTCCCTACAAACTATAAACTTCCTACACTATACAGTTTCAGAGATATTGCCTGGACAAAATTTAAAAGTCAAGGTCACTACGGCAAGGCCAAATGTCAAATCAAGGTCACACCATGACATTGCACACCTACAACCCCCCAACCAATATCCCTACTAAGTATCAACTTCCTACACCTTACGCTTTGTGAGATATAGCCCGGAAACGATTTTATAGGTCAAGGTCACTGGGGCAAGGTCAAAAGTCAAATCAAGGTGACACCATGACGGTGCGTACCTACACCCCCTAAGCAATGTCCCTACCAAGTATCAACTTCCTACACCTTACGGTTTCCGAGATATAGCCCGGACAAGATTTTCAAACTCAAGGTCACTGCGGCAAGGTCAAATCAAGGTCACACTATGACGTTGCACACCTACACCCCCTAACCAATGTCCCTACACAGTATCAACTTCCTACACCTTACAGTTTCTGAGATACAGGCCGGACAAACTTTTCCCGCCGCCCATCCGGACACCATGGGTGAAAACAATACCCCGACAGCCCTGGGCTGTGGGGTAAAAACTGTAGCGGTTACAGTATTAAACTGTAAGCAGAATGTGAGCTTTATTGTGTTTCGTAAAGTAGTATATTTTACGAATCATTTTTGCTAGAGGTTGGCTGAAGAGAAACTGTAGCTGTAAATGTGGAATCGTAAATTGTTTCCAGGATATATTTAAGACTTTTTCCTTTCTCTCAAAACAGACAAGACGCCGTAGAGTGATACCATAATAAAGCAAAACCATTTGAAAAAAATACATAAAAATTTGACATTTGAAAATTCAGGGTTTTTGTATCCAGAATGTGATCTGGATTTTTTCACAAAATGTAATTTCATTTCCTTCAGTCGGTGTAAATTGAAAATCCCCAGATGGAAAATCCCTGAAGATCTCCGAATCCAGGCAAAAAGGGGCCCAGGAAAAAAAGGACCTAGAAAAAAGGGGCCCAAGAAAAAAGGGGCAGACAGTTTTTGGAAAAGGGGAAAAAAGGGGCCTAGTATTTTTTTCTAATTTTTGTTTATGATTATGCCTTAAGATTTATTAATATTATGTAATATGACAAGAAATTTCCTTCATGCAATAAACATTTAACATTGTTTTTCAAACTTTATTATGTTTTAACCTACTTTAAAGGCTTTAAATTTGTACTTGCATGCATTGAAGTGCATGGGTAGATGCATTGAATTGCTTAGATTGTTTAATGGGGGCTATATGAAAGGGCCCTCAACTTTAAAATGCAATCCAGAGTAGATGCATAGAATTGCCTAGATTGTTTGATGGGGGCTACTTAAAAGGGTCTTCAATTTTAAAATGCAATCCAGAGTAGATTCATAGAATTGCATAGATTGTTTGATGGGGGCTACTTAAAAGGGTCTTCAATTTTAAAATGCAATCCAGAATGAATTTTGTATTCACTTAAATGTTACATGTTTGTTCTTATTATGTGCTTATTGTACTGTATGTTTTATATATTACGTTCTTGTATCTTAATCAAAGTTGATTTGTTGTATAAAACTAAATAAAAGTTGGTTGATATCACTAATGTTGTTTTATCAAAAACGAAAAAAGTGGGCCCCTTTTTTCCCATTTTCCAAAAACTGTAGGCCCCTTTCTTCCTGGGCCCCTTTTTTATAGGTCCCTTTTTTCCTGGGCCCCTTTTTTCCATGCATCAAATCTCCAGACCCATAGAAAATCCCCAGATCAAAAATCCCTAGATCAAAAAATCTCTAAAAGTAAGAGTAAAAGATAAGGTACACTTTATTTGGAGTTACTGAACTTTACATACATTCAGGTTTGGTATATTGCTACACTGAATATTAAGATTTTAACATGATTTAAAAACACATCTTTTTAAAAATTTCTGTTAACATTTCCTTTGATAGAATTAGTTTCTGAGTAGGTTTAGAAGCTTTACGATGCCTGTAATATTATCAACCCTTAAAGACTTAAAAGGTGTTTGAATGGGTTCCATAGCATACATGAAAGTGCTAAAATGTTGAGTTAGTCTTTCAACATCCTTCTTGAGCAGTTATCACAGAAAAAATCAGCCTATCTATCTATAGACAATGGGACAAATAAAAGTCACTTTCCCTGATAGCAATTAACAGTTAGGGCCACACTTCATACAGGTAGATTAAAGAACACAGTTATAAAATAGTTCTTTAATACATCAATCCATAGAGGGCTACAAAGCTAATCTGATTAATTGGAAGCCACATGCATTCCCTGGAAGAAGTAGATTAAAGACTACAGTTAAAAGTGGTTTATTTAATCAATGAATAATAAAAAAATAGGCTAAGGCCTGCTGCTTACTGGCGACCCGCATGTTATGGTTGTGCCACCCAAATACTTTTTTCATGCTATAAATGTGCAGCAATTAATATATGTTTTATACAATTTCGACGAAATCGCTCTATCTCACATGGTTAAGGAGATACAAGCAATTTTCTGTTTTGTCATTTTTGGCAAAAATTCGAAAATTCAAAATGGCTGCCATTTTTGGGGAGGGGAAAATTTTTTGAAAATTGCCAATAAGACATTCCTTAGATACCCTGTGGGTCGAAAATTTCGACGAAATCGCTCTATCTCGCACAGTTAAGGAGATACAAGCAATTTTGTGTTTTCCCATTTTTGGCAAAAATTCGAAAATTCAAAATGGCCGCCATTTTTGGGGAGGGGAAAATTTTTTGAAAATTGACATTAGTACATTCCTTAGATACCCTGTGGGTCGAAAATTTCGACGAAATCGCTCTATCTCACACGGTTAAGGAGATACAAGCAATTTTGTGTTTTTGAATTTTCGGCAAAAATTCGAAAATTCAAAATGACCGCCATTTTTGGGGAGGGGAAAATGTTTTGAAAATTGCAAAGAGTACATTCCTTAGATACCCTGTGGGTCGAAAATTTCGTCGAAATCGCTCTATCTCGCACGGTTAAGGAGATACAAGCAATTTTGTGTTTTTCCATTTTCGGCAAAAATTCGAAAATTCAAAATGGCCGCCATTTTTGGGGAGGGGAAATTTTTTTGAAAATTGCCAATAGACATTCTTTAGATACCCTGTGGGTCGAAAATTTCGTCGAAATCGCTCTATCTCGCACGGTTAAGGAGATACACACGTTTTTGTTTTTTCAGCGTTAAGAAAAATCGTGACATTTAGTAAATCATTAATAAGTCGGCCATTTTGTATTGGATCACTTCGAAAAGTTATTGATTTCCAGACATGTATATAACGAACGTACTTGCAAAATTTCATGTGAATAGGTGAAGCGCTTTTTAAGTTATCATCCAGAAAAGCACACCCTTTTGAAAAACATGTTTTTGGTCATGTGACTTCTCTGATTGGTTGAAAGACATGCAATGAGGAAAAATGATAGTCCTCTACCCAAGGAAGCTCCATACCAAATTTCAAAGAAATCGGTGCAGTAGTTTCTGAGGAGAAGAGGCTGGAAAAAAATTGTTGACGACACCGACAACAACCACAACAACGAAGACGACGCCAGGCCATGCCATTAGCTTACGGCCGTTGGCCAGTAAGCTAAAAAAGAAAAGTGAGTACCACACAATTGGTTTGAAGAGCACAGGAATTGGAAGCCACACCATAGACAAAGACAACATAACAATGCATTTGTCAATGTAAAACCACAGTTAAAACTGGTTTATTTCATCAATGAACAACAAAAAGGAAAAGGAAGGGCCAAAATTATTTTGAAGATGACAGTAATTGGAAGCCACACCATACACAAACATAATATAACAATACATTTGTCAATGGTATTATATTGGGGATTTTGATCTGGGGATTTTCTAAGCCCCATCTGGGGATTTTCTATGGGTCTGCAGATTTCCAGGGATTTTTAATCCGGTGTAACGCCATATTTTACACCCCTGCTATATTTTACACCCTCTCTTTGATCTTTTAGGGGGTGCATTATATGGCAATAATATTTTACACCCCTAACAATGGGGGATTTAGGGGGTGTAAAATATTGCTGCCATATTTTACACCCCCATCAAAAGTTACACCCCCTACTGGGACATACAGAGCAAATCAGTTGGGGATTGAGAGTAAACCTTTTATTGGTTAGACTGCAATTGAGTTTGTAATTGTCCATTGTCTAACCACAGCTTAGAACTTGATTTGTTTTACTTCTGGGGTGTGACAGAAACTGGATTACATTATGATATGTCTATTGTTACAAGACTCTTTAAGTTGATTTGTTTGGCTATGTATGTGACTTGGTAAATGGATTAGTCTTAGATTTGCCTTTTGTTCTAGCATTCTTTTGAACCTGATTTGTTTCACTTGTGGTTAAGTGACTAGCTAAGCTCACAGGATTAATTGGTATTGTTGAAAAACTCTTTTAAAGGTATTTACGGCAGATACTTCCCCTCCCTGATAATGTAACATAAATTTCTTCATTTACATGTGCTTGTATGGTTTATACCATATTCAGAGTAAAAAACACTCTTGAAGAACTTTATTATTACATTATTATTATAACATAGAAAACTGTAAAATACCATTGTTAATAAAATACTCCGATATGCAATAACATCCAATGTGTTCAGGTATCATAAAATATATTTCAATATTCATGGATATCAATAATATATTACAATTCATTTAATTTATGTACATGTCATTTTTGCTTGTTCATGGTTTCTAGATGAGAAGCCACAGATACGTGCTTCAATGGACCCATTTTGTTCATTATGTGATGTAAATCCAACCAAAAGAAACAATGCATGGATCTAATTAACTAATCACTAACTTATTATAGAAACTGTAAGTCCTTTTAAAGTCAACAAAATGAAAACACTAACAGTTCATAAACAAGAACCCCCAGGTGAGAAGCCACAGAAGCTTAAAGCCTTGGACATAGTTGTAGGTCTAGTAGCAAGATTTCAATCAAAGGGCTGTGGTGACTTAAGACTACAATAGAATACAAATCAACAACAATGGGTTGGCCTGTCACTTCAAAGGATAATATATAGAAGGATTTTGTCCCACTGTATTAACACTAAATATATTTTATTTAATTCAGTTTGTTATACTAAGACATGTAACAATTTGTAAGCAAAGGAATTATTGTCTTTGAGTTTTAATGCTTAATTTGTGGATGTTCATAGCTGTTGAACTTTACTTATTTCATAATATAGTAACTGTAAAGAAATCCACCAAGGGGTGTAAAATATGGCAGGGGGGTGTAGATTATGGCAAGGGGTGTAAAATATGGCAAGTGAACTTGCCATATATTACACCCCCATGCATTTCATGTGGGGTGTAAAATCTGGCGCTACACCGGGGATTTTCAATCTGGGGATTTTCATATACAATCACACTGATCACATAACTAGCCAAGGCACAACTTTGCAGTGACACTAATCTCACCACAAAGCCTAATGACATAATTGACACTAATCTCCCATGTACAATGGATTATATCTGTATAATGTTCATGAAGATATACATATACACTAAGTACTCAAAGCAATCCCTCTTGTTTACATTTGTTAATAAGGCTTGATCTAAGTGTTAAATATGTGTAATGAGATGGCTTTACATCATAGTTATATAGGTTAAACAGGGGCGGATCCAGCTTTTATGTAAGGTGGGGGTTCACATCGAGTAAGGTGGGGGTTCACATTGAGTAAGGTGGGGGTTCACATCAGACATATTATAACTAAGGGGGTCGGGGGGCATGCCCCCCCGGGGAAAAAAATTAATTTTTGGTAAAAATAGAGTGCATCTGTAAATTTAACACCACTGTCAAGAAATAATTTTGTACTTTGGGTTGAATCCCTTTACATTATTTTTCCCCCCCCTTTACATTATTTCCCCCCCCCCCCCGCCCCTTGGATCCGCTAGTGTTAAAGGATGATGGTTGTATGGTCGATTAATGGTCCATTTTTCTGAGCGATGATCGAACCAGAATCAATTCCATTGTTGGTTATATCATAAAACATATTCCGGGATGAAGTGTATGTCAATGCGGTAGGAATAACGGTGTTCCAACGTTTAGAATCTACCAAAAACACTCACTTCCTGTAAATATGGCGGTAGATATAAACAAACCCAAAATTCATTATAAATCTGCTGATTTATTAAGGAAACTGCAGAGAATATTTAAAAAATCATGTGGATATTTAGTAGGGGCGTCACGACTAACCGAATAATCAACAACGGTTAGAATAGTGATATATACCGGTTTCATATTTTACAGTAAGAATAATCGCTTAATGTAGTAAAAGATGGCAGAAGGTCTGAATCCATAAAATATATCCATATTGTCACATAAAATAAGTTAAAATCCGAAAACAGCCACGTTTTGTGTACTGTTTATGAATTCACGTAAAACCGGAAGTACCATATGTCTCTTATATCGCCCACTTCCTGTCTGAAATAAACGAAGCAAAATTCGCAAGGAAAACAGCAAATTTATTCATTTTTATAAGGTATATACACATATTTTCATTTTATTTCACATATTTATCGTCTTCAGTGGTTTTTACAATATGAAACTTAAGATTTTTGGATGTTATTTTAATTCGACGGTTATTTGGTGTGGACACAAATTGTACTTACTGATTAGTCGACATGAAATATTTGGAGTCGTGACGTCCCTAATATTTAGATACATAAAGAAAGGTAACTAAATATTACGAAATTTTCATTGATAATGATGAATCGATGGACACTTCTTCCAGATCGATCATCACTACTACAGTGAATTTCGACCAACCATTCGATGTCTGTAGACAATCGTTCTACCACTAGGAAAAAATACAATTATTTATACTACTGAATACTGAAGCTTAAATTCAGAATGCTGAGTAAAATATGCAGTGTAATTGAAATTCAAAATATTCAATTACAGTGTAAAATTTTCAAATACAATTACTCAGTTTTTTAAAAAATCAATTACAACTACAATTACACAAAAATTGTAATTAATTACTCAATTACTCAATTACTTGTGTAATTGACTCCAACCCTGATGAGTGGCCTACTACACTCTGAAATCATGCATTATTGTTAAACTTATTATATGCAACAGTTTTCATTGGTGTACCATAACCTATTTGTATTTCTGAAGCCTGTAGATGAGCCATGGCCAACTTATGCAGGGTAGCAGTAAACCCCCCATTTGGGATACAAAATATGGCAGCAACATTCTGTATCCCTTAAAAGATGAAAGGGGGGATACAGAATATGGCAGGTATACAGAATATGGTGTTACACCGGGCTAAGACCTTTCGTGAAATCCACCCGAGGACTTGCCTCAATAGAACATTTCTTTCCCTTACATTTACGGAATTTGATTGTTTTGTTATTTAAGTCTTAAACAAATTCGTGAGCCTTTTCGTGTACATTTATTTCGGTGTCGCCATCACACGAAGGCGAAGCCCGAGTGTTTCTAATCATGTATGAGTTGTACACTTATGCATAACCCCACGTTAGGAGTGTGTTATTGAGGTTTATTGCCTCAAACCATGGTAAAATTTCTGCGTATACCATGGTTTGGGAGGGGGTTATTCCTATTCTAACATGACAAATTATTTTAAGATGAATAATTATTGCATATTTTACTGTACACGGGTGGTCACAGAGATAAACGGTCTTCAAAGTTTTCAAATTTAAAAGCGTAAATAGCAAAATGGCACAAACTAAATAACCAAATAGATGTAAACTGTGAAATGACGGCATTTCGATGAGATTTGCGGCGAATTTCGGGAGTTCCGTTTTCGGTTACGGAGTTTGAAATTTAGTACTAACCATTTGCGTCATCTTCCTGTTAAAATGACGTTATTTGAACGGTGATTTTGAATCTTAAAAGGGTAGGATTTTATGCTTTTAAAATGGGTTTTATAGTTAGTCATTTAGTTTAATATATTACATGTGTCATTCTTAATGTTACTGTTTAGTATCAGACACCAGTTGTGTGAATTAAGGCACTTTTATAAGTTGTATTGTTTAAAATCTGTGATGTCATAATACAGTTTATCAGTTGTCATTGTCAGCTGTAGGTACAGGTATCTTAACAACCATGATTAGGTCATAGGGTGATTTGATTTTAAAATCAGTCTGGGTTTGAATCTTGAAGTGTCAAGACGTATTTTTAGCATGCTAATCCTGGGTTTGAATCTTTAAGTGGTAGGGAGTATTGTTTTTTGGCAAGCTAAGTCTGGGTTTGAATCTTGAAGTGTCAAGACTTATTTTTAGCATGCTAATCCTGGGTTTGAATCTTTAAGTGGTAGGAAGTATTATTTTAACAGGCTGAGTTTGGGTTCGAATCTTGAGGTTACTAAAAGTGTTTTTACTGGGTTGTTTATAATTAGATTGGAGTTTGATATTATTGAAAGTGTTGTACCAGTTGTGAAGTGTTTTATCAGAAGGTGTTTTGCTGGATTGAAGAGTACCAGATTTAGGTTAGTAATTTACATCCGGAATTGTTATTTATTCTTAGCGATAATATATTGTGTATTATTCTGAAACCGTAAAGTCGGATACTGTTTAATAGGGTTTTAATCAGTATATTGGTAATTATAGACAGAGACCGTAAAGTCGGAGACTGCCCAGCAATTAATGGCAGCAAGCAGCGATGGTTAGGATGTGTTTTACTTTATAAAATGTTGCTAGAAAACCCCTACCTACATGGCTATATATTCGGTATCAGAGACCGTAAAGTCGGAGACTGTGCCGGTGGTATACGTGATTAATTGTTGGTTTCAGTATATTTATCGCTATAGTTGGTAATACATTCCGTGTTGTATAGGTGGTACTTTATCTGGTAACTATCACATTTCGGTTGAAGACCAAGCATTTGGTTTAATTTATAATATTTGTGTAACAAATTTACACAGGTTTCTTGGGTCAAGAACACAGGTATTGTGTTCGTTTGGAATTACAACAGATTGTTGTAATAACGGTAACAGGTTGTAATAACGGTAATATATTGCGGTTACGGTAATATATATATTCGGACATTTATTGGTTATTACTATTATCACTAGCAGTAGTAATTTTGTAGTTTGAAACTTAGTTTCTAGTAATATTTATATTTTGTATCTGTAATACAGTAATACGATTTAATTTAGATTTGCTGTGTATTATTGTATTTGTATTGCTGGATATTTTATATTAGATTTAATAAATGTCAAATTTATATTAATACGGTGTTATTAATAAGTTGTTACATTAAATCTAAAGATTTTATTGGTATTATTCTCTTGCGAAGATTAAGGTCAATCTTCCTCTGTTAGGAGTCAGGTCAATGAACTCAGGCAATTTTAAGGTTGTTGCGTAACTACAGCCATGAGCGATAATAGGGACTTAGCTGGTTACGCTGTATTTTACCGATGAAGTATTTCGTCGTTTAGAATCCGATTCTAACATGACATTCCATCCTTTTCATTCATTCCTTGTCTTCTTACTGTTTTGATGAAGATTTGTAGCAACTTCGTAACTTGTCATGTTAAAGTCCCGCGTGAAGATACTACCCGTGCAGCAACGATGTTCCGAATATATGACGTTTCGATATGTTGAGCGGTAAAATTTTCTTTTCGCCAGATGGCGCCTCAACACAATATAAATCATAGCGAGGCTATTTGCATAGTTACAAGTATACCAATGGCCGCCTTGTGAGAGGAATACAGTGTTTGACTCGATGTTCTAGACAAGTGGGTAATGTTTGCACATATAGAAGGATACTTGACGTGCGCAAAACGGTGTTATGGTTTAATTAAGCTTTTATCAGCCATTTCAGCCACTTGAAAAGTGCTGTCATTGCTTTGAAAACAGTTTTCAACCTCAAAGACAAGATTTGACCGAAGTGTCTTTGATTAGTGTGTGTTAAATTTTTCGCAGATAAATTTGACAAGTGGATAAACAAACTTCGAATACTTCTACTGGTTTTCTAGCATAATATGAAACTACCAATTAAGTTATCACAATATAGTGTTTTACGTGTAGTTGTCATCAATTTAATTTTAACAAACATTTAGATTTTAGAAAAGATTACATCATAATATTTTTTTTTTTTTAGTTTATTTTTTTATTCTCCACCTGTGTCTTTTTTTATGAAATCTAGGTTTCTCTGAAAGACATGAGTCTGTACAATAACAGCTGGGAAATATACTAGTACATATATTTGATATATCAATAGCATAATGCCAAAGGGGAGGATATTTGCACCACCAACGGCCTGTGATGGTGTCTGGGTAAGCATTAATTTTAAATGCACTTTTTGGCATCTCGAATCTTGGACTTGGATTAGCACTAAAGCTTAAATGTTACAATTTTTTCCGCGAAATATTAACATTTACCTTATATTTTTTATATTGATAAATCTGCCATGAAGTATTTATGATCAATATATAATCTCTAAACATTTACTGGCTATATGATTTTTTTTATGTTTCATTTTCGTTGTTGTTTTTGTTAATTAACTAAGTTGATCAATAACAAACTCTGTAGATTCAGTAGAGTTCACATACATTTGTGTAACAGATTCAGACTGGTTTTTCAAAAGTTACAGTTAAGATATTAACAGTCATATTTTATACTATTTTAATATATTTCACAAGTTTCATTTTTATACAGTTCCAACACAGACCAGCACCAAAAGAATTGTGGCCACCACAAAGAAAAGAACAGACAAGCACGGGATTAATGCTCAGTGAACCATACAAGACTGATAGCCTTAAATACCCACCAAGACCACCTAAACCTTACACAGAAAAGGATTCTGTAAGCACACATTTGTGTTTATAAATCTGTTAAAACCACTGGTTATTTGAAAGTCGAAGCATTTTTATTACAGCAGAACCATGATTATCTGGCCCTCTATAATCCGAATCTGTGTTAACCAAACCGAAATCTTGTCTCCCTGCATATAATGCACGGTCTAGCATGAGCGATAATGCAGGATTTTACACATTCTCAGAAACCATTAATTCTGGTACTTTATGAAACATACTATCCACAAAAAAATCCTAATTTCTTTGATCTTTAATGCCATTATTTCATTTGGGACGAATCAATTCATTTACCCAACTCCGCTACACAACTTCTTTGATAATGCACCAATCACTGAAAGTGTGCTTAAATTGGGTTTTGCAATCTATAATCTCCTAGAGTAGATCAATTTACAGACTGATAACATACACTGAAAGAATAATGTGAACAATGCATTACCAGCCCAACATACCTATCACTGAAGGTGTGTTCACTTGGGGCTTTACAATAAATAATCTCCCAGAGTTTTTCAATTTTTGATGTTTATCCAAAATGAAACGTCAACAATGCATGTACCAACCGAACACACCCATCTCAAGTCTGTAATATTTTATATAAAATTGATAATATCCACAGAAATGAAGCACTTAAGTCACACTAAGAGGGTCAGTTATGTCATATTACACAAATACATTAAATAGTTTATCAATGAGTCATTGGCAATGACCACCCACATGTACAATTAGTGCATAAAAGCGACCTTTCTTCAATTATCCCACACTTGGTATGCCATAGATGGTGAATTCAGGTTCCATCATCTGTTTGAACCTCTCGATTATCTGACCCGATTGTATGTCCCCCATAGTGTTTGGATAATCAAGGTTCTACTGTATGTTAAAAGAATACCATCACAAACATATAAACTATGTAGAATATCTTACAAGTAATAAAACTCGATGTTTGCATTTTAATGTTGCATTTGTTGAATTAATCAGTACATAGATAGAAATCTTTTGTTTAATTCTTATCCAATTGGCAATTTTACCACTTTCATACTTTAAATAGAGATGTGTTGTCATGTTTATTATGAAGCTTAATATAAAAGCAGGGGCGGATCCAGCTTTTATGTCAGGTGGGGGTTCACATCGAGTAAGGTGGGGGTTCACATCAGACATATTATAACTAAGGGGGTCGGGGGGCATGCCCCCTGGAAAAAAATTAATTTTTGGTAAAAATAGAGTGCATTTCCTGTAAATTTAACACCACTGTCAAGAAATAATTTTGTACTTTGGGTTGAACCCCTTTACATTATTTTTCAGGGGGGGGGGGGGGGGGTTCAAACCCCCTGAACCCCCCCCCCCCCCCCCCCCCCCCCCCCCCCCCCCCCCCCCGCTGGATCCGCTAGTGAAAATAATTTTCAGCCCTCTATCCTCAAAGTTTGACCAAGTGCACAGTTTTTTTTCTGTTTTTTTTTGTTTTTTTTTTTCAATTAAAATTTGTCAGTTTTTATCCAACAGCCCTTTAGGGCTGTCCGGGTATTGTTTTCACCGATGGTGTCCATATGGGCGGGTGTTCAGCGGGAAAAAGTTTGTCCGGGCTGTATCTCAGAAACTGTAAGGTGTAGGAAGTTGATACTTGGTACGGACATTGGTTAGGGGGTGTAGGTGTGCAACGTCATGGTCTGACCTTGCTGTAGTGACCTTGACCTATAAAATCTTGTCCGGGCTATATCTCGGAAACTGTAAGGTGTAGGAAGTTGATACTTGGTAGGGACATTGGTTAGGGGGTGTAGGTGTGCAACGTCATGGTCTGACCTTGATTTGACCTTGTCGTAGTGACCTTGACCTTTAAAATCTTGTCTGGCTATATCTCAGAAACCGTAAGATGTAGGAAGTTGATACTTGGTAGGGACATTGGTTAGGGGGTGTAGGTGTTCAGCGTCATGGTCTGACCTTGCTGTAGTGACCTTGACCTATAAAATCTTGTCCGGGCTATATCTCGGAAACCGTGAGGTGTAGGAAGTTGGTACTTACTAGGGACATTGGTTAGGGGATGTAGGTGTGCAACGTCATAGTCTGACCTTGATTTGACCTTTGACCTTGCCGTAGTGACCTTGACCTATAAAATCTTGTCCGGGCTATATCTCGGAAACCGTAAGTTGTGGGAAGTTGATGCTTGGTAGGGACATTGGTTAGGGGGTGTAGTTGTGCAGCATCATGGTGCGACCTTGATTTGACCTTTGAACTTGTTGTAGTGACCTTGACCTTTAAAATCTTGTGGCACCTTCGGGTCTGTCTTTTGATGCAGATTAAGCACTGTTAAAGTCTCATTAGAATTCATTAAGAATTTTACTTTTACAACTTCCCATTGTAACACATGGAATTTCATCAAGTGAGCCACAGATTTTGCTCCAACACCACATATAAGCATTCATTAAATGTATTAGCGTTCACCAGGGTAGACGTTGTTTTTACGATGCGGTTTTAAATATTCATTTTAACCATAGAAATACGCCTGTAAATTTAAGTATTTCAGCAAGTCCAACATAGCCAAACTACAGAGAGTCCAGAATGCTCTTTGCCGCATCATCTTCAGACTTGACAAAATGAGTCATGTTACACCCTTTTTGAAAAAACTCCACTGGCTCCCAATTCAACATCGCATCCTGTTTAAGTATAATCTTTTGGTATCCAAGGCTATTAATCTTTCACAGCCCCCGTATCTCTCAGCTTTAATAAGATCGAGCAGTCTCACTCGCGGCAACAGGCTATCTATCTCCTCAACCCGCCCTAAGAAGCACATAGGCAGGCATGGCTTTGCAGTAGCTGCACCAGCTGAATGGAACAAGCTGCCACAGACTGTCAGATCTCAGCAAACAATAGATGGTTTCAGAAGCCAGCTAAAGACCTACTTGTTTAGGCTGGCATACCCCCCACCTTAGTCATACCCTCGCGGGCGCTTTTTAGATGTCGACCCATGCCTATCCCTGGACTCTCCCTTCTTGGTCTCAAGCGCATTAGAGGATTTGTATCAATTTTGCGCTATATAAATCCTACTATTATTATTATTACCACTTCAGTATGCATGGTAATATTCAAAACATCTAAACCATAATTCGGCCATGCCAGATGTAGTTAAAGAGTACATGCATTATCTTTCTCTTAGACATTATTTTCTCTATTTAAACATTGTTTGGACCTTTATATAACTGACAGTGCTCTGAAAGTATCCTGAAATTTGTACTGATACAGTACTTCTATATCTCATGGTGTTAAGAATATTTCCCTAGGCTGTGGGGTACGGGCATCTCTGATGCTATTTTTAAAATATACATGTAGTTTCACATCTTTTTGTGTTTGTTGCAATATGTATTATCCTGTTGATAGATACACATTTCATTTTTGCAGCTAAGTTAGATATATTATTTATATGTTTAAAAAATGTTTTTTTTTTAGTTTATAAATGTTTTCATTTTTTCAAATTGACATAGATTTTCCCAAAAAGTATTATGTTCCAAATATGTTTATTTTTGTGTAATTCCAGAAAAACTTCAAGACTCAAAATAGTTTTTCAGCTCATGATAACAGAAATTCTTTTCAAGATCATGGAGTCTACTTTGGAAATGTAAGTGTCTTCAACTGACTCAGTTTGTTTTAAAATTCAGATTATTTTACCAACAAGAGGAATTGTGCATGTACTATATACTTATTTTTGAGAGTAAACTTATTAAAATGAGAGCTCACACATAAAACAAGGTATTATTAGTATTACTTTTTTTACATATTGTCTTATAGTAGTTAAAATAAACTGTTGTTGATTTAGAGCTTACTAGCTTTACATTTATCGTATTCCGAAAGGTGGAGTTGTTAATCACTTTTTGTTGTGGTTTTATTGAGGCTGAATTAGTGATTTGTTTTCATTGCAAGACTCTTGTTATAATCAGTTGAGAGTTCTTTGTCTTTCAAGTACTACTTACTGGTTATTTATTGACCATTTAACTTGTACAAGTTGCATGGAAGAGGATCATTCACAGAAGAAATCCCAGTATATCACCAATGATTTGTTATATTGTCAGAGTTAAACATAGTTAAGGTGCAAACATTCTACCTGATAAATTACTTATGAATTTGATTATTATATAAACTTCACCACTGGCATCCCACTATGTAAGTAGTATTTAAAAGTAACATGTCATACTCTGAGATCAGTAATAAAAGTACAAATACTATTATATTTAAAAATAAAGAAATAAATGTTTATGTATGAATATATTTGCTTCTCTTTGACTTACTTACAATTTCAAATTTTTGCCTGTTTAAAAATTTATGTTGAGGGTGTAAATAGTCAAATTTGTTGAGAATTAAATTCAAATAATTGTTGATCATCTAAAGCTTTTGTGGAGAATTTCCTCCCATTCCGACAACAGCAAACTATATTAGCATTAAGATTAACCTTCTTAATAAATGTTTAAATTTTCTGTGTAGTATATTCATAGTTATCTAAGTTGAGGTACATATTGGTTGTCTTTAAATTTGTTTACATTTCAGGGGAAAGACACAAGGCATCAAGGAAGAAGAATCATTAGTGTTGAGGATCGTCAGCATCACACAGCCAAAGATTATTTAAGACATAATGGAGCAACACAGATTGATTATGATTACACCAGTGTGTATGGAAACACATATAAAGGGGAACCAACAAGGTATCCACCAGTCCACAGACGCTTTCCCAGGGTAAATTTTTAATCATCATTGTTTTTCTTACAAGCATTTTCTTTTCTAAAACAGTTTATGATGTCTGTTTTTAGATGTATAATGTTTTCATTCATGTTTTTGTTATTTCTTACATGGCTTTCAATATTTTGCAAGTAGATGAAGTGTTAGTCATCCAATCATAAGCTGGAATATATGTAACATGTAGAAAAACAGACATGCAAACAATATTTATTCATATTGTAATGGAGTAAGAAATGAGAAAATAGCAATTATATGAAATTTACAGCAAGGAAATCCCCTTCTATTTCCTACAAAATGATACAAGTAAGATCCACAAAACTGTGATACATGTATTGCAAAAGTGTAGCA
Source organism: Sabellastarte sp. h YS-2021 (assembly GCA_964017235.1). Classification (NCBI taxonomy): domain Eukaryota; kingdom Metazoa; phylum Annelida; class Polychaeta; order Sabellida; family Sabellidae; genus Sabellastarte; species Sabellastarte sp. h YS-2021. Next base: position 80,442,085 of record OZ024932.1, on the reverse strand, counting down.
TGTATAAATTTAAACTAAAAAGGCTGAGTATCGGTGAATGACAAAATATGAAAACTTGCTTTGCATGTAGAATATCAGACAAACCTGTTTTATGACAAAAGCTCTTATTACAAACAGAATGTACCAAAAAACATTGGATAGTTATATCTAGAATAAGTAACCATGGCAAGTGACCCTTATATAATTTTGGATTTAAGATTCTTAAGTGCTGAGACAAGGCAGGTATTCAGTTGATGTAAGACAAAATATAAACTACATGAATAATACTGAATTTAGTTATTGGACTTTGTTCGAACAAGTACTCTCTACAGCCTTACACTAAACCATCAAGTTCCCAGAGTAGATAGAACAGTTCAATATATAAATATTGAGTATAACTAAACCAATTTATCAATTGGAAACCTTTCAAGTTATTATGTGGTTTGGCTGCTAATAGCCTGCTATATAGTTTATCATTTTTTTTACCTCTCTTCAGTCTTGTTTTATGATTCACATTGTGATCCCAAGATAGGGATAAGCCATCTTTGTTTTTAGTTATGAATATGATAAGGTTTTAAACTAGTATATCTACTCAAGTGCATGTGCTAATTAACCTCAGATTATAACATTCAAGGATTGGAAAATTCTGACAATATATAGTACATGCTAGTATTGATCCTAGCCAACAAGCTAACTGTATTTTTTATGATGTATACAGTTGAGTCTTGTTGTGTTAAATCCTGATCGAGGGACCAGAGAAATGCTGAATGGTAGATAATGGGTAAATTTCAATTACAAAGGGCTCTCTATGTAACTGATATTTACTTCTACTTAAAATAGAATGTAACTTATCAGAGTTCTAATTAAAGGGTTTGACACTACATGTCTTTTAATGTATGAAAATATGTGGTTTTCATACTTGGACAAGAAGCTGATTTTTGTCAGTTTTACTGGATGTTTATTTGTGAAATTTTCTCTTTACCTGTAGCTTATTTAAGCAGAGAAACTATGTTATTAAATTCTTCTAATATTTACTGAACCTTCTCACACAATCACTTTATCTCGTAGCCAGTAATATATATACTGTTACACCAAACCCCTGTAATTGAATGTATTAAATCTCTTTTCTTTCAGGCACACAAAGAAGGTGACAGTGGTTTAGCAAAACTTGAGACCAGCACAACAGACTGGTACCAGCCACCAGATGTTCCCTTCAAGACCCCTACTCATGTCTTGGCCATCTCACAGGAACCATTTTTGGGGCCTAATAAATTCAAGTATTCTTACCATGGTGTGCCCAGGTGTTATCCTTCTTATGATAGGCCAGATAAAAAGACCATGTACCCATTGTGGCTAATTCAAGAGGGGAGTGCCAAGTCTAGAACTGTTCAAGCATAACAAATGGGTATTTTATTCAATTGTACTGCATGTTATTGTTTGTCACAGTGGTGGTTCAAATTCTATATCCCTATTCTAACTAATTTTGGCTGAGATAATTACAAAAGTCAATTTGAGTCTTTTGTGTGACATTCTACCCTGTCTCTACTCTGAGATTGGTATTTCTGCGTGTAGTATCACTGTGTTTTGTGTTGAAATCATTTTGGATTTTTATTTGCAACAGTGAAAGTCTGCTTGACTTTCCTAAAAAAAAATGCGAAAAATACAAAGAACAAATGTTGAATGTCCTGATTCTGTCAGATCAAGCAGCATATCAAAATGGGAATGACTGGCCTAATAAGTAATGTGTTTTTGTGGCTCTGATATATTTAGCTGATCTTAAAAGCAGATGTCAGTCTTATTCTCAGCCGTGTAGCCCTAGTAATAGCCTATAAACTGTATATTGATTTTAGCCTAGCGAATAATAATACTTATAAACCAGTGAAACCACCAAATTGAATAAAACATCTCTCTGCTATGGCCACAAAATGCTGATAACCCAGCTAATAAGGCCATTGTTTTGTTTTATTGTATGCCTGTGTAATCAGTATAGCCCAGTGATTTTAAGCCATCAAAGCTGACATGTTGATATAGGGAAAGTGTTAAATTGTATTGAGATTTAATTATTTAACTGGATTTTTATTGTTTTATTTCACTGTCTTACATGTATTAAGTTTCCTTAATGTTTCTGGGAATTTCTAAACATTGAGTTAGAGGTCAGCAATCTCTAAATTTTGTAAATCGTTATTTCCAGATATCTATTTACAAAACTGTTCCTTTAATTCTCCTAAACTAGTCTATAACAATACTTGAAGGTAAGTTTGGTTCATCTTTTACCATGTAAATATCTCCCATATTGAATTTGTTGATCACGTCCTGTGCACCTTGAATTGTCACTTGGCACCATAACTTTGATCCTTGAAATTCCTGTAAATTTTAACCTTTTATAGTTTCTTACTGTGAAAACTTGAAAATAGCTAAAAGCTCTGATAATTTCAAAGTAATCCCCATCGAATACTTAACTTCCAAAATCTGATCATTATCTTTTGATATATATCATACATTTTTCACTACTAATTATTGCTATTTCAGTTGATAGCTTTGCCAGTTTTGACATTTATAATATGTTAAGACATTTAAACCTTCTTTTCAGATGTAAGTTTATTTCAGAAAGATTAGATGTATGTGTCTTTGATCTAGAAAATTAATGTATTAATGTTTTGAAGCAAGGAAAAGTCACAGAGTCAAACATGTTTACCTTGGAACAGAAGCCTGTTTATACACTCACATTACAAACTACTTTCTTCAGTAGTTTGTAATCCAACTTGAAGAGTGTGTAAATATTGTAAGTCATCTCCCCCAGGAGGTTTTACGTTCTTAAAACTAGTCTTGTGGATAATAATATGGAGGATAATACGTGCCCATTTTGTTCAGATTATTTTGTCATCGCTTTTGCCAACATTGGCAGAAGATCAATCTTCTATTCTATCACAAAGTAAATTGGCATAATCATTGAATTTTAAAAGAAAGTTTGCATCATTTTAGGCGGATTTGAATTTTCATTATTTTATATTTTTGAGCATGAACAAAGGCCTATAAAGGCAAGTAAGGCAAGTAATTGACAAATTAATAGAACAAACCAGGTAATGCATATCAAGACTTCAGTGTTTTTTTAAATAGAAACAAGTGCAGCTGTATTTTTAGGTTATGTACAACATGTTCTATTAAAGCTTATCAGTGAACAGTATATCAAATCAGTTATAAAAAATTAAGCAAGTAAATAAAGTATACCATGTTTTTTCTGTGCTATCAATATTTATAAACAGAAAAAAGTGCATTAATTTTTTTAATTCAGTTTAGATAACCTCTGATGTTAAACCATATTAATTGATGAGTACATGTATTAAATGAGACAAAGAATAGACACTGTGACATCGTAAACATATTAACCATTTCGTTCATTTGATTAGCAATAATATTGAGTTTATGGAAGGCAGACTATTAGATCATTTTAAAACTTATTTCTTATGACTTCATCTGTTCCTATACTATTACTGGTCACAGTTAAACTAATATTACCATTCAGTATTTTCATAATAAAAGTATTTTGTTTTACTATCATTAGTTTTATGTATGTATGTTATAGCTCTGTCATATTTATGTGTAAATAGCTGTAATATTTTTGCATGTACAGCTGCATTCTGTTAAGCTGAATCATAAGAGGCAAAAGATGTACCTACGTAACTGGAGTTGAAAAAAATATGCCTTGTTAAATCTGATCATATGTGATCTTTGTATGGCAAACAGATTTGTTTGACCAGAAACAAAAGCATTGCTGTAACCTTGTCATTAACTACATGATGGGATAAAACTTTAAAACACAATACAGGTTGTTTCTGTAGTCTTATCATCGATGGACTTTGTGACATTGATGTAAGTCTGTTAAATATATGTAGGTTTTAAGGGTACTGTATTCAATAACTTGCAAAAAGCATTCATCAATTTGTCATCTATTTGAAACTGTTAAAAACTATAAGTTCACAAACTGTAGTGAATAAATCTTATCCTGGAATATTTTTTTCTTAGTTTTACTCTATATTGTTTATTAACATCATTAGCAGACAACCTGAAAATTTATTTGAAAAGTCACAAGTAAAACTTTTTAAAATTATAAGCAGAACTGAACACCAATATGGAATAGGACACAAAATATTTATTGACAGCTTAATTTACGGGCTGATACAGTGTAAATAATAGCATGTTGCTTTAAAGACTTTTGTCTGGGAAAGCTGGTAGTTGCTTGCTGTTGGTCGGCAGTTTACAGTACAGAACCCTAACGAACTGTATGTACTGGTTTCCTCTGCCCTTCCAACTACCCGTCGTGATATGACCTGTACAGTGTTGAAAGTGACGTAAAAAACCAAATAAATAAATAAAGACTTTTGTCACAACACATGTTAACAATTATAATGACATGAAAAAATAATGTAAATTTATCAAAACTTAAATCTTTGAAAAGATCAACTTTGTTTGGCTGAGAATACCTCTGGAAATGACAGAATAAAAACACATAGAAATTCTTGGCAGGGTTGTAACTTGATCAAAGTGAATGTTCAGACAGCAATATCTTCAATCTTGATATGTCTAAAGGCCTGTCCTAACAAAGTGTGAAGAGTGGTCATGTCATAAAATCAAAATGAATGATAGTGAAATAGCAGCTTTTGTAAATTATATGTGGTATATATGTCTCCCAGCTGGGTTATGAACCATTCTAGAGATAGAGAGAGATTGAAATGATTTCATCCTTATATGTGTCCTCGGTCTAGGTGCACCTCTGTCTAGATCTGTTGTGGGTTGAACAGAATAAAGATATTTGCCATTCTGTGAATAATAGGAAATAATTCACACATGAAAAGAAACAGAGAAAAGTGTATCTTGAATTGTTTCACAATCATAAAGCAAAAGGGTGAATGTAAATAAAAGCTTTCTAAACGTGGCACAATTTTTTTCTCTAATGTCAGCAATATATCAGCATACTTTAAAGGTAGAAGGTCTTGATTTTATCTGGTTCATGTGCGAGGTAAATATTGACAAAATCTTTCGTTTCTATTCAGCAGGGATTATCTGTATAGAGAGGTAGAATTACTGGCATTATATAGCAATAGACTTACTGGAAGGTGTAGTTTGTCTGTGACGATTTCTGTGTGAATCTTTACTTCAACTTAAAGTCCCTTACAGTTCAAAGGAAGTTAGTATCTGCTTATAACTAAGGTATATTAATATTAAAATAATTGGTTAATTAAAATATTTTTATTTCATCTTGCATGCAAATTTTACAGAATTTGGTTCTCAGTTAATGGTTTTTAGCATTTTCATGATTAAGTAATTTTCAAGGTCCAAGCACAGAAATGTGGTGATTATTGAAGATTACAAACTATCAATAAGCTGGATATTTACTGTTCTAAAGGTAGTTCTTGCACAAGCTTTTAACACTTCTCTGGAGAGAAAATACAAAGTCTGAGTTGTCAATACTTTATAAATGCTACAAACACTGTCTGTTTTAAGGCAGATACAGAAAAAAACCTGAACCATTAACTAAACTCAAATGGTCTTTTGGAATTGAGCAAATAAACAGAATGGAGTAATGGTTTATGCTTAATAAGAAAAATTTATTTTCATCAATAGAGATGACCTGAAAAGCTTTGAGGTTAATAAAATAAGATTATCTTCATAATATCTATTTCCTTGGCATCCGCCTTGATTAATATCCAGTTATCCTTCTTAATACAAACCAATATTTAACCTCAATATAGCAATTTATGCAAAATTCTTTGCAACACTTTTGCAGTCTTAATATATGTCTTGGATTTTATATTATGTAATGATTAAATTCACAGAACTTAATTTTTTCTTTAATGGCAACTGTTTCCCTAGAAACTGTTAATGTTTGTTTTATCAAGTTTTTGTGCTTCAGATACTTTGGGAATAAAATAGATTAACAGTTATTACAAAAAATAAAGTATGAAGTTCAATATTTGTTTCATGTGTGATATGGTCATACATAGTTACTTATTGGCCCATTTTATAAAAATTCAAAACTCAATGGGGATCAACCTAGCAGTATGGTTGTATGGTTATTGTTGAGGAAATATTCGGTGCATACCAGTATATGTCATAGTCTTTCTGTCATGGTGTAATGTTAGACATTTTGTGTGACACATTTTCAGATGTCAATGATTGAATGTATACAGTTCAGTTAATTATGTCTTGCAAGATTGATGAAACCTTTATGTGTTCAATCACACCCACAACATCCACTAACTTCTGTAATTTAACCTAGACCCCCTATCACCCCAAATCTATTCCTATGATTTGAAAATAGCCATAATCTCCTCCTCAATAACATAAAGCAAGAATGGAGTTTCCACATTTTTGTCTGCATGGTTTTTCAGACGACTCAACCATTAGTCATCCACATTCTCCTGCAATGTAATACCACTGGCTGTTACAATGTTATGGTTAAGATTTGGGGGTTAAAGACTTGAGAGAATCTTATGGGGCTATTTCACTTCACCAAATGTTTTAGAAACCTCCCCGAATGAGCATTTTTTACTGATTCCAGCCATTTGCAAGTAAAATCTGGAGATTATAACATGGTTGGCATTGCTGGCAAGAAAGATTGTATTTACAGACCCTTCATGATTAAGAATCGAGCTCCAAAATGATTCCTGACATATACACAAATCAAGGGGCTATTTTGGGAAAATTGTACAAACGCTGCCAGAACTCAAATGTGAGGAACATAGCCTTAATTGATTCCCAATCTAGTTACTGAATACTTATTAGCCACCATCATAACTTCTATCGCACCAGAGTTCTCGGAATTAAAACTTAAAATTTTTGTTACAAACATGCTTTCCTCTGAAAATTCTGTGGGGTTAGTACAGGTACTGCCTCTGACAATGGTTTAATAGTGCCTGGAAATTCTGTATTCCTTACAGGAGGCTGAAAGTTACAATGAGAAATCAATTTCATGTTATTTCTTACAGTTTGGATCAACTAGTAAAAATAACTTTAAGTTATAAAAGTATCCATTTTATACATGTATTGGGAAAGTACATTCAGAGATCTAGATGATACTAAGAAGCTGAAATCCACAATAATATGGAACCATTTTGGGACTTAACGAATTTGTAAGTTTGTAATGCATTCGGGAGGCAACCCTTGGGTAAATCTTTGGTTGAGCGATCTGTACCAACTTTGGTAATATCAAACTCAGTTTGGGCTGGTTGAAGGAAGTTTTAATTCAAATAATAGAACAAAAGGAGAATGATGATTTTGCTCTCTTAAAAGAAAATAGCTATCCCAGGCAGGCAAGAACCTGAGCCTGCAGGTCTTATTAGAATTGTAAAAAATTTATTGTATTTAAATTTTTGTTAGTTAAATACTTCCTTTATCCTCATAAATACTTATAAGGTTTTGTGGAAGCCAAACATGATGACCAACAGGAATATTTAAAAAAACTTACTCTTGTTCGAGAGGTGACCCCTTGTCTGCACATGTGTGTGCATGTACAAAGCCCACTGTCGACAGGAGATTGTCAAGAAAATTATATTCAATTTTTGGCCCCCTATGAAAACGAACTTATGAGGGAAGGTAGGGTGGGTTTATCCTTTGTGAGGATAAGGGAAGCATTTAACTTACAAAAAGTTAACTTACAATAAAATTTTTACATTTTATTGGGTAAAATAGCCTTGTCTTATCCTCACAAATGTTTGATTACAACCATAACAGGAGGAGGGAGATTATTTTGCAACCTACCTGTTAGAACAGATAAGGGGTCACCAAGTAAGCATTTGTTTTGAGAGGATAAGTTAAACTTTTGCAAGCCACATCTTAATTATTCATTACTGTATATTATCTATAAAGATAAGTAATGATTGCTAACCTCATTAATATTCATGACGTGTTGGTTGTTGTTGATGATTTCATTAATATAGCATGGTATAGTTGTCTTACAATCGAAACACTATCACCATAATTGAAAGATCAGAGATGTCTTCCTGGCTCCTTCGAGCAGGAAGCTATCATCTGCCACTGAAGACATCTCCAAGCTGGCTTCCACTATAAGTTACATACAGTCATGATTCCATCTGTAATATAAAGAAAGATGTAGGTCAAAAATTCTGGTATGAATGGAAAAACAGAAAAATGTATGTCATATGAAGTACATATATACATACTTAAATATTAACCACATGCTGACCTGACACCACAGGACCTAGCTTGTAATTTGACTGGTCTGAGGATTGCCTAGCCATGTCTTTCAAACAGAAGGTAGTAAAGGTGTTATGGCTTCTTCAAAAGCAGCAGCCTAATATTTGTTAGAGTGAGACCCCACCCTTAAAGGGATAAATAGGCTAACATAGATTTGATATGCTTTAACATGTAGACCTTTTTTTCAGAATCAGAAGACTGGGAAGACAATTTACAGTCTGTTTGATCCATGAGATTATAGATCTCTGGATATCTTTACGAAATACATCTTTAAAAGAGATGAATAACAGATTTTTGCCCTTTCTAGAAGTACTATTTCTGTAAAAATAGTATCTCAGTGCTCTTACTGGATACAAAGTCATGTCCTCTGTCAAATCTGAGCTCAAGGAAGTTTTAGAGCAGGAATGACCACTGGTATAAGCAAATCTAGACTATCTGAGACCAACTGATTTTCAGGCAAAATGCAGGAGAATCAGAAACTGTGACCTACCATTGTGGCTTGTGTCTAAAGGGCCAAGAATTCACTTTACCTCGTCTCTAATGCCAGATGCTAATGACATTAGAAACACAGTCTTAAAAGTCAAAATATTTAGACTTGGATCATTTAAAGTCTCCAAAGGGCCTTAGTCAATGCTATGAGGACTAAAGACAAATCCCATGATTGAATGCCTCTGTCAGCAATAGGTCTGTCCCTATAAAAGCCTATTCAGATCTAAACTCTTGCTCACTTCTTGGCTAAAATGTCCCAAGTGGTCAGAAATTGCAGTTCTATAGCCAGCAATTGTGGCACGTTTCAGATTTTGACAGTAAATAAGTGATTGAAAAACTGGTATATTTGAGATTGTTGACTCTGAGCTGACCACCTTATTCTGTTGGCACAAGAGTTCAAAATTGGACCACCTTGACTCGTATAACTTTCTCGATGAGGATCTTAGGGATGCCTTAATTCTTTCTGCCATGCTCAGAGAATAATTCATTTTATTCCGAGTGCTGTCTAGGTGCCAAACATGAAGATTGAGAAACAACAAATTCTGGTGATATTTCTGGCTGAATGGTTATTTCAAAAGGTGAGGCCAGTGAGGAAACTGTGGTGGGGGCTTTGTTGACAGATTCACTAGGTCTCAAAACCAATACATCCTGGGCCAACCTGGGGCCACTACAATGATCTTGCATCTGTAGGTGTTCATTTTTTGAATAACCTTTGGAATGAGAGCTACAGGACAAAAGGCATAGCCGTCCAGACTCTCTCACGAGATGTTCAATGCATCTATGTTCAGTGCATTGGCATCTTGGAATGGTGAAACATAGAGTGGAAGTTTGTGATTCATTTTGGTGGCAAACATGTTTACCATTGGTTTGAGTCAAACTTTGCAAATTAAATTGAACATTTGAGGATATAAGGACCACTCTGTCTGGATCACTTTGTCCTTTATGGAGAGGCTGTCAGCTGTGACATTTTGGCAATCCTGAATATATCTGGCTCTTATGGGAATATTTCGAGGATTGCTGAAGGCCAAGATGTGCCAAACTTGTCAGTCAGCTGACATTATGTCATGACTCTGCAGCATGGGTGTGCAAAATTGTGAACAATTTCTCCAAAACTACAAGGCCCACAGACATGCTGTTTTTTTAAAAAAGATATACTATCTAAACTGTTCAAGGCATGCAGATCTGTTTGTTCATCTGTTTGCTAGAGCCATTACAAGTGAGGTACCCCCACTCAAAGTGTAAAAATTTCAACACTTTATCACAATTTTCTCTTTGACTATTGCAGGGATTTCTTTCTTATCGTGTATATATGTACTAGGCCAAAGGTAGATTCCCTTGTGTGAGTATCAGACCTGTCTTAATTATTATTTTTTTATGAATTTTTAAATAATTTTAATGCATTAAAATTCATGAAATCATGCACCAAATCACCTATTACTTGAAAAGTATTGCATTTTAAGTCAGCTACTTTTTCTATAGCTACAACTTCTTGAATAACCTGGGAGTCTATCCCAATAGCTAAGTGAGTAATATCTAGTTCCTGACTTTTCAGTACCTTCCTTAATGAGTAAAATCACTTGTAACTTGAAAACTAATGCATTTAGAGAATTTTGCATAAATATGTTATTCAGTTACTTTGGGGTCAGCTATAACACAGTAAAATGGCAGACCTGCAGCTCATTGCATAGATGAGCAAAGGTACTTTCAGGGTTTCACTGTAGAGTAAATCAATTGTAACTTGAAAACTATTGCATTTAGAGAATTTTGTTTAAATATGTTGTTTACCTACTTTTGGGTCAGCTATAACATAGTAAAATTACAGACATGTAGCTCATTGAATAGATGAGCAATAGCTACTTTGAGGTTCTCACTGTTGAGTAAATCAGTTGTAATTTGAAAACTATTACATTTACAGTATTTTGTTTAATTATGTGATTCACCTACTTTTCACTCAACTATAACATAGTAAAATTGCAGACCTGTAGCTCAGTGCAAAGCTTAGCAAAAGCTAATTTGAGATTCTCACTGTTGAGTAAATCTGTTGTAACTCGAAAACTATTGCATTTACAGTATTTAGTTTAAATATGTTTTCCACCTACTTTTTACACCTCAACAGCTGACTTTATACTATACGTCTGAATACCATTTGCACTGCACAACTTTTGTGTCCTTCTTTCACTTCTACTCTGAAACTCAAAACACAAAGTAAGCTGACACAGAGTCTGTTCACAGGCACTCATTGCTTGTTTAATTTTTCCACCAATGAAAATGCTATTTCAGAAGGTTTGAAACAGGGATCTTCAGATCTAGTGACTGGGGATATTGCCAGTTTGTTTAAGTACCTTTGAAAGGGGCACATGTGGAGCCTGCCCATTTGTATTGTCTTTTTAGGGATGCTAGTATACCTAGAAGGGACATAGGCAATCTTGGGGTTGTTTGTGATGCGATCTCCATGTCCTGAATTGAATTTGCCAGTATTTTTAATTTCTTTTCGGTTGGAACAACTTTGCCTTGTTCCAAATTAAAGTGATAGCCTAGAAAATTTATCTTTTGTGTTGGTTCAAGCTTGGATTTTTTCGAACTTTATCACAAAGCCGAATTTTTAAATAATTTGGATGAGTTATTTGGTTTGAACTTGGCACTGGTGCTTTATGTTTGCTCTTAACAACCAGTCGTCCAGGTACTGGTGAATTCGTATTCCACAAGATATTTGAATGAGCTGAGCTTCTCTTACAACTCGTGTAAATTCTAGGGAAGGGGTCGCTAGCCAAAATGGCAGTGCTTGAAACTTATCTAAAGAGTTCAGACACAAGAACTGCATCTGAAGATGTGTCATAAGTTTGTCACATTCTTTGGATGGATTACCATCAGTCTGTTGAATCAACTCTTCATAGAGCTCGCCGTTTTCTTAATTGCCTTGAAAAATCAATTAACAAGGAAAGAATCTGCACATTCTCATGAGTGATGGTCTCCTTCGAGATATGTTGTCTCATAGATTGTAGCAAATTTTATTGTAATTTAACTTTTTATAAGTTAAATACTTACCTTATCCTCACAAGTGCTTGGTTTGGTTTTATGGAGCAAAACACATCGACCGACAAGTATTTCTTAAAAGAATTTTCTTGTCGGCAGGTGACCCATTGTCTATGCATGTCCGCGCTTTCGCAGTAGTCGTTGTTGATAGACAATTTTCGAGAGCTCTTCATTGTATTTTTGGTCTCCAGTAAACAAATTATGTGGGGATGTAGGGTGGGCTTATCCTTGTGAGGATAAGGTAAGTATTTTACTTATAAAAAGTTAAATTACAATAAAATTTGTTACATTTTATTACGTAAAATAGCCTTACCTTATCCTCACAAGTGCTTGAACACAACCATAACAGGTGGAGGGTACTTGTTTGGCCACACTATTAGATGATTGTAAGTCAAGGGGTCACCAAATAAAGCACTTGATATGAGGATAAGATAAGCTTCCACACGCCACATCTTAGGTTATACATTACTTGTTTTTCATTAAAGATAAGTAATTTGCTAACCTCAACAAGAGATCCATGATGTGGTGGTAGTTGTTGCTGTTCTTGTTGTTGTTGCAGACAACAGAACATGTAGCAGAATTAACCATCACCCTGGATTGGCCGGAGATGTCTACATGTCTCCACAGGCAAGATGTCATCATCTGACAATGAGGATATGTGCAAGCAGGCATACTGAACTGTGTAGCTACAGATATGGGTCATCTGTAAGATTACGAAGACATATGTCAGTAACACAATACTGATATGTATAGGGAGAACAAAAATATGTACACCATATAAATAACATGTATACATACTTAAACATTGGCTACATGCTGATCTGAACCCATAAGAACCAATTTGTAAATGGATTGGTCATGGGATTGCCAAGCTACATCTTTCAAGTAGAATGTAGTAAAGAATTGCGGGTCTTCCAGTAACAGGAGCCTGATATCTGGCCAGATAAGACCCAACCCTTGAAAAATAAAGTGGCAGACACAAATCTAATATGTGCCTCAAAGTATAGATCCTGAGAATAATAACTAAAGGACTGATAATCTAACAATACAGTCTGTATGATCCAGGAAGAGAAAGCAGGTTCATGATACATGTATCAAAGCCTTCCTTAAGTAATATTAATAGGAGATTTTCCCTTTTCTCCAAGCATTAGTCCTGTCCAAGAAGTGTCTATGCGCTATAAGAGGACAAAGAAGTCACGTCTCCAGGCAATTTGAGCTCAAGAATGGATTTAGAGCTGGAGATGACCACTGGTCTGAGCAAATCTGGACCAACTGAGGCCAACAGATGTTTGTTGAACACGTAGGAGGAGAAATTGTAACCTCCTTCCAATGAGGCTTGTGTGTGAAGGAGCCAAAGTCCAAGAATACACTTCACCTTGTTTTTGCCAGATGCCAATGCCAATGGAAACACAGTCTTGCAAATGCAAGTCAAATTTTTGAAATGGCATCCTTTGAAGGTTAACAAGGAGCCTTTGTGAAAACCAACAGAACCAAAGGCAAATCCCATGACGCTACACCTCTGTTAGCAGTGGGCTTATCTCTATAAACACTTGCTATAGGCCTATTCAGATCCAAGTTTTGCTCACCTCCTGGCCAAAATGTCCTAAATGATCAGCTATGGCTGTTCTGTAGCCAACAGTCCTGGCAGGTTTCAGATTTTTGATAGAAAGTAAGGGGATAAAAACATCTATGTTTGAGGAAGTAGGCTCTGAGATGACCATCTTATTCTGTTGGTACCAGAGCTCAAAAGGCCACTCTTGACTCATACATTTCTAGATGAGGGTCTTTGAGATGCCCCCAATCTCTCGGTAACCTGCTCAGAGAATGATTCAAGTGATTCTGAGTGGTAACTAGGTGCCAAACATGAAACTTCCAATGCAACAGATTCTGATGGTATTTCTGACTGAATGGCTGTTTCTGAGGCCAGTATGGTAGCTGTAATGGAGGTTTGGTTGATAGATTCACCAGATCCTAAAACCAATGCATCATGGGTCACCCAATCATTTGCACCTGTAGGTGTTCATTTGTTGAATGACTTTTGGAATGAGTGCTACAGGACAAAAGGAATAGCTGTCCAGACCCCCCAACAAGATGTTCAATGCATCTGTGTTCACCACATTTGCATCAGGGACTGGTGAAATAGAGTGGAAGTCTGTGATTTATTTTGGTGGCAAACATATCTACCATTGGCTTATGCCAAACTATGTAAATCAAATGGAACATTTTTTAGATGAAGGGGCCACTCTGTCTGAATCACTTTGTCCTTTTGGAGAGGCCGACGGCTATGACCTTTAGGCAACCCTGAAAATGTCTGACTCATATGAGAATATTTCAAGGATTGCAGTAGGTCAAGATGCAGCAAACCTGCATATAAAGCCTATCGTTGATTTGTGGCAAATTGCAAATTTTCTTGAACCTTTAAGGGAGTAAGAACCATTCTGTATGGACTACTTTTGTGCCTTCTGGAGAGACTGTTGGCTATAACATTTAAGCAACCAAGAATATGTCTGTCTCTTTAAGACTATCTTTCAAGGAGTGCAGTAGGCCAAGATGCGCCAAACTAGGAGGTACATGTTCCCCCCCCTGTTTGTTCAGATAACTGAATAGTGGTGTTGTCTGATGCTATCAGAATTCTTTTGTTTAGAATTTGTCTTGAAAGCTTCTTAGGGCTAGACACACTGCCTTTACTTGTTGGACATAAAAATGCAATATATTCTCTTGAACTGTCCAAATGCCACTGACTGTCAAGCTTTTTAGATGGGATCACCAACCCTGGTTATAGGCATTTGTGAAAGTAAGGGTATTGTGGTCCTGTGCCTGGAAAGGGCAACCTATTTCTCATTTTGTTGTAATTTTCCACCACTGAAGATGCTTTTTCAGAAACAGGAATCCTCAGAACTAGTGTCTGGGGATAATGCCAGTTTGTTTTAGATACCACTGAAGGGGACGCATACATGACTGACCCATTGGTATAGTCTTTTCCAAAGATGCTAGTACACCTATCAGGGACATAAGTAATCTTGGGGTTGTTTGTGATGAGATCTCCATGTCCTGAATCAAATTTCTAGTATTTTAATTTCTTTTTGTTAGAGAGACCTTTCCTTGTTCCAGATCAAAGTGGTAACCCAGAACGTTTATCTTTATATTGACTCGAGCTTGGATTTTTTTTCAGAAATTTATCACAAAGTCGAGTTGTTGAATAATTTAGATGAGTTCTTTGGTTTGAACCAGAGACTGGTGTCTATTTTGTACTCTTAACAACCATGCAGTCGTCCAGGTATTGGTGAACTCATATTCCACGAGACTAAAGAATGAGTTTGCCTCTTTTACTGTTTGCGTGAACTCTAGAAAGGCGGTTGCTAACCCGAATTTCAGTGCTTTGAACCGATATGTTTGACTGTGTACATTAAACCGTACTAGATGTTGAGAATCTTGTGAATCCGTACATAGAAGAACGCATCTTTTGTAACCGAATTTCAAATAATTTCTGCTGTCTCCAGTTTATAGGATTGGAACAGTAGGTATTTTTTGACATGGTGAACGAACTTCACTCATGGTCGTTGACTGTTGAGTTCTTAGCTATTATAAATTCAGGACACTGAGATCTACCACAGGGTGTCAATAGCTGAGTTTTAATACTAGAAGAAACTGCTACAAAACCTTGAGGCGATGTAATCACACTCTTTTGAAGCAACTGCCAGTAGTATTCCCTTAGTTAGCCATGTTTTCCTGTCTGACGTAATCGCTTTGAATTCTGGGTAGTACAGACATTGGTGAATTCGATTGGGAAGTAATTCGACAATCCCGACTCAAGATTCGCGCAACTATGGGATGGCAACGAAAATCTCCCATACCTGCTAGTAACACTGTTAAAACAGCCTCCATGGTGATTTGCATTTATGTAGCCACATTCTTCTGTATCCACCTCTCCTGGTATTCTAGGAAGAGTTGATACGACAATTTTTTAAAGTTAGCATGAAGATCTGTAAAATTACTGCCAGTCCTGGGTCTTGTTGATGTTTTCCTTCTAAATTTCAGAGGGTAGCAGGACAAAAAATTACTGGACATAACACCTGTCCTGTGTAACCTATATAAAACACAGTTGTGAAGGTTGGAGTCAAAGACTTCAACACAGTATCTCGTCTCGGCAGCTACAGAATACAAGCTGAGGTGATAGAATAGTTGTAACACTCAAACTTTTCAAATGAAGCCAGGCAATTGAACTGCATCTGTTAGTTGAATAACAGGACCTCCAGTTCTTTAGCATTGTTTGAACTTGGTTAACAGAAGAATTTTACTCGTATAAATCCCACCAGCACTCCTTCCATTGGAGGCATGGCCATAGGAAGAAAAGATTTCAATGTCTAATAGTTTTGAAATAAAATCTTGTTGGGTTCTGACTTCTGAGAACTGATCAGGTACTGAAATGTAGACAGAGAAATATGTCTGGAAGAGTGTATTCTAAGAAATCTTCACCAGATAAATCGCCATGTAGCAGGGCGGCACTCCAGCCCCAGTAAGAAACTACGACTTCTTTTGAAACAACAACTGCATTCTTTTCTTTCTTCTTTGTTAACATTTAAACTGTGCCATGAATTGAAGAAACAGTCCTCCACTGAAGACTTTGCAGAAATATCATATTCTGACCCTTTTCATGACAAGGGAGGCAGAACTAGTGGTAGTCCCAGTCGAATAATGGGCGACCACAGCTAGGTGCATGCTTCAAACTTCAGGGTTCTTTATCTGTGCATCGACAATCTTATCCTGTCCCTTTTCAGGACAAGGGAGGCAGAATATGGTAGTACCAGTCGAATAATGGGGGAGTACAGCTGGAAATATAACAGTCTTCCACTGAAGACTTTCCATCAATATGTTCTTTCATAAACATCTTATTCTTACCCTTTTCACAACAAGGGAGGCAGAATTAGTGGTAGTCGCAATAGAATACTGGTCAACTACAGCCAGGTGCACGCTTCAAAACTTCACAGTTTTTCGTCTGTGCATCGACGATCTCAAGAAACGACGTGTTGCTCCCACATCGACCAAAAATATAATGAAGAGCTCTCGATAATGTCTGTTGACAACGAGTACTGCGAAAGCGCGGACATGTGCAGACAAGGGGTCACCTGCCGACAAGAAAATTCTTTTAAAAAATACTTGTCGGTCGATGTGTTTTACTCCACAAGACCAAACCAAGCACTTGTGAGTATAAAGTAAGGCTATTTTACGCAATAAAAAATGTACTGACGAGGGAAGTCTTAAGAAATATGGATTTAAAAGCTTCTTTCATTTTACGCATTTGTAGAGAACTCAGCCAAAGATGACTTGTAGAACTTCATCATTGGCATGTCGTAGGGTAGAAATGAGTCTGTATTTGCTGGACTACACTGTAATTTTTCTGGTTCCCCGTTTTTGGGGATAGCCAGTTGCTTTTAGTTAAAAAAGTCCTAGCGCTCTGCAATACCCTCTACTAGGCATAACCACAGAAAGAATGCTAGTTTTCTTCTTGATATCTTTACTTCTTGATCCAAAGATCTTTCAAGGGTGATCAGAGGTCTCTTCTGGGATCTAGTGTCTAGCAGCATTCTTACTACGTTTGCCAGTGTTTGTCAGTATGACAGGTCATCATCAATTTTGTCTTGAGGTGAAGGTGAGGGAGATATGTCACATTTTTCTGGTCATCAAGCTGTTAGTCTCTTGGACTGAGCTTTGATATGTCTAAGTATCTTCAGTATTGGAATCCTCAACAGGATTAGAACGGACCTGTTGAGAGGTAACAGTAGCTGATCTAGCAGAAATAGGGTCTGAATCCACACCAAGTAAACCGCCTTCTACTTCCTTGGACATAGGCGTTACTTTTGATTTCTTCTTAGTTTTTGATTTAAGTATTTTTTGGCTCTACTGTAAATTGTAGGCAATTAAAGCAATCTTCCTCTTTAGAAGTAACACAAATATCTTGACCCTTGCCTTTGTCAAGACACGGGAATCAAAATAGCATCAGAGATTCCCGTACCCCACAGCCTGGGGAAATAATTTTCAACACCATGAAATATAGAAGTAGTGAAACAGTACAAAGATCTGAATACTTTCAGAGCAGTGTCAGTTATTTAAAGCTCCAAATAATGTTTAAGCAGAGAAAATAACATCTAAAAGAAAGAAAAGGTATATAAAGTATTAAATCAAGACATTTCAATAGCAAGATGACAGCATTAATCAGTAAACTAAAAATTACAAAGCTGTAAATTTTATTAATTGGAGTATAGCTGTCAATGGAAATAGCACAATTATACAAAAGTACATAATTAAACTAATGAGTTGCAGCAATCTATATATCTTTGTCATAAGAGGAACATGTCTCAAATCTTGCAGGTGAACACACTTCGGCAGAGCCAAAGTTAAAGGTCACACCATGATGAACACCTATACCCCCTAACCAATGTCCCTACCAAGTGCCAACCTTCCACACCTTACCGAATCCAATAAATAGCCCAGACAAGATTTTAAAACTCATGGTCACTACGACAAGGTCATAGGTCAAATCAAGACTACACCATGACGATGCACACCTACAACCTAAAACCAATGTCCCTACCAAGTATCAACTTCCTACACCTTAGAGTTTCTGAGATATAGCCCAGACAAGATTTTATGGGTCAAGGTCACTACAGCAAGGTCAAAGTTCAAATCAAGATCACACCATGATGTTGCACACCTACAATCCCCAACCAATATCCCTACAAAATATCAACTTCCTACACCTTACAGTTTCCGAGATATAGCCCAGACACGATTTTATAGTCACTACAGCAAAGGTCAAATCAAGGTCACACCATGACGTTTCACACCTACAACCCCCAACCAATGTCCCTACCAAATATCAACTTTCTACACCTTATGGTTTCCAAGATATAGTCCGGATAAGATTTTATAGGTCAAGGTCACTACAGCAAGGTCCAAGGTCAAATCAAGGTCACACCTTGACATTGCACACCTACAGCCCCCAACCAATATCAATACTCAGTATCAACTTCCTAAACCTTAAGATTTCCGACATATAGCTCAAACAAGATTTTATAGGTCAAGGTCACTGCAGCAAGGTCAAATCAAGGAAATACCATGATATTGCACACCTACACCCCCAACCAATGTCCCTACCACGTATCAACTTCCTACACCTTATGGTTTCTGAGATATAGCCCAGACAAAATTTTATAGGTCAAAGTCACTACAGCAAGGTCAAATCAAGGTCACACCATGAGGTTGCACACCTACACCGACTAATCAATGTCCATACCAAGTATCAACTTCCTACACCTTACAGTTTCTGAGATATGGCCTGGACAAGATGTTAAAGGTCAAGGTCACTACGGCAAGGTCAAATCAAGGTCGCACCATGACATTGCACACCTACAACCCCTAACTAATGTCCCTACCAAGTATCAACTTCCTACACCTTACGGTTGACAAGATATAGCCCGGACAAGATTTTCAAACTCAAGGTCACTGCAGCAAGGTCAAATCAAGGTCACACCATGACACTGCACACCTACACCCCCTAAACAATGTCCCTACCAACTATGAATTTCCTACACCTTACGGTTTCTGAGATACAGCCCGGACAAACTTTTCCCGCCACCTGCACGCCCAATCATATATGGGGTGACCAGAGCTGTGTGACCAGAGTTCTTTAACTGTGTAGAAAAAAAAAACGTGTTGCCTCCATGACAACCAAAAACTGAATGAAGTTTTCTCGACAATCTCCTGTCAACAATGGGCTTTGCACATGCGCACACATGCACAGAGAAAGGTTCACCTCTCAAACAAGACTAATTTTTTAAATATTCTTGTTAGTTGTTGAGTTTTGCCTCCACAAAACCCAGTGAGCATTTGTGAGGATAAAGTAAGGCTATTTTACACTATAAAAAGTATCATACAGACACTTTGAAGTTTCAAGAACACCCACAAAGTAAAAATAGAAAGAAACACAAAATTAACCATGGACAATAGCTATCAAAAGTTATATGCTGAAACTTCTTCAGTTGCAACTCTTTTGAGTAAAGATAGATCATTAACATTTGCAGAAAATCTTTCCAAGGGAAGAAAAAAACCCTACAAAGTAGCATTGGAGATGTCCATACCCTACAGCCCCAGGAAATACAGTACACAGATCAGGAGACTTTCAGAGTAAACAGCATGACATGATGTTGCACAGTTACACCCCCTAACTAATGTCCCGTCCAACTATTAACTTCTTAATCTTACAGTTTCCTAGATATAGCCCAGACAAGATTTTAAAGGTCAAATCAAGGCCACATCATGATGTTTTCACAACTTTACCCCATACCTAATGTCCCATCAAGTATCAACACCAACACCTTATGTTTCCGAAATACAGCACAAACAGAATTAAAATGTCAATGTCAATATGGCAAGGTTAGAGGTCAAATGAAGGTCACACCATGACGTTGCATACCTACACCCCTAACTAATGTCCCTACTATCAATTTTCTCACCTTACGGTTTCAGAGCTGTAGCCCGGATAAGATTTTAAAGGTCAAGGTCATTACAGAAAGGTCAAACCAAAGTCACACCATGATGCCACACACCTAAAATCTCTAATCAATATCCCTAACACCATAGGTGAAAACGATACCCGCACAGATTTTAAAGGTTGTGGGGTAAAAAAAAAGTGTAGCCACCCAGAAAAGTCATAAAAACCAGAAAAATGTTGATATGTATTTATCGCTCTATAGTGACATCTTTGTTATTTTCATGATTTTGAAGTTATAATATTGTTTAATACAGTTCAGTAATATTTGTGTGGTGATACTTGATTTTAATGATTTCAATTCATGTATTAATTTTTTTCTCACTGATGAGTACATTGCTTGTAACTTTAGAAATATTGCATTTAGAATATTTTGTTGAAATGTTGTTCAATAAAGTTACTCACCTGAAGCTCATTCCATAGCTGAGCAATAGCTACTTTGAGGTTCTCACTGTTAACTTGTAACTTGAAAACTATTGCATTTAGAGTATTTTGTTGAAATATGTTATTCACATACTTTTAGGTCAGCTGTAACATAGCAAAATTGCAATCTGTAGCTCATTGCATAACTGAGCAATAGCCACTTTGTGGTTCTCACTGTTGTGCAAATCGCTTTTAACTTGAAAACTATTGCATTTAAAGTATTTTGTTGAAATATATTATTCACCTACTTTTGGGTCAGCTATAACTAGTAAAATTGCAGACCTGTACCTCATTAAATAGGTGAGCAATAGCTATTCTGAGTTGATCAAATTTGGACCCAATGCAAAAGAGCCGCGGCTGAGTGCTCGTTGCATATTTGTAATTTTTGTTGTTTTGTTGATCAGGTTCTTGATTTGTTGCTGCACAGTGTCCAATTCTCACTGGTACACTTGGGTGTTCAAGTGATGTAGACCTTTCACTTTCAAAGTCTAATGACAGAAAGTGGCTTACATAGGGCAATCTGTATTATTCCACCATGCTAGGAAACCAAGATCTGGGTTAGATTATGGAAGGTTAGTATAATGGAGGAGACATTTTAGGTGAATGCAAATGAGTTACAACAGAAGGTGAAAGAAGTTTGTATTTCTGAGTTTCATTTTATTGATTAATCTGGGGTGGCAAGAATGGATGTGGCAAGAATTGGTTTATATTTGGTTATTGAAGCCACTGTTTGAACCATGTTTTTTCAAGTAGAAGATACATTATAATTGCACCATCAAGTGTGAATCAAAACTAATAATTCTTCTTTTGATATTTATTGTTTTGGTCTCAAAATAATACAGAACACCTCTTAAAAGCTTCTGATGTAATTTGATCACTTTAATAAATCTAGTTTTATTACATAGACAAATTAAGGGAGATAAATTAAAGACTTCTTGTCTGAGACTACAACACATTTTTTTTTGCATTTGAGAAAATAGTGAAAATACTGCATCTTATCTGTCAACACATCTGCAGTTCAAAATGTGCATCTAAAAGAGTCTATACGAAGTTTGTTGTTACTGAAATCTATACACTTACAATATATGCCAATACTTACAAGTCCTATACATTGAACTGCAGTCTACAATGAGTCAAAACATAAGTCTGTAGTGGCATCACTACTCCTTATGGCTATTTCCTTGTCACATATCTCATACCAAAATGTCAGCAATGTAGAAGAGATGTACTGTTTGCCATACAGAATCAGTATGTTGAAAAGGGTTGGTGTTAATGTACAGTGCAACAACACTTATTATCAGTACATACTGTAGGAGGGCAGGGGTAAGATTTTTTTTTATGTCAGATAACTGAAGGCTTGTAAAAAAACAGGCATTTAGCATACAACAACAGGAATATGTAAATTTGGTTGGGTGGAAATGAACTCATCAAATCCAATATTTAGATGAAACAAGGGTCCAGCTAGTAATAAAGCTTAACTCTACAGTGTTTACAAATAAATAAGGATCTATGTACACAGTAGCTGGGATGTGAACACTTTATTGGTGTAAAAATGTAATGTCTACAGCCAATACTGAAATAATACCACATTTCAGAGTACACATATACACGGACATCAATCATGCAGCAGTCAAACCCTTTTCAGTTAGACTCTGTACAGCAGGGACTGGTTTCACAAAGGATCTTAGACTTGCTTAGGTTAAGTCAGGAACCCCAGGTAGACTTAGCCAAAGCCTAGCTTCTTTAGTAGTATTGCAAAACCCTCAAAGTCTTAAGACCACAGGCTTAGTCTGAGTTAAAGACAAAAGTCTTACCTTTAAGTAGAAGAACTTTATTTACATTGAATTATATATCAGCTTCTCAGAGGGATTGTTCTTTAAATTAACTGTTATCTGCTACCCCTGTTAAGTGTGACTACTTTTGTCCCTTGAGATTCAACATTACAGGGTTCGACTACAATATTGAACTGTTAGGGCAGAACAACTGTCTAATGATTTCGATAAATTGGATAAATTTGCTGAAAGCTACAGTATTCTAGTGTTAAAGACTAGCTAACTAAAACTCAGTTAAAAATTATACAATTTACAAATGGAATAATTACAAACTCTCTTGAAATTAACATTTTAAAAAATTATCCAATACGTACAATTATTCATATTTACCCAAGTATTTTACACAGGGAATGCTTATATTTTTACACCAATAATCAAGAATTAGCGAATTCTGCCATTTTTTAAACCAATTTTATAACCAGATCAATGTACAACTGTATCAATAACTGAGATGAAAAATAACTCATGGGTCAATCATTAGCTGGGTAGGATAATCAGCAAATGTGTTCTCAGAAATACAAAAAGATTCCAGATACTATATAAGACGCTGTATAAGTGGCCAAACTTTTAACTTTTCATATTTCTGAGTGTAATTATTGAAATTACTTAAAACAGACACCATCCTTTTCCCATTAAGAGAAACAAATATTATATAGACAATGGATACCATTGTTGTATTTTAACAAAAATCGCGGCTTTTGTCAGTGTGCATATATATTGTGCTGTGACAATGGGATTATTTAACACAGACAGATCTGAGAGTCTT
Source organism: Sabellastarte sp. h YS-2021 (assembly GCA_964017235.1). Classification (NCBI taxonomy): domain Eukaryota; kingdom Metazoa; phylum Annelida; class Polychaeta; order Sabellida; family Sabellidae; genus Sabellastarte; species Sabellastarte sp. h YS-2021. Next base: position 80,418,801 of record OZ024932.1, on the reverse strand, counting down.
TCATGGTGTGTGTGTGTTTATGTGTGGTTATATGTGTCCTTGTGTATTGCAGATTATATGCTGGTGACATAAAATTGCAATTTATTCAGTAAAATCTATGGCTGTTTGTCCTGCAAGTAGATTTTGTGTGCTGTGTCAAGGGATAAATAAAATAAATAAATGGAAAGTTTATTTTCCCTGACTTTATTTAAGTCTTGCTGTTTTTGATTTTTAATTGAATTTTTTTTTCAACCATAAAAATGACATTGTGTGGATTTTGTTTCAATGAAATATATTACAAAATTCTTCACAAATTACATTTGTGTCTAAAATTAAGTTATTTTTAATCAGATATTCAGTCCAATTAGTGAAGGTCCATCATAGCTTTCCTTGGACAGGAGCTGTATTCACTTATACTGTTCTTTAATTATTCTGTTTATTTCTGTAAAGTTTGATCTGAACTATGATATTACAAAGTCATATTAAAAATTAATGAAATATAGAATGAAAATATCACAAAATGTTATGTATAGCCCTTTCTTACATCAGCTATGCAAATTACACAAAATCTGAGAAATTAGGGATCAACATCCTGTTTTAATAAAAAAAATGTCAATGGTTACCCCTTTTCTTTTTCACTGTTATGGAAATAAAACATTAATGTAAAGTTATTTTAAGACTTTCGTGAAAATTCTTAATGATGAAAGTATTTAGTAGCAAATGTCCTTAAAATTGAGAATATAGGATGTACATTCCATATGATTTATGTTTTACCATATGGTACATGAATGACACATGCTAAACTCTGAACCAGGATATAATAGTTGGATGGATTTGATCTATTTATTACTGTTGTTTACCACTAAATACAAAAAGCAAAATTCTTAGGATTCCAAATTGAACACATATTCATACAGTACAGGTGACTGTAAAGAAATCGTCCGTAGTTTTTACATCTACAGTTTTAACAGTATTCACCAAACACTCGTGGTACTTAATAAACATAATACATTCATTATCACAGTCCCTAGATTTTTATGCACCATTTATGTCATAATTGTTTTTTTAATGACATAAAAATTTCCATACATGACTATCTGCTCTAGTGATGGGGATAATATGTACCATACAGGAGAACTAGATTCATATGCATCAAACAACTGTATTAGATTTATATATGTTACATACAAGTTCAGATTCTATACAAGTTGTAACTTGTACAAGAAATATGAACACTCACATTGTGACACTATCACATTAATTTAAATATTTATATGCATATAATTCAATTTTTTTTATAATACATTTTTAAAGTTCCTTTTTTTTAATCTGACTTGTTAGTTTCATTGGATGGTGAAATTTCTATACAAGATACAACTTGTACAAAATCTCCACTTGTAGATAACATACATACCACACAGTGGCATTAGATTCATATGTTCCATACAACTGTATAAGATTCATATGCACCATACAATTGTATCAGATTTATATGTAACAAATAACTTTATGCATCAAATAGTCAGAAGAAACAACATGCAACTAAACATGCACATAACTGGTGTTTTGATTTAACACATATGTATTTAACTGAATCAGCCACAAAATGAAGTATACTGTAGAGTGACAAACAGTTTATGAACTTGTCAGATTCACTATGTACCACACCAATTGTACCATACCAATGTATCAGATATAGATGTACCACACAATTATATTAGATACATATGTATGAAATAATTGCATAAAATCCATATTCATGTGCACCATATAATTGTATAAGATTCATATTCACCATAAAATTGTAGTAGATTCATGTGCACCATACAGAGTATCATTAGATTCATATGTAACATATCATTGCATTTGATTCATATGTACCATACAGTTGTATTAGATTCATATACACCATACAGTGGTATTAGAAAATTCATATGCACCATACAGTTGCATCAGATACATATGTACCATGCAGTTGCAATACATATATGCACCATGCAGTAGTATTAGATTCATATGCACCATGCAGTTGCAATAGATTAATATGCACCACACAGTTGTATTAGATTCATATGTACCATACAATTGTATTAGATTCATATTCACCATGCAATTGCAATAGATTAATATGCACCACACAGTTGTATTAGATACATATGTTCCATACAACTGCTATAGATACTTATACACCATACTTAGATTCATATGCACCATACAGCTGTATTAGATTCATATGTACCATACAGTTGTATTAGATTCATATGCACCATACAGTTGTATTAGATTAATATGCACCATACAGTTGCATTAGATTCTTATGCACCATACAGTTGCATTAGATTCATATGCACCATACAGTTGTATTAGATTCATATGCACCATACAGTTGTATTAGATTCATATGCACCATACAGTTGTATTAGATTAATATGCACCATACAGTTGCATTAGATTCTTATGCACCATACAGTTGCATTAGATTCATATGCACCATACAGTTGTATTAGATTCATATGCACCATACAGTTGTATTAGATTCATATAGACCATACAGTTGCATTAGATTCTTATGCACCATACAGTTGCATTAGATTCATATGCACCATACAATTGTATTAGATTCATATGCACCATACAGTTGTATTAGATTCATATGCACCATACAGTTGTATTAGATTCATATGTACCATACAGTTGTATTAGATTCATATGCTACATACAGTTGTATTAGATTCATATGCTACATACAGTTGTATCAGATACATATGCAACATACAGTTACTTCAGTTTAAAGAACATGACCAACAAAACATGTCCATCACTGGTGTTTGATTTTACTTAACTAAACAAACAACAAAATGAACTTATCAGAAATATAACTGATAGACTGGTTAACATTGAAAATTGCCTGTTTATTCAATTACAGTGTGTAATTTTTACAATGGTAGAGGTTATTTACCCAACAGTTGTGCACACTAAACTGATTTTACTGTTAGCGTACCCAGCGGCTATGTATGGAAGAATGATATCACTACTAGTGTAGCCAATAGCTGATTATGCAAGAATGATATCAGTGCTAGCATATCGAATGGCTGTGTACATCAAAAAAATATTCCTGCCAATGTAGCCAACAGCTGTGCACACAAGCATAAGATCACTGCTAGCTTAGCCAATGGCTGTGCATGCCAACTCAAAATCTGTCTAGTTTATGTGACAACTGTGTTCTGTACAGAAAATAGTGTATTGTCACCTGTGGTGTTTTTCTGTCATTGTGGTTTTTGTGCATCATCTGTGGGTTTGCATGTAAGTTATTCTGTCATATTCTCCATTTTAGCTTGATTTTATATTTCTTTTATGAACAATTGATGTTTTTGTAAACATGTAACTGAAAACAGATATCACAGAGCAGTGCTGCTTGACACATTGATTTTGATGTGAGAAATAAGACTTAACTTGGAAAATTATATTTTGGTTGTTGTCCCATGACACCATGGCCTTACAATTTGTATTGTTAAATTATATTAACTAAATTATATAACTATTGAAAATTATATTTTGATAAGACATAACTGAAAAAAATTCAATCCAAAGCACCTGCAAATTGGTTTGGTATAGCCTATGGTAGGAAAACACCACAGTAACTTTTTATTAAGCCTTTGCTTGAATATCTTTTTGGCTTAAAGTATGGATTAAAATTTAAAACAAAAAAAAATTTCTGTCCTTAAAATTAAATTAATAAATTAATTTACTTAAAGTTTAATTAAATTCTTAAATTCTGACCTTGATATACACAATAGGGAACAGCTGTGTACTCTCACCCAAAACATTATGTAGAGTCTTTGTATCAAACAATCTGATTGAGAGTCCTTGGGTACCCAAGATACAGGAAATGTCTTGCTCGCACAGCTGTTGGGTAAATAACCACTGTTTTAACAATATTAGTATCATTTACTTTTTTAAGAATGACTAAACTAAAAACTGAAACACTTTTAAACATTAAAATAAATTAGGCTTCTTTAATTGTGGCTAAAAATAAGTGAGCCAGATTACATCTTTTACATAAACATATGTGGGGGGGGGGGGGGGGGGGGGGGTGTTAAATTAGCCTCTTTACAAACACCGTAGGAGCACATGTCACATGATCCAGAATCACATGACAAAGACTTTCTCTGCTTCATCAATGGAAAAGATTTCTTTCGTCCTCGGACATACCACTCTTCCATCATTCTGCACAGACATTGCAATAAGAGACTGAAATAAAAACAATACACAGAAATATATATATACAAGCAAGATTAACATTTATCCACATGGCAGTAGAGTTTTAAATAATTTAAATTTTCAAACATAGAACACGGAAAGTTGTAAGTCAAGAAAATCTACAATGTCAACAAAATTTGCACCAGATACATTTGTATAACTCTTACAAGTGATAAATTTCACAAAGGTTAACTTAAGACCAGAGTAGGCTACAGACATACACACCTTAACACCCTGAGGAATACTATAAATGAAAATTATGACATTAAAGTCAGGCTTTTACAGCCCTTACAGTTAGAGTCATATCTGCTCAGGTGATACATAATTTTAAAATTGCCATTACATTCAAACCCGTGGCTTGAAGTGAGGGCTCAATGATCATATGCTAAATGCTATACATGGCTATCTACCCTATCACAATGATATCTATTCTATCCTATCCTCTACCACAGCGTATCTCCCCTATTGGACGTAAATATGGATACTGACCTCCTTTTTGGAACTGGACTATCCCTTTTTGAACATCAGTGCCTTAGAGAATGTTTACATCAATTTCGATGCTTTATAAATGCTTCTCAATTACTCACTTACTAAGGGTATCTGTATACAAAACAAACCTCATAGAATAATGCCTTTCTCATGTCACAACTATTCTGCACCCCACAAACACCAATAAGCCTGGAGAATATACTTCAACAAACAGTACTAAGCCTGCACGATAGTGACTCCACTCTTTATGTCATCATGTACAATTAAAGGCTTTGAGGAAATCAGCACATTCTAGTTGATCAAGACTGTACACTTTAAATCCCATTACAAACAATTACAGACTTCACTATTCAGAGAGGGAGGAGAATGTGGTATCATCACTGTTTATTTTGAGTAAATTACAAGATGAGCTATGTGAACACAGGTGGATAATAAGTCTCCTTGATATGTATAAGCCATGTACAAGGATAAGTAGAGTACAAGTTATATCACTTGCGTAAAATCTTGTAAAAGTTATAACTTGTAAAGCTTAGTCATACAAGTTATGACTTGTACAAAAGCATACGAAAATCTTGAAAAGTTTTGACGCAATTTTAAACTGTACAAGGAATAATTTAAACTACCATGTCCTTGAATATTTTATGCAGCAAATTTCATATTTGTTGCTCTCAATAAATTCTGTTGGGATAAGAAAACACTACAATTTTACAATACAGTTCAACATAACATCTTGAGAGTGCTCACATTGTATCCGTAGACATGTCCATTGGGTAACATCATTGGGGGGTTGTGTTCATTCAGGGCCTGGCCACTAATGCTACAGATTAGTCTGGAGTTGGAGCAGTGAGCAAAAGGCAGTGGCTCAGCAAGCTGGTTCAGGTGTGGAGTGCATACTGGGCAGTCTGGATTCTTCTCACACTTGTCTGACTTGTAACAGTGACTGGAATAGAAGGAGAGGTGTGAGCTGTTCAACTGTACAAAATTTGAAAGCTTTAGATCAATTATACTTTTTTGAGTTACAGTGCCTGAAACAAAATCTCTACAACAGTGGTTTAATGAGCCCAAAACTGAAAAAAAACTGATACAGTAAAAAAAATGGATTCTAAATTCAAATATAACAATATAAAATTATAATAAAACATCATAAACATGTATGTTTAGTTGAACAAAGTTGGGGAGTCACTTATGTTATTTCATACAACAAGACCACTGCTGCGGTGTTTACCTCTCACTGAGTATTAAGGAAAACTGGAGTTAGCCTGACCACATAACAGGGTTCAAAGCCCACAGAGCAATAATGAGGGAGATAAGAGGACCCAATTGAACACTGAAGCAGCGGTCAAAGATCAAATTTGACACTTGCAAAAGATTTGCAGGATTATGATTTCCTATAGGTTGTTTTCACATTTCAAAGTTGTAGAACCAATAATAAAGGAGATATAAGGTCTTTTTAGTATGTTTACCCAACTGGACCTTGAAGCAAGGGTGAAAGATTAAATTTCACATGTGCTAAAGATTTGTAAGCCAACTTGTAGGTTGTTTTCACATGTTACAGCTGTAAAACTATTTAATAAGAGAGATATAAGGCCTCTTTAGTATGATGGTCCCAAAAAGTAGGGTCAAAAGTCAAATGTTACACTTCCACAAGATTTGCAGCACATAACTTCCTACAAGTTGTTTCCACATTTCAAAGCCCTAGGACCAATAATAAGGGAGATACAAATGATTTACTCAACAGTGATCATCTCAAAATAGCTATTGCTCAGTTATGCAATGAACTATTGGTCTGCAATTTTACTATGTTATAGCTGACCCAAAAGTAGGTGGATAACATATTTAAACATACTTCTCTAAATACATAGTTTTCAAGTTACAAGTGATTTACACAACAGTGAAAATCTGAAAGTAGCTATTGCTCAGCCAAACAAACAAACAGCTCTGCATGCCTTGAACCAGTTACCATCCTCGATAGACAAGGTATCTTTAAAAGAAATATCATGTCTCTGGGCTTTGTACTTCAAGAGGAGAAGTTGTTCACGTGAACAAAGAAACCAGAGCGTAATGCTATAACGTCAGCTGACTGACAAGTCATCTAAGATGGAAAAAAAAAAACAAATCTCACTGTCCTAGCATTTTTGCATGATGTTGGTTTTACTGAATAATCTACTTGATCACAAAACTCACGGGGTTTTGAGGGCAGAGAGACCGGCCTGTAGGGCCACTGTGAACACAGAGTGGTGTGTGAGCTGGTACAACTTGAAGTTCTCCTGTCTAAACTGTTGTACCAACAGCTCCCAGCGCTGGGGATCCAATAACTCCTAAAACCAGTTGAAAGAATTCAAATAACAAAAAGAACTAGAGGATCGCTCGCAAAAAAAAAAGATAATGTTTTTGCATAGCAAAAACAAAGCGTCCCGAAAAGGCTATAAAGGTGAGCGCTAAAGTATTAAGAAAATGCTTCGTTTCTAGCCTTATACTGTTGTGGCAACCAAAGTCAGCGCAGTCTGCTCTATCTGGCACGGTTTTCAAGATATAAGCATTTTTGTGTTTTGCAAAAAATAAAAAAATTAAAAATGTCCGCTATATTTGGTGAGACAAAAATATTTTGAAAATTGGCATGGCTACTCTGCAGAGATACCCAGCAGGTCCAAAATTTTGTTGATTTCGCTCCATATAGCACGGTTTTCGAGATATAAGCATTTTTGTGTTTTGCAAAAACTTTGAAAATTCAAAATGGCCACCATTTTTGGGGAGACAAAAATTTTTGTCAAGACCACTGCCGCGGTGTGTATCTCCCGCCGAGCATTAAAGCAGAAGAAATAGCTTTTCCGAGATATTCACAATGTTTCATTTTCGTGTGTGAAAGCTCTTCCAAAAGTAGGTGAATGAGTTATTTGAGAAAAATTGGCTATCTGCAATACTATTAAGAGATAATTCACATTTACTCATTTTGAGTAGGTGAATAATTATCTATGGGTCTGAAACTTCACCAAGTGAAAGCTCTCCCAAAAGTAGGTGAATGAGTTATTTGAGAAAAATTGGCTATCCGCAATACTTTTAGAGATAATTCGCATTTACTCATTTTGAGTAGGTGAGTAATTAGCTATGGGTCTGAAACTTCACCATGTGAAAGCTCTCCCACAAGTAGATGAATGAGTATTTGATAAAAATTGGGTATCCGCAATACTTTTACAGATAATTAGCATTTACTCATTTTGAGTAGGTGAATAAATAGCTATGGGTTTAAAACTTCACAGAGTGAAAGCTCTCCCAAAAGTAGGTGAATGAGTTATTTGAGAAAAATTGGCTATCTGCAATACTTTTAGAGATAATTCGCATTTACTCATTTTGAGTAGGTGAGTAATTAGCTATGGGTCTGAAACTTCACAGAGTGAAAGCTCTCCCAAAAGTAGGTGAATGAGTTATTTGAGAAAAATTGGCTATCTGCAATACTTTTAGAGATAATTCGCATTTACTCATTTTGAGTAGGTGAGTAATTAGCTATGGGTGTGAAACTTCACCAAGTGAAAGCTCTCCCAAAAGTAGGTGAATGAGTTATTTGAGAAAAATTGGCTATCTGCAATACTTTTAGAGATAATTCGCATTTACTCATTTTGAGTAGGTGAGTAATTAGCTATGGGTCTGAAACTTCACCAAGTGAAAGCTCTCCCAAAAGTAGGTGAATGATTAATTTGAGAAAAATTGGCTATCTACAATACTTTTAGAGATAATTCGCATTTACTCATTTTGAGTAGGTGAGTAATTAGCTATGGGTCTGAAACTTCACAGAGTGAAAGCTCTCCGTAAAGTAGGTGAATGAGTTATTTGAGAAAAATTGGCTATCTGCAATACTTTTAGAGATAATTCGCATTTACTCATTTTGAGTAGGTGAGTAATTAGCTATGGGTCTGAAACTTCAAGTGAAAGCTCTCCCAAAAGTAGGTGAATGAGTTATTTGAGAAAAATTGGCTATCTGCAATACTTTTAGAGATAATTCGCATTTACTCATTTTGAGTAGGTGAGTAATTAGCTATGGGTCTGAAACTTCACCAAGTGAAAGCTCTCCCAAAAGTAGGTGAATGAGTTATTTGAGAAAAATTGGCTATCTGCAATACTTTTAGAGATAATTCGCATTTACTCATTTTGAGTAGGTGAGTAATTAGCTATGGGTCTGAAACTTCACCAAGTGAAAGCTCTCCCAAAAGTAGGTGAATGATTAATTTGAGAAAAATTGGCTATCTACAATACTTTTAGAGATAATTCGCATTTACTCATTTTGAGTAGGTGAGTAATTAGCTATGGGTCTGAAACTTCACAGAGTGAAAGCTCTCCCAAAAGTAGGTGAATGAGTTATTTGAGAAAAATTGGCTATCCGCAATATTTTTAGAGATAATTCGCATTTACTCATTTTGAGTAGGTGAGTAATTAGCTATGGGTCTGAAACTTCACCAAGTGAGAGCTCTCCCAAAAGTAGGTGAATGAGTTATTTGAGAAAAATTGGCTATCTGCAATACTTTTAGAGATAATTCACATTTACTCATTTTCAGTAGGTGAGTAATTAGTATGGGTCTGAAACTTCACCAAGTGAAGCTCTGCCAAAAGTAGGTGAATGAGTTATTTGAGAAAAATTGGCTATCTGCAATACTTTTAGAGATAATTCGCATTTACTCATTTTGAGTAGGTGAGTAATTAGCTATGGGTCTGAAACTTCACAGAGTGAAAGCTCTCCCAAAAGTAGGTGAATGAGTTATTTGAGAAAAATTGGCTATCTGCAATACTTTTAGAGATAATTCGCATTTACTCATTTTGAGTAGGTGAGTAATTAGCTATGGGTCTGAAACTTCACCAAGTGAAAGCTCTCCCAAAAGTAGGCGAATGATTAATTTGACAAAAATTGGCTATCTGCAATACTTTTAGAGATAATTCGCATTTACTCATTTTGAGTAGGTGAGTAATTAGCTATGGGTCTGAAACTTCACCAAGTGAAAGCTCTCCCAAAAGTAGGTGAATGAGTTATTTGAGAAAAATTGGCTGTCTGCAATACTTTTAGAGATAATTCGCATTTACTCATTTTGAGTAGGTGAGTAATTAGCTATGGGTCTGAAACTTCACCAAGTGAAAGCTCTCCCAAAAGTAGGTGAATGATTTATTTGAGAAAAATTGGCTATCTGCAATACTTTTAGAGATAATTCGCATTTACTCATTTTGAGTAGGTGAGTAATTAGCTATGGGTCTGAAACTTCACAGAGTGAAAGCTCTCCCAAAAGTAGGTGAATGAGTTATTTGAGAAAAATTGGCTATCTGCAATACTTTTAGAGATAATTCGCATTTACTCATTTTGAGTAGGTGAGTAATTAGCTATGGGTCTGAAACTTCAAGTGAAAGCTCTCCCAAAAGTAGGTGAATGAGTTATTTGAGAAAAATTGGCTATCTGCAATACTTTTAGAGATAATTCGCATTTACTCATTTTGAGTAGGTGAGTAATTAGCTATGGGTCTGAAACTTCACCAAGTGAAAGCTCTCCCAAAAGTAGGCGAATGATTAATTTGACAAAAATTGGCTATCTGCAATACTTTTAGAGATAATTCGCATTTACTCATTTTGAGTAGGTGAGTAATTAGCTATGGGTCTGAAACTTCACCAAGTGAAAGCTCTCCCAAAAGTAGGTGAATGAGTTATTTGAGAAAAATTGGCTGTCTGCAATACTTTTAGAGATAATTCGCATTTACTCATTTTGAGTAGGTGAGTAATTAGCTATGGGTCTGAAACTTCACCAAGTGAAAGCTCTCCCAAAAGTAGGTGAATGATTTATTTGAGAAAAATTGGCTATCTGCAATACTTTTAGAGATAATTCGCATTTACTCATTTTGAGTAGGTGAGTAATTAGCTATGGGTCTGAAACTTCACCATGTGAAAGCTCTCCCACAAGTAGATGAATGAGTTATTTGATAAAAATTGGGTATCCGCAATACTTTTACAGATAATTAGCATTTACTCATTTTGAGTAGGTAAATAATTAGCTATGGGTCTGAAACTTCACCATGTGAAAGCTCTCCCAAAAGTAGGTGAATGAGTTATTTGAGAAAAATTGGCTATCTGCAATACTTTTAGAGATAATTCGCATTTACTCATTTTGAGTAGGTGAGTAATTAGCTATGGGTGTGAAACTTCACCATGTGAAAGCTCTTCCAAAAGTAGGTGAATGAGTTATTTGAGAAAAATTGGCTATCTGCAATACTTTTAAGAGATAATTCGCATTTACTCATTTTGAGTAGGTGAGTAAAATGGCCGCCATTTTTGGCAAGAGAAAATTTTTTTGAAAATTGGCATGGCTACTCTGCAGATATACCCTGTGGATCAAAAATTTTGTCGAAATCGCTCTATCTTGCAGGGTTTTCGAGATATAAGCATTTTTATGTTTTGCAATTTTTGCGAAAAATTCGAAAATTCAAAATGGCCGCCATTTTTGGCGAGACAAAAATTTTTTCAAAATTGGGATAACTACTCTGCAGAGATACCCTGTGGATCAAAAATTTCGTCGAAATCGCTCTATCTAGCACGGTTTTTGAGATATAAGCATTTTTGTGTTTTGCAATTTTTACGAAAATTTCGAAAATTCAAAATGGCCGCCATTTTTGGCGAGACAAAAATTTTTTGAAAATTGGGAAAAGTACTCCGCAGAGATACCCTGCGGGTCAAAAATTTTGTCGAAATTGCTCTATCTAGCACAGTTTTTGAGATATAAGCATTTTTGTGTTTTGCAATTTTTGCGAAAATTTCGAAAATTCAAAATGGCCGCCATTTTGGACGAGACAAAAATTTTTTGAAAATTGGGAAAACTACTCCGCAGAGATACCCTGTGGGTCAAAAATTTCGTCGAAATCGCTCTATCTAGCACGGTTTTCGAGATATAAGCATTTTTGTGTTTTGCAATTTTTACGACAATTTCGAAAATTCAAAATGGCCGCCATTTTTGGCGAGACAAAATTTTTTTGAAAATTGGGAAAAGTACTGCGCAGAGATACCTTGCGGGTCAAAAATTTTGTCGAAATTGCTCTATCTAGCACGGTTTTTGAGATATAAGCATTTTTGTGTTTTGCAATTTTTGCGAAAATTTCGAAAATTCAAAATGGCCGCCATTTTGGACGAGACAAAAATTTTTTGAAAATTGGGAAAACCACTCCGCAGAGATACCCTGAGGGTCAAAAATTTCGTCGAAATCGCTCTATCTAGCACGGTTTTCGAGATATAAGCATTTTTGTGTTTTCCTTATTTGGAAAATTCGTAATGATTAATTAATCATTAATTACTCGGCCATTTCTTGACCAATCAATGCCAAAATCTAATGATTTCCAGATTTTAATAGAATGAATGTATTTGCCAAGTTTCAGGTGAATTGATAAAATTGCTTTCAAGTTATCATCCGGACAAGCTTCCCCATCGAAAAAAGACATTTTTGGTCATGTGACCTCTCTGATTGGTTGAAATGTCACTGCAGCATATTCAAAAATATTCCCCAAGGCTACTGCCAAAACCTGCCAAATTTGAAAAGAATCCGCCTAACTGTTACAGAGTTATAAGGAAAACAAAATGCGGAGCCGGCGGAGCCGCCGGAGCCGGCGGAGCCGCCGGAGCCTGAAGCTCTCCCATACACAAACAAGGGACGCTTAATGAAGCATACAGGTATAAAGTAATATATGACCAGTAACTGCTATAACAGGGATACTGGAGGTACAAAACATATCAAAGATATACAAAATGACACTCAACCAAGCACATGTTAACCAACCGTGCCAGCAATGCAGGTCAGACAGTTTCTGAAAAGAGGTTCAATATCACTGTATCCAATGACTCTTCAAGAATTGATGGATAAGTTAATATATAAACTTTTAGATTCAAGGAACAGAAGAAATGTGTACAAATCATTTTATAAATTCAAAGCACAAAATCCAACAGATGTTAAATCAAGGATGCATACACATACACATAACTGCTGCACAAGATGGTCCCACTGCCAGGGGGTCTGACAGATGAATAAATCATTGATTAAAATATAAGGATTGCACAGCTCCAGAATGGATGCTGACTAAATGTACAATTCTACTTCCTAATTCAAATACTGGGGCTGTGGCAGATCCTGTAAAAATGAAAACAAAAAAAATTTTGATTTACTACAAAGACCAATGCAGCCAACAACACCCAAGTTAGATCCCCATGTCCTTACAACATCATACAAGGTGAAATCACATATGTGGCTAAGACTCTGATTCAGCTCTATGAACAAAGAGAAACAGCCCTACAGTCATCCAATATATTTGATTCTGATAATGCTGGTTTATATGACCACTCACCTTGTAAGCCTGTATCTGTGTATTTGGTGTAAAAGCCAGCAAACCCATCACTTTCTGTACATCCACCAATTGGTCATCATCCAAACCTGTGAAGTACTTCCTGGCATGTCTGAAATAATTAATGGCAATGTCACTGAACAAAACAATATTTTAAGACAATTCACAAAGATCAATGGTAGGTTTTTACATCCCATTTAACAGCCAGTAATTCATAAAAAATAGCATCAGAGATGCCCATACCCCACAACCTAGAGAAATATTTTTAACACCACGAGATATAGAAGCACTGTATCAGTACAAAGTTCAGGATACTTTCAGAGCACTGTCAGTTATATAAAGGTCCAAACAATGTTTAAAAGGAGAAAATAATGTCTAATATAATGCATGTAAAGATGAAGTATTAAAACAAGACAATTCAATAACAAGATGACAGCATTAATCAGTAAACTAAACATTACGACACTCTTTATCTACATCTGGCATGGCCGAATTATGGTTTGGATGTTTAGAATATTACCATGCATACAGAAGTGGTAATACATTCAATGAATGCTTATGTGTGGTGTTGGAGCAACATCAACTTCCTACACCTTACAGTTTCCGACATATAGCCCGGACAAGATTTTATAGGTCAAGGTCACTACGGCAAGGTCAAAGGTCAAATCAAGGTCAGACCATGACGTTGCACACCTACACCCCTTAACCAATGTCCCTACCACGTATCAACTTCCTACACCTTACGGTTTCCGAGATATAGCCCAGACAAGATTTTATAGGTCAAGGTCATTACAGCAAGGTCAAAGGTCAAATCAAGGTCAGACCATGACGTTTGCACACCTACACCCCCTAACCAATGTCCCTACCAAGTATCACCTTCCTACACCTTACGGTTTCCAAGATATAGCTCGGACAAGATTTTATAGGTCAAGGTCACTACAGCAAGGTCAAATTAAGGTCAGACCATGATGTTGCACACCTACACCCCCTAACCAATGTCCCTACCAAGTATCAACTTCTTACGCCTTACAGTTTCTGAGATATAGCCCAGACAAGATTTTATAGTGTCAAGGTCACTACAGCAAGGTCAAATCAAGGTCAGACCATGACGTTGCACACCTACACCCCTAACCAATATCCCTACCAAGTATCAACTTCCTACACTTTACGGTTTCCGAGATATAGCCTGGACAAGATTTTATAGACCAAGGTCACTATGGCAAGGTCAAAGGTCAAATGAAGGCCAGACCATGACATTGCACACCTACACATCCTAACCAATGTGCCCACCAAGTATCACCTTCCTACACCTTACGGTTTCTGAGATACAGCCTGGACAAACTTTTTCCCGCCGCCTGCCCGCCCGACCATCCGGACACCATGGGTGAAAACAAAACCCCGACAGCCCTTAAGGGCTGTGAGGTAAAAACTAAAAATTTTTTTCAGAGGCACTATATTAAGGATCTTTAGTGCTCAATAAGTCCAAATTTTGCTCAAAATTGCCTTATCTCTAATAGTTTTCGAGATAATCAAGATTTGTGAAAATCAAAATCAGAAAATTAAACATTTTTCAGAATGAAAATGTGGAGAGTCTCTATTACTCAGGGGTTCCAAAATTTGCTTGAAATAACTCTAATGGTTTTCAAGATAATCAACATCTTCAATTTGTGCCAGAAGGCCGTCATTGGTCTTGTAGTGGAAGATCACGGCAAAAACAATATACTTCAAGGCCTAACCCATACATATCAACATACAAAATTTGAAAGATCTATGTAAATTTTTCTTTATGTTATCACCTATGAAAGGCTAAAGTGTGTGAAGAAATACCTCAAATTTGACTTTAGAAGGTAACCATTGGTTTTTTAGTGGAAGGCCCAGGTCACAAAGCAACTGCATGCATACAAGGAACATATATAATATGCATTATATGTATCAGTCATAGGAAGTTCTGTCCTGTGTGCGAGTACCAAACTAAAATGTGTAGAAATATCTCAAATTTGACCTTTATAAGGCCACCATTGGTCTTCTAGTGGAAGGCTGAGGTCACAAAACAGTATGCTCTGTGGCCTTACCCATACACTGGAAAGGTCTACATAAAATATTTTTTAAGTTATTGCGTATGAAAGGAAATCTCCATACGTAAAAGGCCGACAGGCCAATGTTTGAAGGCCAGCCATAACCGAGAAGAAAGAGGCTGAAGGTCAAATTTGTATATGCTTATAGGGGGCATATATATGCACATATATTATATATATCAACCATAGGATGAGATGTCTTTCTGTGAGTACTTAGCCAAAATGTGGAGAAATTCCCCCAACTTTGACCTTTGGAAGGCCACAAAAGATTTGCTTCAAGGTCTTACCCATATATACTCACATACAAATTTGAAAGGTCTACCTAAAATATTTTTTGACTTATTGCGTATGAAAGAAAACCTCCCCTGGGAAAAGGCCGATAGCCCAATATTTGAAGGTCAGCCATGACCTTGAAGAAAGGGCGCAAAGGTCAGATTTCTGCATGCTTATAGGGGACATATAGATCTGCTATATATATCAGCCATAAGATGACCTGACCTTCTGTATGTGTGTACCAGGCCCACATGTGAAGGCCATTATCGATCTTCCAGTATGGAGACCGCGGTATTGAGAGTATTTAACTAAAATACTGTGATGATACTTTACAACCAGTGTCTTAATTGTCAACATATATAATTTATGGAAAACTTAAAACATTAGAAACAATTAAAACTCTAAATCTGAGAAAATTATAAACTTTTATCCCATAATTTTGAAGCGATTTCTAGAAACGAAATTGCCATGTTTTGTTTTCATGAGCTTCACTTCCTGTTAATGGACCTATTTGATTGGGAATACACTAAAATGTGTCTATTTTTGGAATCCCTGAATGGTTTTGTGTTGACAGGATACCGAAATGAAAAATATACTACCAACAGAAAAACGAAAGTAACACATGGAAAATACAGCAGAATAATTAGACTAACTTCACAGCTTCCAGTCTCTGGCCTTCTCGAATCATTTCTATAAATTCTTGCTGTCTCAGATTATACTCTAGTGTGCTCTGCAAATACACTGGGAGAGATATATTCACTCCTTTTCAGGATATTGCAACCTATTTTGTCAAAATTCACACGGCAATACTTTTACCATTTGAATTCCAGTTATTTCAAAGTTCAATTAATGACAGACAATTCTACTCAATAAAAAGACTATTTACTCTGAATAAATGTTGCTATATTAGTTTATGTAATAGCGTCCAGCTGAGATTTTAAAGATCTGCCAAAAGGTAAACAAGCAATCAGTACCCGTGAATGGGCTCTGTGTCAGTTGACTGTGTGTTTTGAGTTTCAGGGTAGAGGTGACAGAAGAAAAAGACACAACAGTTGTGCCCTGCAAATGGTATTCAGTGACAAGCTAACTGTTTAGGTGTAAAAAGTAAGTTAAAACATATTTATTGCAATAATTTTAAGTTAAAACATAATTTATTGCAATAATTTTCGAGTTACAACTGATTTACTCAACAGTGAGAATATCAAAGTAGCTGTTGTTCAGCTATGCAATCAGTTAAAGGGTTCCAATTTTAATATGATGTAGCTCACGCAAAAGTAGGTGAATAACATATTTAAAGAAATACTGTAATAGTTTTCAAGTTACAACTGATTTACTCAACAGTGAGTACCTGAGAATAGCTATTACTCAGCTATGTCATAAGCTACATGTCTGCAATTTTACTATGTTATAGCCAATTCAAAAGTAGATGAATAACATATTTAAACAAAATTTCCTAAATGCAATAGTTTTCAAGTTACAACTGATTTACTCAACCAAGAAAACCTCAAAGTTTCTATTGCCCAGCTATGCAATGAGCTACAGCTCTGCATCTTTACTATGTTATAGCTGACCCAAAAGGGGTGAAAAACATATTTAAGCTAAATACTCTACATGCAAGTTACAACTGATTTACTCAACAGTGAGAACCTGAAAAATGCTATGGTTCATCTATGCAATGAGCTACATATCTACAATTTTACTATGTTATAACTGACTCAAAGTATGTGAATAACATATTTAAAGAAATTACTGTCAATGTAATAGTTTTCAAGTTACAACTGATTTACTCAACAGCAATAACCTCAAAGTAGCTATTACTCAGCTATGCAATAATGTTACAGGTCTGCAAATTTACTATGTTATAGAGGACTGAAAAGTAGGTGAATAACATAACTGTAAATGCAAAAGTTTTCAAGTTATTAGCAATTTACTCAACAGTGAGAACCTCAAAATAGCTATTGCTCAGCTATGTACTGAACTACAAGTCTGCAATTTTTCTGTGTTATAGCTTACCCAAAAGTAGTTGAATAACATATTTAAACAAAATACTCTAAATGTAATAGTTTTCACCTTACAATTGATTTACTCAACAGTGAGAATCTGAAAGTAGCTATTGCTCAGCTATACAATGATGTTATAGGTCTGCAATTTCACTATGTTATAGCTGACCCAAAAGTAGCTGAAAAACATATTGATACAAAATTCTCTAAATGCAACAGTTTTCAAATTATAACTGATTTACTCAACATTGAGAACCTCAAAGTAGCTATTGCTCAGCTATGCCAGGAGCTATATATCTGCAATTTTACTATGTTATAGCTAGCCAAAAAGTAGATAAATAACAAATTTAAACACAATTCTCTAAATGCAATAGTTTTCAAGTTAGAAGCAATTTACTCAACAGTTAGAACTTCAAAGTAGCTATTACTCAGCTATGCAATGAGCTACAGGTCTGGAATTTCACAATGTTATAGCTGACCCAAAAATATGTGAATAACATATGAAACAATATAGTCTAAACACAATAGTTTTCAAGTTATAAATGATTCACTCAACAGTGATAACCTAAAAGTAGCTATTACTCAGCTATGCCATGAGCTACAAGTCTGCAACTTTACTATGTTATAGCTGACCCAAAAGTAGCTGAATAACATATTTATACAAAATTCTGTATAAGCAATAGTTTTTAAATTATAAGTGATTTTACTCCTTATGGAAGTTACTGAAAAGTCAGAAAGTAGCTGTTACTCAGTTAGCTATGGGGATAGATGCCCAATTTACTCACCATGTTATAGCTATGAAAAAAGTAGCAGAATAACATATTTTACCAAAATGCTCTAAATGCAATACTTTTCAAGTTATAAGTGATTTAGTGCATGATTTTATGAATTTTAATGCATTAAAAATTATTTTAAAAATTTATAAAAAAATAATAAAGAAAGATTCAGGTATTATACTGACACAAAGGAATCTACCTGTGGCCTAGTACATATATGCAAATTAAGAGAGAAATCTCTTCAATAGTCAATGAGAAAATTGTGATAAAGTGTTGAAATTTTCACACTTTGGGTGGGGGTACCTCGCTTCTAACAGCTCTGGGGAACAGATGAACACACAGATCTGCATCAATTTTAGGATTTATCATCCTCGATAGTTAGGTATGTTTCAAAAGTAACAGCATGTCTCTGGGCCTTGTACTTTTGGAGGAGAAGATGGTCACGCGGACGCGTACATGTACACAGACGCTGCAGAGTGATGCCATAATGTCAGCTGACTGACAAGTCAGCTGACATAAAAACAGCTATATGTTTCCATTATGGTGTATAATTTATGATATGTGACCTAATGTTGATACATATGTATTGCAAAAGGATCCAAAGTAATGGCATGTCAATGCCCAAAGCATGAGAATGTTTAACAAGTTTTTTTTAAATATTCGTTGCTTTAGTTTGTACCAGGAATGGGACAGCAGGGTGTTGCAATCATTCTAAAGATAAAGTGTAGAAGTAGAGACATTTGGTATCATTACATAATGTGTACGGATATTCAAATATTATATGTGTGGCTGTGTTTCCAGTAAGCTACATGATGTAGCAATGTTCATGGATTCTATCATATTTTACGATGAAGCAAATTACAATCTTCTTACACTAATTTATACTGAATTTTCACAATAGTACAGCAACCAAGCGTAAACTATTGTCATAATATCAGATACATGCGACCATATTTTGCAATAATGCTGTTAAAGTAAAGAGCCAGATCTAACTCTGTGTAATAATAACATCTTTCTACTTTAATTCTTTCCAAACAAACCTTCATTCTCCTCAGTTTGGATTTGTTGTCGTAACACCAGGCTAGGCATTTGGCCGTCTCTTGGTGCTTCAGAGAGTCTTCCACTTCTTTTGACACCAGGAACAGCTCAATGTTTGTCAGGTCCTGAAAGAATGAGAAAGGTTAAAGTCAAGGTTTTAGGTCTCTCTCAACAGCTGCCTAAACATGAACCACTTTTATACTGATTTTTGGTTGATCCCTTTGTAAATACCAGCCCATATGTACTTTTGGTATTTGTAATTTTGTTATGACATGCTTAAATTTAATATAATTATAATTGTCAGCTTACAATTAAAATAGGTATTGCATCTTGATGATCGAAGATTGCCAAATCAGACAAAAAACATTTTGGAAATATTTCAAAGTTTTTGAAAATATTCCCTGGGTTTTCTTGGACTCTTTTGACAAAATGGTTTAAACCTGTTAAAACCACAGGTTAAAGCATGTCTATGAATAGCCTGCTAACCCTGTTCTATATCGGGTTGTTAGGCCCGTGGTATATCTATCTCTCCACTCAGCTCAATACCTGACTAACTAGGCAGACAACTGGGCACTCACCTCTATGTCTGACTGTCTGGCTAGGTGAATAGCAGTTTCATAGTATCCAGCCCTAAGGAAGTACTCTACCATCATGCGATCCAGCCTCTTCTTTCTCCATTGGACCTGTGCAGTGGCAGGCAGACTCTCACTCTGCTTCAGATGTTCTAGTCGCCGCTTGCAGGCTTGGGCAGCTTCAGCCTCATCCTGTATACTCTCCTCTGACTGTGTGGACAGGAAGCAGCCAAAATGTATAAATTACATACACCAACAAGACTTGTTAATGTTCAACAAATATTAACTAGAGGATCGCTCGCAAAAATAAAGATAATGTTTTTGCTATGCAAAAACAAAGCGTCCCGAAAAGGATATAAAGGTGAGTGCTAAAGTATTAAGAAAATGCTTCAGTTCTAGCCTTATACTGTTGTGGCAACCAAAGTCAGCGCAGTCTGCTCTATCTAGCACAGTTTTCAAGATATAAGCATTTTTGTGTTTTGCAAAAAATTAAAAAATTCAAAATGTCCGCTATATTTTGAAAATTGGCATGGCTACTCTGCAGAGATACCCAGCAGGTCAAAAATTTTGTTGAGTTCGCTCCATATAGCACGGTTTTCGAGATATAAGCACTTTTGTGTTTTGCAAAAACTTTGAAAATTCAAAATGGTCACCATTTTTGGGGAGACAAAAATTTTTGTCAAGACCACTGCCGTGGTGTGTATCTCCCGCCGAGCATTAAAGCAGAAGAAATAGCTTTTCCGAGATATTCACAATTTTTCATTTTCGTGTGTGAAAGCTCTTCCAAAAGTAGGTGAATGAGTTATTTGAGAAAAATTGGCTATCTGCAATACTATTAAGAGATAATTCGCATTTACTCATTTTGAGTAGGTGAGTAATTAGCTATGGGTCTGAAACTTCACCATGTGAAAGCTCTCCCACAAGTAGATGAATGAGTATTTGATAAAAATTGGGTATCCGCAATACTTTTACATATAATTAGCATTTACTCATTTTGACTAGGTGAATAAATAGCTATGGGTCTGAAACTTCACAGAGTGAAAGCTCTCCCAAAAGTAGGTGAATGAGTTATTTGAGAAAAATTGGCTATCTGCAATACTTTTAGAGATAATTCATATTTACTCATTTTGAGTAGGTGAATAATTAGCTATGGGTCTGAAACTTCACAGAGTGAAAGCTCTGCCAAAAGTAGGTGAATGAGTTATTTGAGAAAAATTGGCTATCTGCAATACTTTTAGAGATAATTCGCATTTACTCATTTTGAGTAGGTGAGTAATTAGCTATGGGTCTGAAACTTCACAGAGTGAAAGCTCTCCCAAAAGTAGGTGCATGAGTTATTTGAGAAAAATTGGCTATCTGCAATACTTTTAGAGATAATTCACATTTACTCATTTTGAGTAGGTGAGTAATTAGCTATGGGTCTGAAACTTCACCAAGTGAAAGCTCTCCCAAAAGTAGGTGAATGATTTATTTGAGAAAAATTGGCTATCTGCAATACTTTTAGAGATAATTAGCATTTACTCATTTTGAGTAGGTGAGTAATTAGCTATGGGTCTGAAACTTCACAGAGTGAAAGCTCTCCCAAAAGTAGGTGCATGAGTTATTTGAGAAAAATTGGCTATCTGCAATACTTTTAGAGATAATTCACATTTACTCATTTTGAGTAGGTGAGTAATTAGCTATGGGTCTGAAACTTCACCAAGTGAAAGCTCTCCCAAAAGTAGGTGAATGATTTATTTGAGAAAAATTGGCTATCTGCAATACTTTTAGAGATAATTAGCATTTACTCATTTTGAGTAGGTAAATAATTAGCTATGGGTCTGAAACTTCACCATGTGAAAGCTCTCCCAAAAGTAGGTGAATGATTTATTTGAGAAAAATTGGCTATCTGCAATACTTTTAGAGATACTTCGCATTTACTCATTTTGAGTAGGTGAGTAATTAGCTATGGGTCTGAAACTTCACAGAGTGAAAGCTCTCCCAAAAGTAGGTGAATGAGTTATTTGAGAAAAATTGGCTATCTGCAATACTTTTAGAGATACTTCGCATTTACTCATTTTGAGTAGGTGAGTAATTAGCTATGGGTCTGAAACTTCACCAAGTGAAAGCTCTCCCAAAAGTAGGTGAATGAGTTATTTGAGAAAAATTGGCTATCTGCAATACTTTTAGAGATAATTAGCATTTACTCATTTTGAGTAGGTAAATAATTAGCTATGGGTCTGAAACTTCACCAAGTGAAAGCTCTCCCAAAAGTAGGTGAATGAGTTATTTAAGAAAAATTGGCTATCGGCAATACTATTAAGAGATAATTCGCATTTACTCATTTTGAGTAGGTGAGTAATCATCTACGGGTCTGAAACTTCACCATGTGAAAGCTCTCCCAAAAGTACATGAATGAGTTATTTGATAAAAATTGGGTATCCGCAATAGTTTTTGAGATAATTAGCATTTACTCATTTTGAGTAGGTGAGTAATTAGCTACGGGTCTGAAATTTCACCAAGTGAAAGCTCTTCCAAAAGTAGCTGAATGAGTTATTTGAGAAAAATTGGCTATCTGCAATACTTTTAGAGGTAATTCGCATTTACTCATTTTGAGTAGGTGAGCAATTAGCTATGGGTCTGAAACTTCACCAAGTGAAAGCTCTCTGGGATAGCTGCTCTGCACAGATACCCTGAAGATCAAAAATTTCGTCGAAATCGCTCTATGTAGCACGGTTTTTTGAAAATTGGGAAAACTACTCCGCAGAGATATCCTGCGGGTCAAAAATTTCGTCGAAATTGCTCTATCTAGTACGGTTTTTGAGATATAAGCATTTTTGTGTTTTGCAATTTTTGCGAAAAATTCGAAAATTCAAAATGGCCGCCATTTTTGGCGAGACAAAAATCTTTTCAAAATTGGGATAACTACTCTGCAGAGATACCCTGTGGGTCAAAAATTTCGTCGAAATCGCTCTATCTAGCACGGTTTTCGAGATATAAGCATTTTTGTGTTGCAATTTTTGCGAAAATTTCGAAAATTCAAAATGGCCGCCATTTTTGGCGAGACAAAATTTTTTTGAAAATTGGGGAAACTACTCCGCAGAGATACCCTGTGGATCAAAAATTTCGTCGAAATCGCTCTATCTAGCACGATTTTCGAGATATAAGCATTTTTGTGTTTTCCTTATTTGGAAAATTCGTAATGATTAATTAATCATTAATTACTCGGCCATTTCTTGACCAATCAATGCCAAAATCTAATGATTTCCAGATTTTAATAGAATGAATGTATTTGCCAAGTTTCAGGTGAATTGATAAAATTCCTTTCAAGTTATCATCCGAACAAGCTTCCCCATCGAAAAAAGACATTTTTGGTCATGTGACCTCTCTGATTGGTTGAAATGTCACTGCAGCATATTCAAAAAAATTCCCCAAGGCTACTGCCTAAACCTGCCAAATTTGAAAAGAATCCGCCAAACGGTTACAGAGTTATAAGGAAAACAAAATGCGGAGCCGGCGGAGCCTGAAGGTCTCCCATACACAAACAAGCGTCCCTTGCGGGACGCTTAATAACACATTTTTATTATCTGTATAATCTTTGTGCTTATATAGCAGTATGCATCCTTCTCCTGTACGGTCTTCTGAGAATATTGAACCAGTACCCCATGAAGAGGAGCGATTTTTAAATAAAAAAGGATATCAAATGAAGTAATTCTGAAAATCAGCAGATTCTCTTTAATTGATGCACATATCAATAAGGTTAGAATTAAATGTAATAAGCTAGTAAAAGAAGATTACAATAGTATATCATGCAAAACTTTTTATAGATTACTGATATTTCAAATTATATTCACTATAACTAAAAATGAACTGCAGGATTTTTTACCTTTCTCTTCAACTGTATAAGCTTTTCCTCCAGTCCTGAAAGCACTTGTGAAACATCACCAATAGTTACACCAGTTCCTTTTAGAAGCTGTTCTAATTCACTTGCTGCACACTGAACACGGGAAACTTCTCTGTCTATGTTCTTCTGTGCAATTCTGAACCTTTTGTTCAAAATTTCATAAGGAACCTAACAAAAACAAGGCTTATATACATTTGCATATATTTAAAATGTAAAAAGAATCAGTAGCTTATGCAAGTAATGAAACATATAATTCCTTCACTTTTAATTAAAATTCAAGGGTAGTGAATTTATATTTTAGACCAAGATTTTCATTTGTAATATCACAAACAAACCAGACTGCACTGACTCAACGTCAATATATCTCACACCAAAGGCACTGATTAGGTATTTTCTGTGGAACCCATTTTCTGCATACCACAATTAATTTATCATGAAACATTTTGTATTATTTTACTTGCAATCATCATGATAAACTTGATCCTTTTCAAAGTATTTAGATATACATTCTAAAATAGGAAGCCAAAAACAGCTTTATCAGTTTTATATGCCTTTAACATGTCGTTGGAGTGATGAAATAGGTGTCATTAGCAGATCAACTTATATTTCTAGGAATTTTGATTTTTTTAAATTTTCATATAGATGAACAATTTTATAAACATACCAGTTCTTTCACCAATTAACCAGAGACTGTGTCATCAACAATTAACCCCTTCAGCCCATGCCTACTCATATTTTAGAAGGGACCACAAAAGACTCCCCCTACTTTTATAGCGCTTAATCTCCATCTATGACACACTCTAAGGCACAGGGGCAATTTTACTTTACCGGTACGGGATCCGCCATATTTGATAATTACAGGATATTGTCAAGGAAATATGAAATTAAATAAACAGTTATGAATGGGGGCAAGCCCCCAACCCCTATACATGATATTCCTGTGTATTAGAATAGAACTAAAAGGTTGGAATATTGCTAAAAAAGCTTAACTGTATTATCGCCCAAATCTCGTAACGGTAAAGTGAAAACTAGCCAAGGTACAGAATACCAGAAAGCAGAGATCCATAATCATTAAACCAGAAACACCGCAGTTGTCAACACCATGGAGAAAAACTGAGACAAGACCAGACAAGAATTCAGTAGAATTGCACTGTGTGACCAGCTTTGGTTCAAGAATGAAGCGGATGAAATTTGAAAGGAATTGGTATGGAAAGCAAATAAACCATAAAAAATTTATAAGTGCATGAACCAGAAAACAGGTATCATTGAAAAGCTAATCAGCTCCAATCCATGCAGGATTTTGGAATGCAAAGAACCCCCAAAAATATTTTTAAGCCCAATAAACATGGGCCTTGCACTTTTGGAGAAATGTTGTTCCGCTGATATAAAAATGGTATCCCAGTAATTTTTTTTCGGAGTCCTATGTCACAGATCGCAACATTTTTGCATTTTAAGTATTGTATTATTCTATTTATACTGTATTATAGCATCACTGTATTGTTTATTACGTTGTCTGAAAATAAAACTAGAAAAATGTTTTTGCTAACAAAAACAAAGCGTCCCAAAAGGTCAGATGCTTTATAGTATAAAGTAGAAAAAGGTTTTTGAAAGGAAAAACATGCAGCGCTGACAGAAGAAGCTAAAGTTGAGCAGACAGTGTGGTTTATGGATTAACATGAAAGAAAAATGTAAGCTTTATTTTGTTTTCTATGGTCATAAATTGTGTAAAGTTAATTTAATAAATGCTATAGTTTGTAAGAACAGTATTTTTAAAGTAGATGTAAGGCAAAACAAGAAAATCTGCTATTTTATGACCCCAGTTTGACCCGTAAGAAGGGGTCAGTGGGTAAACCTGACTGGCTATATAGACTCTCCACATATGGGGTAGCGTGACCACAGAACTGGGTTGAAAGCCCAAGAAGCAATTATAATGAGAGGGATAAAAGACCTTTTCCATATGATAAAGTCAACTTTGAAACAACTTCACTGAGCCGCAGATGTGAAATTTGCTAAAATCACTGTAAGTTTTACAGTTAAATACATGACATTTTCCATTTTCACAAAAATTCAAGACCCCTATCAGAATATTGAAAATTCAAATTTTTTTCCAGAAGAGTCCTTACTACTAGGGGTGCAAGGAATCATAAAATTGTGAACTGAATCAATTTGCAAACCAGATCAAGTCATGAATCGACTTTTTCAATCTTGATGCTAAATATTATATCAGTATGACTATCAATATCTTACTAATATATCAGGCATTTAAAGGAAAATTTGCTATGGAGGAAGTTGCAACTCAATAAAAGCCTTTCTCAGATTCTAGCACTTTTTTATGTTTTTACATGAAACAGCTTGTCAGTGTTAAATGCCATATATATATTTATATTTTAGAAAAAGGTATAGTAAAATTTGAGCCTTTAGAAAGGCAAGAAGTTTATGACACAATGCTCTGAACACATCTATCCTAATGAGTAAATAAAAGGTCAATGTTCCCACAAGCCTATTTATATCTTATGAATAATGCTCATTTCTATTTATATATAATTGCCAGTCTTTGACAAGTCCCCAGAGAATTAGTCCACTGGGTATATGCTGATAACAGATAAAATCAATAGTTAATGTGTGTGTCTCCCCAAGACCCCCCTCCCCCTGGTTTAGTCTATGCATGAAAAAATGCTCATATAAGGAGTAAGATATTATCTTTATCTATGCTCTGTTGAAAGTGTCAGTGATATGTAGATTTTATGTATAAACTAGAAATAGGACGCCCTGTTGATAGTAGCTGCGACATATGAATAGAAACAGGATAGCATAGAAGAACACACATTATCATGTGTAATGTCCACCCCATGAACCTTTTGCCAAAATTGTACAGTAGTCTTACAAGACCCTGTTTCATTTGTAAAATATATCAATGATGCTTAAATATTTATTAGTGTACATGTAAATTATTTCAGCTTCATACCTTTTTGCATTGGTTGGGTCGAAAATTTTGACGAAGTCACTCTATCTTGCACGGTTAAGAAGATAGAAGCAAATTTCTGCTTTTCTATTTTTGGCAAAAATTCGAAAATTCAAAATGGCCACCATTTTTGGGAAGAGGAAAATTTTTTGAAAATTGCCAAGAGTACATTTCTTAGATACCCTATGGGTCGAAAATTTCAACGAAATAACTCTATTTTGCACGGTTAAGGAGATAGAAGCAAATTTGTGTTTTTCCATTTTGGGCAAAAATTCGAAAATTCAAAATGGCTGCCATATGTGGGGAGGGGAAAATTTTTTGAAAATTGCCAAGAGTACATTTCTTAGATACCCTATGGGCCGAAAATTTCGACGAAATCGCTCTATCTCGCACGGTTAAGGAGATAGAAGCAATTTTGTGTTTTGCCATTTTGGGCAAAAATTCGAAAATTCAAAATGGCCGCCATATGTGGGAAGAGGAACATTTTTGAAAATTGCAAAGAGTCCATTGCTCAGATACCCTATGGGTCGAAAATTTCGACGAAATTGCTCTATCTTGCACGGTTAAGGAGATAGAAGCAAATTTGTGTTTTGCCATTTTTGGCAAAAATTCGAAAATTCAAAATGTTCGCCATTTTTGAGAAGGGGAAATTTTTTTGAAAATTGCCAAGAGTACAATGCTTAGATACCCTGTGGGTCGAAAATTTTTGACGAAATCGCTCTATCTCGAACGGTTAAGGAGATAGAAGCAATTTTGTGTTTTGCCATTTTTGGGGAAAATTTGAAAATTCAAAATGGCCGCCATTTTTGGGGAGGGGAAATTATTTTGAAAATTGCTAAGAGTGCATTTCTGAGGTACCCTATGGGTCGAAAATTTCGACGAAATCGCTCTATCTCACACGGTTAAGGAGATAGAAGGAATTTTGTGTTTTGCCATTTTTGGCAAAAATTCGAAAATTCAAAATGGCCACCATTTTTGGGGAGGGGAAAATTTTTTGAAATTGCAAAGAGTTAGTGAGTGGACGATTAGACCAACGTTCGATTAATCGTCGGTGCTATGGTACAATTGCGTTTGGCCGTGGACAACTTCTAGAAATCGATTAAATCTCACCCTTCCTTATGTGTCTTCATATCCACGTATTTTTTATATTTTAAACAGTTTCCTTAACTTTCCCTTGATAAATCAAGAGATCTGTCACGAATTTTGGGTTTGTTTATGTCTGCCGCCATATTTACCAGAAGTGAGTGCTATTGGTAGGTTCTAAATGTCGGAACACCATTATTCTTAATGGATTGACAAATACTTCATCTCGGAAAGTGTTTCATGATATATTGCCTTACAGTGGAGTAAAAAAGTCTATTATGGGTCGATCATCGGTCGGAAAAATGGACGAATAATCGACCACGAAAATTGAGGCGATTCCACTCACTACAAACTACAAAGAGTACATTGCTTGGATACCCTGTGGATCGAAAATTTCAACGAAATCGCTCTATCTCACACGGTTAAGGAGATAGAAGCAAATTCAATTGGCCGCAATTTTTGGGGAGGGGAAAATTTTTTGAAAATTGCCAAGAGTACATTGCTCAGATACCCTGAGGGTTGAAAATTTCGACGAAATCGCTCTATCTCGCACGGTTAAGGAGATAGAAGCAAATTTGTGTTTTGCCATTTTTGGCAAAAATTCGAAAATTCAAAATGGCCGCCATTTTTGGGGAGGGGAAATTTTTTTGAAAATTGCCAAGAGTACATTGCTCAGATACCCTGAGGGTTGAAAATTTCGACGAAATCGCTCTATCTCGCACAGTTAAGGAGATAGAAGCAAATTTGTGTTTTGCCATTTTTGGCAAAAATTCGAAAATTTAAAATGGCCGCCATTTTTGGGGAGGGGAAAATTTTTTGAAAATTGCAAAGAATACATTCATTAGATACCCTGTGGGTCGAAAATTTCGACGAAATCGCTCTATCTCGCACGGTTTAGGAGATATGAGCACATTTGCCTTTTTCAGTACTCAAAATAGGCAATTACTCATTTATTTAATTAATTACTCACTGATCTATGAAGCAATTCCCCCCAAAAGCAATCCCATACAAGCTATTAACCCAATGAACCTCCATACCAAATTTCAGAAAGATAGGCTTAATAGCATTCCTTAAAATGTCTGGAAACCAAAGAGATACTCAAATGTAGCAAAGTAGCTATTACTCAGTTAGCTATAGAGCTATCATCACCAAAAGCAATCCCATACAAGCTATTAACCCAATAAACCTGCATGCCAAATTTGGTAAAGATAGGATAAGAACTGTTGCCTAAAATGTCTGGAAACCAAGTGTGATGCCGGACGGCGGATGGCGGAAAAAGCAAAAATACTATGTCCACCCCCCAGTGGGGTGGACATAATAAGGGACAAGAATATGTTTGCATAGCTGAGCTATTAGTTTACTGCAGAAGAATGGAAGTCATAAATGTGTCATTATTAAACTGCTGCACTGAAATAAGTTTGTAAATATTTGGACCCAGTTTTTTTTTACAATAAAACAAGCATAATTTGATGCATATCATAATTTTAGATGATGACAACAAAATAGGAATGTATTTTCCCTGCTTTATAGTATGTATAAGTCGTAAGTACAATTTCAAAAGTTACACCCTTTGCACTAAGATATGAAAATAACATTAAGATAATGACATCATTAATATTGAAATGTTAAAGTAGAAACTCTCCACGAATTCCAACTACCTGTTAATACATTCTAAAGCTGTAAAAGCAAAAATCCAAAGGACATATGATGCAAAAACACAAAATCGGCTATTTTATGACCCAGTTTGACCCATAAGGGAGGGTCAGGGGGTAAATCTGACTGGCTATCTAGACTCTTCACATAAGGTTTCCCAAAACCTCTTAATACATCCTAAAGCTCTAAAAGCAAGAATAAAGTAGATATAAGGCAAAAACACAAAATCAGCTATTTTATGACTCCAGTTTGACCCATGGGGAGGGGGGGGGGGGGGGTCAGGGGATAAATCTGACCGGCTATCTAGACTCTTCACATATGGTGTCCCAATACCTCTTAAAACATTCTAAAGCTCTAAAAGCAAGAATAAAGCATATATAAGGCAAAAACACAAAATCGGCTATTTTATGACCCCAGTTTGACCCATAAGGGGGGGTCAGGGGTTAAATCTGACCAGCTATCTAGACTCTTCACATATGGTTTCCCAATACCTATTAATACATTCTAAAGCTCTAAAAGCAAGAATATAGGATATAAGGGAACAAGCAATCAGTGCCCGTGAACAGGCTCTGTGTCCGCTGACTGTGTGTTTTGAGTTTCAGAGTAGAAGTGAAAGAACTTTTCGAGTTACAACTGATTTACTCAAGACAGAGAATCTCAAAGTAGCTTTTGCTCAGCTATACAATGAGTTAAAGGGCTGCAATTTTACTGTGGTATAGCTGACTCAAAAGTATGTTAATAACACATTTAAAGAAAATACTACAAATGCAATAGTTTTCAAGTTACAACTGATTTACTCAACAGTGATAACCTCAAAGTAACTATTACACAGCTATGTAATGAGCTACAGGTCTGAAATTTCACTATGTTATAGCTGACCCAAAAATAGGTGAATAATATATTTAAACAAAATGCTCTAAATGCAATAGTTTTCAAGTTACAACTGATTTACTCAACAGTGAGAATCTCAAAGTAGCTATTGCTCAGCTATGCCATGAGCTACAGGCCTGCAGTTTCACTATCTTATAGCTGACCCAAAAATTGTGACCAACATATTTAAACAAAATACTGTAAATGGAAAAGTTTTCAAGTTACAACTGATTTACTCAACAGTGAGAACCTGAAAATACCTATTGTTCAGCTATGTAATGAGCTACAGGTCTGCAATTTCACTATGTCATAGCTGACCAAAAATTAGGTGAATAACATATTTAAACAAAATGCTCCAAATGTAATACTTTGAAGTTACAACTGATTTACTCAAAAGTGATAACCTCAAAGTAGCTATTACTTAGCTATCCAATGAGCTACAGGTTGGAAATTTTTCTGTTATAGCTGACCCAAAAGTAGGTGAACAAGACCACTGCCGCGGTACTATCTCCCGCCGAGCATTACAGGGGAAGAAATACCTTTTCCGAGTATATTCACAATTTTTCATTTTCCGCTAAAATCCAAGATGGCCGCCAAAAGTGGTGAAAACTGAAATTTTTCCCCTAGGCACAGAATACTGTTGTACTACCTTGTGGGTCAAAAATTAGCTCGAAATCGCTCTATCTCTTACCATTTCGAAGATATTTTCAATGTTTATTTTCCGCTAAAATCCAAGATTGCCGCCAAAAGTGGCGAAAATTGAATTTTTTCCCCTTTGCATAGGATACTCTTGAAATTTTTCCCCTTTGCATACGACACTGTTGTACTGCCCTGCGGGTCAATAATTCACGCGAAATTGCTCTATCTCTTATGGTTTTCGAGATATTCACACTTTTTCATTTTCCGCTAAAATCTAAGATGGCCGCCAAAAGTGGCAAAAATTGAACTTTGTCCCCTTTGCATAGGATACTCTTGTACCACCCTGTGGGTCAAAAATTCGCTCAAAATCGCTCTATCTCTTACGGTTTTCGAGATATTCACACTTTTTCATTTTTCGCTAAAATCCAAGATGGCCGCCAAAAGTGGCGAAAATTGAAATTTTTCCCTTTTCCATAGAATACTCCTCTACTACCCTGTGGGTCAAAAATTTGCTTGAAATCGCTATATCTCTTACGGTTTTCGAGATATTCACACTTTTTCATTTTCTGCTAAAATCCAAGATGGCAGCCATCGGTGATTGCTGTGTGGTGGCTGCTTGTCTGTCGCATGTAGATTTTGTGATGAGCAAGCAGTCCCCAGGTTTTAGAAGTTTGGTTTTCATTAAAATTTAATATAGAAGTTATTTTATGCGTAATTTTTAAGATTAAGATTAAGCCTTTTAGCAGCCTGTTGCTTTTGTCACAGACAGTAAATACAGGCCAGCATAGAAGACCACACATTATCATGTGTAATGTCCTCCCTAACAATGCTGCCAAAAGTTCTTTCATGACCCAAGGCTTGCAGTAAGATCTGTTTGCACAAGTCTTATCTCTTGTGTCAACATACTGTGCCAGCTTGCAAGAAGAAGTGAAATATCTATGGATAGCCAATGGTGCTGGTTACTGTGTAACAGCAGGAACCCAGGGAAAGGTTTCATGTGTGGGGGGGAGAATATGATTAAAACCCAAAAAGTGATAAAATCTGGCTTGACTTGTATGGATTTCTCTAATTGCTCAGCTGGCAGAGTGAGCCTCCAGGTTGAGAGGTTGTGGGTTTGAGTCCCTGGAAACTTGGTCTTGTGACATTTGGCTTGCAATGTGTGGGTGGCTAGTGTGGTTGGATTTTACCAGAGTGGATAACCAGTGGTGCTTGTTATCATAAACCAGTAGGAACCCTGAAAAGCGTTCATGTGTGGAGGGAAAATGTGACAGAAACCAACAGGTGATAAAATCTGGTTTGACTAGTATGGATGGTGGTGGTCAAGGAGGACCAATTCAAGCCCGTTTACCTATTGACATTTTGCATCGATGTCATTATGTGACATCAGGATGACGTGTTCAGTAAACAATGTTCATTTTAGACTGCAAAAACACAGACATTGGTGTTGTACATTGACAAAAAATTACACTTATGCCTTTATAAATCATTTATTTAACTTCTGTAAAAAGGGAAATAATTCAAAATATATTTCCTCAATTAAGGCACAGCTTTTGAAAATATATTATTTTGTCTTTAATTATTATTTGATATTTTATGAGAACTTTTGTAGCTGTGGAGAAAGTAGCTGAACAACATATTGGAAGAAAATACTCTAAATGCAATAGTTTGAGAGCTATAAGTCATATAATTATATTAGGTAAAAGTGCTATCACTCACTCAAAAGTAGGCCAAAGTTCACCAAACCCCAAAAATATTGAAGAGTGTAAAAATTCATTAGGACCGGTAATTTACCAAAAATGTGTAACTGTAGTAGTTTCAGAGAAAACTGCATGACACACTCACGCATGCACGCACACACACAAATGGTGCAAATTATTAAAAATGACTGAAATTATAATTACTTAATTTTTACTACCAAAAAATTCCAGGTATGTTGAATTGGTTCTCCACATTAGCTCACCTGGTAGAGGATGGGCCTCTAGAGTGAGAGGTTGTGGGTTTGAGTCCCCTGTAAACCTAGTCGATCTTTGACTTAAAAAATGTGTTTTCTGACAATATGAAATAAATTTTTTTAGCATAAATGTAAGGTGAGACCACGCACAATCAATGTTTTTTTAAAGTGTGGTTTCAGAACAGTAACTGAGGGATCGGAAAACAATCATTTTCGGAATAGCTAATGGAAATGGTTTACAAATTATTGCTTTGAGACCCATCACAAACAAAACTATACAGTAAGATATAAAATTGAATTATTGCTCTACATTTGACAAAATAAAGTTTTTCATGTAAGATGAAGTAATATCCCAAGTTTTATTTTGTCATGTGAAAAAAATAGATGAACGTTAAAAGCAAAATAAAATACAGTGTGGGTTCAGAAGAGTCCCTGACGGATCAGGAAACAATCACTATTGGAACCGATAACGAAAATGATTTACATAGTTTGCTTTAAGACCCATTATAAACAAAAACGTCCTTCCCATTGATGTCTTTTACAAAATAAAACACATGTATGCATTAGTCAAGTTTAAAAATAAATAACAAACTAGAGGATCGCTCGCAAAAAAAAAAGATAATGTTTTTGCATAGCAAAAACAAAGCGTCCCGAAAAGGAAAAAAGGTGAGTGCTAAAGTATTAAGAAAATGCTTCGTTTCTAGCCTTATACTGTTGTGGCAACCAAAGTCAGCACAGTCTGCTCTATCTAGCACGGTTTTCAAGATATAAGCATTTTTGTGTTTTGCAAAAAATTAAAAAATTAAAAATGTCCGCTATATTTGGCGAGACAAAAATATTTTGAAAATTGGCATGGCTACTCTGCAGAGATACCCAGCAGGTCCAAAATTTTCTTGAGTTCGCTCCATATAGCACGGTTTTCGAGATATTAGCATTTTTGTGTTTTGCAAAAACTTTGAAAATTCAAAATGGCCACCATTTTTGGGGAGACAAAAATTTTTATCAAGACCACTGCCGTGGTGTGTATCTCCCGCCGAGCATTAAAGCAAAATAGCTTTTCCGAGATATTCACAATTTTTCATTTTCATGTGTGAAAGGTCTTCCAAAAGTAGGTGAATGAGTTATTTGAGAAAAATTGGCTATCTGCAATACTATTAAGAGATAATTCACATTTACTGATTTTGAGTAGGTGAATAATTATCTATGGGTCTGAAACTTCACCAAGTGAAAGCTCTCCCAAAAGTAGGTGAATGAGTTATTTGAGAAAAATTGGCTATCTGCAATACTTTTAGAGATAATTCGCATTTACTCATTTTGAGTAGGTGAGTAATTAGCTACGGGTCTGAAACTTCACCATGTGAAAGCTCTCCCACAAGTAGATGAATGAGTATTTGATAAAAATTGGGTATCCGCAATACTTTTACAGATAATTAGCATTTACTCATTTTGAGTAGGTGAATAAATAGCCATGGGTCTGAAACTTCACCAAGTGAAAGCTCTGCCAAAAGTAGGTGAATGAGTTATTTGAGAAAAATTGGCTATCTGCAATACTTTTAGAGATAATTCAACATATTTTACAAAACTCCTTTAAATTGAATAGTTTTGCTGTTAAAGTGAAAGCTCTCCCAAAAGTAGGTGAATGAGTTATTTGAGAAAAATTGGCTATCTGCAATACTTTTAGAGATAATTCACATTTACTCATTTTGAGTAGGTGAATAATTAGCTATGGGTCTGAAACTTCACCAAGTGAAAGCTCTGCCAAAAGTAGGTGAATGAGTTATTTGAGAAAAATTGGCTATCTGCAATACTTTTAGAGATAATTCGCATTTACTCATTTTGAGTAGGTGAGTAATTAGCTATGGGTCTGAAACTTCACCAAGTGAAAGCTCTCCCAAAAGTAGGTGAATGAGTTATTTGAGAAAAATTGGCTATCTGCAATACTTTTAGAGATAATTCGCATTTACTCATTTTGAGTAGACAAGTAATTAGCTATGGGTCTGAAACTTCACAGAGTGAAAGCTCTCCCAAAAGTAGGTGAAAGATTAATTTGAGAAAAATTGGCTATCTGCAATACTTTTAGAGATAATTCGCATTTACTCATTTTGAGTAGGTGAGTAATTAGCTATGGGTCTGAAACTTCACCAAGTGAAAGCTCTCCCAAAAGTAGGTGAATGAGTTATTTGAGAAAAATTGGCTATCTGCAATACTTTTAAAGATAATTCGCATTTACTCATTTTGAGTAGACGAGTAATTAGTTATGGGTCTGAAACTTCACCAAGTGAAAGCTCTCCCAAAAGTAGGTGAAAGATTAATTTGAGAAAAATTGGCTATCTGCAATACTTTTAGAGATAATTCGCATTTACTCATTTTGAGTAGGTGAGTAATTAGCTATGGGTCTGAAACTTCACCAAGTGAAAGCTCTCCCAAAAGTAGGTGAATGAGTTATTTGAGAAAAATTGGCTATCTGCAATACTTTTAGAGATAATTCGCATTTACTCATTTTGAGTAGGTGAGTAATTAGCTATGGGTCTGAAACTTCACCAAGTGAAAGCTCTCCCAAAAGTAGGTGAATGAGTTATTTGAGAAAAATTGGCTATCTGCAATACTTTTAGAGATAATTCGCATTTACTCATTTTGAGTAGGTGAGTAATTAGCTATGGGTCTGAAACTTCACCAAGTGAAAGCTCTCCCAAAAGTAGGTGAATGAGTTATTTGAGAAAAATTGGCTATCTGCAATACTTTTAGAGATAATTCACATTTACTCATGTTCAGTAGGTGAGTAATTAGCTATGGGTCTGAAACTTCACCAAGTGAAAGCTCTCCCAAAAGTAGGTGAATGAGTTATTTGAGAAAAATTGGCTATCTGCAATACTTTTAGAGATAATTCGCATTTACTCATTTTGAGTAGACAAGTAATTAGCTATGGGTCTGAAACTTCACAGAGTGAAAGCTCTCCCAAAAGTAGGTGAATGAGTTATTTGAGAAAAATTGGCTATCTGCAATACTTTTAGAGATAATTCGCATTTACTCATTTTGAGTAGACAAGTAATTAGCTATGGGTCTGAAACTTCACAGAGTGAAAGCTCTCCCAAAAGTAGGTGAAAGATT
Source organism: Sabellastarte sp. h YS-2021 (assembly GCA_964017235.1). Lineage (NCBI taxonomy): Eukaryota > Metazoa > Annelida > Polychaeta > Sabellida > Sabellidae > Sabellastarte > Sabellastarte sp. h YS-2021. The sequence goes on along the minus strand of OZ024932.1, from coordinate 80,382,842 downwards.
AATTTGAGAAAAATTGGCTATCTGCAATACTTTTAGAGATAATTCGCATTTACTCATTTTGAGTAGGTGAGTAATTAGCTATGGGTCTGAAACTTCACCAAGTGAAAGCTCTCCCAAAAGTAGGTGAATGAGTTATTTGAGAAAAATTGGCTATCTGCAATACTTTTAAAGATAATTCGCATTTACTCATTTTGAGTAGACGAGTAATTAGTTATGGGTCTGAAACTTCACCAAGTGAAAGCTCTCCCAAAAGTAGGTGAAAGATTAATTTGAGAAAAATTGGCTATCTGCAATACTTTTAGAGATAATTCGCATTTACTCATTTTGAGTAGGTGAGTAATTAGCTATGGGTCTGAAACTTCACCAAGTGAAAGCTCTCCCAAAAGTAGGTGAATGAGTTATTTGAGAAAAATTGGCTATCTGCAATACTTTTAGAGATAATTCGCATTTACTCATTTTGAGTAGGTGAGTAATTAGCTATGGGTCTGAAACTTCACCAAGTGAAAGCTCTCCCAAAAGTAGGTGAATGAGTTATTTGAGAAAAATTGGCTATCTGCAATACTTTTAGAGATAATTCGCATTTACTCATTTTGAGTAGGTGAGTAATTAGCTATGGGTCTGAAACTTCACCAAGTGAAAGCTCTCCCAAAAGTAGGTGAATGAGTTATTTGAGAAAAATTGGCTATCTGCAATACTTTTAGAGATAATTCGCATTTACTCATTTTGAGTAGACAAGTAATTAGCTATGGGTCTGAAACTTCACAGAGTGAAAGCTCTCCCAAAAGTAGGTGAATGAGTTATTTGAGAAAAATTGGCTATCTGCAATACTTTTGACAAAAATTGGCTATCTGCAATACTTTTAGAGATAATTCGCATTTACTCATTTTGAGTAGGTAAGTAATTAGCTATGGGTCTGAAACTTCACCAAGTGAAAGCTCTCCCAAAAGTAGGTGAATGAGTTATTTGAGAAAAATTGGCTATCTGCAATACTTTTAGAGATAATTCGCATTTACTCATTTTGAGTAGGTGAGTAATTAGCTATGGGTCTGAAACTTCACCAAGTGAAAGCTCTCCCAAAAGTAGGTGAATGATTAATTTGAGAAAAATTGGCTATCTGCAATACTTTTACAGATAATTCACATTTACTCATTTTGAGTAGGTGAGTAATTAGCTATGGGTCTGAAACTTCACAGAGTGAAAGCTCTCCCAAAAGTAGGTGAATGAGTTATTTGAGAAAAATTGGCTATCTGCAATACTTTTAGAGATAATTCGCATTTACTCATTTTGAGTAGGTGAGTAATTAGCTATGGGTCTGAAACTTCACCAAGTGAAAGCTCTCCCAAAAGTAGGTGAATGAGTTATTTGAGAAAAATTGGCTATCTGCAATACTTTTAAAGATAATTCGCATTTACTCATTTTGAGTAGACGAGTAATTAGTTATGGGTCTGAAACTTCACCAAGTGAAAGCTCTCCCAAAAGTAGGTGAAAGATTAATTTGAGAAAAATTGGCTATCTGCAATACTTTTAGAGATAATTCGCATTTACTCATTTTGAGTAGGTGAGTAATTAGCTATGGGTCTGAAACTTCACCAAGTGAAAGCTCTCCCAAAAGTAGGTGAATGAGTTATTTGAGAAAAATTGGCTATCTGCAATACTTTTAGAGATAATTCGCATTTACTCATTTTGAGTAGGTGAGTAATTAGCTATGGGTCTGAAACTTCACCAAGTGAAAGCTCTCCCAAAAGTAGGTGAATGAGTTATTTGAGAAAAATTGGCTATCTGCAATACTTTTAGAGATAATTCGCATTTACTCATTTTGAGTAGGTGAGTAATTAGCTATGGGTCTGAAACTTCACCAAGTGAAAGCTCTCCCAAAAGTAGGTGAATGAGTTATTTGAGAAAAATTGGCTATCTGCAATACTTTTAGAGATAATTCACATTTACTCATGTTCAGTAGGTGAGTAATTAGCTATGGGTCTGAAACTTCACCAAGTGAAAGCTCTCCCAAAAGTAGGTGAATGAGTTATTTGAGAAAAATTGGCTATCTGCAATACTTTTAGAGATAATTCGCATTTACTCATTTTGAGTAGACAAGTAATTAGCTATGGGTCTGAAACTTCACAGAGTGAAAGCTCTCCCAAAAGTAGGTGAATGAGTTATTTGAGAAAAATTGGCTATCTGCAATACTTTTAGAGATAATTCGCATTTACTCATTTTGAGTAGACAAGTAATTAGCTATGGGTCTGAAACTTCACAGAGTGAAAGCTCTCCCAAAAGTAGGTGAAAGATTAATTTGAGAAAAATTGGCTATCTGCAATACTTTTAGAGATAATTCGCATTTACTCATTTTGAGTAGGTGAGTAATTAGCTATGGGTCTGAAACTTCACCAAGTGAAAGCTCTCCCAAAAGTAGGTGAATGAGTTATTTGAGAAAAATTGGCTATCTGCAATACTTTTAAAGATAATTCGCATTTACTCATTTTGAGTAGACGAGTAATTAGTTATGGGTCTGAAACTTCACCAAGTGAAAGCTCTCCCAAAAGTAGGTGAAAGATTAATTTGAGAAAAATTGGCTATCTGCAATACTTTTAGAGATAATTCGCATTTACTCATTTTGAGTAGGTGAGTAATTAGCTATGGGTCTGAAACTTCACCAAGTGAAAGCTCTCCCAAAAGTAGGTGAATGAGTTATTTGAGAAAAATTGGCTATCTGCAATACTTTTAGAGATAATTCGCATTTACTCATTTTGAGTAGGTGAGTAATTAGCTATGGGTCTGAAACTTCACCAAGTGAAAGCTCTCCCAAAAGTAGGTGAATGAGTTATTTGAGAAAAATTGGCTATCTGCAATACTTTTAGAGATAATTCGCATTTACTCATTTTGAGTAGGTGAGTAATTAGCTATGGGTCTGAAACTTCACCAAGTGAAAGCTCTCCCAAAAGTAGGTGAATGAGTTATTTGAGAAAAATTGGCTATCTGCAATACTTTTAGAGATAATTCACATTTACTCATGTTCAGTAGGTGAGTAATTAGCTATGGGTCTGAAACTTCACCAAGTGAAAGCTCTCCCAAAAGTAGGTGAATGAGTTATTTGAGAAAAATTGGCTATCTGCAATACTTTTAGAGATAATTCGCATTTACTCATTTTGAGTAGACAAGTAATTAGCTATGGGTCTGAAACTTCACAGAGTGAAAGCTCTCCCAAAAGTAGGTGAATGAGTTATTTGAGAAAAATTGGCTATCTGCAATACTTTTAGAGATAATTCGCATTTACTCATTTTGAGTAGACAAGTAATTAGCTATGGGTCTGAAACTTCACAGAGTGAAAGCTCTCCCAAAAGTAGGTGAAAGATTAATTTGAGAAAAATTGGCTATCTGCAATACTTTTAGAGATAATTCGCATTTACTCATTTTGAGTAGGTGAGTAATTAGCTATGGGTCTGAAACTTCACCAAGTGAAAGCTCTCCCAAAAGTAGGTGAATGAGTTATTTGAGAAAAATTGGCTATCTGCAATACTTTTAAAGATAATTCGCATTTACTCATTTTGAGTAGACGAGTAATTAGTTATGGGTCTGAAACTTCACCAAGTGAAAGCTCTCCCAAAAGTAGGTGAAAGATTAATTTGAGAAAAATTGGCTATCTGCAATACTTTTAGAGATAATTCGCATTTACTCATTTTGAGTAGGTGAGTAATTAGCTATGGGTCTGAAACTTCACCAAGTGAAAGCTCTCCCAAAAGTAGGTGAATGAGTTATTTGAGAAAAATTGGCTATCTGCAATACTTTTAGAGATAATTCGCATTTACTCATTTTGAGTAGGTGAGTAATTAGCTATGGGTCTGAAACTTCACCAAGTGAAAGCTCTCCCAAAAGTAGGTGAATGAGTTATTTGAGAAAAATTGGCTATCTGCAATACTTTTAGAGATAATTCGCATTTACTCATTTTGAGTAGGTGAGTAATTAGCTATGGGTCTGAAACTTCACCAAGTGAAAGCTCTCCCAAAAGTAGGTGAATGAGTTATTTGAGAAAAATTGGCTATCTGCAATACTTTTAGAGATAATTCACATTTACTCATGTTCAGTAGGTGAGTAATTAGCTATGGGTCTGAAACTTCACCAAGTGAAAGCTCTCCCAAAAGTAGGTGAATGAGTTATTTGAGAAAAATTGGCTATCTGCAATACTTTTAGAGATAATTCGCATTTACTCATTTTGAGTAGACAAGTAATTAGCTATGGGTCTGAAACTTCACAGAGTGAAAGCTCTCCCAAAAGTAGGTGAATGAGTTATTTGAGAAAAATTGGCTATCTGCATTACTTTTAGAGATAATTCGCATTTACTCATTTTGAGGTGAGTAATTAGCTATGGGTCTGAAACTTCACCATGTGAAAGCTCTCCCACAAGTAGATGAATGAGTTATTTGATAAAAATTGGGTATCCGCAATACTTTTACAGATAATTAGCATTTACTCATTTTGAGTAGGTAAATAATTAGCTATGGGTCTGAAACTTCACCATGTGAAAGCTCTCCCAAAAGTAGATGAATGAGTTATTTGAGAAAAATTGGCTATCTGCAATACTTTTAGAGATAATTCACATTTACTCATTTTGAGTAGGTGAGTAATTGGCTATGGGTCTGAAACTTCACCATGTGAAAGCTCTAACAAAAGTAGGTGAATGAGTTATTTGAGAAAAATTGGCCATCTGCAATACTTTTAGAGGTAATTCGCATTTACTCTTTTTGAGTAGGTGAGCAATTAGCTATGGGTCTGAAACTTCACCAAGTGAAAGCTCTTTGGGATAGCTGCTCTGCAGATAGCTGCTCTGCAGAGATACCCTGAAGATAAAAAATTTCGTCGAAATCGCTCTATGTAACACGGTTTTCGAAATATTAGCATTTTTGTGTTTTGCAATTTTTGCGCAAAAATTCGAAAATTCAAAATGGCCGCCATTTTTGGCAAGATAAAATTTTTTTGAAAAGTAGCATGGCTACTCTGCAGAGATACCCTGTGGGTCAAAAATTTCGTCGAAATCGCTCTATCTAGCACGGTTTTCGAGATATAAGCATTTTTGTGTTTTGCAATTTTGCGAAAAATTCGAAAATTCAAAATGGCGGCCATTTTTTGCGAGAAATTTTTTGTTTGAAAATTGGCATGGCTACTCTGCAGATATACCCTGTGGGTCAAAAATTTCGTCGAAATCGCTCTATCTAGCACGGTTTTCGAGATATAAGCATTTTTATGTTTTGCAATTTTTGCGAAAAATTCGAAAATTCAAAATGGCCGCCATTTTTGGCGAGACAAAAATTTTTTCAAAATTGGGATAGCTACTCTCCAGAGATACCTGCGGGTCAAAAATTTCGTCGAAATCGCTCTATCTAGCACGGTTTTCGAGATATAAGCATTTTTGTGTTTTGCAATTTTTGCGAAAATTTCGAAAATTCAAAATGGCCGCCATTTTGGGCAAGACAAAATTTTTTTGAAAATTGGGAAAACTACTCCGCAGAGATACCCTGCGGGTCAAAAATTTTGTCGAAATCGCTCTATCTAGCACAGTTTTCGAGATATAAGCATTTTTGTGTTTTCCTTATTTGGAAAATTCGTAATGATTAATTAATCATTAATTACTCGGCCATTTCTTGACCAATCAATGCCAAAATCTAATGATTTCCAGATTTTAATAGAATGAATGTATTTGCCAAGTTTCAGGTGAATTGATAAAATTCCTTTCAAGTTATCATCCGGACAAGCTTCCCCATCGAAAAAAGACATTTTTGGTCATGTGACCTCTCTGATTGGTTGAAATGTCACTGCAGCATATTCAAAAAAATTCCCCAAGGCTACTGCCTAAACCTGCCAAATTTGAAAAGAATCCGCCTAACGGTTACAGAGTTATAAGGAAAACAAAATGCGGAGCCGGCGGAGCCGGCGGAGCCGCCGGAGCCGGCGGAGCCAGATGCTCTCCCATACACAAACAAGCGTCCCTTGCGGGACGCTTAATAATCACCTTAAATTTAAAATATATAGCAAGGCATTACTAAATTGAAATATTGTTTTATGTTTGATAAAAATAAAGTTTTAATGTAAAGTGCAGTAAAGTCCCGAATTTGTTACTTGCAATAATATGTGAACTTTGAAAGTAAAATAAAATAATTGTTGTCATTGACAACACTCATGAAATTCCATTAAAATATGCAAATGTTATCCCTTGAAATAGTTAAATATTTAAAAATAAAAAAAAAATAAAAGGAAAAACCAGAAAGATAGATTTGTAACATATAAAAAAAAAAAAATAAAACAGCATAGATATTTAATTAAATGAAATGGAGGAAATAACCATCTAAAATCAACTATTAAACATGTGACAGTTTTGAAATCAAGAGAAGTATGACCTGTGCTTACCAGTTCCGAAGACACTGTCTTTTTTCATATCTTTCTAGTTATTTCTAATACAGTGGATGATTGCAATGTTGATCACTTAAGGGACACTTAAAAGGAGGAATTGTTTTGACTTTATAAGTCATAATTAACTTCACAATATTAAGGTACATTGAAAAAAATAGCATCAGAGATGCCCGTACCCCACAGCCTGGGGAAATATTTTTCAACACCATGGGATATAGAAGTAGTGAAACAGTACAAAGTTCAAGATACTTTCAGAGCAGTGTCAGTTATATTAAGGTCCAAATAATGCTTAAGTAGAGAAAATAATATCTAAGGAAAAGAAATGTATGTAAAGATGAAGTATTAAAACAAGACAATTCAATAATAAAATGACAGCACTTATCAGTAAACCAAAAATGGCCGAATTGTGGTTTGGATGTTTTGAATATTACCCATGCATACAGAAGTGGCAATACATTCAATGAATGCTTATGTGTGGTGTTGGAGGAAAGCCTGTGGCTCATTTGATGAAATTCCATCTGTTACAATGGGAACTTGTAAAAGGAAATTCTTAATGAATTCTAATATGACTTTAACAGTACTTAATCTGCATCAACAGACAGACCCAAAGGTGCAAAAAGATTTTAAAGGTCACTACAGCAAGGTCAAAGGTCAAATCAAGGTTACACTATGGCGTAGCACACCTACACCCCCTAACCAATGTCCCTACCAAGTATCAACTTCCTACACCTTACGGTTTCCAAGATATAGCCCGGACCAGGTTTTATTGGTCAAGTTCACTATGGCAAGGTCAAAGGTCAAATCAAGGTCACACCATGACGTTGCACACCCACTACCCCCAACCAATGTCCTCATCAAGTATCAGCTTTCTACACCTTACAGTTTCCGAAATATAGCCCAGACAAGATTAGGCAAAGGTCAAATCAAGGTCACACTATGACGTTGCACATCTACACCCCCTAACCAATGTCCCTACCAATATCAACTTCCTACACCTTACAGTTGCTGAGATATAGCCCGGACAAGGTTTTATAGGTCAAGGTCAGTACGGCAAGGTCAAAGGTCAAATCAAGGTCAGACCATAATGTTGCACACCTACACCCCCTAACCAATGTCCCTACCAAGTATCAACTTCCTACACCTTACAGTTGCTGAGATATAGCCCGGACAAGGTTTTATAGGTCAAGGTCAGTACGGCAAGGTCAAATCAACGTCAGACCATAATGTTGCACACCTACACCCCCTAACCAATGTCCCTACCAAGTATCAACTTCCTACACCTTATGGTTTCCGAGATATAGCCCGGACAAGATTTTAAAGGTCAAGGTCACTACAGAAAGGCCAAAGGTCAAATCAAGGTCAGACCATGACGTTGCACACCTACAACCCCTAACTAATGTTCCTGCCAAGTATCAACTTCCTACACCTTATGGTTGCCGAGATATAGCCCGGACAAGATTTTCAAACTCAAGGTCACTACGGCAAGGTCAAAGGTCAAATCAAGGTCAGACCATGACGTTGCACACCTACACCCCCCAACCAATGTCCCTGCCAAGTATGAACTTCCTACACCTTACGGTTTCTGAGATACAGCCCGGACAAACTATTTCCTGCCGCCCGCCCACCCGCCCATCCGGACACCATGGGTGAAGACAATACCCCGACAGCCTTTAAGGACTGTGGGGTAAAAATGATCCCATAAAGGAAATAAACTAACAAAATGCTGCAGTACTTTTAAGATTTTTTTTCAACAGAAAACTCAAATAGGGTTTAAAAATGCATAAAGAAGTCTGTCATTTGTAAGATTGATCATTAAGTCGATCACCTAGTACTGCCAATTTCACTGAGACCAATAAGTTGAATGGTATGTTACAACTTACAAGATGATAATTATATCTATTCAACAAACTTGTACACAGATTTTATATTGCTAGTTTATTTCTGTATTTAGGTTATATTTGTGTTTATTTCATAAAATATAAAAGGGTGTGGCTGCAGTACCGTAAAACCGTTCCCTAGAAAATATGCTAAAGTACGCATTGCCACACTCCAGAACTTTGTCTGGAGTGCGGTTTCAGTAACAATTGTTTTCATTGGTTAATTACACTAATGACGTTTGCAGATGGTCCTCTGTCATTGGGTCCTATCCCCAGTGGCAGGTTAAAGAACCTCAAGGATGTTGATAAATGGTCATCCTTGAGCATCTATTTTCCAGTTAGGGGATTGTCAGTTGCTTGTGAGTTGGGGCTGTACCTGTACAGTCGGAGTGGTTAAATAGCGCTTTGAGTCCTGTAGTATATGGAGATATTGCGCTGAGTATAAATACATAATAATAATAATAAAAGATGAAAAGTGGACTGGTTGGCTGGATCTTGTGTCTGTAAAATATGGCTAGAAACCCCATCGTGGCCTCATATTTCCTTATGTCTGTGTTTACAAGTACTAGCATTTGATATTCTATTTGTAAAATATTGGTAGAAAACTTAAACAGTAGGTGAGGTAAGTTTCTCTTGTAAAATATTGCTAGAAAATCCATCATGGGCTCATATTTTAATTCTGAAGTCTGCATGTGTACAAGTACTAGCATTCTATATTTTATTCGAAGTGGCTGGAGTACGGTAAATCACCACACTCGAAAAGAAATTCTGCAGTACGGTAGCATTCATGCACTTGCCATATACCAGTAAATTAACTAGAGTGCGGTTCAAGCTGGTAACCCCAACACAGCTCATGGAGTGAAGGAGATATGAGGCCACGATGGGGGGTTCTATATTTTAGAAATAGAGTACAAACAGAGATTTAAGAAAATATGAGGCCACAATGGTTTTTCTAGCAATGTTTTACAAACAGAAGTCTAGCTAACCAGTCTATTTTTCATCTGCAAACGTGATTAATTTAATTAACCAATGAAAACGATTGTTACTGAAACCTTGCCCAAGACTAATACTTTACTCTTACTGCAACTACTGTTGAAGTTATCTGGCAATACTTTACAAGTATACTCTCAGATGCTAAGTACTTGCACACACGTCTTAAAAAATTATGAGGCCACGATGGGTTCCTGGCCATATTTTACAATCGGAAGATCAAGCCAACCAGTCTACTTTTCATTTGCAAACGTGATCAACTTTTTGTATTTTTTTTAATAATTCAAGGAAACTATGTAAAATTAGACAATATTATGACAACTTATCTTACATTAATGCCGTCTTACACTAGTGACACGGGTGTATCCCGAACGGTATTTAGAGTGACCAGATTTTCAAACACAATGGGGTATCCACAGTTGGGCCAAGCAGTTGTGTCCACCCGTGTACTACGTAGAACTGGTAAATAATTTATTACAATATAAACTAATAGTAATTTGGCTAATTATATTTCCTGTACATATATTATTTATACCTTTAAGGTTGCATGTTCAAAACACTTTATATCGGCCATGACTGTCCTCTGGTTTCAGAAAATTTTGTTTTGATGTTTCGACTGTCAGAAATAAACGTTTTAAATATGTTGTCTGGTACCCATAGTGAATGATAATATGGGTGTGAAAAAGTATGTGCTTTTCTATGAGGAATATTGTAGCACAGTAGATTCAAAGGTAATTGTAGTTAATGTAAGATTTTGCAAAATATTGTTCTGAGGTCAGTGGAGCAATGGTAAGTTCCTTTGCACCACTATTTAGTATACAGCCTACAGGCGCTGTGTGATATGTGTTATGTATATTATAAGGAGATTAATTTAACTATCAAGATTGCTTGTGTAGATCGATAATGTTTAGAATGTGCTTTTCAGAAGAAGGCTGGTTCAGTATTCATAAAACTTGCTGAGACCAAATTTTGTCTCAAGTCTTAAGTATTGGTTTGAACTCTAAGGCTGTTTTTAGTCTTAAATCTGAGACTCTTTTCGGTCTCAGACTTAATAGTTATTCACAAAATAGTTGAGACCAAATTAAGTGTGAGATTTGGTCTCAAACTTGAGAACGGTATATAGTTGTCTTTAATATTTTGATAAAAGTCTCAAGCACTATTTCATCTTAACTGAGGTACATATTTTTACTTTTCATAGCTTAAGGTAAAGTAGAAATAATTTATAATGGTATATGAGCAAATCACCAACAAGACAACTTGCAGACATCAACTTGCCGACAAATTTTAAATAAATTAATGACAAATTATTACCCCATTTTTTGTCATTTTTTCACTGAAAAGACGTTACAATATTCAAATAATCATTTATGCGTCTTCAAAGCAGGCAAATCCCATTTTCACTGTCCAAAAGATGAACTCCCCTGTCATTTTATTGTGAATGGTCCGTTAAGTTACACATATACTTAAACTTGAGAAGTTTCATCACATTTTCGTAGTATAACATGTTTTAATGAAGGGAAATGAATGATTGCAGATATATAATACATTTTAAAACAATTTATGGCAATGTTTTTGTGTTATAAAAGCTGCAAGGGTCATTCTTGTATTTAAATAATCTGTCGGCGAGTTGCTGTCGGTGAGTTGACTTGTCAGCAACTTGTAGGTAATTCTTTATAACTTGTGTAATATTTGGCTTAAAATTTTGAAATAACTGATAGCACAAATTTTGGTTTCCAAAGTACCTTACTTTGAGATATTTTTCAACAGTGTTTTCTGACTGCATAGCAACAAAGAAGTAGATCATGTTACTTACAAAATAAAAAAAACCATTTGACACAATTTTCTAGTTTATTTTTATTTTAATGGAAGAATTAAATTTTTTTTATATATTTGCAAGTTAATGGTTTGTTTACATTGGAAAGACTTGAGACTGGTCTCATTTTGGTCTCAGCTGATAACCTGGGGCCATATTCATAAAAAGATCTTAAGTCTGAGACAAAAAATAGTCTCAGGTTTGAGATTTGGTCTCAGCTGAGACCAAGTCTCAACTTTGTATTCACAAATAGGTTCTCAGCTGAGACCAAGCTGAGACCAGTCTCAAGTTTTTCCAATGTAAACAACCCATAAACTTGAAATATATACAACATTTTTAAAGATCAATAGTTTTTGTGTGTTTTAATTCTTAACAAAAATTATAGTGTCTATTAAAATAAAAAAATAAATTGAAAATTGTGTCAAATGTTTTTATTTTGCACATCACATGATCTACTTCTTTGTTGCTATACAGTCAGAAAACACTGTTGAAAAGTCTCTCAAAGTAAGGTACTTTTGAAACCAAAGTTTGGGCTATCCAATGTTACAAAAGTTTAGGCTAAGTATTATATATATTGTAAATTATTTCTACTTTACATTAAACCATAAAAAGTAAAAACATTAATCTCAGTTAAGGTGAAATAATGCTTGAGACTTTACCAAAATTTTTGAGACAACTATATACCAGTCTTAAGTTTGAGACCAAATCTGAGACTAAATTTGATCTCAACTATTTTATGAATAGCTAACAAGTTTGAGACCAAAAATAGTCTCAAATTTGAGACCAAAACTTGAGACTTGAGACAAAATTTGGGGCCGTATTCTTCAACAATACTTAGCTAAGGTCACCTTAGATCCAAGTTAGGTATGGTTTTCTACTTACCTAAGTATTACTTGGATTTCGTATTCATCAACCCCTACTTTGTTAAGTATTACTTAGATTCTAAGTTAGGAAAACTCCCTTTACTTTGTACTGTAACTGTTAACATGGGAACCAGTATATCTAAGTTAGGAAGAGTCTTATTCCACATTAATTCTTACATAAGGTCTACTTTGTTGTTTACTAAATCATCTGCTTTGTTAAAAATAGTGAAAAAGCTAATTTTCTTGAAGGAAAATGCTGTTTTTAATATTGAATTACAGCTTTATATCAATAAAACACAAGATTCCCTGCAGTTACTGCATATTTTAAAAACATTCCATCATCTAAGGTACCTCTGCAGATAACTTGAAATCTAAGTAGAGGTCTAAGGTGACCTTAGAGTTAGGAACGTTGATGAATACCATTTTATTCTAAGTTAGTAAAAGCTTAAGAAAAACTTAAAATCCAAGTTAGGAACAGTCTAAGTATTGTTGAAGAATACGGCCCCAGGTCTCAGCAAGTTTTATGAATACTGGCCCTGTTTATGAATACAAAGTTGGGGCTTGGTCTCAGCTGAGACCAAATCTTAGACTATTTTTTTGTCTCAGACTTAAGATCTTTTTATGAATACGGGCCCTGGGTTATGAAAGTAGAAATGTGATGTTGTCTTGCTATGATACTTGTCAAGTTATTATCTACAGATCACCAATAATTAATCCAAGTAACTCTATATCAACTCAGTTTCCAAACACTTTTAAACTGGTAGTCACACACATCATCAGATAAAATTTTGGAACGATGTATTAAATGTTGATATGATTCACACCAAAGTTTGAAGATATGAGGCAGGACAATACAAGAGGGAAGAACTATCTTTGATTTTGAACCAATCAACCAATAAACTTATATATTTGAACAATGGGAAGTGTTCTTTGCACTCAGTCTAACCCCTTTATTATTACTTTGTGATATATTAGGACATAATTAGGAAGGAAACAAAAGAAACGTTATCTATTTTTAGTCTGATCTATCCATCAAAGTTGGCATCAAAGGGGTATTTTTATAAAAAAAATGGGAAATATCGCGAGAACCATTCTACTTCGTTGATATGCACTTTCAGTGTGCTATTAATAATGAAATATGAAACGGACAAATATTGTGGTATCATGGGTACCAGTCTATAGATAAATGGACGGACTTAAAAATTAAAATTGCTTGTATCTTTTTACTCAAGTAAATAAAAAAAATTACATAGTATTTTGATAAACATAAAATATTTTATTTTAAGTGTTCATAAATTATCGATAGTGTTCAGAAAATGTGTTTTCAATATTTTCAAAATTTCGTTTTGAGACTGTACGAGAAAAGGCGAGACTCTATCGCTGCCTTTAAGGTCTGTCTTAAATTTGAATTTATTTTGATGATAAAATTAACAATACTTCTCTTTGTTTGTAATAAATTTCAGCGGGTACGGAAAAAGTAATGTATATTCATGCTTGTTTACCTGTCATGTGACCTTTTGTTAAATGAGATACTGTAAATAATTTGTCTGAAACGTGGCCCTCCCTTGGAAGTTTTGCAAATGGTAAGTTGATTGGTCTTTGTTTGAGCGGTGTTTGATAATAAGATGGTAAGTTGCGTTAAAAAGGGAAATTACATATGGCTTTATTTTAAGCAATCTCCAAGTAAGTTACAGAATGAGTGATGTCTTTGCTCTGCAAATAATTGATGTTTCCTTTGAATATTTTTTTTGCGAAACATACGTTGATGTAAACAGAGACACGCGGCGAAGTGAAACATTTCAAAAGCAATCAATATAACTCTAGTACATGTGATAGAGTGATATGTTTTTGTGTGACTCCCTTCAAATTTTGATTCCTCGCCAAATAAATTATTAAATGTTGTGAGCAATGTTGATCCATTTATGAATGACATTTTGATGTGACCCTGGCTTGTGGATAGATTTTTGGGGTCATTTTTGGTGATCCATGGGGTTTTTGGAGCTATTAAAAATGTCCACTGGCAGTAAACATTGTACCAGATAAAGTTTCAGGTTAAATTTGGTTTTACTCGGTTTGAATTTGGTTTTGGTCAATGGAAATGTATGTACCGGTAATTGTATCCTGCAGAACAGATTTTTTTCTCAAGGACCAGAATCGGGTCCGTTCCACATTCCGGTCTAAACAGTTTTAATATCAGACTTGTGCATGTTGTTTTTTCTGGAAATATATCAACAGAAGCATTTTATTCAACAAAAAGAAGTAGGGCTGTGAATGGTTACTCGAGTCCATTTTACGTAGTGGCTAATGTCACGGACCCACAAACGGAAATAGATAGGCTTGTGTCATGGAAATGTCAATATTCACAGATGCGAGTATTTTCATTGGTGGGTTTGGAAATCATGGCAGTAGCACCAACTCATTAATATTCATGAGAAGATTTGAGATCACCGGGCTTTTCTAACAATATTTTGTAAAATAGAAGCTTCAATGAAGATCAAATACCTTAAACTCGAGAATTCACGGCAGTAACATGAATTCATGAATATGAGGTGAGTTCACAGATTTCCTGTCAATATTCAAGGATGCAAGTGTTATTGTTGGTGGGTTTGGAAGTCATGGCAGTAGCACCAACTCATTAATATTCATGAGAAGATATGAGGTCACCGGGATTTTCTAACAATATTTTGTAAAATGGAAACTTCAGTGAAGATCAAATACCTTAAACTCAAGAATTCACAGCAGTAGGATCAATTCATGAATATTCATGAGAAGATATGAGGTCACGGATTTCCCGGGGATTTTCCCGTGACAATAAAATATGGGTCCGTGACACAAGTCTATTAATTTGCATTCACAGATCCGTGACATAAGCCTCGCCGTCCATTTTAACTACTCGAGTTCTCACAGTGCATTGTATTGTCGCCCGCGAAACGCAATGTTTGTGTCAAATATACTACATTTCTGCATTTTTGCCATATTAATTAAAGTTGTGATTTTGTTTTAAAATGTATAATTTACCCCATGTTCTATAATAACTGGTTAAATATAAGATGTTTTTCTTCAAAAGTTTCACTACCATTTGTTTACAGAAGACTTCTAATTGTAGATACTAAATCGATTACTCAAATTTGGGTCGGTTGTCAGAATGCGGGTACACGGGTGGACACAAAGATAAACGGACACGAAGATAAACGGTCTTCAGAGTTTGGCTTCTGTCAGTGGATTAAATTATTAAATTTCGCAAAATAAATAACAAATGTCTTGATAAGCTTAATTTAAACATATTCTGTTACTTAGTTCATGCAATTTTGTTGCTCAGACTACCTTTATTTGAAAAATTCTGAGGACCGTTTATCTTCGTGTCCGTTTATCTTTGTGTCCACCCATGTACTCTGTGCGGTTTTTCAGCACACGTCCCAGCCCTAAAAAGAAGTGTAGTATGCTGCTCAGCTACCCAAGTTTGTCGGCTACCCATGTTCGTCGCCCATCTTAAAACTGAAAAGGCTGTGCAATATTACTATGAAACTAATGGAACAAGTGTCAAAAGTGGTTAGGAATGGGTCGGGAGGCCCGGTATGTCGGTAATGAACTACTGTGAGATTTTATAGCCCCCACTTCGCTTGTCAGCACATAAAATGGCAGGAAGGGTTAAAATATTAGAAACATAACCAAAATCTGAAGAAATTACAAGCTTTTATCCCATATTTTCATGTATTTCGCAGAGTTTCATACACCAGCCATTACATTGAGCAGAACTGCCATGTTTTGGTTATGACACTTTATAACCCTAATCTTGTCACACATAATTGAAGGAAAACTTAAAATATTGGAAACAAACAAGAAATCTGAAGAAATTCTGCACGTTTATCTAGGGATAAGTCGGTATGAAAAATATGTACCTTGGGAGGTCGCCAATGCAAAACCATACCGATTTTGGAACTTCGCATTTTAGTACACCCCAAACAAACATGGATGTTTCCTCAAAACGACATCGCAATAAATTTCCTAAATGCACAAAATATGGGATAAAAAAGTATAACTTTCTTTATATTTCTGGTTTCTGTCCTGTATTTTAAGTTTTCTTTCATTTATAGGAGTTGGCAAGTGAGGTTGAGGGTATAAAGTGTCGAAACCAAAACATGGCAGTTCCAGAGATGTTGCCAGATGCGATTGCGAGAATTTCGCAATTTTTAAAAAATCTCACGCAATCTTGAAACTACGGCGCGGTATATTAGAGGTTTACTACACGCAAATGCAGGGACCCAATGCGTGAAGAGAATAGCTTTAAGCTTACACTACCTTAACATACATTAAATTAAAGCTGCGAACGAGTACTCGAGCCTCTGTGTACGAGGCGATCTTGGCTTGTACTCGAGTCCATCTTAAGTACTCGGTTACTTGCGACGTATTGTATTATCGCCCATGTAATGAAACGTTTGTGTAAAATATGCTGCATTTCAGCATTTCCGTCACATAACATCAATTAAAGTTGTTGTTTTCGCTTGAAAACCTATAATTTACTCCATAATCTATAATATCTGGTTAAATAGGAGACGTTTTTCTTCAAAAGTTTCGTTTCCGGAATCGACTATTTGTTTACAGAAAACTTCTAATGGTCGGAACTAAATCTCGCGGTTACTCAAATTCGGGCCGGTTTTCAGAGGGCGAGTACTTGATGCTGTTTTTTTGTACCCGTCACAGCCCTACATTAAATATTTGCTGTATTATCGCTCGATGACACAAAGAGTTGTCAATGCGCATGTATGAACTCAACTGTAAGGAATTTTTATATTGGTTGAGATGTGACCCCTTTGTTTCTAATTCTCGTCCAGTCAGAATCGAGGACACAGACGTCTTCGGTAGCAGACAAAAATATTGTGGTTATATGGTAGGCGTTTAAAGGATAAATATGGATACAAACTAACTTAAAATAAATCTGAAGAGACGTTTAGGTAATACATCCATTAGTGATTTCTTCAAACCCAGGGTGTGCAACACAGATGGAAAGGACTCTGAACAGGGTAAAGGCAATGACCGTAACCAGTGCACTAGGGGCGTCACGACTAACCGAATAATCGACAACGGTTAGAATAGTGATATTTTCCGGTTTCATATTTTAAAGTAAGAATAATCGCTTAATGTAGTAAAAGATGGCAGAAGGTCTGAATCCATAAAATATATCCATATTGTCACATAAAATAAGTTAAAATCCGAAAACAGCCACGTTTTCTGTACTGTTTGTGCATTCATGTAAAGCCGGAAGTACCATATATCTCTTATATCGCCCTTTTCCTGTCTGAAATAAACGAAGCGAAAATCACAGGAAAACAGCAAATTTATTCACTTTTACAGGTTATATACATATATTTTCATTTTATGTCACATATTTATCGTTTTCAGTGCTTTTTACAATATAAAACTTAAGATTTTTGAATGTTATTTTAATTCGACGGTTATTCGGTGTCGACACGAATAGTACTTACCGATTAGTCGACATTAAATATTTGGAGTCGTGACATCCCTACAATGCATTCTGCCTCCAGTTGTCACAACTCCAGATATCCAAACTTCTGCATCTGTTTCCACAACTCCAGTTATCCAAACTTCTGCATCTGTTTCCAAAGTTCAACATGGCTCCATATTATATGAGTTTCAGTTTCTGTCAAATAACAATGTATGGTATAGTATAGGGATCGACTGCCATGTTGAGGATCGATATCGAATGAAAATTTAGGGTGGCAGATCGATCGTTATTTCAATATCGGGACCAGTAACGTAAGCCGTGGGTGATAATACAAGTTCTTTGAAAACGTGCACATATTAATTCACGAAATTATCAAAACATATTATTTACACACCAAAAATATATTTCTGCAATATATGAAATAAAATAAAACAAACAAAAATCCAAACAAATAAGAGTTTTCATGCTTATTTGTGTACTAGCTGTCAGGTTTTGTTTCTCTTCCGTGAAACCGGAAGTTGTTACTGACAATGTAAACAAAGATGGCGCCAGACTTTAACCAGTTTATTTCCGCTGTAAATGTGCTTTTTATTGTGTTTATATAATAAATGTTTATTTTAGCAGTAAAATTACTCTATTTTATTTTTGTCTGTTTCTTATATGTGGTTTCGATATTGAAATGCTGGTAGCATGTGTCGATATCGGGAGTTTCGTGGGATGATCGATTGATATTGAAAGATCGAGTACCAATCCCTACACTAGTATGGCACGGTTATGTCATAAAATGTACTAAAGTTTGATAATCTCTTCCATCAAGGATCGGATCCCCCTTTTTATTTTTGAAATCCCCCCCCCCCTTTTTTTAGACTAAGGGGGGAATTTCCCCCCTTTCATCAAAAGCTGGCAACATCTCTGCAGTGCTGCTCAA
The DNA here is from genome assembly GCA_964017235.1 of Sabellastarte sp. h YS-2021. Taxonomy (NCBI): domain Eukaryota; kingdom Metazoa; phylum Annelida; class Polychaeta; order Sabellida; family Sabellidae; genus Sabellastarte; species Sabellastarte sp. h YS-2021. The sequence goes on along the minus strand of OZ024932.1, from coordinate 80,364,505 downwards.
TGTATCGCTATAAAAGTCTGCAAATTGATGAAAATATGGGGATAAAGCGTACAATTTTTCCAGATTTTGGGTATGTTTCTAATAATTTAACCCTTCCATTATATGTGTTGGCAAGCGAAGAGGCGGTTTTAAAATCTCGCCACAGTATTTCACTTAAATGCTCTTTGATACCGAGATACCGGCCCTACTGACCCAAACCTACTTTTGTATATTTATGGGCATATATTGTAATGTTGTTAAGAGGAACGTCCATATTTGGTTTGGGTGCACTAAAATGTGGAATCTCAGAATTTGTACGATTTTGCATTGATAACCTCCCGATGTACACATTTTTTTTACCGACCCATCCCTAAAAGCAGTGATGTATAATTCTACAAAAATACGGTTGCTATGAGGTTTGGATATTGTCATAAAATGCAAGTGACAAACTTTTGTAGCAAAGCAGTATACACAAGTTTATCAGACAAGAAATGTGCACTAAAATGTTTTATACATTATTGCAAAACAAAAAATGCCAAGACTAAATTCATGTTATTGTGGTGGTTATGCCCTGCCTTCTTTTCACGCACCACATAAAAGGAAATGTGCAAGTCATGAATATTCATTAGCAAATCAAAATCGGAGTGCTTATTTACCCAACACCTGTGCACGCTAGTATTAATATCAGTCTAGTGTATCCAACGGCTATGTGTGCAAAATCTATATCACTGCAAGTGTGTCCAACTTGCCATCACTTCTTCCTGAGCTCATTTCAGACATGTCCTTCAAATTTTGCCAAAATGAGGGATGGGTCGGTTGGCCTGGTATCTTGTTATCAAGAGCATCTTACTGAAACACCATGATGAGATTTTACAACTGCCACTTCGCTTGTGAACACATATAATGGAAAGAACTGTTAATATTTATACTAAATATTAGAAACATACCAAAAATCTCAAGAAAGTATTAGGGATGGGTCGGAAGGCTTGGTATCTTGGTATCGAGAGCATTTTAGTGAAATACTGTGAGATTTTACAACCGCCACTTCACTTGTCCACAAATATCATGGAATGAAGAGTTAAAATTAGGGCTGCGAGCGAGTACTCGAGCCTTGGTGTACGAGGCGGTCTTGGCTTGTACTCGATTCCATTTTAAAAACTCGGTTACTCGCGAGGTATTGTATTATCGCCCACGTAATCAAACGCTTGTGTAAAATATGCTACATTTCAGCATTTCCGTCACATAATATCAATTAAAGTTGTTATTTTTGCTTGAAAACATACAATTTACTTCATATTCTATAATATATGGTCAAATAGAAGACGTTTTTCTTCAAAAGTTTCGTTTCCGGAACCGACTATTTGTTTACAGAAGACTTCTAATGGTAGGTACTAAATCTCGCGGTTACTCGAATTCGGGCCGGTTGTCAAAGGGCGAGTACTCGATGCCATTTTTCAGCACCCGTCACAGCCCTAGTTAAAATATTAGAAAAATACCCGAAATCTGAAGAAATTATAAACTTTTGTCCCCAATTTTTCCTGCATTTTAGACTTTATACAGTACATTAGTGATTACATCAGGCAGAACTGCCATGTTTTGGTTACAACAATTTATAACCTCGGTCTCGCTTGTCAGCTAATATAACTGAAGGAAAACTTAAAATAATTGGAACAAACAAGAAATTTGAAGAAATTGTAAGTTTTTATCTCATATTTTGTGCATTTGGCCACTTTAATTGCGATGTCGTGAAGAGGAAACGCCCATGTTTGGGATGTACTAAAATGCGGAGGCCCGGAATCAGTACACTTTTGCATTGGCGACCTCCCGATGTACATATTTTTCATACCAACCCATCCCTAGAAAGTATAAGCTTTTGTCCCCAATTTTCATGCATTTGTAGACTTTATACAGTACTAGTGAAAGAGAACTGCCATGTTTTGGTTACGACACTTTATAACTTTAATCGCGCTTGTCAACTCATATAATTTAAGGAAAACTTAAAAGATTGGGAACAAACAAGAAATATGATGAAAATATAGGCTTTTACCTCGGTTTTTTGTGTCAGCTGACATTATGTCATCACTCTGCGGCGTGGGCGTCCGCGTCCGCGTGGAACAACTTCTTCTCCAAAACTACAAGGCCCAGAGACATGCTGTTTTTTTTAAAAGATACCTTATCTATCGAGGATGAAAAATTGTTCAAGGCATGCAAATCTGTGTGTTCGTCTGTTTGCTAGAGACATTACAAGGGGGGTACCCCCACCAAAAGTGTGAAAATTTCAACTTTTTATCACAATTTTCTCAGTGACTATTGCAGGGATTTCTGTCATATCTTGCATATATGTACTAGGCCAGAGGTAGATTCTCTTGTGTGAGTATGAGACCTGGATCTCTCTTACTTTTTTTTAATAAATTTTTTATAATTTTTTATGCATTAAAATTCATGAAATCATGCACTAAATCACTTATAACTTCAAAAGTGTTGCATTTTGTGAAAATATGTTGTTCAGCTACTTTTTTCATAGCTACAATATGGTGAGTAAGTTGGGTGTCTGTCTCAATAGCTAAGTGAGTAATAGCTACTTTTGGGCTTTTCAGTAACTTCCATTATGAGTAAAATCACTTGTAACTTAAAAACTATTGCATTTAGAGAATTTCGTATAAATATGTTATTCAGCTACTTTTGGGCCAGCTATAACATAGTGAAATTTCAGACCTGTAGCTCATGGCATAGCTGAGTAATAGCTACTTTTAGGTTATCACTGTTGAGTAAATCACTTATAACTTGAAAACTATTGCATTTAGAGTATTTTGTTGCAATATGTTATTCACCTATTTTGGGGTCAGCTATAACATAGTGAAGTTTCAGACCTGTGGCTCATTTCATAGCTGAGTAATAGCTACTTTGAAGTTCTCACTGTTGAGTAAATCAGTTATAATTGGAAAACTATTGCATTTACAGAAATTTGTGCAAATATGTTATTCAGCTACTTTTGGGTCAGCTATAACATAGTGAAATTATAGACCTATAGCTCCTGGCACAACTGAGCAATAGCTATTCTCAGGTACTGACTGTTGAGTAAATCAGCTATAACTTGAAAAATATTGCATTTGGAGTATTTTGTTAAAATATATTGTTCACCTACTTTTGGGTCAGCTATAACATAGTGAAATTACAGACCTATAGCTCATGGCATAGCGGAGCAATAGCTATTTTCAGGTTCTCACTATTGAGTAAATCAGTTGTAGCTTGAAAACTATTGCATTTACAGTAGTTTGCTTAAATATGTTGTTCACCTACTTTTGGGTTAGCTATAACATAGTAAAATTTCAGACATGTAGCTCATTGCATAGCTGAGTAATAGTTCCTTTGAGGTTCTCACTGTTGAGTAAATCAGTTGTAACTTGAAAACTATTACATTTAGAGTAATTTGTTAAATATGTTATTCACAGAATTTTTGGTCAGCTATAACATAGTGAAATTGCAGACCTGTATGTCATGGCATAGCTGAGCAATAGCTACTTTCAGGTTCTCACTGTTGAGTAAATCATTGTATCCACTGGATAGCCGCAGTGTGTAGAGAGAGATTTCACCATTACTGCTCTGATGAAGAAAAATATTATAGCTAGCTTTCTTAAGTTTGCAGTATATATTAATAACCATAAAATGTTGTCTGGGAATATTTTTGGCCTCATTTTGAGAAACAAGATGGCCGCCACAGGTGTTTTTTGTCATTCATGAAAAGTGCTTATATCTCCCTTATTATTGATCCTAGAGGTTTGGGATGATAAACCAACCTGTAGGAAATCATGGGGTGGGAATCTTTTGGTGTGGTCAGATTTGACCTTCAATGACCCCTCCTTCAAGGTCAAACAAGGATAGCCAAACTTAAAAGTGCTTATAACTCGCTTATTATTGGTCCCAGAGGTTTGGGATGGTAAACAGACAGGAAATCATGGGCTGTGAATCTGTTGATATGGTCCGATTTGACCTTGGAACCCTCCTTCAAGGTCAAATGAGGATAGCGAAAATTGAAAGTGCCTACAACTCGCTTATTATTGGTGACAGAGATTTGGGATGGTTTACCATCCCATAGGAAATCATTGGCTCGGAATCTTTTGGTATGGTCAGATTTGACCTTTGGACCCCTCCTTCAAGGTCAAATGAGGACAGCCAAGCTTAAAAGTGCTTATAACTCATTTATAATTGGTCCTAGAGGTTTGGAATGGTAAACCATAGGAAATCATGGGCTGGGAATGTATTTGTGTGGTTAGATTTGACCTTGGACCCCTTCTTCAAGGTCGAACGAGGATATTGCATTTGTAGTATTTCTTTAAATATGTTTTAACCTATTTTTTACACTTAAACAATTACCTTGTTATTTTCCTTCATAATACCATTTACAGGGCACAACTTTTTTATCCTTTTCTTCTGTCAGCTTCGGAATTTCTTTGGAACTTGCTGTTCAGTTACCATTTACTGTATTTCTGTACAGCCCTTTTCCTGATAATTATTCTGTCCTCTAATCACCTTCACAAATCAAAAACACTCAGTCAGCTGACACAGTGCCCGTTCACGGGCACTCTCCTCTTGTTTTGTGAATTTAGGCACTTTTATTGCAATGTCATGAAGAGGTAACATCCATGTTTGGTTCGGATGTACTAAAACGTGGAATCCTGGAATTGGTACGGTTTTGCATTGGTGACCTCCTGGTATACATGTTTTTCATACCCACCCATCCCTACCAAAATGTAAGAATAACAGAGTTATTCTGCCTATTCTTGGCCCATTTTTGACTGCTCAAAAATATCTTGAGAAATTAATTTACTTCACAATGCCTTTGCTATGGACCTTTGAGTACACTAAAAAAAGGTACTGATTTTGAGTGCACAATGATTGAGTTAGACATGGTTACCTTGGCTCTACTTTACTTGCATGTATAGTAGTGTTGTGAAGGATAAACCGGTATGCGGCTTTTCGTTTGTTTCTGACAAAAATAACGAAATTCGTAAAGAATATATGGGAATCGGTTATTGAAAACATCATCATTTTAGGCCACCTAATGGCTGATACTTCATCAAAATGACAAAAATTATACATATTTTGTAAAATATGTCAAATTTTTACTTTATATTGAACAAGTGGGGGGGGGGGGGGGGGGGGGGGGAGCCATTATGTGGACATGACATAATGAGTTTTACCATTCATTTAAAGATTATATCACAGTGTAATTGTTGACCTGATATCAACTACTTTTGTCAAATGTGTTTAACTTCAATATGTGTGTATTGTTATTGTATTTTCCTGCTATTTAAGTATGCAATTTCAAGTGTTTTTGTTAATTTATATAGATTAGCTGGAGCAGGTAGTTTGAGCAAATGTTGCATTATGCCAACAACATGTGGTTTTCCTAACTGCAAGTTTCGCTCACGCTACCGTGGTTCTGATGATAATCGCCATTTTTACCGAGTCCCAAAGAAGCCAGCTGTTTTACGAGAAAAGTGGTTAGAAGCAATAGGAAGAACTGAACAAACCATTGTCAACCAGGTGAGACTTTGAATTGTGTTTTCAAGTTAGGCTATTATGTTTTGGTTAACAGGTTAAATCTTTGTATTTTCTATTATTTCTGTGCATAAAAAGTATGTTTTATCATATTAATACAAGTTGGTTCTGATAAATGGTTGGATTTTTAAAATAAATGGTGTTCTTTCTCCAAAGTTGGGATGTACTGGTTTGTTTACTTTTCAAAAGAAGCTAGAATCATTGATAATGCATACTGGTGTTTTTTTTCCAACAGCTTTAAGGGCTGTGCAGGTATTGTTTTCACCCATGGTGTTTCGATGGGCGAGCTGGCAGCGAGGAAAAGATTGTCCAGGCTGTAGCTCAGAAACTGTAGTATGTTAGAAGTTGAAACTTGTGGGGACATTGGTTGGGCGGTGTAGGTGTGCAGTGTCATGGTGTGATGTTCATTTAACCTTTGACCTTGTAGTGACCTTGAGTTTTAAAATCTTGTGGGGCTATATCTCAGAAACACTAAGGCATAAGAAGTTCATATGTGGTAGGCACATTGGTTGGGGGATGTAAGTGTGCAACATCATGGTGTGACCTTGATTTAACTTTTGACTTTGCCGTAGTGACCTTGATCTTTTAAAATCTTGTCCGGGCTTTAACTCGGAAACTGCAAGGTGTAGGAACTTGATCCGTGGTAGGCACATTGTTGGGGTGTAGTTGTGCAGCATGATGGTGTAACCTCGATTTGACCTTGGCATAGTGAACTTGACCTTTAAAATCTTTCTTGGCTATATCACGGAAACATTAAGGTGTAGGAAGTTGATACTTGATAGGGAATTGCTTATGGGTTGTAGGTGTGCAACGGCATGTTGTGACCTTGATTTGACCTTTGACCTGGGTGTAGTGACCTTGATATTTAAAATCTTGTCTGGGCTACATCACGGAAACTGTAAGGTGTAAGAAGTTGATACTTGGTAGGGACATTGGTTGGGGGTTGTAGGTGTGCAATGTCATGCTGTGACATTGATTTGACCTTTGATCGTCCTGTAGTGGCCGTAACCTTTAAAATTTTGTCTGGTCTATATCGTAGAAACCATAAAGTGTAGTAGGGACATTGCTCAGCAGTTGTACATGTGCAACATTGTGGTGTGATCTTAATTAAGCGTCCCTGAAAGGGTGCTTATTTGTTTTCACCTCAGTTTCCTCGCCGCATTATGGTCTCCCTTGAATATCTCCCTTATTATTAGAAGGTTTCAAACCATATTTGGCAGTTATATACCTTAAGCGTGGGAAAATTTTTCTGCATGCTTAAATTTGACCTTTGACCTTTAGGAAGGTCACATGGTCAAAAACAATTTTTTGAAGTACACCCCCCGTCATCACAGTTCAGGAAAAACTACTTGCTACAGAGTCTTATAATTTGACACACCTGTTCATACTATCGAAAACGCGAGCTCATTAGATTTTGGGAGCAATCCCTTGAAAAATGTCTCATTGTATCCACCGGATAGCATCCGGTGGATACTATGGATTTGACTTTGCCTACGCTGCCGCCGCCTCTGCAGTGTGTAGAGAGATTTCACCGTTACCGCTCTAACGAAAAAAATATTATAGCTAGCCTTCTCAAATTTGCAGGATATATTCATAGCCATAAAATCTTGCCTGGGAATATTTTTGGCCTCATTTTGAAAAACAAGATGGCCGGACTTTTGGTGGCCCTGTAGAGCAAAGGGTATTATAGATAGAGATCTCAAATTTGCAGGATATGTTCCTCATTATAAAATCTTGACTGGGAATATTTTTGGCCTCATTTTGAAAAACAAGATGGCCGCTACAGGCGTTTCTTTGCAGTCATGAAAAGTGCTTATATCTCCCTTACTATTGGTCCTAGAGGTTAGGGATGGTAAACCTACCTATAGGAAATCATGGGCTGGGAATCTTTTGGTATGGTCAGATTTGACCTTGGACCCCTCCTTCAAGGTCAAACGAGGATAGCCAAAGTTAAAAGTGCTTGTAACTCGCTTATTATTGGTCCTAGAGGTTTGGGATGGTAAACCAACCTATTGGAAATCATGGGCTGGGAATCTTTTGGTGTGGTCGGATTTGACCTTGGACCCCTCCTTCAAGGTCAAACGAGCATAGCCAAACTTAAAAGTAGTGCTGGGACGATGTTCGCAAACTTCGGTATTATCGCTCGCTGGCTCATTGCCAATCAATGATCGGTAAAATTTAAGTAAAACCGATATTCGCTAAATCCATTTCTTTGCAGCCTTTTGGTCACAATAAAATGCTAACCTTAATAATATTTTGTAAAAATCTGAAATACCCATCAGTTAAAATCACAAAACTAGTCGTGAATGCAATAAAAATAACGTAAATAGAAACACCTTGGGGTTTTCCAACTGTTGTCATGGTAATCATAAAATCAGCCAATCACAAGTGAGGATACATCAAGCATAGTCTGTTAGTGAGGGAGACGTCTGTGAATGGCTTTTAGATTATATTTTGGTCATATTTGTGGTAATTTGTGTGTATTTTACTTCATATAATTTAATATTAATATTTTATCTGCCTTTTTTACACTTCGACTCCATAATCGGAAATGTTCGAAGTTTGGTTACAAATGTCCGATACGAACATCGACAGGGAAAATCCAAGCGATCTCCCAGCACTACTTAAAAGTGCTTATAACTCGCTTATTATTGGTCCTAGAGGTTTAGGATGGTAAACCAACCTATAGGAAATCATGGGCTGGGAATCTTTTGGTGTGGTCGGATTTGACCTTGGACCCCTCCTTTAAGGTCAAACGGGGATAGCCAAACTTAAAAGTGCTTATAACTCGCTTATTATTGGTCCTAGAGGTTTAGGATGGTAAACCGACCTATAGGAAATCATGGGCTGGGAATCTTTTGGTGTGGTCGGATTTGACCTTGGACCCTTCCTTCAAGGTCAAATGAGGATAGCCAAACTTAAAAGTGCTTATAACTCGCTTATTATTGGTCGTAGAGGTTTAGGATGGTAAACCAACCTACAGGAAATCATGGGCTGGGAGTCTTTTGGTGTGGTTGGATTTGGCGTTGGACTCCTCCTTCAAGGTTAAATGAGGATAGCCAAACTTAAAAGTGCTTATCACTCGCTTATTAATGGTGCTAGAGGTTTGAGATGGTAAACCAACCTATAGGAAATCATGGGGTGGGAATCTTTTGGTGTTTTCGGATTTGACCTTGGACCCCTCCTTCAAGGTCAAACGAGCATAGCCAAACTTAAAAGTGCTTATAACTCGCTTATTATCGGTCCTAGAGGTTTGGGATGGTAAACCAAACCATAGGAAATCATGGGCTGGGAATCTTTTGCTGCGGTCGGATTTGACCTTGGACCCCTCCTTCAAGGTCAAATGAGGATAGCCCAACTTAAAAGTGCTTATAACTCGCTTATTATTGGTCCTAGAGGTTTGGGATGGTAAACCAACATATAGGAAATCATGGGCTGGGAATCTTTTGGCGTGGTCGGATTTGACCTTTGGCCCCTCTTTCAAGGTCAAATGAGGATTGCCAAAATTAGTGTTTATATCTTGCTTATTCGTATTCCTAGAGGTTTGCAGTGTCACACCAACCTATAGGAAATCATGGGCTAAGAATCTTTTGATATGGTCAGATTTCACCTTGGGCTTCTCCTTCAAGGTTAAGCGATGTTAGAATGGCTTTGGTGAGTTTTCTTCTGGTGGATACAATTTGCATCGGTTCTCCGATGTGATAGGTCTAGTTTATGAGTGATTTTCTGACACCTTCCAATCTGAAAGCCTTAAATTTAGGCCAACCCCCGCTATTATCTTCTTCTTAAGTATTGCATTTAGAGCTATATAATGTACTGGGAGGTAATAGGAAACCATATGTGGAGAGTCTAAATAGCTGGTCAGTTTTACCCCACGGCCTCCCCTTATGGGTCAAACTGGGGTCATAAAATAGCTGATTTTGAGTTTTTGCCTTATATCTCCTTTATTGTTGCTTTTATAGCTTCAGAATGTATTAAGAGGTATTGGGAAAGCATATGTGGAGAGTCTAGCCGGTCAGTTTTACCCCCCGACCCCCCCCCCCCCCCCCTTATGGGTCAAACTGGGGTCATAAAATAGCCGATTTTGAGTTTTTGCCCTTATCTCCTTTATTGTTGCTTTTATAGCTTCAGAATATATTAAGAGGTATTGGGGAAAGCATATGTGGAGAGTCTAAATAGCCGGTCAGTTTTACCCCCTGGCCCCCCCTTATGGGTCAAACTGGGGTCATAAAATAGCTGATTTTGAGTTTTTGCCTTATATCGCCTTTATTGTTGCTTTTATAGCTTCAGAATGTATTAAGAGGTATTGGGAAAGCATATGTGGAGAGTCTAAATAGCCGGTCAGTTTTACCCCCCTGACCCCCCCTTATGGGTCAAACTGAGGTCATAAAATAGCCGATTTTGAGTTTTTGCCTTTATCTCCTTTATTGTTGCTTTTATAGCTTCAGAATGTATTAAGAGGTATTGGGAAAGCTAAATAGCCGGTCAGTTTTACCCCCTGGCACCCCCTTATAGGTCAAACTGGGGTCATAAAATAGCTGATTTTGAGTTTTTGCCTTATATCTCCTTTATTGTTGCTTTTATAGCTTCAGAATGTATTAAGAGGTATTGGGAAAGCATATGTGGAGAGTCTAAATAGCCGGTCAGTTTTACCCCCCGACCCTCCCTTATGGGCCAAACTGGGGTCATAAATAGCTGCTTTGGAGTTTTTGCCATATATCTCCTTCATTGTTGCTTTTATAGTTTCAGAATGTATTAAGAGGTATTGGGAAAGCATACGGTGCAGCTTTGTGCATTCTTAGCTTTACAGCATGCTTATTAAAACCACAAAGCATTTTAAATCTTTTTGTTAGCAAAAGCATTCCTCTAGTTTGACCATTGACCTTGGTATAGTGACCTTGACATTTAAAATTTTATCCGGGCTATACATTGGACACTGTAAAGTGTAGGAAGTTCATACTTGGTAGGAACGTTTAGGGTTTATAGGTAAACATCATGGTGTGACCTTGATTTGACCTTGTTGTGGTGTCCTTGACCTTTAGAATCTTGTCCGGGCCATATCTCAAAACTGTTAGGTGTAAGACACTTGATAGGGACATTAGTTTGTAGATGTGCAGTGTGATGATGTAGCCTTGATTTAACCTTTGACCTTGTCATAGTGACCTTTTTAATTAAAATCAAGGAAGGTGATACTTGGTAGTCAGTGACACACTACCGAGTTTGGTTAAAGTAAAAATTCCATATATTTTCAATTATCGATTTATAATAGTTTTGAATTCATTAATTAATGCATAATAATTTCTTTTATTAGGTGGCGATCTTTCACCTTGGCTCTGCCAAAGTGTGTTCACCTGGCATATTTGAGACATGTTTGACTCATGACAAAGATATATGGATTGCTGGAACTGATGAATGTATCTACCGATCCAGTGGATACTTTTGTTTAGTGTTCACTACGCTGCTGCTCTTCTCTGGGACTGAAATTAGCCTCATTCTGAAAAACAAGATGGCCGCCGCGGGCATTTTTTTTGAAAAGTATCTACCTTTTTCTACTGGCTGGTTCTCCTAGGTAGAAGGTTGAATCTCTTCATAGGTGATATGTATCACAGATATACATGTCCTCTACAACCTTGCACACATTTGACCTTGAAGCTCTTAATTCAAGGTCATCCACGGAGTGCCAAAGTACCCCACATAGCGGACTTTAAAAGTGCCTATATCTCACTTAGTATAGGTCCTAGAGGTTTGCAATGTGAAACCAACCTATAAGAAATCATGGGCTGGGAAACTTTTGCTGTGGTCAGATTTGACCTTGGACCCCTCCTTCAAGGTCAAACAAGGATACCTAAACTTAAAAGTGCTTATAACTCACTTATTATTGGTCCTAGAGGTTTGCAATGTGAAACCAACTTTTTTGAAATTATGGGCTGGGAAGCTTCTGACCGTTGGTCAGATTTGACCTTGGACCCCCTTCAAGATCAAACGAGGATAGCCAAACTTAAAAGTGCATATAACTCACTTATTATTGGTCCCGGAGGTTTGCAATATGAAAACAACTTATAGGAAATCATGGGCTGGGAATCTTCTGATGTTTTCAGATTTGACCTTGGACCCCTCCTTCAAGGTCAAACGATAAATGCCAAGCTTAAAAGTGTTTATAACTCGCTTATTATTGGTCTTAGAGGCTTGTAATGTGAAACCAACTTATAGGAAATCATGGGCTGGGAATCTTCTGATGTTGTTAGCTTTGACCTTTGGCCCCTCCTTCAAGGTCAAACAATGGTTCATTGGCTTTGGTGAATTGTCTTTCCGGTGGATACAAATTTGCATCGGTCCTCCGATGCATAGGTTTAGTTGGTCCTAGAGTTTTGGGCTGTGAAACCAACCTATAGGAAATCATGGGCTGGGAGTCTTCTGATGTGGTCAGGTTTGACCTTGGGCCCTTCTTCAAGGTCAAATAAAGGTAGCCAAACTTAAAAGTGCGTATAACTTGCTTATTAGTGGTCCTTGAGATTTGGAATGTCAAACCATGAGCTCGATTGCTCACTGCCTTCGGTGCGTTGTCTTCTGGGTGGATACAATTTGCATCTGTTCTCCAATGCACTAGGTCTAGTTATATGTACTTTTACTTAATTGTACTATTTCCATTGACAGCTATACTTCAATTAATAAAGTTTACAGCTTCATAATATTTAGTTTACTGATTAATGCTGTTATCTTGGTATTGAATTATCTTGTGTTAATACTTTTTACATGCATTTTCTTTCGCTTAGACATTATTTTCTCTACTTGACATTATTTGGACCTTTATATAACTGACATTGCTCTGAAAGTCTCTTTGTACTGTTTTGCTGCTTCTATATCTCGTGGTGTTTAAACTATTTCCCCGGGCTGTAGGATACAGGTATCTCTATTTTTATGTCAGCTGACTTGTCAGTCAGCTGACATTATGTCGTCACTCTGCGGCGTGGGCGTACGCGTACGCGTCCGCGTGAACAACTTCTCCTCCAAAACTACAAGGCCTAGAGACGTGCTGTTTTTTTTAAAAGATACCTTATCTATCGAGGATGAAAAATTGTTCAAGGCATGCAAATCTGTCTGTTCGTCTGTTTGCTAGAGACATTACAAGGGGGGTACCCCCACCAAAAGTGTGAAAATTTCAACACTTAATCACAATTTTCTCAGTGACTATTGCAGGGATTTCTCTCATATCTTGCATATATGTACTAGGCCACAGGTAGATTCTCCTGTGTGAGTATGAGACCTGGATCTGTCTTACTTTTTTTTTAATAAATTTTTTTAATAATTTTTAATGCATTAAAATTCATGAAATCATGCACAAAATCATTTATAACTTGAAAAGTGTTGCATTTAGAGCATTTTGTTAAAATATGTTATTCAGCTACTTTTTTCATAGCTACAATATGGTGAGTAAGTTGGGTGCCTGTCTCAATAGCTAAGTGACTAATAGCTACTTTTGGGCTTTTCAGTAACTTCCATCATGAGTAAAATCACTTGTAACTTAAAAACTATTGCATTTAGAGAAATTCGTATAAATATGTTATTCAGCTACTTTTGGGTCAGCTATAACATAGTAAAATTTTAGACCTGTAGCTCATGGCATAGCTGAGTAATAGCTACTTTTAGGTTATCACTGTTGAGTAAATCGCTTATAACTTCAAAACTATTGCATTTAGAGAATTTCGTATAAATATGTTATTCAGCTACTTTTGGGTCAGCTATAACATAGTAAAATTTCAGACCTGTAGCTCATGGCATAGCTGAGTAATAGCTACTTTTAGGTTATCACTGTTGAGTAAATCGCTTATAACTTGGAAACTATTGCATTTACAGTATTTTGTTTCAATATGTTATTCACCTATTTTGGGATCAGCTATAACATAGTGAAGTTTCAGATCTGTGGCTCATTGCATAGCTGAGTAATAGCTACTTTGAAGTTCTCACTATTGAGTAAATCACTTGTAACTTAAAACCTATTGCATTTAGAGAATTTCGTATAAATATGTTATTCAGCTACTTTTGGGCCAGCTATAACATAGTGAAATTTCAGATCTGTAGGTCATGGCGTAGCTGAGTAATAGCTACTTTAAAGTTCTCACTATTGAGTAAATCAGTTGTAATTGGAAAACTATTGCATTTAGAGAATTTCGTATAAATATGTTATTCAGCTACTTTTGGGTCAGCTATAACATAGTAAAATTTCAGACCTGTAGCTCATGGCATAGCTGAGTAATAGCTACTTTTAGGTCATCACTATTGAGTAAATCAGTTGTAACTTCAAAACTATTGCATTTACAGTATTTTGCTTATATATGTTGTTCACCTACTTTTGGGTCAGCTATAACATAGTGAAATTTCAGACCTGTAACTCATTGCATAGCTGAGTAATAGCTACTTTGAGGTTCTCACTATTGAGTAAATCAGTTGTAATTGCAAAACTATTGCATTTAGAGAATTTCGTATAAATATGTTATTCAGCTACTTTTGGGTCAGCTATAACATAGTAAAATTTCAGACCTGTAGCTCATGGCATAGCTGAGTAATAGCTACTTTTAGGTCATCACTATTGAGTAAATCAGTTGTAACTTGAAAACTATTGCATGTACAGTATTTTGCTTAAATATGTTGTTCACCTACTTTTGGGTCAGCTATAACATAGTAAAATTTCAGACCTGTAGCTCATGGCATAGCTGAGTAATAGCTACTTTGAGGTTATCACTGTTCAGTAAATCGCTTATAACTTGGAAATTATTGCATTTAGAGTATTTTGTTTCAATATGTTATTCACCTATTTTGGGGTCAGCTATAACATAGTGAAGTTCCAGACCTGTGACTCATTGCATAGCTGAGTAATAGCTACTTTGAAGTTCTCAATGTTGAGTAAATCACTTATAATTTGAAAACTATTGCATTTAGAGAATTTAGTATAAATATGTTATTCAGCTACTTTTGGGTCAGCTATAACATAGTAAAATTTCAGACCTGTAGCTCATGGCATAGCTGAGTAATAGCTACTTTTAGGTTATCACTGTTGAGTAAATCACTTATAACTTGGAAACTATTGCATTTACAGTATTTTGTTGCAATATGTTATTCACATATTTTGGGGTCAGCTATAACATAGTGAAGTTCCAGACCTGTGGCTCATTGCATAGCTGAGTAATAGCTACTTTGAAGTTCTCACTGTTGAGTAAATCAGTTGTAATTGGAAAACTATTGCCTTTACAGAAATTTGTGCAAATATGTTATTCAGCTACTTTTGGGTCAGCTATAACATAGTGAAATTACAGACCTGTAGCTCATGGCACAACTGAGCAATAGCTATTCTCAGGCACTGACTGTTGAGTAAATCGGCTATAACTTGAAAAATATTACATTTGGAGTATTTTGTTAAAATATATTGTTCACCTACTTTTGGGTTAGCTATAACATAGTGAAATTACAGACCTATAGCTCATGGCATAGCGGAGCAATAGCTATTTTCAGGTTCTCACTATTGACTAAATCAGTTGTAACTTGAAAACTATTGCATTTACAGTATTTTGCTTAAATATGTTGTTCACCTACTTTTAGGTCAGCTATAACAGAGCAAAAATTCAGACATGTAGCTCATTGCATAGCTGAGTAATAGTTACTTTGAGGTTCTCACTCTTGAGTAAATAAGTTGTAACTTGAAAACTATTACATTTAGAGTATTTTGTTAAATGTTATTCACAGACGTTTTGGTCAGCTATAACATAGTGAAATTGCAGACCTCTATGTCATGGCATAGCTGAGCAATAGCTTCTTTCAGGTTCTCACTGTTGAGTAAATCATTGTATCCAACCTGTAGGAAATCATGGGCTGGGAATCTGTTAATATGGTCCGATTTGACCTTGGAACCCTCCTTCAAGGTCAAATGAGGATAGCCAAACATAAAAGTGCTTATAACTCGCTTATTATTGGTCCTAGAGGTTTGGAATGAAAACCAACCTATAGAAAATCATGAGCTGGGAATTTTTTGGTGTGGTCGGATTTCACCTTGGACCCCTCCTTCAAGGTCAAATGAGGATAGCCAAACTTAAAAGTGCTTATAACTCGCTTATTATTGGTCCTAGAGGTTTGGAATGGAAAACCAACCTATAGAAAATCATGGGCTGGGAATCTTTTGGTGTGGTCGGATTTCACCTTAGACCCCTCCTTCCAGGTCAAACGAAGATAGCCAAACTTAAAGTGCTTATAACTCGCGTATTATTGGTCTTGGAGGTTTGGGATGGTAAACCAACATATAGGAAATCATGGGCTGGGATTCTTTTGGTGTGGTCAGATTTGACCTGGGACCCCCCCTTCAACGTCAATTGAGGATAGCCAAACTTACAATTGCTTATAACTCGCTTATTATTGGTCCTACAGGTTTGGGATGGTAAACAAGCTACAGGAAATCATGGGCTGGGAATTTTTTTGTGTGGTCGGATTTGACCTTAGACCCCCTCCGTCAAGGTCAAACAAGGATAGCCAAACTTAAAAAGTGCCTATGACTCACTTATTATTGGTCCGAGAGGTTTGGGATGGTAAACCATCCTAAATTCTTTGGCTGGGAATCTTTTGGTATGGTCAGATTTGACCTTTGGATCCCTTCTTCATGGTCGAACGAGGATATTTGCATTTATAGTATTTCTTTAAATATTTTTAACCTACTTTTTACACTTAAACAATTACCTTGTTACTTTATTATATCCCCAGACGAAAGTCGGGGATATATTGGATTCAGGTCCGTCGCGCCGCCGCCGCCGCCGCCGTAGAAATTTCCTTGTGGACGCGATAACTCAAAAACAAATTAATATTTTTTTTTCAAACTTGGTACACATGTTAAGGGTGCCCAAAGGAAGATCCCTATTTTAAGGTGACCTTAAACTCCCAGTAAAAAAGAACTTATGGCCACCTTAAGGTCAGAAATTGCACTTTTGGCCACTTAGAGCCCTGTAGGTCACAAACTATGATGCTCAGCTGGCTGAAATTTTACCTGACAACACATTAATATGTTCTTAGTACATGTGCCGAAAATCATGACTTTAAGTTGAGGAGAAAATTGTGTTTGAGGCCCATAAATACCCCCACTTAGGGATTTTTTGCTATACTTTACACATATTTTGCCCTATAATTTGGAAGTGATAATTCTGATGAGTCTCAAACTGCGCTAGGTATAACTTTGATATGTAATCCTTGTCTGTAGAAAATTTTAGGGCTGTAGGTTTACCCAAAGGGGTCGACTTAAGGTCTCAAAAGTGCCCACAGAGACCCAATTTATGCACTTTTTGCCACTTTCAAGCACTGTAGCTTTCAAACTATGTCTCTCATCTAAGTTAAATATCATCTGGGAATATATCTATGTGTTTTCTTATATGTGCCCCAACATTTAGGCCTTTAATAGACAGTTAACCTGTGTATCAGGACCATAAACACCCACCCGAGTGACCCTTATAAGACATTTTTCACATCTTTTTCCCTGTAACTTGGAAATGGTAAGTCTGAGAAGTTTCAAACTGTATTAGATATATATTCTGTGTGTAATCTTAGTATGTAACAGATTTTAAGTCTGAAGCTTTAATTTTGAAGGTCAAATTGAGGTCTCTAAAAGGCTCCCAAAGACCCAATATTTGGACTTTTTGCTACTTTTAAGCCCTGTGACTGTCAAACTATGTGACTGATAGAGCTCAAATCCTATCTGAGAAGATATTAGTATGTTATTTTTATATGTGCCAAAAATTAAGGCTTTAAGAAGACATTTAACCTGTGTATGAGGACCATAAATCCCCACCCGAGTGACCATTTTTAGACATTTTTCACATATTTTTCCCTGTAACTTGGAAATGGTAAGTCTAAGAAGTTTCAAACTGTATTAGATGCATATTCTATGTGTAATCTTAGTATGTGACAAATTTTAAGTCTGAAGCTTTAATTTGAAGGCCACATTTAGGTCTCTAGAAGGCCCCATAAAGACCCAGTATTTGGACTTTTTGCCAATTTTAAGGCCTGTGACTGTTAAACTATGTGACTGATAGAGCTGAAATCTCATCTGGGAATACATTATTATGTTCTTTTTACATGTGCCAAAAATCAAGGCTTCAAGTAGACATTTAACCTGTGTATGAGGACCTTTAACACCCACCTGAGTGACCCTTTTAAGACATTTTTCACATATTTTGCTCTGTAACTTGGAAATGGTAAGTCTGAGAAGTTTCAAACTTTATTAGATACATATTCTATGTGTAATCTTAGTATGTAACAAATTTTAAGTCTGAAGCTTTAATTTGAAAGCCACATCGAGATCTCTAAAAGGCCCACAATGACCCAATATTTGGACTTTTTACCACCTTTAAGCCCTGTAACTGTTAAACTATGTGATTGATGGAGCTGAAATCCCATCTGGGAATGCATTATTATGTCCTTTTTGCATATGCCGAAAATCAAGGTTTTTAGTAGACATTTAACCTGTGTATAAGGGCCATAGACACTCGCCCAAGTGCCTTTTTTGACATTTTTTCCGTATTTTGCCCTGTTATTTGGAAATGCTTAGTGTGACAAGTCTTAAACTGTATTATATATGATTTTTGTTTGTTATGTATGTCCCCCCAAAAAGTTTCAGATCTGTAGTTTAATTGCTAAGGTCTCTTTAACAATTGTAAAATGCTCACAGAAACCCAATTTATGGATATTATGCCACTTTAAAGCCCAGTAACTGTCAAACTATGTGGGTTATAGAGCTGAAATCTTTGAACTTTTAAAAGGAAATGCCTGTCTATTTAAATTTTGAATATTAATAATGTTATGGCTATCTTAGTCTTTTAAGAACTTATTTTTGTGTGTTATACCTCTGCTTGCTGAGTTTTTCACTTTTTAAAATGAAACTGGTGAAACATATTGAAGTAGACAAAATGGACACTTTAAGTGAGCTTTAAGTCCCAATATTAATGAAATTATATCCTTATGTAGTAAAACTAGGGGATTTTTAACCCTCAACTAGCCCAGTTTTATTCAACTTGCCTCAGTTAATTTTGGCACAGCTCCTACAGTTATGAACTCATTTCAGTTGATAATCACATACTTAAAATTCTCAATTCTTTTTGTATTTGAGTACCCCTTTTATATAGATTGTTTGTTTACCATTTATGCTCAACCCACATCCCCCCACCCAGATTCCCCCCACCCACCTCTGGGACCTCCAGCTATATTGAGTGACACTAAATAAACAAAGGTATTTAATGATATCAGATGAGAAACAAAGAACTCAATGGGGTTGCAGATCTTGTGTAATAGTGAGA
The DNA here is from genome assembly GCA_964017235.1 of Sabellastarte sp. h YS-2021. Lineage (NCBI taxonomy): Eukaryota > Metazoa > Annelida > Polychaeta > Sabellida > Sabellidae > Sabellastarte > Sabellastarte sp. h YS-2021. The sequence goes on along the minus strand of OZ024932.1, from coordinate 80,345,642 downwards.
GAGGTGTGGAGAAGGGGTGGGGGTGGGAGGTGGTGGGCTTCATTACATATAACACAAAGGGGAGTCAGAACTGAGATTGTGTCACATATTTAGGTTGCATATATATGGACCACATATATAGGTATAGAGGAAATGAATAACTGAAAACAATTTGCAAATTCTAAAAATAATATAATAAAATAATAATATAAATAATTTTTTTTTAAATAATATTTTATTTGTGAACAAATATAGAAACAGATATGCGCTTTTGGGATTATGAATTTTAGAATGGACATTGAATCATCAATCATTTAAATACTTTGAAGGAAGATTGAAAAATATGATGAGTTGAGTTAAAAATAATATTTTATTTGTCAACAAATATAGAAACAGATATGCTCTTTTGGGATTATTATTTTAGAATGGACATTCAATCATCAATCATTTAAATACTTTGAAAATAGGTTTAGAGTTATCATTGCAGGAAGATTGAAAATATAATTTGAGTTATGTATTCGGCGTCTGGGGATACACCATCTTCCTTGGGGAGATATAAACAGAGCAGATTGATGTGCTGAAGTTCATATAATAATGGGTAATTATGTTTTAAAAAATTCCCGATCAAAACCTGTGGCGTGAGTGATGACCTGTCTGGGGATATGTTGGCGCCGAGTTGGCCCAATCTAGTTTCATAATACCATTTGCAGGGCACAACTTTTTTGTCCTTTTCTTCTGTCAGCTTCGGAATATCTTTCGAACATGCTGTTCAGTTACCATTTACTGTATTTCTGTACAGCCCTTTCCCTGATAATTATGCTTTCCTCTCATTATCACCATCACAAATCAAAAACATTCAGTCAGCTGACACAGTGCCCGTTCACGGGCACTCTCCTCTTGTTTTATTTTCCTCCTACTTGCCAAATTTGGCTTTGTGTTTCGGGTGTTAAAAAGGCGGGGACAGAAGGGAGGAAACTGTGCAATAAATGGGGGAAACACTTTTATGCCATGCTCCATCTGTCGAGTTTTAGAATACTTAAACAGGAAAAACATAGAGATCTATAAATCCAAGTTTTCTTCTTTAACATATTTCAGTATTATACTTCAGTGATTTCAGCTTCATCATGGGAAATATTTAAATAGAAAGCTAGTGATAAAAGGAAATAATTGTTGTCACAAAAATCTACGATACATCAGCTTTAAAAAGTACTAGTTTTTTCATACAGAATGTATATCCATAAAGTTGCAAGATCTCTTGTCAATAAGTTGTGTAATGCAATTTTGTGGCATATGCTATTGTTGTTTTTAACAGTTTTATATCTATATATTTGTTGATTGTGCATGGCACTTTTATTTTTATTATTTTATAAGTTCTAGAAAATTTTGCCATCATGTTCTCCAACCCCAAGAGGTTTTTCTTTGGTTATCTCAATAAGGAGATGTTGCAGTACTATGATTTTTTTTCCTTTTTATTGCTTAAAACTGTAACTGTGGGCTTATCTTTTGTTTTGTTTCATTTCAATTTTGTGCGTCATTAAATGTATAGTCACTTTTCATTCGGTAAAATACAGTCATCGCCATAATAGAAAGGTTTTTTGAAGGGATCTCCCGATCATAAAATGGTATTATGCCATTCAAAACTAGCTATTTACTCATGAATAAACACTTCATTTTGATATAGCAATACCCTCCAAAATTTTATGAGTCAAAATAAAAACAGTTTTATCACGAGAACCAATCGTATATCTTTGCAGAATTAAAACTGTAGACTGAATTATAGGGCACAGGAGATTGCAGTATCTATTTATTTGAATATCAAAGTTACATTTTTAGTTTTGTCCTTTCACAATTTTGTGTTTTGGTTCATTCTATTGATTAAGCAACAAAGAACAAGTTTATTATAAAATACACATATTTCAAATGAAATGTAAGTAGCATATTTGTAAGAATTTAAGACAATATATTCCTAATCAAGTGATCATAGTTTTCTTTTGATACAGAAGCATGTCAGTTGTTATAATTTTAAGTTTGCATGCTATTTTACATCTTTAGGAGCTGGATATTTAAAGTCAGGCATTTCTGTGTGAAAGGTAGGTTGGGGTACATATTATATTTCTCTCTGCCTGTTGTAGTATTAGCATCTATTGTGTGCAAGGCCTACAAGAAAAATATGTAAAAATTATAAATTGTAAGATACAAAATATATGTTTTAGATAAATCTGGAGATTGTTCAAATTTTACTGCAGGGTGAATACATTTGACACCCGTTTGTGAAACTGAAGACATTGTTACCCAACTAGGGCAAAGTTGGACTTTGTACACTTTAAAAAGTTTGTGACATATTTAGCTTGTGCCTTAAGTGATGTATTCACTCTTTCCCGAATTAACTTGTATTTAATGTTATATTATGTAAAGCTGTGATAGGTTACCCGGTTATACCGAAAAAATATGAAATATAGCATAAATGAATGAAATACTCCGATGAACCTTAGTATTCTCACTATTCTGTCAGATTTCTTTAACTGATATTAGTTTTTCACATAATTTTCCTTATATGTACAGATATTTAACATTATATTTCATAATGTTTTGTTTACATCATCCGTCATGTTTGATTCTCTGATACTTCCAATGGATGACAACTAAAACACGGTTACCCGCATTTGGATCAGTTCTTTCGAGGTGAATACCTCGTGTAATTTTTTTAACAAAGTCACAGACTTAATATTATGTAACCGTTGTTAGGGATGAAACGGTATTACCATTGTCACAGGCTCACAGCTTTGAAACCTTTTTACTAAAACAGAAATATTATTGTTGAGCAAATAAAATGGTTAGGAAACATCAAATATCTCAAACGTACAATAAACCTCAAGAAATTTGAACCTTTTATCCTATATTTTTGCACATTTTAAGGTTTTATTGTGATTTTCATGAACATTTTTTGTTTTCATAGACTTCACTTCCTGCGACAGGCTTATTCAATTGGGACAATATTAAAATGCATAGTTTTTCTGCCTCCTGGAATAAGAATGGTTTTTCATTGGTGAGATACCAAAAAGGGAAATATACACGCTTGAATAATTGTTGGTGTCATGGTACAATCTCAGTCACTCACTGACAATCTCTAGCAATCGATTGGTGTTTATATCTACCACCAATATTCACAGGAAGCGGTTGCATTTCATAGATCCAAAATGTGGGAAATGTAGGTAACATTTGTTATTTTACGAGATTGATATATACTTCATCCCTAGTAGTGCTTCATGATATATTGACAACAATGCAGTGAAAAAAGTCGATGATGGCTTGATTAAGTTGATTATCAGAGAAATGGAGGTGATTGAAAAGTCATTATATTTTTGTTTTGTTGTCCATTTACAACTTTCTTTAAAATTTGATATTTTTGCAGAAATGTAAAAAATAACTAATGAAAACTTATATTAAATAGCTAACAATTGAGCAGCAAGGTGAAAAAAATGAACAGTTTATGACTTCTAATAAGATTTTGATAGGTCACATACTACTACGAGTGACAGCCTTAATATCTGAATCTTTTCTGATCAGGAGTGCACTGGAATTGGGCAATGTAATCGTGCAAATGGAAAAAAGATCTGTTATATGAATGACAATTTGGATGAAATAATTGATTGAACTGAGTTACTGTGCTTACAATTTATGGTTTTATATATTTTTCTTTGTCATATTTTTAAATCAATTGAGAATTACTAACTTTTTCTGTACAATAATAGTTTGCATATAGATAGATGTATTAAAATATATAGGAGCTTTCATGATGTAACCTATGTGATAAATGAACATTGTTTCTTAATAAAAGCTTTTTTTTATTTTAATGCATTAAACTTGAGTAATTAACATGTAAAAAACATACCTTTATTGTAGTGAATCTTTTAATGGTAAAAGTGTATAAATTATATTAAAATGTATCTTTCTTTTGAATTTCTCTCTCAAGGGTAAGGTTTTCCTCATTGTTTCAATGTCTTTGCCTGTAGATGACTTCTTTCCTTTTATATTTTGATCACACATAATAATTTACGTAGTTGTATATCACAAAATATATTTTTTAAACTCTTCCTTACATAGCATGTTGTTTAATGTGTTTAAGACATATTTTGAAGGAAAAAAGTAGCAATATAAACCCTTCAGATTGTTATTAGGGCTTGCAGATGTAATTATATTAGCCAGTAGATTCACAGTAGTCCTAGCAGCTACAAAATAGTTTCTTTATCTGTATTGCTTGTGAAATTATTAAAATGTAAATAATTGTGTGACACAATTTTTTTTTTTTTTTTTTTTTTTTTTTTGTAATATACAATTGTATGACTTTTTTTATAGTATACAATGATTAAGTGTCCCTTGAAAGGGGATGCTTATTGGTTTTGCCCTATTTTCAGACAGTCTACGCCACTGTCATAGTATTTGATAAGTGGAATATCTCCCATAATGTAAGGCTTGTCAGTGATTTTGGACAGTTATCAACTGTGGGAGAAAAGACAACATATGTACTGAAAGTGGCAAGTGCTTTTTTAGGTTAAAATCTTAGTACAATATACTTTTTAGATCAATTGGGCAATAATTGACTGACTGAGGCCCAATTGATTATCATGTAGTAACAAAATTTGCTAAAATTGATCCTTTGGGGACATATGATGTGGCTCTTTGTGCTATCCTTGCATTTCCAGGTCTATTCTATTGCACCCAAATGGTCAAGATTTTCAGTGAGTGCTAAATATCTCTTTGCTTTGTTGTGATCAGAGCTTTGGATGTTTTAAAGGTTAAAGCAAATAATAGCCTGGGATTCTCCAAGAAAAAAAAATCAGTCTTGTTGAAGTTCATATGAAACATCTATATTAATGATAGTTCAGAGCTTTTGTATTTTTATAGCCTTCATCTTTACTATCGCTTTTTAGCATACACAATTCCGTTGCTGTGGGACACGTAGTTTTTGCAGTTGCAGAAACCTTTTCCATTTTTTTCTAAGTTATGTTATGGTTTTTTTTTAGCTAAACTAGTGTAACAATGTCAACTTAAAATCTTAGATTTTAGTACCTGCACAAATTCTGTATTTCGGTTAAAGTATCACTGCATTAGTTTGTAAATGTAGTTGTTTATATTTTTTGTTATAATTTTCATGCAAGATTTTATTAAGCTAACACATTTGTGTTCATAACATTGTGCTCCGTTTAAAGTAGGCTAAACTTCTAGGTGCTTTGCATGATAATAAATTAGCAATTTTTACACAAATACATTGTTAGACATATTATTTAATCATTCATGTTAACCTTTTTTTACAATCTTAATTCATAAGTATAGATTACAAGTTGGTTTAACATTTGTAGTTTTATGAAGAAATTATCACATAGATATGCAATAAAATGCAAAAGAGGATCTGCCAATGATTACTCAGATATTAAATTAAAACAGTACTACCTTAACCTAATGGAACAAGTAGAAGACTAATGTTGAAACTGGCAAAGTAAGCGAAATTACTTTAACTCTTTGAAGGTTTTAAATGCTTCTTTTTTTGATGGGCATTATATAATGTGTACCTAACTAATCTATGTAATGATACCCGACTAGTAATATTCCTCCTGAAAATAAGGGTTTTGACAATTATTTTTATATTCAAAAATCAAAACATTTATGTGGAGGAAGATTCCTTTCTGAAATAATCTTAACTTAAGATTCTTAAGTCATTGCCATTTGGAAGAAAAGCAGCTTTCCAATATAATATTTATTCTTCATGTTCCTTGAATTACTGTCAACTTAAGCTTAAAAGTATTCACACATTTTGTGCTCTTTGTGGCTTATGGTGCCATATTAATTTTATGTTTAAACAAAATATAAATATTTCTATTTAATTAATTTTTAAACGTGTATGAATAGCAAAGCTTAAAATGATTGGTTGTTGATATTTGGTCATTTCAAATAATGGGCATCTGTGTTTTACAAACGACATGATTTTTTGGTAAGCAACAGTAGAATTGACAGAAGAGTGAAATTGAATTTCTATATTTGGGAAAATTCAAAATTGTTTTGCTCATTATTGGCCTGGATATATCGGTATATGACTGTTTCTCTTCTATCAGCAATTACGTGTGTGTAGTGGTCACTTTCCTGGTGGCGAGAAAAAGGAAGGAGATATTCCAGTCGCTGACCCAAAAGAAGACGTCCCCTTAAGGATAGAACTTCCTTCCCCTCCCCCTAAAAAGACTGATTCTAAGCCAAAGAAACGGAAGAATTCCTCGTCCTCCAGTGACTCCCTGGAACAGGACACCCAAGAAAACTTGAAAAAGAGCCATAAAGTGGAAGTAGAAGTGCCACTGGTGCAAAGGAGGAATTCTCTAAAGCTTTGCAACGGTCGTGCTACAAAAAGTAAGTGTTATATATACAGTGTTTGAGGGACATTGAGCCGCAAACATTGATTTTTTTCTTCTAAAACAAAGGAGATACAGTTGCACTTCGTCTTCATTTAGAACCCAAAGACCTGCACTTGGGTGTCACATTATGTTTGATTACCTTTGCATAATTTGCTCTACATTCTATGTGTAGTAGTGTCCAATTCTATTGCCCGGGGCTGTGGTATATGGTCATCTCTGATGCTATTTTCATTTATATACTGCACAAAATAAGTTACCTTTAAAATGTTGCAAAAATACATTTTGTGTTATAAAGTATTGCTAATTAACGCCCAAAGTTAAGTTTCACCATACTACTCAAGCATTGAAACTACTAGATTTTTGTTTTGTTAAAATCTCTAGGCGGGCGGGAAAAAGTTTGTCCGGGCTGTATCTCAGAAACCGTAAGGTGTAGGAAGTTGATACTTGGTAGGGACGTTGGTTAGGATGTGTAGGTGTGCAGTGTCATGGTCTGACCTTGATTTGACCTTTGACCTTGCCATAGTGACCCTGAGTATGAAAATATTGTCTGGGCTATATCTCGGAAACCGTAAGGTGTAGGAAGTTGATACTTGGTAGGGACATTGGTTAGGGGGTGTAGGTGTGCAACATCATGGTCTGACTGGGATTTGACCTTTGACTTTGCCATAATGACCTTGACGTATAAAATCTTGTCCGGGCTATATCTCGGAAACCGCGAGGTGCACGAAGTTGATACTTACTAGTAGTGCTGGGACGATGTTTGCAAACTTCGGTATTATCGCTCGCTGGCTCATTGCCGATCAATGACCGGTAAACTTTAAGTACAACCGATATTTGCTAAACTCATTTCTTTGTAGCTTTTTGGTCACAATAAAACACTAACCGGAATAATATTTTGCAAAAATTTGGAATATTTATCAGTTAAAATGTCAAAACTAGCTGTGAATGCAATAAAAATAACGTAAATAGAAACACTTTGGGGTTTTCCCACTGTTGTCAAGGTAATCATAAGATGAGCCAATCACAAGTGAAGATACATCCAGCATGGTCTGTTAGTGAGGGAGACGTCTGTGAATGGCTTTTAGGTTATATTTTTGTTATATTTGTGATAATTTGTGTGTATTTTGCTTGTTGTTATTTAATATTTGATTTTTCTGTCTGGTTTACACTTTTGACTCCATGATCGGAAATGTTCGAAGTTTGTTCACGAATTTCCGATACGAACATCGACACGTAATATCATGGCGATCTCCCAGCACTACTTACTAGGGACATTGGTTGGGGGGTGTAGGTGTGCAACATCATGGTCTGACCTTGATTTGACCTTGACCTTGCTGTAGTGACCTTGCCCTATAAAATCTTGTCCGGGCTATATCTCGGAAACCGTAAGGTGTAGGAAGTTGATGCTTGGTAGGGACATTGGGTAGGGGTTGTAGGTGTGCAGCATCATGGTGTGACCTTGTCGTAGTGACCTTGACCTTTAAAATCTTGTTGCACCTTTGGGCTTTGGGTCTGTCTTTTTATGCAGATTAAGCACTGTTAAAGTCATATTAGAAGAATTTTACTTCTACAACTCCCCATTGTAACAGCTGGAAATTCATCAAGTGAGCCACAGATTTTGCTCCAACACCATACAATAGTGGTAAAGACGGCAAACCGGATAGTTGGTTTCTATTCAATTCATATAAACGTAAACGAAATCCGATGACAAAAGTCCATGAACCGGTTCCCGAAATGTCACATATTTCACCTCAAACGTATAAAATATTGCACATAAACGCTGAAAAATATTTACTTGTGTAATATTTTGCCAATATACAGTGAAATAATATCCAAAATATAAGATTTTATCAAAAATTAAACCACATTTTAGTTGAAGTAATTGTTCATGTACGCGTACAGAAGATTTTACAGTGTGACTACAGTTTGGTGTATACTAATTCGAACGAATCCGGTTTCCGCCGAATTTTTGTTTTCGGGACCCGGTTTCCAGATTTACTTTTGATCGTAACACTACCATACAAAAGCATTCATTGAATGTATTACCACTTCTGTGTGCATGGTAATATTCAAAACATCTAAACCATAATTCGGCCATGCCAGGTGTAGATAAAGTACATGCATTATCTTTCTCTTAGACATTATTTTCTCTATTTAATTGCAAATTTAATAAGTAAATTAAATTTTTATAAGTTAATACCCTATCCAATGGACAATAGCTTATCCGGTCGGCGCGGACCGGCCCGCCAAACGTCAGAAAAAGACGTCCTGTGTCTCCACCGGCTAGGCCGGCCCAGTACTGTGCACTCGCCAGATGGCGTGTCGTACTTCCTTCCTGTCTAGACAGCGTGACGTCATAGCATCTTTTTCGTTGTCTAAAACTCTTAGACCCCTAGTAAGCTGATAGCGGGGTCGGTGGGAGGGTCTTGTGTGTCCATTGGATAGGGTATTAACTTATAAAAATTTAATTTACTTATTAAATTTGCAATTTTATTGCGTTAATACATCCTATCCAATGGACAATAGCTGAATAACTACCGCTTGGTCGGCGGGTAAGTTACTAGGGACTAAAGAACTTGAACTCATTTTGGAATAGTGACAATGCCTTCTAAAGCCCGGGTAGACCTTGAAGTCTAAACCCTTAGGGCTATGGTCGAATATCATCATCCGGTTATCCGGAATGGAACCGTCAGAGTCGACCTTGCCCCCCCCCCCCTTTTTTTAACAGACCTGCTCAGAGGTAGGGGAAGAGAGGGATGAGTTCAGTCCCATAATTAATCCTCCCAGAGGAAGTACATGAGAGATTTTTTTTTTTTTTTTTTTTTTTTTTTTTTTTATATTCCTTAATTATATGTGCAATATATACAAATATGTACAAGTATTTACATATGTACATTTCTCCTCTAGGTGCCAGTCTGTTGGTGGATCTGCTGGGCAGCCACAACTGGTCCGAGATGGTAGAGCTCTGAGTCAGCCCAAGCCACATCCTTCAGATAAAATTGGGTGAAGGTATTATGAGATTTCCAGTGGCAGGCTGCTAGGATCTGCTCTAAGGAGATTCCCGACTGGAAGGCCTTAGAAGCCGCAAAGGCCCTGACATCATGAGCTTTAACTTGATGTAGGGTGTGGGCCTGTTGATCAGAGAGCTCATAGCATAGGATCACAGTTTGTTTGATCCATGAGGAGATAGTGGCAGGGGAGATGTCTTTGTCGAAACCTTTCTTGAAGGAGACAAAGACTAACTCCTTGCTCTGTCTGAGGTCCGACGTCCTGTCCAAGTAGTAGCGCAAAGCTCTGACTGGACACAAGGATCTGTCAGACTTGAGGGATTTATCTAGAGTAGGAGCCAGGGCTGGTATGACCACTGGGGCTACACTCTCTGGACCCTCCTTGGCCAGCTGATTCTTAGAAAGAAAGCTGGGAGATGGAAAAAGGGACACCTTAGACCAATCGGATTGGTGTCTGATGTTCTTGTGCTGCCAAGCATGGATCTCACTCCTTCTTTTGCCAGAGCCTAGGGCTAAAAGGAAGACAGTTTTGAAGGTGAGGTGCTTCAGAGATGCCTCCCTAAGAGGTTCAAAAGGAGCCTTTGTCAGCTGGTGTAGCACCAGGGAAAGGTTCCAGGAGGGAATCCCCCTCCGCCCTTTGGGTCTATCTCTGTGGAAACTTTCCAAGAGACGAGTGAGATTATCATCTTTGCTGATATTGACTGTTGTAGGACCCAGTTTATCAGCAATGGCAGATCTGTATCCATCAATGGTGCTGGGCTGTAACTTCTTGTCCTCAAAGAGGCACATTAGGAAGTCAGCTACCGACTTTATAGGTGGTGCCCTGAAGTCCACCTGATTAGTGACGCACCACTTTGTAAAAATGGTCCACTTCGCCTCATAGACTGATCTGGTAGATCTTCTTTGAGGAGCCTCAATTCTTGCTGCCACTGCCTCAGAGAAGCCCTGTTCTTTGATAGTTGTGGCTCTAGGAGCCAGGCATGGAGATTTAGATTGGTCAGATTTCTGTGAGGGATCTGATTGAAGGGCTGTGTTAGTAGACTGGGCAGGTTGGGAAGGCTGAGAGGGACCTGGCTGGACATGGTCACTAGGTCCCAGAACCAAGGCATGTTGGGCCACCCCGGGGCAATCAGAATGAGTCTCTTGCACGGGGAGTCCAATAGCTTCTCCACCACTTTGCCCAATATGGCGGTCGGTGGGAAGGCGTATGCATCCAGATCGTCCCATGGCAGGGTAAGTGCATCCACTGCTACCGCCAGGGAGTCCGGTACTGGAGAGACAAACTGAGGCAACTTGTGGTTGAATCTCGTGGCAAAGAGATCTATTTGAGGCCAGTGCCACCGGTTGCATATTTGTTGAAAAACCTCCGGAAGGAGGGACCACTCTGTTTGGATGGTCTGACCCAGCCTGGATAGTTTGTCTGCTATCACATTGAGATGGCCTGGGATGTGTCGAGCTTTTAGAGTCACTTGTCGCTGGGAACACCAGGTCAAGATTCTCCACAGTAGGGCACACAGTGGGCCCGACCTCATGCCTCCTTCCTTGTTTATGTAAGCTACCACTGTAGTATTGTCGGTTGCCACTAGAACTATTTTGTCTACACAGAGGTCTTGGAACTCTTTGAGGGCTAGTAACACTGCTTTGAGTTCCAGATAGTTTATGTGCAGCTTGCTTTCCGGCACTGACCAGGACCCTCTTGCAGTGAACTCGTTTAAGTGAGCGCCCCACCCTTCTTTTGATGCGTCTGTAAATATCTGCAGAGCATGCCTTACTGGGTGTAATGGTTGACCTTGAAGCACATTGTCTTCGTCTAGCCACCATTGTAAGTGAGGGTGCAGGGTTCTCGGGAGGGGGATAATCTTCTCTAGAGATTCTGGTACCCTCCAATTGTTTTTGAGATGCCACTGCAGGGGTCTCATGTGCAGTCGGCCGAGGTGAACTTGTTTCTCTGTGGCTGTTAGGAGGCCTATCAGGGACATGAACTGTCGAACCGGACAGGCCGGTAATAACAGAAGTACTTGTATCTTGTCCTGAAGGCTTTGCCACCGGTCCGGGGTCGGTCTGACCCGGCCGGACCTGAGATCGAACTGGTAACCTACAAAGTCGAAGACCTGCTTGGGTTCCAGCTCTGATTTTTCTAAATTCACCAACCAACCGAGGTCCTGGCACATCCTGACCAGGATTTGGGTGTGATGGAGACAAGTTTCTTGGGATCTGGCTCTCACCAACCAGTCGTCTAGGTACTGGTGGATTCTTATACCCTTGTTTATGGCCATCAGTTTCACCTCCTTTGCCAAAACAGTGAACTCCATGGGCGCTGTGGACAGACCAAAGGGCAATGCCTTGAATTGGTAAGTCCGGCCTTGGACATGAAATCTTAGGTATTTCCTGGATTGTTCCTGTATTGGAATGTGGAAGTAGGCATCCTTGAAGTCTACTGAGGTGACCCACTCTCCTTGTTGGAGAGATGTTCTGATGGTTTCTGGTGTCTCCATTTTGAATTTCTCCACCTTGAGGAAAAGGTTTAGTTTGCTCAGATCCAGTATTGGCCTCCATTTGTTGTTGGGTTTTGGAACTAGAAACAGTCGATTGAAAAACCCCAGAGATGTTTGATTGTGGACCAATTCTACTGCATTTTTGTCCATAAGCTGATGTAATGCCTCCAACAGGTAGCTGTTCCTGCGGGGATTGACATAACGGCTTACGACAGTGGGAGACCTTGTAAGATTTGGCCGGATCCGAAAGGGAAGGGTGTAACCTTCTCTCAGGATTTGAACTATTTTCGGACCGGCCCCTAGATCCAGCCAAGTTTGCCAAAAGTTTTGAAGTCTGGCCCCTACAGGCAGATTTGAGGCAACATTTTTGACACTTGTTACAGGTTGAACATAAGACAATGGAATGACACAAGAAGCACTTTTCACAGATTTTAATGTACATTCTTTCTGATAACAGACTGCTGCCCCGGGACTTATTTCTTTCTTTTGCGAAAGCCCGGGCGCAGTATGAACATTTGCAACAACCAAAGGTTTTACACTTAAAGAATTGTCTATTGTCTGTGAGGAGCTTCCGGCCAGCAGACCTGCCTGTACAAGTGTTATACAATGACTGTCATTTATAAGCCTGCTGGCCCTTGGCTGGTCGGGTGGAGTACTGGTACTTGCCTTTCCCTCTACGGTGTTGGCCATGAGAAGAGATATTCTTCCAAGCCGGCCTATCCTGTCTTGAACTATCCGGCTTCTTGTCATGTTTCTCATAAGGGTGGTATCGCCCTTTCTTGTAAACTGAGCCGGAACGATTTCTGTCTAGGGCTGCTATGTCCTCTTCCGCCTGTTTGACCATCTTATCAGGGAAGAGGGTGTCTAGATCCAGAGGAGCTGCCCTGAGAGCATTTAAAGTGTCAGCCTTGACTCCGGCTTTCAGGTATGACAGGTAGGAGTCTCTTCTCATTAAGGTCGTGTTTGCTACATTGACAAAAACAAAGTCGGTCAAGTGTTCCATTGCCCGAGCCATAGCATGGCACACACTAGCGTTGAAATCTAGCAGAAACTGCAGCTCGTCAGTGGCTGTTGAAACTTTACTGGCCGACTTGCCCTTTGACTCTGTCCGGATGGTCTTGAGATGGGATTGCATGCTTTGCTGAACCTTGAGAAGGCAGCGATTAAATCCGGCCGCCTGATTACATATTACAGAGGACTCTCTGGCCGACCTTTCCCATTTTCTGAGGTTCTCTTGAGATATGGGCCTAGACAAAGGTGGGTTAGAGGCGATGCCGGCTTGTCGGGCTATTCTCAGGTAGGTACTATTTAGCCTGGAGGAACCCGTATTCCAGGACTTGAGAGAGTCAGAACTGTCTGTTTTAGCTTCAGAATGTAAACTGTACCATTTTGACTGCGACTTGGCCGTCCGGACAAACTGGTCCCTCTGTAGTGTGCCTGCCTCAGTGGTACGTGAGGGATAACCTTGTGTTAAGGTGAGATTAAGCTTGCTCAGTTTGCTACACAACCACTCGTCGGTGGGTAAGGCGACGGAAACTTTCCCTGGTGTCTGCATTTTTGGCCCAGCAAAAGGGTTGTCGTCTGATGACTTAGTGCCAGAGTCCATGTCAGGGATGTGGTTCCATCCCATATAGGACCGGATGCCCCTCATGGTCTCCCTGTAGGACTGTTCCTCTGAGAGGGATTGATCCGGGTCGGTGAGGGAAACATCTTGTTCATCAGAGAGCTCGCCCTCTTCTGGGAAAAGATCTACTGGAGGACGGTCGGAGGTGATGCTATCCACATCCGAGTCACTTGAAGAAGTGTCCTTCCTGGTAACATCCAAGGTACCGGGCACATGCTTCTTAACAGTAGGTCGGTCGGACACACTAGAAGTTCCTGGTGGTTGAAAAGGCGGGGATACATCTGATCCGGCCTGTGAAGCAGTAGCTGAGCTAGCAGGGTCGGTAGCCGGTAGAGTAGAGGTGGGAGGTCGGTGAACAGGCTGGTCGGTTGGTTTCAGAAAAGGTTCAGTGCTGACACTAGCAGGGGGGGCATGAGTAGGTGCCACCTTGACCGTCGTAAACACAGGTTCCTGAGGTCGGTCTAAAGATTTGGAGAGGAGGAGAGCCTCCAACCGGTTAAACCGGTCCGACCACTTCTGCTCCATTACTTCTAACTTCTGGTCGGTACTAGAGGTAGAAGAGGTTCGGTGAGATGAAGATTTGACCGACTTGTCAGCTTTAACCGACTTTTCACTGGAAGCCTTCTTGTTCTCCTTCTTCTTTTTCTTTTCCACCGGCTGATCACTCAAACCAGGCGACCTAGAGGTGCCCTGGCCATCCACAACCCCCATTACCGTCACTAAGGACGGGTCCACAAGGGTGGGACTGAGAGTGGAGTCTGTAGACGATTTCTTAGCTGGTGTAGAAGACTTGGATTCCCTCTTCTCCTTCTTGATTTGATAAGACGGGGTAGATAAATGAACTAACTGTTCTGGTGTAAGGGCATTACAATGAAGGCAATCCGCCCCTTCCTTCTCTACACAAGGGTCCTTACCCTTCTTCTTGTCACGACAGCGTGCACAAAATGTATGAGAATCATAACCCGCCATCATGTGGCCACAACTACCCCGTCGCTGACTGGGAGAAGACATAGTGAGCTATAAGTCTTCTAGAAATCGTTAGTACAAAAATAAAAGCAATTAACGTAAAGTTCTCACATAAAACTTGAAAATATATAATCTCAGAAAAAACCGTGTCACAAGTACATGCGCCAAACGAAAAAGATGCTATGACGTCACGCTGTCTAGACAGGAAGGAAGTACGACACGCCATCTGGCGAGTGCACAGTACTGGGCCGGCCTAGCCGGTGGAGACACAGGACGTCTTTTTCTGACGTTTGGCGGGCCGGTCCGCGCCGACCGGATAAGCTATTGTCCATTGGATAGGATGTATTAACGCAATAAAATCATTGTTTGGACCTTTATATAACTGACAGTGCTCTGAAAGTATCCTGAACTTTGTACTGATACAGTACTTCTATATCTCATGGTGCTAAAAATATTTCCCTAGGCTGTGGGGTACGGGCATCTTTGATGCTATTTTTGTAAATGCAGTCCACACTGTTTTACATTTTTAGTGGCAGGACGAGGACCCATACCAAATGGTCCCATGCAGCATCAGGGCCGTCCACTGATTGCTCTGCTGGATGGGCGGGACTGCTCTGTCGAGATGCCCATTCTCAAGGATGTGGCCACTGTGGCCTTCTGTGATGCTCAGTCCACGCAGGAAATACATGAGAAGGTGCGTTTGACAGATATCCAAGAGTTTGCAATATGTTTGTTCTCAATGATATAATTGTGTGTACTATCTAGTATCAATACATAAGCTAAATGATATACAGAATCTTATAGACCAACTAGTAAGTATTGTTTTAACTACTCAACCAACAATTGCCCATCTTGATATGAACTGTACAATATCTTAAGAGCAACAGTAAACTATAATAGCATGTGCAACTAATTAGTATCATTAGTTCGGACTGCTTTCTCAACTGCTTCTCTACTACCTGTTGAGATCTGGCCAGTGCAATGTGTTTGATGTGAAGTCCATATCAATTAATCTATCAGTAACTTGTGCACAGGTGCTCTGTGAGTGGTCTACAGTTCAAATCTTATCCAGTATTTTTATTCCACAGCCTTTAAAGACTGTGCAGGTATTGTTTTCTCTAGTGGCATCAAGCTGGGTGGGTGGGTGAGAGGAAAAAAAATCTTGTCTAGACTATATGTCTGAAATCAGGTGATGTGGCAAGTTTCTTACTTGGTATGCAACATTTTGGACAATCAAACTTTACTGCAGTAATCCTGACCTTCCAAGCCCGCTCAGGGCTATATCTCAGAAACCGTAAGGTGTAGGAAGTTGTGGATATTGTTTATAATTCGGGTTGTGCATTGTGCAATGTCATGGTGTGACGTTAATTGGTAAATTGCCATATTGACCTGGACCTGTAAACTTTTGTCAAGGCTGTATCTCGTAAACAGGTGTAGGAAGTTGATGCTTGGCATCGATATTGGTTGTGGAGAGTAGTGACCTTTTCGTCTTGATCATTAACATTTTTCCAGGCTCTGTCTTCTAAATATAGTCTACACAAGACCTTGAATTGACCTTTAACTTTGCTGAAATGACCTTGACTTTTAAAATCTTGTCTGGGCTATATCTTGGAAATGTTGAAGCATAAGATGTTTCTTGGTAGGTATGTTGTTTGGAGGGTGTAGGTGAAGAACGTGATCTTAGTGTGATCCTTGACCTTGGCTTCTTAATGCAACATTTGAGAGGTATATTTCTCCTATCACAAAGCTATATAGATTGCTACAGATGATAACTAGTGGGGTGGACATATTGTTTTTGCCTTTTCCGGCGTCTGTCACGCTTGGTTTCCGGTCATTTCAAGGGAAAGTATTTATCCTATCTTTACCAAATTTGGTATGGGTCTTTATGAGTTTATAGCTTGCATGGGATTGCTTTTGGTGAAGATAGCTCTATAGCTAACTGATTAATAGCTACTTAGCTACTTTTGTGTACTTCTTTTGTTTCCGGGCATTTTAAAGAAAAATATTTGACATATCTTTACCAAATATGGTATGAGCAATAGTTAGATCAATAGCTTGCTTGGGATTTTAGTGATAATAGCTATATAACTGACTGAGTAATAGCTTCTTAGCTACTTTACTTAGCTTTTTTATTTTAAGCATTTCAAAGGAAAAGTATTTCACCTATGTTCAAAAAATTTGGTATGTAGGGTTATTGGATCAGTAGCTTGCTTGGGATTGCTTTTGGTGATAATACCTTTATAGCTAACTGAGTAATAGCTACTGTGCTATATAGCTATTATGCTATTTTTAGTTGACCTTTTTTTCTGGATATTTTAATGAAACGATGTTTTCTATCTTCACAAAAATTTATATGAAAGATAATCGGGTCAATAGTTTGGCCAGGATAGCTTTTGGTTGTGATAGCTTTTTAGCTATCTGAGTAATAGCTGCTTTGCTACTTTGAGCCTACTCTGAATTGCATTTCTCTTTTCACTATTTTAAAAGAAACATATTTAACCCATCTTTGTAAAATTTGGTGTGAAGGTTTATAGGGTCAATTACTTGCTTGGTATTGTTGTTGATGGTAATAGCTTTAACCTCCTGAGTAATAGCTACGTAGCAAAAAACATTAATATGTCTATCTTCTAAACTGTGCGACATCGAGCGATTTCGTTGAAATTTTCAACCCATGGGGTATCTTAAGTAATGTACTCTTGGCAATTATCGAAAAAAATTTCCTCTTCTCAAAAATGGCAGCCATTTTGAATTTTTGCCAAAAATGCAAAAACACAAATTTGCTTCTATCTCCTTAACCATGCGAGATGGAGTGATTTCGTCGAAATTTTCGACCCCCAGGGTATCTTTGCAAACTACTCTTTGCAATTCTCAAAAAATTTTACTCTCTTCAAAAATTGCGACCATTTTTAATTTTTGAATTTTTGCCAACAATGCGAAACACAAATTTGCTTCTATCTCCTTAACCGTGCGAGATAGAGCGATTTCGTCGAAATATTTGACCCAAAGGGTATCTTAGCAAACTACTCTTTGCAATTCTCAAAAAATTTTACTCTCTTCAAAAATGGCGGCCATTTTTAATTTTCGAATTTTTGCCAACAATGCAAGAACACAAATTTGCTTCTATCTCCTTAACCATGCCAGATAGAGCGATTTCGTTGAAATTTTCGACTATGGAGTATCTCAGCAATCTACTCTTGCCAATTTTTGAAAGATTTTCCTCTCCCTAAAAATGACGGCCATTTTGAATTTTCGCCAAACATGCAAAAACATAAATTTGCTTCTATCTCCTTAACGTGCAAGATAGAGTGATTTTGTCGAAATTTTCAACCCCCAGGGTGTCCAGAGTGTACTGGTGACTTTTTACAAAAATCACTTTCCTGCCACTTTTGGTGGCCATCTTGAATTTCTGCATGAAACGTTAAAAACACTTCTCTCGGAAACGGTGTGTGATAGAGCGATTTCGCCGAAATTTTTTGTCCCACAGGATATATGCAGTCTACTGGCGACTTTTTCGCAAAAATCGCTTTCCTGCCACTTTTGGTAGCCATCTTGAATTTCTGCGTAAAGCGCAAAAGCGCATTCATCTCGGAAACGGTGTGAGATAGAGCGATTTTGACAAAATTTTGGACCTGCATTGTATCTGCAGACTGTACTGGCGACATTTTGCAAAAATCATTTTCCCGCCATTTTTGGTGGCCATCTTGAATTTCTGCGTGAAACGCAAAACACATTTATCTGGCAAACCATTCAAAATTGAAAATGTCATTTATCTCAAAAACCCTCAGAGATAAAGTGATTTCGAGCAAAGTTTGACCCTTTGGGTACTAGAGACCTTAGATATAGTGCCTGTGAAAAAAGTTGAATTTCCAGAATTTTGTGGGCCATCTTGAATTTTGGTGGAAATTGAAAATGTCGTTTATCTCGAAAACTGTAAGGGATAGAGCAATTTCAAGCTAATTTTTGACCATTTGGATATTAGAGATCTTTGGTATATTGCCTCTGAAAAATGTCAAATTTCTCTAATTTCGCCCACCATCTTCAATTTTATCAGAAGTCGAAAATGTTGGTTATCTCAAAACCCTTTACAGAGTGATTTTGAGCAAATTTTGAACCAATGCAAAACGGCATGAAGCCGAAATAATTTACATGTATACTAATAAATATTTAAGCATCATTGATATATTTTACAAATGAAACAGGGTCTTGTAAGACTACTATACAAATGTTGCAAAATGTTCATGGGGTAGACATTACACATGGTAATGTGTGTTCTTCTATGCTATCCTGTGCTATCTCCATTGACAATTATACTTTAGTTTATTAAAAGATCATTTTATTGCGTTAATACATCCTATCCAATGGACAATTGCTAAACCGGTCGGCGCAGACCGGCCCGCCAAACGCCAGAAAAAGACGTCCTGTGTTTCCACCGGCTGGCCGGTCCCAGTACTGTGCATTCGCCAGGTGGCGCATGGTATTTACTTCCTGTCTAGACAACATGACGTCATAGCATCTTTTTCGTTTGGCGCGTGTACTGTGCAGACGTGTTTTCATCATCTCCAGATATTTTAAGGAAAAGTGTCCATTATGACGGATTTTCAACCTTATATGTGGATGTTTTCAGTGTAGAAGTTTTATCTACTGATCAAGCAAGGATATACAGTTAGAAATCTGCTGGAAACGCTCCCTAGTTGACTCAATTTTATTTTGATGATAGGGCAGTAATCAACGAGAATTATGAAGGCAGCCATTTTTGCTAGTTTCCTCCCATTCAACCATTGTGTTGTTAGGGGCAGATCGACATTATTGAGGAATTATGGATTTACTGTTTGCAGGTATTTTTATCCGTGTCTTTTGTTTTGAATGAATCTTCTGTAACCTTCCAGCTACAGTCACCATAGTAACGTCTTTCTAGTACTAAAATGGAAATCACGGAAAACTTCAGTCTACATAGTTTTGAACCCTGCAAGGAATTCCCTTATGAAAGGTGCATTCTTCATCAGAGCACACTGGTACAGACTTCTCTGCTGTACAGCATCAGTCACACCAGCCTAGCTCGAGTATTTTTTCATCAGAAGCAAGAGGTGAATTCTTCAGATCTCTTCAACCGACCTCTCAAGTATTTACTACATAGAAGGAACTTTTGTCACTCTCAGTCCCACCCTTATGAACCCGGCACTTGTGTCGGTAGTAAGGGCAGTGGATGGCCAGGAAACTGGTTTGAGTGTACAGCCGGCTGAGAAGAAGAACCGACTTCAGACAGGCCAGGAATTTCATCTACAGAGTGCACTGGTCCAGGCTTCTCTGCTTTTAAAGCATCAGCCGACCGGCCAGCTAAAAGAACGCGACCTCTGACGTCATACCCAGTCAGTCAATCGCGTGTCTTCACGAAGCTGGTCACGTGTTTTCACCGACCAGTCACGAAGTTTATCACGTGATTCACCGAACAAGAAGGTCGGAAGTATATTCTTTGCACTCACGTCTACTGTGATTCCAGTTTTTAGTTCCTGAAATTCACCTCCAGCACGCTGGTACAGACTTCTCTGCTACAAGCATCAGTCGACCAGTCCGCTCACGTTTACTGTGATATAAAGAAAGAACGCGTCCAGTGGGGGCATTTCCCCGAAGTTGGTCACGTGATTCACCGACCAGGTCACGAAGCTGATCGTCATCTCCAATCAGCCAATCATGTTGTCCCTCCGACCAGCAAACTGGTCATGTGACACACCGACCAACATTTTTTCTAAATATAGCTCACAAGGGCTTTCCCAGCAACTGTCAAAATCTACAAATAAGACGTGCGTTCAAAGAAATACTTTTATTAATGGCGGAAACCTACAGCCAGCTGAATTTTACACAAAAGATAGTTGTGAAATTTTTTCAACAACTGGTTACAGAGTGTAGCGACCAGTACCGGCTATACAGCCTTGTACACTTGCTTCAACAACCGGTTACAGAGGAATTAATGGAGGAAACTGAGTTCAACACAAGATAGTTGTAAACTTCATTCAGCAACTGGTTACAGTGTACCTACTGGCTACACAGCCTTGTAAACTTACTTCAACAACTGGTTACAGAGTGTACCGACCGACTACCGGCTAAACAGCCTTGTGCAGTTACTTCAATAACTGGTTTCAGTATGTACTGACGGGCTACCGGCTTCACAGCCTTATACAGTAGCCTCAACTGGTTACAGTGTACCGGCTACACAGCCTTGTACACTGGCTTCAACAACTGGTTACAGAGTGTACCGGCTGGTACTGGCTACACAGCCTTGTACACTTGCTTCAACCTACCGGTTACAAGTCTACAAACAGGGTGCTGGCTAGTAGCTACAGTCCTTACTGTACAGGGCTTCACCCCAACTGGTTACAAAAAAAAAAAAATATATATATAGAGACCAGTAGCTGTCTAAATTCATTGGTGACCCCAGCCTCCCAGTTTTTTGCTGGTTACAGAAAATTACTGGTGACAGTAAAGTACCGGGTATGGAGTCCTGGTACTGGACAGAGTTGCCTAAAGTAAATTTGGTTACAGAGAATTCTTAGACCAGTCAGTTGTCTTGGGGATATTACAGTGATATGATAGTGTCCCAAGCTACTGCCAGGCAACCTTCCTTTATCACACCTCTCAACCTGTTATCGGTGCTGGACTTGACTTGAGAGATAATCAATTTTGTCATCATGTCCGGCCAGGGGTCAGACATCTCACAAATGACAATTGCTCTGTAAATGCTGCACCTTGCAGGCTGCTGGCCCGGGGCAAAGAGAGTCTATTGATGTGAAAAGTTGTGTCAGCCCCACCGGACCACAATAAGAACAGAGAGACTGTTAACTTGGACCATTGTCACCAGACCAGACCAGTGTCCGGAGGGACAGGAAATATTGTCAGGATACCAAATGTCCCAAATGTGGCACACAATCTGCCTGTAGGTTCCAGACTAAGCCCTTTTTGGGAACGTAGGAAGCCTTGGGGGCTGGACCCTAGGTAGTACAACTGTTGAAGGAGGGATACCTATGTCCATATACCTATACAAGAACAATCCGGGAAATGCCTGAGATTTCACATCCAAGGTCGGGCATACCAGTTCAAGGCCCTGCCTTTCGGTTTGTCTACAGCACCTTTGGAGTTCACCGTGATACCAAAGCAGGTGAAATGGATAGCCATACACAAGGATTTAAGAAGCCGCCTGTACCTAGACGACTGGTTGGTGAGAGCCAGATCCCACCAGGCTTGTCTCCAACATACACAGGAACTAGTAAATAATGTGTCAGCAACTGGGTTGGCTGATGAACTTAGAGAAATCAGAGCTGGAGCCCAAACAAGACTTCGATTTTGTAGGCTACCAGTTCGACTTCAGGTCTGATCGGTTCCGACCGACTGTGGACTGGTGACAGAACCTTCAAGAGACTGTTAAAACTACTATCCCTACCGGCTTGCCCGGTCCGGGAATTCATGTCCTTGATAGGTTACTAACATCTACAGAAAAGCATGTTAATCTAGGCAGACTTCATATGAGACCCATACAGTGGCATCTCAAAAACAACTGGAGGGTATCCAGAATCACTGCAAAAGGTGATCCAAGTCCCCAGGTCCCTGCACCCCCATTTACAATGGCGGCTGAAGGAAGACAATGCACTTACAGGCCAACCATTACACCCAATAAACATGCTCTGCAAATATTTACAGACGCATCAATAGAAGGGTGGGGCGCTCACTTAGATGAGCACTTGGCAAGAGCAACCTGGTCCCCTCCGGAAAGCAAGCTGCATATAAACTATCTAGAACTTAAAGCAGTTCTTTCTGGCCTCAAAAGAGTTCCAAGACCTTTGCTCAACAAGATAGTGCCTGTAGCAACTGACAACACCACAATAGTGTCATACATAAACAAGGAAGGAGGCATGAGGTCGTGCCCACTTTGTGCCCTACTATGGAGAATCTTGACCTGGTGTACCAGGAAACAAGTGACTAAAGCACGACACATTCCAGGCCGGCCGAATGTGGTAGCACACAAGCTATCCAGGCTAGGCCTGACCATCCAAACAGTGGTTTCTCCTTCCAGAGGTCTTCCACTCTATGCAGCAGGTGGCACCGGCCCAAATAGACTTATTTGCCACGAGGTTCAACAACAGGTTGCCTGTGTTTGTGTCACCGGTACCGGATCCCCTGGCCACAGCAGTGGATGTGCTCAGTCGGCCATGGTAGGATCTAAAAGCATACACCTTCTCACCATCAACCATATTGGGCAAAGTGGTGGAGAAGTTGCAAGACTCCCCATGTAAGAGAATCATTCTGATTGCTCCGGGGTGGCCCAACATGCCTTGGTTTTGGGATCTAGTGGCCATCTCCAGCCACATCCCGCTGAGCCTGCCCAATCTGTCCAGCCTGTTCACAGCCATTCGATCAGATCCCTCACAGAAATCTGACAAATCTTAATCTCCATGCAGGGCTCCTAGAGCCTCAGCAATCGAGGAGCAGGACTTGTCTGAGGCAGTGGCAGCAAGAATTGAGGCTCCTCAAAGGGAATCAATCAGATCAGTCTATGAGGCAAATGGGTCATTTTTACCAAGTGATGTATCATTCATCAGGTGGACTTCGGGCACCACCTGTAAAGTCAGTTGTTTACTTCCTTAGGTACCTGTTTCAGGACAGGAAGTTGCAGCCAAGTACCATTGATGGTTACAGGTCAGCCATTGCTGATAGTCTAGAAATTTGCCCATCAATTTTAGTAAGGATGAAAATCTCACTCGTCTCCTGGATAGCTTCCACTGAGACAGACCCAAAGGCCGGAGGGTAACCCCTTCCTGGAACCTCTCCCTGGTTTTTGCACCAGCTGACAAGGTTCATTTTGAGCCAATTAAAGGCCTCCTTGAAGCATTTGACCTTCAAGGCAGTTTTCCTCTTGGCCCTGGGTTCGGGCAAGCATAGAAGTGAGATACATGCTTGGCAAACAGCCCAGCACCATTGATGGTTATAGGTCACCCATTGTTGATAAACTGGAAATTCACCCTTCAACATCAGTAAGGACGAAAATCTCACTCGTCTCCTGGATAGTTTCCTCAGAGACAGACCCAGAGGCAGGAGCGGCATACCTTCCTGGAACTTCACCAGCTAAGACTCCTTTTGATCCAATCAAGGAGGCCCCCTTGAAGCATTTGACCTTCAAGACGGTATTCCTCTTGGCCCTTGGGTCGGGCAAGTGCAAAAGTGAGATTCATGCCTGGCAAAACTGATATATTGGACACCAATCCGATTGCTCAAAGGTGTCCCTGTATCCATCACCCAGCTTTCTATCCTAGAATCAGCTGGCCATAGAGTGTCCAGTGTGGCCCCTGGGGTTATAACAGCCCTGGCCTCGACTCTGGATAGATCCCTCAAGTCTGACATGTCCCTCTGTCCGGTCAGAGCATTATGCTACTATTTGGACAGGACCTCAGACATCAGGCAGAATAAGGAGGTGGTTTTAAGTTTCCTTTAAGAAAGGTTTCAACAAAGACATCTCACCTGCCACTATCTCCTCTTGGATCAAGCAAACTGTGATCCTATGTTATGAGCTCTCTGACCAGGAGGCCCACATTTAACATCAGGTTAAAGCCCATGATGTCAGGGCCTTTGCTGCTTCTAAGGCCTTCCAGTCGGGAGTCTCCTTAGATCCAATCTTGTCAGCCTGCCACTGAAGTCACAATACCTTCACACAGTTCTATATGAAGGGCGGGGCTTGGGCTGATTCAGAGCTTTACCAATTGGGCTCGGTAGTGGCTGCTCAGCAGATCCACAAGTGGCCCTTAGATTGAGGAGATTTGTATATATGTATAAACAGTTTCTTCATGTACATAAGAATTAAGTGTGGCGTGCTTCCTTTGGGAGGTTTATTTGCATTCTGGGACTGAACTCATCCCTTTCTTCCCCTATCTCAGAGCAGGTCTGCAAAAAAAAAGGAGGGGGGGGCGACGGCGGTATAGCCCCGGGTAACCGGCTGCTGGCAACCGACCATGGCCTTGCAGGGTTGCCTGACCTTAAAGTCAACCCAGGCCTGGACCTATAGGTCTCCTGACGAAGTCAGCCTAGACCGTAGGTTAAAATTTGCTATTACTTGTGAGTTCACATAAGTCCCTAGTAACTTACCCGCCGACCAAGCGGTAGTTATTCAGCAATTGTCCATTGGATAGGATGTATTAACGCAATAAAATTGCAAATTTAATAAGTAAATTAAATTTTTATAAGTTAATACCCTATCCAATGGACACACAAGACCCTCCCACTGACCCCGCTATCAGCTTACTAGGGGTCTAATAGTTTTAGACAACGTAAAAGATGCTATGACGTCATGTTGTCTAGACAGGAAGTAAATACCATGCGCCACCTGGCGAATGCACAGTACTGGGACCGGCCAGCCGGTGGAAACACAGGACGTCTTTTTCTGGCGTTTGGCGGGCCGGTCTGCACCGACCGGTTTAGCAGTTGTCCATTGGATAGGGTATTAACTTATAAAAATTTAATTTACTTATTAAATTTGCAAGTTAATAAATTTTACAGCTTCAGAACTTTTAGTTTACAAATTAACAGTCATCTGGCTACTAAATTGGTTTTATTTAATACTTTGTCCTCGTGTACATTTTCCCTTAAGTCTTATTTTCTCGTGCACCTTTGCATAACTTACACTGTCTGCACTGAAAGACTCCATATCTTTTAACTTTTTCGTCTCTTGTATGTTCTATTGTCCAGTGCTATTTTCCCAGGCTAGAGGGTATGGGCATCTTTGATATTATTTTCTGATTTTGTCTACTTCACTTGTGTAAGTAAAACTGTTGATCAGTCTATCAATTAACCAACAGTCCCTGGCTTGTGTGTAGGTGCTAAATGAGGCGGTTGGGGCGATGCTGTACCATCACATCACTCTGACACGGGAAGACATAAAAAAGTTCAAATCCCTCAGGGTCATTGTCAGACTGGGGACTGGGGTGGACAATGTGGATGTCAAAGCAGCAGGAGAGCTTGGTAAGATTGCAGAAGGTGGCTGTGTGTGAGTGTTGAAAGTCTGATTCAGGTGAATCAGTGATTTGTCTAGTTGAAATTGGTCCCTGTTTAAAATCGTATGATGGCAGTTTACACAATGTTAAACTAGGGATGGATTTGTGGCTCTGGTCTCTCAGTATCCAGAGAATTTTAATGCAATACTGTGTCCCAGATTTTACAACTGCTGTCTCGCTTGTCAGCACTTATAACTGAAGGAAACTTAAAATAGTAGACACAAACCCTCAATCTGAAGAAATTATTAACTTTTATTTTTTTTTTGCGATCACAGACTAAATAGCAATTTTGTTGAGCAGAACTGACATGTTTTGGTTTCACCAGTTTCACTTCCTGTAACAGGTAAGTGACTACATTTTACAATCTCCATCTTGATTTTCAACACATATAATCGAAGGAAAACTTGAAATACCGGAAACAAACTCTTACTCTGAAGAAATTACACCTATTACCCCATATATTAGTGGTGGCATCATTTACAGAAATCAAAACCGGTTACCGGGGCTTTGAAACGAAACGAAATCCGGTATTTTGTATACTTGTTTTGTGCACTGTAAATAGTATTCGCGGGCGTAGATGAGCAATAACTAGGGGGACACGGTAGCAGAGTGGTAACACTCTCGCCTCCCACCTCTGAGGCCGGGGTTCGATTCCCGCCATGGCCTCAAGTGGGAAAGCTGGTAGTTGCTTGCCGTTGGTCGGCAGTTTACAGTACAGACCCCTAATGAACTGTATGTACTGGTTTCCTCTTCCCTTCCAACTACCCGTCGTGATATGACGTGTACAGTGTTGAAAGCGACGTAAAACCCCAAATAAATAAATAAAAATAAATGAGCAATAACTTGTAAATGAAAGTGGCTTTCGCGAGATATTTTTATGTATGCAGAAGTGATTTTTCCTCAATATAAGGTAAAAATGTGACATATTTTACAAAATCCGTATATTTTTTGTCGTTTTGATGAAGTATCGGCCATTAGAAAGCCTAAAATAATGTCTTCAAAAACCGGTTCCCAAATATTCTTCACGGATGTAGTTTTTTTTTTACCAAAACGAAACCATATTCCGCATACCGGTAAACTGTTAACAACACTACCATTTATGTACATTTGGGGACTTGCATCATAATTTTGTTGAGAGGAAACTGCCATGTTTGGTTTCATGAATTGAACTTCCTGTCATTGGCCTATTTGGTAGGAGATATACTGAAACTCCTCTTTGATGTCGGCTGACTGACAAGTCACTCTGTGGTGTCCATGTATGCATCCATGTGAACAACTTCTTCAAAAGTACAAGGCCCAGAGACATGCTGTTAATTTTAAAAGATACCTTATTCATCAAGGATGATAAATCATTGAAGGCAATCAGATCCATCTTCGTCTGTTCCCCAGAGCTGTGAGATGTGATGTACCCCCACCCAAAGTGTGACTATTTCAACACCTCGTCACAATTTTATCATGGACTGTTGAAGGGATTTCTCTCTTATCTTGCATATATGTACTAGGCCACAAGAAGATTCCCTTGTGTATCAGACCACGCAGTAAATCACTTGTAGCTTGAGAAGTATTACATTTAGAGCATTTTGTTAAAATATATTGTTCGGTTACTTTTTTCATAACTACAACATGGTGCGTAACTTTGGAGGTTATCCCATTAGCTAAGTGAGTAATACCGTAAATTTCCAAATAAGGCCCAGGTTCAAATAAAAGCCTTGTTCAAATTAATGCCTGGTACCAAGCACACTGTTTACAGTTGATAACACTGTTTTTGTATTTCAAAAGAATGCCTGGTTCAATTTAACGCCTGGTTTGATGCCATTTGAAAAAATTAACACCCGGGCCATATTTTGGAAAAATATGGTAGTTATTTTCCGACTTTTCAGTACCTCCCATGGTGAGTAAAATTACTTGTTACATGAAAACTATTGCATTTAGAGTATTTTGTTGAATATCTAATTCAGCAATTTTTGGATCAGCTATAACATAGTAAAATTGCTGACCTGTATCTCATTGCATGGCTGAGGAATAGCTACTTTGAGGTTCTCACTGTTGAGTAGGGACGTCGCGACTCCAAATATTTCATGTTGACTAATCAGTAAGTAGAATTCATGTCGACACCAAATAACTGTCGAATTAAAATAACATCCAAAAATCTTGAGTTTCATGTTGTAAAAAGCACTGAAGATGATAAATATGTGAAATAAAATGAAAATATGTGTATATAACCTGTAAAAATGAATACATTTGCTGTTTTCCTGCGACTTTTGCTTTGTTTATTTCAGACAGGAAGTGGGCGATATAAGAGGCATATGGTACTTCCGTTTTTACGTGAATTCATAAACAGTACAGAAAACATGGCAGTTTTCGGATTTTCACTTATTTTATGTGACAATAGGGATATATTTTATGGATTCAGACCTTCTGCCATCTTTTACTACATTAAGCGATTATTGTTACTGTAAAATATGAAACCGGTATATATCACTATTCTAACCGTTGTCGATTATTCGGTTAGTCGTGACACCCCTACTGTTGAGTAAATCAATTGTAAGGTGAAAACTATTGCAGTTGGAATATTTTGTTGAAATATGTTATTCACCTACTTTTGGTTCAGCTGTAACATAGTAAAATTGCAGACCTGTAGATCATTGCATAGTTGAGCAATACCTGCTTTGAGGTTCTCACTTTTGAGTAAATCAGTTGTAACTTGAAAACTATTGCATTTGCAGTATTTTGTCAAATATGTTATTCACCTACTTTTGGTTCAGCTATAATATGGAAAAAATTGCAGACGAGTACTTCATTGCATAGCTGAGCAATAGCTATTTTGAGATACATCCTTTTCTACTTTCACTTGTAATCTACAGCTCAAAACATAATGTCAGCTGACATAGAGCCAGTTCATGGGCACTGATTGCTTGTTTTAGAATCCAAAAATCAAAACAGTTTTGCATTGGTGGTCTCCCAATCTGCATATTTTTGATACCAATTCATTCCTAGTTCCATATGAGTCATGTCATGTAGCTAAAACATATTTTGGTAAAGTCTATACAGTAATCAATTTGTGTATTATAAAATCTACATATTTTCCCCAAGATATCACAGTTTTTGATATACCCTTATCTGTACATCGGATGGTCCGTATGTTCTTTTCGTTCCATTGCAGTGCAGAGTCCTAATAGCTATACCTTGGATGATCCACATGTCTGTCCTGACATCTTTGCATGAGATATTCCATGTCCTTTTCCTACAGTGATTGTAGTGTTCAGTGTACCGGAATCTGTACATTGGATTGTGCAAGTATCGAAGTGTTAGTGTGTGTACATTACATTGTCCACACATTTGTACTTTTCTCCCAGGAATCGCTGTATGCAATGTACCAGGCTATGGGGTAGAGGAAGTGGCAGACTCTACATTGTGTCTCATCCTTAACCTCTACAGACGCACATACTGGCTTGCCAACATGGTGCGGGAAGGCAAAAAGATCGGTGGCCCTGAGGCCATACGAGAGGCAGCACAGGGCTCTGCACGGATACGGGGAGATACCCTTGGCATTGTTGGGTTAGGTTAGTGAAGTAAGGATTGTATAGGGTGGTGAAAATAAGGGTAAATGTTTCAATCCAGTTATTTTGTTAGAAGGACAAAGACAGCCTGTGTTATATATCTGGACCAATGGACTGTTTAGGTGTTTATGTATCTCATCAGGATGAGAATTTTAATTGTAACAAAAAAATCGAAGATTAGTCATAAAAAGGGCTTTTTTGTGACTGTTTACTTTATAAGCCAAAAATGCAGTGAATTGCCAAAGACAGTATCCCCCTTTTAGTAAGCCACTAGTAGTTAAGTTATTAGAAATATGATTCAGCCACGTTAAGTCTGTCATTTTAAAATTTGTGCAGAACATTCGATAATTTATATTACCAAGTTTTGTGCAGAACATTCGATAATTTATATTACCAAGTTGACAGTTTTGAATATGAGTACAAAATTAAGCCACTGAAATGTTGCTTTGTGTTCTCTTTATGTGTTCAGGGCGAGTTGGCACTGCTGTGGCTTTGCGAGCAAAGGTCTTTGGTTTCAACGTCATATTTTATGACCCATATTTACCAGATGGGACAGAAAAATCTCTTGGTGGGTATAACTTTGTTACAATAGCCTTTTGTCTCACATTGGCTACTGTGGGAATAAGTTAATGTTTGAATCTTTTACAAAGATTTGATCAGGTTTATTCTGCGATAATAAATGTCAGTTGTCCGTATATGACAGCATTGGAGAATAACGCACCAGATGTATTGATAAAACTCCCCAAAATATGGCTTTATTATTTTTTTAAAATATTTTTTCAAAGGGGGGAAAACCCTTTATATTTTAATACTGTTCTTGAAGAGAATAACACTAGTGTGCTAGCTTCAACAATTGGCACTCTTGTTATTTTAGTAACCCAGGCATAAAATTATCAAAATAGAGTGATTTTACTCGTTATGGATAAAAGTAAAAGACATGGCATAGAAAATCCATGTCAATGTAAGTACGTTCACTGAACATTTAAATCTGGATATACTTACTCATGGATACGGGGGAAGTTTTGTAGATTAAGATGCCCAAGGTTTTGTTTTGGGTGTGAATTAGATGTATAGAATTTCAACTGTATGCTTAGTAAGGAAACCCAGCTTCATAATTTCAAGTCCCTGTAAGCAGAATTTCTTTCAGTACTATTTCCTTTTAAAAAGTAAATATTAAGTTCTTGGGGGCATGTGCTTGATTGAAATAGCCTGTTATTTGGATTTCCTGATTAAGTCGAAGTATTTTTGTTGCTTGACCAAATTTGTTCAACTGGACATTGTTTCACTGTGTTTGTAGGTATCACTCGAGTCTACACATTACAAGATCTGCTATTCCAGAGTGACTGTGTGTCATTACACTGCAGCCTTAATGAACATAACCATCACTTAATTAATGAATTCACCATCAAACAAATGAGGCCAGGTAAGGAAGGTCTGTCATTCAGTAAATGATCATTAACTTGTACAGAAATTCTTCATGTGTATTGTATTGTAGTGTACAATATCGGAAATTCAAGATGGTATATGATTCTAGCCAGTGGGGAAACCCCCTTTTTCTTCCTTCACTTGTGGGAAGTTCTTTCAAATTTTTGACTGTGTGACCACACAATGCCTCTCATCTCCACTGATGAAATCACCACGATTTTAATGATTTTATCGTAATTGTAAAGTGTGTACCCAGTCTCTAATTTTACATACTGTGGGAAAATTCACATTACTTACTGTCATATTTTGTGAAATTCAGACTCATCACATAGGGTATTCCACAATGAAGCTGAAACATTTCTTCCTTTATCCTTCCTGAGCCAGAAACCGGTCCATTCCCACATTCTGCTGTTAACTGTTTTTAACAGTCAGACTTGAGCATGTTTTTGTGCAAAAAATATTAACAGAAGCTTATAAATTCTTAAAATAGAAGTGTTGTTTGTTACACACATGATTTTGTCAGACAAGAAAAGTGCACTGAAATGTTTCAAATGTTACAGATTAAAAAGACTGTACACTTTTTAATGCACTGGAAATACGTACAACAATCGCACAAAAATGTTGTTTATTTAAAAAGCTAGATTAAACTCATGAAAGGTACAATTTGGATTATTGTTTATAATGATTTACTTGATAATGCCTGAAGTGGTCAGGAGAGGAAACGTGAAGCACCAAAAGGGTGTAGGCAGTAAGGAAAAGGTGTAGTTGCCAAATTTGTCTGCAGTTTTAACCCTGTTATAGACATTTTGAATAACGAAACAGCCGGAGACTAGAGGCAAAATCTCAAAAATTTCAAATTTGAAAAAGATCCCACAAGTCAAGGAAAAAGATGGGAATTTCTTTATTGACTTATTTCATTTACTGTGGTGAATTTTTTTTACTCTCTATTTTATGTGTTTCATATTATTTTATGTGTTTTGTATTATATATCTGAGCTGTATCTTTGAACAGGACTTATAATCTGTTCTAAAATTATATGTGGAATAAAGGTAATTTTTTTTTCCTTTTTCACATTGAAATGCTTAATTTTATTGCATTAATATGTCCTACCGAATAGACAATGTGATATACCAGACCTTTCAAGATAAAGACATCCTGTGCAAGCACTGGCAGGAGCAGTTATAGTGTGCATTCGCTAGATGGTGCACCATACTTCTTCCTGTCAAGACACTGACGTCATAGTGTCTTTGTTGTTTGGCGCATCTGTTTAGACGCTTCTCGAGAGTTGAAGGAAAGTTTGTAAAATACTCTGCCAAGTAGTGCTGGTATTGTTTGTCGATATTGAAATATTTATCGATCCGTGCTAAATATGCTGATATCGATAAGGTAGGGTCCATTATCATTATCGAAACATACTACTTAACAGGTACAACTATGGTGTTTTTCATTCAAATAAAGGACAATATTTTAGGAATATAATGGTTTTCATATTATTTTTGTAAACTTTCACTTACCGCTAAAGCGGAAACGCCGTTTTTATTGCGTTAATACATCCTATCCAATGGACAATTGCTAATCCGGTCGGCGCAGACCGGCCCGCCAAACGACAGAAAAAGTCGCCTTATATGAGTGCATAATGCCCCCACAAGCGTTCCGGTCCCTGTGTGTGCTCGCAAGGTGGCGTGTCGTACTTCCTTCCTGTCTAGACAGCGTGACGTCATAGCATCTTTTTTCGTTTGGCGCACGTGTGTGTGGACGTGTTTTTTCACAGCTCTCGCAAGTTATTATATTGGTGTGTGTTAATTTAATCAAGGAACCTTATTTTATTTGAAAAGAATTTTGCTTCATTGTGGATATAATGGCATCTCCTGGTCAGCGTAGGGGAGTTTGTGGACACGCCATGGCTGGCTTTGACCAGCACGCGCATTGTGCTCGTTGCAGGGACAAAAAGAAAGGGTCTGACCCTTGTGTTAAAGGAAATATCTGTCCTTCATGCAATATTCTTACTGAAGAACAAAAACTACGCTTAGCCACCCCAGTTTATCAAAATAAAAAGGAAAAGAAGGAAACCAAAGCGGCTATAGAAGAGTGTACGTTAGTCGACCCTGCCCTAGTTTCTGTGCTGGGTGTATCTACAGATACCGGGATTAAGAGCTCAGAAGAGGCGAGTAGCAACATGGAAGTTGTGAAAGCTAAGAAGCACATGCAGAGCTCAGAAGAGGCGAGTAGCGTTTCATCTAACGTGAAAGCCAAGAAGATTAAATCCCCTACAACCTCCAAAGAAAAACCGGAAAAGGGCAAGAAACGCCAGTCTTCTCCCAAGCCGTCTAAAGCGTCTACAGAGAGTAAACTGGAGGCAATGGATATTAAATGGTTAGACCGGTTTAACAGACTGGAAGCTATGTTGTTATCTAAAAGTCTTTCCCAACCGGAACCGACCTTTCAACCAGTGAAACTCTCACCGGTCAGGCCATCCCCTGCTGGCATCTCTGAAACTGTTAACCCCTTTTTTGCTCCGACTACCAAAGTGCCTTCATCTCATGAGCAAGGGGTAAAATCTCTATCTACTGACCACCCTTCTGATATGCCAGTTCTCAAGCCGGTGGCCGGCTCATCAGGATTATTAAGTTCTCAAGCCCATTCTGAACCGGAAATGGACGTCGACAGTGCATCAGAATCTGCTTCTATGCCAGATTTGTCGGTTAAAGGTGAAGAAGGTGAACTCTCAGATCTTGATCCGGATAATTCACTCTCTGATGTTGACCAGGCCCCGTCTGAGGAACAGACATATAGAGAAACAATGCGAGGTATCAGAGCTTATATGAACTGGAATCACATTCCAGATTTGGATACAACTCTAGCCAGTGCTGAAGACAACCCCTTTGCCGCCCCTAAGATCCAACCGGCAGGGAAGATCAGTGTACAACTACCTACGGATGATTGGCTATGCCGTAAGATGGATAGACTAAATCTCACATTAACGCAAGGATACTCTTCTAAAGGGTCTGAACCCGGTGGACTGCAAAGGGACCAATTCATTAAACCTACCAAGTCGCAAGGAAGATGGTATGGTTTACATCCCAGTCAAGACAAACCGGCTGGTTCTGTCTCCTTCTGGCACAGTGACAATGCAAAAATTAACAGTACTTTCAGCAGAATTGCCAGATACTCTGCTCTCTCATCACCAGCTCCTGCTTCGCGCTTTATTGCTCAGGACACTCTTCGCAAGTGGGAGAAAAGTGCACGTGAGGCCTCCTACATGTGTAATCAAGCTGCGGGTTTAAGCAGATGCTTAAATAAGGTTCAACAGGAAATGTCCGGCCACTTAAAGGTCCTTCAAAGTGAACATAGTAAAGGCAAGTCTGCCAGTAGAGCCAGTAGTGCCACGGACGAGCTACAGCATCTCATGCATTTTAACTCTTCCATTTTTCAATGTATGGCGAAGACGATGGAACATCTATCAGATTTCGCATTTGTGAGCATGTACAACTTCACCTTGGCCAGACGAGATTCTTACCTCGCACTGGTCAAACCGGGCATCAAACAGGATACACTGGCTTCTCTCCGACAGGCCCCTATGCAATTGGATACTTTATTCCCTGATCTTGTGTTGAAAAAAGCAGAGGAGGATATCTCCAAATTCGAGGATAGAGGCCGGTCTCACCCTGGTTCCACTGGCCGGAAGGACTCACGTTTCCACCCTTATAAGAAACCTGAACAATCCTATCAAGAAAACAAACAGACTAGGCCTGCCTGGAAGAATATTGGCAGATTTCAAAAGAAAAAGGCTAAATTCCAGGGGCAGAAGTACTCCTCGCGACAGGCCCGGGGATACAATTCATTTAAATGACAATCAAAGTACAGACCTTCAGTTGAAGGTCCAGGGCAAAAGGCAGGAACTTTGCAGTGGAGTACCGGATCAGCAGACCGGACCGGACTCAAAACAGACTTTAATTCATGTGGCAAGAAATTTAAACTCTGTAAATTCATTTGTTGTTTCTCCTGCACCTTTTGCAACCGGGCAGCCGCAAAAGAAAGGCATAAGTCCAGTGTCTGTAAACTTAAACAAAGTTCAGCCATTAAAATATGTGAACAATGCTTTGTTTGTAGATCACTTGTGTTCTGTAAAACCTGTAGCAAATGTCCCAAATGTTGCTCCCAATCTTCCTGTAGGGACCAGACTTCAAAACTATTGGACAAAATGGTTGGATCTGGGTGCAAACCCAATAGTAGTTCAAATCCTAAGGGAGGGCTACCACCTTCCCTTTCGGATCCGACCCAGGTTAACAAGAAATCCCACGGTCATAAGCTGTTATGTAAATCCCCACAGGAACAGCTACCTGGTAGAGGCATTGCATCAGCTTATAGCCAAAAATGCAATAGAAATCGTACAAAACCCCAAATCTCTAGGCTTCTTCAACCGACTATTTCTAGTTCCAAAGCCAGACAAAAAGTGGAGACCTATACTGGATCTGAGCAAACTCAATCTTTTCCTCAAGGTGGAGAAATTCAAAATGGAAACCCCGGAAACCATCCGGACTTCCCTTCAACAAGGGGAATGGGTCACCTCAATAGCTTTCACATACCCATCCACCGGAGGTCTCGAAAATATCTCAGATTTCATGTCCAGGGCCAGACCTACCAGTTCAAAGCACTTCCCTTTGGCCTCTCAACAGCTCCTATGGAGTTCACGGTAATAGCCAAGGAAGTGAAGCTGATGGCTATAAGCAAGGGTATAAGAATCCACCAGTACCTAGACGACTGGTTGGTGAGAGCCAGCTCCCACCCCCTTTGCCTTCAACATACCCAAAAGCTGGTCCAGATTTGTCAGGAACTGGGCTGGTTGGTGAATGTAGAAAAATCAGAACTCGAACCCAAGCAGGTCTTCGAATTTGTAGGCTATCAATTCGACCTCCAGTCCGGACGGGTCCGACCTACTCCGGACCGGTGGAGAGCCCTTCAAGGGAAGATACAGACTCTCCTGTCACTTCCGGCCTGTCCGGTCCGGCAGTTCATGTCCTTGATAGGCCTGTTAACAGCCACAGAAAAGCAAGTCCATTTAGGTCGACTACATATGAGGCCCATACAGTGGCACCTCAAAAACAATTGGAGGGTACCAGAATCTCTGGAGAAAGTTATTCCGTTGCCCAGATCACTGCACCCCCACTTAAGGTGGTGGCTGGAGGAAGGCAATGTGCTACAAGGTCAACCATTACACCCCTTAAAGCATGCTCTGCAAATTTTTACAGACGCATCAAAAGAAGGTTGGGGCGCTCATTTAAACGAACGCACTGCAAGAGGCCACTGGTCACTGCCGGAAAGCAAGTTACACATAAATTATCTAGAACTAAAAGCAGTGTTCCTAGCCTTAAGAGAATTCCAGGACCTCTGTGTAAACAATATAGTACTAGTGGCCACCGACAATACAACAGTGGTGGCCTACATAAACAAAGAGGGAGGCATGAGGTCAGGCCCACTCTGTGCCTTACTATGGAGAATCCTGACCTGGTGTACCAGGAAACACGTTACACTGAAAGCCCGACACATTCCGGGTCGGCTGAACGTGGTGGCAGACAAGCTGTCCAGATTAGGACAGACCATTCAAACAGAGTGGTCCCTCCTTCCGCAGGTATTCGAAGCAATATGTTACAGGTGGCACCGACCTCAAATAGACCTCTTTGCCACCAGATTCAACAACAAACTACCTCTCTTTGTGTCACCCTTTCCGGATCCCATGGCCTCAGCAGTGGATGCACTCAGCCTACCATGGGAGGATCTGGACCCTTATGCCTTTCCCCCAACAGCCATATTGGGCAAGGTAGTGGAGAAGTTGCAGGACTCCCAGTGCAGCAGAATCATTCTGATCGCCCCAGGGTGGCCAAACATGCCCTGGTTTTGGGACCTGGTAGCCATGTCCAGTCAAATCCCACTGAGTTTGCCCAAGCTGCCCAACCTGTTGACTCAGCCCTTCAGCCAGACCCCTCACAGGAATCTGACAAATCTAAATCTCCATGCTTGGCTCCTAGAGCCTCAGCAATCAAGGAGCACGGTTTCTCTGAGGAGGTGGCAACAAGAATTGAAGCTCCTCAAAGAAAATCAACCAGATCAGTCTATGAAGCAAAATGGGCCATTTTTACAAAGTGGTGCCTCTCTAATAAGGTGGACTTCAGAGCACCCCCTGTGAAGGCAGTAGCTGATTTTCTTATGTACCTTTTTCAAGACAAAAAGTTACAGCCCAGTACCATTGATGGTTATAGGTCTGCCATTGCTGATAAATTGGGTAATTTCCCCATCAATATCAGCAAAGATGACAATCTCACTCGTCTTCTGGATAGCTTCCACAGGGACAGACCCAGGGGCAGGAGGGGAATCCCTTCCTGGAACCTCTCCCTGGTTCTACATCAATTGTCAAAACCACCCTTTGAGCCAATTGGGGAAGCCTCTTTGAAGCATTTAACCTTCAAAACAGTCTTTTTGCTAGCCTTAGGGTCAGGCAAACGTAGAAGTGAGATTCATGCTTGGCAAAACAAGAACATCAGACACCAATCTGATTGGTCAAGGGTGTCCCTGTACCCCTCACCCAGCTTTCTCTCAAAGAATCAGCTGGCCAAGGAGGGCCCAGAAAGTGTGGCCCCAGTGGTTATACCAGCCCTGGCCCCTACTCTGGATAAGTCCCTCAAGTCTGACAGGTCCCTCTGTCCAGTCAGAGCTTTGCGCTACTATTTGGACAGGACCTCAGCTCTCAGGCAGAATAAGGAGTTGGTTTTCGTCTCCTTTAAGAAAGGGTTTGACAAAGACATCTCCCCTGCCACTATCTCCTCATGGATCAAGCAGACTGTGATCCTATGTTATGAGCTCTCGGACCATGATTCCCACACTCTACATCAGGTCAAGGCCCATGATGTCAGAGCCTTTGCTGCTTCTAAGGCCTTCCAATCGGGAGTCTCCTTAGAACAAATCCTGTCAGCTTGTCATTGGAAGTCACATAACACCTTTACACAATTTTATTTAAAGGATGTGGCTTGGGCTGACTCAGAGCTTTACCATCTGGGCCCTGTAGTGGCTGCACAGCAGATCCACCAGCAGTCCAACACATAGAGGAGATCTGTACATATGTAGATATCTGTACGTCTGTATATATTGCACATATAATTAAGAAGTAATTAAAAAAAAAAAAAAAAAAAAAAGTCTTCTCATTTGCTTCCTTGTGGGAGGTTTTTAGGTTTTATGGGACTGAACTCAGCCCTCTCCTCCCCTAGATCAGAGCAGGTCTCTAGGCGACAAAAGGGGGGGGGGGGGAGGGGCGGTCGGTTCTGACGGTTTAAACCCGAATAACGGTTAACCGAATGATGATATCCGACCAGAGCCTTTAAGGTTCTTGACTCCAAGAACTACTTAGACTTGGAAAGGGATGTTTTTTACTTCTGTTTATGAGTTCACTGCTAGTCCCTAGTAGCTTACCCGCCAACCAAGCGGTAGTTATACAGCAATTGTCCATTGGATAGGATGTATTAACGCAATAAAATTGCAAATTTAATAAGTAAATTAAATTTTTATAAGTTAATACCCTATCCAATGGACACGCAAGACCCTCCCATCCGACCCCGCTATCAGCTTACTAGGGGTCTAATAGGTTTAGACAACGAAAAAGATGCTATGACGTCACGCTGTCTAGACAGGAAGGAAGTACGACACGCCACCTTGCGAGCACACACAGGGACCGGAACGCTTGTGGGGGCATTATGCACTCATATAAGGCGACTTTTTCTGTCGTTTGGCGGGCCGGTCTGCGCCGACCGGATTAGCAATTGTCCATTGGATAGGGTATTAACTTATAAAAATTTAATTTACTTATTAAATTTGCAAACTTGTTTACATTTCGGGAAACAACTAAAACTTGCGAAAGAGTTTGGAACGTCTCTCCCGGAAAACATCTATAACCCGATATTTCAATATCGATCGATACGAAAGGCAAAAAATGGTTTGATATCGATACACATATTATTATTCGATACCAACACTACTGCCAAGACATCTAATTTTTTCAAATAATTTATATCAAGTGATTGTATATATGGTATCTCTGGAACAAAAAACATTGGAGTTGTGGACATGTGATGGCTGTGTTCGACCTACACCATATTGCACGAGGAGTCACGATAAGGTGGCTGGGAGTAATCCTTGTGGTATATAGAGAGACTGTGAACTCTGTAACTCTGTAAGAAGTCTCAGCTGGCCATCCCCATTTATAAAGCACGTAAAGATAAAATGAAGCCACCCCACAGCTTGTCGACCCAGGATCTGTCCATATCCTTGGAGAGGTTGATGGTAGTCTTTCTGATTAGAAAGTGGCCACAGGCAAGAGGAAAGCTACGCCTACAAAAGAATCTACCAAGAAGTCTAAGTCGTCCAGTTTGTCTGCCTCTGATGAAATCAAGACACTGGACACGAAATGGTCGGAGAGGTTCTCCAGACTTGAAGCAATGTTAATTGTTAAGACTCTTCAACTAAGTGCCGTTAGCCTACTTTTCAACAGATCTCAATGCCAGTATCACCTAAAAGACTGTCACCGGTTGATGTACTTACGTCAGGTAGACCATTGCTTTTTACGGCATCTGGTGTCACATCGTTTCCGCTCATTTTAAAGGGGAAAGTTTTCGACCCGGGACGAAAATCTCCTCAAATTACAAAGATCATACATTTGAAGTTTTTATATACAAATAACAACAAACACCACAGCTTACTGGGATATAACATATCACCTTTTGACAGCACTGATAAACTCTTCCTTCCAGACTAAAAGGGCATAAGTTCTCAAGGAATTTTGTCACTTGATACAGTTTTTTTACTGTTTTTAAGTACACAAACTTTATTTAAATTTTCAACAGCAGATTCCCACATAAGTCCTTCTGTACTCGGCAGTTGTTAATTATCTGAGATAGGTGTAGATTACAATGCACTTGCCATGCAACATTAGTTTGTTTATTTTAGCATCACAATTGACAGAGGAATGAAGGTTCTTAAATGCTCTTTGACCCCTCGACTTTGGGCTTTAAGGAAAAATGTTAGAGCTATCTTCACCAAACTTGGTATGCAGGATTATTGGGGCAGTGTCTTGCTTGGGATTGCTTTCAGCTGTTGTAGCTCTTTTGCTTACTGAGTAATACCTAAATATAGCCATTTTTACCCCACAGCCCTTAAGGGCTATCGGGGTATTGTTTTCACCCATGGTGTCCGGATGGGCGGGTGGGCGACAGGAAAAAGTTTGTCCGGGCTTTATCTCAGAAACCGTACGGTGTAGGAAGTTGATACTTGGTAGGGACATTGGTTAGGATGTGTAGGTCTGCAACATCATGGTCTGACCTTGATTTGACCTTTGACCTTGCTGTAGTAACCTGGACCTATAAAATCTTGTCCAGGCTATATCTCTGAAACTGTAAGGTGTAGGAAGTTGATGCATGGTAGGGACATTGGTTAGGGGTTATAGATGTGCAGCATCATGGTGTGACCTTGATTTGACCTTGTAGTGACCTTGACCTTCAAAATCTTGTTGCATCATTGGGTCTGTCTTTTGATGCAGATTAAGCACTGTTAAAGTTATATTAGAATTTATTAAGAATTTTACTTTTACAACTTCCCATTGTAACAGCTGGAAATTCATCAAGTGAGCCACAGATTTAGCTCCAACACCACACATGAGCATTCATTAAATGTATTGCCACTTTTGTATGCATGGTAATATTCAAAACATCTAAACCATAATTCGGCCATGCCAGATGTAGATAAAGAGTTCATGTATTATCTTTCTCTTAGACATTATTTTCTCGATTTAAACATTGTTTGGACCTTTATATAACTGACAGTGCTCTGAAAGTATCCTGAACTTTGTACTGATACACTACTTCTATATCTCATGGTGTTAAAAATGTTTCCTTTGGCTGTGGGGTACGGGCATCTCTGATGCTATTTTCAGTACCTGTTGGTTTCCGTGCATTTAAGGGAAAATGATTCAAGATATTTTACTAAAATTGGGAATACAAGATTGTTATCTCTACAGCTCTTTGGTATTGCATTTGATACTGATAGCTCTGTAAGTAAGCGAGTAATAGCCATTTAGGTACTTTATTGGCTATTTTCTGTACTACTTTTGAATATTTTGCTTATATCTCAGAAACCGTTAGAGATAAAGCGATTTTGAGCAAATTTTCGACCCAAAGGGTAATAGAACATTATCCTGTGTAAAAACAAAAAATTTCAATTTTCGCCACTTTTGGCAGCCATCTTGGAT
The DNA here is from genome assembly GCA_964017235.1 of Sabellastarte sp. h YS-2021. NCBI lineage: Eukaryota > Metazoa > Annelida > Polychaeta > Sabellida > Sabellidae > Sabellastarte > Sabellastarte sp. h YS-2021. The sequence goes on along the minus strand of OZ024932.1, from coordinate 80,304,866 downwards.
TTTAGCGGAAAATAAAAAAAAGTTTAAATATCTCAGAAACCGGTAGAGATAGAGCGATTTCGAGTGAATTTTCAACCCAAAGGGTAATTGAAGATTATCCTGTGTAAAAACCAAAAATTTCAATTTTCGCAACTTATGGGCAGCCACCTTGGATTTGGCAGAAACTAAAAAAGTGTAAATACATTTATCTTGGAAATGGTGCAAGATATAGCAATTTTGTCAAAATTTTTGACCCCCCATGGTATCCTCACAGTTGACTGGTGAGTCTTCCCAAAAACTGTTTTCCCGCCATTCGGAAACGGTGCAAGATGGAGTGATTTCTGAGAAATTTTTGACCCCCAGGTATCACGAGACTCAACTGGTGACTCTTCCCAAAAATCAGTTCCTGCCATGTTGTAAACGCAAAAATTCATTTTTCTCAGAAACGGTGCTAGATAGAACGACTTCATCGAAATTTTTTACCCCCAGGGTATCAGTAGGGTCAACTGGTTACTTTTCCCAAACATCAGTTTCCTGCCATTTTTGGTGGCCATCTTAAATTTCTGCGTAAAACGCCAAAAATCTCGGAAATGGTGCGAGATAGAGCAATTTTGTCAAAATTTTTGACCCCCAGGCTATCAGCGGTCAATTGGCGACTTTTCCCCAAAAATCAATTTCCTGCCATTTCGGCAGCCATCTTGAATTTCGTGCAAGATAGAGTGATTTCATCGAAATTTTTGACCCCCAGGGTATTATTACAGTCAGCTGGTGACTTTTCCCAAAAATCAATTTCCTGCCACTTTTGGCGGCCATCTTGAATTTCTACGTAAAACACAAAAATGCATTTATCTCGGAAATGGTGCGAGATAGAGCAATAGTCAGCTGGCGACTTTTCCCAAAAATCAATTTCCTGCCATTTTTGGCGGCCATCTTGAATTTCTGTGTAAAACACATTTATCTCAGATGCAAGATAGAGTGATTTCTTTGAAATTTTTTACCCCCCAGGGTATCCACATAGACAACTGGCATTTTTCCAAAAAAACGTTTTCCTACCATCTTGAATTTCTGCATAAAATGCACAAACACATTTATCTCAGAAATGGTGCAGAATAGAGCGATTACAGCAAAATTCTTGACATTAGGGGCATCTGCAGTCGTCTGATGACTTTTCCCAAAAATTATTTTCCGTCAGTTTTTTTTGGCCATCTTGAATTTCTGCATAAAATCAAAAAATATATTTATATCAGAAACCTTGCATTTTTGAATAAATGGAAAAGCACATTAAACACAGGAAGATAGTCATTTCGACAAAATCATCAACATTCATTGGGATGCTTTTCCTTTTCTCTTGCAAAGTAATACTCAAGTTTAAGATTAAAGACCGATGCATACATTTTCATCTTTTCATTAAATGACTTATAACCTTTCCAAGCATCATGGGTGGACATTACACCTGATAATGTGTATGCAATCCACCTATTTCTCCATTTTTCAACTTCTCACTTTACAGGGCTTCCTATTTCTAGTTCACCCTGCCAGTCAGACTTCAGACCAGCCAGTTGCCGGTCCCGGTGAGATGCCAGACTACTATCAGCCAGAAACCTGCTACATCAGTTGCTGTTGATGTTTACCAACACTCTGTAACTGGCTCCAGTGGGATGCCAGTATTCTAGCCTGCTAGACCAGCCAGTCAGCTTACTGTTTCCCAGTGTGACCTGTACCAATGACATAGATGCCAACCCCACTCCCATGTCCATCCTCTTGAGGAAGATGAAGAAGTGTCTGAACAGAAAACTGACATACTGGAACAGGACTCTGATCAGCAGATATCTGAAGAACAAAACTACTGGTAAACTGTCAGGTGTAAGATCATGCATGGGTTGACACCAGGTGCCAGATTTTGAAAGTGCAAGCTCCTCACAAGACGATAATAAGTTTCAGAAGCCACTCAACTGGTAAGATATCTATAAAACTGTCATCAGATGACTGGCTCTGCCAGAAGTTGGAAACACTGAACCCAACACTGACAGAAGGGTATTCTACACATGGTACTGATAGTAATGAACTCTCTAAGGACCAGTTTGTAATGCTAACCTTGCACTCAGAGGTGGTATGATGTACACTCAGAAAAGAAAGTCTTTTCCGGTTTATAGTTGCTTACTGGCATAATGAACCAGAAAAGCTCAATAGTGCTTCTACCAGAATTGCTATACTTTCCCAGGCTACAACGTCACTGGCTTTCCGGAGCTTTGCACAGGAAACCTTAAGGAGATGGGAGAGGCCAGAGACTTGACCTTTATCTGCAATCAGGGAGCCCGCTTTAGTCGTTGTTTAACAATGGTTCAGGACAGTATGGCCACTCAACTGAAGATGCTTCAAGATGAGAAGGCAAATGGGAAGTCTTCCACTAAAACACAGGAGGCAACTGGTGAGCTAGCCTTCCTAATAACATTTTAATCAGAGTATCACATAGGCTCTGACCAGGACTATGATCAGGATCTGTCAGACTGTGTTTTCATTAACCATTAACATGGCGAACGTCACTCTGCTCAGACATGACAGTTCTCAATATTTTGTCATTGGGTCAATGTTGACACAGTAGCAGCTCTTAGAAACTCTCTACTTCATGTGATCTCTCTGTTCCCAGAGGATGTTATCTACAAGACAGGGGGAAATTGGCCATCATAAAGACAAGCAATACTCTGGTGGCTTTGAGAAAAACTCTGACTGGTACCATCCTTACAACCCATCAGTCAAGAATGCACTGGACACCAGCCACTGGGTCCAAGCAAATGAGGTTGGTGCAAGGCCTCCCCAACTATTCACAGCAACCGTCCAAGAGTCACAGTTCATATAAATGACAATTACTGTGTACTCTAGTGGGGTTTTGTAGAAGTGGCCAGAAGGACAGACACTTGTGGTTAATTGTCAGACTTTAAATGTAAATTGTTTAGCTGTGAATCATGTACCTTTTGTGGCTGGGCAGCCACAAAAGAAGGGCATAAGTCCCATTTTAAACAAATAAAATATGTGAAAGGTATTTACAGTGTAGATCAGTTGTCCTCTGTCCAACCTGTTACCAATGTCCACACTGTTGATCAAAATCTGCCTGTAGGGGCCCTACTGAACCAGTTTTAGAAAACTTGGGTGGCACTAGGGACCAGCTCCAAGGTTATAAGAATCCCTAAGGAAGGCTACACCATCCCCTTCTGGAACTGACCAATGGTATTCATATTGGTACACTTGGTCTACCTTGGGAAGACCAATTCCAATTCAACTTTTATAGCGCTTAATCTCTGCCAAAGTGACAGACTCTAAGGCGCAACAAGACCTAGACTCATATGCCTTCCCTTCCCAACAGTAGCTATTCTGGGCAGAGTGGTGGTGAAACTAAGGAACTGCTCATGCAGGGGAATCATTCTCATTGCACCGGGGTGGCCCAGCATCCCCCGGTTCTGGGATGTGGTAGCCATGTCAAGCCAGATTCCTCTGTACCTGGCCAATCTGCTAACTCAGCCATTCATTCAGCCAAGTACAATAGATGGCTACAGATCTGCCATAGCAGATAAACTGGAAAACTGCCTATTAATGTCAGCAAGGACGAAAATCTCACTTGTTTCCTGGATAGTTTGACCTAAGGGTTGCAGAGGCATTCCCTCTTGGAACCTTTCCTTGGTGCTGCACCAGCTCACAAAGGCTCCTTTTGAACCCCTTAGAGAGGCCTCTTTGAAGCTTTTGCCCTTCAGGCAGTCTTCCTCTTAGTTCTGGCTTGTGGCCAATGCAGGAGTGAAATCCATGCTAGATTTAACAAAAACATCAGACACCAGACAGACTGATCCAAGGTGTCTACCTTTCACCCAGCTTTTTGTCAAAGAATTTGCTGGCCAAAGAGGGTCATGACAGTGTGGCCCCAGTGGTTATTATTCCAGGCCCCAGTGTTCGTTCTCGAGCGCGATTTCGCGAGTTTGTACACACTCTGGGGCGAGTTGTCGCAAAACCAACTCACCAACGCGTCTGTGCTGTCGCTACCAGGCGAAATACTCAAAACTGTCTGAAGAAATTCGTCTATTATCCGTAGCGACGACGTACATATTTCGTCATGGATGAGAAAAGCATGAATGGCAGTTTATTTTATTTTATATATCCAGCTAACAGTAATTCACGCGAGAATTCAGGTATTCTCGCGAGATTTCCGTGCTTTTTGTTGATTTTAAACTCGTCTTCTGCATATTGTGTCACAGGCGAAACAGTCGAAACAACTACTGACCAAAGAAATTCGTCTATTATCGGAAGCGACAACGTACATATTTCCTCACAGAAATAGGTAAAAAAGACATGAAATTGAGTTTATTTTATTTGATACATCGAGCTGACAGTAATTCGCTCGAGAATTCGGGTATTCTTGCGAGATTTCTGTGCTTTATGTCTAATTTTTAGCTCGTCTTCTGCATATTGTGTCACAGGCGAAACAGTCGAAACAACTACTGACCAAAGACATTCGTCTGTTATTGGAAGAGACAAAATATATATTTCTTCAAAGAAAAGAGAAGAAATGCAACTTATTTATTCATTTGATGAATCCAGATAACAGGAAAATAAAAAAATAGCACCCAGCCATTAAGCCATTAAGATGTGGTTTAGAAGTGAAATTTTTAAAAAAAATGACAAATAAACAGCATTAATATAAATAGTTTATTTATTTGAACTTTTAGTTTAGCATTTATTTCTTCTTATTTAAATAATGAAGATTTTATGCAGTCCCAAATTGGAACTACCTAAATATTTCAAAATATCTTGACGCAAAACATGTCTCACATTTTTTCGCAGTTGTCTCGCCTTTTCAAGTGAAGGGAGACAGTCTGTCTCGCATTCATTTTTGACGAGAGCGAACACTGAGGCTCAACCCTGGATAGATCACTCATTGCTGAGCGCTGCGCTACTATCTGGATAAATCACTCAAGGCTGAGCCCTGTGCTACTATCTGGACAGGATCTCAGGCAGAAGAAAGAACTATTTTTTGTCTCTCAAGAAAGGGTTTGACAAAGATCAAGTAAGCAGCTTGCCACCTTTACCAATAGTCTTTAAGGTGGCAGTGGCCTGCACAAAACTGCCGAGTCACCTCTACCTTCCGAAAAGGGCCTCTCCACCAATTGAACTCCTCTCTTCCCCACCCCAGAGGAGGTCTGTTAAAGGGGGGGGGGGGGGGGGGAGCAAGGTCAGTTGAATCTGGTAACCTGTACACCGGCAATCGATATGGGGGACCAGCTGACGTCCCTCCGAGACTACTAATGTCTTTGAGTTCCATCTTTAAGTCCCTTGTAAGCTACCCACCTTCCAAGTGTAGTTATTATAGCATATTATCCATTAGGGTAGGACATATTACCGCAACAAAATTGCAAATTTAATAAGTAAATTAAAATTTTATAGGTAATACCCTACCTAATGGACAGGATAGGCCCTCCCAACTGACCCCGCTATCGGCTTACTAGGGGTTTTATCTAGGTTCAGGCAACAGAAAAAAGGCTATGATGTCACGTCTACACAGGAAGGAAGTAGGTTGCTCCACCTGGCAAATGCAAACTACAACCAGTCCTACCTGTGCTTGAACAGGACGTCTTTTCCTGGCGTTTGGTGGGTTCTGGTTGGGTCAATCGGTAAAGCATATTGTCCATTAGGTAGGGTATTAACTTGTACACATTTAATTTTTACTTATTAAATTTTCAAATTTGTGAAGATCCGAACATGTCAAAATAACTTTGCACACCCATAAATTTTACAATCATATAGTTTCTGTATTAGATGTGATTGTGAGGGTACTATAAAATTGATACAACACTGGTCTCCCACCGTTGGGTACTGAGTTTAATTCCCAGTCAGACCTGAAGTGGAAAGTTAGTAGCTGATCCTTGGTAATTGGTGGTGTGCAGTGCAGAATGGCTACTAGCTAGTATGCACTGCTTTCTGGGGCTGTTGTCATCAGCGATTTCGTAGATCGAAGATCGCCTATTAGATACAAGTTGAACTCGAGCTGAACTCTAGTAAATGACAAAAATGTAGATAAAATAACATAATGTCCAAATATTGCCACTAAATGTATTTAATGGCATTTTATTGCAAGGAAATATATTTTGTTGCTGGTATAATTGTACTGTTATGTATGTGCACTTTATGGAAGTGCCACGTAAAGTACAGTAAATAAAAAAACTACCATTGCTCATTGATATTTATGTTTTCATAGTTAGATGAATTGCAAAAGTGCAAGTTTGTAACAAGGTTAGTATTTCAGTATTTATTTCTTAAAAACTTGGGCTAAAATTGCGTAAATCGATGTTAATATCGCCCACCGAGTTACAACTTGAGTTTCAGTCAACTCGTTACAGCACTACTGGTTTCACCCATCGTCTCAGCTTCCCATTGTATTAAAATCTACACAAATCTAGACCCCAATTAATAAATCAGCGGAATTGTGTATATATTCAGGAGCATTTCTGGTGAACACTGGCAGGGGAGGTTTAGTGGATGAAATGGCCTTGGCTGCAGCTCTCAAGGATGGTCGGATAAGGGCGGCAGCTCTTGATGTCCACGAAAATGAGCCATTTTCTTTTGCAAATAGTATGTGAAGTTGTGTATAATGTAAAAAATAAAGATGAAAAAAAATTTTAGTTTGAAACTTTTAAGATTAGTGTCAGAATTTAGTTTCAGTGATGCACTTTCACTTTGCACTTGTCAAATTTAAAATTTCCATGAGAACAGATTTCCACTACATAGGCTTATAAATTCAAATAACTTAAAGCTTAGTTCATGCCTATTGAAAATCTAATATGAGATAAGACTGTATGTAATATTGTCAGCCATTTTGTCAAATTATTGTTAAATTTAACAAATAGTGACTATAAAGACTCAGCCACAATGTGCTGTATTATATTGCGTCATGAATTCATTTGGTCAGTGCTTGCATTGATATGTCCATAGAGATACTGCCCCAATGTCCTGCATTTAATTGACCGATGACCACTTACATTCACAGGTCCACTAAAAGACTGCCCCAATGTGCTGTGCACACCACACTCTGCCTTCTACAGTGACCAGAGTGTGACAGAACTCCGTGAAATGGCAGCAGGGGAGGCACGCCGTGCAATTGTGGGCCGCATACCCGACAGTCTACGCAACTGTGTCAACAAGGAATATTTCACCTCAAGTAAGTCTACATATCATTACTTCTTTAGTCCCTGTGTTGACAAGACTTTATATTGGAGGTGAGAAACTTAGGTTGAATGTTGCCATTTGGCAGGCTTGTAATTGAGGATTCAAAAGTTGCTTAGTTTTCCTAGAAACTGTAGTAAACAAAGTAAATTTTAAGTTAAGAATGTATTTGGTACTTTACTGCATTTTAAACTGAAAAAAGTTCACAAAACAAAGATTTTATCTTTAAGTATGGTGCAAATTAATTTTACACACTTACTGTTTTTACAAACTTCTGTACAGCACCGAGGGAGTCTGGTCTGTTTAGTAATGGTATTCATATTGTTCCTATAAATATACAAGGCTTTATCTTTAATTCTTTTCTAGTGCATGTGCTGCATTATTCTATGTTTATGATGCAAATGCTCTTTCAGATATGCAGATTTTCAGTGTAGTATTTTGGCATCTTTCACAATAATGCGAATGTAAATTTCTACTAATATTATGTGTAACAGAATAATTAAAATGAGAAGTCCAAGTTAATAGTCATTATAAGTAAAATAAAAAATTTGAATCACAAATATTGGAGGGTAAAATTAAGTAATTAATTAATGGTCTATAAACTTTTTTTAGTGGTGACGTAGGAGATTAGTGTGACCCTGTATTTTCAATTGATAAATGTGGGACTACTAGTCGTTGATGTAAATGGCTGTTCTGTAATTTTTCAGCGGGTCCCTCCTATACAGAGGGTATGAATGGTGGTGGAAGTTACCCGGCAGCGTTCCCCCCTCACCCAATCCCTGGGGCCGGCGTGCATTCCACCACAGACCCCCTCCACCCACCTGTCCCACATGCTCCCCATCCAGCCATGGACTCGGCCAATCACAAGCAGGAAAACACTGATCACTAGTCTGTAAACAATGCCACAAACACTGTCAGGCTCTCTGATTGGTCAGAGCATGGTTCGTCACAGCAGCTGTTGTCCCTATTTTTTCCATTTTGAGGGAATGTTTGAGGAAGTTGCAATATATAAATGTTAACATCAGGAGAGTTTACTCGAGGTATTTTCAATATTAGACCAATAATGAATTTGAGTCATTTGCTGAAAGATTGACCAAATCAAGTGAACAGAAAAAGACATTATGAAATTACTGTGTCAAGTTTGTGACTCCAGTAAAAAGTTTTCAGTATGTTCTATTTTTGAAAGAAAATGTTGTCATTCTCTTACCTTTGGTCATAGAAAGCAACCTAGAATGAACTCTACTGAATGTAGTGAGAAGAAGTAAAACATGTCCCTTAAAAGTGTTGTTTTCTGCCATTCTAACTCATCGTGAACTGAGGTTATAAACTTGAAATATGCGATGAGGATGTGTGTACTGTCATTTCTTTCTCAATCAGGAAGTTGTTGTTTTCTTTTGTGTACAAAACGGTGAAAAAGAAATATTAAATGTGAGATGGTATTGTGTAGCCTGCAAGTCCTTTACTTCATTGACCAGAAAGTGGACTTCAGTGACTCTCGAGTCCCTGTGGTTTTCATAATCTTATCACTGTCTTATTTCTCAGTCACCACTGGCCCTCTCCCTGATCTCTCCTGACATATATGATGTTTGAGTCATTTTAGAACATTTGCAGTCAAATAGGCCTTGTAATAGGAAGCGAAACTCATGAAATCAGGGCCCGGATTCACGAACAATACTTAGATAAGGTGACCTTAGATCTAAGTAAGGGAAGGTTTTTCACTTGACTAAGTTTTTCTTAGAATTGGTATTCACGAAACAATACTTAGATAAGGTTACCTTAGATTTTAAGTAAGGAAAAAAACCTCTCCTAACTCTTTAGTTACGGTTGTGTCAGTGAATCTGATTGGCCAAGTGGTATGGAAAATTTTGGTCTATACATTGGATTGTTTATGATAATGATCCTCTACAAAAAATTTTAGTAACAGCTTATTAAAGTGAGATTTTTAATTATTTTAGCTGATGAGCTTGGAGAGTAAAATTAATTCCTAGTGAAAATTTTAATCTGTTCCTTTCAAGTAGAATCTAGCCATTAGTGGAATTATTTCTGAAGAATTAGTTAAAACTTCATCTTACCAAAATTTTGACTTATACACTAACCACGTGGATAAATAAACCTCCCCATCCAAATACAACACTATTATTGTCCAATGTTTACAAACTAAATCATGTAATATTAACATTGTGTCCTCTCAAGGTAGCTTTCAACTTAACTTAAAATCTAAGTATGGGTTTTAAGGTCACCTTAGAGTTAGGAACGTTCGTGAATAAGGTTTCATAATTTCTTACTTGAAATCTAAGTAATACTTAAAATCTAAGTTAGGAATGGTCTAAGTATTGTTCGTGAATCCGGCCCCAGACGTAATAGTTTTGCTGAACGAAATCACTATGAAAGTCTCCAAATGCACAGAAATCTGGAATAATATTTTACGAATCAGATATAAGATGTGTTTTTTTCAAATATTTTAAGTTTTCCTTCAACTAAATTTGTTGACAATCAAGATGCAGATAGTAAAGGGTTTTCACCATATTTCAGTAAAATGTTCTGAGTCTGAGATATCAAGACTGTTACGACCCTTCCCGAGTAAAAACCCAATTTTGACAAAGAATTCAGAAACAATATAATAAGATGAATGTAATGCTGGTTAGTGGTAGAACGATTGTCTACAGACATCGAATGGTCAGTTGAAATTCACTGTAGTAGCGATGATCAGTGTGAAAGTAGTGCCCATCGATTCATCTTTATCACTGAAAATTTCAGAATATTTAATTACCTTTCTTTATGTATCTACATATCCGCGCTTTTTTACAAATATTTTAGGCAGTTTCCCTAATAAATTGACAGATTTGTCACGAATTGTGGGTTTGTTTATATCTGCCGCCATATTTACAGGAAATGAGTGTTTTCGGTAAATTGTAAACGTCGGAACACCGTTATTCCTACCGCATCAAGATACACTTCATCCCGGAATGTGTTTCATGATATAACCATCATTGGAATCGATTATGGCTTGATCATCGCTCAGAAAAATGGACGATTAATCGACCATGCAACTTGGAGGCGATTCCCATCACTAATGCTGGTGATAATTACTTAATCTGGGTACATGTAAGTCAGGATACAGTTTTCATATGTCTTTGTGTTGTTTATTCACAGAAAAAAATATGTGTAATATTCCTGTTACATTTCTTGTTTTCTTCGACTGAAAAAGTGGAAGAAAATAGTTAATATTAGTGGTGGATTAATTGATACAACAGATTGTGTTCACTTAAGTATTGTTGAAACTTGTCTTAATTTTCTAATCTTTTTGTTGTTTTTTTTCTGTACAAAGAGCCTTAGGTGAATTAAATAATATTTAATGCACCCAGCTAATGTGTGTATTTATTAAGTGTTGCTCCATTGGATTTCTCTCAAAAACTGTTGTGTTATATTTTTGCAGGTTAAAATTTTTATTTCACAGAAACTTGTGTATCTACTCAAATGTAATACTAGTAATTGTGGAAGAGAAAAAGTAAAACTGTAAATCATGTGTTTGATGATCTGTTAGGAAATTCATTTGTGTGAAGAAAGTTAAAAAGGTCTACATGTTGCATTTGATCGATTTGCACACAACCATGATATATTTTTCTGTTCAAATAAATAAACAGGAAAGCAGGATTATTGATTCAGTTGAATCCTTACAGCGTCGATTCATTGCTAGAGAGATGTGTTGTATTGTTTTATGATGTCAAGTTTGAGTGGCTACATTTAAATAATATAAGCCCACTGAAAAGAATTCACTGGGTTTTTAGTTGTTGCACAAAATAGGCGTTGTATGGAGGTAGCTTTTCAAAGGTTAGGAGAAGATATTCAAGTTGCTTAAAGACAAGAAGGCTTTGGTTATCAGCTTATGGTAGAAAATTATGCAAAAAAATATATACAAGTTCCATTTGTACATTGGATGTCAATTATACACATGATTCAATTGCTGCCAGAATTAAATTTTTGCAAATTGATTAGTATTTGCTCTTTTCTGTCTGCAGCTTTGAGCAAAGCCATATTTTACTGTAAATCATAAAGGTAACTTTCATGAAGCTGATTCTGAAAAAATCGCGTTCATGTACCAATTCCATATATTGTAAAGTTATTTGTGTCTGTTATTACTGTTTAGTGTATGGCGTATCAAATTTGGTCTTCTAAAGACTGACATTTCATTTTATAATTTGCTGAGTTTTGATCAAACAGTCTTTGTTGCAGTATATGAATGCACAGTAGGGTCTGTGTAATGAGAACCTCGAAAATCCAAAGGATTTGAAGTGGCAAACTCGGCCTTATATTCACAGGCAAAAAATGTCCTGATATGACCTACACAACTGGTTAACTTTTGTGTAGATAATTGAATTTTCTGAGGTTCTATGTCAACAGACTCCTCTATAAATGTATAAAACCTGTCCTACATCCCAACCCGGGTACACTTATGTGCTGACCACTGCCAAAAATGGGCTAATCTTGAGGTTGCATGCAAGTGACACCAGCATGAAACCAAGTAAAAAACTAGACTTTCTCTAGGCATTACCACAACACAGCACACCATGGCTATAGAAAAGAAATTAGTATTTGAATTATTTAAAATGTGGCCGTAGAAATAGCGAACATGGAGCTAGCCCACAAGTATCATTTGCTTTGTAAGATACCCGTACAAACATTTACTTATCCCACAAACTGGCCTTGGCTGTAAATTCCACAAAAAAAAAAAAAAAAAAGACTGGGTCCTGTACATACTTTGACCCATGCAGCGGGATGTAAGAGTAGCTTAAGGTATATGTACAAGTTTCTAATAGTTCACCAATATTTCCAGATCTGATAGTTCTGACTGACAGTGCAATGATCCAGCTATTAAGTATAACTGAACAAGGTGAACTATTGCTTTGGTGTGGGTATTAAAATAAATTTTAAAGCCATGCATGCATTTATGTTATCACTTTTGGTGCATTAAGTAGAAAAAGTGGTCCTATGCGTTTACAAAATAGACGTGCACTGATCATTTTATGGGAAGCCTTTCATTACGACAGCCCTTAAGGGCAGTCGGGGTATTGTTTTCACCCATGGTGTCTGGATGGGCGGGCAGGCAGGCGGCGGGAAAAAGTTTGTCCCGGGCTGTATCTGAAAAACTGTAAGGTGTAGGCAGTTGATACTTCGTAGGGAATTGGTTAGGCGGTGTAGGTGTGCAATGTCATGGTGTGGCCTTGATTTGACCTTTGACCTTGCCGTACTGACCTTGACCAATAAAATCTTGTCCTGGCTATATCTCCGCAACCGTAAGCTGTAGGAAGTTGTTGATACTTGGTAGGGACATTGGTTAGGGGCAGTTGGTGTGTAACGTTATGGTGTGACCTTGATTTGGCCTTGCCGTAGTGATCTTGACCTATAAAATCTTGTCTTGGCTATATCTCGGAAACCGTAAGGTGTAGGAAGTTGCTACTTGGTAGGGACATGGTTCGGGGGTGTGGGTATGCAACGTCTTAGTGTGACTTTGATTGGACCTTTGACCTTGCCATAGTGACCTTGACCTATAAAATCTTGTCCAGGCTCTGTCTCGAAAATCATAGGTGTAGGAAGTTGATACTTGGTAGGGACATTAGTTAGGGGGCGTAGGTGTGCAATGTCATAATGTGACCTTGATTTGACCTTAGACATTGCTGTAATGACCTTGACCTATAAAATCTTGTCTGGGCTATACTGTAGAAACCGTAAAGTAAAGGAAGATGTTGATTGCTAGGGACATTGGTTAGGGTGTGTAGGTGTGCGTCATGGTGTGGCCCTTAACTTTGGCTCTGCCAAAGTTTGTTCACCTGCCATATCTGAGACATCTTTCTCCTGTGACAAAGATTTATGGATTGCTGCAACTGATTATTACATGCCTTTTATATAATTGTGCTTTTTCCGTTGACAGCTATTCTCCAATTAATAAGTTTTACAACTTCATAATTTTTAGTGTACTGATTAATGCTGTCATCTTGCTATTGAATTGTCTTGTATTAATACTTCATCTTTACATAGATTTTCTTTCTCTTAGATGTTGTTTTCTCTACTTAAGATTATTTGGAGCTTTATATAACTGACACTGCTCTGAAAGTATCCAGATCTTTGTACCGTTTCACAACTTCTATATCTCATGGTGTTGAAAGCTATTTCCCCCGGCTGTGGGGTACAAGTATCTCTAATGCTATTTTTTTTTTATTGAAAAGGTCGAGGTTTTTTGGGTTGAAAAATATAATTTCGTGTGAAAAAACATGTTACAAAGTGGAGAATTGTGCAGCCAGAAACTAGTACTAATCATCTACAAAACCATGCATAGTTCCTCCATTAACCAGGTATGGTGGTGCACTGTCATTTTGACCTATTAAGAGAAGTGACCAGATTTTGACACAAAAAGGGGAAAAATCCCTGTGCTTTCATTTTAATAAAGTCAAATAACTAAAAGCATTGCTCTGATAAAGGGCAAATGGGGCATAAACAATGTTGGTTATACAGTATTTATGTTGCTAATAGCAGTTGTTATTAAATTATTATATGCTTTGAAATGGCATGCTTCCATACTTCAAAACTTCTAGAATCAAGACAAAGTCTTTTGTAAGTCTTGTAGATGCTTTATTTTTGAAAAAAGCGACTGGCTGGTTATCCATGGTAAAACCTAATATGGAAAAAGAAGCAGACTTGTACAACAAATCTATAGCTGTTTGTCCAGTGGCAGCGTGGTTAACTGCATCTGTATCATATCACTTGGCTCCCACCTCTATGGTTATAGTTTTGAAACCTGCTTGTGTTAACATGGGATACACGTTTTACCATTATCACTTTAACTGTTGTAACCTTGTAGTCTGTGAAAATTGCGAGTTTGGCATTTCCTGAAATCTAGTGTTTGGTAGGACCCCACTAAATTTCCTTGTGTGTAGACGGTAAACTAAGATAATTGACCATGCATCAAGTTTCATTATCTGAAGTTATTTTTGTGTTTTCATGATTCCTGGTGTCACGTAATCCCTGAACCAACGTAATCTTGGACCCAGAGCCTTTTGCACACTGTGAAGCATCAAGAGGCGAAATGCAAGAGATACTCGTGCTACAGGTTCTAATGTATTGTGTCTAATGTATAAAATGAATTAAGTCAATTGAAATTTGTGCAAGTCAATTGAAATTTGTGCAAGCTTTGGTGGTATCATAAGAATTATTTCAGCGAGGTAGCTGTATAAAATTGGTGTGAAATCAATCTTTGATGTTATTACAGGCTTACTGCATAAAGTTGTTAAAACTGTTTTCATCTGTTGCATTTACTGAGTGGCTGTCAAGTCATTAAGCATTCATTCCAGGTCACTCTCTTTGTGTGAAAGTTTAGTGTATTACAAACATCCTGCTGCAAGTAGTTGCATAGAACTTAATTATTGTAAAGTACATCGTTAATTATATCCCCAGACGAAAGTCGGGGATATATTGGATTCAGGTCCGTCGCGCCGCCGCCGCCGCCGCCGCCGCCGCCGCCGCCGCCGCCGCCGTAGAAATTTCCTTGTGGACGCGATAACTCAAAAACAAATTAATATTTTTTTTTCAAACTTGGTACACATGTTAAGGGTGCCCAAAGGAAGATCCCTATTTTAAGGTGACCTTAAACTCCCAGTAAAAAAGAACTTATGGCCACCTTAAGGTCAGAAATTGGACTTTTGGCCACTTAGAGCCCTGTAGGTCACAAACTATGATGCTCAGCTGGCTGAAATTTTACCTGACAACACATTAATATGTTCTTAGTACATGTGCCGAAAATCACGACTTTAAGTTGAGGAGAAAATTGTGTTTGAGGCCCATAAATACCCCCACTTGGGGATTTTTTGCTATACTTTTCACATATTTTGCCCTATAATTTGGAAGTGGTAATTCTGATGAGTCTCAAACTGCGCTAGGTATAACTTTGATATGTAATCCTTGTCTGTAGAAAATTTTAGGGCTGTAGGTTTACCCAAAGGGGTCGACTTAAGGTCTCAAAAGTGCCCACAGAGACCCAATTTATGCACTTTTTGCCACTTTCAAGCACTGTAGCTTTCAAACTATGTCTCTCATCTAAGTTAAATATCATCTGGGAATATATCTATGTGTTTTCTTATATGTGCCCCAACATTTAGGCCTTTAATAGACAGTTAACCTGTGTATCAGGACCATAAACACCCACCCGCGTGACCCTTATAAGACATTTTTCACATCTTTTTCCCTGTAACTTGGAAATGGTAAGTCTGAGAAGTTTCAAACTGTATTAGATATATATTCTGTGTGTAATCTTAGTATGTAACAGATTTTAAGTCTGAAGCTTTAATTTTGAAGGTCAAATTGAGGTCTCTAAAAGGCTCCCAAAGACCCAATATTTGGACTTTTTGCTACTTTTAAGCCCTGTGACTGTCAAACTATGTGACTGATAGAGCTCAAATCCTATCTGGGAAGATATTAGTATGTTATTTATATATGTGCCAAAAATTAAGGCTTTAAGAAGACATTTAACCTGTGTATGAGGACCATAAATCCCCACCCGAGTGACCATTTTTAGACATTTTTCACATATTTTGCCCTGTAACTTGAAAATGGTAAGTCTAAGAAGTTTCAAACTGTATTAGATGCATATTCTATGTGTAATCTTAGTATGTGACAAATTTTAAGTCTGAGGCTTTAATTTGAAGGCCACATTTAGGTCTCTAGAAGGCCCCATAAAGACCCAGTATTTGGACTTTTTGCCAATTTTAAGGCCTGTGACTGTTAAACTATGTGACTGATAGAGCTGAAATCTCATCTGGGAATACATTATTATGTTCTTTTTACATGTGCGAAAAATCAAGGCTTCAAGTAGACATTTAACCTGTGTATGAGGACCTTAAACACCCACCTGAGTGAGCCTTTTAAGACATTTTTCACATATTTTGCTCTGTAACTTGGAAATGGTAAGTCTGAGAAGTTTCAAACTTTATTAGATACATATTCTATGTGTAATCTTAGTATGTAACAAATTTTAAGTCTGAAGCTTTAATTTGAAAGCCACATCGAGATCTCTAAAAGGCCCACAGAGACCCAATATTTGGACTTTTTACCACCTTTAAGCCCTGTGACTGTTAAACTATGTGATTGATGGAGCTGAAATCCCATCTGGGAATGCATTATTATGTCCTTTTTACATATGCCGAAAATCAAGGTTTTTAGTAGACATTTAACCTGTGTATGAGGGCCATAGACACTCGCCCAAGTGCCTTTTTGGACATTTTTTCCGTATTTTGCCCTGTTATTTGGAAATGCTTAGTGTGACAAGTCTTAAACTGTATTATATATAATTTTTGTTTGTTATGTATGTCCCCCAAAAAGTTTCAGATCTGTTGTTTAATTGCTAAGGTCTCTTTAACAATTGTAAAATGCCCACAGAAACCCAATTTATGGACATTATGCCACTTTAAAGCCCAGTAACTGTCAAACTATGTGGGTTATAGAGCTGAAATCTTTGAATTTTTAAAAGGAAATGCCTGTCTATTTAAATTTTGAATATTAATAATGTTATGGCTATCTTAGTCTTTTAAGAACTTATTTTTGTGTGTTATACCTCTGCTTGCTGAGTTTTTCACTTTTTAAAATGAAACTGGTTAAACATATTCAGGTAGACAAAATGGACACTTTAAGTGAGCTTTAAGTCCCAATATTAATGAAATTATATCCTTATGTAGTAAAACTAGGGGATTTTTAACCCTCAACTAGCCCAGTTTTATTCAACTTGCCTCAGTTAATTTTGACACAGCTCCTACAGTTATGAACTCATTTCAGTTGATAATCACATACTTAAAATTCTCAATTCTTTTTGTATTTGAGTACCCCTTTTATATAGATTGTTTGTTTACCATTTATGCATCCCCCACCCGGATTCCCCCCCACCCACCTCTGGGACCTCCAGCTATATTGAGTGACACTAAATAAACAAAGGTATTTAATGATATCAGATGAGAAACAAAGAACTCAATGGGGTTGCAGATCTTGTGTAATAGTGAGAGAGGTGTGGAGAAGGGGAGAGGGGTGGGGGTGGGAGGTGGTGGACTTCATTACATATAACACAAAGGGGAGTCAGAACTGAGATTGTGTCACATATTTAGGTTGCATATATATGGACCACATATATAGGTATAGAGGAAATAAATAACTGAAAACAATTTGCAAATTCTAAAAATAATATAATAAAATAATAATATTAATAATTTTTTTTTAAATAATATTTTATTTGTGAACAAATATAGAAACAGATATGTGCTTTTGGGATTATGAATTTTAGAATGGACATTGAATCATCAATCATTTAAATACTTTGAAGGAAGATTGAAAAGTATGATGAGTTGAGTTTAAAATAATATTTTATTTGTCAACAAATATAGAAACAGATATGCTCTTTTGGGATTATTATTTTAGAATGGACATTCAATCATCAATCATTTAAATACTTTGAAAATAGGTTTAGAGTTATCATTGCAGGAAGATTGAAAATATAATTTGAGTTATGTATTCGGCGTCTGGGGATACACCATCTTCCTTGGAAGATATAAACAGAGTAGATTGATGTGCAGAAGTTCATATAATAATGGGTAATTATGTTTTAAAAAATTCCCGATCAAAACCTGTGGCGTGAGTGATGACCTGTCTGGGGATATGTTGGCGCCGAGTTGGCCCAATCTAGTTCAACTCTGGATGAATAATCTTTATTTTGGCGGGGTATTTAAAAAGTCTAATCGAAGTATTGTCAGTGGTTCAATGATCACTTACAGGCTTTCCAAAAAGCTTAAATGTGTTTATGTTGAAGGAGAATAGTGTGTGTAATTTTGTCAAAATTTCTTTTACATTGTTCCTAAGTTACCTATGTTATGTCAAATTTCATGTTTGAAGCTAAGAAAGCTCTATTTGTACTTTTCTTCCATGGCGTATACTACGTATTTGTGTATTTCTTTTTGCTTTGGAGACATCACAGAGTATCTGTGATCAGGGAATTGTTCAGCACACAGCAAATTGTATTTTTGATTTCACTTGTGAAATGTTGCTTCAGTAGTTCTGTTACTTTGTAAATGTATGGCTTATTTTTAAATTTTTGTATGCATAAACTTGTCAGTCATGCCTGAGGAGTTTGTACACACACTGTATAAGTTCTAAACCAATAGCCAGCTCCTTTAGAATCTAAAAGTGATTTAAAATAGTGTCATGATTGTCAATACAATGGATTTCATAATAAACTTTCATTCATACATTTACATAGATCTTATTTTGTGTCAGAATCGCATATTTAGCAGAATTTTAGATATTATCGAAGTTATCAAATAGTTTCTAATAAAGAAAGTTGTAAATAATGTTTTTTTCATTGACTTCTTTAATATCAGATGTTGCACTTTGCCATTTAAACTTTCTTTTTAGTTTCTGGGACATTGAGATCTGGTACATTTTTTATCGCATTTGCTGTTACATTTGATCAGGGTAACCATGATAGCAGTTACCGGTTCCTTTCAAGTTGTAACAGGAAAAGGCAAATTTTTACTTAAATTTATTTTTCAATTATAATAATAAGTCAACTGATATATTCTAATGGTCAACAATACACTAACAAAATCAGTCTGACGTGACCGCAGCCCTATGCACCAAACTAACAAAACAAGTTAGCCTACTTTGTCCAGTAAGGGATATTTTAACTTGAATGAAAAGTTCCAAGAGTAGTTAGTAGATACTTTAGCGTTAGCTATGCCAGCACTGCCTGTAGAGAGATTTTCAGTGTTAATGCTCTCAGTGGAAAACTAGATCAGCTAGCTTCACCAAATTTGCAGGATATCTTCATTGGGAGCTAAGCTTCTCTGGGACTGAAATCATCATTCTGAAGCCGGATCCCTTTGTGCCTGCCCAACTTTTTCGGTCTACTGGCTCAACCATTCAGACTCCATACATGAATCTGTTTAAACCTAAATCTCCATGCCTAACTCCTAGAGCCTCGGCTATCAAGGAGCAAGGGTTCTCTGAGGTAGTGGCAGTACGAATTGAGGCTCCTTTTAAAAGGTTCAACCTGATCAGTCTAGGAAGCAAAGTGGACCATTTTTAATCCCACAGCCCTTTAGGGCTGTCAGGATATTGTTTTCACCCATGGTCAGTGGTTGGGCGGGCGGTGGGAAAAAGTTTGTCTGGGCATATCTCGGAAACCATTAAGTGTAGGTAGTTGATACTTGATCGGGACATTGGTTAGGGGGTGTAGGTGTGCATCATCATGGTGTGACCTTGATTTTTTACCTTTAACCTTGACGTAGTGACTTTGACCTATGAAAGCTTATCTGGGCTATATCTTGGTAAGGTGTAGGAATTTGTCACTTTGTAGGAACATTAGTTAGGAGTTGTAGGTGTGCAACGTCATGGTGTGACCTTGACCTATAATGTCTGGTCTGGGCTATATCTCTTCAACCATAAGGTGTAGGAAGTTGATACTTAGGGACATTGGTTCGAAGTTATAGGTGTGCAACATCATGGTGTCACCTTGATTTGACCCTTGGATCTTGCCGTAGTGACCGTAAAATGTAAAATTTTGTCTGGGCAATATCTCTGAAACAGTAAAGTGCAGGAAGTCGATAATTGGTACTGACATTGCTTAGGAGTTGTAGGTGTGCATTATCATTGTGTGATCTTGATTTGACCTTGTAGTGACCATGATTATGTCCACCCCCCGGTGGGGGTGGACATACTATTTTTGTTTTTTTCCCAGCGTCTGGCGTCACACTTCGTTTCCGTTCATTTTAAGGAAAAGTATTCCAGCTATTTTCAACAAGTTTGATGTGCAGGATTATTGGGTCAGCGTCTTGCTTGGGATTGCTTTCAGCTGTTGTAGCTCTTTTGCTTATTGAGTAATACCGAAGTATAGCTATTTTATTGCATTAATACATCATATCCAATGGACAATATGCTAAACCGGTCGGCGCAGACCGGCCCGCCAAACGCCAGAAAAAGACGTCCTGTGTTAACACTGGCTGGTCGGTCCGTAGTACTGTGCACTCCCCAGATGGCGTCTCGTACTTCCTTCCTGTCTAGACAACCTGACATAGCATCTTTTTCTTTTTGCACGTGTACTGTGCAGACGTGTTTTCAACATCTCCCAATATTTTAAGGAAAAGTGTGCATTATGATGGATTTGCAACCTTACATGTGGATATGTTCAGTGTAGAAGTGTTACCTACTGATCAAGCACGGATATACATTTAGAAATCTGCTGGAAACACTCCCTAGCTGACTCAATTTAGTGTTGATGATAGGGCAGTTACGACGCGAGATATAAAGGCAGCCATTTTTCTAGTTTCCTCCCATTCAACCATTGTGTTGTTAGGGGCAGATCGATAATATTGAGGAATTATGGATATAATACAGGTATGTTTATCCGTGTCTTTTGTTTGACGGTACCTTCTGTAACCTTCCAGCTACAGTCACTATAGAAACGTCTTTTCTAGTACTACAAATAGAAATCACGGGAAAATTCAGTCTACATAGTTTTGAACACTGTAAATTGAAGGAATTCCCCAAGCAAGAGATGCATTCTTCAGAGCACACTGGTACCGACTTCTCTCCTGTATAGCATCAGTCACACCAGCCTAGCTCGAGTATTTAGTGTTTTTTCATCAGAAGCAAGAGATGAATTCTTCAGATTGGTCCAGACATCTTTGCTGTAAAACATTAGTTGACCGGCAAGCTCATATTCAGCCGACCTCGCCTAGTATTCAACTAGAAGGAACATCTTTATCACTCTCAGTCCCACCCTTGTGGACCCGGCATTTGTGTCTGTAGTAAGGGCAGTGGATGGCCAGGACACTGGCTTCAGTGCACAGCCGGTTGAGCAACTGACTTCAGACCGGCATCGACCAGGACTTCCATCTTCAGAGCGCACTGGTCCAGGCTTCTCTGCTTTTAAAGCATCAGCCGACCGGCCAGCTGAAAACACAACCTCTGACGTCATATCCAGTCAGCCAATCGTGTGTCCTTCCGAACAATCACGAAGCAGGTCACGTGTTTTCACTGACCAGGAAGGTCGGAAGTTCGTTCTTCAGAACTCACGTCTACTGTGACTCCAGCCCCTGATTTGCAGACCCGGCCTTGTTGTCGGTAGTGGGGTTTGGTGGACTGTTAAGTTGCCGGTAAAGCATCACACAAAGAACGCGAATACTGACGTCTTCTCCAGTTAGCCAATCGTGTGTCCTTCGGACCAAATCACGAAGCTGGTCACGTGTTTTCATCGACCAGGAAGGTTGGAACTGCGTTCTTCACAACTTACGTCTACTGTGATACCAGTCCCTCTTTCATGGACCGACCTTCGTTGTCGGTAGTGGGGTTGGTGGATGAGCAGGATACTGCGCATTTGCATGTTTAAGTATGAGAAAAGAACGCGACAACTGACGAGCTCCAATCAGACAATCGCGTGTCTTCCTGTCCAGCAAGTTGGTCACGTGACACGCCAAACAACAAGTGCTTCTAAATATAGATCACAAGGGCTTTCCCAGCAACTGTCAAATCTACAAATAAGACGTGCGATTAAAGAAGTACTTTAATTAATGGAGGAAACCTACAGAATGCTGAATTCAACACAAAAGATAGTTGTTAAATTGCTTTAACAACTGTTTACAGAGTGTACTGACTGGCACTGGCTACACAGCGTTGTACACTTGCTTCAACGACTGGTTACAGAGTGTACCGGCTGGTACTGGCTACACAGCCTTGTACACTTGCTTCAACAACGGGTTACAGAGTGTACCGGCTGGTACTGGCTACACAGCCTTGTACACTTGTTTCAACAACTGGGTACAGAGTCTTCACAGTCTTGTACACTTGCTTCAACCTACCAGTTACAAAGTCTACTAACAGGGTGCTGGCTACACAGTCCTTACTGTATAGGGCTTCACCCCAACTGGTTACATAAAAAAAGCTGGCTAAATATGGACTAGTAGCTGTCTAAATTCATTGGTGACCCCAGCCTGCCAGTTTTTTTGTGCCGGTTACAGAGACTTAACTGTTTACAGTGAATTATCGGTTATGGAGTCTTGGTACCGAACAGAGTTGCCTAAGGTAGTTTTTGGTAACAGCAAATTCTTAGACCAATCAGTGGCCTTGGTGATATGACAGTGTCCCAAGTTACTGCCGGGCAACCTTCCCTTATCACACCTCTCAACAGCCTGTTATCGGTGCTGGGCTTGACTGGAGAGATAATAGATTTCACCTTTACACACACAGACCTGAATAACCAGCATGAAAGAAATAGGTCTTTTCAAAAAAAAAGAAAAAAAAAAGGAGGTGATCAATAGTCCGACAAGCTCTTCATCATAGCCGGCCAAGGGTCAGCCATCTCACAAATGACAATTACTGTGTAAATGCTGCACCTTGCAGGATGCTGGCCTGGGGCAAGAGTCTTTTAAATGTGAAAGTTGTGTCAGCCGCACCGGACCGGACCACAGCAAGAACAGAGAGACTGTTTACTTGTATCATTGTCACCAGACTGGACCAGAGGCCGGGGGGACAGAAATGACTATCGATTGTCCCAAATGTGGCACACAACTGCCTGTAGGGTCCAGACTAAACCCGTTTGGGAACTTAGGAAGCCTTGGGGGCTGGACCCTTGGTAGTACAATGTTGAAGGAGGGCTACACTCTCCCATATACCTATACAAAAACAATCCAGGAAATACCTGAGATTTCACATCCAAGGTCGGGCATGCCAGTTCAAGGCCCTGCCATTTGGTTTGTCCACAGCACCTTTGGAGTTCACCGTGATACCAAAGGAGGTGAAACTGATGGCCATACACAGGGATTTAGGAATCCACCAGTACCTAGGTGACTGGTTGATGAGAGCCAGATCCCACCAGGCTTGTCCCCAACATACACAGGAACTAGTAAATAATGTGTCAGCAACTGGGTTGGCTGATGAACTTAGAGAAATTAGAGCTGGAGCCCAAACAAGACTTCGATTCTATAGGCTACCAGTTCGACCTCAGGTCTGATAGGGCCCGACTGACTTCGGACCGGTGGTAGAACTGTCAAGGGAAAATGCTGAAACTGCTATCCCTACTGGCTTGCCCGGTCCGGGAATTCATGTCCTTGATAGGTTTACATTTATATCTGCTATTCTGCTAAATCTGGAACATTTATATCTGCTATTAAGATAACTTGGATACGAAGGTTACACTACAATTTTGAAACACCATGGGCTAATATAGCCAGCATTTATCTAGGATCAATTAATAAAGTTATTTCACTTGGGTCATATTATAGTTTAAATATGGCTAGAAAAACAAAGAATAAATTCTGGTCTGAAACTCTGTATTGTTGGAGTAAGTTTATCAATAACATCCCGATTAAAAATATTAATGATCTTCTTTCAGAACCTCTTTGGAATAATCCAATGGTATCTAAGACACAACTTTTTTTACCATATTGGTACAATAAAGGTATTATATCAATTGCTGATATGATATATGAAAATGGAAATTATATATCTCAAAACGATTTAAAAATGGTATATCACATTAGAACCAATTTTTTAGAATACCACAGAGTCACTACCTGTGTTAAAACTTACTTGAATAAACAAAATAATGCTTCTACAGAACATAAAAAACCAACTATCCCGAATCAAATAAAAATCATTTGTAAATCAAATAAAGGAAGTAAAGACTTTTATGCTATATTGTTCAATCAGAACACTAAAGATGATACCACTTATTATTCATTCTGGGAAGAAGCCCTAGGTATTACCATAGATAAAGATATGTGGAAACAAATATTTAGAGTGTGTTTTAAGACTATAAAAGACAATGATTTAATTTGGATGCAATACAGAGTGCTGTACAGGATATTAGGTACAAAAGAATTACTATTTAAAATTAAAAGCCATGATGATGGCAAATCCAGTTTTTGTAAACAATACTCAGAAACGATATTACACCTTTTTGTACAGTGCAAAGATGTAAAAAATTTTTGGTCAGAACTAAAAACTCACTTGCAACTCATACTTGGAATTGATCTAGCAATAAACCCCTCTACTATTATATTAGGAAACCTCTTAACAAAGACCAATGTTATACCACTTAATACCACCTACCTCGCAGCTAAGTTATATATTTTTCGAGTTTCAAAATCAAATCATATTTTAAATTATCCTAGTTTTTGTACTTTCTTGAAAAGAATATATTTGGAACAGGAGTATGCTGCCAAACTGGAATTTAAGGAAGGTAATTTTAGTAAGATATGGGGAAATTTTATGCCAATTTTTTCTGGCTAATTCTGTTGTGTATGAATGTTTAACATGATATAATCATTCAAATATTGATATTTTATATTGCTTCATGTTTTTAGTAGTCACTTCTTCTAGGTGTACATTGTCTTGTGTGTAGTTGTTACAGTGTGTGTTGTATTATGTAATTTATATGTTTATCAAAAATAGATAAATAAAAAAAAAATAAAATAAAAAAAAAGGTTTACTAACAGCTACAGCAAGCAAGTTCATCTAGGCCGACTTCATACGAGACTCATTCAGTGGCATCACAAAACAACTGGAAGGTACCAGAATCACTAGAAAAGGTGATCCCAATCCCCAGGTCCCTGCACCTCCATTTGCAATGGTGGCTGAAGGAAGACAATGTACTTCCAGGCCAACCATTACACCCAATAAAACATGCTCTGCAAATATTTACAGACGCATCAATAGAAGGGTGGGGCGCTCACTTAAACGAGCACACTGCAGGAGGAACCGGGTCCCTTCCGGGAAGCAAGTTGCATATAAACTATCTAGAACTTAAAGCAGTCTTTCTGGCTTTAAAAGAGTTCCAAGACCTTTCCTCAAACGAGATAGTACTTGTAGCAACCCACAACACCACAGTAGTGTCATACATAAACAAGGCAGGAGGCATGGGGTCGGGCCCACTTGTGCCATACTATGGAGAATCTTGACCTGGTGTACCAGGAAACAAGTGACTCTAAGCCCGACACATTCCAGGCCGGCTGAACGTGGTAGCAGACAAGCTACCCAGGCTAGGCCAGACCATCCAGAGTGGTTTCTCCTTCCAGAGGTCTTCCACTCAATATGCAGCAGGTGGCACCGGCCCAAAATAGACTTATTTGCCATGAGGTTCAACAACAAGTTGCCTCTGTTTGTGTCACCGGTACCAGATCCCCTGGCCACAGCAGTGGATGCGCTCAGTCGGCCATGGTAGGATCTGGAAGCATACACCTTCCCACCATCAACCATATTGGGAAAAGTGGTGGAGAGGTTGCAGGACTCCCCATGCAAGAGAATCATTCTGATTGCTCCGGGGTGGCCCAACATGCCTTGGTTTTGGGATCTAGTGGCCATGTCCAGCCAAATACCACTGAGCCTGCCCAATCTGCCCAACCTGTTGACAGCCATTCAATCGGATCTCTCACAGAAATCTGACAAATCTTAATCTCCATGCAGGGCTCCTAGAGCCACAGCAATCGAGGGGCAGGACTTGTCTGAGGCAGGGGCAGCAAGAATTGAGGCTCCTCAAAGGGAATCAATCAGATCAGTCTATGAGGCAAGTGGGCCATTTTTTACAAAGTGATGTATCATTCATCAGGTGGACTTCGGGGCACCCCCTGTAAAGTCAGTTGCTGACTTCCTTATGTACCTGTTTCAGGACAGGAAGTTGCAGCCCAGCACCATTGATGGTTACAGGTCAGCCATTGCTGATCATATGGGAAATTTGCCCATCAATGTCAGTAAGGATGAAAATCTGACTCGTCTCTTGGATAGTTTCCACTGAGACAGACCCAAAGGCCGGAGGGGAATCCCCTCCTGGAACCTCTTCTTGGTTTTTGCACCAGCTGACAAGGTTCATTTTGAACCAATTAAAGGCCTCCTTGAAGCATTTGACCTTCAAGACAGTTTTCCTCTTGGCCCTGGGGTCGGGCAAGCGTAGAAGTGAGATACATGCTTGGCAAAAGAGAAATATTAGACACCAATCCGACTGGTCAAAGGTGTCCCTGTACCCATCACCCAGCTTTCTCTCCAAGAATCCGCTGGCCAAAAAGGGTCCAGACAGTGTGGCCCCAGGGGTTATAACAGCCCTGGCCCCAACTCTGGATAGATCCCTCAAGTCTGACAGGTCCCTCTGTCTGGTCATAGCGTTGCGCTACTATTTGGACAGGACCTCGGGCAGAATAAGGAGGTGGGTTTTGTCTCCTTTAAGAAAGGTTTCGACAAGACATCTCACCTGCCACTATCTCCTCTTGGATCAAGCAGACTGTGATCCTATGTTAGGAGCTCTCTGACCAGGAGGCCCACACTTGACATCAGGTTAAAGCCCATGATGTCAGGGCCTTTGCTGCTTCTAAGGTCTTCCACTCGGGAGTCTCCTTAGATCCAATCTTGTCAGCCTGCCACTGAAGTCACAATACCTTCATACAGTTCTATATGAAGGGCGGGGCTTGGGCCGATTCAGAGTTTTACCAATTGGGCTCGGTAGTGGCTGCTCAGCAGATCCACAAGTGGCCCTTAGATTGAGGAGATTTGTATATATGTATAACGGTTCTTCATGTACATAAGAATTAAGTGTGGCGTGCTTCCTTCGGGAGGTTTATTTGCATTCTGGGACTGAACTCATCTCTCTCTTCCCCTACCTCAGAGCAGGTCTGCAAAAAGGGGGGGGCGACGGCGGTATAGCCCCGGGTAACCGGCTGCTGGCAACTGACCATGGCCTTACAGGGTTTCCTGACCTTAAAGTCAACCCAGGCCTGGGCCTATAGGTCTCCTGACGAAGTCAGCCTAGACCGTAGGTTAAAATTTGCTATTACTTGTGAGTTCATATAAGTCCCTAGTAACTTACCCGCCGACCAAGCAGTAGTTATTCAGCATATTGTCCATTGGATAGGATGTATTAACGCAATAAAATTGCAAATTTAATAAGTAAATTAAATTTTTATAAGTTAATACCCTATCCAATGGACACACAAGACCCTCCCACCGACCCCGCTATCAGCTTACTAGGGGTCTAAGAGGTTTAGACAACGAAAAAGATGCTATGACGTCAGGTTGTCTAGACAGGAAGGAAGTATGAGGCGCCATCTGGGGAGTGCACAGTACTACGGACCGGCCAGCCAGTGGTAACACAGGACGTCTTTTTCTGGCGTTTGGCGAGCCGGTCTGCGCCGACCGGTTTAGCATATTGTCCATTGGATAGGGTATTAACTTATAAAAATTTAATTTACTTATTAAATTTGCAATTTTCAGTACCTATTGGTTTCCGTGCATTTAAGGGAAAATGATTCAAGATATTTTACTAAAATTGGGATATACAAGGTTGTTATATCTATAGCTGGCTTGGTATTGCATTTGGGACTGATAGCTCTGCAAGTAAGCGAGTAATGGCCATTTAGGTACTTTACTATTTTCAATACTACTTTTGAGTAATTTGCTTATATCTCAGAAACCGTAACAGATAGAGCGATTTTGACAAATTTTCGACCGAAGGGTAATAAAAGATTATTCTGGTAAAAAGGGAAAATTTAAATTTTTAGAACTTCAGCTGTGAAGCTGAGTAATAGCTAATTAGCTATTTTTAGTAGCTCTTTGGTTTCCGTGCATTTAAAGGAAAAGGAATCAAGATATTCTAACCTAATTTGGTATGGAAGATTATTGTGTCAATAGCTTGCTTGGTATTGCTTTTGTGAGTCATAGCTCTATATCTTAGTGAGTAATAGCCGTTTAGCTACCTAGTTAGCTGTTTTGAGTACTACACTATAGTTTTATTGCGTTAATATATCTTACCTAGTGGACCAATGCATTTGTCCGGCATGCAGCCGGTCCCGCCAAACGTTAGAAAAAAAACGTCCTGAGCTGGGCTCTGACCGGGACCGGTAGTGTCGTCTTCATTCGCCAGGTGTCTCCTCAGCACCCAGCTCCCCTACTGCGCGTGCATGTGCACTTCCTCTTTTTGTTTGGCGCAAAAGTGTTAGCTATGGAAAATTTTATCAGTGGTTTTATCAGTGTTCTTCACATATTGTGTATATATTTGGCAAGTTATATTGTCATGGTATCACCAGGACAAAGACGTAGTTGTGACCATGTTATGGCAGGATTCGACCTTCATAAAATATGTGCCCGTTGCAGGGACAAAAAGTTGGGTGACGACTCTTGTGTTCAAGGAAAAGTCTGTACTATTTGTGACAATTTTATTACGCTACAATAGCTTACAATGTGGGACTGAATGCTGTTCTCGGATGGCCGCCAGACCCGGCCAAAGTCTAAGAAAAAAAGACATTTATAGTTGGCTGTAGCCTCAGGTTGTCGTCACATGACCTACCCCATTTGTCTTCTCCTTTCTTGTTTGCCGCCGCCATATTGGAATATTTTGTGAAGTTTTTCTGCCGTTTTCTAGTTGTATCTCAGTTCATTTATATTGTTGGATGTCTATTTTCAGCCATTTTGTTTATTAATTATCAAAGCACATATTGCATAACTTTCCGTCCAGTCGGATAAGTATTTTTTCTTTTATTCTTGTGAGTTTTCGCCTCGGCTAAGCTCTTTATGTGATCGGGTCCTCCTCTTTTATTGCGTTTGAACATGTCTTCTCACCAATCCAATACAGATAAACCCTGTGCATCTAAATGCCATCATTTCTGTCATGCGTTCGACACTCATAATTACTGTCCTACCTGCAGAGAAGCAGGCAAGGGAAATGATCTCTGTGTCACTTTCATCTCACCTTGTGATATCTGCTTCCTTTACAGAAGAACAGCTAACTAAAATCACACATAGGAAGAGATATGTAAAGAAACCTGATAAGAAAGCTGACAAAAATGATCAAGAACTAGATTTATTGGGTGATAATTCTGTTGAATCCTTTGCGGGCTCACAAGCAGACCTCGAGAGTGCTGCTGACCATCTTTTTACTTCCCCGCCTCACCCTCAACCTCTTCCCTTCGAGGCTTTATCATTGAAAACTCCAGCTAAAACTGTCCCACCAACTCCAGGTACTGCCTTACAGCAGAAATTAGAAACAAAGCCCGAGAAGTGCTTGGGATCTCGGCTAGGCATTCAACTAGATCAAAAGATGAGTATTTTCCAGGCAAATATTCTAGAGGCAATGAAGTCCCTTCGAGAAGATTTTCATAAATCTCTCAATAAAACTTCTTCTCAAGTGGAGGTAGATCAGACCTCCGCTTCAGCCTCAAAACCTGGCCCATCAACCAACCATCAACCAAGACTTCTTCCTCCTGCAATTCCACTCTGGAAAAGTGCCAACATAGTTTGAAGTCGACCTTTAAGAAGGTGCAGACCCTGAAAAGGTAACAAAGCCTCAATAGCTTGCTTGGGATTGCTTGTAGTGATAATAGGTATATAACTGACTCAGTAATAGCTACTTATTTTATTTTAAGCATTTTAAAGGAGGGGTATCTCACCTATGTGGACAAAATTTGGGATGGAGGATTATTGTATCAGTAGCTTGCTTGGGATTGCTTTTGGTAGCTTGCTTGGGATTGCTTTTGGTGATAATTCCTTTACAGCTAACTGAGTAATAGCTACTGTAGTATATAGCTATTATGCTATTTTGAGTTGACTTTTCTGGACATTTTGCTGAAACAATGTTTTGTATCTTCACAAAAATTTATATGAAGGATAATTGGGTCAAAAGTTTGCCCAGGATAGCTTTTGGTCAATGATAGCTTTGTAGCTATCTGAGTAATAGCTGCTTTGCTACTTTGAGCCTACTCTGAATTGCTTTTCTGTTTTCACTCTTTAAAAGGAAAAATATTTAAGTCATCTTTGTAAAATTTGGTGTGAAGGTTTATAGGGCCAATTGCATGCTTGGTATATTTAATGATGGTAATAGCTTTAACCTCCTGAGTAATAGA
Organism: Sabellastarte sp. h YS-2021; assembly: GCA_964017235.1. Taxonomy (NCBI): domain Eukaryota; kingdom Metazoa; phylum Annelida; class Polychaeta; order Sabellida; family Sabellidae; genus Sabellastarte; species Sabellastarte sp. h YS-2021. The sequence continues at coordinate 80,274,777 of OZ024932.1, read as the reverse complement.
GTAATAACTACATAGCAAAAAACATAAATATGTCTATCTCCTAAACCGTGTGAGATAGAGTGATTTCGTCGAAATTTTCAACCCACAGGGTATCTAAGTAATGTACTCTTGGCAGTGTTCAAAAAATTTTCCTCTCCCCAAAAATGGTGGCCTTTTCGAATTTTTGCCAAAAATACAAAAAGAGAAATTTGCTTCTATCTCTGAAACCAAGTGATAATAGAGCGATTTCGTCGAAATTTTCGACCCACAGGGTATATAAGCAATGTAGTCTTGGCAATTTTCAAAAACTTTTCCTCTCCCCAAAAATGGCGACCATTTTGAATTTTCGCCAAAAATGCAAAAACACTAATTTGCTTCTATCTCATAACCGTGCAAGATAGAGCGATTTCATCGAAATTTTTGACCCACGGGTATCTTGGCAAACTACTCTTTGCAATTTTCAAAAACTTTTCCTCTCCCCAAAAATGGCGGCCATTTTGTATTTTCGAATTTTCACCATAAATGCAAAAACACAAATTTGCTTCTATCTCCTTAACTGTGCGAGATAGAGTGATATTGTCGAAATTTTCGACCCACAGGGTATCTAAGCAATGTAGTCTTGGCAATTTCCAAAAAAATTTCCTCTCCCCCAAAATGGCGGCCATTTTGAATTTTCGCCAAAAATGCAAAAACACTAATTTGCTTCTATCTCATAACCGTGCAAGATAGAGCGATTTTGTCGAAATTTTTGACCCACAGGGTATCTTGGCAAACTACTCTTTGCAATTCTCAAAAAATTTTACTCTCTTCAAAAATGGCGGCCATTTATAATTTTTGACCAAAATTCAAAAACACAAATTTGCTTCTATCTCCTTAACCATGTGAGATAGAGTGATTTCGTCAAAGTATTCGACCCACAGGGTAGCTTAGTAAACTACTCTTGCCAATTTTTAAAAGATTTTACTCTTCAAAAATGGCGGTCATTTTGAATTTTCGAATTTTTGCCAAAAATGTAAAAACACAAATTTGCTTCTATCTTCTTAACCGTGCGAGATAGAGCAATTTCGTCAAAATATTCGACCCAAAGGGTGTCTTAGCAAACTACTCTTTGCAATTTTCAAAAAAATTTACTCTCTTCAAAAATGGCAGCCATTTTGAATTTTTGCCAAAAATGCAAAATCACTAATTTACTTCTATCTCCTTAACCGTGTGAGATAGAGCGAATTCGTCGAAATTTTCGACCCACATGGTAGCTTAGCAAACTACTCTTGACCATTTAAAAAAGATTTTACTCTCTTCAAAAATGGTGGCCATTTTGAATTTTTGAATTTTTGCCAAAAATGCAAAAACATAAATTTGCTTCTATCTCCTTAGCCGAGCGGAATAAAGCAATTTTGTTGAAATTTTCGATCCACAGGGTATCCTAGCAAACTACTCTTTGCAATTCTCAAAAAGTTTTACTCTCTTCAGAAATGGCGGCCATTTTGAATTTTCGAATTTTTGCCAAAAATGCAAAAACACAAACTTGCTTCTATCTCCTTATATCAGCATTCTACTCTTGCCTATCTTTAAAAGATTTTACTCTCTTCAAAAATGGCGGCCAATCATTTCAGATGCCTACTGACCACAATGGCACAAGAGCCGCACTATGTCACATCTATTGTTCTTGCTTATGTGACCTTGCACCATATCATACAGATATGTTACAGGGCTGACCACCAAGGACTGGCAGACGGGGAGGACAACTACCACAGGGATATCCCAGGTGAATAGAGACAAGGTGCAGTTTTGGCTGACCTGGGTGCTCCAGATAAGGGCAATTATGCTATAGTGGCATCCAAGAGACAGAGAGTTTACTCAAGACATTATTAACAATGTCAACTAGTTTGAAAAAAAACAAAACAAAATTCACTGCAAATACAGATGCACAAATTTATTTATTTTATATTTACTTATTTATCATGTTTATTATCTCCCACCCAGCTTGGCAAGGTGTACCAAGATGTTTAGACAAATTTTTTACTTTAAGCGATAGACTGTTATACTGTACATAGGTATCACATTGTTTTTCAGATTTTCCAAATACTAAGTATTCACTTTTGCTAGGGTTAAAAATAATACAATAATCATTTCCAAAGTTATGTACAATCTGTAACATTAACCGGAGGGATGTAATAGTTGGAGCCAGTAGGATAATATCATCTGCATAAGCAAAGGATCCAATATAACAACTACCAACATGACAGCCATAGCCAGCTGTTCTTAATCTTGTCATGAGTTCATCAAAGTAAATAGAAAATAACACAGGAGATAGCACTCCTTGTTTAACACCATTTTTAACACAGAATAATTCAGAAATGCTAAATCCCCATTTAATCCTTAGTTTCTGATTAGTGTATAGTTCAATAAGAAACCTTAACACTACAGGGCAGACTTCCCTTTTTAACAGTAATTTAAATCGTAGCAAAATGGAAAAAAAGTAGTTTGCAAGTTAACTTAAAAAACAACAATAATGTATCACAGAAGTATCACAACTGAGCAACAAGAAATTAACTTCACAGAAATAAATTAATAAAAAAGTAAACCACTACAATCATAGCCAAAGTGAAAAAAAAGAATGATAAAAAGAAAAAAAACAACCAAAAAAATCAGAGAAAGAAGTACAACCAACTAAATGTAACAACTAAATGAAGTACAGACAAACATTAATTATATCATATTTACAAAGCCTCTCTGGTGACCAAACCTCAGGGGAACTTTGGAGCAGAAACCAAAGAAAACAATAATAAATCTTCACTGTTAAAATTACATATCAAAGTACCTGAAATTGACACTTTAAAAGAAGCATAACATGTAAATTTCATAAATGTACTACCAGAAAAATAAAATCTAAAGCTGAGAAGGAAATGACTGATTGCTGTTTATTTTAAGTTACTTGACATGTGTAAGACCATAAACTATAATGGTCTTACTCAAAATGTTACAAAATACATCATTAAAGGGCAACAGTAAGAAAGTTAATTGAAATGTTGAAAGTAAAATTAATTCAACAGTAGTACCTACAGGTGTAAGAAACCTCAAATTTTACAACCACATACACACAAACAAGGCCAAAGGTACTACTGCCATCAGTAAACATATGACATGAGATCTGAAATCTTAAAAGTTAATTAGAACCATAAAACATGTTAGAAATAATGAATACAGCCTACAAAGACCCAAATGTAAATATCTACTCTTGGACCAAGAATAAAAATATAAACGATAATAAGCAACAGATGCTAAAGACCCAAAATACTGTGCATTGTGGTTAAACGGTTAGAGTATAGGCAATTGAAAACAACAAGAAATCTATCAAATCTGGAAACAAAGTGAACCCAAAAAGCATCTGAAAAATGATGTACTTTGAGATCTTAAGGCTTAACTCCTTCGTCAAATTAAATATCCAAATCTTCAGTTGCACCTTTAAACTGGTGAAGGTGATAAGGTAAAAAAATCATTTATTTCAAAACTTTTCAAGTTTACTTTGTTTCCATTACATTTGGTGAAAGACAATTGCTGGAAAAATGTTCAGTGTTGTTACAGAAAATAAATATTTTTTTTTCAGAAAGCCATATCTACAGAAGCTCTGGACTGCCAAAGTTTTTTTTCTTTTACTAACTTGAATATATCAGTTAGGTAATTTGAATATTTGAGTTGGTAACTTGAATGTACATGTTACTATCTTAAATATACCAGTTACCTAACAGAGTGTTGTTACTGTTTCTACACAAGTATAAAGTACACTGACATTTAATTTTGATATTTACAGTACAGGTTGGGTCCACGGTGGCGCAGTGGCGACACACTTGCCTTCCACCTCTGTGGTTGGCGGTTCAAACCCCAGACCCTGTGTGGGAAAGTTGGTAGTTTTTTACCGATGGTCGGCAGTTTACAGAACCTTGGCCAACTGTATGTACTGGTATCCTCTGCCCATGAAACTAACTGTCGCGATATGACCTTTACAGTGTTGAAAACGGCGTTAAAATCCAAATAAATAAATAAATGCAGTACAGGTCTGCCAACTAGGCACGTGGCTGTGTGTTTCTCCAGGAACTTTCACTTCTCAAGGATATACTTGTCAGGAGCCATCAGTTCACATGTATCCTCCCCTTAATGATGCCCTGTCAATTTCCAAAATCTTATGCACACACTTTTCCACCAGATCTGAAGGTCTTCAATTGTAACAGCAAAAACAAAGACAAACATATTAAGTAAATTGACATGTGATTGCATATATAATAAAAATCTATATACACTACAGATTCACACATTTTTTTACTTCATAGGCACATACATTGACCTGAGGGTATGCAGTTGGGACAAGTAACCATTTATTACATCATTTTGCATTTACACATATGTTAGTCACATACCCATAATTCCTACTTACATAAAGACGTGTCTGTCAGTTAGCACCCCCCCTATTTCCAAATAACATTGTCACCTGGATCAGTATTTCACCTCCCTGAAACCCCGAACAACTGAATTGTCACAGAAGCATAGCCTTCAGTGACCTTTAGAAACCTTATCCAAACTTGAAAGACAGTAGCAAATAAGAAGTTTGACAGTGACAGACCGTCCCCCACCATTGATAAAAATGCCATTACAAGTGTGTAACCTTCTGATCCCATGTCTCAACAGTGGCCCACCATGTTGTATCCTTTTTCACCTTGTCTCACTGCGCCAAAACTGTGTGCATGGTTAGCTACTGATAGGGACTGACAGACACAGTATTTGTACAGTTCTACTACTGACATACGATGGTGAATGACGGCGGATGTTCAAGGATTGGGACACTGAGTCGCAAATTTGCAAATCGACTACAGGTGATACCTAAAGGACGGGAGGACTATCACAGGCATACTGCATGTAGTGTGACTGGGGTTTAAAAAATATCAATATATCAACATTTACAGCTGATTCAGTGATGAATGTACTAATATCGAAATTCACCAGATCATCCTTGCATTCATTTCCCACCCCTGAAGTTCAAATGAAGGTAAATAACTATTACTCACTACTTGAAGATTTACTAGGTTGTTTAATACTACATAAAGAAACTATTAGTTATGCATTAAAGATGGCCCTGTGACCTGGCCAGGTCATATGTGGAAGATTTGACCTGCTTCAACCAAAGTACAAGTAAATGTCAAAGGTAAGATTCAATAAGATAAAAACCAACCCAGAGGCCAGTTGTGATCATATTGAAGTTGCATTTTATAATCTCCAAATACAGCAAACCTCCAATAAGTTTTTGGTCACATTAAGAAAGATTCGACTTTGAATTGACCAGGGTGAAGACACAGGTCAAACCAAGGTGAAATTTCAGACAAGGTCAAAACCAAAACCTGCCACCAGTTATAGTAAAATCTAAGCTTGCATTTTCATAATCTCCCTGAACAAAAAGGAATAACCCAGATGGGTTTTACATTAATAAATTCACATTGTATTTGTATGTAGACTAATACACTAAAATTTCTTGTAAAGCAAACAATACCATTAAACTATAACAATGGGCACAAATGAACCAAACTATAATGCATTCTTATAAAATGGCCCAGAATAAAAAAATAACTGATTAACATCAGCTCTTGTTGATATTTTGGGACCTCCAAACTAACCCATGATGAAGCTGACACTGATCATTTACCAAATCATATGGAATTATGCACCCAGGAGTAATGTGTTACTTTTCGCTAATTGCATGGATGCTTTCATCTTCTCTGTCATTTTGTGTTCACAAAAGCCATCAGAGGTGAAATGAAGGTGGTATCTACATCTTGAGATAAATGCACCATAGATATTGATGAAAGTGTGAGAAGATCTACACATACACTGGCCAATCTATTACATTCTCACAGAATGAGTGGATGCGACACTGTTGCCAAGTATAACAGAATTGCAAAAAGATACAGTACTGAAAGTTCTCTGGGCACTTTCACAGATCAAATGATGAAATATTTTTAAAACAGTGGATGATGCTGCAGCCCAAGCTCATCATTTATGCTTGCATATTATACTCAGTCTGCCTGCAGGCCCACAACAGAATCTCTTCAAAAGCCCTGGTCATCAAAAGTTGCATTTTGCATGTGTTTCACCGAAACTTGGCATCTTTAGCAGCAATATCTCAAGCTTTGTACTACATGTTGCCAAAAGCCATTTGCAGGCACCATATGGAGGCATAGTGCAGATTCTTCTTAACCAAACAAAGCAATGTTAGAGACCCAGAGAAACATGGTTGGAAGAAAGAGGGAACATCACTTGTTACAGTTTTTTTTGCCTACCAATATCCTCATGGCACAATCACAAATTTTGCACGTGTAAAGCCAATCAATATATATGCTGGGGATCATAATAATCCCATTGATAAACATAAAATTTCTTTAGAGATTAATATTCTTTCTTTGAGATTATCTGAGAATATACTTTGACTTGACTCTCCATATATTATTTCTATCCTTTTAAAATGAAAATATGTGCACTTGTTTTTCCCTTTTTTGTGACACTCTGCTACATAAATAAATTTACATTTTTCCATTTTCTTTTCTTTTTACAGAACTGCCACAGGCTAAAATAACTACAATTGTTAGAGAATTTTGGAATCAAAGTCTTCCAGAGCATAAAATTAATAACCAAAGTGTCAAGTTCTGTTTTTTTTTTTTAAAAGTGATTTGCTATGACCTTTGATTGAAATGTTATAAAATAGTTTGTATCCTTTTGTTAAAGAATATCTTGGATAAGATACCTCATGTTACATCCAGTCTAACTACTAAGTTATATGTGCAGCTCCCTCAAGTGGCAATGCTGAGGACCTGTCTCTATATGACCCTGGTTGTTGAACGGGACGTAAAACCATAATTTTGACCTTTTACCTTTGTTAGAGACTATTTACTAAAAATTTGAAAAAAGTATGGTATGGTATTGGATTTTATTTTTTGGGTGAATAACACACAATATTTGATCTGATGACTGAATGATTGTTTTATTTAATTCATGGACTTAAAAATAAGATCTGGCCCTAAACTAATAGCTACCGGTATGTATACAGCGAAACCCCAAAATACAACAAATATAAGTCATTATGACAGTCATTGTGGCAAACATAAATATCTGATATTGCACAAGTCTGAGATGTCATGACCAGATAATTAATATGCACCCTGTTTTTCTATTTGTCAGTAAACTTTTATTTTCACTGTATTAATGAGTACCCAGTATATCTATATTACTATGTTTTTGTATATTTGCTTTATGTAACACCTTGACTTGTTTTGAAAAAAATGAATAAAAGATAAAAAAAGTAATAAATGTGATATTTCTCTGTTAATATAAATTGTATTCTTAGTTATTGCAGCCTCTTCATGTATGTTACTTTAAAAGTCTTTCTGTGTTCTGAATAAAGTGTAAATGTATATAAAAAAGTCTGAGATGTTGTACAGGATATTTTTACAGGGACCCCAGGGGTACATAATCTGCAGAAAAAAAAATACTGTTGGCATTTTTTGTTCAATCCTCTTGGCTGATAGACTATATGGTAAAAGAACTCAACACAGTACCCCTGTATGTAACAGCTGAGATTCCTCAATTTTCTATTGGTTAAATATTAGGAAATAATCAGTTGAAGAAAGTCTTACATTTTCAAACAAAACATTCTGAAACTTTGAAATGTTGTATCCTGTTAATGGCAACATGCATGAAATGCTGGACTTGACCCACTGATGCTTCAGATATTGGAAGGGGACAAACGAAAAAGTCCACACCTTTACTGGATGACCTCTTACATGGATCTTCTTATTGCCAATAAAAAGGTCCAGGTATGACCAGTTGGACATTATTTGATGGATAATTCATATTTCATGGAATCAATACATACCTCTAGCTTTTATTCTAGATCATATAAGTTTGATGGAAACAATTGAAATTCTAAGTGAAGCCAGCAGACACATGTTCCTTACAAAACTCCGCTTTTATTATGGTTGGATTATGTTCTGATTGAAACAAGGGTGACAAATTAAACAGTCAAACCTGAATTTTAAAAGTCCCTATTTAAACTTGCATTAAAGTTTTGTGGTTTCTTCGTCGGATATAGGTTTATCCATTGTCAGTGAATTGAAACGATTTCCATGCCTCACAGCAACAACAGTGACAAGAACAAGATGGGCACACAAAACTAGACTAGCAACAGCAGTGTTATAAAACAGACTTTCTTTCACTGTATATTCATACAAATACCCAAGAATCCAAGTGAAGGAAATATCTGCAGTCTTGCCTACAAGATCTATCAAGCCTACAACTACAGCATAAAGACTAATATATCTGTCTGTAAAAGCATAACCACTTGGCCATATGGGGTCCCTGAAGAGGGAAAAAGCAGAGTTGAAAATCAGAAATTCCAGTTTCCCATTTAATCCCCAGAAAAGAGTCAACATTGCAAACAGACTTTGGCCTGACACTTCCACCAGGAACATAACCTGAATTGGCACACACTTTGCAAATAAGATAGACAATCCCCTTCCAACTGTTGCTGCGAAATTTGTAATTGAACTGTACAGAGTTGCTTGCTTGTTAGTGTAGCCAAGTTTACTGTCAACTGCATATGTCACATAGAAGGTTGTAGATCCTTTGATAGTTATTATATGAAGTACATAGAAAGTCATCATAAATATGAGCATTGTGATGCCAAACTTGAAGTCCCCTCCTGCCCATTGGGACGGTGAAAAGACAGTCTTCCAGTCAAAATCAGCCTTTTCCTGATAAGAAATCATCTTTTTGGATGGAAGCACAAACTGAAATACAATGAATATGATTGCAAACACTATGTCTATGCAAGCAACAATAGCAAATGCTATTTCAATATGAGAACCATCATCAAACAGCGAAGAGTCCTCCATGGTTGTAGGGATTATGTCAGTTGTGAGATTTGCATCTGTGTTATTACTGGGTTCCACTGATACAAACGGATATGCGATAAGTGGACCAATCATTGCTCCAATTGGATAACCAAAGTGCAAGGCATGCATGGCAGGTCCACCTTTCTCACCCCAGAGGTCCATCATCACAGAGTTTCCAACTGAAATAGAAGAAGGCGAAAATGGCCGATAAATTTTTCATTCTCTAAATATATATATATTTTTTAAATTCGTCATATCTTTTTCTCATTATAAAACATGAAACCAACACTCTCCAATGGTACAGTAGAAATTTTGATGGATTTTTGGGTAAACATTGCTTACAACAAACTTTAGGTCATATTCTGGCAGATAGTTGAGGTGGGTGGAAAGAAGTGAAACATTGGGAATCATCAAGCAACTGCTCAATTTTGTACTAAATATCAGCGAGAGGTCAGACCCAAGTGTGTTGGCCAATACATTACCATTCTTTGGAGGAAAAAAGAACAATACGATCTTGAAGCCTGAGCTCCAAAGGAAGAAGCAATCATCTTGGTTTAAATTACAGAATAAAGCATTAGAGAGATAAAGATAAAAGGACTTTCATTTGAAAACCTATATTAAGACAGTCATTTGAAAACCTATATTAAAAGACAGTCAATTTTTTAAGAAAACATGTGTATGCAAGATTGTAACTGTCTAGTTGATAAGTTATTACCTCTGCATGGAGGTTGTGTTTTTCATGGTCTGTGTTTGTTTATTTTCAAGATAACTCGAACAGTTATGAATACATTTCGTTAACTATTTCAGGAAGTGTCAGTGGTACAGTGGTCAGATGATAAGATTTCAGTGGTGATCCAGATCACTGTCTGGATCCAGGACCTTTTTAAATGATTTTTACTTTTCCACTCATAAGCTATATTGGAGGTGTTGGGCCTTGACAGAGGTATGTACTGTCTGGTTGCTCTTGCCACTTATGTGTCTGTGGCTTTTGGGTCACTTAGGCCTTACCAATAATAATAATAATACCGACATTTTAACCAACTCTAATATAATAAAAGAGATGGTGAACAACAACAATAATACCTGCATTAACACAAGTCCATCCAATGGCATCAAAAAAAATATTAAGTGTGAAGACGGCTAGGTTTGTTATAAAGCCTCTAGTTAGGAGCATGATAGCTGAGAGTAATATGTTCACAGCAATTATAATGTCCACACCTTTGTTGTATCTGCAATGTAGAAGAAATAACAGTAACAAATACCTTTCTAAATGGCAGGGTGTACATTTTTTATATATATTTCTGAATACAGATCCTTTTTACTTGGTCAATGTCACTCAAGATGAAAAACTACAATAATGTTGAAACAATAAAATCAGACACTGTAAAAAGAATTTAATTAAGCACCCCTTTAAAGGGTGCTTATTTGTTTTCAGGTCAAGTTACCCCACAGCTGCCGTTTATGGTATGCCTTGAATATTTCCCTTTTTAGTAGGCGATTTACAACCAGTTTTGGCAGTGATAGACCTCAGGTCTGAAATTTTTTTCCACATTCTTATATTTGACCTTTGTCCTTTAGGCAAAACAAATTCGTAATCGACACTCAACCAAAACCATTTACTGGAGTAGGGTGTAATTTAAAATACACATTTACTATTAAATCTTAAGCTGATTAGATTTAAGGGGTGGTTTTACCAAAATTGAATAATTTGTGAATGATTTTATAGCGGGTAGTAGGGGGCCATGGTGGCAGAGTGGTAACACTCTTGCCTCCCACCTCTCAGGCCAGGGTTTGGTTCCCAGCACGTCCTCAAGAGAGAAAGCTGGTAGTTGCTTGCCGTTGGTCCGCAGTTTACAGTACAGAACCCTGACGAACTGTATGTACTGGTTTCCTTCTGCCCTTCCAACTACCCATTGTGATACGACCTGTACAGTGTTGAAAGCGACCTAAAACCCAAATAAAATTTTAAAAAAAATAAATAAATATAACGGGTAGTAATCAGACAGCTTAAATTAATCTGAACTCCTATAATCTACCCTATTATTGCATTTAAATCCAAAAAAATGTGTTGGTACAGTAAAGGAAACCATATGTAGAGGGTCTAAAAAACCGGTCAGATTTATCCCCTCACCGCCCAAATATTTCCTAAAATATCTATTTATAGAGTGTATGATAGGATATAAATAGATATGCTATTTTTTCTTTTACAAATTAATGTGTCTCACCTTTAGGTGGGTTTGACTAGTACAAGTGAAATAAATAGGTTTTAAGCTTTTTATTTAACAGTGCATAGTCAACCATTTAAATGCTTTACGTTGTTATGTCTACAATGCCCTTTGCAAAATATATGTCATGTACAAGTTAGGATTTTGTACAAGTTATAACTTGTACAAAATCTTATACAGGTTATAATTTGTAAGGCTGAGTTGTACAAGTTATTACTTGTACAAATCATATTCGAATTTTGTACAAGTTGTAAGTTGTACAATTTTTCAGCTTCTAAAGACCATAACTTGTACAACTAAGTTGTATAAGGTAGGCAATGCACTTTTTAATAGTTCTGGGGTCCTAGAAACCTTAACTTTAATAATTATTGGTTCAAGGAGTTGTACAAGCTAGACCAATGTTTTAAAATAATTATTGGCTACTAAAACCTAAGCTCTACAAATAAGTTTTTGAGCTTCCATTCCCCAAATCTAACCAAGTAACTTTTAAACAAGTACATTTTCTTGACAGTTTATTAAAAATACATAAAAGTAAGTGCAAAGTAACACAGATGATAGGTGATATGGAAATTAGAAACAAGTTAGTGACATAAACAAATGGGTTAACATTACAGATAAGCTATTCAAAACCTTTGTACAAAAATTTAACATTCATTTATTTTAACAAGTAAGAGAGTTTAGAATTACATTTGACATCAGCCTTGATATATTTGCACTTTTTGGTGGCACAACTCGTAGTGCACACTCGTAGTGCTTGTCCAAGGTCCTCACCACAGACCATTTGTCTAAGACACATTGTCTTTTCAGGAACACCTTTGACATCCAAGCTGTCTGAGTCCATGATCTCAAACGTATTCCTAGCAAATGTTGAGTCCAGTCTCCCCCTTTGGTTTCAAGTTTGTATCTTCCAGTCACCTACATGTCAATCCGGGGCATATTTCTCCCATTTAGGGGACCTCTATCAACATCTGGTGTTAGAATTATAACATTGTCCCAACAGAAACATCATCTAAGTATCTCCTGGTATTTCTAATTGACTCAATTTCTTTGTTATTATGTCAATTCAATGTATATGTTAAAATTTATACTAACTTTCTTAATAGTCTTACTTCCTTTGAGGACCTCCCCCTTTAAGGGTTTTCTTAATTTTTTGGATTGCAGAAATATGTTCATTTAAAGAATTTCTCTTCAAAAATATTGCTTTTAGAACTGTTACTGTTGCCCCTAGTCTGAAAATTATCCAGAAAGTTTTACAATAGGGGTATATAGAGGTTGCAACACTTTATAATCAGTATCAATCAATGGAATAAGAATTCCTTCAATAAAATAAATTAACAAGTTGTTTCCTTTGGCTTGGGGTCCTAAATGTTTATCCAAAAATTACATTTAATCTTTTTTTGTTTGCATCAAAGAAATGCTAAGTGAAAAGTTGACCCTTTCATGTTCTTATTCAGCTTATCATGAGTTACAGTAAAAATTTTTACATTAAACACTAGCAATATCACTTAATATTTCAATTGTTGCACATACTCAGACATAAAATGATTACATAACTGCAATATTTACATGAAAAAAAAGATCTATTTTCTTAAAATATTTCAAGAAAACTGAAATAAATAAAACAGCATTTTATAGGAAAGAGTCACATATATCAAAAATCAATAATAAAGTAGCATTACTGAAAATATCGTACATAACAATAATCATTCTACACATCAAGTTGTGCAATACCCACATAAAAACACCAATATAACTTGAAAAGTGCAATTATCTTTTTAATACTTCAAAGCAAAAAAAAATACTGACCATGCTTTAATCAAGAATGTTGTTGTTGTTGTTCAAGTTATAACTTGTAGAAAATTTGAATATGACTTTGTACAACTTATAACTTGCACAACTTGTGCAAGTTACAACTTTTACAAAACCCCAACTTGTACATGATAAATACATAATGCCACATTTGCATTTTCTGCTTCTTTGTTTGCATTTATCCTTTTAGGGTACTTTGTTTTGTAAGCAAAAGCATTTTTATATCCCCAGACGAAAGTCGGGGATATATTGGATTCAGGTCCGTCGCGCCGCCGCCGCCGCCGCCGCCGCCGCCGCCGCCGCCGCCGTAGAAATTTCCTTGTGGACGCGATAACTCAAAAACAAATTAATATTTTTTTTTCAAACTTGGTACACATGTTAAGGGTGCCCAAAGGAAGATCCCTATTTTAAGGTGACCTTAAACTCCCAGTAAAAAAGAACTTATGGCCACCTTAAGGTCAGAAATTGGACTTTTGGCCACTTAGAGCCCTGTAGGTCACAAACTATGATGCTCAGCTGGCTGAAATTTTACCTGACAACACATTAATATGTTCTTAGTACATGTGCCGAAAATCACGACTTTAAGTTGAGGAGAAAATTGTGTTTGAGGCCCATAAATACCCCCACTTGGGGATTTTTTGCTATACTTTTCACATATTTTGCCCTATAATTTGGAAGTGGTAATTCTGATGAGTCTCAAACTGCGCTAGGTATAACTTTGATATGTAATCCTTGTCTGTAGAAAATTTTAGGGCTGTAGGTTTACCCAAAGGGGTCGACTTAAGGTCTCAAAAGTGCCCACAGAGACCCAATTTATGCACTTTTTGCCACTTTCAAGCACTGTAGCTTTCAAACTATGTCTCTCATCTAAGTTAAATATCATCTGGGAATATATCTATGTGTTTTCTTATATGTGCCCCAACATTTAGGCCTTTAATAGACAGTTAACCTGTGTATCAGGACCATAAACACCCACCCGCGTGACCCTTATAAGACATTTTTCACATCTTTTTCCCTGTAACTTGGAAATGGTAAGTCTGAGAAGTTTCAAACTGTATTAGATATATATTCTGTGTGTAATCTTAGTATGTAACAGATTTTAAGTCTGAAGCTTTAATTTTGAAGGTCAAATTGAGGTCTCTAAAAGGCTCCCAAAGACCCAATATTTGGACTTTTTGCTACTTTTAAGCCCTGTGACTGTCAAACTATGTGACTGATAGAGCTCAAATCCTATCTGGGAAGATATTAGTATGTTATTTATATATGTGCCAAAAATTAAGGCTTTAAGAAGACATTTAACCTGTGTATGAGGACCATAAATCCCCACCCGAGTGACCATTTTTAGACATTTTTCACATATTTTGCCCTGTAACTTGAAAATGGTAAGTCTAAGAAGTTTCAAACTGTATTAGATGCATATTCTATGTGTAATCTTAGTATGTGACAAATTTTAAGTCTGAGGCTTTAATTTGAAGGCCACATTTAGGTCTCTAGAAGGCCCCATAAAGACCCAGTATTTGGACTTTTTGCCAATTTTAAGGCCTGTGACTGTTAAACTATGTGACTGATAGAGCTGAAATCTCATCTGGGAATACATTATTATGTTCTTTTTACATGTGCGAAAAATCAAGGCTTCAAGTAGACATTTAACCTGTGTATGAGGACCTTAAACACCCACCTGAGTGAGCCTTTTAAGACATTTTTCACATATTTTGCTCTGTAACTTGGAAATGGTAAGTCTGAGAAGTTTCAAACTTTATTAGATACATATTCTATGTGTAATCTTAGTATGTAACAAATTTTAAGTCTGAAGCTTTAATTTGAAAGCCACATCGAGATCTCTAAAAGGCCCACAGACCCAATATTTGGACTTTTTACCACCTTTAAGCCCTGTGACTGTTAAACTATGTGATTGATGGAGCTGAAATCCCATCTGGGAATGCATTATTATGTCCTTTTTACATATGCCGAAAATCAAGGTTTTTAGTAGACATTTAACCTGTGTATGAGGGCCATAGACACTCGCCCAAGTGCCTTTTTGGACATTTTTTCCGTATTTTGCCCTGTTATTTGGAAATGCTTAGTGTGACAAGTCTTAAACTGTATTATATATAATTTTTGTTTGTTATGTATGTCCCCCAAAAAGTTTCAGATCTGTTGTTTAATTGCTAAGGTCTCTTTAACAATTGTAAAATGCCCACAGAAACCCAATTTATGGACATTATGCCACTTTAAAGCCCAGTAACTGTCAAACTATGTGGGTTATAGAGCTGAAATCTTTGAATTTTTAAAAGGAAATGCCTGTCTATTTAAATTTTGAATATTAATAATGTTATGGCTATCTTAGTCTTTTAAGAACTTATTTTTGTGTGTTATACCTCTGCTTGCTGAGTTTTTCACTTTTTAAAATGAAACTGGTTAAACATATTCAAGTAGACAAAATGGACACTTTAAGTGAGCTTTAAGTCCCAATATTAATGAAATTATATCCTTATGTAGTAAAACTAGGGGATTTTTAACCCTCAACTAGCCCAGTTTTATTCAACTTGCCTCAGTTAATTTTGACACAGCTCCTACAGTTATGAACTCATTTCAGTTGATAATCACATACTTAAAATTCTCAATTCTTTTTGTATGTGAGTACCCCTTTTATATAGATTGTTTGTTTACCATTTATGCATCCCCCACCCGGATTCCCCCCCACCCACCTCTGGGACCTCCAGCTATATTGAGTGACACTAAATAAACAAAGGTATTTAATGATATCAGATGAGAAACAAAGAACTCAATGGGGTTGCAGATCTTGTGTAATAGTGAGAGAGGTGTGGAGAAGGGGAGAGGGGTGGGGGTGGGAGGTGGTGGACTTCATTACATATAACACAAAGGGGAGTCAGAACTGAGATTGTGTCACATATTTAGGTTGCATATATATGGACCACATATATAGGTATAGAGGAAATAAATAACTGAAAACAATTTGCAAATTCTAAAAATAATATAATAAAATAATAATATTAATAATTTTTTTTTAAATAATATTTTATTTGTGAACAAATATAGAAACAGATATGTGCTTTTGGGATTATGAATTTTAGAATGGACATTGAATCATCAATCATTTAAATACTTTGAAGGAAGATTGAAAAGTATGATGAGTTGAGTTAAAAATAATATTTTATTTGTCAACAAATATAGAAACAGATATGCTCTTTTGGGATTATTATTTTAGAATGGACATTCAATCATCAATCATTTAAATACTTTGAAAATAGGTTTAGAGTTATCATTGCAGGAAGATTGAAAATATAATTTGAGTTATGTATTCGGCGTCTGGGGATACACCATCTTCCTTGGAAGATATAAACAGAGTAGATTGATGTGCAGAAGTTCATATAATAATGGGTAATTATGTTTTAAAAAATTCCCGATCAAAACCTGTGGCGTGAGTGATGACCTGTCTGGGGATATGTTGGCGCCGAGTTGGCCCAATCTAGTTTTAGTTAATACACATGAACATTTTTTACCAAAAATTAAAGATGTGTATTTAAATTATTTGATAAGATGAGCAATGTAGATCAGCTGATTAACATTATACATGTACTATTTGGGAAGCCTCTGTGGTCAACAAGTTTGGCATTTTATCAAATGACTCTATGTAGTCCTGGATATGCATCCAGGGTTGGAATTCATTAAAAATCTCAAACTGAACTACAATATCTATAATTTAGGGTATAAACCTTGAAGTTTAATCTAAACCCTCCAGATACTTCAGTATACATACTCCATATATTGGAGTAACTCACCTGTCAGCTAGAGCAGCCAATAGACTACCAAGCATTGAACCAATGTTACCAATAGCCAGACCACGTGATATCTCTTCTGTATCCACTCCCATTCTGTTTCTGAGGTCTGGTAAGGTTGTGGGTGTCATAATATGAGACATCCCCTTGTAAAAAAAATGAAATTCTATTTTTTTTGTTTATATATTGTTTCAAGTTTGGTATAAATACCTTTTTTTCGCTGTTCAAACTCATTAACTGTGCAAGGGCAAATTTCAATTCATACAGTAGGCTTGTAGTACTAACAAGGCCGAAAGGTGTTTCGGTCCCCTAGCGTGAGCACAAAGCCATCAGAGACATGAGTAGTGCACTAGAATTTACGAAAGTCTGTGGACACAAAGAAGTTCCAACTCAGACACATCCCACAGCTGGTCTAGAACTGAGACGGTCACCCATCCAAGTACTAACATTGCCCATTGCCACTTAACTTCAGTGAGCAGATAAATACTCATCACGCTGTGCCACAGCTGATGAAAGTCCGGAGACAAAAAAAAGAAAAAAGAAGTGATTCCTAGAAGTGCGAGCTCTACCGAGGCTCGCACTTAAAAATTACTAAGAATCTAGTAAGGATATTTAGCCACAACCGGGAATTTATAAGATTAGATTCTAGATGTGTTTGATGTGATTTATTTGGGTTTAACTTCTATGAATATGTTGAATAAGAGTTGGTCCTTTAACATAGCCAGGTCAAACCAGAAAAGACAAAGGGGTGGGGGGTGGCCAAGGTAGATCATTCCTTTCCTTCAACAAGCCTTTCTACCGTAACTTCCTTGATAGTCTGTTTTGTGGTATAAATAAAATGGTAAAGATGCAGAACTAACCTTCATTGTAAATGATGGGCACCATAATGTTCAAAAGGCAACATTATATATAATATTTGCTCCTTATCAGAATGAATGGTTAAAAATCTAATATTCTGTAAGATGTTGCTTAACTTTAAATCTAAATTTGACACAATATAAGGCGGCAATTATTTATTGTGCGAATAGGAGCTTTTGAATGTTTACAAAACTTGAATTCTTATTTTTCGCATTCAAATCTTACCATACATGTCCAAACAAGGATCAAAGTAGTTGTCTTGATCCAAACTGACACAGGAATTTTATTTCTGTCATTCTTTTCAACAACATCCAAGTCCAGCTTTTTATCCATGGTGTTTTCTGAATTTATAAAACACAAATTAATGGTGTTTCGAAAGGCCAGAAACAGTTTCCTCAAAATTGATATTAGTAATATCCAAAGGAACTACACAATATTGATATTTATAAGATGCAAAATGAGTTGCATGCAGATAAATATGTTGGTCACTTATATGGCAATTTTTAATAACGGCTTGTGCAGCAAGTATTTTCAAGCATATCTTAAACTATCTGTGTCAGTCAAGATAAATGAATGGTCTCTCAAGAATAATAAATGGACATCTGCAACCCTTAATATGATACCGACAGATTACACAAAAGCCATACTTTGAGTCACATGACGACAGTTTTTTTAAAGTTTCACTTTTCCATGTGTGTTTGCCCTTTTTGGACAATCGGGTTAATGTTTGAATCACCCCAAATAACAGTGATGTAAAAAATAACATTTAATCTTAAACAATTCAGAATTCATAAGATTTTGCATTGACAGCTTTAAATGTTACCTTCCCTGATATTAAGTAATGGCAGGGTTTCGAAAAACCTCAAAATTCTTAGTCATGTTTTTCTTTCAAGCATGACATTATCATCTCTTGATAAAGTATCAGATGGATGGTTGGTATTGTGACTCACCAACCAGTACTGTACGTCAGTATGATGTCACTAAATACCAGCCCTATACGAGGTCATTATGATGCGCTGAACAATCAAAGTGGCAATTATTTTAATTCCTTCTGTTAGTTACAGATAAACTCAGTCCTATGCTTGAACAATGTATTATATTTTTCCTACATTCAGTAATTGTAATAAGTTATGGAAATAGACGAAACAGGTGAAAAGGTGACACAACGTCAAATGTAAAAGAATAACACAGATAATATCCATGAATTCTAAAATACACTGCCAAAAATAAATAGCCATTTAATTCCAGTGAATTTAATGATAATCTGTTTCATTTGTGTAACAGAACAACATTTCTGTGTTTGTTGAAAGTGTGTATTTCTTCATCTCACAAAAAATATATGTTAAAACTTTTATTTTGGAAATTCTGGTAATTTGACCTTGCATTTCACAACCTCTACACACTTTAAACTCGTGGAAAGTTGGCAAAAAAAAAATATTTTGTTCGTGATTACAATGGCTAATTTGATTTTAATTTTTCTTATGAATTGAATGTGTGAAGTTTTCTGCATGTTTATACCTTGGTGACACCTATCTGTGCTGGAGCTACCATTGAATGGCCTCGTCAACCTTCAGTTGTGGTTCAAACCACATTCAATCCACTTGGTATCTTGGTAGGCCGCTTTCGGTGGGGTTTGAGGTATACCTTTGGGGTGAACTGACACAACTGGGGACATGTTTTGCATTCAGGACCACTTTTTGGAAATGTGTGTAAAACCTCCCGAGACCTCTCACAAGCTTTGCTACAATATACACACTGGAGGGGGGATATATGGGACAGCGCACTCTCCACTGCTTACTGTTGAGATACGATGTCTCTTTTTGTAGGTATAAGGACAAGGTTGTTGAGTAGAAAGCAAATACGTATAGAAAAAACTGCCAGGAAAGGTGTAACCTGTGTATTATTTCTGTACTTCAATAGTCGTTGTCTCACTTTGGTCAACCTTTTAATCCAAGCTCCAGAATAAGAAAGATCTCGCCTCCCACCTCTGAGGCCGGGGTTCGATTCCCGGCACGGCCTCAAGTGGGAAAGCTGGTAGTTGCTTGCCGTTGGTCGACAGTTTACAGTACAGAACCCTAACGAACTGTATGTACTGGTTTCCTCTGCCCTTCCAACTACCCGTCGTGATATGACCTGTACAGTGTTGAAAGCGACGTAAAACCCCAAATAAATAAATAAATAAGAACGAACATCTTTTAAGTGTGAGCTGTGGTAAGGCTCACACAATTATAGAGATCACTTTTTTCATTTTTTTGTTTTGTTTTTGTCTCCAGACTTTCATGAATTGTGGTGTAGCTGGATGACGACCAGTCTCATGACTGAAGTTAAGCAGCAATGGGGTACATTAGTACTTGGATGGGTGACCTCATCAGTGCACAAACTCGTGTCTCTGATGGCTTTGCACCTCACGATAGTAGACTGAACCCCCTTTCCGTCTGGTTTTGTCATGTGATGGGAACTGGTTAGCCATACCCTACAGTTAGCAAAGAGATGACACTAGATTTGTGGTCTGGGGAGATTGTGTAATCTCTCTTTAGATGAAATAGTTTTAAGTGTGACATATAAAGACTGCAAACTCTAATTGTCCTTTACTTGTTGTGACTACCGAATCATTCCTCATTACACCAGTTCTGGGTGGTTGTCCTTTGTATCTCTGAACAGTGATGTTGGGATAATTTCATTGTACTCATTAGCAATATTGAATAAATCAGGGCTTGGCGCATGTTTGCGCTCTTTGGGTACTCTTATTAATTATACCAGCTGTGTATGCCCAGGGTTTTCTTATTAGACTTTTAAGTCTGACACAATGAAACAGTATGTTTGGTTTAGACTGTGTGATTGGGTGGAAAATCCCAGGTGCCACAGCCATTGATCAGGTATGAAATATGGGGACCATAAAATTGATCTGAAGTCTTAAGAAAAGTAACAAAGTATTTTTTCCTACTGATGACGTAGTTGTTTATGACTACTTCATTTGGTCTAGATTTTACAAGAAATAGAAACTTTAGTGAGTGACGGCATTTTGTCACCGAAGCATGAATTAGCATTGTTTCAATATCTAAAAATCTAAAGGTTAGACAATGAAAACAGTGGATCAACAGATTCGAGATTATTACCTCTGAAAAGAAATTACACAGAGTGACTCGATTGAAACCAGGGACTCTCTGCAGATATCGATATTTCATCAATGACAACACATGTGATCAGGGTGCAGATTTTGATTTCATATTTGAAAAAAAATGAACGTGTTGCATAACAAGACCGGCACGTATTTATACAATACAATGTGTGGCATTTCTATTGTAAGTTCTGTTATGAGCATAACAATCAGAAACTGCTTACAAAGCATTGTTCAAGAACACATCTCTTTACGCATTACTGCTATCTGCATTTATTTTACAATAATTATGTCTGAGTATATAGAACATTAAAATCTACATTTATATTATATTTGTATGCAATGCAAAAAATAACGAGGGAGTAAATTATAATTATATTTAATAAGCAGTTCTTGATCTATTCCTAGAATTTTAAGAGGTTTCTGTGAGGGTTTTGTTGACACAGATATGTGAGAGAATGCTTTATGTGGTTTTATCTCATTTATTTGCTGACCATATAGGTATATCTACTGTAAGAAGAACAGGGGGTCACTGGGTAGAGGTAACACACTATCTTCCCTCATCTGAGATCTGGGGCCGGTTTCACGAAGCCTCCTTTAGAAAAAGATCACCTTAAATTCAAGGATTTCCTTGAATTTCTCCCTCCTTTAAGAAATCTCAGTTTCACAAAGCCTCCTTCTTTAAAGGACACATTGAAAACTCCCTTAAATTTGAAGGAAGCTGAGGACCTACTTTAAATTTAAGAAACTTTAAAAAGAACTCTTAAGAGAGTTAAATGGGGTTTTTGTGAAACTGAATCTTAAGGTAGCCTTACCAAAGGAATAAAAATGACCTTCCTTTACTAAAGGAGGTCCTTTCGACAGGAGGCTCCCTGAAACTGGCCCCAGGGGCCAGTTTCACTAAGCATCTTTTAGATAAAGGTCACCTTAAATCCAAGGATTTCCTTGAATTTATCCCTCCTTTAAAAATCTCAGTTTTACAAAGCCTCCTTCCTTAAAGGACACCTTGAAAACTCCCTTAAATTTCAAGGAAGCTAAGGGTCTACCTTAAATTTAAGGAACTTCAAAGAACATTTGCTCCCACCTTAGAGAGATAAAGGAGGTTTTGTGAAACTGAATCTTAAGGTAGCCTTCCCAAAGGAGTAAAAATAACTTTCCTTTACTAAAGGAGGTCCTTTCCAAAGGAGGCTTTGTGAAACTGGCCCCAGAGTTCAAATCCAGGCCTGACCGCACATGGGAAAGCTGGTAGTTGGTTTACAAAACAGAACCTTGACCAACTGTATGCACTGGTTTTCTCCGCCCTTCCAGCTACCTGCCACAATATAACTGATGAGGTAGTACACGTGACTTAAAACACCAAATAAATATAACAGGAGGAAAACTGACTGACATCCAAAACGACAGAGTCTCCTCAGAACTATGAAGTAGTGGGTTCAAATATTGCACCTGTAAAGACTTGAGTAAGCAGACAGTAACTTACAGAAACATCGCTATAAGTATGCACAGGCCCCTGAATTTATGGAACTAACCATCCTGATGGACGAAATACATGCAGACAAAAATGAGGCTACATTCAAAGTTAGGACTTTATATCTACTATTAAAAGTCATTATCATTGAGGTAGATCATCAATATTCCCATCAGGTTGCCATGTGTAGGATTCAAACCCATGACCTCAGGCAGCGATGTAAGCATTTCTCAAAGGTAATTACTATGTCACTGAGGCCCACTTGTTTAATTAGATAGGCAAGAGGTGAATGTTTTGTATTGTTTATATTTGAACGTACATAGGTGTACAGCTTACGACATACGATTTGTGATTTTTGTCATGTATTTTGTGTTAACATACATCCAGTTTTCTACAATTGACCTTGTGATTTTACTTGTCATCTAATTCCCCCCCCCCCCCCCCCCCCCCCCCCCCCCCCGAAAAAATCTCTGTCCCAAATCAGACTTTGGATGCCAAAAATCAGACTCAGTCATATGTGAGCAACCAAACATAAATGAGAAGCTTGAAAAAATCGCTGTGACAAATTGGATGTTGGATGCTGTAAACCGGATACATGTATACATAGACTAAAAGGTAATGTACTCTCTCTCACCTTTCATATGATACTTGGATGTAAGGTGGGTCATTCTGAAAATATATTAAACTATGTTTGAATAGAAAACATGCATTGATTCATTTCACACGAAGATTTATTGAAATGCACAAAATCATGTTTGTGAATAAAACAGATTTGCCTTTAGTGCTACAGTAATTAGAAGGCTGCACACCGTGTCAGTCCACCAGTTTCAGCCTCTAGTTTTCTATTCTTTCCTGTTTTTTTGTTGTTATTCACTAGAGTCTAACTTTATTGACCAATATTTCACTGAGACGGAGAAAAACACCTTGTGTTCAGCAGACATACTTGACACACTTGCTGGTAGCATGACATGAATTCTTTACAGAGGAAAACATAAGAAAAGGCCATTGATCAACTTCTTGAGCTCAAGTGCCTGAGGTGATTTCTATAAGGGTGAAACACGTATCTTTGCAACCCTGAAATACACAGAACTGGTTTCTTACACAGACTATGGATCATAATTAGGGGGCTTTCAGACGTGTCTGGTGCAGAGCCGGGTATATAGCCTTCAGAAAGCCTGTGGGAATACAAAATATGACAAAGTATATTTGCTAGATTCTGTATCCGCTTCCAGATTTTGTGTGTCTGCCATTTTCTGAATCTCATATTCTCCTAATGGATAATAGATTTTTGTTTTAATTACGAGTTATCTCTAATCCAATGTTTACTTGCAGACATGGCTCCTCTTTTGTTATCCCCCTCTTCCATTTAGAGGAATGGGATATTAGTTCTCATTCATCCGTCAGTCCATCAAAAAAAAAAAACCTTTTACCTCAGCCATGACTTCCAAACCAACCTCATTACCTATTTTTTTTACCTAATTTCGTAAAAAGGTGTACCATAACGAATCGTACAAGCGTTGATGTTTTGGGCTAAATCCAATGGAAACTGATGCCATGACAACCATTTTTATTACAATTTTCCTTTGAGGATATTTTGTTCTGCGGGCGAAATTTGGTGAAAAATTTTACTGTGTATTGAGTGCTTGCTATTTGCCTTGATCCTATTAAAAAAACTGTCATTGCAATAATTTTTTATTGAATATGCATTTTTTGTGAATTTCTTTGCCACAGACTGTACCCTTTGTCAGATTTGATGAAAAGGTATACCCTAAAGACATCTACACCGGATATCGTTTTGGGTATGACCCAATAAGAACTATTGCCAAGGTAACCAGTTTTTGTCCCCACAACTTCTGTTTTGTGACTGTGTCTCTGCAACTGAATCCCTCAGTTTTGTTGAGAAAGTGTATGCAGAGAGGTGATCTTTTGTATGACTAGTAAAAAGTAGTAAAAGTAATTTCATTTGTCAATATTTGTCAATCTGGATCCGGTTTGATTATCCTGATCCAGGTCAGGATCAAAAATCCAGATCTTCTTTTTAAGCACTACACACTGCTTTGTATGTCCTTTGGCACTACTTGTCTCCTATGTTTATATTTGTCCAAAGTGTAATGAAGTAAGCGACTAGCTGTATCATTTGTTTCCTAATTTTAAAGCTATATTGCATTTACATTATGCTATAGTGGATATTCTTTTAACAGACTAAATGTGGTAATGCAATTGGAAAAAAGGCTGCCTTCGTTGTAACAAATTACCTCTCACTACCAATAGCCAAAAGTTTATTGCAACTCATAAAATTTTTACTCTCAAAGATACTTGTCCTAGAACATCAGGGAGCATGTTACCCAGAACATTGTGAGATGTCTCAATATATATTGTACTTGTTGCTAAGTAGCCAGCTGGCAACTAATTTATTTGAAAGAAAAAGACAACAAAACGTCCTGAGTGAGAACATCTAAGCCTGGTGACAAATGGATAACACAATTAGTGACTTTCATTTTATTATTTTACCAGTGCTAATATTAATGGCAGAGTGACAAGTATGTTATTTCTTATCTGGACTTCCACATTTATCCACCGTAGTTGACATACTACTGAACATGCACAGTTGCAGGGGGAATGAAATGAGCACTTTAATAGCAGTTAATTTCCATTCAGTGACAGACTCTGAGGTTCTGGAGCCAAAGCGAGAGTACAACAAATCAAAATCCAGAGATACAGCAGGCTGACTCCAGATAAACCAGATAGCAGTGGAGAATTAGCTTCACTGAATAGGTATGGTTTCAATTTGTGTCTAACAGATGACAGTGACACCACAGTTCTGATATCACCAGGGAAAAATAAAATATGGCTCATAATCCTAACTTAACTTTTATACTGCTTAATCTCCGTCATAAGACAGGTGCATCAATCAAAAGTCGAAAAATTCATAGTCCAGAGACTAAAAAGTGGTGTCAACATCACAGGGACAATTGGAAGAACCCAATAAACCTCGGGTGGGTAGGCTTTTTGCAAAGATATAGGCCTTTAGTTTCCTTCTGAATGATAGACGAGGCATGGCAGAGTCGATGTCATCGGGTAACTCATTCCATACCTTGGGAGCATCATAGGCCAAACTAAAGTCAACGACACTGATGTACATGTGGAAAGAATTGTGACACTTCAAGACCTTCACCATCCATCTGACTACTCCAAGTATTCTAAATAATTTTTCTAGGATTCAAAAAGACGGTAAAATATTTAGGATAACCACTTTGGAAGAACTTATTCATTGTCGGACCAAAAACAAATGTGACAGGTGTTTAAAATGTATGATTTTATTTACAAAGTGTATTAACTGATCTGTGGCCTTATTACAACAATAACTAGAAAACCAGTTGACCCGGTGGATGTTGTTTGAATAGCACTGAAATGATAAGACTGTGTCTACTGTTCTTGACATGAACCTAGTCAACAACTTGTCTGATAAACATGGTGAAAGTAATGTGTCAATAAAGTGGCTTTTAAGTGAAACACACACACACGTATGTCCCTTGTTCACACATTCACAAAATCTTGTTATTGCACTCTCATGTTTATGAGAGTTTTTTTCATGGGGACTTAACTGGTGTTAAAGCCACATTTTGATTGTCTTAATTAAATGTTCATAAACTTCAAAGTTTCTATTAGAGGTCAATTGGCTTTGTTTAATTGATAGAGTTTGCTTGGCTTAATGGAAAGTTTCTCGTCTTGCGAGAGGAGTGGCACATAGTTGTCTTATCCAACTTTAATGTGGACATTGGACAACAGGATCAGCATCAAATCCAAGGAGAGTCCGACTTCCACCAAGTCCTTTTGTCTTTTGTGTAATATATGTTTACTGTATGGCTTCTTGAGAAACAGTCATATATCCATTTTGTAGTTGAAGAAGTCGTTGACACACATTTAAATTTCACACAAATTGTAAAACTATTCTTTTCATAAATCAGCTTACTAGTTACTTTCTAAATATTCCAATCTTTAAAATAAAAATTGAATTTAACCATACATCTAAAGTATAAATTTCACCTTGGTGGTAATTTAGAATAAAATGTTTGATTTATTCGATTCCAATGTTTGATAACGTTTCGAATTTAAAACAATAATATGTATCCAAATCGGAAATCAATGTTATAAATTTAGAATCAAAAGTATAAGTTTCTGAGATAAATTTTGATATAGCCAAAGAGAATTTTGATGTTGCCTATCCTGATGTTAAAACCTAATCTGCGCCGTTTGCTGAAAGCATCGGTGCAAGAAATAGAAGCTGGATGTCTGGCTAGTAAAACTGTGATTGGTCAGATTATCAACGTGATGTCTGACAGTATTTTATGTGGGCTTTCTTTGCAAGTTGTGTGTATTCTATCTCAGTAAATGATAGCTTTGCTTTAATTATTAGCTGTACGACCCAGCTATGATGTGAATCCATAACGTAGCGAATTATTGCTGCACTTTGTACTTTAATTTGTACGATTTTGTTCATAAATTAATGACTTTTTACATCATGTCAATTATGGTTGGTATGTACACAGGTGAATTCTACTCTACAATTAGTCCAGTCAAACAACCTAAACAAATTGCAACAAAGATGAAACTACTCTAATAAGTATCAGAGACCACATCAGTGTTATGCATTAAAAGTTGGTGGAACATGCCTAAATTAATCAAAATTCAAGATGTATATTTCGGCAATCTTTCTGCTTCAAAATTCTGCTAAAATGACAAAAAAAAAAATTACACTACATTCATAGTTTACAAATATGCTAAATACTTCACAAACTATGATAGCTAGCTATTCAGTCTAGCACACAAGTGACTCTGGGAGCATCAGATTTGATGCTCAGCCTCTTTTCTTTGAAGTGGCTTTTTATTACCCCTAGCAGCATGCACCAATTATCTTGCATAAACAGAAGGATCTGGACCCTATACCCAAGCTTGTCAGAGTTGGTGTCAGTTTCTTGATAAGCTGTCTGTACTCCAAGTACCCTCATAAAGACATTACATGTTTCACCCAAATATATTTATATGCCAGACCAAAGTCAAGGGGATATTCTTGATTCCGGTCGGTTGCGCCGCCACCGCCGAGATTTCCTTGTATATATAATAACTCAAAAATGTATTAGCGTTTTCTTATGAAACTTAGTATATTTGTCAAGGATGGTCTAAGAGATATCCCTACTTTTAAGTGACCTTAAACTCTCCATATTAGAGACGTTATGACCATCTTAAAGTTTAAAAAGATTTATCCCCCAGTTCACAAATGGTGCAATAGCATTTTTGAGTGCAGTTAGATCTTGTAGGGTAGTAACAACATTAATTGGAACTTTCAATAATTAAACTATCTGAAGTTTTGGCAGTTATCAAAATAAACTTGTGAGATAAGCTGTTTCTCAAGTAGATTATGGCCCTGTAGGATATTATAAAGTCTATGCATGGAAGAATAGCAAAACTTTATTTTCTAATTGCTAACTGGTACAAAATCACTCAAATATTTGCTCAATCTTGGTCCAATCACTCCTAAAATCGAATTAGTTTTAGATTTTGATGGCATTAACATGTATGCAAAATCACACTGTATGGTATTAAATAGTTTTTGCAGCAATAAATGACTGAATCAAAAAAAATTTCTTTTTGATCATGTGACCTTGACAAAGGTTAAATGTGAGTATTGAAACAAGGAACACTAGCATTCTGAGTGTGATGGAATGCTAAAAAAATGATACACAGTTAAATAAATTAATTGGATAATGCTGACAGGATGTGTTGCTCCAATATTCCACATCCACCACCTTTCACACTTTGTTCCTGAGCGTAGGTTTAGGTGTGTTATATTTTAGAGAACACCATTCCAGAATTGAGAATCTTAGATCATTTACAGATTGTCCCTTGTCTGTGAAGTGTTTAGACACTGGGGTTTATCTGCTCTCCTTTGTGTTTTTTCACTGAGAGAATGTGCTCATACATTCTTGATCTGAATGCACACCCTGTTTCACCAGCATAGTATTTGTTGCACTTTCTGCATATGATCAAATGTACTATGTCACTTAATTCACAGCCAATGTGTTCTGGAAACATGGTGAGATTGTGAATTGTGTTGGATACACTGCACTTTACTGATGTGTCTGTGTATTAGGGAGCAGTAAGTGCATTTGCCCAATCTCATGGCGGTGCTCTTAGGGCACTGCTCTTTAGGAGATTCATGACTCAACTTCTCCTTGACTTTAGTAAGCCAGTCTAATGTTTCATCAGATAATTTCTCCTGGGGAAATAGAGTGTCTAGTCCTCTCAAATCCAGTTCACTGGACTGTATGTCTATTCTGGACTCAGCACTAATCAGTGGTGTGACTGGCATCGGTAGAAATCACACTCATTGTAGAAGATACAAAACACAGGTATACATGTGTCCAGTCACTACTACTAGTTCACTTGTAAAGTGTTTGTGGCCTTATACTGTTATGTTTATTAACACACAACTGTATTTCGACAATCAGGTGAGTTGTCTCATCAGAGGCTGGAGATTTCACCAAGTCCTATCCCTGAAGTACTTTTTTAATGGTGCAATTGCACCAGATGCCTCCGGTGGATACAATAATTTTGAGCAAAGGTTGGCCCCACTGGATAATAGGGACTACTCCTTTAATGTCTGTGAGTAATTTAGAATTGTCTAAATTTCTTGAACAGTGTCATTTATCTTCAAAACCATGTTAATTGTTCATTTCTGGTGGATACATCTTGCATCTACCCACAGATGCATCCTTGGTCTAGTTTTACATACCTTTTAATATACCTTGTAGTTGTGTTTTACTACTGACAACCCAGTTTATGTATTTTACAAGCCTTTTTCCTTACTATTTTCTACTTTTTTTAATTCTTATTCCTTAATATTTCATTTTCTTGTCAATATATTGTAGTATAATACATGATCCCATTGTTATACTTGTTTTTTACTACAGGAACATGCACACATGCACATACTTTCAACTGAAATTACTGTTTTATACACAAGACACTGTTCACACAAAAACATGATCAAAATATATGCGTGTACTGCTACCCAGGAAACTGCATGCTTATGAGAATACTGCTTGCCACTGGACCAGTGGTTTTCACACTGAGCATAGCATAAACATATAATCATCTCCTGCACATTAAAAACAGATAAAATTTCCATGGCTGATAAGGGAGGGAGGTGGATTTAAAGGAACCACTTTCATTTATTTGCTAGACTGTATTAATAAAAATGTAAAATATTCTACCACAATTTGAAGCTTTTGTGATTAAATTGGTTGTCTTTCAAATACTTTTTAAATATTTAACAACCACCAGATTTCTCTATATGTTCCACCAGTTTTGCCCACATTAAATACTTTGTCAGAACAACAGAATAAGCAAATAGTGGGTAAATTGTTTGGCTGTGTGGGTATCGATATTGAATGAAAAATACATGTATTTCAAAATCGGCCGATATCGGGGATGTAATATTGTCTCCCAAGTAGACCGAATCCGGGAAACCCCCAAATTTTTTGTTTTAGCATATCCCAAACCGCTAACAGGAAGTAAAATTTACCATAACAAAACATGGCAGTTTTCACCAAAAACACAGTGAAAACTACAAAACAGGACATTAAAGTGTATTTTTTTCAGATTTGGGTTTTATTTCAAAGATTTGCAGTTTAAGTTGGCAGTTTTACCTAAAATGGCGATATTGATATATGTCTTTAGCCATTGATATTGGCAACCCTGTCCCAAAACAATAAGATAAACAATAAGATAAGATTGTGACCATTATAAAATGGAATATAAACTTGTATTTCTTGGTATCACATGAAGGAAGTTATGCAAATTTTGTAAATGTTTATAATGTTTGAAATTGTAAATGTTTGAAATAAAATGTACGAAGTTTATCCATGAAAAATCCTAACCAATAATCATATTGAGAATGTTATAAATTGTATAAACTTTGTATTTCCTGAAATATAAAACATAATGCTCACTTTGTTTACTCTCTAATCCTAATATGCAAAATATACATATAAAATTGGAAATTTTAATTACTTAAATGTAGCTTTTATAAGCTACAAGCTTACCATGTGGGACTTAATGCTGTTCTCGGGTTGCCACACTCGGGGCCAACGTCTTAGAAAAAAAGACAGTTCTTGTTAGCCACCGGATATACTGGTAGTTGTCGTCACGTGATAACTTCTGACCAATCGTCCTACTTTCTCGTTGAAATTTTTTAAACCTACCCCTCAGCTGTAAACAGCGGGGAGGCAGGGTGGGACTCTCCTAAGTCCCACATGGTAAGCTTGTAGCTTATAAAAGCTACATTTAAGTAATGAAAAATTTCCAATTTTATTACGCTACAATAGCTTACCATGTGGGACTTAATGCTGAATTCAACCGCCCGGTGGCGGGATTACAGCTGAGACTGGAAGATATGTAATTTTTTTCTAAGATTTTGAATTAAAAGTATAGAATAGTGCCAGAAATACCAGTCTGAGTCCCATTTACAGTGCCCCGATCCTGAAAGCCGGGCCTGTAACGAGCCAAAAACCTAAGTAAATGAGAGACAGTGCTATAACTGTCTAGATGTTTGATTGTAGGACGGAAGTGCAGCAGTGCTCACTTCGAGGTCTAAGGGTCCCAAAGGGCCCTTCACGTGTGACTGACCAACCCAGTGGTTGGGCCTCTCATAAAAATTTTTTTTTTTTTAAAAACCTGAATATGAGATTAATGACAACTAAATAAGTCCTTAATAGAAATTACTTGATAATTAAAGGATAAAATGACCTTACCCGTAACATCTTGAAGGTAAAGGAATACCTAGATCCTGGGAATGACTCCTGAAGACTTGGTTGTAGCGGATGTGCCCCCCCCTTTTTTCTTTCCGAGGACAACTGGTCTGAGGGGAAGGATCTAGGACTTGTTGTGCAGCCACTACGGGTCCCAGGTACAAATTGTTGTCGGTGTCCGACCAAGTAAGGTCTTTTAGGTAAAAATTTGTAAATGTGTTGTGAGCTTTCCAGTGACAGGCTTGCATATTTGGTCCACCGATACCCCACCGTAAAAGGCCTTAGAGGCCGCGAAGGCCCGGATGTCATGCGCTTTGACTTGGACCAAGTCCAAGGCTTGTTGATCTGCTTGTTTGTAACAAAGTAAGATGGTTTGTTTCAACCATGAAGAGAGTGTGGCGGGTCTGATGTCTGAGGTATGTCCTTTCTTAAAGGAGATGAAAAGGAGAGAACGAGACCCTCTCAGGTCTTTAGTTCGGTCCAAATAAAACCTCAGGGCCCGCACGGGACACAGGGTCCTGTCTTCTTTAAACTGTCTATCTACAATGGTAGTCAAAGCAGGAATAGTCACTGGTGACACACTTTGAGAACCTTCTCTTGCTAGTTGGTTTTTGGCTATGAAATCAGAAGAAGGGAACAAGGCTACCTTTTCCCATTGGCCTAAATTAGCTACTTTGTTAGCGACCCAGGCATGGATTTCGCTGCGGCGCTTGCCGGAGGCCAAGGCTAGCAAGAAAGCAGTTTTGAGAGTAAGATGTTTGAGGTCTGAGTCTTTCATGGGCTCAAATGGTGCTTTGGTGAGCTCGTTAAGGACAACAGAAAGGTTCCACTTGGGTAAATTTCTGGAACTTTTAGGACGATCCCTGTGAAAACTGGAGAGTAACCTATGAAGGTCTGCATTGTGTGCAATATGTTGGGCCGTTGGGCCCAAAGTGTCAACGATTGCAGTCCTGTAACCATCAATGGTCGAGGGGCACCTGTTTAAGTCTTGGTACAGATACATGAGATTTGTTTCACAGATGGAGTGGAGAAATCCACCGAATTTTCTCTGCACCATTTTTCAAATATGGCCCACTTTGATTTGTAGATGGTCCTTGTTGATGACCGCTGAGGGGCAGCAATTCTCTCTGCCACCTCCACAGAGAAGCCTTGTTCCTGGAGTTGTCCGCTCCTAGACACCAGGCGTGGAGGTTCAGGTGCTGGGGGTTGTTGTGGAACACCAGCTTGTGGGACTGTTTGAGTAGGGTTGTTGACACTGGGAGTTGCAGTGGGATCTCTGTTGAGAGCTGCACTAGGTCCCAAAACCAGGGCATCCCTGGCCAGCCTGGGGCTATTACGATGATCAGGCAATGACATTGCCTGATCTTTTGGATCACCTTGTGAAGGAGAGCCGTAGGAGGGTACGCATAGGCCGTGAGGTTGGTCCAGTTTATGTTCAGAGCATCTATGTCCCAGGCCTTTGGGTCTGGGATAGGAGACACGTATAGAGGGAGTTTGTGGTTCAGGTGAGTGGCAAATAAGTCTACATGAGGTGTGAACCACTTTTGGCAGATCTGTTTGAAGACCTGTGGGTGCAGAGACCATTCTGTTGACTGCACTTGGTTGGACCTGGAGAGCAGGTCGGCCATCACATTCAGGCACCCTGGAATGTGCCTGGCTTTCAATGTTATGTGGTAGTGATGGCACCAGGTCATGATCTTCCACAGGAGAGCACACATCTCTGCCGAGTGTGTTCCTCCTTGTTTGTTGATGTAGGCTACCACTGTTGAGTCGCAACCAACACTGTTTGATTCTGGCACTGGTCCTTGAAGTCTCGAAGGGCCAGGGAGACCGCCTTCAATTCTAGGACATTTATGTGTAGCCTTTTTTCCCGATCCGACCACAGACCCTTTGTAGAATTTTGGTCTAAGTGAGCGCCCCAACCTTCGTTTGAGGCGTCGGTAAAGAGTTGGATACTGTGGTCTTTGGGATGAAGGTCTGCACCTTTCATCACATTGGAGGGATTTTGCCACCAATCCAGGTGGGCTGCAATGGCTTCTGTCCAGGGAAGGAGGTTGTCCAGCGACTGAGGATATCTCCAGTGTTCCTTGAGGTGAAACTGAAAGGGCCTCATGTGAAGGCGTCCCTCCGGGACCATTTTCTCCGTTGAGGCTAGCAACCCAATTAGAGACATCAAACATCTTGCAGTCAAAACACGTTTTGACTTGAGTCGTAGGATCAAATCCTGAAGTTTGAGCCATCTCTCTTGAGTGGGTTTTACAAGGGCTGAATCTAGGTGGTATTCGTAGCCCACGAACGAAAACACCTGAGTAGGTTTCAGTTCTGATTTTTCCTGATTTATTATCCACCCCAAGGACTGAGTTAGGTCTACCACTGCCTGAGTGTTCACTTGGGCTTCCTCCTGAGACTGGGACCTGATCAGCCAGTCGTCCAGGTATTGGTGAATTCTGAGTCCTCTTGAGAGGGCCATTAGTTTCACTTCCTTTACGATCATTGTAAAGACCTGGGGGGCTGTGGCTAGCCCGAACGGGAGGGAGGTGAACTGGAACACCTGAGCCTTGTAGCAAAACCTTAGGTATTTCCTTGAGCTTGGGTGGATGGGGATGTGCAGGTAAGCGTCCGACAGATCTATCGACGATACCCACTCCCCTGGAATCAGGGAGGTCCTGATGGACTCTGGAGTTTCCATTTTGAACTTTTCTACGTGTAGAAAAGTGTTGAGCCTGCTTAAGTCTATGACTGGCCTCCACCTTTGGTGAGGCTTGGGTACTAGGAACAGGCGACTGTAAAACCCGAGAGATTTTACATTGTCTACCCTTTCGATAGCGTTCTTTGACAGGAGAGACTAGATACAAGTAGCCAAGGCTTGGTCTTTTTGTTGGGCCTTGTACTCTGACAGAATCAGAGGAAATCAGAGGAAATCAAGTTTGGCTTTGAACGGAATGGCAGAACGTAGCCATTGGTGATAATGTTTAACACGTTTTGAGAACATTTGTTTGTGAGCCAGTCTCTCCTGAAAGAATGGAGGCGACCTCCTACTGGTGGACTGAGTGAGGCTTTGGAGGAGTCATTGGGGAGGGGGGTTTCCACGCCCCCTTCCTCTATTGTGGGGTCGAAAACGACCCCTGGAGCCTCTGAAGTTGGATTTTCCTCTTCCCGAGGGAAAGGACTGGTTACTGCTTTGAGAGGTATTGCCCCCATAGGGGCGTTTCCTGTAGGAGCCTCTTTTCTTGTGGGGACCACGAAAGGGCTTATTCTGGTAGGGTACAAAACCCTGAGAATCTTTTGAGGTGCCTTTTTTGAGAAGGAAGTCCTCACCTTCCTTCACTAATTGAGACTCGAACAAGGAAGGGCCCCAAAAGGACGAGTTCCTGAGTTCTTGACGTCTCGTTTCTCCTAATTGTGGATGTAATAGAGTCATCTCGGCTTCGCGTCTGAGCAAGCCGGTATTAGCCATAGAGTATAATTCCCTCTGCAAAATATGGGCTAGAGATTTGCTGAGACAAGTGAGGGCCCTGTGTTGGACAAGTACTGTCTTGTTCCAAAAATCTAAGTAGTCAGCTACTTCCTCATATCCGCGCTTTGCCGCTTTCTCAGGATTGGCACCTTTCTGAATCTGAGATTTTATCTTCTTGACCGTAGATTTGATGCTATGTTGGCATTTTGCCAATGAAGCATTGCAAGAAGAGGAGGTTTTGGCAAATGCAGCGGTGAAGTTGAGGGTAGAGATATTTTGTCTAGCCTGAAGTTCCAGCTCCTTGAGAACTGGCAGGGGAACTCTGGCTACTGGGGGCCCAGAAGGTCTAGGAGTAATACAGATCTTAGCGAAGTCCGTATTCAACTCCTGAATTTTGTCCTGAAAAGTTGGTTGTCCCACCTTGTACCACTTTGAAGTTGAGGGAGGAGGCTTGACATATTTTCCCTCAGATAAATTGGCAGCCTTAAAGTCATGTTGGAATTTATCAAAGGCGTCCTTGATAACTGAGCTAAGTGAAAGGATAGAGGAAGGACCTCTAGGTCTGAGCTCTTGACGGCCTTTTTCATCATCCAGACCCAACACTGAAGTGGACGACCTGGGCATAGATTCCCTGGGGTCAGGGAGAGACAGGATACGCCTGAAGGTGTCTACCTCTTCAGAGTATTGTGAGGGCATGTCAGACAAAGCTACTTCCCTATAATAAGGGGGGTCTGGATCATGTTGTGGGAGGTCTTGATCAGAAGCTACTCCTGAGGGCTGAGCCCTAGAGGGCTTAGAAGACCTGTGTCTGGCAACAGGGGAGTGATCCTCCTCTGAGGAAAATGACACGTATCTAGATCTTGATTTATGTTTGCTCTTGTCAGAGTGTTTTTTGGATCTAGAAGAAGGGATCCGAGGTTCATCGGAATCCTCAATTAGTTGGTCCGAGGCAGAGCTCGGGTCAACTGGCTGCTTATGGCTTTGCTTTTTGTGAGAGTACGAGACCTCTTCGGGATGACCTTCAGAGGGGGCAACGTACTGATCCGAGGAAGGTTGAGTAGATACTAGACGAGGATGTAGTGTTGGACCGTAGTCCACATCCATAGCCTCGCTTGGGATGTTAGTACCAGATCTCGGAGGGGGCAAATCCAGAGGGGCAGCAGTATTACTGGACAAGCCAGGTTTTGAAGCAAGAAGCGAGGACTCTACCTCGACTTTCTGTTTTGCAGCCAACTCCTCTCGGAGTGACTGAAAAGCTTCCAACATGGATGCCTGGAAGGTACCCATTTGCTGCTGTAAATGTATATTTAAGGAATCACCGAGTGATTTCTCTATGTTTTTCTGGATTTTATTTTGCAAAGCCGTACCAGGGGTGGGTGGAATAGTCTTGGCTGGCGTTTTCAAGGACAGGGAACTGAAGGCAAGAGGTTGTGGACGGGGGGGTGAGGTAAAAAGGCTATCAGCAGCACACTCGAGGTCTGCATTGGATCCAGTGAAGGAATCCCCGTCGCCTTCACCCAAAAGATCTAGTTCATCTTTGGAACTAGTTGCCGCTTTTTGCTTTTTCAAATACCGCTTCCGGTTTTGAATTTTCTGTAATTGCTCATCTGTAAAAGACGTGCAAATTTCACAAGGGGTTTCAAAGGTGACACAGGGGTCATCTCCCTTGCCAGCCTCCCTACAGGTAGGGCAGAAATTATGTGTATCAAAACTAAAGCAGAAATGGCGGCATTTCTGAGCTCTCGGTTTGTCTTTATTTGCTTGATGTGTCGACATTTTATACGCAATAAAAAGACGTACAATAGAATTGCCTGAACCGAGGAAAGCTAAAAACACGCGAAAGTCAAGAAATACTTAAGGTGTGAAAATCAGAATTTTACAGAATGATCTATAGCATATAATTAAAGAAATATGCAAATATTAGCCTCCAACAATAAGTAAGAACTGAGAAAAAAATAGAAATGTCTGTATATTTACAAACTGCTACTAGTCAATCGTGGCCAACGAGAAAGTAGGACGATTGGTCAGAAGTTATCACGTGACGACAACTACCAGTATATCCGGTGGCTAACAAGAACTGTCTTTTTTTCTAAGACGTTGGCCCCGGGTGTGGCAACCCGAGAACAGCATTAAGTCCCACATGGTAAGCTATTGTAGCGTAATAAAAGGGGCAAATCACAGTATATATATGGGGCAAATCATATCCAAGTTGCAGACAGACCCATTGGGGACAGACAAGTTGAGGGTAGATCAATGTACATCACTAGTATCGAGGCGATGGTATGATTAAAATTGGCCCATTCTTTTCCAGTGGTTGTCCTACTGACATCAGTTCAACAGTTTTCAAAAAGTATAAGAATTTCTTCCCCCATACATTTTAAAATAAAATATACAAAGTGGCTGGGCTACCATCATTCACAGATATACGACAATACATATTGGTTACTGCCTTACTGGCAGTAACAATTAATGGTAATTTTCCATGGTACTAGTCAATTTGAAATGTAATTTTTTTCGAAAACTGCTATGGCAGCAAGTTGTATGGTGATGCAAAGTTATTTTAATGCACTAAGACAACAGAAAACAACCGCATATTGCAATGCAAATGAAAACAAAAATTACAAAAGTTTCACAGAAATCTATTGTTGTAAAAATAAGGTGCATAAATATCACATTTAATTTTAAAATACTGGTCATTGATAGCTTATATAAAAAGAGGCAAAAAAATAGCTAAAGAGTAAATATAACTGTAAATCTATTGGCAAACTTTTACATCACATTATTATTCATAAAAACATGTATGAGATTTGGTTTCAAAAACGTGAGAAAATAAAAAAGATTTTTAACCGTTTTGCTTCCATCAGTGAATTTAACTACTACAAAGATCTGTAAAGCTTTAAAAGCCATGTATTTCATATAAAAATAGGATAATGTTATTTTACTTTAAAATATTATATTTATAAATGTTTAATATGGCCACTAGAAATACTCTATTTTCACGAATTTTCATCCAATCAAATTGCTCCACAGAAATCCCAAGACAGGCTACACACAACCTAGAGGGTATCATGCAACTTCATGTGTGTGTCTTGCTTACTTGATGATGTACTTGACAAATGGCGATGAATTTACAAAGTTTCAAACAAAGCTATTTGCTCTAAAATAAAGTACACATACAACCGGGGTCAGTTGTCTAGTATGTTGTAGAAAGGGACAGATATTATTTACTTATTTTTGATGGTTCCATTGTTATTCCAGAAGGTAAAATCATCACACAAACTAGGTAAAAGTGCAGGATTGGATGGAATCCAACTGGAAGTCTTTAAGTGCTGTGACTTCGGTGACATCTGTCTTAACTTTTGTAACAAGGTACTTATGCAAGGTGACAAACCACCACAATGGTCTTCCATGAACATCATTCCAGTTCCTAAGTCAGGTGATCTATCTATGACCGACAACTACAGAAGCATCAGCCCTACCTGTATAATGGCAAAAATATTTAATAGACTAATGTTAAACCGTATTAGAGAGGTATTAGACCTAAAACTTAGGAACAAAAAGAACTACAGTATCTCAAATACTTGCCACACGAAGAATTATTGAGGGAGTGAAAAACAATAACAAATCAGCAGTAATAACTTTCATCGACTTCAAAAAGGCTTTTGACTCAATACACAGAGGCAAAATGATAAAGATATTACAAGCATACAGTATACCAGAAAGACCTGTACATGCTATAGAAACTATGTATCAAAACACCAAAGCCCGACTAC
The DNA here is from genome assembly GCA_964017235.1 of Sabellastarte sp. h YS-2021. Taxonomy (NCBI): domain Eukaryota; kingdom Metazoa; phylum Annelida; class Polychaeta; order Sabellida; family Sabellidae; genus Sabellastarte; species Sabellastarte sp. h YS-2021. Next base: position 80,236,547 of record OZ024932.1, on the reverse strand, counting down.
TAACACCTGATGATGAAACTGAGCAATTTGACATCACTGCAGGAGTGATGCAAGGAAGATGCATTTGCTCCATTCTTATTCATCGTTGTTCTCGACTATGCGTTAGAGGGGTACTCAATGGATATGAAGAGCAATTGGGTTCACCATATCACCAAGAAGATCACAAAGACAGTCCACAGTTACATTAACTGACCTAGACTTTGTGGATGACATTGCACTGTTGTCGGACAAAATAGAAAAGCACAAAGCATACTATCAAGAGTTCAGAGAGAAAATGCCAAAAAGTTGGCCTTGTTCTCAATGCCAAGAAAACCAAATACATAACATACAACATAGATACAAAGGAAATTGCTCTAAAAACAAATGATGGCATTGAATTAGAAAAAGTAGAAGAGTTCAAATACCTGGGATAATGGGTTCACCGCACTGATAAAGACATAAAAATTAGAAAAGCACAAGCTTGGCAAGCACTGATCAAGATGAACAGCATATGGAATTCAAACATGAGGAAGGAAATCAAAGTTAGATTATTTCCAGCAGCTGTTGAATCTATACTTCTATATGGCCATGAGAGCTGGATAGTAACTCCAAAGATAGAACTTTTGTTGAATGGCACTTACAACAAGATGCTCAGGAAAGCCACTAATGTCAAATGGTGGGAATGCAAGACAAATGCTGAGGTGTATGAAGAGGTCCCACTTCTTGGTAATAAAATAGCAGCAAGAAGAATGAAACTCCCGGGTCACTGCCACCAACATCCTGAACTAGCGGCTAGCGACCTAGTTCTATGGCAACCCAACCAAAATCTGAGAGGAAGACCTAAAATAGACTTTGTAGAGGTCTTAAGGCAAGATGAGGGAAATCTAACAACAACAGTGCTGTGTACAGTGATGGAAGACTGTCTGGAGAAACCATGTGACTGCTCCCCTGTGGACGACCAAATAATAATTATAATTTGGTGTGAATTTTTTTACAATAATACTATTTAACACAGGTACCTCAACTACAGAAGTACACTGTTTATCCAACCTCCATTCTTTCGAATAACCAGATTAACTGACCCTAAGACATGTCCCCCAAATATTTAAACACATACATGTACTGGAGGTCCCAGTGAGCGATAATCAGTGATTTAAAAAATACCTAAAATACTATAAAATGGCTCATAACAATTTAGCTTTAAAATGCTAGTTCTTTGATCTACCATCTTTTGTTATTTGTGTGGCGGGTGTTAGAGCTGCGCAGGATTAATTCTTTTCATCAACTCTAGGCTATACTAACCTGCCACGGATGTGAGAATTTTACCCCCCCCCCCCCCCCCCCCCCCCCAGTTCTACAAGACTACAAATGCGCAAATGGTGAAAGGACAAATTTAGGGCTTTACCTCCCGTTTCAACAGCCGAGATCATATTGGGAAAGACCCTCAGTATTTCCGCTTCCAAGTCGAACCCAGTTGCGGACCATAACCCCACCGAGGGGCCTAGAGTCAACCTGACAAATGAAACCTTGCCTTAAATCCCATTCAAATGATTCCCATTAACCTTCCCTGTTCATTGGGAGTTCAAATTGCCCCTGTGGCAGTAAACAATTGGTTAAGTAATTTTAGCAATAAACCAGAACTCGGGCTGGAGACTAATATACGAAAGAGTATTAGCGCCACCAGTGGTGTTGTTTTTGTTGGAAATATCTGTGTTGGCGAGTTACAATATAAGGATATTTTCGCCACCACAGATGAAAAATTCACCAATGCAGATGACTTTTTCGCCAACACACATGAAAACTTCACCAACACAGATGATATTTTCGCCAACACTGATGATATTTTCGCCACCACAGATGATATTTTAGCCACCACAGATGATATTTTAGCCACCACAGATGAAAAATTCGCCAACACAGATGATATTTTCGCCAACACAGATGAAAATATAGCCACCACAAATGGTATTTTCGCCAACACAGATGAAAAATTCGCCAACACAGATGAAAAATTCGCCAACACAGATGATATTTTCGACAACACAGATGAAAATATAGCCAACACAGATGATATTTTCGCCAACGCAGATGAAAATACTGCAAGTTACTATAAATAGTCTACTGGACATAGAATAGCCTGCCCTTGAATAGGTCAATAGCAAATTACCAAGTGATGACAGTTCACATTTTTTTATTTGTTAAATACAGTATTACAAATGTATTTATGAAATACATAAATTATAAATTTGATTACTACTGAGTTATGTCCTAACAAAGTCTATACAGTAGTGTCAGGCTAACATAAAGACATATGAATGAATGAGTTTACGGAATATATTTACAAGTTAAGGTGACCATAACATAAGTTTAAGTTCAATAGTTCATAATCAAGGTCACCACAATATTAATAGCAAATGAGTTAAGAGTTTGTACATTACAAGTTAAGGTGACCATAACATACTTTAAGGTAATATTTAATTTTAGGGAATTTTTATGTATAAAGTTCAATGAAAAATTGGATAACTGAAGTCATGCTGGGGTCTCCTCATTCTGATCTGGGGTATTTGGCATGATTGACTTTAGGGTCCTCTAATATCTGGGTCTGTAGTAGTTCTGGCAGTTTGAGGTGACCCTAGCTTAACTTTTGTACAGTTAATTTAACATTAACACGTAAAGATTCACTTATATGTAATCATAGTCATTGTACTCGTATTGTCACTCCATTTAGGGTCAGTGACCGATATTTGATCTTTTACATATTCTGTGTGCGTATGTAGTAGCTTGCACATACCCTGATACAAAGAAGTGAACTGTCCCTACTTCTATTCAGGGCAGACCATTCTATGTACAGTAAACATTCTATTTATAGTAACTTGCAGCATTTTTATCTGCGTTGGCGAAAATATCATCTGTGTTGGCTATATTTTCATCTGCGTTGGCTAAAATTTTTTATCTACAAGTATTGATGAAAAAAATCAATAATCTGTGTTGGTGTTATTTTCATCTGTGGTGGCGAAAATATCATCTGTGTTGGCTATATATTCATCTGCGTTGGCAATGTTTTTTATCTACAAGTACTGGTGAAAATATCATTTTCATTGGTGTTATTATCATCTGTGGTGGCGAAAATATAATCTGTGTTGGTGGGAAACTATGTATATTGTTTTTATCTGCGTTGGCGAAAATATCATCTGCCTTGGCTATATTTTCATCTGTGTTGGCGAAAATATCATGTGCGTTGGCGAAAATATCATGTGCGTTGGCGGAAATAGCATGTGCGTTGGCGGAAATATCATGTGCGTTGGCGAAAATATCATGGGTGGTGGCTGTATTTTCATCTGTGTTGGTGGGAAATTATGTACATTGTAAGTCGCCAACGCAGATATTTCCAACAAAGACAAGCCCACTGCTGGCGCTAATACTCTTTCGTACTACTAATACCCAACTTATTGTCGTTTACAAACTCAGGTTTACTAAAACAAAATCACTGACATTCAAATGGTATTTTTTCATGAGTATTGTGATCTCTGATATAATTATGCAGTGGGGTGTATTGTGTGTGAATTTAGTTAATACATTCATTATGTCAAGTACTAAGAACCAATAATCCTTGAGTTCATCTATCCTTTAGCAGATAGATCTGTAATGTAACTATACCCCCCCCCCCCAATTGTGTTACATTTTCTCACATGCAATCAATGCAGTAGAGATTTTTGTAGATGCAGCGAAGTTATAGTGTCCAAAATTGGAATTTGAAATAAAATCCTAATTTTGCAAAAAAAATGGTTACATAGAGAATCATCTAAAAGATATATATGTATGGAATTTGAAATAGAAATCCACGCGTATTTTGCACAAAGATAACATTGACAAAATCTGTTAACATTTACTGATGTAAATATATTGTGGGTGAAGTTTATACTGATTTACGGCACCAAATACAGATGCAATTGAATTCGACACATATCAATAAACAGTGGAGTGGTGCACATACAATCTGATTTTTCCATTCTTTGTAACACTCCTGACATCACACATTTAAAGTGTTCCAACTCGAGGATATCGTGCAAATATTTAGCATCTTGGGCTAAAAAAATGTTAAGGGGTGTTTGTTGTTATATGTAAACACCTAATCAGTAATTGGAGACTGTTTGCCTGTGATCTCACATGTTTGTCATCTTGTAAAAGATGGTCCAATAAGATATTTAGATAAGAGCAAAATATGTAACTAATTAATCCAAGCTGGGGGTAGTAAATAGCACTTGTTCCTATCAACCATTATGATATTTCTCACCTGTTTTTTGTTGAGTGTTTTGAACAATGTTTGCAAGCAATCAATAAAGTGGGACGTCTGATTAAACAACTTTTTAAACTTGTTGTGAGGGCAAGGTATGTAGGACATTAAACCGGAAAGTTTGTGTCATCTTTACGTTCCAACGTGAAAACCATATCAGTTTTATACGTGTCATCAATAATGGAAAAAAGCTTGAAGATTGTGCAACCTATAAAATCTCAAGGACTTGGTATTCAGATTTAATCTTCAAACAGGAGGGATTCATGGCTGAATCATAACTCATACGGACAACAGAAAATCTTCGGAAATCTGATTGGCTGTCGTGTTGCGGGTTGTTGATGATTCAGATGAAAACAAATTGATTTTGTTATTTACAGGCAAAATAATACTGAGTCGGATTCACAGTGTAATTTACTGTCTGAAGATATTAAGACACATGTGGTCGTTGTTCATCTGTGGATAAAGTATAAATATATAATATAACAACGAACTGTGAGGTGCAAACCAAAGTTATATTTATATATTAACGCAGGAAACATTCAATTACTATAAATAGAGAATTTAACAATATATTTAACTAGCCGAGGGACTAAATATATATATATATATATATCAGCAAATAAACTATAGATTCATCTGAAAGGAGAGGTGCTAGCATTTACTGTTTCTGTCAAAGAAAATAATAAAAATATGCCAGTAACGACGATCTGCGTACAACCTGTGTCAGGCGACGGCATGTTTGACGAGGTGGAAGAAGGGGATTTCCAAATTGTGACGTCACATCCGTCAGAGATGGGGTATGTCCCAAGCATGCGGCGGAGATGTGCCCAGGCTAATGTTCTCAGTGACCTCACAGATGACCAACTTTCAAAATTACACACATTGTACAAGACCTTGGAACAGGTAAATATTAAATAATGTAACATGATAAATACAATAAGTTAACGTGTACTGCTTCTAGGCATAACTTGGCCGCGGACATAACTTGGCCGCCATCATCGTATTTTGAAATTTCTATAAATCTAAGGCCTGTAGCATTCTTGAATGGTCTATTATAATAAGATTTATTATAAGTATCACTTTAAAACCTTGTGCGACCACACATTTGTCTGTTTGATATATTCAAATGAGTGGCGGTCAAGTTAATGTAGAAATAAAGTCCTCTGTTTTGTGATTTATAACCCCAGATAATTCACAAATTTCCGGCGAATAACGGACGAGCGCGTAGCTCACAAAACAGAGGACTTTATTTCTATTATAAAGACCGGTTTCATTTATTATTTCCAAAATATTATTGTAAATATGTTTATGTATACACCAAGTTGTCGCACTATATTTTGTCTGTATCGTTTGAGTCTGTATTATCGGCGATCGTCCAATTATTGCCTCAGATAATTGTACGCAAAAATATGCGCACTGCATTGTTTTCTGTAGTCTGCGCACTTCCGGTCTTTATAATTATGCCTAGAAGCAGTAAAAATGCTTTGGGTGGTAACATATATTGTTTTGGTCCCTAATATATCTACATGTACTTTGTAATATGCAAATCAGATCACTTAACAATAGGGATAACTTAAAATAATGAACTTTAGCCTCTTACAAATTCCACAAGTTCCAATAAAGCTACACGTACATGATACCAAATAACACTTTTAATGTCGCCCTTCACTCTTGGAGCCAGATTTTGAAATGACATTATGAAAGATGAATTAAATATAGAGTTAATGAATGTTTGTAAACAGCTTATCCAATATAATTGTATAACATGACAATAAGACGTATATATGTTCTTTTTATAACTCCATATTGCCATATACACCTGCTTGTCTCTAGTAATAAGTTATTTAATAAATTCCTATTTATTTTAGGAAGCAGAACATGAAAGTACATCTGGTGCAGTAATTGATCGGTCCATATTAAAAAGTGCTCGTTACAGAACCAGAAGGAATGCTGTCGATCTCTCTGACCAATCACATCTAAAGAGTTCATCAAATTCAACTCAAAACAGAGTACGCGTGGTGGAAGGCGAGGTCTGTGGGGGACTGAGAAATGTACTGAAACCACCATTACAGGGAAACTGGGTGTGTGGTTAGACTTTAAACAAAATATAGAACTGGTACCATAGTAACACAGAATTAATTGATGTGGGTTTAATGGCATTGTATAGGGGCCACGGTGACAGAGTGGTAACACTCTTGCCTCCCACCTCTGAGATCGGAGTTCGGTTCCCGGCCTACCTCAAGTGGGAAAGCTGGTAGTTGCTTGCTATTGGTCAACAGTTTACAGTACGGAAACTTGACCAACTGTATGTACTGGTTTCCTCTGCTCTTCCAACTACCCGTCATGGTATGACCTGTACAGTGTTGAAAACGACATAAAACCCCAAATAAATAAATAAATAATGGCATTGTATAGGTCATATCACAACATATAGTTGAGGGGGTTGAGGAAGGCATTGCATACAAGTTGGTCAAGCTTCTATACTTGAAACATCCCTTAATGACAAATAACAGCAACTTTTTGCAGGTTGGGCTAGAAATTAAAACCTAGACCAGAAAGGTTTGAGGCGATTGTGTTGGACACAATGCTGCTATGCTCCCATGTTAAGAGAGAAGTATGGCAGTGTATGCTAGGATTATGTCCAAAGATTAACTGTTTGAATTTGAGTACCTTGGATACTGACAAAGTGTTCTACTGAAGATTTCAACACAAGGAGAAAAATAGGATTTTTTACATTTGTATTTACACCTTGGAAATTAACAGTCAGCAATAAATTTAAGAATATCAGTAACTTGGATGATTTATAGCATAATCAGTAATCCATAATATCGTAATCCTATGTGAGCCAGTGGCATTGCTGAATTTTCTGTGGATCATGTATTGAAAATTTTTACAAAGACAAGATGTCACGTCTTCTGAACCCACATTTCTTTGTTTATATTTATTTTTGGTATATATTTTGTGTTAAACAGATGTCTACATCTGAAGAGTTTCTGTGAAAAAATATAAATCATTTTGATGATAAAGCTTTTGATAAAGTTTGACATGAATCATTGGGTTTAATTCTCCGAAGGTGTTGGCTTTTGTATTGAGTGTCAGTAATTTAATAAGATGATTTAATGTAAACATAGTACATGGAGTTGTATAAAATTATTGTTTAATAAAATTAAAATGAAACAAAATAATTGAAAACAATTCAGGAATTTACACGAGATATTCTGTTTGCTAAAGGCAACAGAGCTAAACATCTCTGGGAATTCTGTTTCTATTTTGTGAATCATGTTAAGGTGTTCGATAAATAATAAGCCATAAAATATAATTTGGTATAAGTCATATAATCTTGTTTCTGATTAATGATTTTATTCCTGTAAATATAAAATTGACATGTGACAATAATGTTTTACTGTTACAAGTGTGCACTCTTTTCATGGACTTACGGTTCATTGAAGTATTATTTATTCATTTATCTTTCCAGTGGAATTGTAGATGCATGTTTTGTAGCAATAAATATTTTTGTAAAAACACAATCTTTAATTTTCACAATCTAATTACTACAACTGTATCCATCAAAGTGTTAGATCTGTGATCTAGTCTGATATTGGGTCACAAAACCTTTATTTTTACTGTTGACATGGCTTAAGGGCGGGCAATAACAACTCTAGAGAGCCATATAGCATTTATGACCCTCCAATGTAAAATGCAAAGTCAAAATTGTGGTTTATGTTCCGTTCAACAGCCAGAGTCATATTGGGACAGGTTCTCAGCACTATCACGTGTGGACTCAAACCCACAGAGCTGACTGTCTGATTAGATGCCAAACTTTCTAACTGCTAGGCCCCCGAGGACCTCGTAACAATGCAAAGAGTCATCTGCCATGGTGGTCCTCCCTTGTATAAAAACATTACTGGGTTCCACTGAAATAACTCTTATATCGAGAAAGATAATAAAGTAGTAATATTAAAAGTTTTAATCTTTAATATTTTTATCACGACATACAAAATATATGAAAGTGTATTGGTTGAATCTAAATAGAACTTTCTCCTGTCAGAAACATATGAATCATAAACAAACACTTCTAAGTAAATATCGAGGGTTGGATAAACTCCTGTAGAGGTATGGAAATGATCATGCTTTTCCTTCAAGTGACCCGGATATGTAGGAAGTAAGCTTTCAGAAAACGTGTAAAGTGTTATGTAAACAGACAACATTGGACTCATTCATAAGCGAGCTATGGAGACTGCTGATAAAAGTGGACCAAACACAGACAATAAGGCAAAAATAAAAACATTTTATTAACATAAACACAATAGGACTCGCGGATGAATGACTTTAAAACATAAGTACATTGAATGTATAAATAACAAAACATTAAGTAAAGAAATAGAGGCATATTTCATACAGTACACTATAAACAGACTTAAAATGTCCTCCAATAGATATGTATGTTATCACTTTTATTGAAGCATAATAACATCAGCTTTCAGTTTATAAAAGTAATATCTCAATTAAAATATTAACAGTTATTGTTGTGAAAACTTTTCTTATTATCTGTAAAATTTCAAGGAATTCATGTTGAGTTATGATGTAACAGGATACCTTTTCACGCATTTATTTAAAAAAATCTAAATACCGAATTAAATCCAATTTAAAAAAAAAAAGTACTTCCAACTACTCATTATAAGGTTGCAATCGCATATACTTAAGTTAATACTGGGTGTTGAAAGTATTAGTACTCTGGATTTATAGGGTAACTGCAAAATTGTGTTAAAACTGACAAAACTGAAAATGTGTTTAAGCTTGAGTGAGTACATAATTACAAACCCCTGGCACTTACCAGAATCACAATGTACTCAATCAATTTGCAAATATTTTATTATAACACCCGTGTATATAAAATGTTATTTGAAAATATGAGATCTAAACTATTCAATGACATAACTGACTTTAATTCCTGAAAACTTGAACCACAAAACAACAACAACAAAATACAACTTAATACAACTTGTTGAATTTAAATCTTTAAAAACCCTGACAACAATAAACGAACACAAAGCTACCAAAAACATAACTAGTTTATAAAAAATATTCAAAGCATCTAATTACTGAGTCTTGAAAACTTTAATCTCTAATACTGTTACATTGTAGAATTCGGGAGTCTTAAGAAAACTCCACTTGGATATATGTCATAACTTCTCAAAACAAAAACATAAGGTAGAATGTGTATAAATATGTGTATAAAATCTGTGTAAATATATAATCCATGTAAATAAAAGAACAGGGAGAAATAAGTCACTAAAAACAAAGGTCCTAAAAAGATCACTAGATAAACTATATTATCTGTAGGATAATAAGTAATATAATTACAATGACTGAAAAACTTGAACAACAGAACTGAGAAAAAATGTCACTGAGAATGTCATAAATTCGCCTGTCCTTTATTGTTATTTTTTTTTATTAAATTCAGATTTATTTTAATGGATAGTACTCCATCACCATATTCTCAATGCTACTTACAGAATCCTAAATACACATCTGTATTGTGGTTACATTCTTTTAAGTTCTAGAATGGCATTAATTTCATACCCATCAGACAGATATTACAGTTTTACAGTTATGATTCAAAGTACTGTATTGGATAAAAACAACCTCTATCAAGTACCTAATTACCTCTGCCAAGGTTTTTTGTTTTATTTTTTTTTTGGCGGGGGGGGGGGGGGGGGGGGGGGGTGTGCATCGTTTTGTTAGTCTGTTTGTTTGTCTGAGCTTTGATTACTCCAAAACTAATAAATGCATCATTTTGTAAATTGTTTTGTGGGTAAAGCCTGACCAAAGGACCAAAGGAAGAAATGATTAAATTCTAGGAACGATCAGGGTCATACTTTGGATACAAAAAAAATTCCAAATTTTCAAGTCCCATTTTCAATGATTTAGGGTTTTGTGCTTGCGATTAGTTCAACGTGATAATAATAAATAAAAACAGTATTGACAGAATCCATTACAATTTGGGGATATTTGGCTGCCTTGTCGGAAGTCTGTGCTCTATGGGTGTTTTGTATTCAGAGTTTGTAATTAGTATCTGTAAAACACTTCACACATAAGGATGGACAAAAAGAACACTGTTTTCCGTGAAGCCAGAACTGATGCTGTATGTCTTAACAGTAAGGATCATGTAAGGACAGCTAACCAAGTACTGGGTTCAAACCCCTGACCACAACAGTGAAAGACAAGTGGTTAAATGCCTAATATATACACCATCCATTCATTGAAGACCATTTGACAGTGGATAAGTTGGTCTCTAGAAATGATCCATAAGCTGGTAAAGGATTGGTGATGTTTGTAATATGAACAGATGATCTTGTTCATAATCTATACATATTGTAGACATTATTCCCTGCTAGAAGCCTGTAGATATCCAGTAGCTGATGGTACAGAAATGAACTGGCCACTAAACTGTACTTATCTATCACATCTTTCTGATCCATTGCAGAGAGGGAGATTGGTCTGTAATTGTGTTCTGTGTTTGGAATGTCATACTGAAACACAATAAAAGACATGGTGTTTCCATTATCAAAGATTAAAGTAATTTATCAAATTTACTTAATTGAACTATTTATCAATTGCATTTCTAACTTTAAGCATAACATATAATAAATAATGTGAAATTTATTTCTACTGTACAGTTGCTAGAGAAGAACTCTACAAGTGTGCATCTATGTAATATAATTACAGAAGATAAAACGACAATGATTCTCAGCATAGAAGTTCATATATCTGGTCAAAAGTGTCCAGCATAAAATGCTTGAGGTTTATCTGGATTATATGGGTATGTGTTTCAGTCTATTCTTAAACAATCGATTTATCTTTATTTTATATTTTTGGTTGGGTGTGACTTGTGAAAACAATTTAAATTCTGAGTATATTGAGTACTATAATGTTACTTTCATCGGCTTTCTTAATTAATTTAAGGAAATTGGTGTAATTGAAATCCATTCTTTAATGTCCTTTAAAAGTAGTCAGCCTTCCCAATGCTATTTTGCTAAACCTGTCACTCTACTCACTCTGTAGGAGATCAGATCTGTCAAATCAATCAGACCGGTGTAGATGAATTTGTTGAGTTGAGAGAAGAGCCTTTCCTGGGCTGTTCTTTCAGGTCTACATGCCATTGAACATAGGGGTGTATCTGTGGCAACACAGTCCTCTACCACTGCAGAACTCACACCAACTGTCACCACAGACCCAGCTATGTGTTCCAAGTGCTTGGTTCTCTGTTGTACCACTTTCAGTTTTTCCATCTGGAATTGTAGTATATGTAGAATGTATGAAAAGATCCAACATGATAAATCAATGCATAGGGTTTAACATTGTAACTTGGAACACACCCCAACTTGGCACAAAAAGGGAACGCAGAATATTAATCAGCATTTGGTGAACATTAGTAACACTGTTACATTTCCAGGAATGTAACCTACCATGTAAGGTGAAGTCTTGGGGATGACAACTAATCATATTATTCTGTTGTGTGCAAAGTTTAGGCATGTGCTAAGTTATTGCGAGGAATAAAAGCAGTTTGGTTTATCTTTGGGAATGAATGACGTCACTTCCTTAGCATAAACTACCTTCTGCGTTTATAAATATTTGTCTTGTCAACCTTTAAAATTGACTGTTAGATGCAATAATTGACAGTGTTCCAATTTATGTTAAGTTTTCACGAGTTAAGAGTAGTTAATGATTTATTTTAGTGTTTGGGGATAAGATTTAGGCTTTTGGTTAACATTTTGGTACATATAGAAGAAAAATGATAGTATGTAAATGTACTGATATTGAAAATTGTCTTCCTGCTATTAGAGACTGGCTAAAATCAAGTATCAGGTGTTTAAAAAACGTCATGAAGCAAGTGGATGATGTAAGTGATACTCACAAATTCTGTGGGGACAGAAGTGTCTTCACTGGAGGAACTGTTGAGGCCTACAGTTTGATAGTTTTCACTTGATACTCTGTCACACCAGGCCATGGCTGTGTCATCATCAGTATTACTGAAGAAACTCTGACACTGTAGAGAATACAGCAACTTAAATGTTAAAAGGAAAGCACGTTGTGCTTTGTAATTAATGAGGAAACATTGGTTGTTTGAAAATTGAACTCGTGTATTACAGATATTAATAAGAACACTCAGAGACCATATAACTCCACCAAGGCTCAACACCTGCGCTGTTGCTTTTGACTGAAGAGACAGAAAAAATATTTTCTTTATATCCTGGGGTTATATTCATGAACAATACTTACACCATTCCTAACTAAGATTTTGATGATTACTTCGATTTCAAGTAAGAAAGTGTGAAACCATATTCACGAACATTTTTATCTCTTGATGGGGATTACTGATCTAAGAAAAATATGCGTGAAAAACCTTCCCTTACTTACATCTAAGTTAACTTTTTAAAGTATTGTTCATGAATCTCGCCTCTGGATGCAAAATTTGTTGGGTGCGAACATTTGATGTAAACCTGTGCACAAACAAACAAACGAGCACTAAGCCGTGGCTGAGTGGTAACTTCGAAATCTTGCTGATATCTACTGATAATTTGCTGCATTACAAGATTCCAACTACACCTCTTTTGCATTTAGTCCAAATTTGGCCTGAGCTATTGCTCAGCTATGGAATGAGCTACAGGTCTGCAATTTTACTATGTTACACCTGACCTAAAAGTAGGTGAATAACATATTTAAAAATCTACTCTAAATGTAATAGCTTTAAAGTTACAAGCGATTTACTCAACAGTGATAACCTCAAAGTAGCTATTACTCAGCTATGCAATGAGCTACAGGTCTGAAATTTTACTATGATGTAGCTGACCCAAAAGTAGCTGAATAACATATACAAAATTCTGTATATGCAATAATTTTAAAGTTTTAGGTGATTTTACTCATTACGGGAGGTACTGAAAAGTCAGAAAGTAGCTATTACTCCCTTAGCTAATGCAACAGAGCTCCAAACTATGTACCTTATGTACCTATGTATCTTATAGCTACAGCTAGCTATAAGTACTTGAACAACATATTTAATAGAAATACTGTAAATACAATAGTTTGAGAGTACAAGTCATTTACTCAGAGTAGCTAAAATTTTCGTAGCTATGTTAAAATGTTACTGATTTAGTCGAAATTCAGTCCTTCTCTATTCTGACCAATGACAACATTATAGGAAAAAAATGAGAAGTGTAGTTCCAAAATTGTGACTAGAACATGCTAACAAACATACATACAAACAAAGTGACTGACCCATATACTTCGAATCTGAAAGATTTCAAAGTAATAACAAGAGCACTCGGGGAGTGCAGACCTCCGCCAAGGGACCACATATCCTGAAAATTTCATCAAAATCCGCCCATAACTTTTTGAGTTCTCTGTATTTAAAAAGTACATTTCATGGATCCAGAAGATCCAGATAGTGATCCGGATCACTCCCAAAATTTAATCATTTCTTTCTTTTACCTTTTCAGGCATATCCTGAAAATTTCATCAAAATCTGTCCATAACTTTTTGAGTTATCTTTTTCACAAACAAACTCACAAAGTCACAAACCCACAAACAAACGCAGGCAAAAACATAACCTCCTTGGCGGAGGTAACAAACCGACTGATCAACATGCTTCAAAACCAAACGATTTCAAAGTAACAAAGAGAATCTGACCATCACATACTATATATGTTTCTTGGCGGCGATAATAAATCTGAAAGTCTGTCCATGTTTCTGAAGCCTCGAGCCAATCAAATACTCAGATTTACACCATCTTATAAACACAGCTCTCCTAGCCAATCAAATTGTCGCATTTACACAGAACGCGGCTTTTAAGCCCTCAAAACCTACGGAAAATTATGAATCAAACGACAAATATGTTGAAATAATTTGTAAACAGTTACTATTTTATTCTTTATTTTTTATTTATATGTATAGGGGCATCCTCACTTATCAGTTTGATTGGAGTCATAGGGGATGTACATGATTGAAAATGTCATAAAAATGAAAAATTTGATATTCTCCGCCTCAAATACACTGTATTTTGCACCGTTCAAACATTTGAAAAATTCTCCAAAATGTTTCGAAATTCATAACATCAAGAGTCTGAGTTCTATGCTTTCATATGGTCCAAACTGCAGTGCACAGACGGATCAGTGGGACAATACCTTAACATTTCACAGCTACTTACATATCTGGTGTAAGCACGATGCGTTTTCATAAGTAGGTCCAAGTACAGCATTTCCAAGTTCTCATCCCTTTCACGTCTCAAGTGCCTCCTCCTGGCGAGTGAAACTTGCACTGAAGAAACCATAACCAGGATACAGGCCAGAGTGATAGCTGGAATACACCATATCAGTGTTAAAATCTCTTCTTATATGGCTACATATGGTTGTATATAATTACTCTTTTATATCTGAAATGGTCTGACAAAATACCTTCAATGCTTAATGTAAGATATTATGTAAAACTTAAAATAGATATAAATACAACCTCACACATAAAAGCAAACATAACTACTCAAACACAACCTCTTTACTTCCTCAATGTTCTTCTTCTTGACCATTGAAACTAATGGATATTATCAGAATCCATTGGAAAAAAAGATTCTGCAAAGTACTTCGTGAAGATTTGATTGATGATTCACTTTTTATGTACTTGTAAATTGCTCAAAAAGGAACACAACATTTTTTTTGTAGTAAAAATAACTACTTGGTGTCCTAAATTTAAAAATTACTCACTGAATTCCCATATACCATGATAAAATTGTGGCAAATTATATTAAAAATATTTGGCTTAAAAGAAAAAAAATGACTTGAGATCTAGTCTTGAAAAGATAACTTCTAATCTCTTGTGTTTCTGTCTTTTTGAGAATAGGTATGGTAATGAAGTGCTAATATCTGAGTTGATTTGAGCTCCCAAGCATTCAATTACACTAAATCTCATATGTTTGTGAGAATGATTTTCTAAGTGGAAGTGTTTGGAGACTGGGGTGACTGGGCTTTTTTGCCCTTTCAGGGTTGCTATATATTCATACATCCTATTTCTAAAGGGTCTACATTTTTCTCTAATGTACTGTTTGCCAAACAGAGTGCACTCAATAAGGTAGATGATATTGCTAATTTCACAAGTTTGCAGTACTGGTGTTGGTAAATTTATAAATTTGTGTGTTCAAGCAATACTGAAGGTATTGGGCATTGATGAGGGCATGGACTCTCTGGGTGTTCTTGTTTTGTTTCACTTCTGGAACGATAAATTAGTATATGTACACATAATTACATGTTCCACTGGTGACATATTAGGTCATGTGTGGATTGCCTGGTGTACATACACAATTACACATGTACGTAAACACCCTGTATGGCTTGCATAAATAAAACAATTCTAGGATATATGGAGCCACAATCGTCATCAAACGTACTTGTACATTGTACTTCATACAATATGTACACACACATGATCCCTCGGACCAAATCTAGTTTGAGGAGTAGGAGTACACTAACCCTATTACAGTCAGGGTAAGAACCTTAATAAGGCATTTGGGGGAATTAAAGAGCCTGTAGCACCCTCAACACAACTTAACACAACCAGTTGAAAAAACACATAAACAGAGCACCTACATACAACATTTTGAAAACTGACTTGTTATAAGGGATATATTTCACTTTTTATGCAGCTCCCTCCCCATAGCTTTCAAACATAAACAGCCATATTAGCAGAATGCTGTGATGTACATGTACACACATTGTACTTCATACAATATGTACACACACATGATCCCGCGGACCAAATCTAGTTTTAGGAGTAAGAGTACACTAACCCTATTACAGTCAGGGTAAGAACCTTAATAAGGCATTTGGGGGAATTAAAGAGCCTGTAGCACCCTCAACACAACTTAACACAACCAGTTGAAAAAAACACATAAACAGAGCACCTACATACAACATTTTGAAAACTGACATGTTATAAGGGATATATTTCACTTTTTATGCAGCTCCCTCCCCACAGCTTTCAAACATAAACAGCCATATTAGCAGAATGCTGTGATGTATGAGAATGGATTGCTTTCTCATGGCCACTGTATATCCTAGTAATATTGCACTATAAAGTGTACAGTAAAATTTTGTCTGGTGCACACAAATTGTTTTAATTTACATAAATAGTTATTTTACTTGAGTAAATGGCCAATAATTTCTCAAAGATAGTATTTCTTGCACCTTTTATAAATTGGAAACCCATCTACAGGAAAAAAATACAAATACAAGTACACAATAAAAGTTTTGTTTATAGTTTGTGTTTCTTGAAAAATAGTGACAATGGACATGAAATATTCCAGGAGTAACTTGATATTAATTTATTAAATAATACTTACATTAAAGTATGTATATAGCTTTTCATTTGACTTTCCAATCAAATATAGTCAATAATAACATGTTTCAATATTTGATTATGTTTATATTTTGTAAACAATTCATATTAAATGCTGTAATTACAAGAAAATCAACTTCTACGAGTTTGCACACATTTGTATATCATATGAAAATGTCATGACAGAACTTCAATTCTTATGGCAGAATTTGGTTAAGAAGAATATCAAGTTCAGTCAGCAGAATTTAGACAGAATTCATAATTCTGTTGATAAAACTTAAATTTACAGTATTCAAAAACATTTTGTCCACATGCATTATGAATAGGATTCATTCAGAATTTAAATTATGACAGAATAATCCTCAGCTAAATCAAATTGGAGGTCCAGATTTTAGTTTACTTTAAAGAATTATAATTATGCCATCTTTTTTGTTTATCTAATGCAATATTTATTTTTGTCAAGTCAACTATGGTAGTTTAGCTAAAACATACCTAGCCATGGTTTGAATTTTGATGTCAGAAATTCTCATGTTTCTGGTATAATATACACAAGTTTTATGAGCAAATAGAGTTTTTAAAACTTTACACAAAAAACAGCAAAACCAAGCTTTGAAGTGATGTTTCATAAAAACTAAGAGATACATAAATTGCAAGGATTATTTATAAAACTATATTTTGTTTATTTATTTGTTTTTTTTTGTTATAAATAGCAATGGTGCCATCTATGTAATTATTATTATTCTAAACATTAAAGGAAAGAAATTATATTGAGCAAAACATTACAATTTTAAAAACTGCCATGTACAAACCCAGGTTTCAAATTATTAGCCCTTATGACTTTGTATATGGAAAGAATCAAAATAATCATGTTAACTTTGAGGTGAATTTATATTACATTCAGTATTTTGTAATCTAAATATTATTGACATAAGAACCACTGATATTATTTATATTCACAACTTCATTTTCAGTAATACTGCCATCATCAGAGAGAAAGGGTTCAGATTTACAAAAGCACAATGCCTCCTTTATGATTACTACTGTTATCATCACTAAAATTTGATTTATTTTCACTAGTACCAATTTCTGAATCTGTGCATGATTAATGTATACAATTTTCAACACCAGGAGACATAATTAGATTTTAAACATGAGGAAATAAGTACAAGAATACTGTAGTCTTTATTGTGTGTTTTTGTGCAAGTGGAAATTTCTGCAATTGTGTGACATAGTACACACAAGCTTTGGACTGCTGGCCTTGAGTGTTTTTCTTCCAAGAGGGAGGGAAATTTGAGTGATAAAAGTTAAAATAGTGGCATAAACATTGGCGTGGTGCAACTGGGAGAAGTGTAAATGTCTTTGTGTGGTTATGTACTTTATATACAACTAAAAAAGTGGTATGTTAAATTTGGTGCTACAGGCTCTTTAAGCGGTAGGCTCAGTTTCCAGATCAGTGTTTATTTCACGATTTATGGCCATGCAGCAACACAGAGTATTACTTCTCCCACTAAATAGTATGCCAGTAGCGTTGCATATTTACCAAGGAACATTTTCAATTATTTATACTCCTGGATGGGATGCTAACACTGCTACCCACTACTACTACCTTCTACTTTCAGCACGATTTGTCTAACACATCTCTGCCACATCTCTGTGGGTAGCACACTGACTGATGAACACAAAAAGGGCCTGGGGTCGAGCCCAGATACAAGCAGATACATAGTATTTTGGATGACCACTTAACATGGCGGTCCTCCTACACTGGGCCCTTTCCCCAGTGGCATGCTTAAAGAATTCAAAGATAATGATAAATCATCATCCCTAAGACTTTGTCTTTCCCTTAGAAGAATGTCAGTTACTAGAGAGCTTGGGTTGCACTTGAGCAGTCAGGATCGGTCGAATAGTGCTTTACGTGCAGCAGTAAGGGAAATACTGCACTGGGTATAAATACAGAATATAAAAATAAAACACCTTCACTCCAACATGCTGACTACTAGGCTATTAAGACTTAAATGTGACAATATCTGGGGAATGCTAATAGCCTGTTTCAGTATGCCAGTAGCTATTCAAAGAGACCTTATAACCTGTCCTGTTGTACTCAACTCTTAATTTCTGTCTCTTCAATATTCAGTTAACTAAAAACAAAGGCAATATCCTGTGTTTGATAAAAAGTGACTGTTGAACCAGTTACCTTTCATGTTGACTTTATACAAAGTGTTCTCGGTCCTTTTCTTGGGTCAAATAAATTTTACAATACTTCAGATTTCATCAAAGCTATCTATCTCTCTCTCTATATATATACATATCTATATGCACGTACTTCTGGTCTTAGGAAATATTAATAGCAAATTATATCAAGTGGTAATTTTCTTGCTAAAACTGTTGATTACCTACATTACTTTTGGTTTATCCCATGTTGCATCTCTCTTTCATGGTAGAGTTAGTTGGATGTCATCAGTTCAAACATAGATATTGTTTTTCCCAGTTTTGGAATCACACCGATCCCAGTCTAAATGAATATCTGTAGAAATACATTTATTCGAAAATCTGTTTCTTTGCTGAAGGCTCAGCTTGGTTCCACCTACCTAAATTCACAGATTTGTTCACACAAAATTAAAACTTATCCATACTTTCTACAGACAAGAGGTTTTTCAATGTAATACTGTATTTAAACATGAAACAAACTTCTAGCTACCAAAATATGGAAGAAGCAAAAGGGTCATTGCAGACATATTCTTAAATAAACACAAGAGACATATTAAATCTCTCTGAAATGGAATTTCCCTTCTCCTCTTTGAGTTCTGTTCTTGATATTTGCTCAGTGAACTATGTCTATACAAAAAACTATAACGACAACTTAGTACTTTTGTCAATAATACCCAGTGTGCATATACCCACAACTTATCTTCGGTAACCATAAACTAGCTGTCTGAATCTGTTTTATGTAAATTCGCCAGGGAAATGTGCAGCAAAAATGCCTAAAATGACACATTGGTACACAAATGTTCATTTGCGTTTTTCACTGAAAGTTGAAAAGGTCAAGAAGATATTGTTTGGAGAAGTTGGTATGACCAGGGCAAGTGTAAAAGGGGCTTATTATGTCAGTTTGCCACAGGGGACCATGTTCATAATATATATTTATATTTACTTTACTAAGTGGTAAAAGTGAAAAAAGAAAAGGTAGTTTAAAAAGGCCCAGCAAACAGATACATTTAAATATACTGTGTTCAGAAAATGTAGATTTTTACTCCAAAACAGAAAGCAAAAAAGCGTAAATTTACAAATGAGTGTGTTTGATTCCAAATCTTTTTTTTGGGTTGACAATAGAAATATAAAGACTTAGAGCAAGTCTATGTTCTGAAAATATTTGGCCAATTAGTGTCAACCATATGCTAATGGTAACGAAACACTGTGCCAATTCCACATTTGTAAAAAATTGTGTGGTAGATTTTGAGATTGCCGAGGCTTACAATTCATGAAGTCCTATAATTACAAGTGGTTGTGGGGATAGAAAAAATAGACTGTACTAGATGGTCAAGAATCTACATTGAACAATGCCGAAAGTGGTTTTGGTCTACTAGCATGAGCCACAAAACCATCAGAGACACAAGTAGTACACCGAAGCGGTCATCCATCCCAGTACTAACATAACCCATTGCCGCTTAACTTCAGTGAACAAATAGATACTCATCACGCTGCACCACAATTCATTAAAAAGTCCAGAGACAAAACAAAAGGGAAAAACAGAAAATAAGTGATTCGCTAGAGCTCGTAATTAAAAACCACTGGTAAGCAACCACCAGCATTTCCACTCAAGATCGTGGTCTGATTCAATCAGACACACACCAGTAACTTCAGCTTTGCTACAGAAAAGAATTAGAATTTGAGAGGAAAATGACACACATAAAAGATAATGTAAACGATACAGTAATACTACGACGAACATTTAACTTCATTGAGACACAGAAAAGGACAGAAAAAGTACAGAATTTCGCGGGAAGGCAGCAAAACAGCTGCAGAAATAATAGGACATCCTGCAGTTACCCCATATAACCTAATGCTGTCTATGGTTATATAGAATTTCTGAGTGTATGTCCCCAGAAAGTGGAGGATATGACAGTATGCAAAGTTTACAGACTGAAGTGTGGCTGTACAGAGAGGAATGAAGTGTTCTTTAAGTCGGAAGGTATCATCAGCATATAACCTAAAACTCCAATTACAATGAACATGTTAAAGTATTTTTCACCATTTTCTTCAGTTTGAAGAGGTTCAACACTAACGATAAAGTAGTCATAAGTTATTAAAAAGTGATAAAACTTAACATTTCATTATTTTCTTAAAGGTACCATAAAGTAATTGTACTGTGAATGTGTGTGACATCCAAAATATGTTGCACAGCAATACATAGCAATCAACCAAATGTATGGCAATCCAGCAGGTTTACTCTCTATGGGTTATGGCAAAGTTTGACCTGTTTTTAAGGTCACATCGGGATGGTCTTTGGTATATTAATAAATTATAATAAATCACTTATATATACTGAAAGCCAATCAATCATATCTTAAGTTTGCTAACAATAATGCAAGTTTAAATGAGTACATGAAGTTATAAAACAAACAACACATTTTTACTTTTCCACTGCATAGAAATTATTCACGGACATCTCTTTATTGCAATTAAAGTTTCTACATTTTACATTTCCACTGCATAGAAATTGTTAAAGGACTTCTTTTCATAGCAAATTAACGTTTCCGGTGTATTATTGCCTAGTTGCAAAAGAATCATATCTTGTTTCACTTAGCATGTTTAAATTCCATTATGAAAAATTCCACGGTTAAATATAAATTTTGTTTAAATAACTACAAAATAACTTAAGAAAAGGGATACCATACGATCTTTAAGTACTAAAATCAAAAGCTTTTGTTGCTACATAAGTAATAGTGATGACCTCAGCCTTTTCTAGTTTGATCTACTAATGAAACACCCAGCCTCTATTGCTTTATTTTGAAATATATATTTTAAATTGATTTAATGTCTTCTACAGTTCATCATGCCTAAACTAAGGGGCCACAGTGGCAGAATTGTAACACTCTCGCCTCCCACCTCTGAGGCCGGGGTTCAGTTCCCGGCAAGGCCTCAAGTGAGAAAGCTGGTAGTTGCTTGCTGTTGGTCAGCAGTTTACAGTACAGAACCTTGACCAACTGTATGTACTGGTTTCTTCTGCCCTTCCAACTACCCATTGTGATATGACCTGTACAGTGTTGAAAGCGACATAAAACCCCAAATTAAAAAAAAATCATGCCTAAACTACTCAAAGAATTAGATGCCATGCTTGAATATGACATACTATAACCTTTTGCCTGTGGGTATTTTGTGTTTTTGCGACCATTTACTTAATTTGTGATGGTTTGTCTTCAGTTTTATCAACTCAGATAAACTGTAAAATGGAAATTCTGGGTGTAATTCTTCCTTCAGGCTATTTGCTTAAATTGAACAGAACCTCCCTTACTATAATTCCCTTTAACATGTATAAATGGGACATGATACTGGAAACATTCAAACTGAAATATAAAATATGTTCAAATCCCATCAACACAATAGTTGTTTTTCCTTAAAAAACATAATTTGTTTCTACTGTAAATGTGTGTGACATTCAAAATATGATGCACAGCAATACATTGCAGTTTCCAAAATGTATGGTCCAAAATGTGGACCTCTGTATCCAAACACAATAGTATTTAATTTTAATTCACAGTTTTTCGGGTTGCATTTTGGTGTCAACCTTAATCATTCCTTCGACCCTAATTTTGTATTGACCATGTCAAATAATAAGTTGGTTAATTGACACTTGGCTGTGCTTGGCCAGGCTTTTGACCCCTGCATTGGGCAAGGTGATAATGGCCAGATTTGAAATGGCAGTGAACTTGACCTTGTGAGTGGTGTGACCTTGAAGCAAAGAAATCTGCCTTTGATACAACTTGGACTTTGTGGTTAAAATGATTTAGGCTGGTGGTTGTTTTGCACTCTGGTTTTGTTGTTGGCTAAAAACTGTTAAACATATTGGAAATTGTATATATATATAGAAGTCATAGAAGTCAATCTGATGGCATGTTGCTTGAGTTCCAACACTATCAATATATAAGTCTAAAAGCATTTTGGCCTTTACATATGATGCCCCACGGATTTAGAATGATGTACCTAATGATATACGCTCAGCCAAATCTCTCTCTTCATTCAGGAAAAAGTTGAAAACCTATCTCTTTGGAAAAACATACCCACTCTAAGTTTTCTGCTCTTTTCTCATTCTTTCTCCATGGTGCTGACCCATGCAAATGTTTCTGATTTAACAATTACGATCTCTGATTTTGATTTTTGGCATTAGAGTCTGTCAATAGATTGAGATTAAGCGCTATAAAAGTACTACAAGAATTAGAATTAGTTTTTATAGTCGTCCTCTTGACCTCTGTTGTGGGGAAATATGAATTATTTTATTGCATAGAATTTCAAGAAGAAACTATTGTCATTGATGAGTTTTAGGTTTTCTACCACTTTACATCCATGTCAGTTTCTTTGGTCTATAAAGACATCAGGGTCTGGCCCAACACCTATTCCATTACTCACTTCCCAGTGTAAGATTTAAATTTAAATGCTATCCTCCTCTCCCATATTGTTGTTGATGTGATGACATTAGAAGGATCAAAATTAAAGCTGTGATTCTTATATACCTTTCATATTAAGACAGGCCATTAGTGAAGCAGACAGTTTTATGATGGCTGGATTCGAACTCAACACCACAGACTTAAGAAGCAAGTCATTGAATGCCTAACTTTAATAACTAAATAGCCACTCATGTGTGATGGACCAATTGTAAACCATATTATAGGTGCCTATTCTGTATTTTAATGTATGACAAAAGAGCTTCACCGCAAAATTTTCCACCTGTGAGCTGTTCTTTCTAGTTGCTGTCTTTATAAGTATGTGGCACACTTGTTTGGATGTTTTGGCCCTATTAACATTTTACACTCTTCTATATAAAATAAACTTGACGATTTTGTATGGATTGTTATCACTTACCAAACACACCAAACTATTTTGTCAATTTTTTTTATGAGAGCTTTTCTACATCATTCTAGTTAGGTGATAGACACCTCCGAATAAGGTACCTTAAAAGGCTTGAGATAAGATTGTCACGGGTAATGGCTCTGTTGACAACCAATGGTGGCTCATGTTGAGCCATGAGCAGCAAGCGTCAAAACCCCTCCATGGGAATTTCACACATTCTCAATTCACCATATCTTTCTCCACAGATTCTGGTCGTACATATTCACCCATATCCGCCTCCCCTCCTTAAGAAGGCTGAGGTCAGCAAATCATCTTCTCATGGCATGCACGTAGTGGTCAACTGGATGGATCGGACGTAAGGGGTTGTGAGGGTGGGAATCCTAGGGATCCACATTCAATGGTTTCTTTCAGTCCTGATTGGTTAAATATCTAGGTATTTGACCAGACACCACTTGAGCCAGTGTCAACCCACTGAATGCAATTGTACTTATTATTGGTCTTAGTGTTGGCCCAGTATTGCCATTTCCTTTGTCTCTGAGGTTTAAATCCTTTACTAAAGGTAAATAATAGCCTTCATTTGTAGTTCTACAGGTGTAATTATGAGCCTACTTACTATCTGTTAAAATCTCCTGGTACACCCAGACAGATCAAATGATGTATAAATGCAATTCATGGCTCTATTTATACAACTGATGTTGTCATGTTACCCGCCAGTGCAATTTCATCAAGAATGAGTGTTGAAATGTTTGGATGTAAATGGGAAAAATGAGAAATCTTCCCAACTGGTCTCTTTATCCAACGCTAATCAACTTATCTTATTTGGAGGCATGACATGTTGAATTGGTTTGTCTCACTATTCTTTCCTTTTTGACATAATCAGCTGCAGCAGGGCCCCTGACTTCAAACTGGCTGATTGTGATGATCTTTTGTCTTATGGAACAGCTGCATAATGCCCCATTCACACTTCCCCTTTGTCATATATGTATGTATTTGCCTATCCATTGATGACCTAGTCCCTACGCCTCTGAAAAGATATCCCTTGTATCTTTGAATTCAACATTGAATAATTACCTTCTCGGAATATCCTGCCTGCCCCACAAAACATACATCATTGCCCTGGGGAAGCCAAACATGAAACACCACCAATAGGTATATATATTTATTATTAATAATAATTATCACACTAATAATATTCAACCATCTAAAATCCTTTTACTGACTAGTTGAGAGTTATGAAGTTATGACATATAAGACAACATTATTATTATTATAACTTGTGACCATAATGTAGTAATGTATGATTTCTGTATAATACCAGTGAAAGCCCTGGAACAATTACCCATGGGTGAAAAGGGGTGAACTTTTTCGAATTTTGAAGGGGTCAAAGACCCGGAAGCCACAAAGAAGAATCCACAAGGTAAACAAGCCCACAGGTAAGTATTAGAATTGTAAGTATCTACGCCATATTTCATAGCATGGTAATTAACCCAAATTTTGTAATTTTGAAAATATATGCTGAGAAAGAAGAATACTTCCCAATCAAAAGGGGGCAATGGTAAGCTGTGAGGCCAAAATTATAAAATTTGACAAAGTAAAAGCCTCAAACAGCCAGACAAACTATACATGTAGGTGTTATTTGAAGGCAGCAGCCACTTGCAAAATATATTGGGGAAGTGTAGATACATAGCACCAGACGCAGTCGGAGGTACCGTGTAACATAATGTGTTGAAGAGGCACACCATGCTGAAAGGCCCAGCTAGTGCCAGACTTGCGAAATAAATGGAAAGTCAACAGAGAAGGCAGGTTCAGTAGCTGGGATACTTCTTTCAAATGCTTTCTGACTACTGAATCCGTACATAAGTGCCACTTCTGAAAACTTGAAAAAGAGGATCATTAGGAGATACAGGAATAGTGTCCATCATGGTGCGCATTGCCTTAACTGGACACAGAGGGGACTGCCCCAGAGCAGGGATACATATAGTGGTAGTATCTTTTCAATGTTGCAAAGTTTTTGACCAAATAGTAACCACCACAATGGTCTCAGGCGAAAAAATAAGGTCGCCTCTACACAATTGCCTTGTTAGATCAAAAGAAGCCATGGTATAGGGTAATAGGTTTGATAACCTAAGAAATAAAAAGAAAGAAAAATAATATAATGCTTGAAAAACAAAATGGTCTAACAGCCTAGACACCAATAAAATATCTAACAACATTTCAGTAGTAATAATTTGAGCAGTTTTTGGACGCAATGGTGCAGTGTAGGTTAGTGATTTTTGAAAAAAAGATGAATTCTTTCATCTCTAAATGGGGATGTGTCTAATCCATATAAAATGAATTTGGAACGAATAGCTGCCATATGACTGACAATATTGGAAGGAGAAAAGTTTTGATCCAACAAAAATTCCATAAAAATCAACAAGGTAACAGTCGTGACCTGATCTATGACCAGCCCAGCCACCACCAGGAAGACCAGAAACTCCCTAAACATGTGAGCATAAGCCTTCTGTGTAGCAGGTCTGAATGCATGCCACAGTCTGCCGGAAGCCCTGGCGGCCAGCTGGGCTGCAAAAGGGTACTGAGCTACAACTAACAAAACAAAACAGTGCTAAATATTTCACGGTTAAGCTTAACAAGATCAATATGGGTAGGAATCCAAGTCCATTGGGACAGTAAACTGGCTAATTTTTTATTCCTATTTTTAGTTACCCACCACCGAGAAAGCAAATCAGCAATTGCATTATTTTTTTCTGCAATATGTGAAACAGACAATTGTATATTAAATAAAGAGGTAAGCATCCATATATTTCTGGCTATAGTAGCTAACAGGGGGTCCCTAGCTTTGCCTTCCTGAAGAACTTCAACAACATCCGCATCTAATTTCAATACGCATATTCTGCCAAGCATGTCCCCATACTTTTAAGGCTACCATAATGTTGAGCATTTCAAACTGAGTAATGCTATAATCTAGATGATCATGTGGTAAGGGTAAAGCATATACCATATTGTGAAAAACTGCTCCTAAGCCTGTCAAAGAGGCATCTATTCAATTACAGCTTGTACTGGTTTGTTATCATAAAAAGCCACCCCATTATACGAACACAAAAAGGTGTTAAACCAATTGAGGTCCTTAACAAACTCTTCAGTTAACCGAATACGGCTATTCGTATGGTTCTCTCTGAGTACCTGCAACATATGGTTCAAGAAAAAATGAGCAGGATGAACACACTTGGTGACGTACAGGAGAGAACCAAGCAAAGACTGAAGTTGATTTTGGTACCTTTTTTACCTTTACAGGATTTACATAATTGAAAAATTTGTGATAACTTCTGATCCAGAATAGATACAGTTCAGTTAACTGAATCAACCAGTATGCCTAGACATACAACAACCGTGGAAGGGGCCACTAACTTATTTTCACTAATTTCTAGTCCTAGATCCTGCAATAAGTAAAGCAGACACTTGTAAAAAGCTTCAATATTTGAAGGTAAACCAATATATATTAAGTCATCTATATAATTTAGGAGGTTCGGATAACCAAACTTTTTCATAATATATCTGATGGCATCGGAACATTTCTGAAAGTAAAAAGAACCATGTCTAAATCCGAACGCCAAAGATCCGTCGAGATAATAAGATCCATGCTTTAAACCAAGCAAATCTAGATCCCGAGGGTCAATCGTGATATGACGGAAAGCCCTACTTATGTCCACTTTATAGATAAGGGCACCAGGGCCTAAGTGTTTAAGATACTTGACTATATGATTCACAGAGGGATAAGAAAGATGATAACAGGCTTGCAAATATTTATTTTTTGCTACTCCATGGTTAACGGAAGATCCATGAGGCCAACTAAGATCAACAATTGTCCTTCGGTTATCCGAAGTTTAAAGGCTTATCACGAGTCATTAAAGGTGAAATATGCATGCTGATAGGTTTTTCACTAAAGGGACCATACATAGCATTATATGCAATTTCATTTTTTAAGTAAACCTCAACATCCCGAGGAAACTGATGAGCAGAACTATGATTGCAATCAGTAGATAATAAGGAACAAGTCCTGTAAAAATCTATGGGAAAACCATAATCTATGAGATCAGGTAACTGTTTATCCCATTAATCCGAGAGGTACTCCCTCCAGGTATCCAGATTAAGCTGCCCCTTAACTGGAATCCTACACCCCAAAAATTTGAAACCTGTGAATTCCGTATTCTACAGTGAAGTTCCACAATATCTGTAATAGGAGCATTATTGGTATGTGGACCCTAGTAAATAACTTGATCAGTAATGGGAAATGCACCAAAGTCAGAACCATTCTGAGCTATATATTGGTTATAATCTTTACAATGGAACCGATTATTCCAGATAGAAATGGGAATGGCAGTGTTTGCATAAGTAGGTTCAAACCCAACATCTGAAGTAGTGGGGTTGAATTGTCTACCAGCAACAGCACCTTCACGAGAATGACCACAAAAATACTCAAATCAGTATTTGGTTTCGAATCAGCAGCAACTGAGTTTACTTTGAATCCTTCCCTAGTATCAGAACGAGTCTTTCCTACCTTTGTGGGAGTCTGATCAGTTTCCACCAACGGATCCGAAACACCAAACTTTTTTCCAGTTGCTAAACCACTATCCGAAAGTACCCCATAATAGTACAATCCGATTCTCCCAATACTTGAAACCTATTATGTGTACTCACAGTGTCATTTGATTGGTTTCTACACTGTGAAGGTTTGGTCACACTTGGATGGGGCACTGACTTCTGTGTATTGTTAAGCGTGTTATTAACCACTTTTTTTTAACCAAACTATCTTTTACCCGCGAGATACCCGTCTGGTTG
Source organism: Sabellastarte sp. h YS-2021 (assembly GCA_964017235.1). Taxonomy (NCBI): domain Eukaryota; kingdom Metazoa; phylum Annelida; class Polychaeta; order Sabellida; family Sabellidae; genus Sabellastarte; species Sabellastarte sp. h YS-2021. The sequence continues at coordinate 80,207,989 of OZ024932.1, read as the reverse complement.
TGCCTTATAGTTTGGTGTTTTTGAACAAATCCATTACAATTATTGGCAGAAGTACTTTTGACAATTTGCTGTTTTTGTACAAACCTATTACAATTATTTACAAAAGTACTTTTGGAAGAGGCCAGTACTTGCGCATATGATCTATTATCCACTTTTGTAGTAAAAACTTTACCTTGGTGAAACCACAAGGACCAAGAGGCCCGAGTTGCATTTATTTCTTTAGCAACCTGAAGTCTGTTAACATGTGGGCAAAAAATTATACGACTGCTATGGACACGAGCACCAGAATGGCTCATGCTCTGATTTTTCTTATCCTTACAATCCAGTTCACTGTGGGAAAAGGTTATATTGCTGATGTAAAGCAATGGGCACATATGTGTTTATATAACACACCTCTGGTTTCATGAGTACTAGCATGGGAACAAGAATTTTGATTAAAAAATTGGCTAGGCATAGATTTGCCAACTTTCAAATTACTCTTCTTGCCAAAATGAGAATTGTTTGAGTTGTAGGGACCCTGCACTACATGTTTTTGCGCATTTGCTCTTCTAATCCGATCAATATGATCAACCTGATCATAACCTGTGACTTCCCCCTGTTCCATACGACATAAAATGGCAGCATTGCTGGCCTTGGCCGCACTCCATGAGAAATCATTTGCATCATCCATCAAATCAATGAGATAATTTAACATGTAATCTTTCAAATTTTGATTACTTTCTTCTCTCATGGTGCGACAGAAGCCATCCATCCACTGGGACATTGTCAGCTCGTCATAGGCAGTGTTTCCTGAGCCTCTTTTTTCTGGAGGTCAATTGACCCCCTCCTTTGAAAACTGGGGATCAATCAAAATTTTTTGAGGGTCAGTTAGGCTTGACCCCTTCTGGTTAAACTGCAGGTTAGAAAAATAATGGACAAATAATACCTAAAATACCTTACAAAGACAGTGTGCGTGTTAGAGTTATGAAATATGGGGTACCATGTACCCATGGGGCATAGAAAATGGGGTACAAGTAATATTCTGCCACATTTTCCTTAATAAACAATGTTTAGATACACCCAGTTACTAAAAAGCAATATATTAGATTTAAATTTATTTATCACTTTGACAGTAAATTATAGTACATTGTACATGGTTGTACATTCATAAAAATATCTGAAGTACACCTGTGTACATCAGGGTAAAGAAAACAGTCAAAAAATATACCTGACTTTTTTTCCTCTTATTTTTGAATGATTTTTAAGGTAGCAAAAATGAACAGAAGCACTACTCAATTTTCAATGACATATAGTATATGTTGATAGTTTCTAAAAATTATTTTATTTACACTACAAGTATGATATCTATATTGTTTGAAAGACAAGTTCTTGTAGTTTATGTCGATTTTTATTTGACAAAAATCCATTGAGTGGTTCCAAAGTTACAGGGTTTTTGCTACAACCCCTGTAAATATTTTCGAATTTCAGAGGTAAAATTTTCTGGGGAGGTTTCGGGGTTAAAAAATTCAATAATTTCCGAGATTTAGTAGAACGTGTCTCCCACTGCACAAGGTATTTGTCATCGTTCGGAGACATTGTTTCCAATTGTGTCCTTGCAAAGATCACCTGTTCTTTCGATATGTAACGTTTCGAATAAGATTTGCTAGGGTACATTTTAACACTGACCATTTAAGATGGATCTCATCTGCGTAGCTCTCATCTCACATGAAATTTTAAAATATACACCCCAGTAAACATTAGAAACGTTTTAAAATGGTTTAAATGTTTACAAAACGTTTTAAAAACCTATTTAAACCCTATCTTATGGTTTTCTAAACGTTTCCAAGTAAACCTTTATGCTGTAATGTTTAAAAAAAGTTTTATAAACATTCTCTATACAAACATTTTTACTGAAAACATTTATTAAACGTTTATAAAATAACTCAAGAAGCTAGATTTGACTGGAAATGTTTTTAAAACATTTATAAAATAGCTGAAGAAATGAAGGTTTTGCCTGAAATATTTTTCAAACATTCATCATAAAATGTTTGATAAACAGTACACATAAAATGTTTAAACAACATTGCTTGTCCAATGTTTTAAAAACATTCTATCAAAAACGTTTTTTAAACCTATATTTTTAAACCTTCAAACATGTCCAAACAAAGATGGCGTTGAGCAATAATAGGGGATTTTAGAGGGCTTTGTCAAAAATTGCCCCACATGCAATCACTAAAAGTGAGAATTGAATGGGTGCACAATTTCTAAGCCACTATCTTACAATTTTAGACATAAAAATAATATTTTCATCAGTGAGCAACCTTAAAAAGATATTGAATTTGACCTCTGACCCCATTATTATTCAGACATTATTATGTTCATTTGCAAAGTTTTTCTAACATTTGTCAATAAACGTTTCATAAACGGTATATATAAAACGTTTTAAAAACATTCTATTATAAATGGTTTTCGTACCCATCATTTTTTAACCTTTGCCAAACGTTTCCTATCAAATGTTTGCAAAACCTAAAAATGTTTACTGGGACCTTATCTTCAGTGCTGTTTTTATTACATGTGCATCTATGCTTTCAGTAAAAAAAATCTCGAGTCCTTTGTTATTGAATAACGCGAATGTGCATGTGTGACCTCGTAACCTCGTGAACTCTTCACCTCTTGACCTTTTGATTCCACGCATGAGCATTGACAGGTAAACAAACAGGAAATCGGCCATTTTTGTTTTGAAATTGGAATAAATAAAGAATTGCTGCATATATAGATGAGATATCAATATATCAATAAATACTTCTGCGTCAGTCTGACCCCCAGGTAAATATTATGTGCGTAAATTGCTTGATTTCGACATAAATTTACGCAAATTTGTGCGTAAACGGAAACACTGATAGGAAATACGTTCCTTAGAGGAGCCAGATAGAGCATACTCATGGGGCCACTTCACCTGGGTCCGAACAAACACATCAACTTGACCTCCACGTTGAGATTTGACCTTATTACAAGTACCTGTTTGGGCAATGGCTGCCAGCTCCCGAAGCCGCTGATCTACTTGCTTTTGTATCTGTTGATCATATTTAATGAATTGCAAGATAGGTATAGAAGTGTCCAATCCGACCTGGACAACCGGCTGCGTCTGGGCATGTGTGACCTTAGCTTTAACTTTATGGCTACGACCACTGGCCTCAGGCATTGAGTGACTCAAAGGCAACGAATTGACCATGGCAGACGTGCTGGCAAGGTCAACATTTTGTTTTGATTTTTTGAATTTCTTGTTTTTAATTTTTGAATCTTACACAGACTTTTTACAACTCTTCTTTTCTAGTGTATCTAACCTAGAGCTAATCTCCTCAAGCTGGTCTAAAATTGTCTGATTGACCACTTGCTGAGTGTTGTTACTGGTTTTATCATCCGAAACTTGACTTTCATGAACAAACTTTTCATAGGACCTATGCTCACTATCTGACCCATACGCTTCATTGTCGGATGATTGAACTAGATCCAAAATATCGAAATCACTACCGGATGATAAATCAGAATGAACTTGCCGTTGAGCAGGGGTAGGTTGACAACCTCCCAGCACTTGAGACATGAAGTCCTGGTCGTCACACAACTGTAACTGTACCGGCAGCACCTTCTCCTTCTTCCCTGATCTGTGGTTATACTTCTGAGCCATGTAACAGCAATGTAGTGAAAAATAAACTCAAAAAAAGAACCAAACTACATATAAAAGACTAAAAACCTAAAAAAATTTAATGTAAAACACGTGGCTGTTTGTAGACATGTGCAGTGAGAAATTCATAGATGTGACCCCTTCAGTGTCTGCAGAGCAAATGACAGAAGGGAGGGAAGAATTTTTGGTCAGCATTACCTAAGCCAATCAATAATCGCCACACAATCAACCTGATGATTATGCCAAGCAATGATCTTGCTGGCACCCAAATGCCAGCCCGAATTCTGCACATCTCACGAAGCTTGTGATATTTTAAACATTTAAAAAAGTGGTCCTGGCTTCAAAACATTTTGCGAGGTGTGTTAACTGAAGATGTCATACCCCCATGAGAAATACAACAAATATGATTTAACAAAATACAACAAATATGATTTAACAAAATACAAAGCAAATCACTCCTGAAAGTAAACAAACTCATTCGGCTGTAGTTTGTGACTCCAGTAAGGAAAGTTGTGAACTAGGTTTTAGACATTCAGAATAGACAGATGGGAATATAAATATACACTAAAATTTTACTGATATGTACGAAAGAGTATTAGCGCCACCAGTGGGGTTGTCTTTGTTGGAAATATCTGCATTGGTGACTTACATTGTACATAATTTTCCACCAACACAGATGAAAATACAACCAACACAGATGATATTTTCACCAACGCACATTATATATTTACCAACGCATATTACTGGTTGGCCAGTGAATTTCGTCACCCCAGTGAAGTTCGTCACCTGCTATAAAAGCGTTCAAGGACTAGCACTATCCATACTTTAAAAAGTGGAATACTTCCCTTGGAGAGCAAGGTATAATTGTTTGCAGGAAGATCTTGCAAAGAAGTTTTAATACTGTCATAAAATACGAGTGACGAACTTAACTGGGGTGACGAAATTCACTGGCTGAGCAGTACAATTTCGCCAACGCAGATGAAAATATAGCCAAGACAGATGATAATTTCACCAACGCAGATAAAAACAATATACATAAATTTTCCACCAACATAGATGATATTTTCGCCACCACAGATGAAAATAACACCAACCCAGATGATATTTTCACCAATACTTGTAGATAAAAAATCGCCACCACAGACAACATTTTAGCCAACGCATATGAAAATATAGCCAACACAGATGATATTTTCGCCAACGTAGACAAAAATGCTGCAAGCTACTATAAATAGAATGTCTACTGTTCATAGAATATTCTGCCCTTAGATAGATCAATACAATTAGCAATCTAATCTAATGTGGACTTTTATGGTGCTTAATCTCCATTAATTGACAGACTCTAAGGCACAACTGAACATAAAACAAGGTAATTAATGTTAACCTAGTGACATAGCAAGGTCATACCAAAGAGACCTTTAGGAAGTTTAAGAAATATGTTTATAAGTTAAGGTGACCATAACATAAGTTAAGGTCCAGTTCATAATTCAATGAACCTATACAACAATTTAATGTGATCTGTATACACCAATGATGTCACAACAGAGTTAATTTGTTAGATAATAGAATATATATAAGATATAAAAAATCCCTATGATTAACGTACACACAGACTTAACATATTTCTAGTTACCATTAAAAATAAAACACATATAAAAACTGGGCTTGGGAGGGTGGGAAAGGGTAACATGCCCTGCCCCTTGCAAAACAATATTCAAAATGCTCATAATTCAAGGTCAGAGTTCTGCTTCACTAGGCAGTAACCAATCATTCTAGGGTGAACTCAAGTAGCCCTTAGTAATGGGTATTCCTCAGGGAATTCCTGGCTAAAATATCATCTGTGTTGGCTAAAATATTGTCTGTGGTGGCGAATTTTTTATCAGTAAGTGTTGGTGAAAATCTCATCTGTGTTGGGGAAAATCTCATCTGTGTTGGCTACATTTTCATCTGTGTTGGCTATATTTTCATCTGGGTTGGCAAAAATATCGTCTGTGTTGGCTATATTTTTATACATTCATATGTGTTGGCCAAGTTTTCATCTGTGTTGGCTAAAATCTTGTCTGTGGTGGCGAATTTTTCACCTGTAAGTGTTGGCAAAAATATCATCAGTGTTGGCTATATTTTCATCTGTGTTGGTGAAAATAGCATCTGTGTTGGCTATATTTTCATCTGTATTGGCTAAAATGTTATCTGTGTTGGCTATATATTCATATGTGTTGGCCAAGTTTTCATCTGTGTTGGTTAAACTATCATCTGTGTTGGCTAAAATATCATCTGTGTTGGCGAAAATATCATCTGTGTTGGCAAAGTTTTCATCTGTGTATGTGGGAAATTATGATTCTGTAAGTCGCCAACACAAATATTTCCAATCAAAAACAAGCCCACTGGTGGCGCTAATACTCTTTCGTATATTTTCTCTGGGTACCTGGTTGGTGAAAGTTTTAATTTTAAGAGCATAGAAAGACTGGATCTGTTGGATCCATAGATCGGAACTACAAGACTGATTAGTCCTTATAGGGATGAGTCCCGAGAGAGATTTCTTAGATTTATCCACTGTGACTAGAGCTGGCAGATGAAAGCTAGGCTATCTGTTTTTACTTTTTGTAGTTTTTGTTCAAAATTTAGTTCTAAAAATTGTTAATTACTTTCACAAAATTTTTGTTTACAAATTACTCCCAAAACCGCTATGTGACTGTAATTGGCTGAAAGTAATTAAGTTGAGATCCTACTTTGTGCCATGTGAGATCTAATTTATTCTGGTTCATAAAACTGCACATGAAAGGTTTGAGTTTTACGTCATTTGATATCTGTATTACATTTTCTCGTCTATTGTTTTATTTTGCTTAATCTACTTATGCTTCATGTCATAAACATGTCATTTCATCAAATATATGCAGCAGAAATAATGATTTGGCTCTCAGATCACACTTGTGAGTGATTCTATATCGTGCACTTCATTCCATTTTAAGAAGACACGATACTACAGAATGTTAACAGTAATATTATGAAAAAAATAATAAGATTGGCCAAGATATGTGCTAGAAACTGTAATTGTGTTCTTATCTACAGAGTTAATGTCATTGTACATACATTGTAACCATGATCATGGTCAGCAGTGAAAGTCTTTCATTCAGCAGATCTTTGTGAAGAATACTTGCCAATCTCAAACAAGCTCAAACTACTCGATTTGAAAACAAAACTTTAATGATAATCCTATTTGATTGCAGTAAAACTTGTTTCAGTAAAAAAACGATTAACAACAAGTATTTGTCTCATATCATATCATTTTTTTTAACATTCTGACCTTCTAATAAGTAAATGAAAACAGGTGTACAATATATTGCTATTAATGGTGACATAGGGATGCTGCTCCTTTCTTTACTAATTTATGCAAAAAAGTATGAGATATATCAAAATATACCTTAATCAGTTCTGAAATATATTTAAAACTGCAACTTGAAATGCTTCTATGAGCAAGAAAGTATCAAATCTTATCAATAAGCAATTTAAAAACACGGTTACAGAAACTGCCTGAAATCTCAAATCAAAGTGTTTAATATTTAATGTAATTAAAGACACCCCCTCACATGACACCGGGTGACACACTAAAACATTCTTGTGAACATAGAACCCTTCTTACAACTAAAATGAAAACAAGTATGAATCATATCGCTTTTAAATGGTCACATGATGAAACTACTTGTTTACTCATTTGTGCAAATAAGTGAGAAATTTATTTAGGCAATCTGTGTAACATTGAAACTTATTGTTCAGTCATCATGTTAAATGAATTTTCAATGAACTGTTTAGACATTTTGTGATATACCTGAAATGTTCAGTCATTATGCGCAATGCCTAGTTACACAAATTGCCTATAACATACAGATAGTCACAGAGAGGGGTCTAAGGTCAATCCAGGCCAATGCAGTTGGAAAACAATTAAGCAGTTAAGCCTTATGTTTGCATATAAGGTATTAAATATATATAACAGGTTGTTTTACCTTGTGTAAAATAGTAAGTGGAAGATATACACAACACCAAACACATTGTGGCCTGAATCCAGAAAACAACTGGAGGTGTAGACTTTCCTCAAGTCCTTTTGTTTTACATGAGGACTGAATGACATTTTTCAAGAATTTGGTGCTGACAAAAGTATTTCATCCCTCAGTAATTTCCACACCCATCTTGATAGATTCATATTGATTCCATGTATGTCAGATGTAGTGGAATAAGAACTACAAAGACTTGGCGCAAGTCTACCGGAGGTGAGCAGCAATGCCAAGGGAGGCTGTAGTGGCCTCATGTTAACAGTATTAAAGGTGATGTCTCCTAGATGAAAGGTCTGTAGCTGTATTAGAGGCATCAATGGTATGTAAAGTTATAATTGTTATGTGAAACATTGCTGCAATTAACCACATATTCCTGGAACATGTGGTGAGTGTCTCATTAAAGTATATACCACTGTCTGTTTATCACAATGTATCTGTGCATGTTTGTTCTTCAAGGCATCAGGCTACAGCTATAATTAAAAGTACCAGTTTTGTCATAATAATATAATGTTGTACAGTATACACCAAATTGTCATAACTCATCCATAAGGGAAGCATCTAAAATATAGGAGCAGTAATAGGTCTCATATCAGCACTAGCGGAATTTCTTTCGAACCCACCCCTCGAAAAATGTCAGGGGTTCAACAATGAACCCAAAGCATCAGACAGAGATTTAAAAGTTGAATATTCTGCATGGACATGTGACCCTCCACCTCCCTATTTAATACTGGATCTGCCCTTGCATGATATCATATATTATAAATGTCTAAGAAAGAGTCTAAACAGGTACTTAAAATGCCGGAGTGAATGCTAGCATTCGCTTCAGAAAAACATTCTTTCAAGCTTCATGCACTTATATACCATAAAAAGTTGGTGCAAGTTGAATTGTGACTCCAGGTATTACACAAGTGAATAATTTCTTGTAATCTAGCATGAAGGGTGGATATTGTTCAACATTCCCAACCCCCAACAAAAACATGTTTGGACTGTACATTTTAGTATACAAGATTAAACACAACTACTAAAATTCTTGTAAGAACATTATGGCAAGACAATTGTATAGCGCATACCAGAATAATTTATGTACAAGCTTAAACAACAATCCAGAAGTTGACATTATAATGGCAAAATATAAATTTTACTGAATATAATTAAAATCCAAAATTTCAAGTTACAGATAAAAAAGTAGAGGTGATGGGACCTGAAAGGCCAAATACACTGCAATCATAATCAGGCCAAAATTTAAAAAATAAAATCATGAATTTTAACATAGATACACCAAAGATTAAGGAATTGGGAAGGATGCAAGGTCAGTAAGTCAAATTAAAGTTCAAATCAATAAGGTGCACCCGTGTAAAGTTTGTTATAATTACTAAGAACGTCTGAAGAGCACAAGGCCCCAAGGGGAAACAAGATAAAATAGACAAATACGAGTATAAGTAAGTAAAAACAAGAATATAATGTAAGATAACAAATTAGCAAACGTTAGAGTCTATTCGGCGCAACATTGCATACAGTCTATCAATGTATTAGAACACAAATTATAGTCTGTAGGACGACAAACCAGCGACGGGACAGTTTACAATCAACAAGATACAACCTCGGACAGTCCATTAACACCGAAGACACAGTAGGAGTCAGTTGGAAGCAAGAATGCCCCAGATCAGTCCTCCAGCACTGTTGCTATGGGAACATCCTCGCGTAATAATGATATAGTAATTCAAATAAATCTAATCACAAGTAGGCGCCCACTTTCAAATAAGGTGACTCCCTGCTAAAATACTAAACAGAACCTTAAACTGTAGACACAACTTATATAATTAGAAAAGAGTCTGCAACATGTAAATACTGTAAAGACCAATCTATAGAAATGTTAAAACACCACCTTGTATTTCGTCCTATCTCAGCTGACTTCTGGAAGGCGGTTACAAATTGGTGTAATATTAATGTGACAATTACTGTTAAATTCACTGTTTGTGTAATACTTTTGGGTATCCCATGCAGTCGAAATTCTCATCTCATAATGATAAATTACCTGATTCTTCTGGGAAAGTGGTATATTAATGAAAATAGAACAAAAGATAAACCCATTTCTTTTCAAGACATCTTAGCTCAGCTAAAGTCAATGCTTGTTGTGTTTCATGACTTTCTATTCATCAAAATTTAGAAATAATAAATTTGGTAACGTATATAAAAAATTTATGAATTCCTAGGTTGAAGAACTGTTGCCTTGTAAGTTTTGTAGTCCGCTGATTTATTTTTGTCTGTTCTAGTGTACGATGTCATGTTACTTTATTATGTTATGTCTATGCTTTCTTTTTGAATTTAAAAAATATTAAACTCACCCCAAAAAAGGTTCCGAGATGCTGTACCAAATTCTGACGTAATAACTACTTGTACTAGCCAATATGACAGATAATGGTAGCCACTGATATTTCAATATCTGACATGAGCAGCAAGTAGACATCTTAAGCAACCATAAATCCCACAGATACACACAGATAAGCCTTGTTCTTGAGGAATGACACGCTAATAGACCCAGTCAACATCAACAATGGAGTTAAAAGGTGAAAATTGTTACTGAACCGATATCAAGCACATATAAACCAACCAGACATGAGCTGGGCAGCCATCTGATTCCACAGGCATCTAATGTCAGGTCATCAGGCACAACCATCAGGAAAACAAAGAACCTTTGAAGAATCAAACTAACCAGACAAAAGCTGGAGACCAGTCATCCTGGTACAATAGCAGGGAAGCCAGGGTGTTGGAGAACTCATCTGAGAGAGATTCCACCCAACAGCACCGCCAGGCAAGATCCCAGTCATGAAGAGGAAGTCTGACGATACGATGAGGATCCCCCACACCAGAGGTGATACCAGGAGGCATCAGCTCCACCAACCAGTCCAGCATCTGAAACTGAATAATCGATAGCCAGTATGACATTGACAATCAAATAGGGAGGAGCACCAGGGTGGGAGAAAGTTGGATGTTCACTGGTCACCTTCCAAGATCAAAGTTACCGCATGGTCAGCTGGTAGGCCTAGATGTAGTACTCCCAGTAAATCTACATCGACAGGGTCAATGTAAAATGTATAGCGGCTATGCTGATATCATTTTACAAACTTTTGCAGCAGGGCCAAGTGCAGTTAGAATGTGTTCATGTTATTTTGTACCTCATCACTGGCCTTTAGGCAAGCTAAAGTGAGCCAAAGATCTGAATTAGACTTATCTCTTGTGATGAACGGAGATATGTGTACTTATAGGGTTGTGGATTAAATAGGTCAATCGTTGCTCCAAATTTTAACTCTTTCTCCAGGTATTTGTCAACATGTCTTGCATATGTTAGATCCGAGGAATGTTTTTTCTAAGGTATAGCCGAACAGATTTTTTCTGTGAAAATCTTACCTGTATGACAAGAGATTGTCAAGCCAAGAAATTTAAGAAAACCAGTTTTATTAGGAGATGCAAGCTTGTACAGTGTGATACACAATAACTAGAATTTCAAATGAAGATTTTGATGGTGGGAAGTGAGACACCACCATATTCTGTGGCTTACATTTTTCATACTCAATCCATGTACCCAGTAATAGTGCTGTCTGTAGCACTGTCTATTCCTTAACATACCCTTTGGCTGGATTGCGTTTGTAAAAGCATTGGTCAGTGCGTTCAAGGTCAGTAGTGTAGTGGGATATATCTGTGTGTACAGTTACTGAACTCGAGCATGAGTGACAGTAGAGTTGTCAAAAGTACTTGTTTGTGCATGTTGGTACGTTTTACTGACCATCCAACATATGAAACTTGTTCTTAAAGGGTATAATAGAATTGAGGTGGCTATCCAAGTAAGCCTTGTCAGTAATAGTTGGTGGTTGATAATTTCTGAGGGTTTATTTCTGCATGAATATGTTACCAATTTGATCATGCTATTTTTGTGAATTCTATTTTAGGTGTCTTTTGTGAGGCCATGATCAGTGTTATCATGTACATCTGCTTTTGCAACACTCTTTGGATATGGGTAATGAACCTTACTGAAGGTTGTGTCAACATACAGACTGTTGTTATTGATGCTGTGGTTAAGACCCACATGAACCTGACCAGCTGCTACCTGGGCATATGGACAACCCTCAAGCATTCGATCACAAGTCAAATCTGAAGAGAAAACTTGCTTCTATAAAGTTTATTGCATTGTTTGGATTTAATGATGGTGCAAACTATTGTAAAATACATGCATTGATACATTGGACATATTGTTTAGATGGTGAAAGTTAGTTGTAAGTAACCCGTACCTTGTTATATATATTATTTATTTATTATAGTGACATTGTATCAATACAAAAACAACATTTGAAAATGATTACAACAGAGATATACCCAGCCCTAGCTATGAGCTAATGAGCTTATAAGTCACTACAAATATATATTCTTATACTGGCAAGGATTCAGAAAACAAACAAGTATACTTTTCCTGCTATTCCAAAGTTTGTTTACATAATCTACTAACAATTTAATATTATCAAGTTTTAAAATATTACAAAATTGATCATATGCATCCATTTCAGTGATATTAAAATATGCATTAAATTTGGGAAAAAATTTCTCTCTATCCAAATTATAAGCATTTATAAATAAAGTGAATTTCATCCTCAATAAAATTGTCTTTACATATTTGACAAGTGTGATTTTCCAAAGGTATGCAGTAGTATCCTCTGGTTTCAACTGCTAAGGGCAGAATGCCAATTCTTAGTTGTGTTAGAAGTGAACATTGTAACTTGCTTGTATTTCCTTTAAGAAAAGGTTCAGTTCGAGAGTATCTTTAATGTGCACATATGTTGTAAGCTTTGGTTTGTATGATAATTATTCACACCACATACTTTGCATGATAATATTTAATTTACTTTTAGCATCTGATAGATATACTTCCTGTTCATTTTCAAAAACCTCATGCAAATTCAACAAATCAAAAACATTCCGTATTTTTCCATACCAAGAAGCTGAATTTAAGTTTTGCAGATCCCATTCAAACATACAGCATCCTATCCACATAGGATCTAATTTATTAGCTTATTCCATAATCTAGCATAGACAAATAATACTTGTACTCTGTGAGTGTAGGAATCATGATATTTTGATTCAGGCAGGAGTGTAACAGTGCATAATTCAGCAACTGATTTTGGCTTATCATAAAACAAAGCTAGTGCGCAATTAGATGTGCTACTTTCTTTCATAGTAAGAGCTTGGTTGCATCTTTTGAGACAATTACCAGTGCAAAATTGATACTCACTTTCTGATAATAACTTATAAAACAATTTATCCTGGCTGATTGCTAAATATGGTTTTTCGATTTCAATTACTGTTCTTTCTTCTTGTTTTGCACTCAAAGGGATGGGCACACTATGAATTCTGTAGAGAGTGAACGCAGTGGTGCTGGCTGCCAGGGGTATCCTGATTTTGATGAAGAGTTTGTTATCAACCAGTTTATACACAATGTCTTGTAGGTGATAGTAGAATGCAACGTCTTTGTGGGTCAGATGAAATGGGCCTAATTTTCCTACTTCTTTGGTGATTCCTTGTAGTACTTCTTGTAATTCCCTTGGTGGAACAAAATAATAAGGTAGATAGCCTTGTAATAAAGTCTGAATGGCGTCCTCTGTCTGATGTAAATGGAAGCGAATGTCAATAAGTGGTGTTACATACTGGCTTCCATAAATATGCAAAATGTTTATCAATCGGGCCAGTTCTTGCTGGGAATCAATTGTCTTTTACATGAGTGATGTGATGGATGTAAGTGCCGCATGGTTCAGAAGGGTTGTATTTTGCAAAAGTTCAAAGTTTTTGTTCTGTTTCACCAAGTATGATTGGAAATCATCGAAAAGTCTTCTTGATTTTCAGAGGCCAAATTTTGAAGTGTTTGAATCTGTTTAGCTAGAATAGAAGTATCTTCTTCAGTAGAGACACCAAAAAGAGATTTTGCAAATCTTCCCACAAATCCTAATATAGCTCTTCTAGCTGTTAATGGGTTGTTTTCTTGCAGCATTCTGTAGATATTCTCTTCTGCAGATTGGATGTCATGTCTTAACTGGTGGTGACATTCATTATAGGCATTGATTGTAGGGCAAAATATTTGTAAGCTGATTGAGGAGTTGCCAACATCAGGACCATTTTTCACACAGTAAAGGTGGACATCGGAAAGCTTTGTAACCTCGAGAGGTATAATGAAGGTTTGATGCCAAACACTGTGAGCGTTATCTAAGATGCCTTGCTTATGGAAAGTTACTCTATAATTCTCTGACAACTGTTGCATCTTCTGACATTTTATACAGGCTTGAACATTTACAATAGGAAAGGTAGCCAAATAATGATGTAGGTCACATCAACATAAGGCTTCATCTTAAACGATACCAAGACAATAAGTGGCTATAATCCTCATATATTGTGATGTATAGTGACATGGTTATCTTATATATATTCTTTCGCTTCAATCTCAATTACTACACAAGGCCTTGATTTCTTAACTAAACTGCTGCATAAAGGCCATAAATTAAAGGTCTATATCCTCACTGGAGAAGTCTTATATCATTGGTGATTTGATCACAATCTTTTGATGGCTTATGCTCGATGTGAGGTTAACTTGGTGATCCTTTATTCTTTTTTCCTTGGATGGAAATTTTATTCGTGCGCACGAATTCTTTGGCAGCTTCATTTAAGTTCTCCAACGGCTCCAACGTTCTGGCCAAGGCAGGATATCCCTTCCAATCAATAAGATACTCAACATCACCATCTTTATTATACCTTCCCTTTATGATCCTATTTATCTCATACTCTGGTGATCGCTCATCTTTCTGGCAATCAATTTCGGTTCTCAGTACCGGTGGATCTGGTAGTTCCACATCTACTAGTTGATCCAAATTCAGGGTTGGTTTATCACTCGGCAAAGGTGCCTCATTTGCGATGAAAGTTTTTGTTGTGGCTTTTACATCATTGAATTTCTGCGGTCAATCACATTTAAATCATCAACTTCTGCAACAGATTCACCTTGAAGGTTTTGTAAATCTGCAGGTGGAGGTGGTACAATGGCTCAGTGATGGAATCTTTTCATGCAGTTTACATGTATTACATTTTTCAGTGGCTTCATATTATGAGCTTGTGCTACCTTGAAATTGGTTGTTCTTATTTTTTCCAATAGGAGATATGGACCAGACCAATTATGAAACAGCTTGGTACTTCCACCAACGTTGATTTCAGGGAAGAAAATGCAAACAAGTTCTCCAGGTTCCATTGGTTTGTAATTACTGTTGTCATCATATCTCATCTTGATCTTCTCTTGGGTCTCTGCAATATTCGGCTTGGCTATTTCTCTCGAATTGGCCAGTTATTTCAAATAGCTCTTCCAGCTGTGTCAGCCAGAGTAGTTGCAGACTCAGTAAAGTTTAGATTTTCATCAAACATTATTCCAGGATACCTTTACTTTGTTACCAGTTTTAATAATTTATCACCATACCTGTACTTATATTTTGTTGGTTGTCTTCTTGGCTTACTAAAATGCATAATTTGACTTTTTGTAAGATTTACATTCAGGTTTCCAATTTGTACACCAATCTCTTAAAATATCTGTTTCTCTTTTGAGTACATTTTCTGACCGACTTACATGTACTCATGAGGCCACTTGACCTCGTTATTGACATAAACCTCCACGGATTTGCCCCTTTTGAGATTTTTTTCATTACCTTAAACCATTCTTTCCGTTTTTGTTTTTAAAAGTCATTGTTGCACCTGTTGGTAAATTCGTTGTTCAGATGTTGA
Organism: Sabellastarte sp. h YS-2021; assembly: GCA_964017235.1. Classification (NCBI taxonomy): domain Eukaryota; kingdom Metazoa; phylum Annelida; class Polychaeta; order Sabellida; family Sabellidae; genus Sabellastarte; species Sabellastarte sp. h YS-2021. The sequence goes on along the minus strand of OZ024932.1, from coordinate 80,192,479 downwards.
ACTGAATGTAAAATATTGGCCTTTAAATGTCTGTTAAAGGTTGTTGGACAATTTGTAGATAGATTTTTTGGAGTGTAATAAACAGTAAGATATGTAATTTTTTGTTGTTGGCTATAATAGTCATTAGGATATGTGATTGAATAAATACATAAATAAAATGACCAGTGATTGACTGCTTTGAATTATGGCGGTAAGTTATAATAGAAATAAACTAGTCAGTAAATGTTTTTTGGAAAGTAGATTTTATATCGGGAAGCTTTTTGAAATGTTATTTTTGATTAGCCTTGGTTTAATTAAAGTCTATTAAAATAGCACAACCCTTTGAAAATAATCGCAGTGTGGTGTTATTCATTATCAACATGTCCTGATCATTAATTTCGACTGTAATAAATACAGCATCAGTAAAAAAAACCAATGTTCAGGTTCTGCTTTTTCAGAATTAAGAATACAACACGTTGTAATTATTGTCTTTCTACTGGTGCTGGGGTTGAATCCTCAGCAGATCTGAGGAAATGTATGGGTGGGATTTTTATGGGATTTTTTTAGTTTTGAAATTGTACATACAGTAAGAAATGAGAAATTTGCCAGAGTATGCGAAATTGGTTAGTGAGGAAAGCCAATTGTATTTCCTTGCCTTGTTGACTTGTGGAAAATTGTTTACACAATTCTGACTATGTTTGGCCTCTGATCTCCCCTTGTGTGCACAAAGTAGCACATTATTTTGTCTTAATATTCAAGTTGGCCCCTCAGTGGCGGATTTCACATATTGTGGGGAATTTTCACGTTTCTCATTGTATACACATAATACATCGTTATGATACTATATATACCAGTGGATTCTCTCACTTCAACTGGCACTTTTCACATTTGGTGGCTTGAGGCGTAAGAGCAAGAAAAGAAAGGATTTTTTGGAAGGTAACATTGTGTCATCAGCTCAAATTGAAGAAACATACTTAACCACTATCATGTTTGTAGGTATGTATTTTGTACTTGCACTTTAATGACAGTGTGATTTAAGTTACATATGCTGACTGTAGTCTTTGTATATAATCAGAACTAGCTATTATAATATGCTACATATTTGATTCTTCAGTGCTAGATATTGTGTGTAAGATATAGAATATTAGCTATTTGCAACCTAATTATGTACGTATGAGAAAGAAAAAAGTTAAACTGCTTTGTCGATTTTGTATTACTGTGAAAATAATCTCACCTTTCATATCTGATTTTAGTCCAAATCGAGGTTTGCATTCATTTTAATAGAAATATGTAGTTTGCATGACTGCTCCTATCTATAATCTTGTCTGCTGTGCTATCTTGACAGTAATATTAGTTCCATTAAATAACAAAAAAAAAAAAACAATCTGAGAATGTGATGCAAACAGTTTGATTAAGTAATGTCTAATATATATGTATATATTTACCTTGAAAATTATTTCATATCAAAGAATCAAGCATTTGGGTTTTTGTTGAGTGTTACTTTTGTTCGTAATAGCAAAAGTAATCCCTTTAAGTATCTCATGTCTGGCTTTGGAACAAATTTTCTTCACTTGCCACAGAGGGTTTCTTATGATACAATGAAATCTATGGTCATGCCAAAAACTTTCCTCTTTTAAGCAGAGATCTTATGGGTGATGGCCTCAAAGCAACACGATACTTGTTATTTGTGGTTCAACTTCAGTAATTTTATAGAAATAAACTCATAAACTCATATAGAAATGTTTGGAATGCTTTTGTTATCTTCAGAATTCCAATTTTATTTGTTTTTTCTTTGCAATGCAACATTGACTAATTTATTGGCTAAATGTGCCTGGCAAATAGCTAGTTGTTACATCATCATATGTAAGTGATGTCCATTACTTTGCTATGATAGGCACAAATCTGGACGACCCTCAACTCTGTCACAATTTTACTGTATACCAAACCCACCTGACCTCAGTGGCTTTGTAGTATTTTGGTCTCTAACATTGACTATGTGCAAGTAAATATATCACTAGAAATAGTAGATCCTATAAGACCTTCTTAACCGCTATAACTTTTCAACTTTTTATTTATTAGTCTGGAAAGCATTTCTACAACTGCTGCTCCTACGATGCTTCTAGTCTCTAGAGTGAAGCACCCCTGACATACATGGTGCTTGCCTTACTACATATATCAGGGAAGGGCTGAAATATTTAAACCAACTTATTTTTGGCTATTTAATTTTGTTTGATTTTATTAGCAATGAATTTAGCTAAAATTTCCACAGTATTTTATTACAGTCTGACTTAGATGCATACGTGTGGCTTGACTGACCTTGCTGAGACAGACCAATGGTATTCAGTTCGATTTTGAGTTACTGGCGTTGTTACAGTTACAGTTTCAAGGAATATTGGAAATTGTGAAACTACACATTAGTAACTGCAGTATAATTGATATTATTTAACTATACTTAAGCAAAGCAGTTCCTTCAGTCAGTTAAGATATACAACCAGAGCAAATTAATATAAACAGAAGCCAAACCGAGGAAGTTATTTATAATTAATACCTGTCAGAAAACTAGTTCAACTGCCATTTACCTTAATTGAAATGCAATATTCCTGAAAATCAGAGACGTTACATAAAGTTAATTAAAATATCTTTTATCAGTATTGTAGAGCTAGGTCACTGTTATCTACATGTTAATCATGTAATGACCTTTATTGTTATTTTTACCACGGTGTTGGTACTTGGTGGAACTAATTATCTGCCACTACCACACTCCCCTAGAACCCCCTAAGGGGGTGTGTTCGATCTCATAAAAAGCCAGACACATATTGACTTGAATTACTTAAGATGAAGCTACTCTGTTACTGGATCCTATTCTTAGTGGGAGGCTAAAGAAAATTGGAGACTGATACATGGCCATCCTTGAGCCTCTTACTTTTCAGCTTGGGGGATGTCAGTCACTTTAGCTTGGACAGTATGTGCACAGTTAGGATAGGTCAAATATGTTCTTTGACTTCTGTAGTTAGGAGGTATTGTACTGACTATCAATAGCATACTTTGGTTCTATTCTGTTCTGTTCTATCATTTATGGACTGCCCTGTTCAACCCCCTCACTCCACTCACCCCGCCAACCCCCACTCGTCCCACCCCTACAGGCATGCACCCCACAACAGTTCCCATACAATTTTTGTGTTAAGGATCATGTAAGACTTCACATAAACTCATTCAACTTGTATTTGGATTTATAATTTATTTCTAGGTCACTTACCAGTATTCAGACTCTATCCATGGTTTCTGACTGTGTCGGTGTCTTGTCTGGCATTACTACCATTGTCCACTCCACAATTCAACCCTTGTTATGGACAGAATTTCCCTGTTCAGAGACGGCCAAGTCACAGAAATGCATGGCAAAGAGAAGACCTATTTTTGAGAAAAGTACTAAATGATCTTTTGAAAACAATACAAGTCACAGATGAGATTATAAAACGTGTGAGTATCTCAGTTTTATCTCAATTATTACCTCAGCAAAGGTGGTTTTGTTTTGGGTGCGTTTGTTTGTGTTCCTGATTACTCTGAAACTAAATAGAATGCATCTTTATGAAATTTATGTTGGTAGGGTCTGACCAAAGGAACAAGTGATTAAAGTTTTGGAAAAGATCTGGACGTACTCTGGATTAAAAAGGAAATCTTCTTCCAATGATTTGGGGGTTTGGGGTTGAGATTACTCTAAAAAAATAATGATTTAATCTTTCCTGAATTTAAATTTGCATATGGCCTGACGAAAGCCAAATAATTCATTACATTTTTGGGAAAGATATAGATCATATTTTGCATACAAAAAGAATCTGGAAATTAAAATAATAGGCAAACTTTCATTGAATTTTTAATGCTTTTGCCTGTGCACTTAACAATATTCTTTATATTTTCATGGACATGGTATGTAATTATGAGAATTAGATAAAAGAAAGCAATATGTGTGTGGAATTACAAAATAGTCATATTGGGGCCCAACTTAGGAGTCAGCCCATCTTAAGATGGGCTATAACCCAACGTAGGATCCTAAGTTGGGTAGCCTATCTTACGATGGGCTAGAACATATCAGCTCAACTTAAGAGAATAAAATTCAAGAATGATTTTTACTTTGGGTATAATAAGAAATATTTACAAGCATGTGCAAATGGAAGGAAATTTTACATTATCTTGAAAAAAGATGACATTATGATTGGTCTCCTTGACTGTCCCTTGTACAGAATTATTTGTGTCTATAAATTCTTTTTTTTTTTATTTTGAAAAAAATGTGTTAAATTTTTATCAAAGCTCAACAGTGTTTAATTGCAGAAACTAAAATGAATTGTGTTTCCTGAGCTCTGAGAAGAATTACATCAAACGTTTATTTCTTTGTCTATATTGGGGTGATTTCTTAATGAGATTTGTGGCTAATGTTTCAACACTCTATTGATGTTGATTTGTTTCACCTGGGGTGGGTGAAGCGCAGAATAGGAATACCTCAATCATAAAGTGAAATAAATCATCATCAAAGTAATATCAAAATACAAAGTGGCTTAACCCTATGAAACCTTTAAGAGTGACATCCCATATGTGATTTTATGGGTGAGTCATATTAAAAAAAAATAACAAAATTTTATAAACAGCACTTTATTTTCACAAAAAAATGCAAATTGCCTTTTTTAAATAGCACTAATTATTCGGTTAAACATCAGTAATTGTCTGCTTAAGAACCTAGCTTAATTGTTTTGCTTTAAACATGTAAATGTTTAATCCTGTTAACTAGTCAATCAAGCACAAGTGAAATAAATCAAAAGTTCAAATCAAAAGTTCAAAAGTAATGCTGGGACAAAGCTAAATCTTAACACTAATCCAGTTAACATGTCTAACACAATGTAATCCACTTACCTAATCACTCTCCAGAAGTAAAACAATCAAGTTCAAAGGAGTGGTTTAACAATAGACATCTTGTCAGCTAATGACCCTCCCAGTGTCAAACATATTAACTGTCTTGGAATGATAAAAGAATTCAGACTAATCATATCAATGTATACTGGAGTATATAAAAGAGATAAAAATATAGGTAAAATAATTAATAATATTATTTCAGTTTGAGAATAAAAACTACCTGTGCAAATTATAGGTTGGGCTAAGCCCATCTTAAGATAGGCTACCCAACTTAGGATCCTAAGTTGGGCTATAGCCCATCTTAAGATGGGCTGACTCATAAGTTGGGCTTCAACAATCATACTCGGCTGCCTTATTGGGGGTCTGCCTTCTACGAGTGTCTTTGAGTTACAGCATGAGTTTGAACTTGATAGATTTGTCATTATGTCTCTGAACATATTATCTCCCCTCTTTTCAATATAACACAAATAAAATCAGAATTTGTTTATCAAAAAGCCTTTTCCACAACCAATAAGACATACAAGTCAAGTTATATGTCTTAATTAATGTGTATGGCAATGTTATATTTAATATGGTAATACCAACATTGTACTGCTCAATTTTTTGACATTTTTATCTGACCTATTCAACATTTTCATAGGTTATAATCACAAATGACGCTAGGTTTCTACACTGCAAGAAAAAATCGTAGCCAGCAAAGTGTAAAAGCTTCCTTGCACTGGTGGGATTTCAATAAATGGCTGCAGTCCCATAACAACTACCAAGTGTAAGGATGGGGGAAACAATTAACGTAAACCTGCCATGTAACAGTTCACAACATGCCATCATGTATGAATGTATGAAAGCAGTGAGGCAAAAACTGTAAAGACTGTAAGAAAAAAGATTTTGGGCCAGTTCCTTTTAAGTACTATTGTCAATATTATCTAGTCAGTAGATTTAGATATCATAGACATTAAAATTTTGGAATAATTAACTATAAATAACTTATTTACAAGACTAGGGAATTAGGGTTTCTGTGTTACATGCATTATACTTGTTATTTCTTGATTGTCTAGAAAATCTTATCAGGCTTAACCATGGTTTTTCATATTACATACATTAGAACTTGATACTCTCTGATTGTCCGGCACATCTCATAATAAGGATTAGATATCATATATATTAGAACTTGGGAACTTTCTGTATGAAATATTCTTTGTGGTGAGACAAAGCCGTCATTAAAACATGTGGCTTCATGATTGTCACAAACCCCTCTTATAATAGATTAAGAACATACATTCACCAGAAACTGGAACTCCTTGATTCACAAAACATCCAAGGGGCTTTGCCATCAGGGTCGAGATATCACAGGCATCAGAACTTGGGACAAATTGATTGTGAATAATTATGATACGAGTTACAGAACAGCTTATGCATAGTACAGACATCAAAATTTTATTGTGAAGAAAATCTCACTAGACTTAGCCAACAGGGTTAGACACTTGACTGACGAGACTTATGATAAGACTCAAGCTATCAAGGTTTACATATCAAATATTTTGGAACTTGTGACACTTTGATTCAAAGAACCATATACGTGACACAGCCAAGAGGATTGACTATTACAGACGCCATGGCCTTCTATAGCTGCGTATAAGACTTACCTGCCAGGGTTAGAAATCACAGACATTAGAACATATCAAGGTATTCTTCTCAAGCAGTAAGATATCACAAATATTATGAGGACTCTTTGATTACAAAGAAATCCTATAACACTTAGCTAGCAGTGTTACACATGTCAGACATTAGAACTTGAGTAAAAGCAATAATTTATAAATCACTAGTACTCAGAATGAAGAATCTTGAATTAAAAGGTAACACTTATTTTAAGTCCCATAACAGTTTGATCAAGAAGTTTAAAGTGTTATTCATAAAAAAAATTATAATGTTTTTGATTTGCCATGATGTAAACTTCCAATTATGTTCATGTTCCTTTGAGCCTCTGCATTAATTAGTTCCATGATCATTATGTACTTCATGTCATTTACTTTATGGTGGTGTCAGACATCACCCACACATGGGTGTCTGTTTCAGCTTGACTACTTTGTCAGTCTGGCTATTATGATAAAGCTTTCTGCTGATCAGTTCTGCTTGCAGTGAGTGGCCTTTAGTTCCTCCAAATATAATAGAGCACATTAACTGTCCTAGATAAAGTTACATGTTTTCCAACAGGGGGGGGGGGGGGTGGGGTGGGGGGGTGGGGTGGGGGGGGGGGGTGGGGGTGGGCGGTCATGCTTTCGGCAGCATTCGTTTGTCTGAATGAATGCAAAATAGCACGATGATTACGGATGGGTTTGGACGAAAATTTTCAGGAAATATCAGCAATGGCACAGGAAGGAAATGATTCGAGTTTGGTGGTGATACAGATCACCGTTTGGAAACAGAAAATATGTTTTATAACATTGCATCCATAAGCAATATAGGGGATGTGGAGGCCTTGGCGAAGGTATGCATTCTCTCAGTGCTCATGCTATCAACATTTTACTCTTTTGCCATGTGGATATCCTATGTATCTAACTTATTTGATGCAGCAATGTAGTTGCTGGACTTTAACAAAGCCGAATGACTGAAGTAGGTAAGATAAAAAGGCGACAGAACTCGGTTACATGTGTATAAGAACACAACTGGGATTCTGTTATGGATTATAAAGAGAAATTGACAATGAGGTGTACTTGGTATAATCCTCAAATAAATATTATTAATTGACTGAAGAAAGGTGAATACAAGTTTGCCAGAATAATTCCATAATTTTGAGATATATACAGACATAAAGAGGCTTTTCACCACTTTTACTTTGTTGCCATTACTTTGTTCTATACTCTCAGTGAACAACTAAGACTTTAATATTATTCAAGAAAGCGGCGTCAGATGAAACAGAACGAACATCAACAGGAAATTTATTCCCAGATTGTAGGAGCATCAAAAGCAAAACTTTGACTAAATTGCTTCTTTAATTTGTGCCAGGGTGGGCTTCATTCAGGAACCTTCTATCCAGTCTTCCCCATCTTGTGTTGTATTTGCCAATATAGTTCCTGTGTTAAACATTCAAACTGGGGTTTTAATTATTGTAATTCCTAATAGAAATGACTGTACATTGGAATCAGGTTACCTTAAGAGTCCTGTTCAGTGTGGGTGCGGTGCCTCTCAACTGTGCTGATCATGTGATTAGGAGTAAAATTGTGTTTTTCTAGAGCACAAATTAGGTCAGTCATGGATATTTATCATTAATTTTAAACATGCCCTTGTCTACTGCCACGCCCTGTGGAGGCCATTTGGCTGTGTTTCAGTAAGATAAATTGTAAGGTTCACCAGGAGTGAGAAAATAACCTGTGCCACATTGAGGATAACTGGTATAGTACAAAAGATAACTATGGGTGGTGTAAGGATATGTTGTGACACGCTTGCCTTGATTTGGAGCCATTGAATATTTGACTAAAACTGCATGATAACCTCCATTTGTAGTGCTATGTGTGCTAGTATGAACCTAAAACCTCTTCTTTTTAAAATTCTTCACATATAAATTCACATTTCCTTTCCCGAATCAATTGAAATACCATGTCATCCACAAGTGCAGTTCTATGAAGACCAAGTGCAACTGGTCAGGCCAAGTTGTAAGCTCTGTCTTTGTGAGATCCTGTAGGTCATGAAGGGGTTAAGATTTGCTTTCTTCATTGCATTTGGCTAACATGATTTATTTTATTGAATATTGATGGTCCAATATTGAGTTACAACACATTAAAACTTATCTTATGGGGTTCCTCAACGCTCAGTTCTGGGGCCACCCCTTTTGACCCTATATTTTTACAAAATAATAAACTTAAATTAAATCCTGACAAGACGGAATTCATAGTGATTAGTGATGATCAAATCAGAAGCTCCCTGAAGTCATCTTTCAGCAAGTTTTCTCAGCAATATCATGGAACCAGCTGAATCAGTCAAAAACCTTTGTGTCATCCTGGATGCTGAAAGTTCAATGCAAAAACATGTGGCTAATCTATGCTGCATATGTTACTACCATCTCCGGGAACTACAAAGGGTCTGCAGGCCTTAAACTTATCTTCTTGGCGGTGACATAAGATTTATTCAAATTGTACATCAGAGATTTCCCTTGAGGTTTATGTTTTCATTAATGGCATATGTATATTAATGAACTGTTAATATACTTTTACCGCTTCTTTTAAAATTTCATAAATTTGAAAACATTTATTTTTGTATCCTTTGTTTGGTGACTGTGTCTCAACTCACTATGAGACAGAGTCACTGAGTGAAGATCATCTGCCAATTCATGCCATACCTCACAAATGAGAAAGGCCTGTTGAAAGGTATTCTAAGTCACTTAAATATAACATATGCAATGCTGCAGTAAACATACTCCATACGCTTTAAAAATGTATTGTATATTCTATAAATTTAGAACTATCTTACTTTTTTATATATGTTGTCAGTTAACAGTTTTTTTAAATTAATAAATTATTGTTTTTATATTATATTTTACATTTTCTCACCAAGCTAGAGGAAGATTTTGAAAATACTGACCACATCAGTAACTTAAGAGGGCGTGAAAAAATTGATACTCTTATCTGGGTGAGTATTTTATCCTGTGGTTGTCTGACATATTACAACTTCTTGGCAAAGACCATGAGTAAGTCACAAAGATTACTATAATACCAGAGAGTATATCAAATGAGGTAACCTTATAAGATTCAAAAGTCCACTGAAAACACCTGATTAATCTTTGAGTCTTTGGCTTTGGTTTGGTAAAGTGACAAATGCCCCAAATTGACACCAACTGTGTAAGCTGGTCTTTGATTGGTCATATGCTATTTTGGAGTGCTGAAATTGGATTGTTGGGTCCTAACAATCTGTAAATGGTTGGGTAAGACAGAATTCATTATCATTGGTGATAGACAAGCCAGAGAGTCCCGCATGCAAAAATTTCCCATCAACTTCTTGGAAATTCTGTCTCCCCTACCAATATAGTCAAGAACCTAGATGTTACTTTCGACTCTGGAAACACCTTTACCAGTCACATTACCAAAGTTTGTCATGCCTGATACTATCACCTCAAAGACCTAAGATGCATCCGTAAATTCCTCAGTGTGGAGACTGCAGCCCTGCTTGCAAACTCAATGATTAGCAGTCGACTTGATTACTATAACTCACTACTCTATGGTATAAGTAAATATAATATGGCTAAACTCCAAACAATTAAAAATTCCCTTTGCAGAATTATTTTTAGATTGATAGTACAAGCCATGTCACTCCTTTTCTTCAAAAACTACACTGACTCCCCATTTCATACCACATGTTGTTTAAATCTAATCTAATTACTTTCAAGGCCATCAAATTCTCCCATCCTACATACTTATCACCATTGATCAAAACAAGAAGTGTCATTCTTGGAAATCGGCTATCCGTTTCCTAAAATTGTCCTAGAAATGGCATTGATAGGCGAGGTTTTGCAATGGCTGCCCCCCACTGATTGAAACAGACTCACACAATCGGTCCGATCACAGCTCACAATAACAGGTTTCTGAAGCCAGCTAAAAACCTATTTGTTTAGACTAGCATATCCTCCACCATATTATATCTCCCCTGGTGGGCGCTAATTTGGATATCGACCTGATACGTCCCGGACTTTCCCTTTTTGACCGTGAGTGCATTAGAAGATGTTGTATCAATTTTGCACTGTATAAATGTTTCAATTCTATTCTTTCTATTCTAACACCCCAAACGCAATGAGCAAACAGACAGGGTGCTGTGTTTTTTTCAAAACAATATATATATATATATATATATATATATATATATATATATATATATATACATTAACATTTATTTTTGATACACATTGACACATAATTTTCTACAAGTTTTCCAAGTACAAATCAACACAACTTTTACCTCACTGATACACAAAAACATAATAGCATTCCGACTGAAACTCATGAGGTCAGGCTAATTATTGTATGTTTATGGATAATCAATATATGTTCTAATCGTCAAAAATTTACGATGATATAAACTCAAAAAAAGAGTAAGTAGTAAATTCCAATTTCAGTGGGGCCAAATTACCACATGAGCAGTAATTATCCTGATGATTACGTGAATTAGTGTGGTGTTATTCCTTATTTACAGCATCATTCTTGTACATACAGTGTTACAGCTTAAACATGAGATCTCTAATTCCCTGAAACAGCCACAAAAATAGTGCATTTGTGTTTCTTATTGAGAGCCATATCTCTTATAAATGTATGTATTTGAATACTTGATATTTCTGGTGATTTTGGACAGGGACCAAATTACCTCAATGACCACTAGGCACAGCCTTAAGATCCAAAGGTTTTTGAACAGGACATAAAACCCCAACTTTGACCTTGATCTTAAGATTCAAGACAATAGAAATATGACAATAACAAAAAAGTGCGTCGAGGGAAAAATGTAAAAAGAAATACACAAGGTATTAATATACGATACATTTCCAAATTTACATTTTTATGTTGGAGATATTGGGTCTTTGAAGAGGTCTGTTCTCTCTGAGTGCTTCCCATTATTGAGAAAGGTACCTACATTGTTCCATATGGTGATATCTCAAAGTGAAAGTGACCAGTTGGGGTGATTGAGGCAACTTAGATCAAACTACTCAGTCAAGAGTTTGTACTCTAAACCATAGGAGGCCAGTAAGTTACGACCAACTATCCAGATTCAAATACAGATTGGGATTAAACCCACAACCATATAGATGGGAGAAGAGTTTGTTATCCACTACACCTCAGTACGACACATCTTTAAACATTTTACCAAGTAAAGCAATATTTCATTTCTACACCTCAGTATGACACATCTTGAAACATTTACCAAGTAAAGCAATATTTCATTTCTTTTTCTCACTAATTCTTATTTCTTATATGAAATGACCATATTTTAGTATTTGCAGAGAATATTTGTCATCACAAAAATGTCACAAATTATGGTAAGAGGGGAAGAGGGTACATAAATAGTTACTGTAATTTGAGGCAACCTTAAAAAGCATTAGTTGTTTAAAGCAGGTTAGAACGAACTGCAAAAACTCTCTGATCATCACACTGACTATATTTAACAAACCAAAACGAGTGATTGTGTTAAATTTAGGTACAAGGTGAGGTTATCAGAAAAACCAGCATAACAAAGCTGGAAATGTAGGATTCTTCTTTTTTACAAATATACAGTTCAGTAGAACTAAGGTAATATATTTGGCTGCACATGGACATCACTAGAATGTACAAAAATGTCTGACACCAATCCATTTCTGCTTAAATGCTTTTAATGGTTCATGAAACAAGATAAAACTTTGTGGCCTCAAAATGTGACTCAGTCTAATTATGACTTAATTTATAGGATAATTATTGAAGTAATTTCTTCTGGATAAGTTTTGCAGCTTAATATAACATGCAACTCGTCAATATGTTATACCATCAAGTATTGTGTCTCTCCCTAAAAGGAACACTATCTCAGAAACTGTAGTGTCTATAGTCCACTGTACACGTAAAAACGTGTGAATGGATCATTCATAGATTTTGACACTTCTACGAACGTTATGTCACATCATTGTTACATTTTAACTGCAGACCTGTGTCATGATGCTTTGTTTTATTAATCAGTGTACATCAAACATCTACATTTATATCACTGACCAATATGTGTGAAATGCGCCATTTGATGTACAATTTTTCACCAACAGAGTGTCTATTACATTCAACAGTGTCTAACCATGCTTACATCTGTCCAAACTGCGTGACTGGCTCCTAAATGGATAGATAAAACTGCACATGATAACTTTAAGTTCTGTTGCACACACTTTTGCATTGGTAATGCCACTGTATTTGGTTTCAGGAACCCTTGCAAGGCTTACCATTTCAAACTCAGCTTCTTAACATCTATGCATCCCTGAGAAGAGTGGATATATTTGCAAGACACCTCAGAGAACTCCTCACATCCACAGAGGCTCACAATTCCCAGAAGAGGGTGATCTACAGCATGTTGACACAAATTGGACAGGGTAAGTGAGAGAAATATATTCTCAGCCTGTACTTCCTTATTACTTCAATACGAATTAGCACTGGCTATTAGGGTTGGGTTGAAGTACTTCAAAACTAAACAAATTTTTGAAAATACTGAAAGTATGTCAGTACTCATGTTCATTTTAAGTACCAAATATATTCGTACTTAAGTACATTTGAAAAGAATTTGTATTTCTTTTCTAACCTCACATTTGATGTTCAATAACTTTTGCAGAAAGTAGAAGTATTTGCTCTCGTGCTAAAGCACTTTTCAAAATACTTGTTCTTTACTATAAACTTGACCCTAGTTCGGTAATGGCTAATAATGGTCATGGTTAGTCAGGTACCATTGTCAGAAAATATTTTTAAAAAGTTACCTATGTAGCTCCATATGGCAATATCCCCAAGTTCCAAGTGACCACAGATGTTTTGAGAAAATTTCATCTGTTTGAATAAAGCTCACAAAAAACACCCAGGTTGCAGTGTTTAAGTGCGGAGGTTCATATTATTTATGAAATCTCAGCAATCACATTGGTTGAATCAACTTCCATCAACATCTTTTATTATCCACTGGATATACAGAGCGGGATATATTTATTTTGAGCGGCGCCTCCTAACCATGGATAATTAGTGTCAACAAGTTTTGATTTGTCAGTAATATCTCGGAAACCATGTAACCTACAAATATGTGTTATATATCATTGGAAAGATATTTTTACAGTCCTTCTGTTCCTTTTTGTTGCATAAAACTCCATGCACAACTGGCAGAGAAATCACAAGTTAGAAATTCAAGTTTTTATATTCATTTGTGTATGTATGTATATGCCAGTCTTTTTGCATTGTGTCTTTTATATGGCTTAATTTTACACATAAATCATTAAAAATGGAGGATAATAAAAGTAAAATCAAATAATTATATCACTCATCAAGATTATATTACTCATAAAGATTAACAATATAATATTCAGGCTACACACGTGTATAATATGGCCATCTTTATTCGTGATATGTATTTTTTCTGTATATGTCATTGGGAAAGTTTTCCCATTATAAAAGGGGGTGAATACCCAGCTTACAAAATGTTAACCATAACTGTTAAGTCTTTATTTTAATCATCAGTCATTGATAAAATCATCTGTCAACAGGTAATGGGTCTGGTGGTGGAATCTACCAGATCTTGTGTGACATCTACAGCAAGATTCAGATAGTAGAACCAGTGGTGGAGACTGTTGGATTGATCCCCAGCAGTCTACAGGGAGAAAAGCATCTGGCACAGATTCAAGACGATTTCTACCATGTTTTGATGAACACCCAGAGGGTACTAAATGGCCTCACAGGACATCTGAATGCAACCCTCCAAGCTCAAAGCTATTTTTAATTTACATGCAATGCTCATTTAAAAAATGTCTTGTTTTCTGATCACAACAATTTCCTTCATTGTGAGTAAATAGGATTGTGCCAACCTTGTTGAATTCAGAGGTATTTTAAATTACCATCACTCAAATGAAAAATTGATAAAACTTCAGAATTCATAAAAACACACGTTACTATAAAACTGTTCTAAGATTTCATTGTGGTCAAAAAAGGTGTATCAACTAAATCCATTTTATAAATACCATTATTTGTAATAGCCATGAGAGGCTGTAAATATGAAAGTTATTGCCAGGAATATAGAAATTTGAAGCATATATTACTGACAATTTGATGTTTGTTGCAAACAACAATAGGTTCATCACTGTCAGTGTCAAGTTCAATTGAGATTTTAGAATAGAACGGATAATTTAAAACAATCTTTTTGGCATAGTTAAAAATATAAATTTTGGTCTTTTAAGCTTATCTTTAAGCGAGACATTTTACACAATTTACAAATAGTTAACCATGGAAAGATCAAATGATGTTTAAGGAATGTATGAAAACTAATAAAATACCTGCGCATATTACAAATCTTAAATTAAAAAAAAATATATATGTATGTGTGCCTTGACAAAAGTTGTCTATAAATAATAAACGTATTTAAGATGATTAACAGACGTTTTCATTGTTCGTTAGTGCAGTGTTTTGCCTGGGTCAAAATCAAACAAAGCCAACTTCACACATACCCTGTCCCAGTATGATCCCCCTGGGAGTAAACATAGGTTATATAACACTATTTTGATAAACATGGCCAAAACATTATGTTGAACAGATGGTAGTAGAAATAGTGAATGTTACCTACAGCACTGTGAACTTGTTTTCTTCTATTTCAAATATATTAAATAGAGTTATTTCTCTTTTTTTTTTAATTCTCAGTTATTGTCGTTGAACATAGGCAGGTAATGAGTATTTGATTGTTACTTTACGGTGCAGATGGCGCTTCATATGGCATATAAAACGCATATATCTCCATATAGAACCATAAATATGTAACATGGGTGTAAGAAAGTCACACACCCCTCGGTGAAATTATAGTTGGTCATATATTTCGTTTTGTAGCCAAGCAATGAATGGACAGGACATGTTAATCTGGTAAATTAAAGACAGTTTCTGTTTAAAATCTATTAACCAAAACAAATCACCGATGCCACAAATACCAGTAAGTTTATAAAAAACAAACAAACAAAACATGTGTTAAAGGAATGATTCAGGCACAAGTTGTTAACCATCCATCATGATATATTAGTATGATGACAATACTAGTATTAACCAAGTGGGTTTCTTTTGCAATTTTACAATATACATATGCTACACTCTACTCTCTCTCTCTTATCAATTACAGCTTCTACATATTTTTCACAAAACAGTTTATTCGACAGTTTCATTCTGATTGTTGCAAAGTTTTGGTGGGGTTAGTGAATGTAATGTACTCTTTCTTCTACCCAGAATCCAATTAATCCAAGTGGCCTTCCGATCCTCATTGGAGGTAATTAGGCTTTTACCAGTTATTTATTTATCAAAAATAGATTGACTTCATTTAGTAAACACATAAACTGAAATGGAAATTTTGGATTTCTCCTTGAAGTGGCCAGATAATTACACATTACAATTACAGGTTTTGGTCATAACAATTACACATCAACTGAAAGTTGCATGTAAGATTTATTGTGACACAGCTAAAAACACTGTGTTGATAACCTCACTGGAGCATAACAGATAAGTTGGAATTGTCCCTAAATGTTTTAAAGTAAGATTAAAATGTAAAGAAAAACGGTAAGACAATAGAATCCATTTTACATGACAGTAATTTATATTGGTTACTTTTTAAGCACGCAAAATACATGTCTTTTGGTGCAACAATATTTAAAAACAGTATCAATAGTATCAAAGGTTGACATTTCTTCATAAACTTTACTCAAGAGTTTAAATACAGACTCCTCAACTCCATTTTAATTTAAAGACAATAATATCATTAAATCTAATTTACATGCTAGGTATGTTAGCTTTATTGTCAATACTACAGTAAAACTGTACTCAAATCCCTCTATCCTGTATAAGGTTTAGGTCACTTCTTTCTCCATTTGTTATCATTTAAGCCTCACCAGCAGGGTTCTGTATGGCAACAAGCATATATTCTTTATCAGGAGCCATAATAATCTCATGCTTTTTGGTACGCAGACGTATAAGTTGCAGCTCATTCTGGACATCTAAGTCTCTCACAACATTCTTGGATTTCATGGCAAATCCATGGACAAGTGTGGCATAATGAGTTGTCGTTGGGCCGTCCATGGTCGTTTTGATAACTATACCTTCTCCGTTCAAGATGAAACAACCAACAACGCCTTTGGAAGACTGGAGTCGCTTGAATGTATCATCCACCTCAGTCATATTGGCAGAGTTTTAGTTTCAAATACCTGTGTATCTTTGTTGTATGTATGTAAATATATTTGACTCTGCAGAACTCAATATTTACATGTAAAACATTTATTTCTGGAATATATCATCTCACTGCAGTCACTAAAACAACAAGATACGTGTACACAAATGGCTATAATGTTTGAAGTATCCCGTGCACTTTATGTCTTCCTTTAGATGTTTAATGGAAAAGCCTGGTTACTGAGATGAGTGTAACCACGCTATACTGGCAATAATTATACTATGTGCGAAATCTTATTCCTTGACCAAATGCTGTGGTATATATGTGTTGAGGCCACAACTCAATAAACACTGGGATTAGTCAATGAATGGCATCATGGATGTATTCTCCTAGGAGATCATTTGTGTGGGATTAGGCTCTTGGAGATATATTATATAGCTACTTAGTACTGTCTTTACCTTAATGCCCAAATACTGATTAATTAATCAATCAACACATACATGGACATGTACAGTGTCATATTTATTCTCACAAATGCTACCCACTACATGTTTGGACAGTTACTTAAACATTTTAGCTCTAGTCTATTAATTTAATAACTATTGGATTTTGGAATTGTTGAACATGTGTTGCAAAGTTCATAATCAGTAATTGTGTTACTTTCCATTTTTAATCCATTGGCTGTTTCGAAACGACCTTGGCTAAATAAATCTGATGGCCAATTGAAAACCTGGGTGAGATTTTCATATGACTTAGCCATTTTAAAACCACGAATAAACTTACTGGCCATTTAAAAACTGAAAGCTTTGCAATAGAAGTTTGAGGATTAGTTTATTCGCCCTTCTTTAGGTTTAACTGTAATAAGCATGCACCAAATGCTGGTTTACTTGTATAAGTGGACACTTTAAAGACGGTTAGATTTAACATTGCTTCGCTACAATTTCCCCTTCACTCAATGTGTCAGTCGGCCTTCTTTTGTTTATTTTGTTTATTAGCATCATAATAGCCCTCTTATTATAAAGTCAATTGATGACAGTTAGTTTTAAAGGGATTAAGCCAATCTGCTTCAAACCATCAATTAATAAAGGTTGAGATTTACCCTTTATAATCTCACTAATTATAGCTATTCACTTCACTTATTGCCTACTGAATACTTGTAAAATTAACGCCAAAGGAAAAAAAACTGATTTTACCCCACATTGGATTATATTTTAATGTATGTATAATCTGTTGATTGAACTTAACAAATCAACATCAGAAAAAAAACTACTCTATCTACTCTGTTCTGATAGGTTTCATATGACAAGACCCTTTCAAACCAAGTGAGGGTTTGAAATGGCCAGATAATTATTTGACCGTTTCGATAGAACACCATGACAGAGGAACACATTTTTACTTGGTCATAGAAGACACTATGTATCTGTCTGTAGCTGTGATTGAACCCTGGTCCTCTGTGTCCCTAGGCGAGTGTGTTACCCTCCAGTCCACAATGGTGTCCCTAGGCGAGTGTGTTACCCTCCAGTCCACAATGGCCACAGTGAGAAACAAAGGACCTGTTTCCGTCATCACTATAACCTTTTTTTGTTCTCCATAATAGACAGAGAGAATTGATCATTCGATGAGCCGGAGTCTTAGAGTGATATAAACAAAGTTCAAAGTTGGTGAGTTGTGGCCCTTTAAAGAGCTCAGGTTATTAGTACAAGCCCGATGTGCATTCAAGAACTCCCAATTTTTTTGTTATTGATTTGGAGGGATTTTGGACATCCTGTTGATGAAATTGTAAATGTTATCAAATGAATGCAAATTTAATTTAATCAGTATTTATATTATATAGCATTTTAGCCACAGGTATTATGACTATAGTTGTCATTCATATGTCCTATCCCAAAACCTCATTGGAAGTTTTGATGTCAGAAAGTTAAACTGAATTTTGTGCTCCATAATTTTGTCACAATATGAATTCAGAATGCTTATTAGAATTCTGATAAATGTGGCAAAAATTGTATACTGGGATAGCATACAGTATACTGTGTGGTAACGGAATTATCCATCACAAAATCCATTTGGAGATTCTAACATTACAACTTAAAATAGTAAAAATACCAGTATTGGGGTGTTGCTGTGAATTTAAGATTTCAGGTTTATTTTCCTCTGATAACCAGTTATAGTTTCTAAGGCATAAGAGTTGTAATAGTCTAGTGTTTAGATAATGTGGTATCTTTAACTCCTTATTATTTTACTAGATTCTTCAGAAAGACTTAGACCATAATTAAACATTTTGGCATCACGTAGTCTTTTATTTACAATGACATTTCTTTGTTAGCTTGATAACTAAAGGTTTCTTTCAAGGTGATCTAACTAATCTAACTAATGTGGACTTTTATAGCGCTTAATCTCCATCACTGATGGACTCTAAGGCGCATCTAACCATAAGCAAAGCAATTAGCGTTAATCAAGGGACAATAGCCAGGTCGTACCAAAGAGACACAGATGTGACGGGGGAGGCTATGGTGGGTAGGCTTTTGCAAACAGGTAAGTTTTAAGCTTGCTTCTGAAGGAGGCAACTGATGTTGCACAGCGGACATCTTGAGGGAGTTCATTCCAGGTCTTAGGAGCATCAAAGGCAAAACTCAGGCCAAAATGTTTGGTTGACTTAAAGACTGATGAATGAAAAGGAGGAACTGTAAGGTATTGATGATCTGGGTGACTACGCCTAGTACTATAGGGACAACTACTGGGAGACAGGAACGGTCCAAAATAGGAAGGAGAGCCACTATGCAAGAATTTATACACAAGTGTTGCAGTTTTGAAAATACATCGGTACTTAACAGGCAACCAGTGGAGTTTCTTTAAGATGGGTGTGACATGAGCATACTTTCTGTGATTTGTAACAATACGAGCAAGGGTGTTCTGAATACTTTGCAATTTGTACTGATTGAAACCGGACAAACCTCTGAACAGAGAGTTACAATAGTCCAGGCGACTACTGACCAAGGCATTTGCAGCAAGGACTGCAACATTAGGAGTAAGATGCTTTCTAATTCTACGGAGGTCGCGCATCTGAAGAAAGCACGCTTTGCAAGTCCTCTTGATATGCTCGGAGAATGAAAAATCTGCATCAAACCACACACCTAGATTTCTGACAGAATCAACCGGATGAAGAAGGCTACCAAGAATGCTAACAGGAAAATGAGAGGAAATCTTCTGACGTTGAGCCTTAGAACCAAAGACAATAAATTCAGTTTTTTCAGGGTTGAGCTTCAATTTGCTGAGAGACATCCACTCTTGGACATCATGAAGGCATGCATTTAGCTTGGCGAGAGCCGAATGAGCATTCTTATGGGAGAGATGGATGTATAACTGAGTGTCATCGGCATAAAAATGGAATTTAATATGCGGGTGGAGGCTAATAATTTTACTAAGTGGAGTTGTATAGAGTGAAAACAACAATGGACCCAGGACAGAACCTTGTGGAATGCCATAGATGAGACTACTTAATTCAGATAGTGTAGAGCCTATCTTGATGGCCTGGCATCGATTTCTTAAGTAGGAAGCAAACCACCTTAGGACTGTTCCACCAAGACCAAACCAGGATTTAAGGTAGCCAATGAGAATATTATGGTCTATAGTGTCGAATGCGGCTGATAGGTCAAGAAGTACTAGAGCTGTGGGTTCGCCGCGAGCCAGAGAGAGATGAACCTCGTTTTTTATGGACAATAAAGCAGTTTCTGTGGAATGACCTGGCTTGTATGCTGACTGATGAGGATTGTCCAGCTTGTTGCTATTGATGTGTGACGTCAGCTGCCTGGCCACGACTCGCTCCACCAACTTTGACAAGAAACAAAGACCAGACACTGGGCGATAATTCTTAAGGTCGTCTCTGGGAAGGGAAGCCTTTTTTATGAGGGGGGTGACAACCGCCTGTTTGAAAGAATTTGGGAAAGATCCTTCAATGAGAGAGAAATTTACCAACTTGGTAATAGAAGGGAGGAGGATATCAAGACAATCCTTAAGGAGGAATGTTGGTATAGGGTCTAGCGAGCAAGATTTAGTGGGAGATTCACAGATACACTTATGGACCTCGTCTTCAGTGACAGGTGTAAAGGCATTGAAAGCAGGAGGGACTGAGTCAGGTACATCATTGAAAGAGCTAGAAGTAGGAAAGGTGTCCCTGATTTTGCTTATTTTATTGGAGAAAAAAGAAGCAAACATGTCCGCAAGGCTTTTATCTGAGCTATGAGCAGGCAGGACAGTCTCAGAGGTACGATGCAACACCTTCCTTAATGACTGCCATAGCTTCTTGGGGTCACCACTGTTTGCAGTTATGAGATTAGTGTAGTATGAACCCTTTTCTTTGTTAGCCAGTCGATTGCACCAGGCAATTTGCCTGCGGAGCCTTGATCTGTTCAACTCTGACTTATGTTTCCTCCACATCCGTTCAAATTGCCGCCTAAGAGATCGAGCCAAGCGATACGAATCAGACAACCACTCATCTGACTGCTGTTTTGCCTTGCGTGAGATGATAGGAGCATGCTTGTCGAGTACCATTGTTACACCAGTTATGTACTGATCATACAGTTCTGCAGCAGTACCTTTAGGGGACCGTACAAACGGTATATTACTGAGGTCATTGTGGAACTGGTCGATATCAATCCTGTGGTACCGACGATAAGAGACCCATTTGTCGATACTGGTAGGTGGGCGGGAGAAATCAAGTTGGCATCTTATGGCAGCATGGTCAGAAATGAAGTCTCCAACACTAACATTGCGGACAAAATCCGAGTCACAAGGAGATATCAAAACATCCAGAGTGTGCCCCAGTAAATGAGTCGGGCCACTAACACTTTGAACCAAACCAAGGTGATCATAGTTAAATTATAAAGAAAGGAGAGGGGTGTAGTATAAATAGATAAATAAGTTGTTTATTTGCATGCACAACCTGCACAAAGCTTTCCTTTTATTTGAGATTGCATATGTTTGTAAAGAGAAATTTGAAAGATATGATTCCATTGGACCAAAAAAAAAAAAAACAACAAGAAAAATTATCAAAAAATACGATGCACATATAAGGAATTCAACATTATATAACGAAATATATATTAGCTTTGTTAGTTTATTTACAGCAAAATTAGAAAAAAGAATGTACACATCCAAGACATGTGTCCGAATGCCATGAGCTGCATATATGGAAAGATCACTTACCAGATATTGATTTGTATAAATCTAGACTGAAATGCTTTCAAAATATTACAATTGGTATCATAAGATAAACATGCAGAGTCTGAGGTGTGATCTTGCTAATTGCTCATTTGTCACTAGGCCTGGCAGTACAGTTAGTGCCCTTTATGAGCAATACACAAGGACTTAAGTGGCTTGTTTGACAAACATGCTCCTGTGATCACCCAAACCTTTAGCAAAGGTGCCACAGGTTGGCTTTCCAACTCCTACTTGCAGGCTAAAGCTGTCAGGCGTCAATTTGAATGGATCTGGCACAAAGACAATCCCCACAAAATCAGGCTTGACTCCGTAAACAGATTGCCTGGTGCAATGCCCTATTAACCAAGGACAATTCGAACTATTACAGAAACCTTATCAGTGACAATGGTCAATGATTTAAAGAAACTGTGGCAAGTTTTATACTCAGTACTGAACTCTGTTTCTGAAAAGGTACTCCCCTCTCATGTCACTCAGACAGGTCTTGCTAACCATTTTGTCACTTTTTTCTCGATAAAATAAGTAAGATCAGAGACTCCTTTTCAAACATTGACTCCTTCACTCTTCCTACTCCTCCTGGTGTACCCAAATTTGACCTTTTTAAATCTGTTTCTGCGGATGAAGTTCAAAAAGTAATTACCAAATCACCAACAAAATCTTGCCTCCTAGACCCTACTTTTCTAGTTAAGGAGTGCTTGGATATTCTTTTGCACTCAATTACAAAGGTTGACAACTGTTCCCTATCTGAAGGTGTTGTCCCAGGTGGTTTGAAAAAAGCTATTGTCTCTCCACTGATTAAAAAGTCCTCACTACCATCAGAGGAATTAAAAAAAACTACAGACCTGGCTTGAGCTTCATCTCTAAACTTATTGAGTGTGTAGTGGCTTCTCAGTTAAATGATCATGTCACCTCAAACGGACTTGAAAATATTAGTTGGTCAGCCTATAAGCACAGTCACTCGACCAAAACTGCACATCTGTCTATTAAAAATGAAGTCCATCTTGCCATTGCTAGAGGTGAAGCTACTGCTGTTGTTCTCTTTGACCAATCAACAGTTTTCGACACGATTTGATCATAGTACGTTCATTGAATGTCCGAGTTTCTGGTTTGGTGTTGGAGGTGTGGTTCTAGACTGGTGAAAGTCGTAAGGCTTGTTTTGTTCATATCACTGATGTAAAGCAACTTAGTGGGTATCTTACACAAATGCCTTTGTTGAAAGTCAATTTGACTACTGCAGTTCCTCTCTCTGCTCTTGACCTTCGTCGTCTCCAATGTGTTCAGAACAGCTTTGCTAAAACTGTGGCTAATACCACCAAGTACTCACATATCAATCCTGTAAGAGTCTTCACTGGTTGCCTATCATGCATCGCTCTGTCTTCAAGATGGCCCTATTGGTGTACAAGTTTCTACATCGTGGTTATCCCAAATACTTTGAACCTTTTTTTTTACCCAGATACAGTGTGTAGAGAATGTGTAGAAGTCAATCTAATGGCATGCTGCTTGAGGTCCCATATTTTGCATCAAAATACAAGTCTAAAAAGCATTTTGGACTCAGCTTTGCATCTGATGCTCCAACGATTTGGAATGATCTGCCTGATGATGTACGCTCAGCTAAATTTCTCTCTTCATTTAGGAGGAAATTGAAATCTTATCTCTTTGCAAAAGCTTATCTACCCTAGTTTTTTCTGGTCTTATTTTCGTCTTTCTCTGTGGTGCCAACCCCTGCAATGTCTCTGATTTAACAATTACAATCTCCGATTTATTGTATTATGTGTATTGGAGTCTGTCAATCGATAGAGATTAAGCACTATAGAAGTACTATCAGAATTAGAATTGCAATCCCAAATGGATTTATTTTACTGCAATAATATTTACATAATTTGGGAACTGCTACCACTGTTAGCAATAGAACTTACTAGAAAAGTGATGGATGCTGCATGCCCTTCATGGAATCTGTACACAAGAAAACACTTCATGCAACCTCCATGCGCCATATTTGGGGCATGACTTCTGAGTGCCATGCATGGCAAGCCCGGGAAGTTTTTAACTGGTACCTTAAGTTAGGATTGTAGTTAAGCTACAATTCACTACTAGTCACTCGTCCCTTCTGTTTGAAATTTTTGGAGATAAATGTTTTATGTGTAATCAGTGGAGTGGATGCATGGCCAAAAATTTTAATTTGGAATTAACTATACATTAATGCCATTTAAGTTAAATATTTGCACTTTAATGTAGTGATAATCAAAAGAATGTCTCAAAGGCATGTGTACGTTATTAACTCCATGCTGGGTATGAGTACTTTATGCAATTGTTCTGTTGGGGTTAAGCTGCATTTTTTTGGTTAGGTTGTAGCAATTTCATGAATATTAACACTATTTTATCAGTAGAAAAAATATTTATTTAGTGAGTGTTTTAGCTAACCATTCTTAGTAGACCCTGTTTGTGTAGTTTTAGTTGTAACCTATGCTTGTAGATGTGTGTATGTGTATTATGTGTATTTTATTAAATAAAATGATTGTCTCCTAACTCTGTGTCTCAGTCTGAGCTTCTTTGCTTGACATGGCAAATCCCCTGAAGAGGAAATTCTCACTGCTCAAAATAGTATACAATCAAAATTAAGCTGTTTAATTGTATGTATATGGTGTTTGTATATGGCTTGTTTGTGTGATACCTGTCAATTTTCAACACATTAACATATTTAATTTTTCCAGGGACTAATGAACACACTGTATCAGTCACATGAAGGTAATGTATCAGGCTGTTTTAGTGACAGACAATTAGTTTATATAGTTAGACATATTGAGCAAAAATATTTATAAAGTATTTCCAGTTGTAGAATAGATTTTTTTCATTATATCAACCAGGGTGATCAAAGATAATTAAAAATTATACTTAATTTTTACAGACTACACTAGCGTTTCATTTTGCTTGTGCACCACAATAAGTATCACATTAACATTTGATATATTAATAAAGAAGCACAAATATACAGGGATATAACATGTGAACAGACATTTGACATTTTAAAAGTGGTTTTTTGAATCGGTTTACAATGTTGGCATTGGCCACCTTCCCAATGGTCTTCTCTGCCTTTTTATGTGGCTGGGATTTTTTAATGTTTGTGGTCTCAGTGTATGCACTAAAACGGTTTCGCATTTTCTTTCTGGTGAATCCTAAAATGTCCAAAAATACATGTCAGCATACATGAGGTCCACAGTGGCCCAGTGGGTTGCCAATTTGGCATGTAATCACAGTCTCTCACCTGTGTGTTGTGGTGTCAACTCCCACAAGAGACAAATCATGAGTGTTATAAGTTTGGGTCTATTTAGAAGAATGAGTAATTAACAGGGAAACTTATTCTGCACGTAACTAGCATTTATCGATATATTTCAATTCATGCCATAGATGTTGGGTAAAGATGGTATTTACAATTGCAGAGGCACTAATATACAATAACTTTGAACCTTGTGGACATGTACATGATACATAGAAGTCACCTTTATCTGCTGTAATATGTGTTTGCTGATTATCACCCTGCCACGGGTGACTATTCTGCTACTCTTTCTTGTGCTTGTTGTGGATGAGGTAGAATATTTTGGGAAACAAAGCTGACGCTTTGTATCCAGTTTATCTATAGTCCCTACTGAATGGGTGTATCTGTTGTATATGTTTCATTTGTTTCAGTTTCTGGTTGGATTGGTGTAATGTTATTGTTTATATCTGAACCAGTTTTTAAGGCACCAAAGTCAGAAATTGCTGTATTGTTGTGATTATTGGACGTTTTACTTTATGATGTAGATAACATATCTAATGAAGAAATGACAGGTACTTTTGCAAATGTATAAATTTCTGCTGTTCTTGATAATGGCAGAATTTCACATTTTACAATGCAACAGAGATTAGTTTTACAGCATATTTCGTGCATATTAGATATATTTTATTCTTGACACCCATAAAGATAAAGTTACCTTGAGTATGTTTTTATCAATTTACACTCATTGGTTTCTATCTAAAACGTCAGTATTTTTAACGTATTTCAGGTACACCTTGTATTTACTACAGTGCTTCTGTTTTTTCATCTTTTTCTCGTGGTCTCCCTGGTCAATTTACCTCTAATGCATTCTCTGTTGTGTTTAATGTATCTTTGTCATTTCAAATAAATGTGATAAATACTATTCTTCTGTCTGGCAAATCTGGGACCTTTCCTTTAGAAGTGAAAACAAAATTTGTTTGTGACATATCAACCACGAGATTACAAATATTAATTTATGTGCTTACTCTATATTGAGACATATATATTGTGAGAAGTAAAGAATGTAAATAGAGGAATAAATTTAGGAACAAATTAATTAGTTTTATTTTACCTTACCGATGTAAGTAGGTCACTTATGACGCGTTACCGGACAGAAGAATTTGCAGTCTTTGAAAAAAGTATTTCAGGTCATATTATTACCGTATTTTCCCACAATTTGAATTAACTTTCACGCTCACTTTAACTTTTACTATGTCTGATGTAGTTTTGGACAGGATCCAATTTTGGGACTTTGTTTCTATGCCAAAGACTAATTGCCTTGACAGAATTTCATCAAAATACTACTGTTCGAGAGGTAATCAACATTTCCTTACGTTTGAGTCTGGATATAATAAAAACAATGTTGTTCGTTTTTGAGTTAAATAACAGACACTGTTCAAAAATCCCTAAGAAAATCTAGATTCGGATGCAAATCATCTTGGAAGAGGATTGAGCCACAGACAGACTGCACCTTGTTTGAAAATAAGACATAAATGTGGTTTAATTTTTGAAGTTATGGAACAGATATTAATAAAAAATCCCAACAAAATTTAGGGCTCATGAGCCCCCCCCCACCCCCCCACCCCCTTTTGAAAATATGACCCTAATGTATTGTTTTCAAGATGTGCATGCTGACATACAAAAGACTCACCTACAATAACCTTACCCCTTCCCTTCTAGGGTGAAAGTATGTGTTAATTTTTGCCCCTTGCCTCGGTAACTGGTTATATTCTGAAGATGTGATCGTCTGCCATTCTGTCTTAGTGGGTAACACACTCGCCTAGTAACACAGAGGATGTGGGTTCAAACCCATGTGCTGGCAGATATATATAGTGGCTCAGATGACCACTTAATATGACAGTCCTTTGTCATCGAGTCTTATCCCCAGGTTTAAAGGACCTCAAGGATGTTCATAATTGGTCATCCTTGAGCCTCCATCTTCCAGTTATGGGAATGTCAGTAACATGAGAGTTGCAGGGCTGTAGTTGTGCAGTTAAGATGGGTGAAATAACACCTTGAGTCCTGTAGTACATGGAGATAATGTGCTGAGTATATATATATATTTGGTATTCGTGTAATATTTTGAACTACAGAAGAAATCGTTTGATAGACCTATATACTTATGCAACCCTATACGATACAGTTGATTGGGTTTAAGTTAGGACACTATTCTGACTTTCGTTTGAATTATTTGAGATATTTACATTTTACATCGAGCACTGTACTGAATAATGTTCATTGCCTCTCCCCAGCAAGTATTTACTACTTTCATGAACACAGACAAACCCAAACTTGGGCTAATACATTTATTTTCTAATTTTATGTACACATGTAGATTACATAACAATGATAAACAGGTTATTAAAATTTTTGTAGAACAGTAGTTTACGTTACTCTTAACATAAGTAAAAATACAATTAAGGTTAAGGTCACCATAAGTTTGGAGTTTGTGTAATATGGAGTTTACGGTTAAGGGGTTAAGGTGACCTTGATGAAAGGTGATCATAATGGGTTTATGGTTACAGTTGAAATACAGATTTTAAGGTCACCATAACAATAATGCTTCACACATGAGTTGAAGGTTAAGGATATGAATGTAGAGTGAATTTTACTTAAGAGAGGGATGATATTTTGAAAATGGGGTGTTATTTATTGAAGTGAGGAGACCCCAAACCACAGCTAGGAGGAGGTAGGGATGTAGAGGGATTTGTGGAATGCAGCAGCCACCTGACTTGAGGCCTGGTGGTCCTGGGTAATGTATCTCCAGACACACTCCGAGGTCCAGGTGCCATGGGACTGGATTTCTTGCAAAGGAACATTGGAATTGAATGCCAAAGTGGCACCTGAACGACGGAGTGAGTGGAGGGTAATGGATGAATCTTGAAGACCAATTTAGTGGAGTATTTTGGCAAAGTGGCGCCTTGCTCTGGTGCCCATGAGTGGAAGCCATTTAAGAGTATTTTTCACTTGGAACACTGGAAGGTTGGGGCCTTTGGGAACTAATAGGAGGACATTTTTGAGGGCGCGGACTGGGCAAAGAGGGTTTGAACCCAACGAAGGGAGTTTGAGAATTTTGACTTTGTCCCTATTTTGCAAGGTTTTTGTCCATTTTATGATTATGTTGACGCCTGGTGGGGCAAAGATTAGGTCCCCCTGGGCTAGCTGTTGGATGGGGGAGAAGGACTGGGTGGAATGTGGAAGGAGATTGGAGACACGAAGGAATGAAAAGAAGGCAACCAGGTAGAGTGCTTTGTAAATTTGACCCATATAGGTGAAGTCACAGGATCTAATGATTAATTGAAGGGTTTGGATGTCAACAACCTTTTTAAATTTTATCTTGAAGGGTTTGTGAAGGGCTATGGCTTTGAGATAGTATTTAATTCTCGGATCTTGGAAAGGGGCAAAGGGGAGGTGATACAGTGTACAACAGGCTTTAATTGCTGAGATATGGTTGGCTATGTTGGAGTGGGATAGGTTATTTTCTATGAGGAATTCTAGGAAGGCGAGGAGGATAAGGGGGGAGAGTTTATGTATTTGGATTTTTGAAAAAAACACAAAATGATAGAAACAACCTGAACTTGGAATTGTAGGCTGATTTGGTGGATGGTCTGAAGCCAAGATGGAGTCTCTTGGAAGCCTTGGACGCCAGGGGAAGGATTGATGAGGGAAGACCTGGGAAATTATATAGAACAGTCAATATGTAAGATATCCCTGGGGGTATGTATGAAGTTAAAGTAGGAGAGGAGGTGGTTTAACTTTTCATAATTGTTTGGGGTGATGTCCCATCGTGAGAGGAGATCTGCTACATTGTTATTTTTCCCTAGGATGTGAACAACATTGAGGTTTATGTCTTTGGTGGCGGCTATCATTTGTATTAGTGGGTGGACGATTAGACGAACGTTCGATCAATCGTCGGTGTCATGGTACAATTGTGTTCGGTCACTGATAACTTCTAGAAATCGATTAAATCTCACCCTTCTTTATGTGTCTCAATATCCACATATTTTTTATATTTTGGGCAGTTTCCAGAACTTTCCTTCAATAAATTAGCAGATTTCTCGCGAATTTTGAGTTTATTTACAACTACCACCATATTTACCGGAAGTGGGTGCTTTTGGTAGCTTCTATATGTCGGAAACACCGTTATTCTTACCGGATTGAACTATACTTTATCCCGGAAAGTGTTCCAGGACAGTGGAGTTAAAAAGTCGATTATGGGTCGATCATCGGTCGGAAAAATGGACGAATAATCGACCAATAAAAATTGAAGCAATTCCACTCACTAATTTGTATGTTCCTTGCAATAGCTGCAAGGGTCCTATCTTTGGTCCTACTATTGTTAAGGACTGATACTACCGCTTGATTGTCACAGAAGAGTACAACTTTTTGAGATGACCAGGGGTCAGCCCAGATTTTTATAGCAACAAGGAGATTAAGCATCTCCAAGTGGACGATGGTGAAGTTCTTATAATCTCTATCCATAGGTATGCTATATACCTGTGAGTTCCAGCAACCCCCCATACCCATCAGACAGGCGTCAAGTTCGACTGATGCTTTGATAGGCCTGTGGTCGAAAAAGGCTACGCCATTAAATTTGGTTAAAAATTTTGAGAACCAGTTCAGGTCCTGAAAGAAATTTAAGTCGAGATTGGTGAACTTCTCCTCACCCATATTACATAATACGTCAAGCATACGGTTCAAGAAGAAGCGCGAGGCCTTGACACATTTTGAAATGTATAGTAGTCGTCCTAGCAGGGATTGTAACTCTTTCCTTGAACAGGAAGTTTTACCTTGCCATAGGCTACAAATGTTTTTGATATCAGTCAATTTTTCGTCTGGGATTGATATAGTGAAGCGTTTGGTGTCTAAAACGACGCCTAGGCAGTTGACACATGTGTCTGGGGCTACTAACTTTTTGACGCTTATATCCAGACCTAGCTGGCGAACGAGGGCCTGAAGATCAGTGAAGGCCTTTGTTGTGACGCTTGGGAGGCCGACTCCAATGACGTCATCAATATAGTTGATGACGTCATAGTTACGTCGCGTCAGTATGAAGCGTATGGCGTCACTTAGGCGCTGGAACAGAGCGCTACCACTTCCAAAGCCGAATGCCAAACAGGTGTCGATATAGTGACCATTGTGACGTATACCTAGGAGATCATAGTCAGAGGGGTCTAATTTTATATGCCTGAAGGCCCTACTGATATCGAGTTTGTAAATCAGACAACCCCTACCCCATTTTTTGACTGTGGAGGTGATTTTGTCGATGGATGGGAGAGTGAGTATGAAGGGGGTACCTAGGTAGATGTCTTTGGTCACACCAGTGTTGACTGCCCGACCCTTGGGGAAACTTAGGTCCACTATGACCTGCCTGTGGGGGGCCCCAGGTTTTTCCCTTGTCATGAGGGGGGAATGGTGGAGGTTTTGGATAGGTGGAGTTTGAAAGGGGCCTAATATGGCACCAAATTTAATTTCCTGCTCCAGGTATGTTTGAATGTCTTGTGGGTACTGTTTGGCGGAGTTATGGTTGTCGCCTTCTTGTTTGAGGGGGGTACTTCTGTCAAAATCCAGGGGAAATCCATACCTGATCAGATAAGGGAGTTGCTTATCCCAGTAATCCTTTAGAAGATGATCCCAGGCGTCGGGATTCAATTGTGATTTGATTTGGATTTGGGGGCCTAAGAAATTGTGAGTACCCGACTTTTTGATAATTTTGTGAAGATTTAGGGGGTCAGTATCCAGTTGGGATGGGGAATTTTTAACTGGGAGGGTTAACTCACCCATTAGGATAAAGCCAAATTTTTTAACATTTTGTGCATCCCATTGTTGGAGGGTTTTGCACTCTTTGAGTGCTGGTCTGTAACATTTTCGTTTCGAGGCAATGGCCATAGCAAACGTGTATTTATCTTCTACTGCCCCACCTGGATAATCAATACTAGCAGAGTCGATTTTAACGTGTTCTCTGACTGGGGAATTGGTTGTGTCATTTATGGAGACGTTTTCCGGTGCGACTGATTTTTTTACCCTTTGGGGTATTGTGCCCGGAACGCGATGGCGATGGGGTTTTGTGTCTTGCACTGGGTCATCCCTAGCTGTTAGCGTGGTCAAGGGTTCAAATCTGTTGGCTGTGTGAACCTCACCGGGTGTTTTGGATACCTGATGACTGAGAGCTCTAATTCTTTTATGCCCATTTCCAGAGTTGTTTGGTCTACTAAAAATACTTGGCCCTCTGGCCTCAGCTATAAGGTTAGTGAGGTTGACGGGGGCAGTGGTGTTTGTTTGGGGTAAGACATGATTTTTGCTAACATTGCTCCTACCTTTGACAACTTGTGCGTATGTGCTTCCTTTGAAGCAATGGTAATCTGCTCTCCAATTTTTACTACCATGAGACATTTTTTGACAATTTACAAAAATTTTACTTTGGATGACATGTACATTGTAACCAGACATATATATACTATTTACAGATTTACAAAATTATCTTGGCACTGCAGACTTGCAGTGCCTCATTCGTTTTTTGACTGTTTGACTAATCTGCAGTCTTTTGCTGCATGGTTAAGTTTACGGCCATAAGCATTGCAGATTGCACACACATGCTTGTAGTTTTGGCCCCCAGTTGTATGGTCAGATTTTTGTTGACAGGTACCATTTTGAAAATACTTGCAGGGGTTTGTTGTATCGCTATGTTTTTTGTTTGGATTCAAACTGCTTGGTTGGTTACTGGTTTGCCTTTGAGTGTGAGTACGCCTGATACGATCGATTTTTGTGGTTTCCTGCCAAGAAACCTTGCCCTCCTCCATGCGGCACAAAAGCACCGCATGGCTGGCTTTGGCTGAATTCCAGCCAAAGTCTTGAGCATCGTCCATCAGGTCGGAGATGTACTCCAACATTTGATTTTTAGTTTTTGGATCAGACTCCTCTTTAACAATATTACAAAACCCTGAGATCCATTGAAAAACGCTCAAACTGTCATAGGAGACCCTAGACTTGTTGGGACCCCCCAAAATGAAGTTTTGTGGCCATGGTGTCTGATGTTTGACCCATACCGTATCAGTTCCGCCTCTTTGGGACTTATACGTACCTCTTTCATTTATCTGTGAAAGCTGCAGTAGTCGTTTGTCCACCTGCTGTTGGATCAGCTGGGAGTTCTTGAGGGTTTGAACCGAGGGCACCACCGTATCTTGGTTCCAAGTTTCATTGTTGGTGGACGTGGATGCTTGGCTAGGTGATTTAGGGAGGCTAACTTGAGCTGGAGAGGCATCCAACCTCTCCTCAGTATGCTCGATTCTGTGTTCTATGGCTGAAAGCCTAGAACTCACTGCTTCTAGTGCACTTAAAATGTCATTGTTCCTGGATGAATCTGGAGCGTCAGCTCTAGCGTCGTTGGCCTCCTCAGAGTTCATAATACTTGAATCCGCAGACGACGTTTCCTGGGCAGCTACAAATGGACAGTTCACTCCTGTAGGCCGTTTATTCTGTCCTTTACAGGCACTACATTTGAAATTTTTAGGCATTTTGTCAATGATAAGTGTTATATCTGGAAATATTAAGCTCACTGGCATCAGAGATCATACACAATCACACGCTTGTTTCAACGTAACACCGAAATTTGAAGGGTGCAAATAAATAGGTTAGACTGTCCCTTCTACCCCGGCTCAGACGAGCCACACAAGCCTGAGGTTGTCTATGATCAATAGTGGCAGACACGGCTGGCTGGTTCAGCTATACGAGGGTTCAACACTTTGCTAGTCCATTCAACACACAAACATAATAAGTCCAATGTTGACACAATATAACCAACGTGAAGTAAAAATGTTTGTAAAAGTAGTAAAATCTTTAAAAACTGTTGTACATAAAATTATATGATGTTGAAAATCGTTCAAGTCCAGATAACTTTGCTGATACTTTTTCTGTAAGTTTAAACAGTTTAATATTTAAGATGGGGCGTTTGCCCCCTTCAGATGTCAAATGAAAAATGGCTACCTTCCTAGAAATAGCGGCAAACTTGGGGTTAAGGTGAGGGGTCATACCCTGACCCATATACAAGTTACATAACTGTTTTATAACACAACAAGAATATTTTTTGCTAGGGGCTGCAATGAGGGGGTGACCCCTAGGCGTCACCCCGTCAATTTACATAAACAACAAAGAGCTAAATAAACATACACATCAATGTGATATTTGTTGTTCAAATATATCTCCAAGCGGGGGATCACAATTCTCTGAATTTGCTTGTTTGGAGTTGAATTGGTAAGCAACATAATGCATGACCTTAATAAAAGTGCTGCGACAAAGTAAATGTTCCACATGAAACGCATGGCATTGGGACATGAAAGCCAATAATCCTAAGTTGAACTTCCAAGGCGACTACCTCATAATATACACGCTGTGGTGTTGCCATTTATATCTGAAAGATTTATGCAAAGTTAAACAAGGTAGCATAAATAACCTAGAAAGCAAATAATGATTAGAAACATGTAAATAGCAATTAATGTGCATGTACACGGAAAGGAATTTAATCTTAACTGGAAAACGTTCAGATTAACTCTAGTTTACATTAATAACTTGTTTCTCGTACCCAATCCCCTGCTTTAGAGTAGAATTAACGCAACTGCTCTTTTTCAAGAGGTTTATTGACCATATATATAATTGATAAATATTCAGTAAAGCAATGTTAAGAGTAAGATAGTAGTAAATTACAGTAAAATGCGCAACATTTGCCATATATTGTATAAATTTTGCAATAAAATGTCAAATATGTCCCATAAAATGTACAGTAAACCCCATTAAATTACTTAAATAAATAGAGATTCTCGTCCAGTTCATGTTTAGTAGGCCTCATTTTTAGAAGCTTTACTTTAAAAAGAGCATCACTCTGCAACAATCAAGATGGTACCAGCCTGAGACCAATCAAACTATACTTTAGATTTATGATGACCCTCAAGTTTTAAAAGATATCAGTAAAACTAGAGACTGAGTCAAGAGTTCAAGGTAACTGTTGCAGTATGTCTAATTGGCGCCAAATTTTACATTTTATTCCTTATTTATCTGTTAATCCACAACAGATAAATGAATATGGTGGTTACTACCTCCATCAGGAGGTTATGTTTTTGGATACATTTATTTGTCTCTCTGTCGGTGCTTGTGATTACTCCAAAGGAAGACAGGAAGAATCAATTAAATAGACAATAGAGAAAGAAAATAATTTGATTTTAACCCAATGACAGAAAAAATCACCACACAGATAATGTTAAATTATATATAACATTGTTACAATTATAAAAAGTGAATTGAAAAATTGTGCTTCATTATTTTTTTTCCATTTACGCATTTTTTTTTTAGTTTTTATACTTTAAAAGAAAACTGGTATCAAACACACAAATACACATGCTAGAAAAGAAGAATACCAAAGGTAAACAACATATTGTTATCTGATACTTTATCAACTTAATTATCAAACAAGTTCACTTTGTACCACCCTGTTAAAAACAACAAAATGTCAAATCAGTAATTACTTCATTTCACGACACGCAAAAAAATAATTCAAATTAAAAAGTTCCTGCTCAGATGTATGTTCCCCTCGATATGGGTGTATCTTTAATCACATTCATCCAGAAAGACATATTTGCGTATGCAGTTGCCGCAGTCTGTGACATGCCTGTAGCAACTTTCTGCGTAACAACCTGGTCTGTGAATAGCAATGATCAGAATGTCGTAGGCTTTATAAAGGACACAGATTTGGGTCCTTGCATTTTGTCCAAACTCGGCCAGAACTTTACGCGGTTCCTTTGCATTTGGGATGCTTTTGATATGCGAGTACTTTTGCCCATTCACCTTAAATCCATTAGCAAATCCATTCTTTATAGAGAATCCTCCAATAATGGAATCCAACTCTCCACACATGAGACAGGCTCCATTACTACCAGCAAGGTGTTTCTTAGTGTTAAGTTTGTACAGCATGGCATGCAACATACCATCACAAGATGTTAGATACTGCACGTATTCTTGCCAGTTTCGCATTCCAATATCACTGGGATAGCCATTGTGTCCTTGGCCTATATCCATTTTTGTATTCTCCTCTGCTGAATTTAATGAACTCGTGATTATATGAACTTTAAAGATATAGCGCCAGTCCCAACTAATGTCAAATGCTCCAAATTATTATTACTCATATATATATACTGCATACAACCTTTCTCGTTTGAGAAAAATTGTCCTACTTACTATAGCCAAATTTTACTTGAATTTGTTAGTAAAAGAAAAGAATTGTTTCCAAGCACTTTTTCTCTTCATGAAGTAATGTTTGTGTCAACATGTAAACAACCATGCAGGAAACACTTCTTCGAAAAACTCAGGTTGGTGGAAAGTTGAAAACATTCTCTTTGAACAAAGAATTTATGTTAAAGTGGATATCAAGGAAATCATGCTCAGCAGATTTCAAGGAATTCTTTTCAGTGGCTAATCTGCAGACGTGTGTCAATTGCACCTGACTTAAGGCTCAGGCACACATAACCAGATAAAAATATTGAAAGTTGTGTTATAAATTTGATAAAAAAAATTGTTGTCACTTTGTTTTTAGGAGCAATAACACTTGAAAGAGACGAAATGTATGTAAAGAAAAAAATCTCAAAACAAGACAGTTCAATAGAAAACTGACAAGATGAAAGTACATATAATAATAACTGCAGAAATCCATATATCTGATAGGAGATATATGTATAAACATATTGGCAAAGCCAAGGTCAAAGGTTACAACGAGGGTCACACAATGATATTACACACATACATGCCCAACCAATGTCCCTACGAAGCATAAACTTCCTTCACCTTACGGTTTCACAGGTATAGCTTGAACAAAGTAGCATGACGTAGCATACCTGCATCCCCCAACCAATGTCCCTGCCAATCATCAACTTCCTACACCTTACGGTTTCTGAGTTTTAGATTTTGTTGGGCAAGATTTTAAAGGTGAAGGTCACTGCAACAAAGTCAAAGGTCATCTAAAGATTACACCTTGCTTTTTCACAGCTAAAGCCCTAACCAATGTCCCGACCAATTATCAATGTCTTACACCTTACAGTTTCCAAGATAGAGCCCCAACAAGATCTTAAAGGTCAAAGTCATTGCAGCAAGGTTAAATCAAGGTTGATGTTTCACACCTGCAACCCCAAACCAATAT
Organism: Sabellastarte sp. h YS-2021; assembly: GCA_964017235.1. Classification (NCBI taxonomy): domain Eukaryota; kingdom Metazoa; phylum Annelida; class Polychaeta; order Sabellida; family Sabellidae; genus Sabellastarte; species Sabellastarte sp. h YS-2021. The sequence goes on along the minus strand of OZ024932.1, from coordinate 80,156,045 downwards.
CTCTTTCAAGTATCAACATCCTACACCTTATAGTTTTTGAGATACAGCCTGGAAAAGCTTTTCTCGACCCCGCCCCGCCCACCCAAACACCAGCCGTAATGCCCACTCCCCTGCCCATTCAGACGCTATGGGGGACAACAATGCTCAATGGAGTAAAACAAAAATACTTTATTTGAAATTACAGATATATTTGTTTTAAACTTTGTGATTCACTACATCAAGATATTTAGGAGTAAAGTGTGTGAATGATAACTTCAATCAGTTGACACAAAGTAGTTTGAGATTTGTTTCCAGGTAAACATGATACAGATCATACATGGCATTTCTGTAGTTCATATTTCTATTACCCGGCAATCATGCGGTATTAACTCTTTGGGAAGAACATAATTTATAATATTCACAATTTTTAAATATATTATATGTGGTTTCAGTTGAAACTATGGTGCTCAGCTAATAAATAGGTGAAGTTAAAATAGAAAAAAAAAAACCAAAACATCAATTTATTTGTATTTTTTTCTGCATTGTTTGTCATATATTTAGTAGGTGATGGATGTGGTTTGTATTGAAAAGATAGATACCACTGATTATTAACATATAAGAAGCCATTTTTATGCATGGACCTCAAGCTCACATTATGTGATCATGCTAATACTTTGAGGAGCATAATAATCGGGAGTAATGTGTACTGATACAACAAATCTTCCAACTGAATGACTTTTTACAAAAGAGATACACATGTCATTGAAAACTCCACTCCCAGTATGTGTATGTGAGATTTGTCACAAAAGGCAGATCCAGAACATGAAAGATCTGTTCCTGTGGATAATCCACATTATTAAGAACCCAGTTAATAAAGTGGCTTTCACACATTTCCATTCCAACACCATGATAGAACTCTGGAATTACAGCAGGACAGTGTTTATGCAAGGCTTGTTTTTACAGTAATAAACAATACCTAACTCATTGTTTCAGAAAAGGCTTAAAACTTATTTGTAAAACCCTGATTCTCCAGCTGTTATGGCTTACGTCCCACACATGTCAAATGGCTAACTGAATTTGGAATAATGTATTCTATTTGATGAAGTTACCAATTTGTGCTTTAATCTACAATGAATTGTGTAAGTCATATAATTGTGGGCGTTTTATGGTACAGGGAAACAGAAAAAAACATCATAACCCATTACACTGTAGCTAGCAACTCTCAGCTTTCCAACTAGAGCGAATATTCAAACCTAGAACCACCAAAACTCAATATTGTACAAGTTTTTCTTACTAGTTACATCCGATAAGGAGGTTATGTTTTTGCCTGGGTTTGTATGTCCGTCTGATTGCTTGTTTGTGAACAAGATAGGTCAAAAACTTATGGAGGGATTTTGATGAAATTTTCAGGATATGTGGGAAATTGGTAAAGAAGGAAGTGATTAGATTTTGGGAGTGATCTGTATCACCGTCTGGATCTTCTGGATCCCTGAATTCTTTAAAGGAAGATAATTTGAAAAGTTATGGACGGATTCCGATGAAATTTCAGGACCTATCCAAAGTGTGACAAGGAAGAAGTGATTAGATTTTGGGTGTGATCCGGATCATTGACTGAATCTCCTTGGCGGAGGTCAGCACTCTCTGAGTGCTCTTGTTTTTAAAATTATTTTTGGTGCTTGGAGACATCGTGTATCTGGCCAATGGTCAGAGAAATGCATTTTCTATTTGTTATTACCTCCGCCAAGGAGGTTATGTTTTCGCCTGGGTTTGTGAGTTTGTTTGTGAACAAAATAACTCAAAAACTTATGCACGGATTTTGATGAAATTTTCAGGATATGTCTGAAATGGTAAAAGGAAGAAATGACTTAATTTTGGGAGTGATCCAGATCACTATCTGGATCTTCTGGATCCATGAAATGTAATTTTTAAAGACAGATAACTCAAAACTTTATGGACGGATTTTGATGAAATTTTCAGGATATGTCCTAAATAGGACAAGGAACTAGTGATTAAATTTTGGGAGTGATCTGGATCACTTTTTGGATTCATGAAAAATATATTGGGAGTGATCCGGATTGAGCTCCCTTGGCTGAGGTCTGTGCTCTCTGAGTACTCTTGTTTCAGACTGAAAACATTGGGGAATATTATGCAACCAATGTTACTTGTAACATGACTGACCTACCCAATTGCTTGTACTATGACTAGGGAAATGTAAAGAGTAAAACAATGCGACTCTTTCTGACACCTTTATAGAAACCATATTTCTGCAAGCAATTACCATTTACATTGTTTTACCTTGGCTTAATAGTTGCACATGTGGAATATGTAACAATATTCGGGTATCTTTTGGAGTAGCCATTGTCTCATTATGAAAACATTACCATGGATGTAAAAATACCAATAACTGGACACTTTCAGTAATAATTAAAATGAAAGTTATATGATTGTCCCATTCCTTTGAAATGTTCCACTGAAGAAACAGGAGATTGTATCCTCTAGTGTTACTGGAGGTGATAAATTTTTTTGCATGTTAAGATCGGATGACCCCATAATCGTTTCCTGTCCCAACACATACGAGTTTATCTAAATCACTATTGTCAAGAAACACTGAATGGGGAGAATTTTATTAATACTCTTTGCTGCATCTCGTCTGACCACGTAAGCAGTTAAATACCTCTGTATTAACATTCCCAAGATATTTATGATACAATGTAAACTTAATGCAATGTAAACTAAAAAATTTTGGCCTCATTTTGCAGAAAAAAAATTACCGCCATAGCCAATTGTTTGAAAATCATTAAGATGATCTTGAAATACTGCAGCTAGCTTCATCAAATTTGCACAAAACATACATGGTTAGGAAAGCTAGTCTGATGCTAATTTTGGCCTAGTTTCCAAAAAAAATAATAAAAATACAAAGGCCTTATATCTCCTTTAGTTGTCCATTATTACTGATCCTAAGGGAGAGATAACCACTGCAGCAGTAGTCTTGTTTTATATACAATGATATCCAGGGCCGGGATTCACAAAAGGTCTTAGACAAAAATTTGTCATAACTCTAAGAGAAAAGTCTTAACTGTGCAAGAATTTTGTCATAAAGTTAAGACTTTTTTTGCTTAGACAAAATGGGATTCACAAAAGGTTTTAGACAAAAATTTATCTTAGATTTTGTCATAACTTTAAGAGCACTGCAGGGCAGACTTAAGTCATTTTTAAAATATTCCATTGCATCTATTTACATTTTACCCTTTGTTATGCCAACAAAAATATACTATGATGATCTATACATCCTATAAAAGTAATTTCTGTTGATTGTAATAGAAATTTGCATCATTTAATTACCCATAAATTTCCACATTTTACCTTCTTGTGGTAAAAATATTGTCATAAAAATGGCTGACTCACAATAAAACACAAAGACTACTATTTTTACATACTTTTACAAAAAAAAACAACAAATCTGTTTTATAATTTTGAAGAGAATGTTTAGTGTATGAAAAATGTTTTTGTTTTACTAAAATTTGTTGCTTTGAATTCAAAGTAGTTAAGACTTTTTGCACAAATTTTGTCTCAGCTAAGATTTTGCTAAGCACTTTTTATGAATCCCAATTTAAGAGAAATCTTAGCTAAGACAAAAGTCATAACTTTAAGACTGGCCTGAGCAAAAAATTGCCCAAGACTTAAGACCTTTTGTGAATCCCGACCCAGCCTTTAAAGGCTGTGCGGGCATTTTCACCCATGGTGTCCAGCTGGGCGGTCGGCAGGACTGGGCTGAATCTCAAAAGTAAATACTTGGGGAGATTGATAAGGGATTGGGGAGGGGGTGTAGATGTGCAACGTCATGTTGTGACCTTGATTTGACCTTTGACCTTATAGTAGTGACTTTGAACTTTAAAATCCTATCCTAGCTATATCTCAAAAATTATAAGGTGTACATAAACTGATGATTATATGATCATTGATTGGGCTATGTAGGTGTGCAACATTATTGTGGGACCTTGGTGTAATGTTTGACTATACTAAAATGTTTTCAGCTGCCAAACTTGAGACATATTTCTATCACAAAGATATATGGATTGTTGCAACTGATTATTATATGTATTTTGCTGTACCATCTCCTTTGACAGCTATACTTCAGTGATGAAACTTACAGCTTCCTAACTTTTAGTTCACTTATTAATGCTATCATCTTGCTATTTAATTGTCTTGTTCTGATACTTTGTGTTTACACATATATATTCGTTCTCTTGTAGGTTATTTTTCCTTACACCTTTAAATGACCTATTCTAAATGACTCTCCCATGACCCTAAAGGCAACTTTGGTGCTATTTTCTTTATCATATCAAACTCGTGAACAATAAAAACAAAGCAATCAGTGACCAAATGAATTGGTCACATATCGAGTTAGCACAGGCCTGGAGGACTTACAAGATACGCCATGCATGTCCTGGGTTGCATATTGTTATGTGTACTGTCGAGTTTTCAAGCAGATATGAACACCACCTAGTATGTTCAAGTATGGAAAAGGATAGAAAGGGCCAATGATTGATAGACGATGGACATTGCTAAGTTATGGGATCACTGGTCAAACAAAGACATCAGTCATGTTTTTTTTACTAAATGATAATCACTCCTTAATTGGTCAATTAAGGCCCAACCGATGAGAAAATCAGGAAAGCAACCTAATAGCAAAGCATCCCAGCCCAGGTTGAGTTCTACCACCCTGTGAAATTTAAAATTGATAGGAGGTGAAAGCGTGTTACAGCCCGGAAACTAAAATGTTGGACAGATGAACAGACATTAATCTAACTTGCATGCATGTTTTTTACTAAACGATAATCAATCACCCCTCAATTGGCCAATTATGGCCCAACCAAAAACAACCTAATTAGGACAACAACTTAATTGCAAAGCAACATCGGCCAGGTGTCCTACCTCCCTCAAATCGGTCAGAGGACTTCAAGTTAGAGTGCAGAAACTTAAATGGCAGTGAACAGACACACAGATTGAAACACCACGAAACCAAGGTCAGATGGTGTTCTACCATCCTGTAATATTTCAAATCAATCTGGAGCAGTGTCAAGTGAGAGCATGGAAACCAAAATATGGACAAATGCACAGATGGATGCATCTACTGGCACTAATATGAAAAACGGTGGTGTCCTACCACCCTGTCAAATTTGAAATCAAGCAGAGAAGCACTTCCAGTCCAGAAACCAAAACGCACCGACTGGCATCAATTCAAAAGCAACCTAGCCCAAGCGGTGTCCTACCACCCTCTTAAATTTCAAATGACTCGGCACAAGTATTATGAGTCTGGAAACTAAAATGTCAAAATGTCTTCTGACACAAAGCACAGGGGACATTCAATTCAAATAAATGTAATTTATATCAATTTTTGTTTGAAGAAAATAGACATTTGATTCTAATTACGTCAGTTGTGGGTTATAAAGTCTTAAAACTATTTGTAGCTGTGTAGGCTGCCAGTGACCAGCAATATTCAAAAACAATTTATCAAATTATATGGTAGATTTATGTGTGGGTGGCATATATATTCGGAAAACGCTTGCAAAAGTCACAGTTCCATTTGCGATTTCTCGGGGTTTTCTAAAAATATTTGTGTTCCTGTGTAGTACTGGTGTCGAAATCTACAAACTCTTCCTTATTTCAATATTAATTTTGTAGGTACATTTTTGTATACATAAAGTAAGATTAGACTATTTGTTTATATAGTAATAAATATCACAAAGTCTCATTACAGTATTTCAGTATAATGTTCTCGGTACTGAGACCCTGGGCCTATACTAAAGACCCATTACTAGTAATAAAGAGAGAAGTGCAGTTCATTCGGTGTATGTATGACATTGTGTGTCTTAATAGATGTATGACATTTAGCCTTTTTATTACAAGATATTGACAGAAAACCCCACAGTATTCTGTGACCTCATATTTTCTCATTAATATTTATCATGAAAAAACTATTGAAAATATTGCTAGAAAACTCGACCTAATTCCCAGATTTCATATAAATGTCGGGGATACTTAGGATTCAATACGGTCACGCCGCCGCAGAGATTTCCTTTCGGATGCGATAACTTGAAAAAAGTTTTATTTAGACCTTTCAAATTTGGTATGTGGGTGTCTATGGGCAATGCCACGAACGCTATTGTTTTGTGACCTTGACCTTCAATTTCAAGATCACTGGTGGCCTCTTAAAGGTCAGACTTTGGCCATTTTTTCATATTTTGGTCCTCTTCTCATATACAGGAAGTTAGATCATCCTATGGTTGGTATATATAATACATATATAAGTCCTCTGTAAGCATGCAGAAATTTGACCTTGAAGCTCTTCATTGAAGGTCATCCACAGACCGCCAAAGTACCTCACCGGGGCCATTTTTGGCCTTTTTGGAGATATTTTCACACTTAATGCTGACTATATTACATGGACACTATTGAAAATGGCTTTGGAGGTTGAGTACATGATGGAGTACCAGCATTCAGTTTGTTGACCTTGGCTATTGGTTTCAAGGTCACCTTAGGCCTGCTAAAATGACTCAAAATGGTATGTTTTACTGCATATATATGCCTATATAAGACTGAGAGGCATAAAGCTTGTGGGTGTTGTACAGCCTAAACCCCTGCATATATATGCCTATATAAGACTGAGAGGCATAAAGCTTGTGGGTGTTGTACAGACAAAACCCCTGCCCAAATTTTCACCAAATTTTCAGGGTATGTTTACCTTAAGAGGATATAGAGCTGATAAGGTTTTGGTGGGTATCCGGCTACCACTGTTGCCATGGCAACACTTGTAATATTTTCGGGTCTTAAAGTTTGTGGGTGTTCCACAGACTAAACCTCTGCACAGATTTTCACCAAATTTTCAGGGTATGTTTACCTCAAGAGCATCTAGAGCTGATAAGGTTTTAGGGGGTATCCGGTAACAACTGTTGCCATGGTAACACTTTTAATATTTTCAAGTCTTAAAGTTGTGGGTGTTCCACAGCCTAAACCCCTGCAAGGATTTTCACCAAATTTTCAGGACGTTTACCCCAAGAGGATCTACAGCTGATTAGGTTTTGGTGGGTATCTGGCTACCACTGTTGCCATGGTAACACTTTTAAGATTTTCGGGTCTTAAAAGTTTGTGGGTGTTCCACAGCCTAAACCCCCGTATGGATTTTTACCAAATTTTCAGGATATGTTTACCCCAAGAGGATCTAGAGCTGATTAGGTTTTGGGGCGGTATCCATAGCAACTGTTGCCATGCCAGCACTTTTAAAATTTTGGGGTCTTAAAGTTTGTTCTAAAATCTTCAATGTTTTGTGTAACCAAAAATATTTCAGCTAGCTTAATCAGATTTGCACAAAATGTAAATGGATAGGAGAGCTTGTCCAAGAGTAATTGTCCTTGTTTTGGAAACAAAATGGCCGCCACATCACATCTTTTAATGCCTAATATAAGGGTCATCATATCAAAAAGGCCTTATATGTCCCTTATAATTGTTTCTTTGGCTTCACAATATGAAAACTACTTGCAAGAAATCATGGCCTGTGAATTTTCCCAAATCTCAATTTTGTTGGCAATTTAGCTGTACCTGCAGACTGGGGTTCTTGCCTGTCGAGGCTGGCTCTTTTTAACCATGACCAAAATGAGTAAAGGATATTTTTCTTCATAACTGTTAGAGATACAATAATTTTGTCAAATATGTTGTTTAGCTAATTTTTGATGCAGAGTGCCAGGGCAAATAGCTACTTTGACAGTTCACCATTGAGTAAATCACTTATAGCTGGAAATCTGTTGCACCTATCCTTACCAAGGTTTCCAGATATCTTCCCTGTTATGAAATCTTGCCTGGCTAACATTTGGTCCAGTTTGTTCAATTTGGTTGGTTGCTATGGCAACGAATTTGAAAATCTGAGGTGACCAAATTTAAAGAAGCCTATATCTCCCTTATTATTGGTCGTAGAGGTTTTGGATATGAAGACAACTTCTATGAAATCATGTGCCCCAAATCTTTTGTTGTTTCAGATTTGACCTTAGACCCCTTCAAGGTAAATTGTGGTTCTTCATACCTATAATGGTCTATATCTCCCTTGTTATTGGTTGTAGAGGTTTTGGATGTGAAGATAACCTATAGGAAATGATCTTTTGGTGGGCTCAGATTTGAAGTTAGATCCCTCCTTCAAGGTCAAATGTGGTCCTTGATACCTCCAATGGTCTATAATCTCCCTTATTATTGGTCGTAGAGGTTTTGGATGTGAAGACGAATCTTTTGGTGGGGTCACCTTTGACTAATATTCTGTATGTCATGTTTCAACCATGTCCAGTTCAGGGATATGCTGCATTAAGACGCAATATCTAGTTGTAGTAGATATTGGTAGCATCACGTGTCTGTGGGAGATACTAAAGACTTCATGAAAAAGTGCAGAATTTTTTATCCCTCAATCTTTGTTCGATAGTGAGGACAAATTTTAATATAAAATAATTATTTTGTTTATAGTTTACCCTTTTCAATACAATCTGTGGCAGTATTTTAAGTTTTGAAATGATGAATGACAAAAAAAGGCTGAGATGTGCATGGGCAAAATAAGTCTTCAGAGATGCTTTAGTATACGCGAGTTAAGAAATCCGAAGCAGTGCATAGGCACATACCTACACTGAAATGTTTCAGTTAAAGTTCAAAGGGGATCATCATATTATGGTCAAAGCAAGCCACAGCTCTAGTTATATCTAAAGTTAATTTTTTTGTAAAACAAGGGTGCACACCACATTTAACGTTTATAGTTTATAATTGGATTGTAGTTGGCCCATCAACACCACTTTGCTTTCTTGTATTTTTTTTCTCTAGCATTATCTATCAAGCTAATTGATTGGATGAAAAATTCATCATGTAGAAATAATGTTTCGACAATCTAATCTTGACAATATGTCTACACAATGCAGAGTACATGGTTATAAAACCTGACTCGACTTTCAAATATTTCTTGCTCACTTGTTTGTATTTGGATTTTAATGTAACATACATGACAGAAAAACTGTTCCATTACTAGTGTTGGGAATCGTCTCCAACTTTCATGGTCGATTATTTGTCCATTTTTCCGAGCGATGATCAACCCATAATCAATTGTAAAATTCTATTATTGTTTATTATTGAAGAAACACTTTCCAGGATAAAGTATAGGTCAATCCGGTAAAAATAACGGTGTTCCGATATTTAGAATCTACCGAAAGCACCCACTTTCTGTAAATATGGTGCAGACATAAACAAACTTGAAATTAAAGACAAAACTGTCAGTTTATTAAGTAATAATACCCAAAATATTTTTAAAATACGTGGACATTGATATAAATCATGAAAGGAAAGATACAAGCTTAATAATCGATCATTAGAAAACTTCAGTGACCGACCGCAATTCTATACTGTCACAGACGATTAATCGAGCACACATCTAATCATCCACCCACTATCCATTACCTTTTTGATGATATACAATATGTATGTGTAGTGAAGAGTTTTAAAAATATTTCAAGAAGACAAAGACCTGCCTGCAACTTATTCTGTTTTATGTGATTATTTTAATTTACAGACATGACATTTATACCATTTTAAAGGCAATGTTTCAGTTTCTGTTGCTATTATTTTAACAAAATTTATAAAGTAGATCCAGAACTAGTGTTTTTTTGCTATATCCCGGATCAAGATTTTCAATTGTCATAGCTTGCATTTTCCAGGGTTAAATATTTTTCTTGATTAATTTGGAGTTTAGTCGGAGCCGCTCTTGAGATCTTATCAGCAGTTTAGTTCCTGTTTCAGGTTCATAGAATATAAAATACAAATATGTCAATAAAAGAAATTCACCCAAAATTCATTGAAGAATGCCACAGAAAACAAAAGATTGTTCAGTTAAACTTATTAAAAAATGCATCTGAAAATGGCGATGAATGACAAGTTGAAACTAGGGATGGGTCAGTATTAAAACTGTACGTAGGGAGCCTGCAAATGGAAAACTGTACTGATTATGGGACTTCCCTTTTTAGTATACCCCAATCAAAAATGGACATGTCCTCTCCACGAAATCGCAATAAAAGTCCCCAAAGCACAAAATATTGGATAAAAGCATGTAATATCTTCAGATTTCTGTTCAACAAGTTAAGTTGTCCTTCCAACATATGTGTTGTCAAGTGGGATTGAGGGTTATAGTGTTGTAACCACAACATGGTACTTCTGCTCAATGTATGGCTACAAAAGTCTGCAAATGAACAAAAATAAAAATGGAATAAAAGCATATCATTTCTTCAGATTATGGGTATGTTTCTAGTATTTCAACTAACCTTCCATTGTATATGCTGGCAATGAAGTGGTAGTTTTAAAACCACGTCAAAGTATTTCAGTAAAAAGGTCTTGAAAACGAGACATTGGGCCGACCGACCCAACCAGTATTTTTAATTCTTAAACTGTGCGAGGATCATCTCAGGAACTCTTTAAGGGTCTTATATAAGACCTGCATCATACAGAATGACACAGAAGAGGGAGATCATTTTTTTAAACAAATAACACAGGAAATCACAGTCCACACTTTATTGTCTCATGTATTATTCATAGTGGTGTTGTTAAATTGGACAGTTTATGACTGAGTGTCCATTGTTTCCTCTGTGTATTTTCCCTTCTCCATCTTCTGCTGCTTGGACTTGGCTTTGCGTTCTAGCATGGCTTTTCTGTCTTTGTCCAACTTCAGCTTCACCACAAGAACCTGTGGTGTACACAAAACAGTTAAATACACAAGATTTCACACAAGTTAAATACACAAGATATCACATTATATCAGAAGAATTGGGATTAGCCGGTAGTGTATTTTTGGTTTTGGTATCCCACCAATACAAAACCATTCTGATTCCAGGGTCCTACCAAAAGGATGTGTTTTATTACACCCCCTGATGGATAGGCTGCTGACCGGAAGTGAAACTCATGAAATCATAAATTTGCAGCTTCCTCTGAAAGAAATTGCAATTAAAATTCCAAAATACACAAAAATATGGGATAAAAGTGTGTAATTTCATTTGGGGCATGTTTTCCTTTAACTGTATATTGAAAAGTGAGATAGAGTTTTTAAAATATCATCAAGGTATTTCAGAAAAAATGCATATTACTCGCAACACCAACACATCTCCAAAACAAAGAGCGATTAAGTGGTTCAATATATTCTGATATAGTTTGTGATATGGCCCCAATATATTCTGAATCCACACTTGTAAGCACATAACAGTAACAGAAAATAGCATCAGAGTCTCTGCTTCAGAGATGCCTGTACCCCACAGCCTGGGGAAATAGTTTTCAACACCATAAGATATCGAAGTGGTGAAATACATGTAGTACAAACATCGGGATACGTTCAGTACAGCGTGACTTATATAAAGCTCCAAATAATGCTTAAATAGAGAAAATAACATCTAAGAGAAAGAAAATGTATGTAAAGATAAAGTATTAAAATAAGACAATTCAATAGCAAGATGACAGCACTAACCAGTATACTAAAAATTATGAAGCTGTAATATTTATTAATTGGAGAATATCTGTCGATGGAAATAGCACCATTATGTACAAGTGCAAAAATAATCAGTTGCAGCAATCCATATATCTTTGTCACAAGAGAAACATGTCTCAAGTATGGCAGGTGCACACACTTTGGTAGAATTAAAGGTCATATCATGATGCACACCTACAACCCCAAAGCGATGTCCCTACCAAGTGTCAACCTTCTACACCTTGTGGAATCCAAGAAATTGCCCATACAATATCTTAAAACTCACGATCACTATGACAAAGTCAAAGGTCAAATCAAGGCCTCACCATGCCTTTGCACACCTACAACCTCTAACCAATGTTCCTACCAAGTATCAACTTCCTACACCTAATGGTTCATGATATAGCGTGGAACACATCTTCAAACTCGAGGTCACTACACCAAGGTCAAAGATGAAATCAAGGTCATAACATGACGTGGCACACCTACATCCCCTGACCAATGTCCCTACCAAATATCAACATCCTACACCCTGTGGTTTCTGAGATACCGCCCGGACAAACTTTCCCCCGAGATTCCCCCACCGGATGCCATGGGTGAAAACAATACCCCGACAGCCCTCAAGGGATTCTTATGGCTGATACTTCATCAAAACAACATAAAACTTATCTCACATTATTTATTTATACTGGGTAAAATACAGTTTATAAACCTTATCTTACAAAACCATTTCATGTTTTAATTTCTGGCTCATGTACAACTGCAATTAACTTTCACCATATTATCAGTGAAAAGTGTACAACATACCACATTTCTTTAGTTTCAAAGCCTAGAACCTATTTGGATATCTGTTAGCTGTTCCACCACTAACATATTGTATGAATGCTTATTCTATTACTGTAAGCTCTTCAAACTGTTAAAAATTTGAATGATATTATGATGACAAAATTTTGATTTTGAAGCTGAAAGCTAATGCACATTATGCTCAAGAAAACCTATTTCAATGATCATAAATAACAATGTTTGTAGGAAAAATCTTAAGAACAAAAATTTCCTCAACTGAGGCACATGCCACTTTATTCACTTTTCATATGTGTGTTCATGTTCCATACTTCAAACAAGATAGCAGGTACGGAACACAATATAATTTCATGGTTTATTTGACCATTTTAACTTTTTTTTTTAATTTGGGACTAAACAATTGGGGAAAATTTTACTGCAAAGTATTTCATAATTATTGTGTGTCCTGATTTTTACCTTAGATGGATGAATGCCGACATGAACTTGTGCACCATTGGCCTTTTCTCTTTGTATACGTTCAATGTGGATCACAAACTTCTTACGATACACCTGCACTACTTTCCCAACTTGCTGGCCCTTGTAATGTCCACGAACCACCTGGAAATATAATCAAAGCACATCAGAAACTAGACCTTGAAGGCCTACAGGTCTTAGGACATCCTACAGAGACATGCAGAATAGTCGGTTTTCATTTTCCATCTGTAAGGGTTGCATTACCGTTATAAGGTAATATATATAGATATGAGCAGATATAACAGCACCATACATCAAAGGGAGAGAAATCATGCTCTATGTGGGAAAACACAAGACATGCTATTAGTGATGGGAATCGCCACCAAGTTGCATGGTCGATTAATCGTCCATTTTTCTGAGTGATGATCGAGTCATAATCGATTCCATTATTGTTTATATTATGAAACACATTCCGGGATGAAGTGTATGTTGATGCGGTAGGAATAATGGTGGTCCGATGTTTAGAATCTACCAAAAACACTCACTTCCTGTAAATATGGCGGTAGATATAAACAAACCCAAAATTCGTGACAAATTTGTCAATTTAACAAGCAAACTGCACAAAATATTTTTAAAAAACCGTAGATATGTAGATACATAAAGAAAGGTAACTAAATAATATGAAATTTTCTGTGATAATGATGAATCGATGGACACTTCTTCCAGATCGATCATCGCTACTACAGTGAATTTCGACCAACCATTCGATGTCTGTAGACAATCGTTCTATCACTACATGCTATAGAGTTGACAAGTACTGAGTCATAAAACATAAAAATATATTGTAACAGTCATACTTTTTTAATAAGGCAAAAATGTTTAATTTGGGATGAAACGTACCAGAAAAACACAATGGGAACATGAACATTTGAGGCAAGCTCTGTGGAGTTGTGGTACTTTACATCGCATTGGTAAAGTTGTGTTTAGCAAAATCGTCTCTGGTGGCCATAATTTTTAATCAATTTTGCCCAGTGTTACGATTGAAAGAAAATTTTATAAACTGGGTCCTGAAAACAAGAAATTCAACGAAAACCTGATTTGTTCGAATTAGTATTCACCGGATTTGTTCGAATTAGCATTCACCAAAATGTCTATATGTGTACATGAAACATAAATGTAAGTAAAATGTGGTAATTTTGTCATTAAAACAGGAAGTTTTGGATATTATTTCACTGTATATTGACAAAATATAATAAAAGTACACATTAATAAGCGTTTCTGTGCAATATTTTACAGTTTTGATATGAAATATGTAGAGCTGAAAGAGAAGACAAAAATCGTGGTCGAATATCCGCATCCCGGAATTCAGAAATTTTCGAATATTCGTTTGGTGTGTTTTAGCACTGTCCATTTATTTTGCCGAAATACCCAAATGCGGTTGTTGGTACAACCGCATGAAAGTTGTCATAAAAACATAAGTAAACGAGGTATATTTTCCTTAATTTTAATGATTTATTATGTTATTGGACAAAAATCATAGGTAATTGTGCTATTTTGTGTTTTGATGCCTAATTTCTATACATATACCGAATATTTGTTTGCTCATGATCAAAGTCGAAAGCGCAAAATGCAGACCGGAGAACGAATAATGCGAATATCCCTTTCAGCTCTAGAAATATGTGACATTTCGAGAACTGGTTCTTGAACATCTGTCACCAGGTTTTGTTTATGTCTATATTAATCGAATAGAAACCAACTATCCGGTTTGCCGTCTTTACCACTAATTTTGCCCCAAATCGATGGGCTTCCACCCATGGGTAATATCAATAACTGTACAAAGTTTGAAGACAATCGGTCAAAGCACTATGGATTTAGAGTACACACAAGTTTTAAAAATGGGTGGCAGCTATCTTGGAAACAAGATGGGATATGTAAAAATTTTTCTCAAAAGTTCTCTCCTTGACCCTGAAACAAAAAAAGAAGACCTTAAGATGATATCTTGAACTGTTTTACTCTAATGAGGAAAAGTAGAAAGTGAAGGAACACAAAATCTTAAGGCAATCCATTCATCGGATGTTCTAATTAACCATGAGGCCACCTAGAATCTTTACACATAATAAAGAAAACAGTGCACAGGTGGGGCTACATTCCTGCACAATGTACCATCTGTCAACTCTGGTGACAACTATCTGGTGCCGAAATATATCTGGACAAATTTTAGGGACAAGACAGTATTACTTGTACTACAGTATTAGTAGTACTGCAAAAATAGTCACCAAAAGTGGCGGGAAAACAAATTTTGATAAAAAGTGGCAAATTACTTTACTGTAGCCTGAGAGACTTTTGAGATTTCATCAAAATTGCTATATCTCCCTTTGTTTCCAAGATAAATGTGTTTTACGCGGAATTTTAAGATGGCCGCCCAAAATGGCAGGAAAACAATTTGTGGGAACAAATGCCAGATGACTGCAGATATACTGGGGGTCAAAAATTTCGTCGAAATTGATCTCGTGCCCTTTTCAGGGTAAATGAAATTCCAAGAAATTCAAATGACTGCACATATCCCTAGGATCAAAAATTTTGTCGAAATTGCTCTATCTTGCAGTTTCCGAGATAAATGTGTTTTACGCACAAATTCATAACCGCCAAAAATGGTGGGAAAACTATTTTTGCAAAAATTGGCAGGTGACTGCGGATACTCTGGGGGTTAAAAATTTTGTCGAAATCGCTCTATCTTGCACTGTTTCTGGGATATTAAATATTTTTCATTTTCATCATTAAGAAATTGTGTCATTTAGTTAACCGTTAATAATTTGGCCATTCTGTGTTATTGCAACCAGGCGAAATACTACATCTAGCAGGGTTTTCGAGATATAAGCATTTTTATGTTTTGCAATTTTTGCGAAAATTTCGAAAATTCAAAATGGCCGCCATTTTGGGCGAGACAAAATTTTTTTGAAAATTGGGAAAACTACTCCGCAGAGATACCCTGTGGGTCAAAAATTTCGTCGAAATCGCTCTATCTAGCACGGTTTTCGAGATATAAGCATTTTTGTGTTTTCCTTATTTGGAAAATTCGTAATGATTAATTAATCATTAATTACTCGGCCATTTCTTGACCAATCAATGCCAAAATCTAATGATTTCCAGATTTTAATAGAATGAATGTATTTGCCAAGTTTCAGGTGAATTTTGCAAATTTAATAAGTAAATTAAATTTTTATAAGTTAATACCCTATCCAATGGACAATAGCTTATCCGGTCGGCGCGGACCGGCCCGCCAAACGTCAGAAAAAGACGTCCTGTGTCTCCACCGGCTAGGCCGGCCCAGTACTGTGCACTCGCCAGATGGCGTGTCGTACTTCCTTCCTGTCTAGACAGCGTGACGTCATAGCATCTT
Organism: Sabellastarte sp. h YS-2021; assembly: GCA_964017235.1. Classification (NCBI taxonomy): domain Eukaryota; kingdom Metazoa; phylum Annelida; class Polychaeta; order Sabellida; family Sabellidae; genus Sabellastarte; species Sabellastarte sp. h YS-2021. The sequence goes on along the minus strand of OZ024932.1, from coordinate 80,139,885 downwards.
TTTTGTTGTCTAAAACTCTTAGACCCCTAGTAAGCTGATAGCGGGGTCGGTGGGAGGGTCTTGTGTGTCCATTGGATAGGGTATTAACTTATAAAAATTTAATTTACTTATTAAATTTGCAATTTTATTGCGTTAATACTAGTGTAGGGATTGGTGCTCGATCTTTCAATATCGATCGATCATCCCACAGAACTGCCAATATCGACACATACTACCAGCATTTCAATATCGAAACCACATATAAGAAACAGACAAAAATAAAATAAACAGAGTAATTTTACTGCTTAAATAAATATTTATTACATAAACGCCTTAAAAAGCACATTTACAACCGAAATAAATTGGTTCAAGTCTGGCGCCATCTTTGTTTACATTGTCAGTGACAACTTCCGGTTTCACGGAAGAGAAACAAAACCTGACAGCTAGTACACAAAAAAGCATGAAAACTCTTATTTGATTGGATTTTTGTTCATTTTATTTAATTTTATATTGCAGAAATATATTTTTGGTGCATAAGTAGTATCTTTTGATAATTTCGTGAATTTATATGTGCACGTTTTCAAACAACCTGTATTATCGCCCACGGCTTACGTTAACGGTCCCGATATTGAAATATCGATCGATCCACAACCCTAAATTTTCATTCGATATCGATCCTCAATATGGCTCTCGATCCCTATACTAGTTAATACATCCTATCCAATGGACAATAGCTGAATAACTACCGCTTGGTAGGCGGGTAAGTTACTAGGGACTAAAGAACTTGAACTCATTTTGAAATAGTCACAATGCCTTCTAAAGCCCGGGTAGACCTTGAAGTCTAAACCCTTAGGGCTATGGTCGAATATCATCATCCGGTTATCCGGAATGGAACCGTCAGAGTCAAAACCTGACAGCTAGTACACAAAAAAGCATGAAAACTCTTATTTGATTGGATTTTTGTTCATTTTATTTAATTTTATATTGCAGAAATATATTTTTGGTGCATAAGTAGTATCTTTTGATAATTTCGTGAATTTATATGTGCACGTTTTCAAACAACCTGTATTATCGCCCACGGCTTACGTTAACGGTCCCGATATTGAAATATCGATCGATCCACAACCCTAAATTTTCATTCGATATCGATCCTCAATATGGCTCTCGATCCCTATACTAGTTAATACATCCTATCCAATGGACAATAGCTGAATAACTACCGCTTGGTAGGCGGGTAAGTTACTAGGGACTAAAGAACTTGAACTCATTTTGAAATAGTGACAATGCCTTCTAAAGCCCGGGTAGACCTTGAAGTCTAAACCCTTAGGGCTATGGTCGAATATCATCATCCGGTTATCCGGAATGGAACCGTCAGAGTCGACCTTGCCCCCCCCCCCCCCTTTTTTTTTAACAGACCTGCTCAGAGGTAGGGGAAGAGGGGGATGAGTTCAGTCCCATAATTTAATCCTCCCAGAGGAAGTACATGAGAGATTTTTTTTTTTTTTTTTTTTATATTCCTTAATTATATGTGCAATATATACAAATATGTACAAGTATTTACATATGTACATTTCTCCTCTAGGTGCCAGTCTGTTGGTGGATCTGCTGGGCAGCCACAACTGGTCCGAGATGGTAGAGCTCTGAGTCAGCCCAAGCCACATCCTTCAGATAAAATTGGGTGAAGGTATTATGAGATTTCCAGTGGCAGGCTGCTAGGATCTGCTCTAAGGAGACTCCCGACTGGAAGGCCTTAGAAGCCGCAAAGGCCCTGACATCATGAGCTTTAACTTGATGTAGGGTGTGGGCCTGTTGATCAGAGAGCTCATAGCATAGGATCACAGTTTGTTTGATCCATGAGGAGATAGTGGCAGGGGAGATGTCTTTGTCGAAACCTTTCTTGAAGGAGACAAAGACTAACTCCTTGCTCTGTCTGAGGTCTGACGTCCTGTCCAAGTAGTAGCGCAAAGCTCTGACTGGACACAAGGATCTGTCAGACTTGAGGGATTTATCTAGAGTAGGAGCCAGGGCTGGTATGACCACTGGGGCTACACTCTCTGGACCCTCCTTGGCCAGCTGATTCTTAGAAAGAAAGCTGGGAGATGGAAAAAGGGACACCTTAGACCAATCGGATTGGTGTCTGATGTTCTTGTGCTGCCAAGCATGGATCTCACTCCTTCTTTTGCCAGAGCCTAGGGCTAAAAGGAAGACAGTTTTGAAGGTGAGGTGCTTCAGAGATGCCTCCCTAAGAGGTTCAAAGGGAGCCTTTGTTAGCTGGTGTAGCACCAGGGAAAGGTTCCAGGAGGGAATCCCCCTCCGCCCTTTGGGTCTATCTCTGTGGAAACTTTCCAAGAGACGAGTGAGATTATCATCTTTGCTGATATTGACTGTTGTAGGACCCAGTTTATCAGCAATGGCAGATCTGTATCTATCAATGGTGCTGGGCTGTAACTTCTTGTCCTCAAAGAGGTACATTAGGAAGTCAGCTACCGACTTTATAGGTGGTGCCCTGAAGTCCACCTGATTAGTGACGCACCGCTTTGTAAAAATGGTCCACTTCGCCTCATAGACTGATCTGGTAGATCTTCTTTGAGGAGCCTCAATTCTTGCTGCCACTGCCTCAGAGAAGCCCTGTTCTTTGATAGTTGTGGCTCTAGGAGCCAGGCATGGAGATTTAGATTGGTCAGATTTCTGTGAGGGATCTGATTGAAGGGCTGTGTTAGTAGACTGGGCAGGTTGGGAAGGCTGAGAGGGACCTGGCTGGACATGGTCACTAGGTCCCAGAACCAAGGCATGTTGGGCCACCCCGGGGCAATCAGAATGAGTCTCTTGCACGGGGAGTCGAATAGCTTCTCCACCACTTTGCCCAATATGGCGGTCGGTGGGAAGGCGTATGCATCCAGATCGTCCCATGGCAGGGTAAGTGCATCCACTGCTACAGCCAGGGAGTCCGGTACTGGAGAGACAAACTGAGGCAACTTGTGGTTGAATCTCGTGGCAAAGAGATCTATTTGAGGCAAGTGCCACCTGTTGCATATTTGTTGAAAAACCTCCGGAAGGAGGGACCACTCTGTTTGGATGGTCTGACCCAGCCTGGATAGTTTGTCTGCTATCACATTGAGATGGCCTGGGATGTGTCGAGCTTTTAGAGTCACTTGTCGCTGGGAACACCAGGTCAAGATTCTCCACAGTAGGGCACACAGTGGGCCCGACCTCATGCCTCCTTCCTTGTTTATGTAAGCTACCACTGTAGTATTGTCGGTTGCCACTAGAACTATTTTGTCTACACAGAGGTCTTGGAACTCCTTGAGGGCTAGTAACACTGCTTTGAGTTCCAGATAGTTTATGTGCAGCTTGCTTTCCGGCACTGACCAGGACCCTCTTGCAGTGAACTCGTTTAAGTGAGCGCCCCACCCTTCTTTTGATGCGTCTGTAAATATCTGCAGAGCATGCCTTACTGGGTGTAATGGTTGACCTTGAAGCACATTGTCTTCGTCTAGCCACCATTGTAAGTGAGGGTGCAGGGTTCTCGGGAGGGGAATAATCTTCTCTAGAGATTCTGGTACCCTCCAATTGTTTTTGAGATGCCACTGTAGGGGTCTCATGTGCAGTCGGCCGAGGTGAACTTGTTTCTCTGTGGCTGTTAGGAGGCCTATCAGGGACATGAACTGTCGAACCGGACAGGCCGGTAATAACAGAAGTACTTGTATCTTGTCCTGAAGGCTTTGCCACCGGTCCGGGGTCGGTCTGACCCGGCCGGACCTGAGATCGAACTGGTAACCTACAAAGTCGAAGACCTGCTTGGGTTCCAGCTCTGATTTTTCTAAATTCACCAACCAACCGAGGTCCTGGCACATCCTGACCAGGATTTGGGTGTGATGGAGACAAGTTTCTTGGGATCTGGCTCTCACCAACCAGTCGTCTAGGTACTGGTGGATTCTTATACCCTTGTTTATGGCCATCAGTTTCACCTCCTTTGCCAAAACAGTGAACTCCATGGGCGCTGTGGACAGACCAAAGGGCAATGCCTTGAATTGGTAAGTCCGGCCTTGGACATGAAATCTTAGGTATTTCCTGGATTGTTCCTGTATTGGAATGTGGAAGTAGGCATCCTTGAAGTCTACTGAGGTGACCCACTCTCCTTGTTGGAGAGATGTTCTGATGGTTTCCGGTGTCTCCATTTTGAATTTCTCCACCTTGAGGAAAAGGTTTAATTTGCTCAGATCCAGTATTGGCCTCCATTTGTTGTTGGGTTTTGGAACTAGAAACAGTCGATTGAAAAACCCCAGAGATGTTTGATTGTGGACCAATTCTACTGCATTTTTGTCCATAAGCTGATGTAATGCCTCCAACAGGTAGCTGTTCCTGTGGGGATTGACATAACGGCTTATGACAGTGGGAGACCTTGTAAGATTTGGCCGGATCCGAAAGGGAAGGGTGTAACCTTCTCTCAGGATTTGAACTATTTTCGGACCGGCCCCTAGCTCCAGCCAAGTTTGCCAAAAGTTTTGAAGTCTGGCTCCTACAGGCAGATTTGAGGCAACATTTTTGACACTTGTTACAGGTTGAACATAAGACAATGGAATGACACAAGAAGCACTTTTCACAGATTTTAATGTACATTCTTTCTGATAACAGACTGCTGCCCCGGGACTTATTTCTTTCTTTTGCGAAAGCCCGGGCGCAGTATGAACATTTGCAACAACCAAAGGTTTTACACTTAAAGAATTGTCTATTGTCTGTGAGGAGCTTCCGGCCAGCAGACTTGCCTGTACAAGTGTTATACAATGACTGTCATTTATAAGCCTGCTGGCCCTTGGCTGGTCGGGTGGAGTACTGGTACTTGCCTTTCCCTCTACGGTGTTGGCCATGAGAAGAGATATTCTTCCAAGCCGGCCTATCCTGTCTTGAACTATCCGGCTTCTTGTCATGTTTCTCATAAGGGTGGTATCGCCCTTTCTTGTAAACTGAGCCGGAACGATTTCTGTCTAGGGCTGCTATGTCCTCTTCCGCCTGTTTGACCATCTTATCAGGGAAGAGGGTGTCCAGATCCAGAGGGGCTGCCCTGAGAGCATTTAAAGTGTCAGCCTTAACTCCGGCTTTCAGGTATGACAGGTAGGAGTCTCTTCTCATTAAAGTCGTGTTTGCTACATTGACAAAAACAAAGTCGGTCAAGTGTTCCATTGCCCGAGCCATAGCATGGCACACACTAGCGTTGAAATCTAGCAGAAACTGCAGCTCGTCAGTGGCTGTTGAAACTTTACTGGCCGACTTGCCCTTTGACTCTGTCCGGATGGTCTTGAGATGGGATTGCATGCTTTGCTGGACCTTGAGAAGGCAGCGATTAAATCCGGCCGCCTGATTACATATTACAGAGGACTCTCTGGCCGACCTTTCCCATTTTCTGAGGTTCTCTTGAGATATGGGCCTAGACAAAGGTGGGTTAGAGGCGATGCCGGCTTGTCGGGCTATTCTCAGGTAGGTACTATTTAGCCTGGAGGACCCCGTATTCCAGGACTTGAGAGAGTCAGAACTGTCTGTTTTAGCTTCAGAATGTAAGCTGTACCATTTTGACTGTGACTTGGCCGTCCGGACAAACTGGTCCCTCTGTAGTGTGCCTGCCTCAGTGGTACGTGAGGGATAACCTTGTGTTAAGGTGAGATTAAGCTTGCTCAGTTTGCTACACAACCACTCGTCGGTGGGTAAGGCGACGGAAACTTTCCCTGGTGTCTGCATTTTGGGCCCAGCAAAAGGGTTGTCATCTGATGACTTAGTGCCAGAGTCCATGTCAGGGATGTGGTTCCATCCCATATAGGACCGGATGCCCCTCATGGTCTCCCTGTAGGACTGTTCCTCTGAGAGGGATTGATCCGGGTCGGTGAGGGAAACATCTTGTTCATCAGAGAGCTCGCCCTCTTCTGGGAAAAGATCTACTGGAGGACGGTCGGAGGTGATGCTATCCACATCCGAGTCACTTGAAGAAGTGTCCTTCCTGGTAACATCCAAAGTACCGGGCACATGCTTCTTAACAGTAGGTCGGTCGGACACACTAGAAGTTCCTGGTGGTTGAAAAGGCGGGGATACATCTGATCCGGCCTGTGAAGCAGTAGCTGAGCTAGCAGGGTCGGTAGCCGGTAGAGTAGAGGTGGGTGAACAGGCTGGTCGGTTGGTTTCAGAAAAGGTTCAGTGCTGACACTAGCAGGGGGGGCATGAGTAGGTGCCACCTTGACCGTCGTAAACACAGGTTCTTGAGGTCGGTCTAAAGATTTGGAGAGGAGGAGAGCCTCCAACCGGTTAAACCGGTCCGACCACTTCTGCTCCATTACTTCTAACTTCTGGTCGGTACTAGAGGTAGAAGAGGTTCGGTGAGATGAAGATTTGACCGACTTGTCAGCTTTAACCGACTTTTCACTGGAAGCCTTCTTGTCCTCCTTCTTCTTTTTCTTTTCCACCGGCTGATCACTCAAACCAGGCGACCTAGAGGTGCCCTGGCCATCCACAACCCCCATTACCGTCACTAAGGACGGGTCCACAAGGGTGGGACTGAGAGTGGAGTCTGTAGACGATTTCTTAGCTGGGGTAGAAGACTTGGATTCCCTCTTCTCCTTCTTGATTTGATAAGACGGGGTAGATAAATGAACTAACTGTTCTGGTGTAAGGGCATTACAATGAAGGCAATCCGCCCCTTCCTTCTCTACACAAGGGTCCTTGCCCTTCTTCTTGTCACGACAGCGTGCACAAAAGGTATGAGTATCATAACCCGCCATCATGTGGCCACAACTACCCCGTCGCTGACTGGGAGAAGACATAGTGAGCTATAAGTCTTCTAGAAATCGTTAGTACAAAAATAAAAGCAATTAACGTAAAGTTCTCACATAAAACTTGAAAATATATAATCTCAGAAAAAACCGTGTCACAAGTACATGCGCCAAACGAAAAAGATGCTATGACGTCACGCTGTCTAGACAGGAAGGAAGTACGACACGCCATCTGGCGAGTGCACAGTACTGGGCCGGCCTAGCTGGTGGAGACACAGGACGTCTTTTTCTGACGTTTGGCGGGCCGGTCCGCGCCGACCGGATAAGCTATTGTCCATTGGATAGGATGTATTAACGCAATAAAAGATAAAATTCCTTTCAAGTTATCATCCGGACAAGCTTCCCCATTGAAAAAAGACATTTTTGGTCATGTGACCTCTCTGATTGGTTGAAATGTCACTGCAGCATATTCAAAAAAATTCCCCAAGGCTACTGCCTAAACCTGCCAAATTTGAAAAGAATCCGCCTAACGGTTACAGAGTTATAAGGAAAACAAAATGCGGAGCCGGCGGAGCCAGAAGCTCTCCCATACACAAACAAGCGTCCCTTGCGGGACGCTTAATTAGATGTACTAAAGACAGTCTAATATATATTTCTTGCAAGATGGAGGCACATGTAGAAGTGACTATAAGCAACAGGCACTTCAATGTTTGGTTGCAATACTTTTAAAGATAAATGGCATTTATTCATTTTACTAGCCATTACTCTGCCATCCAAAGAGCTATAATTCTGCAACTTTACTATGTAGTAGATCACCCAAAAGTAGGTGAAGGACTTATTTAGAAGAAATTGCCTAACTGTAACACTTTTACAGATAAAAGACATTTCTCAGTTTAGTAGCTATTTCTCTGCCATCCAAAGAGCTATATTTCTGCAACTTCACTATGTGGTACATCACCCAAAAGTAGGTAAATGACTTATTTAGAAGTGCCTATGTGCAACACTTTTAGAGATAAAAGGTATTTAGTCATTTTAGTAGCTGTTATTCAGCTATACTTTCAGAGATAAAAGACATTTGCTCATTTTAGTAGCTATTACCCAGCTATCCAAAGAGCTACAGTTCTGCAACTTCACTATGTGGTAGATCAGCCAAAAGTAGGTGAATGACTTATTTAGAAGAAATTTCCTATGTGCAATACTTTTTTAGAGATAAAAGACATTTGCTCATTTTAGTAGCTATTACTCAGCTATCCAAAGAGCTATAGATCTGCAATTACACTATGTGGTAGATCACCAAAAAGTAGGTAACTCACTTATTTATCGCTGAAATTGCTCTATCTCTCACCATTTCCATGATAATTTTGGAGTTACAATAAATTTACTCAACAGTAAGAATTTCAAAGTAGTTATTACTCAGCTATAAAATGTGCAACAAGTCTAAAACTTTATCATTTGAAAGCTTGAATAACGTAACATATTTGAACCAGATAGTGTTACGATCGAATGTAAATATGGAAACCGGGTCCTGAAAACAAAAATTCGGCGGAAACCGGATTCGTTCGAATTAGTATACTGCAATTCAATGTGCAACAGCTTTATTATGTGATAGCTTATCAAAAACTAGATGAATAACATATTTGAAGAGATTTCCCTACTTTAATACTTTCGAAGATATTTGACATTTACTACGGTCATTATTTTGCTACAAATATGAAAATAGCTAATACTCACTTATTGTATGCAATGGAACCCAAAACTATATGCCATCTTATAGTTAAGGACAAAGTAGCTGAACAACATATTTTAGGAAAATACTGTAACTGCAATAGTTTAGGATGTACAATAGATTTACTCAACAGTAAGAATTTCAAAGTAGCTATTACTCAGCGATCCAATGTGCAACAGGTCAATAACTTTACCATGTGACAGCTTATGAAAAACCAGATGAATAACATATTTGAAGAAATTTCCCTACTTTAATACTTTCGAAGATATTTGACATTTACTACTGTCATTATTTTGCTACAAATATGAAAATAGCTATTACTCATTTATTGCATGCAATGGAACCCCAAACTATGCACCACCTCATAGCTAAGGACAAAGTAGGTGAACAACATATTTGAAGAAAAAGCTCCAACTGTAATGGTTTTTGAGTCAGGAGTCCTTTACCCAAAGTAGCAAATATTGCTATTACTCACTTACCTTTAGGTCTAGGTCCACAAAACAAACAAAAATTTCGAGGACGTGAAAATTTAATGGGACAATTAGTTTACAAAAAATCTGTAGCTGTAGTAGTTGTGAAGAAATCTGTGTGACACACTAACGTGTGCACACATGTACATACACATATGATGCATTTTATAATCTCCCGCCCGGTGGAAGAAAAGAACTAAAGACCAAACAAATGTTTCTATTATCAGAAGCGACAAAATATGTATTTCCTCACAGAATAGAGAAGAGACAAAAGCGAGTTCATTTTATTTCAGTTCTTTTTAATGATTTTTCTTTCGTCTCTCGTCTTCTGCATAATTTCACAGGCGAAACACTCAAAACAACTAAGACCGAAGAAATTGGTTTATTATTGGAAGTGACAAAATATACACTTAAGAAAAATAAATCCAAGAGAAGAAATGAAGTGTATTTGATGAATCCAGCAAAGTTACTACAACTCTTGTGAGAATTAGGGTATTTTAGCCAGATTTCAGTGCTTTCCTTCATTTTCCGTCCACAGAAAGAAAACACATAAACAAACTAGACCAAGGACGCATCTGTGGCCAGATGCTGGATGTATCCTCCGACAAAGGCCAACTAACATAGTTTAGAAGATAAACAGCATTTTTCGTTAATAAGCAAGCTGAAAGCACTTTTAAGTTTGGCTAACCTTATTTGACCCTGTAGCAGGGGCCCAAGGTGAAGTCTGACCACATCGAAAGATTCGCAGCCCATGATTTGCTATAAGTCGTTTTCACATTGCAAACCTCTAGGACCAATAATAAGCAGGAGGGGCCCAAGGTCAAATCTGACCACATGAAAAGATCTGCAGCCCATGACTTCCTATAAGTAGTTTTCATATTAATGAATTATTTGAGAAATACCGGCTATCTGCAATACTTCTAGAAATAATTCACATTTACTCATTTTGAGTAGGTGAATAATTAGCTACGGGTCTGAAACCTCACCAAGTGAAAGCTCTCCCAAAAGTAGGCGAATGAGTTATTTGAGAAAAATTGGCTATCTACAATACTTTTAGAGATAATTTGCATTTACTCATTTTGAGTAGGGGAGTAATTACCTACGGGTCTGAAAATTCACCAAGTGAAAGCTCTCCCAAAAGTAGATGAATGAGTTATTTGATAAGAATTGGATATCTGCAATACTTTGAGATTATTAGCATTTACTCATTTTGAGTAGGTGAATAATTAGCTACAGGTCTGAAACTTCACCAAGTGAAAGGTCTCCCAAAAGTAGGTGAAGGAGTTATTTGACAAAAATTGGCTATCGGGAATACATTTAGAGATAATTTGCATTTACTCATTTTCAGTAGGTGAGTAATTACCTACGGGTCTGAAACTTCACCAAGTGAAAGCTCTCCCAAAAGTAGGCGAATGAGTTATTTGAGAAAAATTGGCTATCTGCAATACTTTTAGAGATAATTCGCATTTACTCATTTTGAGTAGGTGAGTAATTACCTACAGGTCTGGAACTTCAGCATGTGAAAGCTCTCCCAAAAGTAGGTGAAGGAGTTATTTAAGAAAAATTTGACATCTGCAATACTTTTAGAGAAAATGCAGAATTACTCATTTTTAGTAGGCAAGTAATTTAGCCACAGGCCTAATTTAGACATAAAGCCTACCAATAGAATACTGTGGTGCATCCTCTAATATACCTTGCAAACTTGAGAAGGCTAGCTATAATATTTTTTTTCGTTAGAGCGGTAATGGTGAAATCTCTCTACACACTGCGGCTATCCAGTGGATACAATGATTTACTCAACAGTGAGAACCTGAAAGTAGATATTGGTAAACTATGCCATGACATAGAGGTCTGCAATTTCACTCTGTTATAGCTGACCAAAAATTATGTGAATAACATATTTAAACAAAATACTGTAAATGTAATAGTTTTCACGTTATAACTGATTTACTCAACAGTGATAACCTCAAAGTAGCTATTACTCAGCTATACAATGAGCTACATGTCTGGATTTTTTCTATGTTATAGCTGACCCAAAATTAGGTGAACAACATATTTAAGCAAAATACTGTAAATGCAATAGTTTTCAAGTTACAACTGATTTACTCAATAGTGAGAACCTCAAAATAGCTATTGCTCAGCTATGCCATGAGCTATAAGTCTGTAATTTCTCGATGTTATAGCTGACCCAAAAGTAGGTGAACAACATATTTTAACAAAATACTCCAAATGCAATATTTTTCAAGTTACAAGTCATTTACTCAACAGTCAGTACCTGAAAATAGCTATTGCTCAGTTGTGCCATGAGCTACAGGTCTGTAATTTCACTATGTTATAGCTGACCCAAAAGTAGCTGAATAACATATTTACACAAATTTCTGTAAATGCATTAGTTTTCCAATTACAACTGATTTACTCAACAGTGTGAACTTCAAAGTAGCTATTACTCAGCTATGCAATAAGCCACAGGTCTGGAACCTCACTATGTTATAGCTGACTCCGAAATAGGTGAATAACATATTGCAACAAAATACTCTAAATGTAATACTTTTGAAGTTATAAGTAATTTACTCAATAGTGATAACCTAAAAGTAGCTATTACTCAGCTATGCCATGAGCTACAGGTCTGAAATTTTACTATGTTATAGCTGACCCAAAAGTAGCTGAATAACACATTTATACAAAATTGTGTAAATGCAATAGTTTTCAAGTTACAAGTGATTTTACTCATGATGGAAGTTACTGAAAAGCCCAAAAGTAGCTATTACTCACTTAGCTATTGAGACAGACACCCAAGTTACTCACCATGTTGTAGCTATGAAAAAAGTAGCTGAATAACATATTTTAACAAAATGCTCTAAATGCAACACTTTTCAAGTTATAAGTGATTTAGTGCATGATTTCATGACTTTTAATGCATTTTAGACATTTTTGTCTACCACAGGCCTAATTTAGACATAAAGCCTACCAAAAAGATAGGGTGGCGAGTCCTCTAGCATACCAAGCCACCTGCCAAATATGAAAGAAATCTGGAAAGAAGTGTGGACTGTAGGTCGCTAACAAGCAATATTCCACATTTTAGACATTTTTGTCTACCACAGGCCTAATTTAGACATAAAGCCTACCAAAAAGGTAGGGTGGCGAGTCCTCTACCATATCAAGCCACCTGCCAAATATGAAACAAATCCAGAAAGAAATGTGGACTGTAGGTCGCTAACAAGAAATCTCTGCGGACGCGGACGACAACGATGATGAATCCATAGTATCCCCGCTTTGCGTCGGGGATACAATGATGTCATCATTTCTTGTTTCTTACATCTGCAACCTATTGAGTACATATGAAAGCCAAAGTCAAAGCAGCCAGGGTCATACTGGGACAGCATTGTCACCACTAGGAGTTGAACCCACACTGAGGTGACTTCCTGTGATCAGACTTAACCACTAGGCCACCGTGGACCTGCTATAAAACACAATAATTGGATAACTTGTCCAGATTAGTGACCATATTTCTCCATTCCAAAATATCTAGTGTTTTACGTCGCTTTCAACATTGAACAGGTCATATCACAAAGAGGAAGTGGGGAGGGCAGAGGAAACCAGTACATACAGTTGGTCAAGGTTCTGTACTGTAAATTGCCGACCAACGGCAAGAAACTACCAGCTTTCCCACTTGAGGTCGGGCCAGGAACCGAACCCCAATCACAGGGGTGGGAGGCCAGAGTGTTACCACTCTGTCATCATGGCCCCCGGCATTTATGCTTCAATAAAAATACTCTCAGTACCGAAACACTGGTGTTGTGATTGAATGCAAATTTTAAAACCAGTCACCGAAAGCAGAAATTCAGCGAAAAACTGGGTGCGTTTGATTTAGTAATCGTCACAACATAAGTTTTCAAACGTGTACATGAGCTATAAGTAACACATAACGAACCGTGATGTGCTTTTATCAGACTTTTGAGGACAAAATGTCTGATACATTGATAGCATATTACAAAATACTGTAACCTATTGGTTGTCACTGAATACTTTGGTAAACGACAATGCAAACACAGCCCATATTTTGCCACTGATACCATTACTTGTTAAAGTGCTGACAAATACTGGTGCAAGTGATATTGTTGTGGAAAAAACTTTACCACTGAACCTATAGAATGTCATTTGAAAAGTGGCAGATTAAGAGTATTGGGCAACAGTGGTTATTCATTTCCTGTTATATTATTTAAACTTATCTCAACAATAAATAGCATTAAATTCTATGCACTAGTGAGCGGAATCGGCTCAGTTTTCATGGTCGATTATCACCATTTTCCCGACCAATGGTTGACCCATAATTGAATTTTTACTCCACTGTCATGAAACACTTTCTGGGATGAAGTATATTTCAATCAGGTAAGAATAATGGTGTTTCTGACATACAGAATCTACCAAAAGCACTCACTTCCACTAAATATGGCGGTAGTTATAAACAAACCCAAAATTTGTGAGAAATCTATAATTTATTAAAGGAAAGTTTTGGAAACTGCCTAAAACATAAAAAATATGTGGATATTGAGACACATAAAGAAGGGTAAGCTTTAATCGATTTCTAGAAGTTGTCAGTGACTTAACACAATTGTCCCGTGAGTCCTAGTGTTAGGAATAGAAAAAATCAGAATCGATTAATCGGTAATTCTAGGCGACCAATTATCGATTATAATCGTTTTTCTGTTTGCTTTGTAAGAATATTCTTTTTTTTTTTACCAAAAATAATAACAAAGTAGACTTCTAATAGGTCAGTTGTGAAAAAATCCAGGCTATTTAGTTTACAGTTTGTGGCAGGGAAAGGGGCATTTATTTAATCAAGAGGTTTAAAGACTCAACAAGTATGTGTATCATCAATAATATAACTAGACCTACGCATCGGAGATCGATGCAAATTTGTATCCACCGAAAAGACAACTCACCAAAGCCAGTGAACCACTGTTTGACCTTGAAGGAGGGGCCCAAGGTCAAATCTAACATCAGAAAATTCCTAGCCCAAGATTTCGTATGAGTTGGTTTCGTATTGTAAACTTTTAGGATCAATAATAAGCGAGTTATAAGCACTTTTAACTTTGGCTATCCTCGTTTGACCTTGAAGAAGGGGCCCACGGTCAAGTTCGAACACGCCAGAAGATTCCCAGCCCATGATTTTCTATAGGTTGGTTTACCATCCCAAACCTCTAGCACCAATAATAAGTGAGTTATAAGCACTTTCAACTTTGGCTATCCTCGTTTAACCTTGAAGGAGGGGCCCAAGGTCAATTCCGTCCACACAAGAAGATTCCCAGCCAATGATTTCCTATATGCTGGTTTACAATCCCAAACCTCTAGGACCAATAATAAGTGAGTTATAAGCACTTTTAAGTTTGGCTATCCTTGTTTGACCTTGAACAAGGGGTCTAAGGTCAAATCCGACCACACCAAAAGATTCCCAGCCCATGATTTCCTATATGTTGGTTTATCATCCCAAACCTCTAGGAGCAATAATAAGTAGGGATGGGTCGGTATGAGAAATATGTACATCGGGAGGTCGCCAATGCAAAACCATACCGAATTCGGGACTCCGAGTTTTAGTTCACCCCAAACAAACATGGACGTTTCCTCAACGACATCGCAATAAAAGCTCATAAATGCACAAAATATGTGATAAAAACGTATAATGTCTTCATATTTCTGGTTTCTTTCCAATATTTTAAGTTTTCCTTTATATATATGAGTTGACAAGCGAAATTGATGTTATAAAGTGTCGTAACCAAAACATGGCAGTTCTGCTCAATGTATCGCTTATAAAAGTGTGTAAATGGACGAAAATATGGCATAAAAGCTTATAATTTCTTCAGATTTTGTGTATGTTTCTAATATTTTAACTCTTCCTTCCATTATATGTGTTGACAAGCAAAGTGGCGGTTGTAAAATCTCATCACGGTATTTCAGTAAAATGCTCTCGATACCGGACCTACCGACCCATCCCTAATAATAAGTGAGTTATGAGCAATTTTAACTTTGGCTATCCTCTTTTGACCTTGAACGAGGGCCCAAAGTCAAATCTGACCACACAAAAAGATTCCCAGCCCATGAGTTTCTATAGGTTCGTTTACCATCCCAAACCTCTAGGAGCAATAATAAGTTAGTTATAAGCACTTTTAACTTTGGCTATCCTCGTTTGACCTTGAAGGAGGGGCCCAAGGTCAAATCCGACCACACCAGAAAATTCTCAGCCCATGATTTTCTATATGTTGGTTTACCATCCCACACCTCTAGGATCAACTAGAGGATCGCTCGCAAAAAAAAAAGATAATGTTTTTGCATAGCAAAAACAAAGCGTCCCGAAAAGGATATAAAGGTGAGTGCTAAAGTATTAAGAAAATGCTTCGTTTCTAGCCTTATACTGTTGTGGCAACCAAAGTCAGCGCAGTCTGCTCTATCTAGCACGGTTTTCAAGATATAAGCATTTTTGTGTTTTGCAAAAAATAAAAAAATTAAAAATGTCCGCTATATTTGGCGAGACAAAAATATTTTGAAAATTGGCATGGCTACTCTGCAGAGATACCCAGCAGGTCCAAAATTTTGTTGAGTTTACTCCATATAGCACGGTTTTCGAGATATAAGCATTTTTGTGTTTTGCAAAAACTTTGAAAATTCAAAATGGCCACCATTTTTGGGGAGACAAAAATTTTTGTCAAGACCACTGCCGTGGTGTGTATCTCCCGCCGAGCATTAAAGCAGAATAAATAGCTTTTCCGAGATATTCACAATTTTTCATTTTCGTGTGTGAAAGGTCTTCCAAAAGTAGGTGAATGAGTTATTTGAGAAAAATTGGCTATCTGCAATACTATTAAGAGATAATTCACATTTACTCATTTTGAGTAGGTGAATAATTATCTATGGGTCTGAAACTTCACCAAGTGAAAGCTCTCCCACAAGTAGGTGAATGAGTTATTTGAGAAAAATTGGCTATCTGCAATACTTTTAGAGATAATTCGCATTTACTCATTTTGAGTAGGTGAGTAATTAGCTATGGGTCTGAAACTTCACCATGTGAAAGCTCTCCCACAAGTAGATGAATGAGTATTTGATAAAAATTGGGTATCCGCAATACTTTTACAGATAATTAGCATTTACTCATTTTGAGTAGGTGAATAAATAGCTATGGGTCTGAAACTTCACAGAGTGAAAGCTCTCCCAAAAGTAGGTGAATGAGTTATTTGAGAAAAATTGGCTATCTGCAATACTTTTAGAGATAATTCACATTTACTCATTTTGAGTAGGTGAATAATTAGCTATGGGTCTGAAACTTCACCATGTGAAAGCTCTCCCACAAGTAGATGAATGAGTATTTGATAAAAATTGGGTATCCGCAATACTTTTACAGATAATTAGCATTTACTCATTTTGAGTAGGTGAATAAATAGCTATGGGTCTGAAACTTCACAGAGTGAAAGCTCTCCCAAAAGTAGGTGAATGAGTTATTTGAGAAAAATTGGCTATCTGCAATACTTTTAGAGATAATTCACATTTACTCATTTTGAGTAGGTGAATAATTAGCTATGGGTCTGAAACTTCACCAAGTGAAAGCTCTGCCAAAAGTAGGTGAAGGATTTATTTGAGAAAAATTGGCTATCTGCAATACTTTTAGAGATAATTCGCATTTACTCATTTTGAGTAGGTGAGTAATTAGCTATGGGTCTGAAACTTCACCAAGTGAAAGCTCTCCCAAAAGTAGGTGAATGAGTTATTTGAGAAAAATTGGCTATCTGCAATACTTTTAGAGATAATTCGCATTTACTCATTTTGAGTAGACGAGTAATTAGCTATGGGTCTGAAACTTCACCAAGTGAAAGCTCTCCCAAAAGTAGGTGAATGATTAATTTGAGAAAAATTGGCTATCTGCAATACTTTTAGAGATAATTCGCATTTACTCATTTTGAGTAGACGAGTAATTAGCTATGGGTCTGAAACTTCACCAAGTGAAAGCTCTCCCAAAAGTAGGTGAATGAGTTATTTGAGAAAAATTGGCTATCTGCAATACTTTTACAGATAATTCGCATTTACTCATTTTGAGTAGGTGAGTAATTAGCTATGGGTGTGAAACTTCACCAAGTGAAAGCTCTCCCAAAAGTAGGTGAATGATTAATTTGAGAAAAATTGGCTATCTGCAATACTTTTAGAGATAATTCGCATTTACTCATTTTGAGTAGGTGAGTAATTAGCTATGGGTCTGAAACTTCACCAAGTGAAAGCTCTCCCAAAAGTAGGTGAATGAGTTATTTGAGAAAAATTGGCTATCTGCAATACTTTTAGAGATAATTCACATTTACTCATTTTGAGTAGGTGAGTAATTAGCTATGGGTCTGAAACTTCACAGAGTGAAAGCTCTGCCAAAAGTAGGTGAATCAGTTATTTGAGAAAAATTGGCTATCTGCAATACTTTTACAGATAATTCGCATTTACTCATTTTGAGTAGGTGAGTAATTAGCTATGGGTCTGAAACTTCACAGAGTGAAAGCTGTCCCAAAAGTAGGTGAATGAGTTATTTGAGAAAAATTGGCTATCTGCAATACTTTTAGAGATAATTCGCATTTACTCATTTTGAGTAGGTGAGTAATTAGCTATGGGTCTGAAACTTCACCAAGTGAAAGCTCTCCCAAAAGTAGGTGAATGATTAATTTGAGAAGAATTGGCTATCTGCAATACTTTTAGAGATAATTTACATTTACTCATTTTGAGTAGGTGAGTAATTAGCTATGGGTCTGAAACTTCACCAAGTGAAAGCTCTCTCAAAAGTAGGTGAATGAGTTATTTGAGAAAAATTGGCTATCTGCAATACTTTTAGAGATAATTCACATTTACTCATTTTGAGTAGGTGAGTAATTAGCTATGGGTCTGAAACTTCACCAAGTGAAAGCTCTCCCAAAAGTAGGTGAATGAGTTATTTGAGAAAAATTGGCTATCTGCAATACTTTTAGAGATAATTCGCATTTACTCATTTTGAGTAGGTGAGTAATTAGCTATGGGTCTGAAACTTCACCAAGTGAAAGCTCTCCCAAAAGTAGGTGAATGAGTTATTTGAGAAAAATTGGCTATCTGCAATACTTTTAGAGATAATTCGCATTTACTCATTTTGAGTAGGTGAGTAATTAGCTATGGGTCTGAAACTTCACCAAGTGAAAGCTCTCCCAAAAGTAGGTGAATGAGTTATTTGAGAAAAATTGGCTATCTGCAATACTTTTAGAGATAATTCGCATTTACTCATTTTGAGTAGGTGAGTAATTAGCTATGGGTCTGAAACTTCACTATGTGAAAGCTCTCCCACAAGTAGATGAATGAGTTATTTGATAAAAATTGGGTATCCGCAATACTTTTACAGATAATTAGCATTTACTCATTTTGAGTAGGTAAATAATTAGCTATGGGTCTGAAACTTCACCATGTGAAAGCTCTCCCAAAAGTAGGTGAAAGAGTTATTTGAGAAAAATTGGCTATCTGCAATACTTTTAGAGATAATTCACATTTACTCATTTTGAGTAGGTGAGTAATTGGCTATGGGTCTGAAACTTCACCATGTGAAAGCTCTTCCAAAAGTAGGTGAATGAGTTATTTGAGAAAAATTGGCCATCTGCAATACTTTTAGAGGTAATTCGCATTTACTCTTTTTGAGTAGGTCAAAGTTCAAAGGTCAAAGTTGGGGTTTTACGTCCCGTTCAACAGCCAGGGTCATATTGGGACAGGTCCTCAGAATTGCCACTTGTGGGACTCGAACCCACAGAGGTGACAGCCTATGATTAGATGCCAAACTTGCTAACCACTAGGCCACTGAGGACCTCTTGAGTAGGTGAGCAATTAGCTATGGGTCTGAAACTTCACCAAGTGAAAGCTCTTTGGGATAGCTGCTCTGCAGAGATACCCTGAAGATAAAAAATTTTGTTGAAATCGCTCTATGTAGCACGGTTTTCGAAATATTAGCATTTTTGTGTTTTGCAATTTTTGCGCAAAAATTCGAAAATTCAAAATGGCCGCCATTTTTGGCAAGATAAAATTTTTTTGAAAATTGGCATGGCTACTCTGCATAGATACCCTGCGGGTCAAAAATTTCGTCGAAATCGCTCTATCTAGCACGGTTTTCGAGATATAAGCATTTTTGTGTTTTGCAATTTTGCGAAAAATTCGAAAATTCAAAATGGCCGCCATTTTTTGCGAGAAATTTTTTGTTTGAAAATTGGCAGCTAATCTGCAGAGATACCCTGCGGGTCAAAAATTTCGTCGAAATCGCTCTATCTAGCAGGGTTTTCGAGATATAAGCATTTTTATGTTTTGCAATTTTTGTGAAAAATTCGAAAATTCAAAATGGCCGCCATTTTTGGCGAGACAAAAATTTTTTCAAAATTGGGATAACTACTCTGCAGAGATACCCTGTGGCTCAAAAATTTCGTCGAAATCGCTCTATCTAGCACGGTTTTCGAGATATAAGCATTTTTGTGTTTTGCAATTTTTGCGAAAATTTCGAAAATTCAAAATGGCCGCCATTTTGGGCGAGACAAAAATTTTTTGAAAATTGGGAAAACTACTCCGCAGAGATACCCTGCGGGTCAAAAATTTCGTCGAAATCGCTCTATCTAGCACGGTTTTCGAGATATAAGCATTTTTGTGTTTTCCTTATTTGGAAAATTCGTAATAATTAATTAATCATTAATTACTCGGCCATTTCTTGACCAACCAATGCCAAAATCTAATGATTTCCAGATTTTAATAGAATGAATGTATTTGCCAAGTTTCAGGTGAATTGATAAAATTCCTTTCAAGTTATCATCCGGACAAGCTTCCCCATCGAAAAAAGACATTTTTGGTCATGTGACCTCTCTGATTGGTTGAAATGTCACTGCAGCATATTCAAAAAAATTCCCCAAGGCTACTGCCTAAACCTGCCAAATTTGAAAAGAATCCGCCTAACGGTTACAGAGTTATAAGGAAAACAAAATGCGGAGCCGGCGGAGCCGGCGGAGCCGGCGGAGCCGCCGGAGCCGGCGGAGCCGGCGGAGCCAGAAGCTCTCCCATACACAAACAAGCGTCCCTTGCGGGACGCTTAATAATAAGCTGAGTTATAAGCAGTTTTAAGTTTGGCTATCCTCGTTTGACCTTGAAGGAGGGGTCGAAGGTCAATTCTGACAACATCAGAAGATTCCCAGCCCATGATTTCCTATATGTTGGTTTATCATCCCAAACCTCTAGGACCAATAAGCGAGTTATAAGCAGTTTTAACTTTGACTATCCTCGTTTGATCTTGAAGGAGGGGCCCAATGTCAAATCCAACCACACCAGAAGATTTCCAGCCCATCGTTTCCTATATGTTGGTTTACCATCTCAAACCTGTAGGATCAATAATAAGAGAGTTATAAGCAGTTTTAAGTTTGGCTGTCCTCGTTTGACCTTGAAGGATGGCCCAAGGTCAAATCCAACCACGCCAGAAGATTCCCAGCCCATGATTTCCTGTTGGTTTACCATCCCAAACCTCTAGGATCAATAATAAGCGATTTATAAGCACTTTTAAGTTTGGCTATCCTCGTCTGACCTTGAAGGAGGGGTCCAAGGTCAATTCTGACAACATCAGAAGATTCGCAGCACATGATTTCCTATAGGTTGTTTTCACATTGCAAACCTCTAGGACCAATAATAAGGGAGATATAGGCACTTTTAAAGTCCGCTATATGGGTTACTTCAGCACTCCGTGGATAACCTTGAATTAAGAGCTTCAAGGTCAAATGTGTGCAAGGTTGTAGATAGGGACGTCATCGCGTACCGTGATATCGCCAAATCGCCGGTGATTTAAGCTATGCAATGATATCGAGCCATGTTTAAAACTCACGATTTCAAGCAAATATACAAATATACCAAAAAGTAATAATGTAAAGAATAAAACTAAAAAAGCATTGAAATAGCATACTTACAACCTGCAAGTATAAATACCTAAGTACTATTGGTGTAATCATGTGACGTCAACAATTAAAAATACCGTATTAACCAAATTTATTGCATCACTCCTCATACGTCATTCTGACTAAGGTCAACGTGAATGTTTTAGCTGCACATGGTGTTTGTGTGCTGTTTTGTTTTAGTTTTGAGTTTTTATGGTTGATTTATACTACAAACTATGGCAGAGCAGGAAAATAACATGAAACTTTTGCCACATTGGAATAAAACTAAATCAGAAGTGTGGAAGTTTTTTGGGTTTGAGAGTGATAGTGATGGCAAAAATTATAAAGACAGAAGCAAGGTAGTTTGCAATAGGTGTTTTATAAAGATGCCTTACACTACCTGTACCACTAATATGAGCAGCCATATCAATAGATATCATTATGAGGATAGGCATGGGAAGATACAAGGGGGACCTGGTGCACAATTAACTTTGCAGAAGACACTTGAACGCAGAACAGTTGTATCTCTGAGTTCCCAACGTGGAAAAGATATTTGTAGATCAATTGTCAGGTATACATCTTTTGTTTTTTTTTGCGTAAATACAGTATTTCACTCTGGCCATAGCTGTTAATTAATTAAATTTGGTTAAATTGTTTTCTCTCTTCCTGTATATACTGACAAAAGCTCTTCACTCATCAAATGCCTAGTGAATACAAGTTCATTATAATCTCTTTTCCCTTCCTTCTTTACTGCTTGGTTTGAATCAATAGTAGTATCTATGCAACAGCAGTCTGTCCTGATATAACCTTAGCTGTTTATCCCCAATTGATAGGCTTTGTTAAAACATGTCACAAGTAGCTTTATCAAAACTTCTCAGGTATGTTGCATCAGAGTTGCAGCCCTTGACAGTTGTGGAAAGTCCAGGATTTAGGCAGTTGGTATCAACCCTTGATCCACGTGCTCCTATTCCCAGCAGGAACTACTTAAGGGATAACACTATGATTGAATACTACCAGGAGACAAAAAGTCAGGTGCAGGAGCTCCTGGGCAAGGTAGAGCGCCATGCCATAACAACAGACCTTTGGACTTCTGGTGCAAATGAGGATTACCTTACAATAACTGCTCATATGATTTCAACCAATTTTGATATTTTATCATTTGTCCTTCAAACCAGGAATGTTACATGTGAGAGGCACACAGCAGAAAATCTCAGTATTGAATTTGAAAAAGCACTAGTGGAATGGGATTTAAAAAATCCTATTGTTGTCAGTGATAATGCTCGCAATATCACAAATGTCTTTTCAAAATTCCTTAAATGGGATCATATAGGATGTATGGCCCACACCATCAATTTGGCAGTCACCAAGTGTTTTAAACTTGGGTCTGTTTCAAAATTGTTGGCTAAATGTCACCATGTGGTTTCACACTTCAGAAGAAGTACATTACAAACTAAAGTGCTCAAAGAAAAGCAAAAACTTCTGTCACTTCCAAATCACTCACTTATTCTGGACTGTGAAACCAGATGGAATTCCACACACGACATGCTTGTAAGATTGCTGGAGCAAGAACCAGCAATCTGTGCAGCACTTATGACCTCTGGTAAGCGGGATGAAAGATCACTCAATTTGAGTGACACTGAAATTCAAAAGATGTCCAGCTTAATTGAAATTTTAAAACCACTGAAGACTGCCACAACTTTTCTTGGGTCTGAGAAATCCCCAACTGCCTCAAGAATGTTACCACTCCTTCTTAAACTGAAAAAACATCTTTCTCCAGCTGAATCTGATTCTAATTTTGAGGCTGAGGTCAAACAAGAAATGTTCAAAGATCTTGACAATAGGTACAAATCTGATTCAGATAAGGAATTTTTGATAATGGCTTGCATGCTAGACCCCAGATGTAAAGAGTTGTCATTTCTTTCAAGGGAAGAAATTGACCAGGTCAAAGTAAAACTTGAGACTGTGTGTCTAGAAATTTCATTACAAAATACACCAGTAGATCCAATCCCATTGGTCAAGACAGAACCAAAAGATACTGATTTGACAGTATCAGTAAAATCTGAAGATGGGCCTACTGTTCCAAAAAAGATCCGCTATGATAATGCCAAAGAGAATGACCCACCAAAAGTATCTGAAAATCAGGTAGCAAGTGTCAAAAGTATCAAAACTGAATATGCAGCCTCACAAGATACATGTCTTGAAGATTTCCTGAGTGATATTGTTATTACTAAGGTTGAGGGTACCCCTACTCTATCTGACAAGGTCATACACGAGGTTAAGTCCTATATCTCTGAGCCTTCTATCCCACTTAATGCTTGTCCATTAGACTGGTGGAGGACAATGTCTCAAATCTATCCAAATGTATCAGTGCTAGCTAAGCAGATCCTATGTGTACCTGCCACAAGTGTGTCCTCTGAAAGGGTATTCAGTACTGCAGGTTTTTGTTCTGATAAAAGAAGATCAAATTTGGCTCCAGAGAACTTGGATAAATTGATATTTTTAAACAAAAATTTGAAATCATTATCTGAGCAAAAGGATAATTAGAAAGTTTCAAACTAATATGAGAAATATGGACTTTAAAAGTGTGAACTTAATTCATGAAATGTGTGTTAACTTCATTTGTTATCAGTTAAGTTGTGCTTGACAAAGATAAATAGTAGCACTGACTTTGAAATTAATCACAAATAAAATCAATCAAAAAATAATTTTATGGATAATTATTGCATTCAATGTTGCATTTAGTATTAACTATTAAGTATTTTTGAAAAGCAATGTAATGCTTAAAGAATAAAAACTCTTTTTATGAAAGTTATTTTACTTCCCTAAGCTTATTATAATGCCCAACACTGGATATCTGTAGCTAAAAATGTTTGTGCATAACCTTAACTTTGGAGGCTCCTGGCTGCACCTGTAGAGAATATGGTATTTACCTGAAGACAGGAAGTGAAAAACGTAAGTACATTTTGCAAATTTTATTCAGGTATTCAACATATAAGTAAAACTGTAGGGTTGTTTACACATAAAAACAACTTTTTAGGATATATTATGCATATACTGTGAACTTCTGCAGCAGTTTCAGGTACATTGAACTTTGCGATAAATACCGCGATATCGCCCGCTACTTTGGTCACGGTATCGAGGCATCAAATTTCTTGCCGATGATGTCCCTAGTTGTAGAGGACATGTATATCTGTTATACATATCACCCATGAAGAGATTCAACCTTCTACCTATGAGAAACAGCCAGTAGAAAAATGTTGATTATTTTCAAAGAAACGCCCGTGGCGGCCATCTTGTTTTTCAGAATGAGGCTATTTTCCTTCCCAGAGAAGCTTATCCCCCAATGAAGATATCCTGCAAATTTGGTGAACCTAGCTGCTGTTGTTTTCCTCTTAGAGCGTTAACGCCGAAAATCTCTCTACGCGCGACGGCAGCGGCGTAGCAAACGCTAAACCAAACTACCAAAGTATCCACCGGATGCTTCCGGTGGATACAATAATCTATTACGGTAGCCTTAACAGTTATACATTAATATTTATTTTCATCCTCCCTTTTCATCACCTAAAATCATTTACAGTGTTTGAATGTAACTTCAGCAGATTACCAACCAATCATGCTTAAAATTAACAATATTTCTACCACTTTTGTTCACGTTACTGTTTTTATAACACATATGATCTTCTTTCTTTCTTAATTTTACTTCAAACTGAAAGTATCTCCCAAAAACTTCAACAAAGTCAGATACCCCTGCACTCTTTTTGTGTGTTTATGTTATTGTAAAACATTTGTCTATTTATAAGAGTACTAACAATGTAGTAAACATTTCAGTTTACTTATTCAACAAAATTTGTCAAAAATATTCATGGCAGACTGCCGAAGTATTACAGTAGTGTGATCTTTCTCCACTTGATTTATGGCCAAGGTCGTTGTTCTCTATTTATAGGGAGTATGTATGTTGTGTGTGAAGCAGTGAAAGTTAAATTCAATTTAGGTTGAACTTAGTTTATTGTATTAAAAGATCTTCTAAATATGTACAGAAATTCGAGTTTTAGTCGTAACCAACAGGAAATAGATACCAGTGAAAGAAACAAGGCAGATAATGTAAACAAATATTAGGAAAATAAAATGTTAAGTATCTGTAGAAACAGGGGAAATAAGGTGATTTATAAAACTTACTTTCGATTCACAATCGATTCTTAAAACGAGAATTGATTTTCTACATCGAAATTTTTCTACGATTGGTCGAACGTTGGTCTAATCGTCCACCCACTACTATGCACCAATAAGACACTTCACTGATTAGTCACTTTTGGTCCTGTAGTATTAAGCATAATCTGAGACATGTTGAATTTTTTTATGGCTCACCTGAACTTCATCATCCTTTCTGATAGGTATGCTTCTGACACCATATTTTGTGCGTAAATCTTTGGAGAGAGGTGAACTCATGATCTTCCTACGGACATGTGAAGGTGCAGTGAAGTGCCTCTTTCTGTTCTTCCTCCTTGAGGAGGACACCATTTTGTTGAACTTCATGTTGCTCTGTAAGCACAATTTATAAAACATGCAGAAACATTAAATGCAATGTTTGGGTTTACGTTCTTGTAATATTTGAACCAATTCTTATCAATATACTGGTCTTCACTGATTCCGGATCCAGGATTTTTTTTAAACAGCAAGACTAAAGCCATGTTTTGATGGCAGTGATGTGGTGCTTTCTTTCCATGCTCCACTGAAAAAAGGGAAGAGAAGACATAACTATTAGTGTTGGGACTCACCTCCAACTTTCAGGGTCGATTATTTGTCCATTTTTTCCGACCAATGATCGACCCCCAATCGATTATTTTACTGCATTTTGTTGCTCATTAATTAAGAAACACTTTCTGGGATAAAGTATAGGTCAATCCAGTAAGAATGACTGTGTTCCGACATTTAGAAACTACTAAAAATACCCACTTCCTGTTAATAGCAGAGTTCATTTTACTACGCGTTTCCGCGTCTTTTGTCGCTATACTGGGGCGAAAAGACGTGTACACGTTATGGTCCCGAGTCGCGGTGACTCATAGATCTTGCATTATCGCCCGCGTTTTTGTTGTAAATATTGGAGAAATTAGACGAATTTTGTTTAGAAATTAAGTAAAAAGACACATACATTTGTCTTTTTAACCCAATTCCTCCATGTTTCCTTGCTTTTAAATGCCTTAATTTGATTGGTCGAGCGGAAACGGCACTGTCCAATCATACTTCATTTAACAAAAATTCTGTATTTATCAATGGAAAACATGTTTATAGTAAGTGATTTAAACTCACCAGTGGATGTAAATTTGCCACTTTTTTTTCATAGTTTTGTTAAATATATATAGAAATAAATATCTATTGCACAACAAGATTTTATTATCCAATTTTTAATATTTTTTTCTTTTTACAGTACATTTTTACATAATGCACTCTTACAAGTGACTCCAAAGACAATTGTTAACAAGTACAACAACAAACATTTTAAACTACTGTGGGACAAACTTTTGAAAAGTTGCATCTATGTTAATAACAATTTTCAGCTGAAAAAGATGTTAAATAATAATTTAACTTAAATTTTACATGGTATGTTATTGCCTTAAAACCAGGTTTTTTTCAAAAAGTGGCGAATTTATATCCATTTACATAAATAATGGAGTTTTTTGTATGAAATAAAAACAACTCCCTGAGAGAACCTATGTCAAGGTGAGTTAATTTTTTTCTAGTTTTAGGTAGTGCAGGGTTGGTCCATATTTATTGAAACAATTTTTCTTCTCTCCTATTTAAGTCAATTTGCTCAAATGTAAGGTTAATTTTTGTCATTTGACTCCTCGCATTTACTAAATGTCCCACCAAAATTTAGCAAAGGAGTCATTTGACTCAAGTAGCTCCAACTCTAGAATGAACACTGAAATAGGGTGGTAGATATAAACAAACTTGAAATTCATGGCAAAAATGTCAATTTATTAAAGGTATGTAAAATATATAAAAAATATGTGGTTATTGAGAAAATTAAGAAAGGTAAGATTTAAGCTGAATAATTGATCATTAGAAAACGTTTTTAACCGACCGCGATTGTGCACTTTCACAGACGATTAATCCAGCCCACGTCTAATAGTCCACCCACTAATAACTATCCATTAGCTGATTGGAAAAGGAATGTAGGAGAATATATTCATTCTAAATTGCTATTCTGTATTTGAGTAAAAAAAATAGTATCAGAGATGCCCGTACCCCACAGCCTGGGTAAATTATTTTCAACACCATGGGATATACGAGTATTAAAAAGTACAAAGATCAGGATACTTTCAGAGCAGAGTCAGTTGTATAAAGGTCCAAATAATGTTTAAGTCAAGATACTGTCCAATATTTCTTAGAAAGTTTTCTATTTTTGACATTTTATCTCTATTATCTCCTATTTTTACCGCAAACTGGAAATACCAATGAACGCCCATTTTGTAGATATATAGCAGCCTAAGAGATATAAGGCAAAAATTCCAAAGCAGCTATTTATGACCCCAGTTTGGCCCATAAGGGGGGGTCGGGAGGTAAAACTGACCGGCTATTTAGATTCTCCACATATGCTTTCCCAATACCTCTTAATACATTCTGAAAGTATAAAAGCAACAAAAGGAGATATAAGGCAAAACTCCAGAGCAACTATTTTATGACCCCAGTTTGACCCATAAGAGGGGGGGGGGGGGGGGGGGGGGGTCAGGGTTAAGGAAATATGAGGCCATGATAGGGGTTTCATGAATAAAAAGCAAATACTAGCTCTTATACACACAGAGACCTAACAAATATGATCCACAATGAATTTTCTAGCAATTTTTACAAACCGATCTAGCAATATTTTACTTTTACTGCACCTACTGTTGAAGCTTTCTTGCAATATTTTACAAATAGAATAACAAGAAAATATAAGGCCAGGATGTGGTTTTTGCAAACAGAAAATTTTGCCAACCAGTCTATTTTTTGTCTGCAAACATGACTAATTTAATGAACCAATGAAAATAATTGTCCCTGAACACCTCACTTTAGACAAAGTTCTGGAATACATCAACCTGTACTGTAGCATATTTTCTATGGAATGGTTTTACCATACTGCAGCCTCGGCCTTCAATATATTCCGAAGACACCTCAAATCTCGCTACATAAAAATGGTTACAGTGAAGTTTTCCTGTATTTTGCATTATAAATGCGTCTTTATTCCAAAATTCAATGAATTATCAACATTCTTTTATGTTGTACCCCTTTTATCCACTTTATACTGCTCAGTTAGTGAATTTCATCACTTGAAATTTAAACCCTCAAAAAAAAGGCAACACTTGTGTTTAAACACATGCAACCATGACTTCTACTGGTCAGCCAGTGAATTTCGTCAACCCAGTGAAGTTCGTGACTTGCCGTAAAAACGCTCAAGGACAGGAGATTTTCCTGTTTAAATAAATGAAATAGGTGCTCTGAGCAGCAAGGTATACATGTATGTCGTGAAAACTCTTCAATATGGTCACAAAATGCAGGTGACAAACTTCATTGGGGTGATGAAGTTCACTGGCTGAGCAGTAATGTTAATATCTAATTCTGCATATACTGCTCAGCTGCCCATGTTCGTCGCCTACCCAAGTTCATCACCCATCTTAAAACTAGTTAAGGATAAGCAATATTGATACCAAAACAAATGGAATACATACTATCAATTATGATGTAAAACTGTACAAGGATAGATAATTGTGAAGAGGCTTTTATATTGTCAAAAAATGCAGGTGACGAACTTGGGTAGGCGACGAACTTGGGTAGCTGAGCAGTAGTGGTGGTGGACCAATTCACGCCTGGGTACCAATTCAGGCCCACCCTCAATTTTCTTGAAGATTTATAATTTTCCATAGAGAAGATGTTTACCACATCATAGATAATCATCAAATGCATCATTTACATTTGTAATTTATTGTTTAGCTGTGATTGTTTTGGATAAATTTGGGGGTGGGCGTGAATTGGTCCCCCACCACTAAATTAAGTGTAAAAATGATTTAATATCGTCATAAAATGCAGGCGATGAAATTCACTGGGTGACAAAATTCACTGGCTGAGCAGTATAGTTAATATGTCAAAAGATAATGCAGTTTAATTCCTGGGCAATAATCAGGCGAATAACTGAGTTGGTTCTTCCAAAACGAGGAATCGAGGCGCATCTGCGGGCTCACTTGCAGCCATACATAAAATGGTTTAGAGTACAGTGCCATGGACACAAATTCTGAAACCATATGTAAACATTGCCATACTACTGACCCTCATATTGGGCGATATTAAAAATATATCATCACTTGTTAAAATAAATACACATACCGTAATATGCATTTATATGTTAAGAGCCAAAGTTGGTACCCCAAAGTTAAGATTAGCGGTAAATAGGCATAAGATACTTTTTGATTACAAAACAACCGCTCATATTGTTGTTCAAGTGGAGGTAAAAGTTATTGGTTCATTGAAATGTAGTCGCTTTTGATAGAAATATTGAAACATTAGGACTGTAACGTACAATAAAAGAAAGGTACAATTAAAGTGTGTAACAATTGCTCATTGGTGGAGGTATGGTACAAACATGATCGCATATATTATAAGAGATAATTGGCGATTTAATACAACGGTAGGAAATAAATACATGCTAACCCCCTCTGTCAAATATCAAAAGGGCCACTTCCGGTTCAACTAAATTGAGGTGTGCTCTAAACAAGAGTTTTATCATGCAGACAGTTAACCGTCACCACAAGGAATATAATAGGCATTTTGCCTTTAAAATTGTAGCAACAATATTTTAGCCATTCATAATGTTTATGTAACATATATCTTAACAAAAAAAAGTAAAATTTTCAACTTAATCTGATCTACTTCAATATCTTTCCAGCAAGGAAAACCTAGGTCTGGATTCACGAACAATACTTAGATAATTTCTTACTTGAAATCTAAGTGATACTTAAAATCTAAGTTAGGAATGGTCTAAGTATTGTTCATGAATCTGGCCCCAGGTACACTAAACTTACAGAAGCCTTACGACTTAGCGAGTTTTAAGTTTTTCTTTACAGGCTTATTTCACTTATAACTATTGAATTTAACAGCAATTTGAAATTATTTTATGAAGCTTTAAACATCGAAGTATCATTTTATTCTTTGGAAGGTGAAAGAAGATGCACTTATATCCAAGAAAAACGGTAATACTTAATAAACAAGACCCTCCAATCAATGATATTTGATGAAATAATAAGTAAAAGTTAAAATTTTACATGAAAGGAAGAGACTTATAAAAATGGACTCACAAATTACTGAAAGTTTTTATAATAAGTCTGAGATTTGTGGACTTTATAGTCCAAAGAAATGGCTTGAAGGAACCTAATTTTTAAGCATCTGCATTTTGTATTTCGACATGATGTATAAGGTTAGAGTATTTTTTTAGATATAGTTCCAGGGGCGGATCCAGCATTTATGTTAAGGTGGGGGTTCACATCGTGTAAGGTGGGGGTTCACATTGAGTAAGGTGGGGGTTCACATCAAACATATTATAACTAAGGGGGTCGGGGGGCATGCCCCCCAGGAAAAAAATCAATTTTTGGTAAAAATAGAGTGCATTTCCTGTAAATTTAACACCACTGTCAAGAAATAATTTTGTACTTTGGGTTGAACCCCTTTACATTATTTTTCAAGGGGGGGGATCGAACCCCCCCTGGATCCGCTAGTGAGTTCTGTGCTGCACTGTGTATTCTCAAGGAATGTATTCATGTAAGATATATGTGTCGAGCAAAATACATGCCAGTAAATAAAAATTTGCAAAATTAAAGGTTCAGGTGTCATATTGACACCAAATAAGTTTAGAATTATAAAAAACTACTGATACCAACTTGATCGCACTGATACAGACATGCATTAAGAACATATTACAATAAATTATAGCACACATTACTCAAGATAAGAATGTATAGTTTTTAAAATTGACATAGAAAACAAACTTTAAAAAAAACTTTTATGATCATTCACACTTGTTCAAGGTACTCTGATGTATACCAAATTTTAAATATTGCATTTAAACTCACTTTAGCAATTTTTTATTTTATATCACCAGGTTAATTGTAAATCTGAGCATTTTCATTTTTTTTTATTTTTTCAATTTTCCAGCACTGAAAATTATTTTCTAATGATAACAGATAATTTACATTAATTGCATTGTTACAATTTGTTTAACAATATTGCCAATGAGTCTATTTATTTATTTATTTTGGGGTTTTACGTCACTTACAAGATTGTACAGGTCATATCATGACGGGTAGTTGGAACGGCAGAGGAAACCAGTACATACAGTTGGTCAAGGTTCTGTACTGTTAACTGCAGACCGACGGCAAGCAACCACCAGCTTTCCCACTTGAGGCCATGCCGGGAACCGAGCCCCGGCCTTAGAGGTGGGAGGCGAGAGTGTTACCACTCTGCCACCATGGCCTGCCACTCCAAAGTTAGGGTTTTATATCCAGTTCAACAGCAATGGTCATAATGGGACAGGTCATCAGACACTTGCATTGTGGAAGTCAAACCCACACAGAGGTGACAGCTTGTGATTAGATGCCAAGCTTGCTGACCACAAGACCACTGATGACCTCAATTATTGTAGAAATCTAGTGAAAACAAGGCCAAAAAGTCTTTTGGTCTACATGCACGAGCTGCACAGCCATTAGACACACGATGAGTGCACTAGTTTTTATGAAAGTCTGCCGACACAAATTCTAACTCACACACTTCTCGTAGCTGGTTTAGAACTCAGGCAGTCTCCCATTCCAGTACTAACATAGCTCATTGCCGCTTAACTTCAGCGAAGAGACAGATACTCATGACACTGTATATGCCACTATTCATGAAAGTTGACAAAATGAAAACAAAGTGATTCCCAGAAGTGTAAGCCTCGCTAAAGCTTAAAAATACAAAGAGATGCAGCAAACATATTACATTTCAGGAAGTAAGAATGAAATAATAATAGATATCAATGTTAAGATGCTTTGAAGAAAATCATAAAAGTTAACAAGAGTTGTCTGTTGTTCAAAATCGAGCCAGTGGTTTGCATGTTTAAGAAATGTTTTATATCTATTAAAAGAATTAAATAGAAGAAAAGTTATCAAAGGGACGCTTACAATAACTCCAACAAAAATTGTAAAGACTGTTCTTGTAACATTATAACATTTAGTGAGTACGTTAATGCAAGTGGAGTATGGCTGTGTATTCAAAACTGCAATATTGGTCTACAAATTTCTTCAACATCTCTCCTAGAGCTATTATGAACCATCCTTGTTCCTACAAATCAAACCAGGCATAGTCACCCTGATCATCACATTTCATATCATCACTTTACAAAACAGTTAAACACTTTGGCAATACTTGTGCCTATGATGCTCCTAAGATTTAGGATTATCTATACACCCGACAATAAACACAATGGACCATCTTCTCATCCCTCAGGAAAAAGTTCAAAAACTATATAACCTGTTTAAAAAAGCCCATTCTCCTTAGTCACCCGCTAATACTACAACAAATCATTACGTTTAAGTATAGTCGCACCTTAGAGTTTGTCGGATGATGAAGATTAAGCATTATAAAAGTCCCTAAATTTAATTATATTGCATTAATTGGATCAGAGTGATGTAACATTTTTAGGGAAATATAAAAGAATTGTCTGTTAATTATGATGTTTATCATGTAACTAATAGCTATTGCATGCATTGAATAAAATGGAGGAGACATCATAGATGTTGGACTTGTCTCCTGATGTAAAAAAATACTACTGACTCTTAGGAGAACATAGAGTATTGTTCAAAATTTAAATTGGGCACATATAAAGTTATATAATATGACCTACAACATTGATTATTTAAATAAGACGAATGCTGATTGAGATATAGACTTATTTGATTAGTTAAATTTTTGTAAATTGCAAAATTATTTTAGATATTGCAAAGTTAATTTGTCGTAGTTGTGCCTGTGCCAAAGCCAGCAATCCGTTATCATATATTAACAGAACTAATATTTATATGTCAAATGTCCCAATCAATATATGTATATTGTACAATTAATAATTACTTGAAAGGTAATCTCTTTTAAGAACGTTTTAAGAAGCTAGTATTTATTCATTTTGTTCATTCAAATACTCTTTATGTGACATAACAGTGAAACATTTGAAGAAAAACTTTGATTGAAGTTACTTATTGACAAAGTTTTTTACTATTCTGATGAACCCACAAAATGTTTAAAATAAAATGTTGACATAGAATTCTGGATAATCCAAGTGATCAAAATCAGTTGATCTACCTCAGAAGGTGGATCAGCAGATAAAGAATCCAAATCAAGAATCTATTCACGTCAAAACCAAATCAGTAACCAGAAAAATCTTGATTCAACAGATTCTGTGGATCCAGATTCTGTATGTGAAATATGCCGAAGTACAATGTTGTCACATTTATGATAAAGATACAGTAGAGATGTAAAACCCCAGAAATCAATTTTTTCTCATTCTCGTTGTTCTCTTAATTACATAATGTACATAACTTACATGTTGAAACGAAATATAAACATAAACCTTGCAGGCAAGAACCTTTGACAACACATTGATTTAGTTTTTGACATGAAAAGTAAGTTGTATTTTATACAAGAAATTATGTAGACGTGCTTACCTACACTCAATTTAAGTTGGATTTCAATCAATTTTCTAACGTCAGCCTTAACAAAGATATTTCAGAATGGTGTGCTGTCAGAATATCGTTAACGGTGTATTTTAAATGCCCCGGAAGTTTCCTTTAAGAGTGTTACTCGTTTACCCGGTACAACGATTGCTTTAGTAAGTAGCATCATAATTGCCTTGACCTCTAAGTAAATAAAAACAAATATATACCCTTTTTCATTTTTTCCTGTTGATATCAAAGGTAATTTCGAAATGATTTGTGCATTAAGCAGATAATAGCAATTGTGGGTTACAATGATATAGTTCACACTGTTGGCTCTGTCTGACCTATCGGCATTTTGGATAAAATTCCGTATTATCGTCCACATTGAGCTTTGGGATGGATTGCATGGCATTCTACCAGTAAACGCCTATGTTGAAGTTAATATATTAAATTTCAATTATATTTACAGCTTTATATTTTATTCTTCTAACAACAGATTTTCAAATGATATACAGTACAATTAATAACTGAGGTGCATGTTGTTTTATTTGTTTCAAAGCTTTATATTTTCATAATTTATCTCTATTATCGGCCGTTTCTACAGCAAACCGGAAATACCAGTGAACGCCCATTTTTTTAGATAAATAGAAGCATTTGTCCTTGACCTAAGTGTGCTTTCTAGTGGCTTCCTACCAGTGAATGCCCATGCTGAAGATAATATATTGAATTTAAATTGTATTAACAGCTTTATATTATATTCTTCTACCAACAGATTGTAATATGGTATACACTGCAAGTAATAATCGAGGTCCATGTTGTTACATTTGTTTCAAAGCTTTATATTTTCATAATTTATCTCTATTACTGCCTTGCTACCAATTATCGCCGGCTACCAATTATCGCCACCAGAGAATAAAACATTCATATTTCAGTAATGGTCATATATTTTGAAAGCTTTTTGTTGTGTATTTGTTCCATTCACTTTGGAAATAGTTTTACCTTGTCTGCTAGACTTGGGATGCTACTTTGGTGAAGTTATATCTACTTTAATTCTGTCTGGCGATAATTGGTACCCGGCGATAATTGGTAGCAAGGCAGTATCGGCCGTTTTTACCGCAAACCGGAAATACCAGTGAATGCCCATTTTGTATACTTATAGAAGCATTTGTCCTTGACCTCCAACAAAGAAATATAAGGTGGGCGTTCACTGGTAGGTGGGCGTTTACTGGTAGAAAGCCACTAGTTGCATTCTGCCAGTGCCACGCTGAAGCTAATATATTAATTAAGCGTCCCTGAAAGGGCGCTTATTTGTTTTCGCCTCAGTTTCCTCGCCACCGCATTATGGTCCCCCTTGAATATCTCCCTTATTATTAGAAGGGTTCAAACCATATTTGGCAGTTATATACCTTAGGCATGGGAAAATTTGTCTGCATGCTTAAATTTGACCTTTGACTTTTATGAAGGTCACATGATCAAAAACGATTTTTTTGAAGTACACCCCCCCCCCCCCCCCCCCCCGTCATCGCACACAGCCTTATAATTTGACACACCTGTTCATACTATCGAAAATGCAAGCTGATTATTTTGGGAGCAATCCCTTGAAAAATGTCTCATTTATGGGTGATTTCCTCATATCTTCCAATCTGAGAGCCTTAAATTTAGGTCAACCCCCCTGTTATCTTCTTAAGTATTGCATTTAGAGCCATAAAATGTATTGGGAGGTAATAGGAAACCATATGTGGAGAGTCTAAATAGCCGGTCAGTTTTACCCCACGGCCCCCCCTTATGGGTCAAACTGGGGTCATAAAATAGCTGATTTTGAGTTTTTGCCTTATATCTCCTTTATTGTTGCTTTTATAGCTTCAGAATGTATTAAGAGGTATTGGGAAAGCATATGTGGAGAGTCTAAATAGCCAGTCAGTTTTACCCCACGGCTCCCCCTTATGGGTCAAACTGGGGTCATAAAATAGCTGATTTTGAGTTTTTGCCTTATATCTCCTTTATTGTTGCTTTTATAGCTTTAGAATGTATTAAGAGGTATTGGGAAAGCATATGTGGAGAGTCTAAATAGCCGGTCAGTTTTACCCCCCGACCCCCCCCCCCCCTTATGGGCCAAACTGGGGTCATAAATAGCTGCTTTGGAGTTTTTGCCTTATATCTCCTTTATTGTTGCTTTTATAGCTTCAGAATGTATTAAGAGGTATTGGGAAAGCATATGTGGAGAGTCTTAATAGCCGGTCAGTTTTACCCCCCGCCCCCCCTTATGGGTCAAACTGGGGTCATAAAATAGCTGATTTTGAGTTTTTGCCTTATATCTCCTTTATTGTTGCTTTTATAGCTTCAGAATGTATTAAGAGGTATTGGGAAAGCATATGTGGAGAGTCTAAATAGCCGGTCAGTTTTACCCCCCGACCCCCCCCCCCTTATGGGCCAAACTGGGGTCATAAATAGTTGCTTAGGAGTTTTTGCCTTATATCTCCTTTATCGTTGCTTTTATAGCTTCAGAATGTATTAAGAGGTATTGGGAAAGCATATGTGGAGAATCTAAATAGCTGGTCACTTTTATCCCCTGATCCCTCCTCACCCATGGGTCAAACTGGGGTCATAAAATAGCTGATTTCGAGTTTTTGTCTTATATCTCCTTTAATGTTGCTTTTATAGATTGAGAATGTATTAAGAAGTATTGGGAAAGCATATGTGGAGAGTCTAAGTAGCCGGTCAGTTTTCAGTTTTACCACCCAACCCCCCCCATGGGTCAAACTGGGGTAAAAAATAGCTGTTTTGGAGTTTTTAACCTGATATCTCCTTCATTGTTGCTATTATAGCTTTGGAATGTATTAAGAGGTATTGGGAAACCATATGTGGACAGTCTAAATAGCCGGTTAGTTTTACCTCCTGACCCCCATGTATGAGTCAAACTGGGGTCATGAAATAGCTTTTGCCTTTATTGTTGCTTTTATGCTTTCACAATGTATTAAAACCTATTGCAAAACCCTGTGGACAATCTAAATAGCAATACATACTTGCACACATGATTATATGATTATATTATATGATTATATGAAGTTATCAATACTCGTTACTGAAATGCTTTGTAGCATTTACACAAAATTTACTAAAGTTACATCCAATGTTGTACATCCAATGTACAACACTTTCTCCAGCTTGTCTATGTCTACAACGCTTGTTTATGTTAATTAAATATGTTAATATATGTTAATTAGGATTTTCCCTGTCATGATATCACTAAGGGGGTTGCTTTATGTAACAGTACGGTACAGCTTTGTGCATTCTTAGCTTTACAGCATGCTTATTAAAACCACAAGGCATTTTAAACTCTCAGGGACGCTTCGCTTTTGTTAGCAAAATCATTCATCTAGTTTATAGCATGGAAAAGTCTTTCATCATTATTTATTGCACCTAGCAATATCTCTAGAACAGTAAAATCAAAATTAACTAGAAGTTTTTCTTTAAGCTACGTTTCAACTTGAACCCAGAATAATTTGGAAAATTCACAGTAATAAAAATAAGTTATGTTATTTGTTGGCATATTGGGCACTGCGGGGACTCTTTAATTTTCCATACAAAAAGTTTATAGTTGCAATTGAATATTCTATGGATTATTTTGAACTGAAAACTTATCAGATATGAATCTTTTACTATTTTTGAAGGCAGTGAGTAAATTTGGGTCCAGTTAGCTTTCTCAAGAAAGGGATAGTACTCTACCCATTTATTTTGGCTACTGGGATTCAAGTAGCTTCTACTAATATAATAATTGTAGACATGTCGACTCTTTATTTTACTTAGATCTTTCAAACATTGCTTGGGTACATCATAGGAACATGGCTCTATCTTGGGCAGACCATTTAATTATGTCCGCTCACTGGGGGGGGGGGGGGGGGGGGCTGGACACATTATTTTTGCTTTTTCCGGCGTCCCAGTTGGTTTCCAGACATTTTAGGCAACAGTTCTTATCCTATCTTTACCAAATTTGGCATGCGGGTTTATTGGGTTAATAGCTTGTATGGGGTTGCTTTTGGTGATGATAGCTCTATAGCTAAATGAGTAATAGCTACTTTGCTACTTTTGAGTATCTCTTTGGTTTCCAGGCATTTTAAGGAATACTATTAAGCCTATCTTTCTGAAATTTGGTATGGAGGTTCATTGGGTTAATAGCTTGTATGGGATTGCTTTTGGGGGTAATTGCTTCATAGATGAGGTAGTAATTAATTAAATAAATGAGTAATTGGCTATTTTGAATATTGAAAAAGGCAAATGTGCTCATATCTCCTAAACCGTGCGAGATAGAGCGATTTTGTCGAAATTTTTGACCCACAGGGTATCTAAGGAATGTATTCTTTGCAATTTTCAAAAAATTTTCCCCTCCCCAAAAATGGCAAAACACGAATTTGCTTCTATCTCCTTAACCGTGCGAGATAGAGTGATTTCGTTGAAATTTTCGACCCACAGGGTATCTAAAGAATGATATCTTTGCAATTTTCAAAAAAATTCCCCTCCCCAAAAATGGCGGCCATTTTGAATTTTTGCCAAAAATGGCAAAACACGAATTTGCTTCTATCTCCTTAACCGTGAGAGATAGGGCGATTTCGTCGAAATTTTCGACCCTCAGGGTATCTAAAGAATGTTATCTTTGCAATTTTCAAAAAAAATTCTCCCTCCCCAAAAATGGCGGCCATTTTGAATTTTCGAATTTTTGCCAAAAATGGCAAAACACGAATTTGCTTCTATCTCCTTAACCATGAGAGATAGAGCGATTTTGTCGAAATTTTCGACCCACAGGGTATCTAAAGAATGTTATCTTTGCAATTTTCAAAAAAATTTCCCCTCCCCAAAAATGGCGGCCATTTTGAAATGGCAAAACATGAATTTGCTTCTATCTCCTTAACCGTGAGAGATAGAGCGATCGAATTTTTGCCAAAAATGGCAAAACACAAATTTGCTTGTATCTCCTTAACCGTGCGAGATAGAGTGATTTTTCGTCGAAATTTTCGACCCACAGGGTATCTAAGCAATGTACTCTTTGCAATTTTCAAAAAATTTTCCCCTCCCCAAAAATGGCTGCCATTTTGAATTTTCGAATTTTTGCCAAAAATGGCAAAACACAAAATTGCTTCTATCTCCTTAACCGTGAGAGATAGAGCGATGGCTGCCATTTTGAATTTTCGAATTTTTGCCAAAAATGGCAAAACACGAATCTGCTTCTATCTCCTTAACCGTGCGAGATAGAGTTATTTCGGTGAAATTTTCGACCCACAGGGTATCTAAGAAATGTACTCTTGGCAATTTTCAAAAAATTTTCCCCTCCCCACATAAGGCGGCCATTTTAAATTTTCGAATTTTGGCCCAAAATGGAAAAACAGAAATTTGCTTTTATCTCCTTAACCGTGCAAGATAGAGTGATTTCGTCAAAGTTTTCGACCCAACCAATGCAAAAATTCATGAAGCTGAAATAATTTATATGTACACTAATAAATATTTAACCATCATTGATATATTTTCACAAATGAAACAGGGTCTTGTAAGACTACTGTACAATTTTGGCAAAAGGTTCATGGGGTGGACATTACACATGATAATGTGTGTTCTTCTGTGCTATCCTGTTTCTATTCATATGTCGCAGCTACTATCAACAGGGTGTCCTATTTCTAGTTTAGTTTGTATAACACTGGTAATGTTATTATATTTCATGACATCAATCCTTATATTGTACTTATTTTGAAATTCACATCTTTGATAAGGTATTCCATTGTCTTTAACAAAATGTTTAACCAAATTAATTCCTTTATTACCTAACTCTTTATATTCATTTAATATCCATTTTCCTCCAATATGAAACAAATCATTTTGAAAAAGGTGTTCTTGTAATAATTCACACAGTCTTGCAGGCTCAAAACTTATAAGGTCATACCAATTACGAAGCAGGTCTTGATAGTATTCGGTTGCTGGTTTTTTTCGATCGCATAATCTGTATTTAAAAGAAACCAAGACAGCTGTTTCCATTTTGCATTGATGGGATTTGTAAGTCTCTTAACCCACATAATTTGAGATGACTGACCAATTTTCTTAATACAAGGCATTTTTAGGCCACCGCGGCTTATAGGTTGAATTAATGTATTTTTGGCAATTAATGCCTTTTGGTGGTTCCATACAAATTTGGTAACAAGACTCTCTATATCTGCAATTAGCTTTTCACTTGATGAGAGACATGAGATACAGTGTTGGTATATGAGGGACTATTAATGATTTTATAATTGTTATTTTTCCCTTTAATGTTAGTGCCCTTCCCTTCCATGTAGTTATTATACTTTTAATTTTTTCAAATCTGTCTTTAATGTTAAGTAACTTAGCTTCTTCTAGGTCTGTGGAAAAATAAGTACCCAGAGTTTTGAAAGGTGGTTTAGACCAACTTATTCCTAACTTTTTTTGTAGAAGTGACCCATCATTATAGATAATAATTGCTTCAGTCTTTGCCTTGTTGAGCTTCAAGCCTGCATACCTGTAAAATTCCTCAAACACTGAAAATGCATGACATATTGAATCAATATCTTCAACAAATAGAGTCATGTCATCAGCTAGTTGACATAATTTTATACATGTGTCATTTATATTAATTCCATGTATACAATCTAAATTACATAATATTATAGCAACTACTTCAGTAGCCAACAAAAATAGGAGTGCACTTAAAGGGCAGCCTTGCCTAATACTTCTCGATAGATAGAAGTACTCTGATTGGTATCCATTATTTGTAACACAACTTTCAATATTTCTGTAGAGGGTGGCAATCCACTTCTTGAAATTTGTACCAAAGCTGTAGTAATTTAAGCAACATATGGTATCGAAGGCCTTTTCGAAGTCTACTAATAATATAACTGATGGTTTTCTAGTTATATGACAATAGTCTATAATATCATTAATAGGCCTTATGTTTTCACCATAATATCGATTCTGCATATATCCAATTTGGTCAGGATTAATCAACCATTTTACATCTGGATCGAATAATGCTTCCTTCTGCACTTTCATTGAAATAGTATTCAATGTCTGCTTTAACTGTATCAATTTCTTTCAAGACATGAGGAGTAGGGGTACATTAAGTTTAAGATTTAACTTTTCTATATGTGTGTTATCTTTATGTTTTTTGGCAATGGCATAGCTTATACTTTCAGTTTGAATTCTACATTTAAGGTTATATAAGGTTAATTATATGAATTGAAAACCTTAAAATATTAGAGACCTTATTTTATTAGTATTGTAAGCAAACATCCTACCCCGTACAATTGGCTGTAGGCAAAGGTCCCTGTGGGCAAAGGTCCTATGGGCATAGGACTGTGTGGGCAAAGGTCCTGGTGGTAAACATCTGTACACTGAGCAAACTAGTTATAGCATTACAACTTCCTGCCTTAGATCTCTGTTCTCATGAATGCATTAGTTTCTGTTTAATTTTTATATTGATAAATGATTTCATGTGTGTGTTTCTATTCACATTGGTTTTCACAAATTGAATGTAGTTTTACGTTATGATAAAATTCATGAAATTATAAACACCAAGTTACCTACCCACCTACCTACCTACCTAAATATTACAGTATGTAGTTTCCGACAGGGAAAAGGAGTCTGGAAATTCAACAACTCACTGTTGAAGGACAAAGATTACTTAATAAAAATAAACAATATTATTGACAAAGAAAAATTGAGATATGCTGTCCCAATATATAACCCTAATAATATTACCAAGGTAAAAGACAGTGAGTTGCAACTTAGTATATCAGACAGCCAATTTTTTGAGGTATTATTGCTAAAAATAAGGGGTGAAACTATCAAATTTTCATCACACAAAAAGCAGTCAGTGAACAGTAAAGAATTGAGTTTAATAAAAGAAATTGACTCCATTGAACAAGAAGAAGTACCAGATTTAGAACTGTTAGAAAAAAAGAAAAAGGAAATCGAAGACCTCAGAGGCAAAAAAATAAAAGGCTCAATAATTAGATCAAGAGCAAAATGGCTGATGGACGGAGAAAAACCTTCAAAATATTTCTGTATGCTAGAAAATGATAGGTATATAGACAAAACCATTAAACACATGAAAAATGAAAAGGGTGAAAATATATACGAACAAGACAATATACTAAAAGAAATTCATAAATTTTATTCTAAACTATTTAACAAAACCGAAAATAAATGCGCAAAAGACTTTTTCAAAAAAATAAACTCAAACAGTTATAATCGGTTATCAAAATTAGAATCAGATGCGCTTGAAGGAGAACTCACAGAAGATGAAATCAGCCAATCCCTACAGAATATGAAACATAATAAAAGTCCTGGGATAGATGGATTTCCATCAGAATTCTACAAAGTTTTTTGGAGAAAATTGAAAATTTTTGTTCTGAGAACCTTGAATGAAAGCTACAAAATAGGTAAACTACCTGTACCAATGCGTTATAGCATAATTTCATGCTTGCCAAAGGGTGATAAACCAAGAGAGTATTTGAAAAACTGGTGCCCTATTTCACTTTTGTCAGTAGCTTACAAAATAGGTTCAGCGGCAATAGCAAATAGATTAAAAAAAGTATTAACTCATTTAATCCCAGAGCAGCAAACAGGTTTTATAAGAGGACGCCATATGAGCGATTGCACACGATTGATATACGACACAATGCATTTCACAGAGTATAATAAGATCCCGGGCTTAATTATGCTTGTAGACTTTGAGAAGGCATTCGACTCAGTGTCATGGGATTTCCTTATCGAAGCTCTAAACAAATTAGGCTTTGGACAGAATTTTATTAAATGGATAAATACTTTGAATACAAACATTTTCGCAACTGTTCTTCAATGTGGTTTCTTATCCAATCAGATTTGTATTAAAAGGGGTTGTCGACAAGGAGACCCAGTTGCACCATATCTTTTCATAATATGCTCCCTTTTCTTAACAATCTTAGTAGAAACGTGCAGCTCAATTAAAGGATTAAACATAAACAAAGAATACTTAAAAATTATCCAGTTTGCAGACGACACAACAATATTTTTAGATGGCTCTGAAAGCTCTCTCCAATCAGCTCTTAATGTCCTTGAGATATTTGGCACATACTCCGGTTTAAAAGTGAATAAAGAAAAAACACAAATAGTATGGATTGGTTCAGAGAAGGGAAATACACAAAAATTGTGTCAGCACGCGAACTTGAAATGGGAAATAAATATCTGTAGAGTTCTGGGTATTACCTTTTTGGTAAATCTCAATGATATGTCCAGTTTAAATTATGATACTATAACAACAGAGGTAGAAAGAATCCTTGTGCCTTGGAGGCAACGGAAACTCACCCCAATTGGTAAAATATGCATACTAAAAACATTCATAATACGAAGGTTAACCACATTATTCATGATGATCCCTAGACCTAGCCCTCGGACTATTAAATCACTGAATAAGTTGTTTTATTCGTTTATATGGGATTATAAACCAGACAAAATAAGTTGAGCAAAACTAACACAAAGCTATCCGAGAGGAGGCCTAAAAATGACCGATGTAGATGCTTTCATAACCAGCCTCAAAATCTCTTGGATTAAAAGATTGTTGAGTAATGATACACCGGTGTGGAACACTTTAGGACTACATTGCATTAAAAATCCAAACAGATTAAAATATTTTGGCTCGATTTGGCCTAAAAATCTTGCACAAAATATAACAAATACTGTTTGGAAAGAAGCCTTACAATCCTGGGCATGTTTATTGAGTGTAAACTCACCAGACGAAAATAGGAAATTTTCAAGTCCGGTATGGTATAATGATCCAAGGATATCAAAAATATAACTTTTTTTGCCACAATGGTTCAATAAGGGCATCATATTTGTAATCGATCTAATTGATTCCCAAGGAAAATTTCTAACGTATCATGAACTAATGGCAAAATACTCTGTACACTATAATTTCTTGGAATATCATAGGGTCAAACAATGTGTGAATAACTTCCTCGGTAAATCGGATACTTCAATAAATGAAAGGCCCATTTACCCTATAACATCATACCTTCTCTCCAAAGGCATAAAAGGTTCACGCGAATTTTATAAAATTTTGCTTTCACAAAAACGTTTTAACGATGACAAGCTTAGACATAAATGGGAAAGATCTTTGAATATCAAAATTACAAAACCCATGTGGGAAAAAAGTTACTTGGTTTGTTTTAAAACTATACAAGACAACTACCTGATTTGCTTTCAATATAAAATCTTAAATAGAATATTGGGAATTGAAAGCTTAAAATTTAAAATGGGCATATCACAAAACAATGTGTGCAGATTATGCAATGAAAATGAAGAAACTCTAGTACATTTATTCACTTTATGTAACCCTGTTAAAAAATTTTGGGAAGATCTGACCAGAAGAATAAAAACCGACACAAATAGAGATTTAATTTTTTCAAGCAAAGATATAATTTTGGGTTACCAAGAAAAACAAATGTGGCCTGCGAATATTTTATTGGTAATTATGAAAAAATATATTTTTGTAACATCTGGAAAGAAAAAAACTCCACAACTAGTTAAAGCTCTTGAGATGCTAAAAAATATTTATTTTGAACAGGAGTATGTGTCAAGAATACAGAACCGCGAAAGTGAATTTAAAAAAAAGTGGGATTTTATTCCACGACTATTACAGTAGCATACCTTTTTAATATTCATGTTTTATAATACCGTGACTATGGAAAGCTTGGAATTGTTAGTAAATATAATAATGTAAATGTTAACTCCTATTGAAAAAGAAATAAAAATAATAAAAAAAAAGTTACCTACCTTAAAATAACAAGTGTGTTTGCCTTTGCCACAATGGGTCTGGGATTAACTAAAATGTGTTTAAATACCAGTGTCGCTTGTCATATATGAGTAATTCCTAGGCAAATATGGTGGACGGACGTTTCGGCCTAGGACGTTCTGGCTACGGATGTTTCAGCCAGGCCATTTTTCAAGGGTGGACGTTTTGGACAAATATAAATTTATCATTGTTTTTAAAGATTTTTTTTAGATTTTCAATGATTAAACATCCATTTAATACAACTCTGATAAAACATTATCATTTTCCACATTTATCAATTATCTGTACATCATTTTTCAAGGTACAGTTACATTTTTAAAACCTTTAAGAAAT
The DNA here is from genome assembly GCA_964017235.1 of Sabellastarte sp. h YS-2021. NCBI lineage: Eukaryota > Metazoa > Annelida > Polychaeta > Sabellida > Sabellidae > Sabellastarte > Sabellastarte sp. h YS-2021. The sequence goes on along the minus strand of OZ024932.1, from coordinate 80,095,160 downwards.
CATGGACTTTCTGTGTGCTATCTCCTTTGAGAAATGAGAAAACCCAACAACCTTTTTGAAGTATGACAATGGCCCAGATGCTGATGAATGTGTTGTCATATTTGCCACTGAAGTACACTTATAACAACTTGCTTCATGTGTGCAAGTGTGGGGCATGGATGGCACCTTTGCTGTTGCCCCATAGGCTGTTTCATCAGTTGTATGTGGTCCAAGGGAAATGCAATGGTGTTTTTTCTGCCTTTTGCCTTTGCATTATTGCAGCGTAAAACTCAGACTTCCTATGAAGCCATGCTACATGTCCTAGAAGAAGCAGGATGTGATACCTCTGTTGTTATAGTTGACTTTGAAAGAAGTGTCAAGCTGGCTGTCCATGCAGTGTTTGGTGAACATGTGAACATTCAGTACTGCTTTTACCACTTGACACAATCAATATGGTGTAAGATTCAGTCTTTGGGCCTGACCAATCTTTATGAAAGCAACAATGATTTCCATTTGTTTTGTGGACAAATTGATGCCCTTGCTTTTCTCCCACTAGATGAAGTGTCTGAAGGCATGGCCTTCCTGAGAGAGTCTGTACCAGAAGAAGCAATTCCACTGCTCGAGTACTTTGATACCACCTACGTGACAGGCCACCTGCGTCCCAGACCCCAAACCCCAGATCTTCAACTCAGGTTCTGGTATGTCCCACCCATATTTCCTCCTGCGCAATGGAATGTGCATGAGGTGACCCTTGCAAACCAACCAAGGACCAACAACGTATCAGAGCGATGGAACAACAAATTCTAGAGCCCAGTTGGTCAAGGCCACCCAACAGTCTGGAAGCAAATTCCAGAATGGACAGACCTAACAGAGATCTTATGCAAATTCAGCTCTTAATATTACAAATGGAGAGGCAGTTAGTTATCATTACAGCTATGATAGACAGGCTGAGAAAGAGATGGGGTCTATGACCAGGACAGTGAAGACAAAGAAGATATTGGGTCAGGCCATGGCTAAGCCAGGCAGAGCGTGAAGAAGAGGGTCAGTACACCAGATTGATGCTGACGCTTGAGTTAGATGATCCGGATACCACCAGAGCTTTTTCAATAGCTGGAGCAGAGACTCGGCCCTGAGATCCAGAGGGAGAGGACCTGGATGAGAGACCCCTGAGTCCAGGACTGAAGTTGGCGGTCACCCTGAGACACTTGGCCAGTGGAGACAGCTACCCAACCCTGCAGTTTGCCTTCAGGGTGGTGAGGTCGACCACAAATAAGTTTGTGCCTGAGGTCTGTGACGCTATCATTAGGGCCTATCGAGATGAGGTGATGACATGCCCCACAAGCCCTGAAGACTGGTTGGAGGTCGAGTCCGTTTTCCGTCGGAGGTGGAACATCCCACATGCCGTGGGTGCCCTGGATGGAAGCACATTCCCATCAGATGTCCACGACAGGGTGGCAGCCTCTACCACAACTACAAGGGCTTTCATTCGATTGTACTCCTGGCCTTGGTGGATGGATATTACAAGTTCCTGTGGGTGGACTTGGGGGCAGCCGGGTCTGGCTCTGATGCTCAGATTTTCAAGCACTCAGATTTGATAGGCCTGCTGCTCTCAAACCCATGAGAGTCACCAGTTTGTTCAGTCTTTGCCTAACTACTCTTTCCATCAACACTTGTGACCTCCCTGCAATCAGTCTTGAGTTCTGAAGTCCAGGTTGGAAGCGGATCATATAGGCCAAAGCTCTGGTTGGACACAAATGGGGTTTTGAGTCAGTTCTCAGGACCCATACTACGTGCCATTGATCTGCTTGCTGCATATTCTTAGCCCACTCTATGTGAATACTGCCTCCCATGGAGTCAAATGTGACCTCCGATCTGATCAACTGTCGTCTGTCAACGCCATTCGGGAAGAGGGGACTATATTTGAGATGCGCAAACATGCATAAAACCCCAGCACAAATGCGGCAGCATACGACTGGTAATCGAGTAATGTTCGGTTAACACGGAACAAGGTATCAATCTGTTCAGGTGTAAAGACACTCTTCAACTTAGGATGGCCGGGAACCCTGAGTATAGATCTACAGAAAGCTTTAACCATATTATGATGAGAAACATCAATTAGGTAGCCAGCCCATTCCAGTTGGGCTTTTAAGGCTGAAATATAATTCAAAATTGTACATGATTGTAAACCCAATTGGGTGAGGTGTTGAAAATAGGCCAAAATGGCCCCCAAAGAAGTTATGTCAGTAATTCCATGATAGTATGTGAAACCCAGGTAGTCTTTAAAGGTCCTAGCCTGTATTCTAGAAGTGGCTGCTGCCAAGGAAATTTTGGTAGCTGATGTGTAGGCTGCATTTAGACCAATATTCCCCAATTCTTCTAACTCTGAGACAACAGACCTGCATCGGCCAATGTCATCGTCTCTGTGGGTTTCTGCTTCTCGATAAGTGTTTGCCAAGCTGTTGTGCATACTCTGTGGGTATGGTCTTTATGGCATGAGTGGGCTTTTTGTCGTGCTTCTTCTTACGCTGTTTTGCCTCTGCCTCGGACTCCATCGTTTCAAAGTCACTTCCTACCCCTTTAGGTTTCCGTATCTTGGGCCTAGCCCCACCTGTAGGCTGTATCCTGAAAAGTTGCTCACCTGTAGGCAACTCTATTCCGCTTACAAAGCAATCTCAGTCAGTACTGTTCTTTACTTCCACCTCCAATGAGAGTAGCCGTGATTCTGTGGTACCTATGTTTGTCGAGATGTTGACCACTGCCATCATAAGCTTATCCAGCATGGCGACTACTGGTTCTGCCCTGGCTTGTGCCGCGTCCTGCATTGCTACAGTATATGGATTATCCTGCACACCCACTTCCCGGCGAAGGGCCTCCTCATTTGAACTTTCAGGTTTACTCATGGTTATTTTAGTCTTTTCACGTGTCCTCATAATGCGAGCATCAGCACTAAGAGTACTTCCACAAAAAACTGCCAGGATAAACACAACTGAAGTCCACTTATAACTTCGTCCATGGTACATGGCTCCACTAACCAGGCTAATAACACAGATTAAACTAACAAACCACTGTATCATGCACATAAATGTAAAAGTCTAAAAACCTATTACACTGAAAACCCATAAAATGAATGTCAGTTTAAATTTTTCATTTCTCGATGTTTGTCCTCATGTGTCTAATCTCAAAGTGAAGAGCCAGTACTAACACGCGGTCGCTTATGCCGGCTGCGCATGCACCATGACCTAATTATGACACAGAGTTTCTCCTCACTTTCCCCCGAATGATACCGCAAACGATAACCCATTGTGCTTGTCAAACATTAACAACACCAAAACAATCCATTGTCCTGCTAATATAAAAGCAGCTTACAAGAGGCAGTTCCATCATTGTGGATTTGTGTAAAAATACATAAGCTCAAAAGCAAACATTCAGTAATAGATTATTGAGAAGATTCAAGATGTCAGGAAAGATTCAGCCTTATGTTAGACAACACTTTTCTGTTATGACTGTCCCTGATGAAAAAGGAAAGTATTGTTTTTGGTGCATTTACCATTGTTCCAGTGAATGCTAATTCTGGTGAACTAGTGGCTCAACAAAAGCAGCCACTAATTCCCTCACTTGAAGGTTACAATTTTAAGCATTTCTAGCCACTAATCCCCTCACTTAAAGGCTACAATTTTAAGCATTTCCAATTGATTTTATTTTGAGGTAAAAGTTCAGTACTTCATGAAGAAGGTACATAATTAGAAAATAAATATCTCAGAAGTTCATGAAATAATTTTAAAAGTAATTCATTTTTTACAGATATTTTTTAATATATACCTACTGTACTTACTACTTACTTGTTGGAGCTCATTCCCACTGTATTAATTGGCATTGCATTACAATTTTCACATTTGATATATTAATTTATTATCCACCACGCAACATATATGCTTTAAATAAAATTTTAAGTATTTGAAAGTATTTGAATAAGTATTTGAAATACTTCTGAAAAGTATTTGCATTTACATTTGAAGAAAATAAAAGTATTTGCATTTGAAAAATTAAAAAGTATTTGCATTTGCATTTAAATACTTTTAAAGGTATTTGACCCAAGTCTGCCCACAGGGTATTGCAAGAGTATCCTGTGCAAAAGATAAAAATTTAATATTTTGCCACCTTTTGCAGCCATCTTGAATTTTAACGGAAAATAAAAAATGGTAAATATCTGGGAAACCGTAACTTACTAAGAGATAGAGCCATTTCGTGCGAATTTTTGACCCACACGGTAGTATAAGGGTATCCTATGCAAGAGGGAAAAATTTCAATTTTTGCAACTTTCGGCATCCATCTTGGATTTTAGTGGAAAATAAAAAACTGTAAATATAGCCTTTCCAAGCATCATGGGTGGATATTGCACATGACAATGTGTTTTCCTGTATGCAATCCACCCATTTCTCTATTGCTCCACTTTCTCTTTTTACAGGGCTTCCTATTTCTAGTTTCAAAGTAGCTTTTGCTCAGCTATTCTATGAGCTACAGGTCTGCAATTTTACTATGGTATAGCTGGCCCAAAAGTAGCTGAACAATATATTTAAACAAAAATCTCTAAATGCAATCGTTTTCAGGTTACAAGTTATTTACTCGAAAGTGAAAACCTTGATGTAGCTATTGCTCAGCTATGCAATGAGCTACAGGTCTGCAATTTTACTGTAATATAGCTGACCCAAAAGTAGGTGAATAACATATTTAAGGAAAACACTCTAAATGCATTAGTTTTCAAGATACAACTGATTTACTCAACAGTAACAATGTGAAAGCAGCTATTGCTCAACTATGATATGAGCTACGGGTGACTGTGTAATTTTCATTAACTCGAAAGTAGGTGAGTTACATATTTTAAGAAAATATTGCAAATGCAATAGTTTTCAAGTTACAACTGATTTACCCAACAGTGAGAACCTGAAAAAGGCTAATGCTCATCTATGCAATGAACTACAGGTCTGCAATTTCATTATGTTATAGCTGACCCAAAACTAGGTGAATAAGATATTTGAACAAAATACTGTATGTGCAATAGTTTTGAAGTTAGAACTGATTTACTCAACAGTATGAACCTGGAAGTAGCTATTGGTCAGCTATGCAATGAGTTACAGATCTGCAATTTCACTATATTATAGAGGACAGAAAAGTAGGTGACTAACATATTTAAAGAAATTGCTGTAAATGCAATAGTTTTCAAATTACAACTGATTTAAGCAACAGTGATAACCTGAAAGTAGCAATTGTTCTGCTATGCAATGATGTACAGGTGTGCAATTTCACTATTTGGAAAGTAGGTAAATTACATATTTTAAGAAAATACTGTAAACATAATAGTTTTCAAGTTACAACTGAATGACTCAACAGTGAGAACCTGGAAGTAGCTATTGCTCAACTATGCAATGAGTTACAGGTCTGCATTTTCCCTATGTTATAGAGGACTGAAAAGTAGGTGAATATAGCATATTTAAACAAAATACTGTATATGCAATAGTTTTAAAGTTACAACTGATTTACTCAACAGTGAGAACCTTGAAGTGGCTATTGCTCAGCTATGCAATAAGTTACAGGTCTGCAGTTTCACTATGTTATAGCTGATCCAAGAGTTTTCAAGTTAAACTGACTACTCAACCTTGATAACTTTAAAGTAGCTATTACTCAGTTATGAAATGAGCTACAGGTCTGAAAATTTACTATGTTATAGCTGACCCAAAAGTAGCTGCAAAACATGTCTATACAAAATTCTCTAAATGCAACAGTTTTAAGTTACAAGTGATTTTACTCACTATGGGAGTTACTGAAACGTCAGAAAGTAGCTATTATTCACTTAGCTATGGGGATCCGCCCAAGTTACTCACGACTTTGTAGCTATGGAAAAAGTAGCTGAATAACATATTTTAACAAAATGCTCTAAATGCAATACTTGTCAAGTTATAGGTGATTTACTGCATGATTTCATGAATTTTAATGCATTAAAAGTTATTTAAAAAATTCATAAAAAATAATTAAGAAAGATCCAGATGTTATTCTCAAACAAGGGAATCTACTTGTAGCCTAGTACATGTATGCAAGATAAGAGAGAAATCCCTTCAATAGTCAATGAGAAAATTGTGATAAAGTGTTAAAATTTCCACACTTTGGTTGGGGGTACCTCACTTCTAAAATGGCTCTGGGGAACAGACGAACACACAGATCTGCATGGATTTTATGATTTATCTTCCTCGATAGATAAGGTTTCTTTCAAAAGTAACAGTATGTCTCTGGGCTTTCTACTTTCGGAGCAGAAGGTGCTCATGTGGACGCGGACGCTTATTGTGTAAACATACGCAGACTCCACAGAGTGATACCATAATGTCAGCTGACATAAAAAACCTGACAAATTACTGAGAATGATTGATAAACATTAATAAATGTATGACTGTAACCCGAACAGTTTTTAGAATCACCCTATTTATGGATAATATTTGAAATGTTATCTCTACAGAATCCTCACTCTCACACTGTCACTCTATCGTTAACAGTAAATGTTTCAGATGGAGTCTGATTGAGAGCTTTCATATTAAGAATAAATGTTAATTATCAAATTAAATTATAATATTCTGTTAAACTTAAAAAAAAAAAAAATCACTTCAAAATACAATTAAATAAGCTACATTTTTATTGCGTAAAATACCCTTACCTTATCCTCACTAGCAACTCTGTTTTTGAACCAGAAGACTTATCTATGGGGTTCTTCCAGTGCACGCGCATGCGCAGACATGCATATACATACTGGTACCAACAAAAATATTTATTTTAAAAGTACAGTTACATCCTGCACTTTCCTCAAGTCCTTTTGTCTCAGGTATTATATGAGGACTGAATGACTTTTTTCAAGAATTTGGTGCTTTCAAGAACTTATATTTCAGACAAGTCTTTATATTTTGTACCCATCAGATGGATTCACGATGATTCCATGTATGTCAGATTTGTTGGAATAAGAAATACAAAAGACTTGGAGCAAGTCTGGTTACATCCAATCCTACCCAATTCAATTATAACAAAAGCCATGACAATGTACAGTTGTGTGCCTTTTGTTTGATCACAACTCCTCCACACACATTTCAGGGATGTTATTCTGTATGCCACTTTGAAGGGCTGCATGTCTGGGGGATGCTTTGATTGATGTTGTGGGGTTTCCTTTTTCTGGTCTTAATCTCTGGTATACACATACCTACAAAGTTTTTAAGGAAATTTTTTCATGCACTGTATACTTTAAGAATACAGATAAATTACATCAGTCACATTCAGTAAAGAGTAGGCCACACTCTAGTGATTGGTTGTATGTGTGTATCAATGCATGTGTCTGCATCTTTTTGACAGTAGGGAGAAAGCCACGTGGTTTGTGCATACAGTAAAGTTGTGTAACCAGTAATTTCGCGAAATTACTGAATATTTTCCGGTCCCGACCTCCATGTCCAGTTGCAGTGTGGGCCTTCTTAATGATGTCAAATGTGTCTTGCATAGTAACAGGGAGAGTCATCAGGTGAAGGTCGCCTCTTGATCAACTTCTCCACATCACCACACTTCAAGACTTCATACCTAAATAATAAAATACAGTACAATAAGTTATTGCCATGCACACATAGACATTTAATGACATATATGGAAAAGTTTATTTAAAGTTATTTTATGTTATTTGTAGAATTCTGTTTTATATTTTGACAAATGTACATTCTATTCTATTCTATTCTAATTGGACTTTTATAGCGCTTAATCTCCCCAAACAAGAGGACTCTAAGGCGCAACAAAACAAAAAGCAGTCAACAAAATTCTGTGTCCAGGGACATAACAGGGGTCGAACACCACGGAGAACGCCAGGAGGATGATTCAGGCTAGGGTGGATATGCTTTGGTGTACAGGTAGGTTTTAAGCTGTTTTCTGAAGGAGGCCAGGGATGGAGAGGCACGAATCACATCAGGGAGAGTATTCCACACAGTAGGAGCATCAAACGCAAAACTATTACCAAACTGTTTGACAGATTTATGAACAGAGGGGCAGAACTTTGGAATAACTAGGAAATTACCACCACTTTCACTGCGCCTGGTACTATAAGAACTGCTGTAGGAAGAAAGATGTGGTGAAAAATACCTGGGAAAACCTGTGTGAAGATACTTATAAACAAGTGTGACTGTCTTGAACACAATGCGCTGTTCAACAGGAAGCCAATGCAGTTTCTTTAGCACAGGAGTTATGCTGGTGTATTGACTGGTGTTTGATACAATTCTAGCTGCACTATTTTGGATGCACTGTAATTTGCGTAGATTGAACTTGGACAGGCTCCTGAAAAGTGAGTTGCAGTAATCCAACCGACTACTAACAAGAGCGTTGGCTACAAGCACAGAAACATCATGAGTAAGAAACCGCCTGACATGTCTGAAGTCACGGAGTTTAACAAAACAACTTTTGCAGACATTCTGAACATGCTTGGACAAAGAGAAATCTGAATCAAGCCACACACCCAGATTTTTTACTGAATCTGCAGGGCAGAGTGAGTTGCCCAGGATATCAATTGGAAAACATGCTTTCAACTTATCCCTTTGCCTCTTCGAACCAAAGATGATAAACTCAGTCTTATCAGGATTCAGTTTGAGCTTACTAGTTGTCATCCACTCTTTAACATCATTTAGGCACTTATTTAGCTTTTCAAAGGCAGCAGATGCATTCTTCTGGGATAAATGTATATAAAGTTGGCTATCATCTGCATAGAAATGAAACTTTATTCCATTATGTTTACTGATAATGGAACTGAGGGGGGTAGTGTACAATGAGAACAACAAAGGACCCAGGACAGAACCTTGGGGAACACCAAATAGGAGTTTGCAAACCTCTGACAAAGTAGAACCAATTTTTACTGATTGGTAACGGTCCATTAGGTAGGATGTGAACCATTTCAGAACGGAGCCACTGACCCCAAACCGGTTTTGGAGGCAACCTAGAAGAGTAGAGTGATCAATGGTGTCGAAGGCAGCAGACAAGTCAAGCAATACCAAGGCCGTGGATTCACCTCTTGACAATGATAAGTGAACCTCATTTTTTATGTAGAGAAGAGCAGTCTCAGTTGAATGGCCCGCCTTATATGCCGACTGGTACGGGTTGTCTAAGTTATTGGCATTAATATGTTCTAACAGCTGCTTAGCAACCACACGTTCTACCAATTTAGATATAAAACTGAGACCTGATACAGGGCGATAATTCTTAAGGTCATTTGAGGGAAGATTTGGCTTTTTAATAAGTGGAGTGACCACAGCAGATTTGAAGGCATCAGGAACACATCCCTCCATGAATGAGCAGTTGACCAGCTTTGTAAGGGATGGTAGCAATATATCAATGCATTCCTTAATCAGGAATGTCGGCAGAGGGTCCAACAGGCATGATTTTGTTGGTGATGCTTTAATTATTTTATCAACAGCATCTTCAGAAACTTGCCTAAAGACAGTAATTTGGGGAGGATCTGAAGGAGGGTTAACATCATATTCAGTGCCAGAAGAAGCAAAATTATCTCTAATCTTCTTGATTTTGTTGGTGAAGAAGGAGGCAAACTGGTCAGCCAATGACTTTTCGGACTCATGAGATGGAAGTGTGGCATCAGAAACCCTGTTCAGGGTCTTATGCAGCTCACGCCAAAGTTTTCGAGAGTCATGACTATTGTCTGAGATCAGTTTGCTATAGTAGTCTGATTTATCTTTATTTGCAAGTGCATTGCACCGAGCAATCTGGCGACGAAGCCTACTCCTGTTAAGTGTACTTTTAGCCCTACGCCAGGTTCTCTCAGATTGGCGCCTAAGGGACTTTGCACGTCGATAATCATCAGACATCCAATCGGCGGACTCCTTTTTCGTCAATTTAGATATAAGAGGTGCATGCCTATCCAGAACATCACTCAAATCATGTACATATTGATCATACAGATCGACAACAGCATCAGCTGGAGACTTGACGAAGGACGTATTTTTGAGATCTGAGCGGAACTCAGACATATTGATACGGTGGAACCTTCTATATTGAACTACATTTGGAGTATGAGACACTTGACAAGGGAAGGCAACTGAACCTTTGACTAATGCGTGATCGGAAACAAAGTCACAAATTTTAACATCAGCAATGGTGTCCTGATCACAGGGAGATAAAATCAGGTCCAATATGTGACCATGTAGATGAGTAGGTTTATTGACTAACTGTTTGAGGTCACATGAATCAAGAAAGGTAGTGAATTTCTGACCGTCACCAACTGGAACATCAACATGAATGTTGAAGTCGCCACAAATGTAATATGAAGAATTAATGGATGAAAGGTAACCAACAAATGACATGAATTCTTCCAGAAAATTACAGGTACATGATCCTGGAGAGCGATAGATGCAGGCAAGCAACACTGAATGGCCATGAAGCCCGATTGACACCACTATATTTTCAAATGACTGATAACAAGGAGTTTCAATTATATGGGGTCTGTAGGAGGATCTGATGAAAAAACCCACACCACCACCAATACCTGAGGGACGAGGCTTGTGAGGAAATTTAAAATCGGGAGGAGTTATAGACCGTAAGAAGCTGTCAGAGTCAAATGGACGTATGTGTGTTTCCGTGAGGCATAGAAGATCAAGGTCGTATGAAGCCACCATGTCGGCAAGGAGAGGACCCTTGTTCCTTACGGATCTGGCATTCAAAACACCGAGTGTAAACGGACCAGGGTTGAGGGATACATCTCCACCCAGTAACAGTAACAACATGAGCCCTCTTCCATTAACCATGGTCGGAAATTTTCGGCAGGAACACAAATATGATAAATTTTTCGCAACCTGTGTCAAAGGAGGACATGATGTGTAAGATGCTCTGGTGCTGAACCAATCATGTCTGTGGGCCAGTGCCACTGCAAACAGTGCCATGAAGAGGAGTAACCGAGGGCTGAACATGACTGGTGGGGTTGTACATCAGTAAGAGCCCCTAGTCTAAGCTCAACAGTGGGGAGCCTCAATAATATAACCCTACACCTAAAAGTCACAACTCTTCGTCCTGTGGGCGACTCACAGGCACCCTAACACCCCACACTACAGCCTCACCTTAAGCTAAAAGACAACACCACCAGACACCAACAGGAAAATGTCTATATACTGATTGGAAATAAACTTAAAGTGAACTCACAAGACACAAATTAGATTATAAATAATACCCAGTACTTGAAATAGGGGAATTATAGATCAAATTACTACGGTAATTCCCGGCAAATGAGCGATAATACCCGCTTTTATATAGAAGTTGATACAGCAGTGAATTGGAGGAATATATACATAAAACAGGCAAAGAATAAGAAAGTAAGATGGAATTAATATATAAGATAGTGAATCCGTCTAAAAATGTGCTACATGTACATAAAAACGACCATTATTATACAGAGAATTCCAAAAAGCGTCTCCGCGGTGCGTACTAAAACGAGAAAAACATAATCTATGAGTCTAACATAATCTATGAGTCTAACAATAAACAAATATTAATAATCACAAAAAGTTATGGTCCATAGATTCTGCTAAAATGACTAATTATATTACTATATGAAAGAATTTCAAAACTAGTTAATAATCCGTTATCACTTGCTTTTGGAAACCAACAACCATTTTTAGAAAATTCAGGCCAATTGCAACACTAATTTGATTACTGCATTTAAAAACGGAAATGTTTTACAGTAACTTACTTTGACAACAAGTAATAGTGTTGTCTGCATTTTATGTTCTTGTTCTGGCTTGCTACTTTAACATCCTCAAGCATGGTGTAATACACATTTTTTGGAATAAGATATTTTTTGTTGCTCTCATATCTCTCAAATAAATCCCTTTTAAACCTATCTTCTATAGAATCAGACATAACTTCCAGTATTAATGCTATAAATTTCACTTTTGATGAAATACAAATATGACTATAACACCATAAAGCATGAAATAATCTGATGAAAAGGTCACATTTGTGTCTCTTTATATACCCTGGAGAGGATTAATGAGAAACTTTGATACCCAAGATCAAAAAAAGAAGTCCTCTTGAAATATTAAACTGTCTTTTAATCTTTTAATGCAGATTACTCAGGTATGAGTTTTTTGGTTCTATCTATTGTCGTGGCTTCTCATGTGGATAAACTCCTCATTTTGATTATAAATACTTTGAATTGGTTAAAGATAACTGTTGAATTAACTGTTTGGATGTACATTGCAGTTACCATAATACTATAAATCCCCAACCCCCTCATCCATGGCAGAAAGCCATCCTCCATCAGTCAATTACAATTACTTGAAAGCTATTCATTGATAAAGATTGATTGACTTCAAAGGCTTTCTACACAAGATCAAACATACTTCAAAATACTTTATTAATGAAAAACACAAGAAATAAAATAAACTTAAATCCATGTTAAAAATATTTATATTAAAATACAGTTATAAATGTACAACTTTCACTGCTATTTGTAAGTAAGTCACTTATTTCATCACAGTACCTCATATTAGTTACATAATTGTTGCTTCACTAAAATTTATACCAGATAATTGAAAAATACACCAAATAGTCACACAGTCAGAAAGTACCAGCATGTCAGTCAAATATTCCCATTCTTTCTAAATTAAAATTGATATGCTTATGAAACAAAGCTATGTGCTTGTGCAAATGTGTATATGTATGATAATAATATGTATAATATGTATTATAATTCATAATATATTTAAATGATAATAATTGTTAACAAATTTAAGATCAATTTCAATATCAAGACCAATTATGAAAGTAATACAACAAACCCATGTAAAGGTATCACATTCAATGTTGAATAAAACAATTATTATTACAAGCAAAAAGTTTCTAAATCTTTTTTTCTTTTTTTTCTAAATCAGTTTCTAAATTTCTAGATGCACATTAAGGATTTATACTTTAAAATTCAATTTTAGCTTATAACATAGTTAAGTTTTTCATAATTCTTCACATAAATAACCTTAAAAATGCATTTCCAATATTTCACAAATTTACTGATTGCTTATCAGTAAAGCTGTGTCAATATTAGCAGAGATTTCAGGAATTTCGTGAAATTCCTGAAAATTTCAGTTGTTTCGCGAAATTACTGGTTATACAACTTTACTGTAACATATATATATAGTCTGGCCTTCCAGGCGGTCTGAACCTTAATGCAAAAAAAAATATGAAATGTTTTTGCCATAATGCACACTGTGTCATAGACCTGTCTAGTCTGTGTTATAGTTCTACTCAGCTAGCTAAGCTAAAATACATGAGTACATAATGAAAAATAAATATAATGCAATAATAAGCAAACAATCTTTTTTTCACAACCTTTTATTCCTCACCACATTTCTATCTTGCTTAACTGTAAACAAGGTTATAAAGGTATTTATAATATGATCAACATACGAGAGGTAGAAAGCAAATATAAACCAAAATAGAACAAAGCTCTAACATTAAATATTGAAAACTTAACATGAAAAGTGTTTTCAAGCAGATATTTAATAATGTGAATGGCAACTTGATATGGTTTCCGTATAGACTGATCCATAGAATACTAGGAACAAAAGATAAACTTTGCAAAATGTCAATAGAAAATACACAGAATATGTAAGGGTGAGCCAGAAACATTGATACATCTTTTTTTATTGTTAATGTGTTGTGAACCTGTGGAAATCTTTGGAATTATGAATACTTTCATGCACAAATAAAAGAATAATGTTTACACAAAACACAATCATTTTTGGTCATTTATATAATGACTATAACTATTATCCCTTTAATACTATCATAGCTGTTACAAAAAGCTATTTTCACAAGTGCAGTACATGAATGTATCCCAAATAATCACTAGTTTGAAAAATTGGTTCCAGAAACAGTTTGAAGATCAATATCATCTTAATATTGAAATAAATATGGTTGAAAAGTTTAACGAACAATGGTTCCAGTATAGAAACTTGTTCCTATAATTTTCACCTCCCTGTTTTTCTATAACATTGACATATTGATAAGAGGAAATATTGTGATATAAAATCAGAGCAGCTAAATTTGTTGCATTTAAATTAGACAATTTGTACGTATAAAGTATATTGTTTGTATCTACCAATATGTATGTATGTATAAAGATATGACCAATAAAAATATAAATTCAGTAATGCAATATACTTTACATATTAATGCCTGTGGCAAGGCTAGCATATATATTTCTACAGTGAAGAGAAAGTCACATACTAATAATTTGCAAATGAATGTAGAATTCTATGCGTGTCTTCAAAAAACAGGCTCTATCACCCCATGTTCTATGCTACCTTGCCTCCTTTGGTTCACTTAAAACAGAAGTCTCTCCCTGGAAATATGTAATTAGATAAATAGATTAATAACTCTTATTAAACCGTAAATGTGTCAATACTCTGTTGGTCTTGTGATACGTGAAATACGGATTAATAGTCGCACCCTACCTTGAATGGTAACTCTGTATATTAAATGGTAACTTTATTTATTTATTTGGGGTTTTACGTCGCTTTCAACACTATACAGATCATATCACGATGGGTAGTTAGAAGGGCAGAGGAAACCAGTACATACAGTTTGTCAGGGTTCTGTACTGTAAACTGCCGACCAACGGCAAGCAACTACCAGCTTTCCCACTTGAGGCCGTGCCGGGAACCGAACCCCGGCCTCAGAGGTGGGAGGCAAGAGTATTGCCACTCTGCCACCGTCGCCCCCTATTAAATGGTAACAATATGAAGTGAGTCATATTTGTGTAGTTGTTTTTATAACCTGTTTGTGCAACTTCTCATTTCTGACCACATGGTATACTAGTATATCATTTCTGTTAACACCTGGGCTTCTAGGGATTCCCCTTTAACTCAGCTATTTAAAGAGCTAGACTTGTGTTTGTTTCTGCAGGAAATCTGAAAGCATTTTCAAACCCAGTGAAAATAAAGAAATGTAGTATAAAATCTTGTCATTTTGTTGAAAATATGGTAAAAGTATAAAATTCATAGATATTTTGGGAAAATTTCACCAAATTTTTCATATTGACGGCAGATGGGAGGGTGGGCAGCAGGAAAAGTTTGTCCGGGCTGTGTCTCGGAGACCGTAAGGTGTAGGAAGTTGATAATTAAGCGTCCCGTTTTCATATTGTTATTGTTGTTTTCGCCTCATTTTGCTTGCCGCCACCGCTGCTGCCGCCACCGCCGCCACATTATGGTCTCCCTTGAATATCTCCCTTATTATTAGAAGGTTTCAAACCATATTTGGCAGTTATATACCTTAGGCGTGGGAAAATTTTTCTGCATGCTTAAATTTGACCTTTGACCTTTATGAAGGTCACATGATCAAAAACTATTTTTTGAAGTACACCCCCCCCCCCCCCCCCCCCCCCACCCCCCACCCCCCGTCATCACAGTTCAGGAAAAACTACTTGGTACAGAGCCTTATAATTTGATACACCTGTTCATACTATCGAAAACGCGAGCTGATTAGATTTTGGGAGCAATCACTTGAAAAATGTCTCATTTATGAGTGATTTTCTGACACCTTCCAATCTGAAAGCCTTAAATTTAGGCCAACCCCCTATTATCTTCTTAAGTATTGCATTTAGAGCTATAAAATGTACTGGGAGGTAAATAGCCGGTCAGTTTTACCCCCCGACCCCCCCTTATGGGTCAAACTGGGGTCATAAAATAGCTGATTTTGAGTTTTTGCCTTATATCTCCTTTATTGTTGCTTTTATAGCTTCAGAATGTATTAAGAGGTATTGGGAAAGCATATATGGAGAGTCTAAATAGCCGGTCAGTTTAACCCTGGGTCAAACTGGGTCATAAAATAGCTGATTTTGAGTTTTTGCCTTATATCTCCTTTATTGTTGCTTTTATAGCTTCAGAATGTATTAAGAGGTATTGGGAAAGCATACGGTGCAGCTTTGTGTATTCTTAGCTTTACAGCATGCTTATTAAAACCACAAAGCATTTTAAACTTTAAGGGACGCTTCGCTTTTGTTAGCAAAAGTTATTTTTTACAAATTTTTAAAATCATTTTAATGCATTAAAATTCATGAATTAATCAATAAATCACTTATAACTTGAAAAGTATTGCATTTACAGCATTTTGTTAAAATATGTTATTCAGCTACTTTTTGTGTAGCTACAATATGGTGAGTAAATTGGGAGTCTGTCCTCATAGCTAAGTGAGTAATAGCTACTTTCTGGTTTTTAGTACCTTTAATAATGAGTTGATAATCACTTGTAACTTGAAAACTATTGCATTTAGAGAATTTTTTATAAATATGTTATTCAGCAACTATTGAGTCAGCTATAACATAGTAAAGTTGCAGACCTATATCGGGCCTGGATCTGTCTTAAGTATTTTTTTAGAAATTTTTAAAATAATTAAGCGGCCCGTCAGGGACGCTTATTTGTTTTCACCGAAGTTCGACTGATCGCCGCTGCCGCCGCCGCCGCCGCCGCCGGATTATGGTCTCCCTTGAATAACTTCTTAGGCTTTCAAATTTTTCTTTCCTTCTTATCTTTCTTTAAAACTATAGGGGCGGGAAAAATTTTTGGGATACTTTGCGCAGACCTTAAGCTTTACTTAAGGTAACCTTAAGCATCACTCAAAAACAGCCCGTTATCGCGTTTCGGAAAAAAACACACACACCTGTGCTATAAAATTTATCAGGTACATTCTAGACCAAATTTCCAAGGTCGGAGAGGATTTTCTTATCAATCGGACCATAGATGCCTGAATGGGAGGCGTTTTATTTTCGTAAATTTTTTAAAAATGGGTACTTGGTCTGTATCTCAAAAACGGTCAGGATTTCGGCGTTTTGTTGGATAACTTATTCATCTACTTTTTGATAATCTTTCACATGCGGAAGTTTTAGCCCTGTATCTGCAATTTTAAGGTCACCTTAATGTCAAAAAAGGGGGTTTTAGCCCTCCAGTTCACTTAGTTTTTCACTTTTTTCAACCAAACTTGGCACATATATTAAGATTTGCCAAAGGAATATCCTGACTTTATGGTGGTCTTAAACTCAAAATGTTAATGGACATTTGGCCTGCTTAAAGTCATCAAATTGGAATAAAATGCTCTGGCTCCTTTCTTTTTCCATTTTTTTATATCGAAATTATCACTGGTATTAAACTAGATAAAAATAATACTTATGGTCACCTTAAACTCTCAGTATGAATGGAGTTGTAGCCACCTTAAAGTGAAATAAGGGGGTTTCAGCCTCCAAGTATCTTATTGTTCGACTGGCCTCAGTTAAACTTTGCACACTTATAAAGGATGGCAAACCAAAGGGTTATCCTGACTTTAAGGTGACCTTAAACTGTTAATATAATTTTGGCCCCCCTAAAGTCATAACATTTGAATAAAGCCATCAGCTAAACTTTGTACACTTATAAAGGATGATAAAAGGGACATTCTCATTTTATGGTCACCTTAAAGTCGCAATATGGATGAAGTTATGGTCACCTTGCAGTGAAATTATGGAGTTTTTAATCTCCAGCTATCGTATTGTTTAGCAGAGCTCGGTTAAATTTGTACACTTTTAAGGATGACATTAGGGACATTCTTATTTTCTTTCCACCTTGGAGTTCCAATACAAGTACAGTCATGGCCATCTTGACGTGAAAATGAGGATTTTCAGCCCCTAACTGATTTACTTTTCAGTAACATCAGTTTAACTTGACATTGATTATACTAAAGTAAGATTTTGTATAACGTTTCACTTAAAATTCCTGTACTTAAGAGGCTTTGGCCATCTTAACATGATAAATATATACTTCTTGCTCCCTCCTCATTTATTTTAACACTTTTTAAAACCACACCTGGCATATGTATGCTTAAAAATATTTATGCTGTCTGGCAAACCTAATCTCTTAGTGTTTATGAAGTTATGACATCTTCAAAGAAAAAAATGAACTATTTATGATGCACTGATGTGGTTATTAACATATTGCAACTGATCAGTGTTCACATAATATAAATTCCCAATTTTAGGCAGATTAAAAAAACCACATTCTTCTGATTCCATTCATTTGGAAATGTGGGGATATAACTTTTCCTTTTTGGAAAAAAGGCTTCAATTGATTCAACTTTTGTTTTGTAGAAGGAGTTGATGATCTAGCTACTTGTTCACATAGACTATATAAAATGGTCAAATGTATACACCTGACTTTTTTCACAATATAAGATGCTTGAAAAAAAAACACTTTCTCATAAACAGTTATTCTTGTACAGCATTTTATATATCTCCAGCTGAGTGGAAATGAATGACTTGCCCTTTTCTTCTTCCTCACCAACTCTGTTGTGTGATATCTATCAAAAGGCACATTCATGGAAAGTCTTTCTATGCAGAAAGAACCCCCCCCAACTCCCCTTTAGTGCACACAAAAAGCAAGTGGAAAAAAGAATGGCCTCAGTGGGGGAAGTGGGGGGGGGGGGGGTCATGGAGGGAGATGATAGATAGAGATATATATATGTGTGTGTGAAGCAGAAGTGGAACAAAAAAAAGTGGAATATTTATGCTGTTCTTTCGAATGTATATTGTTTTCTTTTCTTTTACTTTCTTCTATTTCACTTAGACTTCTACATTTAATTAATTTTAGCTCAAGTGGGAAATGAATTTTTGAAACTTTAATGCATTCAAATTCCTGAAGTGATGCACTAAATCACTTATAACTTGAAAAGTATTGCGTTCACAGCATTTTGTTAAAATATGTTATTAGGCTACTTTTTCCACAGCTACACCAAGCCCAGTAACTTGTTTGGTCTTAATTTTGTGCATTATTGAAGTGTGGAATGGATCATGATCTCCTACTCTTATTCCTAAGCCTACATTTTTAATTTCAATTGCTAAATCATTCATAAATATTGCAATATATAAACTCGTACTTTTCTTTCCCAATAAATCCAGTAACATTTTTCTAGCACTATAGCTTGACTTGTTTGTAACTTGATTTTTCTTGTAAGCAATAACTCTGAAGCCAAATCAGTAACTTTTGAACAAAAAGTCTAACACACTTTGGTTCACTGGATTTTATTAGTGGTTTTGTTAAGTTTTTACTTGAAGCACAACCAGTAATTTTAAACAATAGTTCTTAAGCATCTTAGTCTACTGCATTCAATTAGTGTTTTATACTTAAGTCTGATACTAATGACATTTTGAACAGAAATGTCTCTGGTCAGTGTACCCTTTCACTTGAGACCTCTTCTCTGAGAACATTACCAAAGAATGTAGGACATACAGAATCCGGGAAAAAAAATGCCTCCTGGACAAAATGCCTCACAGAAAAAAATGCCTCCTGGAAAAATGCCTCCTAGAAAGAATGCCTCCTGGATATTTTGTGACTAGGAAAAAATGGCTCCTGAGAAAAAAAAGTTATTTCAACTTGTAAACATGTTACATATGAAACCTATAACGTATAATATTAAAACATGTTAATTTCAGATATGTACAGTCAAAACCAGAACGTACAATATCGTGAAGTACAAATTACAAATATCTTCCTGAAGGGGTATCCCTTCAGCTGTACTCTGGAGCAGTTTAAAAGCAGGATTCATGGCTGTGAGGTTTCTTGATGAAATAGTTGTGGCCTTTATGGCTTACAATATGCATTCTTATCAAATTACAACATAGGTTATCCCCTCTGTAAGGAGTTGATCGCAGTTAGATGCACTAGGAGGGGCAGAAATGTAATTACAAGAAAAACACGACACCTGTGATAATGGAAACCAGGGATGAGCAGCCAGCCAAAAAAGTGAGAAGCACCAGCAAAACCTTACAAGAGAAACTTACATACCTTTGTACAGCTAAGCAAAATGGGTAAAAGACTGTGAATTTTTGACAGGCATTGGCAACTATAAGACTCAAGTGGAAAAAATGAAGATGCCTCTGAAGTTGTAATGTGAACCTGTAGTGTTATAATACTTGAAAGAACTTTTTTTTCTTATGAGGCATTTTTCCTGGTCACAAAATATTCAGGAGGTATTCATTCTAGGAGGTATATTTCCTAGGAGGCATATTTTCTAGGAGGCATTTTTTCCAGGAGGCACTTTTCCGCGTATCGGACATACATTCTTGTGAGAAGTAAATTTCACACCTACAATTTCTCTTCTGCCAAGCTGTGGTCGTTCTTTCATTTGTTAAATATGGTAACATACACAATGCAATAAACTTTACATTTTATTGTGTTAATACATCCTATCCAATGGACAATTGCTTTACCGGTCGGTACGACCGGTCCCGCCAAACGCCAGAAAAAGACGTCCTGTATATAATACCGGCAGGACCGGTCAGTAGTGTGCATTCGCTAGGTGGCGCATCATACTTGCTTCCTGTCCAGACAGAGTGACGTCAGTTCATCTTTTTCGTTTGGCGCGTGTAGTGTGCAGACGCGTATTGAAGTTATCTCCAAGTTTGAAGAAAACGTGGTTTATTCTACGAATTTAAAGCTTATTTTCATCTGAAAATATATATATTGTGTTTCATACATATCAGGGCTTCTCCAGGACTTTAACGAGGCATTATCCAGCATTTTATAGCCAGTTTTGAAGATTTGCTGTGTACTTGTCGTCGAGAGGGGATCGTGGGTGAGAGGTCGTGTGTTGTCCCTGCAGCATTCCTTCTTCTGCACAGAAGGTTGTATCTTCCCTCCATTTATTTCTTCATAGTCGAGTAACCGGAGTGTATGTCGATGAGAAGAATTTAGAAGGAAACGAAGAATGCATCGTCTGACGTCATCACTTCCAGCTTATGCTTGTCACGTGACACGGACCTGGTCACGTGATACGCATTCAACTATGGAGGTCACGTGATACGCATTTAACAATGGAGGAATCGTATTTTTCAACAGAAGTTTCATCAGAAGAAGACGACCATTTATCAATCAACACCCATTTTTAACTGGCAAGAAGAAATCCAGCAAACTCGTCTGTTGGCCTGAAGAAGTTAGATGACAAATGGTCATTGAACTCTGCGAATTTTTGCCGGTGCCGGTCATGTGACTTCACAGATCTCAACACAACTACCGGCAAGCAAATCCCCAAGTGTGACTGGTTCAGCTGACAAGAAGTGATGAGTTTTACCGGTACCAGTTCTGGTCAGACTACCGGTGGGGAGCATTAGTGATGAGTTTTACCGGTTCCAGCCTGTACAGACTACCGGTGGCGGTTCCTGTGAAGATACCCCTTCAGTGGTTGCCCTGTTGATCCTGGAACCTCCACCAGAGGCCTTTCCACTGGTGGGACTGTTTGGGTACCTGTTCCAATCATGTTCCTGTGAAGCTGTCAAGAAACCCCCCTTCAGTGGTTCCAGTGATCAGCCCTGTGTTGATACTGGAACCTTCACCAGAGGCCTTTCCACTGGTGGGACTGTTGGGGGTACCGGTTCCGGTCTGTACAGAGTACCGGTGGGTGCTGTTCCTGTGAAGAAACTCCTACAGTGGTTGCCAGTGATCACCCCTTTTTGATCCTGGAACCTCCACCAGAGGCCTCCCCACTGGTGGGACTGTTGGGGTACCGGTTCCAGTCTTGTTCAGACCACCGGTGCGGCTGCTCAGAGGGTTCACCTACCAGAAGTCACGGTGACCATTGAGACACTTATCTTCCCTGTGCAGAATTTTGGACCGGTACCGGTCCTGTTCAGGCTACCGGTAGGGTCACTAGCCAGCCAGTGATGAGGTATACCGGCACCAGTTCTGTTCAGACTGCCGGTTGTGGTCACAGAAATCCAGCAAGGGCTACCGGTTAAACAGGATTACTGGTTACACAGAGTTGCTGGTGACATACAGCAGGGCTACTGGTTCAGAGAATTACCGGCTCCTGAGTGTTGCCGGTTCCCGAGTGTTACCGGTTCCGGAGTGTTGCCGGTTCCGGAGTGTTGCCGGTTACAGAGGAATCTGTACCCATCCTTAAGGGCAAGAAACCAGCTTCAAATCCAGTGCTGACAACAGGTTTGCCGGTTACAGAGAATTGCCAGTTCCGGAGTGTTGCTGGTTCCGGAACCGTAGTGCTGCTGGTTACAAGAAATCTGCTGTTCCCATCCTTACTGGCAAGGAACCAGCTTCAAATTCAGTGCTGACAACAGGTTCAACAGTTAGCCTTCTCTCAGAGCCTACCAGTTTGACCGGTTACAGAGCTTGTTTGATTGCAGAGAAAAGCTGCTGAACCACCACTGTGGACAGGAAGAAGGCAACTTCATATGAGCCTATCCTTGCTAAGAAGTAGTTCACCCAGTTCTGCCAACTCCGGGAGTTTATGCAGAACTGTGGAGCCACCAGGAACCAGTTACAGAGCATTGCCTCACGTATAACCGTTTAAGGCCTGGTACTGGGCAGGTCTCCAGGACTGACTGACAGACCGGCAGAAGTTCCTTAAAGGCCAAAACAGCTGTTTAGGCCAACCAGTGGCAGCCTAAGGAACTGGTTACAGAGGAATTCTTTGACCAGTCACTGGTCCCGGTGAAATGCCTGTCAAGCTACCTGACCAGTCAGCCAGCCTACCCTTTCGGGTCCCAGCTGGTCAGACAGTGGCTAGAGATTGAGGGAGGGTTACACTCTCCCCTTCCGGTTCAGACCCCACTTGACGAGGTCACCGACTGTAATAAGCAACTACCACAATCCAACCAAACAGTCCTTCCTTTTAGAGGCACTGTATCAGCTGATAAACAAGAATGCAGTCGAACCGGTGGAAAATCAAAACTCACTGGGGTTTTACAAACTATCCAGGCTTGGCCAGACCATTCAAACAGAGTGGTCACTTCATCCAGAAGTGTTCCAAGCTGTATGTTCAAGGTGGCATCAGCCACAAGTGGACCTGTTTGCCACCAGGTTCAACAACAAACTACCACAGTTTGTATCACCGGTACCAGACCCCCAGGCTTGGGCAGTGGATGCATTCAGCCTCTCCTGGGAGGACCTGGACCCATACGCCTTCCCACCGGCAGCCATCTTGGGCAAAGTGGTGGAGAAGCTCCAGGACTACCCCTGCAACAGAATAATTCTGATTGCTCCAGGGTGGCCCAACATGCCCTGGTTTTGGGACCTGGTAGCAATGTCAAGCCAGATCCCACTGTGTCTGCCCAGCATACCCAACCTAGTGTCTCAGCCATTCAACCAGGTCCTTCACAGGAACCTGTCGAATCTGAACCTACATGCCTGGCTCCTAGAGCCTCAGCAATCAAGGAGCAAGGCTTCTCTGAGGCAGTGGCAGCACGAATTGAGGCTCCTCGAAGAATATCAACCAGATCTGTCTATGAGGCAAAGTGGACCATTTTTACAAAGTGGTGCCTCAGTAATCAGGTGGACTTCAGGGCACCACCTCTGAAGCCATTGCTGACTTCCTCCTGCACTTGTTTCAGGACAAGAAGTTACAACCAAGCACTATTGATGGCTACAGATCCGCCATTGCTGACAAACTGTGCAATTCCACCATTAATGTCAGCAAAGATGAGAATCTCACTCGTCTCCTGGATAGTTTCCATAGAGACAGACCTAAGGGCAGGAGGGGCATCCCCTCCTGGAACCTTTCACTTGTTTTACATCAGCTCACAAAGGCTCCTTTTGATTCCCTGAAAGAGGCCTCCTTGAAACATCTAACTTACAAGACTGTTTTCTTGCTGGCTTTGGGTTCAGGTAAACGCAGGAGTGAGATCCATGCTTGGTTACATAAGAACATCAGACACCAGTCAGACTGGTCTAAGGTGTCTTTGTACCCCTCACCCAGCTTCCTATCCAAGAACCAGCTGGCTAAGGAAGGTCCAGATAGTGTGGCACCAGTGGTCATCCCAGCCCTGGCACCTTCTCTGGATAGGTCACTCAAGGGTGACAGGTCCCTATGTCCAGTTAGAGCCCTGCGCTACTACTTGGACAGGACTGCAGACCTCAGGCAGAATAAGGAGTTAGTCTTTGTCTCCTTCAAGAAGGGTTTTGATAAAGACATCTCACCTGCCACCATCTCCTCATGGATCAAACAGACTGTGGTTCTGTGCTATGAGCTCTCCGACCAGGAGGCCCTCACCTTACATCAGGTTAAAGCCCATGATGTTAGGGCCTTTGCTGCCTCTAAGGCTTTCCAATCAGGGATTTCCTTAGATCAGATCTTGTCAGCCTGCCACTGGAAATCTCACAACACCTTCACCCAATTCTATTTGAAGGATGTTGCCTGGGCTGACTCGGAGCTTTTCACCTGGGACCTGTAGTGGGCTGCCCAGCAGGTGCACCACCAGGCCCAGAAGTGAGGGGATGTTGTATATATGTAAATATATACATATTGTAAAAAAAAAACAAAAAAAAAACTGTGACTTGCTTCCCTTGGGAAGTTTATTTATTCTGGGACTGAACTCAGCCCCTCTCTCTCTATCTTTCCCTTCTCAGACCGACTCTGGAAGGAAAGAAAAAAGGGGGGGGGGGGCAACGTCGGTAGACCCGACCTTGACCTGTCAGGGTTCTCTGACCCTAGGTCAAATGGGCCTGTACTATTTTGTTTTGTTATGAGCTCACAGAAGTCCCTAGCTGCTTACCCACCTACCAAGTGGTAGTTATTCAGCAATTGTCCATTGGATAGGATGTATTAACGCAATAAAATTGCAAATTTAATAAGTAAATTAAATTTTTATAAGTTAATACCCTATCCAATGGACAGGCATGGCCCTCCCAACCGACCCCGGTACCAGCTTACTAGGGTCTAAATCTGTTTAGACAACGAAAAAGATGAACTGACGTCACTCTGTCTTGACAGGAAGCAAGTGTGATGCGCCACCTAGCGAATGCACACTATCAATCAATCAATCAATCAGTTGTCCAGGTGCTTAATCTCCGTATCAACGGATTCTAAGGCACACCATCCAATCCGTAAGGCATAAATCATGAGACATTAGACATGTTCCGAGTCGTTGCCAGGGAGGCGGTCCGGTGTTCGGTAGTGAGAAGCTATGGTGGGAATGATTTCTGAAATAGGTAGGTTTTGAGTCGACTTTTGAAACTGGAGAGATTTGGAGCACTGCGTATATCATATGGAAGATCATTCCATAACTTAGGGGCATCATATGAGAAACTATTGTTAAAATGGACCTTTGATTTATGGATGGAAGGACAGTAAGAGGGAACCATAAGGAACAAATTTTTGGGATTGGAACGTCCTGCCGGTATTATATACAGGATGTCTTTTTCTGGCGTTTGGCGGGACCGGTCGCACCGACCGGTAAAGCAATTGTCCATTGGATAGGGTATTAACTTATAAAAATTTAATTTACTTATTAAATTTGCAATTTTCTATTCCTTGTGCTGCACATCTTTTACGACTTACTTCACACTTTTTCATCAGGACCGCTTCATTTTTGTCAGCAAAAACTTTTTTCTAGTTTTTATTACATTACATTAATTTCCAACATTTACATCAACTTTTGCTTAGTATAATGACCTACCAAATTAATTTGTAACTTGTTTTTCCTTTTAAGCAATAACTCTGCAGCAAAGTCATTAACTTTTGAACAAAAAGTCTTAAGTACTTTGGTTCACTGGATTTTATTAGTGTTTTTGTTAAGTATTTAGTTGAAGCACAATCAGTAATTTTAAACAATAGTTCTTAAGCATCTTAGTCCACTGCATTTAATTAGTGTTTTATACTTAAGTCTGATACTAATGACATTTTGAACAGAAATGTCTGTGGTCAATGTACCCTTACACTTGAGACCTCTTTTGCGAGAACATTCCCAAAGAATGTAGGACATACTGAATCCGGAAAGAAATGCCTCCTGGAAAAAATGCCTCCTGGAAAAAATGCCTCCTACAAAGAATGCCTTCTGAATATTTTGTGACTAGGAAAAAATGCCCCCTGAGAAAAAAAAGTTATCTCAACTTGTAAACATGTTACATATGAAAACGATAACATATAGTATCAAAAACATGTTAATTTCAAATATGCACAGTCAAAACCATAATGTACAATATCACAAAGTACAAATATCTTCTTGAAAGAGTATACCCTCAGCTGTACTCTGGACCAGTTTAAAAGCAGGATTTATGGCTATGAGGTTTGTTAATGAAATAGGAGGGGCAGAAATATAATTACAAGAAAAACACAACTGTCATGATGGAAACCAGGGATGACCAGCCAGCCAAAAGAGTGAGAAGAACCAGCAATACTTTACAAGAGAAACTTAAGTACCTTTGTACAGCTAAGCAAAATGGGTCAAAGACTGTGAATTTTTGACAGGCATTGGTGACTATAAGACTCAAGTGGAAAAATGAAGATGTCTCTGAAGTTGTAATGTGAACCTGTAGTGTTATAATACTTGAAATAACTTTTTTTCTTAGGAGGCATTTCTCATATTCACAAAATATTCAGCAGGCATTCTTTCTAGGAGGCATATTTTCTCGGAGGCATTTTTCCAGGAGGCATTTCTTCCGTGCACTGGATATACATTCTTTCGAGAAGTAAATTTCACACCTACAACTTCTCTTCTGCCAAGCTGTGGTCGTTCTTTAATTTCTTAAATATAGTAACATACACAATGCAATAAACTTCACATTTTCTATTCCTTATGACGCATATGTTGACATCTTTTATGGATTACTTCGCACTTTTTCATCAGGGCCGCTTCGTTTTTGTCAGCAAAAACATTTTTCTAGTTTTTAATGCATTAAAATTTATGATATCATAAACTAAATCAGTTTTAACTTGAAAACCATTGCATTTTGAGTGTTTTAAATATGTTATTCACCTACTTTTTGGTCAGCCATAGCATAGTGAAACAGCAGACATGTAGCTCATTGCATAGCTGAGTAATAGCTTCTTTCAGGTCGAGTAAATCATTTGTAACTTGAAAACTTCTGCATTCAGAGTATTTTGTTGAAATATCTTATTCACTGTTATTCACTGTTGAGCTTAGCAGCACAAAGTCAGCTGCCACAGATCCGGTTCATGGGCACTGATTGCTTGTTTTATCAATTCACAATATCATGGATTCTGTATCTTCCTAGTATGTAACAAAAAAAAAATGCTACAAAAACAATATCTGCATCGTAGCTGTGTTTCTCCTGTTAATCTTAAGAAGTCTGAGCCTGACATTTTCCCAAAATTCGGATTTTGGGTTAATCAGCAGCCAATGAGCGGATGTGTGTCTTACTTTTCAGTCAGGAGTTCAGTCCTGAATACAGCTTTGGACTCTTTGGACTCGGATGGTGGACTTGGTTCCCATTTCTTTTGCTCCTGAATGTTTGAATCAATAAAGGAATCTCTTGGAATATTCTGTCTGTTGTCTGACAAAAGTTACACAAACCCCTACATCCAGGACACCCCAAATGTCACCAACTCCTGAACCCCACTGGACAAAACAATGCACATTTTATTTGGACTTATATCCTGCTTAACTTTTGTGATTATATTTTTTCCAAAACATATGTAACAACCATGTTTTTAAATTCCAGATCTGGTGATAAAATGTTTACAAGGCTGGGTAGATGTGTCTCAAGCCATTTACAGAAAGTGAAAGTTGGAGTCATTTCAAATAGACATCCAGTTAAACATGTTAGACGATGGATGTCTTCTCAGGGAGCCCCAGTTACACAACTGTCTGAGGAAGAAACAATGATGAAAAATATGGGTAAATTGGAAACAAAATGTCTCAACACATATTCGTTATAACTATTTCCATGTAGCCCCACTATATTCTTGTTAAATAATAAGGAGTATACTAGTGATAAATTAGTATGTAAACAAAGCAATGGTTTAAACTTGTCATCAATTATCACAGTTGTAATTGTATGTGGAAATGTTTCATTCGACAAAGTTTGATGACATTGGTAAATTTGTATATTTTATACTATTATTTTTGTTTTTGTTGAATATTTTCTATATATAAAAGTAAAAGATGCACAGTGTTGTATACTCCCAGTTGATTAGAAGTAGGTATCTGAAAATTATATACCAACTAGGTATATTAGAAGCCTAGAAGTGTAACCAAACACTGTGATGTTTCAGTATGTTGAATATAGTTGTTTTAAAAGATGCATTCTTTAAAGTTTCAACAAATTTGAATTCTGGTTTTGGAATTGAACAATAGAAAGTACTCATATTTTGTTTAAATTATAATAAGATGTGTATTTTAGCCACTAAATTTGCCACTGAGGAAATTGAACCATTAGTTAAAGAAATGGATGAAAACTGTGTCATGCCGGATTCTCTGATAAAGAAATTGTTTGATAATGGGGTAAGATAGAAAACAGAAACTACCATTAGTGCTTTGTAATTATAAATGTGTGTATTTCATATTACATCTATTTAAAACTTCTGCTGTTCGTTCCACGGATTTCAGTCAAACTTGGCACACACATATGTTTAGGTCAAGAGAGGAACCCTAATTTAAGGTGACAACTCCCAATGATAAAGAAGTTATAGCTACCTTAAGGTCAAAAATGGACCTTTGGCTACTTAATGCCCTCTACGTCACAAATCCTGTGGCTCTCTTGATACCTGAGAACACATTGATATATTCTTTTTGCATATGCCAAAAATCAAGACTTTCTGCTGAGGTTAAAATTGTATTAGAGGCCTATAAAGATCCACTTATGGTTTTTTTTTTACAAATTTTCACATATTTTTCCCAGTAATTTGGAAATGGTAAGTCTGATAAGTCGCAAGCTATACTAAATATAACCTTTATATGTAAACCTTTGTCTGGGGAAGATTTGAGGACCTTTAGCTTTAATTTTCAGGTCACCTTGAGATCTCTAAAATTGTCCACATGGACCCTTTCTATGACCTTTGCCACTTTAAGCCTTATAGCTCTAAAACTAAGTGGTTCATTCACCTAAAATATCATCTGGGAGTACATTAATATGATCTTTTTACATGTGCAAAATCAAGAATTTAAGTTACCATTTAACCTGTGTATGATGTTCATAAACACCCCACCCAGAGGACATTTTTCTGTAATTTTCATATATGTTGCCTTGTAACTAGGAAATGTCAAATCTGACCAGACTCAAACTGTAGTATATTTAAGTTTATTCATGATCTTTGTGTAAAAGTTGAGGTCTGTAGTTATATTTAGGGTCACCTTAAGGTTTCTAAAATGGCCAGAGGGACCAATTTTATGAACTTTTTCTCACTTTAAGCCCTATAGCTTTTAAACTATATCCCTCATCCACCTAATATTTTACCTGATAATATAACAATATGTTCTTTTTCCATATGCCAAAAATCAAGGTTTAAGTTGACATTTAATCTGTGTATGATGCTCAGAAAGACCACACTTAAAAGCTTTTTTTCTTCTTTTTATGTCAGCAGACATTAGGGCCTCACAGTGTCAGGTCCGCATGAACAACTTCTCCAACAAAACTACAAGTTTCACAGACATGCTGTTTCTTTTAAAAGATAAGAGTAAGAAATCTAAAATTCGCCACATATCTGAAATTCGCCACGTGAAAATACTAATAAAATAAATGAATTGTGGTGAGATTTGTTGACTGTATGGTAAATTAAGACTTTTTGAACTGAAAAATACCAATTTTTAGACAAAAACATCATTTTCTTCATAAAATTAACTAAGGTTTTAGAGGTGGCGAATTTTAGATTCCTGGCGAATTTTAGATTTCTTACTCTACCTTATCTATCGAGGATAAAAAATTGTTCAAAGCATGCAGGTCTGTCTGTTCATCTGTTCCCAAAAGCCGTTAGAAGCAACTCGGGTACCCCCATGCAAAGTGTGAAAATTTCAACACTTTATTACTTTTCTCCTTGACTATTGAAAGGATTTCTCTCTTGCTTATATGTTCAAGGTCATAAATAGATTCCCCTGTGTGAGTATCAGGTATGGATCTTAATTACTTTTAATGAATGTTTAAAATTATTTTTTATGCATAAAATTCATGAAATCATGAAGTAAATCACTTATAACTTGAAATGTATTGCATTTGGAGCATTTTGTGAAAATATGTTGTTAAGCTTCTTTTCCGTAACTATAACATGGCAAGTAATCTGGGAGCCTATCCCAATAACTGAGTAATAGCTACTTTTTAATTTTTCAGTACCTCCCATAATGAGTCAAATCGCTTAAAACTTGAAAATCATTTCATATAGAGCATTTTCTTGAAATATGTTTTTCAGCTACTTTTTCCATAGTTACATCATGGTCAGAACTTTGGAAGTCTATCTCCATAGCTAAGTTGAGTAATAGCTACTTTCACACTTTTAAGCAGTTACCTAATGAGTAAATGGCTTGTATTTTCAAAAGTATTGCAGCTACTCAATTTGTTTCAGAGGTGTTGTTCATCTACTTTTTGATGAACTTTAATATATTGAAGTTTAATATAAGTGAGCTATGGCTACTTTTGTATGTCAAAGATGAGTAAATTGCTTCCTGTCTAGTGCCCCGAGAACAAATCTTTTTGTTGGTTCAGATTTGACCTTTGACCTTTCTTTACTTTCACTTGAACTCTGAAGCTCAAAACAAATCAGATGATATAGAGCCTCTTCATGGCACTGATTGCTTGTTTCACGTATACTGTTTATGTGGAAATAAAAAGTCTGATCAGTCTCAAACTGTACTAAGTATAACTTGTATATGTAATCTTCCTCTGTGGAAAATTTGAGGTCTGTAGTTAATGTTAAGGACACCTTAAGGTCTTACACAATATTGACCCACCTTAAAATATATTGGCTCACCCACCTGATATCATGTATTTCATCTCTCTACTAATACATGTATATCAAAGTCATATAATCCTTACAAATATTTTGTGTTATTATTTTAGAATGTACAGAAAACCATTTAAATACTTTGAAAAAGGACCATTCTTAACATTGTAGGAAGATTGACAAAAAAAAATGTTCAGAAATGATTTGTTATAATTGTGAATCATAAAATGGGCCCTACAAAAAATACCCCATGAATGCCTGTGGCATGAGAGATGGCCTTTGTGGGGATATGTTGAAACGGGGAGATTAAATCTATTCTCTCCATTAAAGTCATTTTCAAAAACTTTAACCTTCACAATAACTTTGTGTAAATACATGTATATGACATATATTTTCATCAAGTTTTTTCATCAAGTTTCATCAAGGGAGGTGTTTCTTTTAAAAAGTTACACTTAAATTTGTACAAAAGCTGTATCTACAAAGGGGCCAGTACTTAGTAGAGATTCAGTAGGATATGAACATCTATGGCAACTAAATTGTTGTATAAATTTTGTGGCACATCAGTGAAAACACTAAATAGGACAAGAACTTTGTAGGTATGTAACAGACTTTGTAAATAGGTGTGTAAGCAGCAAGCTACAACTCATGTGTCAGTGTTAGGTTTTTCTCCACACACTTATTAAGCGTCCCTTGTGGGACGCTTGTTTATATATGGGAGGATATCTGGCTCCGCCGGCTCCGTGGGCTCTGTGAGCTCCACATATTCTTTTCCTCATAACTCTGTGACCATTTGGCAGATTCCTTTCAAATTTGGCAGGTGTATGCAGTAGCCCTGTGGATTTTTTTTGGATATCCTGCAGTGACATTTCAACCAATCACAGAGGTCATATGACCAAAAATGTCTTTTTTCAATGGGTAAGCTTGTCCGGATGATAACTTGAAAGGGATCATTACAAATTTTCCAAATAAGGAAAACACAAAAATGCTTATATCTCAAAAACCGTGCGAGATAGAGTGATTTCGACAAAATTTTTAACCCACAGGATACCTCTGCAGGGTAAAAATTTTTGTCTCGCCAAAACTGGCGGCCATTGTGAATTTTCGAATTTTTCGAAAAAAATTGCAAAACACAAAAATGCTTATATCTCGAAAACCGTACTAGATAGAGTGATTTCGACGAAAATTTTGATCGAAAGGGTATCTCTGCGGAGTATCCATTCCAGTTTTCAAAAAATTTTTGTCTCGCCAAAAATGGCAGCCAATTTGAATTTTCGAATTTTTCGCAAAAATTGCAAAACATAAAAATACTTATATCTCGAAAACGGTGCTAGATAGAGCGATTTCAACGAAAGTTTTGACCCACAGGGTATCTCTGCAGAGTATCCATTCCAGTTTTCAAAAAATTTTTGTCTCGCCAAAAATGGCGGCCAATTTGAATATTCGAATTTTTCGCAAAAATTGCAAAACATAAAAATGCTTATATCTCGAAAACCGTGCTAGATAGAGCGATTTGGGCGAAACATTTGACCCCCCCAGTGTACCTCTGCAGAGTAGTCATCCCAAGTTTCAAAAAATCTTTGTCTCGCAAAAAGTGGTGGCCATTTTGAATTTTTCGAAAAAATTGCAAAACATAAAAATGCTTATATTTCGAAAACCGTGCTAGATAGAGCGATTTTGATGAAATATTTGACCCGCCAGTGTACCTCTGCAGAGTAGCCATCCCAATTTTCAAAAAACTTTGTCTCGCAAAAATGGCGGCCATTTTGAATTTTTGAATTTTTCGAAAAAAATTGCAAAACACATAAATGCTTATATCTCGAAAACTGTGCTAGATAGAGCGATTTTGACGATATTTTTGACCCACAGGGTATCTCGGGTAGAAAGTAGCCATCCCAATTTTCACAAAATTTTTGTCTCGCCAAAAATTGGTGGCCATTTTGAATTTTCAAATTTTTTTGCAAAAATTGCAAAACACAAAAATGTTTATATCTCGAAAACTGTGCTAGATAGAGCGATTTCAACGAAACTTTGACCCGGTGGGTATGTCTGCAGAGTAGCCATCCCAATTTTCAATAAATTTTTGTTTCGCCCAAAATGGCTGCCATTTTGAATTTTTGAATTCTTCGCAAAAATTGCAAAACACAAAAATGCTTATATCTCGAAAACCGTGCTAGATAGAGTGATTTTGATGAAACTTTTGACCCACAGCCTATCTCTCCAGAGTAGCCATCCCAATTTCCAAAAATTTTTGACTCACCAAAAATGGCGGCCATTTTCAATTTTCAAATTTTTCGCAAAAATTGCAAAACACAAAAATGCTTATATCTCGAAAACCGTGCTAGATAGAGCGATTTCAACGAAACTTTGGACCCAGAGCCTATCTCTACAGAGTAACCATCCCAATTTTCCAAAAATTTTGTCTCTCCAAAAGTGGCGGCCATTTTGAATTTTCGAATTTTTCGCAAAAATTCCAAAACACAAAAATGCTTATATCTCGAAAACCATGCTAGATGGAGCAATTTCGACGAGATTTTTGACTTGCAGGGTATCCCTGCAGAGTGGGTATCCCTGCAGAGTAGCCATCCCAATTTTCAAAAAAATTTTGCATTTCATGAACAAGTAAAATTTTTCTAAATAAAAAAAAACCACTGTATTCTATGAATAGGTGAAGAATTTCTGTGTCAATTTAAATTCACTCTGTTCTGTTTTATGAAATTGGGGATCACTTCCTCAAGCTCAATTTCATTTTCTTTAATATTCATGATGAAATTATTTCTGCATTGCTACAAAAAAACCTAGGCTTCATTATGGATTTTACCCCACAAACAAGTCCGGCGTGTTTTCCTCAAGTTTTGAAATTCATTCAACTGGTTACAATGGGTCTGGTTGTTTCTTTTTTGTCATTAACCTGCAGTTGGCACTGTCTTTTGTAGATATGAGACATTTGAGATCCTCACAGATTATAGTGGATCTCAATGTTCAATGGTTACTCTTTTTTCATGTAATCTGCAATTAGCAGAGTCTTTTGTAGATTTTGATTATTAATATCCCCACAGATTACAGTGGCTCTGGTTCTTCCTTCTTTTTAAGTTAACTACAATTGTCACTACTTTTGTAGATGATGGGCATTGAGATCCCCACCAATTATGGTGGATCTGGTTCCTCTTTCTTTGTCAGTAACCTGATTACTGAGGAGACAGCCAAAGTGGACATGTCAGTGAGTTTGTTGCTAGACATTCAAAATACCCTGATCAACACATTAGTGATGGGACTGGGCACTGATTACCAGAAGGAAAAGTACCTGCCGAAACTAGCCACTGAAATGGTAAGACTGTTATGTCCTTGTATTTGGAGTGTGATAATTGCCTGCTGTACCAGTTTAAAAGTTATCTTTTAGCTCATTACGGAAGGATTAGTCTCATGTACTATATATGTGATAACTTAAAGTTTATAGAAGTTGTTGGGAAAGGTTTGTTGCACCGGTTGTTGATGTGTATATGTATACGAGAGGACACTATTCTCCTAGAAAAAGTGTTGCACGATTGTTTTTATTGTAGATTTAACCTCTCTGGATGAAATGTGAACATATCATAAGTTTTGGCAATAGGCTCAAATATATGAAGTCCCCAGAATTCCATTGTTAAGGATAGATTTCTGAATCTCAATGATTATAAGATTGAAGTAATATTTTAAGTAATAATGCTTCCAGTGTAAGCAGTGATAAAGGTGTTTGTACTTGTAAGTACAATACCTGCAGGATTATTGATATCAAGAGGCCTAAATCTCTCCCAAGCATCTCCATCTGTTTATTGGCTCTGGTCGAGGAAACATGGTGCTGGTTACATTATGTTAGAGGGCAGTTTGATCTAATACACTGATAGAAGCTTTATCCCATCTTAAAACCTGAAACATTTCAGTCTTTGTGTTTAGGTGGGAAGTTTCTGTCTGTCAGAACCAGGAAGTGGATCTGATGCCTTCTCCATGACAACTGCAGCTGTTAAGCAAGGAGACCACTATGTGTTAAATGGGGCCAAGTGCTGGATCAGTAATGCAGAGCAGGCTGGTTTGTTCCTTGTCATGGCAAATGCAAAACCCACTGATGTGAGTATGCTTTCACTTTCTTTTCTTTCCAGCTGTTAGATTATGGATGAAAGATAGTCCTTGGCATTGTGTTATTTTATAACTTATGTATTTTAATATTTTTATTCAATATACGGGACCAAAATTTATATAATTTATATATACATGTATTTATAAGTACAATCAGTGAAAAAATATTAGGCAAACGCAGTATTTTAATCCATATTAAAATCATTATTTTTTTTGTCATTGAAAAGAAAGTAACTTTTTGAAAAGATTAATGTGAAACTTTGTGTTGTTTATGCAGGGATACAGAGGAATCACGTGTTTCCTAGTTGATTCTGACTCTGAGGGATTAGAAGTTGGCAAAAAGGAAGATAAATTA
Source organism: Sabellastarte sp. h YS-2021 (assembly GCA_964017235.1). NCBI lineage: Eukaryota > Metazoa > Annelida > Polychaeta > Sabellida > Sabellidae > Sabellastarte > Sabellastarte sp. h YS-2021. Next base: position 80,060,014 of record OZ024932.1, on the reverse strand, counting down.
GGTATTCGTGCATCAGCTACTTGTATGGTTCATTTTGATAATGTGAAGGTAAGCTTTTATACCATATATTGGTCGACTATGTTTCTTAAGATATAAGTTTGTTGTTGTTCTAACACAGTAACATCTCTTTCTCAATGAAATGTTAATGGTTGGTTTTATGTATTATGTTTTGCATGGTTGGGGCCAAGTACAAGTCAGTGTACTTAAGTACGAGTACATCCAAAATATTTGAGTGCAAGTACATTTTTTTTGCAATGTACCCAAGTATGAGAACTTTGGAAAGTACTCTAGTAAAATTCCAAGTACATTTAAAAATATTTTTTGTTTAAAATAATAGAACAGCCAACTATAATTAATATTTTAATTAATGTTTTATTTCTATTTCATTTTTAAGAGGATTGCAGAAATGCAAAGACAGTTTTAATTAACAGTTTACAGTTAGGGGGCACTCTTAGAGAAATATTCTTCTTTAACTCTGACACAGGTTGATTAAAGAATCCAATTTAAAATACTGGTACTTATTATATAAATAGGTAACAAAAGGAAAAAGTAGGGCGATAAATCTGTTTTTTGTTTTTTTTTTTGTTTTTTTTTTGAAAAACAGGAGATCACTTTCCCTTCAGCAAACAATTAAGGGACACACTAAAGAGAAGACATTCCTGAAGAACTTATGTAACAAATCATTGATAACTTTTGATCAGAATGATTCTGTTATAAAATAAGACATCTTTAGTCCTGGCATTAGAACTTTTTTTTCCAGTATCTTTGTGTCTGACTTCTCTTGGTCCAGTTTCTATTTGTCCTACTTTCAGATATCTAAGCTCACTTTTTAAAATGCACTTGATAAAATAAACAATAAAAATAATATTTTGCTTTTCTGTTTGAGAATCAAATATTCAGGAGTCAGGACTCAGTGGTTCAAATATACCATTACATGTTTTACAAACTTGATGTAGTCTTTGTGTCCCCAGAAAAAAAACAACTTAATTACAGTGTTTGCATTTCCCTTTAACTTTCCCCTCACTATTCAGATATATTACAAAATTATGTAAAATAACCTGCACTTTTCACAAGTATATATACTTCAAATGACAATTGTGACAAGACTTACAGCTGATGTGTTTATACTATGAACAAGCTAATCCCCCAAACACCTGAGTACTGAACAATGCAGAAAAGTAACACTTACAAAACCTTTTGCAAGTGATCATCACAGGCCTTTATAATACACATAATGTAGTTTACAATTCACATAGCTCTTTTAAAAAGTATCTCAATACATCAAGTCCTTTTGAAAGTTGAGTTTGTGGACATATGTATTGTTTATAGTTATTTATTAATAATTGATGTTGTAACTTGTAACCTTGTAATACTCTGAATATAATTAAAGTGAAATGTATAGCCTAACAAAAAGAATGTACTTTCTCATATAGAAATTTACGCTTTTCCAAAAATTCTAACCTTACTATTTTTACAGTTTCAGTTTTACAAACTAAAATTCTTACATAAAGAAAGTGATTTACATTTTCATTGCGTTAATATATCTTACCTAACAGACGATAGCTATTGTCCGGCGCCAGCCGGTCCCGCCAAACGCCAGAAAAAGACGTCCTGAGTTTCACCTCCGGCCGGACCGGTACACTCCACTCCACTCACCAGGTGGCCTAGTTCCTGCTTTATTCGCCAGAGGGACGTGACGTCATAGCATCTTTTTCATTTGGCGCGAGATTGAAAGTTTGTGTTTTTCGGAAGTGCTTTCTTTTTTGTGGATATTCTGGTTATTCTTATATTTGTGTAGCTCAGTGAAGTTATTTACTAGTGTACTATCATTATGTCTTCACCGGGGCAAAGGAAAGGTGCATGCGGACACATAATGGCAAATTTTGACAAACATTCAAGATGTGCCCGCTGCCGTGACAAAGGTCATGGGGAGGATCCTTGTATAAAAAATCTGCAATGTGAATTCTGCGATTTACTTACTCCAGAACAGATTGTTCAACTGTCTACCCCTACCTACAAGCTTAGGAAGGAGAAACAGAAAGGAAAGGATGTTTTAATAGACCCTAATGCTGTGACCGTTATATCTCAGGTGGAACAGGAAGTTGTAGATCGCCCTGCTTCCCACAATTCTTCTGTTGACCTCTCTCTACCAGCTCCCTCTTTTCAAAAGGAATTGCTGGACCTGGACGAAAAATGGTCATTAAGAGTGGCCAGACTTGAGGCTCTCATCACCATGGGTCACAAATCGTCTCCCCCTCAGCCGGCCTTTTCTCCTGTCAAAGTTCCGGTTTCACATCAGCCACCTCCGGGGTCTATTTCTCAAACCCCGTTTATGCAGTCTGCGGCTCTTTCTGGCCAAGCCGGTCCGGCTTCCGGCCCGGATGGAGCCCAGGCATTGCCTGTGTCTACTGTCACTAGATCTTCACCATTGGATAAGTTATACCCGGACAATGACCCGGAGCCGGTCTTTCAACAGCCCGGTCCGGTACCTGCTACTCAGTCCTCCACTGGACAAGTTCTTTTCTCAGCCCGGGATGCTATTCCACCGGATCAAACAGAAGAAGGAGAGCTCTCTGATCCGGAACAGGAACCGGAGGATCCACAGGACTCTGACTCCGGCGAAAAGGACAAGATTATTAGTGAGGATCAAAACTATCGAGAAACTGTGAGAGGAGTTAGGGCTTTTATGGGATGGACACATATTCCCGATTTAGAATATTCGCCCACTTCTCGTACTGACAATCCATGGACGGGGCATCGCTCTCAGCCAGTAGGGAAAGTATCAGTCTTACTCCCGCCAGAGGACTGGCTGTGCAAAAAACTGGAAAATATGAACTTGGTGTTGCTAGAAGGCTACCCATCAAAATCATCAGAACCAGGGGGACTCCACATGGACCAGTTCCTCCGTCCACCCAAGTTCCAGGGTCGTTGGTATGGGATTCACCCTGCTGAGCCCAAGGACCCTACCAGACCTGGGAAATATGTGAATACCTGGCCAAATGATTCGGCAAAGATTAATAGTGCCTTTCCCCATATTGCTAAACAAAGTGTGGCCAATTCTCAACCTGCTGTGCGCCCGTTATCCCAAGACACTGTTAGGAAATGGGAGAAGTCCGCCAAAGAGTCTAGTTACATCTGCAACCAGGCAGCTGGATTTAACAGGTGTATTACCAAACTGCAGGATTCCGTTCAGGAACAGGTTAGAATTTTACACCATGAAATGGGAAAAGGGAAATCATCAGCTAAGACACAAGCAGCACTGGACGAGCTTCACTACGTAACAACATTTAATCAAAACGTGAGTTTCGCCATGGGCAAATCTTTACAGCATCTGTCAGATTTTACCTTCACACAAATGGCCAACCTGACTTTGGTCCGGAGGGACTCGTACCTGGAACACTTAAAGCCAGGCGTTAAACCTGACACTTTTGCCTCCTTGAGAAACTGCCCGCTTAACGGCTATGCCCTCTTCCCAGATGCTATTATTAGAAAAGCGGAAGATGACATCACCCAACATGAAGCTGCCAAGCGTACCTCCCAGCCCGGTCCGAGCCATGGGGGGTTCGCCGGGGCACAGAAAAGAGGTCAAAATAGATACCAGCCTTACTCCACAGGGTGGAGAAATCAGGATACTACTAAACCTTCCGGCAACTCTGGCAAGGACATGCCGGCATGGAAGTCTTTCGGTGGTAGAGGCAGACCACGCGGTAGGGGACGTGGAGGTCCTGCTAATCGCGGCTCCCGAGGCTCCAAGGATGTTCATCCTTATAAATGACAATTATTGTGTAACAAAGCCGGTCTTAGAGAACCGGTGTTCAGGGACAGTAACAAAAAAATCTAAGAACTTTAAAGTCTCTTGTAAACTATTGTGCTGTCAGTCATGTACCTTCTGCAACAAAAAATGTAAGGCAGCCGCAAAAGAAAGGCTTAAGTCCTCCCTCAGAAATCAGAGAAATAAATTCTGTGAATTGTGTTTCTTTTGTCGATCATTGTATCTGTGCCCCAAGTGTGACAAATGCCCGCAATGTTGTTCATGCCCCACAGGTAGGAGGGCGCCTTCAGCCCTTTTGGCAGACTTGGGCCCTCCTAGGTGCAAATCTGAGAGTAGTGTCCATTTTGAAGGACGGCTACATTCTCCCATTCAAAATCAGACCTTCTCTGGTGAGAGACCCCTTGATAGTCAGTGGTTATGCAAACCCCACCAGGAACCTCTACCTGAAAGGGGCTTTGCAGGCCCTACTGCAAAAGGAGGCAGTAGAGATGGTAAGGGTTCGAACATCTCTAGCCTTCTTCAACCGACTGTTCATAGTTCCAAAACCAAATCAGAAATGGTGACCAATCTTGGACCTCAGTGCTCTAAACAAATTTTTGAGCGTAAAAACATTCAAAATGGAAACTTTGGAAACAATTCGGTTGTCCCTGCAAAAAGGGGAATGGGTGACATCGCTGGATTTCAGCGACGCCTATTTCCACATTCCAGTTCATGTAAAGTCCCGGAAATATCTCAGGTTCCATTTCCAAAATCAGTCCTATCAGTTCAGGGCCCTTCCCTTTGGCCTCTCCACAGCTCCAATGGAGTTCACTTGTGTGGTCAAAGAGGTCAAGTTAATGGCTCAATCCTGGGGTATAAGAATCCACCAGTACCTAGACGACTGGTTGATTCGAGCCCCTACCAAAGAATCCTGCCACCAGGGCACTCAATCCCTCCTCGCCCTTTGCCAGGAGTTGGGTTGGATAGTCAACCTCCAAAAGTCAGAACTAGAACCCAAACAGACTTTCGAGTTCGTGGGTTACAAGTACGATCTCTTCCAAGGACGGGGCTTACCGACTCAGAACAGGTGGGAGTCGATCCTCCAAAAGTTGGAATCCATTCTATCCAAACCGAGTTGCCGAGTCAGGAAATTTATGTCCCTGATAGGCCTGCTTACAGCGACGGAAAAACAGGTTCCCCTGGGGAGACTCCACATGAGACCCATCCAGTGGCACCTAAAACGACATTGGAGAGTTCCAGAATCCCTGGAAAAGGAGATTCCTGTTCCAAGGTCGCTCCACCCACACCTTCTATGGTGGACCAAGGAGACAAATGTCTTGCCAGGACAGTCTTTGCACCCCTTGAGTCATGCCGTACAAGTCTTTACAGACGCCTCAAAAGAAGGCTGGGGTGCTCACTTAGGAGACTTCACAGCAAGAGGCGTTTGGTCAGTTCCAGAAAGTCATCTTCACATAAATTTCCTGGAACTAAAAGCGGTCTTACTGGCCTTGAAAAGGTTCCAGCACTTGGTACAAGGCAAAGTAGTCCTAGTTGCCACAGACAACACCACAGTTGTGGCATACATCAACAAGGAAGGAGGTATGAGGTCAGGCTCACTTTGTGCCCTTCTATGGCGACTCCTGTGTTGGTGCAATCTGAGGCAGGTAGTGCTAAAGGCCAGGCACATCCCTGGTCGTCTCAATGTGATTGCAGACAAGCTGTCTCGTCAAGGCCAAGTCATTCAGATGGAATGGTCACTTCACCAGGAGGTCTTCGACCTCCTAGTTCAGACCTGGCACCGTCCCCAAGTGGACATGTTTGCAACCAAATACAATTGCAAACTAGCCCAGTACGTGTCTCCAGTGCCGGACCCAAGTGCATGGGCAGTGGACGCCCTAACAGTCTCTTGGGAGAACTTGGACATGTATATTTTTTCCCCAGTGTCGTTACTGGGCAAGGTGGTCAGCAAACTGTCGGACCATCTTTACAAAAGAGTGATCCTCATAGCTCCGGGTTGGCCCAACATTCCATGGTTCTGGGACCTGGTGGAACTGTCGTCTCAGATCCCTCTTTGCCTACCCAGTCATCCCGACCTAGTGACACAGCCATTCAACAAGGCGCGTCACAGGAATCTGACCAATCTAAACCTTCACGCCTGGCTCCTAGAGCCGAGGCTATCAAGGAGCAGGGATTCTCTAGTCCAGTGGCGTCACGAATTGAGGCTCCTCAAAGAAGTTCAACCAGAACAGTCTATGAGGCAAAGTGGGCCGTTTTTGTCAGATGGTGTGAATCAAGTCAGGTGGACTTCAGGTCTCCATCTGTCAAACAGATAGCAGATTTTCTCCTACATCTATTCCAGGAGAAGAATCTCCAACCCAGTACCATTGATGGTTACAGATCAGCCATTGCGGACAAATTAGGAAATTCTTCCTTGAATGTGAGCAAAGATGAAAACCTAACTCGCCTTTTGGACAGTTTTCACAGAGATAGACCAAAGGGTAGGCGAGGAATTCCTTCATGGAATCTCTCTCGTTCTACATCAGCTCACCAAACCACCATTTGAGCCTCTCAGAAAGGTCTCATTATATCCCCAGACGAAAGTCGGGGATATATTGGATTCAGGTCCGTCGCGCCGCCGCCGCCGCCGCCGCCGTAGAAATTTCCTTGTGGACGCGATAACTCAAAAACAAATTAATATTTTTTTTTCAAACTTGGTACACATGTTAAGGGTGCCCAAAGGAAGATCCCTATTTTAAGGTGACCTTAAACTCCCAGTAAAAAAGAACTTATGGCCACCTTAAGGTCAGAAATTGGACTTTTGGCCACTTAGAGCCCTGTAGGTCACAAACTATGATGCTCAGCTGGCTGAAATTTTACCTGACAACACATTAATATGTTCTTAGTACATGTGCCGAAAATCACGACTTTAAGTTGAGGAGAAAATTGTGTTTGAGGCCCATAAATACCCCCACTTGGGGATTTTTTGCTATACTTTTCACATATTTTGCCCTATAATTTGGAAGTGGTAATTCTGATGAGTCTCAAACTGCGCTAGGTATAACTTTGATATGTAATCCTTGTCTGTAGAAAATTTTAGGGCTGTAGGTTTACCCAAAGGGGTCGACTTAAGGTCTCAGAAGTGCCCACAGAGACCCAATTTATGCACTTTTTGCCACTTTCAAGCACTGTAGCTTTCAAACTATGTCTCTCATCTAAGTTAAATATCATCTGGGAATATATCTATGTGTTTTCTTATATGTGCCCTAACATTTAGGCCTTTAATAGACAGTTAACCTGTGTATCAGGACCATAAACACCCACCCGAGTGACCCTTATAAGACATTTTTCACATCTTTTTCCCTGTAACTTGGAAATGGTAAGTCTGAGAAGTTTCAAACTGTATTAGATATATATTCTGTGTGTAATCTTAGTATGTAACAGATTTTAAGTCTGAAGCTTTAATTTTGAAGGTCAAATTGAGGTCTCTAAAAGGCTCCCAAAGACCCAATATTTGGACTTTTTGCTACTTTTAAGCCCTGTGACTGTCAAACTATGTGACTGATAGAGCTCAAATCCTATCTGGGAAGATATTAGTATGTTATTAGTATGTGCCAAAAATTAGGCTTTAAGAAGACATTTAACCTGTGTATGAGGACCATAAATCCCCACCCGAGTGACCATTTTTAGACATTTTTCACATATTTTGCCCTGTAACTTGGAAATGGTAAGTCTAAGAAGTTTCAAACTGTATTAGATGCATATTCTATGTGTAATCTTAGTATGTGACAAATTTTAAGTCTGAGGCTTTAATTTGAAGGCCACATTTAGGTCTCTAGAAGGCCCCATAAAGACCCAGTATTTGGACTTTTTGCCAATTTTAAGGCCTGTGACTGTTAAACTATGTGACTGATAGAGCTGAAATCTCATCTGGGAATACATTATTATGTTCTTTTTACATGTGCCAAAAATCAAGGCTTCAAGTAGACATTTAACCTGTGTATGAGGACCTTAAACACCCACCTGAGTGACCCTTTTAAGACATTTTTCACATATTTTGCTCTGTAACTTGGAAATGGTAAGTCTGAGAAGTTTCAAACTTTATTAGATACATATTCTATGTGTAATCTTAGTATGTAACAAATTTTAAGTCTGAAGCTTTAATTTGAAAGCCACATCGAGATCTCTAAAAGGCCCACAGAGACCCAATATTTGGACTTTTTAACCACCTTTAAGCCCTGTGACTGTTAAACTATGTGATTGATGGAGCTGAAATCCCATCTGGGAATGCATTATTATGTCCTTTTTACATATGCCGAAAATCAAGGTTTTTAGTAGACATTTAACCTGTGTATGAGGGCCATAGACACTCGCCCAAGTGCCTTTTTGGACATTTTTTCCGTATTTTGCCCTGTTATTTGGAAATGCTTAGTGTGACAAGTCTTAAACTGTATTATATATAATTTTTGTTTGTTATGTATGTCCCCCAAAAAGTTTCAGATCTGTTGTTTAATTGCTAAGGTCTCTTTAACAATTGTAAAATGCCCACAGAAACCCAATTTATGGACATTATGCCACTTTAAAGCCCAGTAACTGTCAAACTATGTGGGTTATAGAGCTGAAATCTTTGAATTTTTAAAAGGAAATGCCTGTCTATTTAAATTTTGAATATTAATAATGTTATGGCTATCTTAGTCTTTTAAGAACTTATTTTTGTGTGTTATACCTCTGCTTGCTGAGTTTTTAACTTTTTAAAATGAAACTGGTTAAACATATTCAAGTAGACAAAATGGACACTTTAAGTGAGCTTTAAGTCCCAATATTAATGAAATTATATCCTTATGTAGTAAAAGTAGGGGATTTTTAACCCTCAACTAGCCCAGTTTTATTCAACTTGCCTCAGTTAATTTTGACACAGCTCCTACAGTTATGAACTCATTTCAGTTGATAATCGCATACTTAAAATTCTCAATTCTTTTTGTATTTGAGTACCCCTTTTATATAGATTGTTTGTTTACCATTTATGCATCCCCCACCCGGATTCCCCCCACCCACCTCTGGGACCTCCAGCTATATTGAGTGACACTAAATAAACAAAGGTATTTAATGATATCAGATGAGAAACAAAGAACTCAATGGGGTTGCAGATCTTGTGTAATAGTGAGAGAGGTGTGGAGAAGGGGAGAGGGGTGGGGGTGGGAGGTGGTGGGCTTCATTACATATAACACAAAGGGGAGTCAGAACTGAGATTGTGTCACATATTTAGGTTGCATATATATGGACCACATATACAGGTATAGAGGAAATGAATAACTGAAAACAATTTGCAAATTCTAAAAATAATATAATAAAATAATAATATAAATAATTTTTTTTAAATAATATTTTATTTGTGAACAAATATAGAAACAGATATGCGCTTTTGGGATTATGAATTTTAGAATGGACATTGAATCATCAATCATTTAAATACTTTGAAGGAAGATTGAAAAGTATGATGAGTTGAGTTAAAAATAATATTTTATTTGTCAACAAATATAGAAACAGATATGCTCTTTTGGGATTATTATTTTAGAATGGACATTCAATCATCAATCATTTAAATACTTTGAAAATAGGTTTAGAGTTATCATTGCAGGAAGATTGAAAATATAATTTGAGTTATGTATTCGGCGTCTGGGGATACACCATCTTCCTTGGAAGATATAAACAGAGTAGATTGATGTGCTGAAGTTCATATAATAATGGGTAATTATGTTTTAAAAAATTTCCGATCAAAACCTGTGGCGTGAGTGATGACCTGTCTGGGGATATGTTGGCGCCGAGTTGGCCCAATCTAGTTAAAACATCTGACCTTTAAAACAGTTTTCCTCCTCGCTCTAGGTTCTGGAAAACGTAGGAGCGAAATACACGCTTGGCTGAACAAAAATATTAGACACCAAGCTGACTGGTCAAAAGTGTCCCTTTACCCGTCTCCGATGTTCTTGGCTAAAAACCACTTAGCAAAAGAAGGTCCAGAGTGCGTGGCGCCAGTGGTTATACCAGCCCTGGCTCCTACTCTGGACAAGTCCTTGAAGGAGGACAGGTCACTCTGCCCAGTGAGAGCTCTGCGCTACTATCTGGACAAAACTCAAGATGTCAAACAAGGAAAGGAGCTGGTTTTTGTATCCTTCAAAAAGGGTTTCACGAAGGATATTTCTCCTGCTACGATCTCGTCTTGGATCAAGCAGACGGTTATCCTTTGCTATGATCTCTCAGATCAGGAGTCTCTAACCCTTCACCAGGTGAAGGTGCATGACATTAGAGCCTTCGCGGCTTCTAAAGCCTTTCAAGGTGGCATCCCACTAGACCAGATCTTAGCTGCATGCCACTGGAAGTCCCACAACACCTTTACTCAGTTCTATCTTAAAGATGTGGCGTGGGCAGATTCGGAGCTTTTTCACTTAGGTCCAGTGGTGGCTGCACAGCAGATCCACCAATGAACCTTCTTGGCTCCTATTTTGTAAATAGTGTACATAATAATTAAGGTTTTTTACTAGGGTGCCTGAGGCACTGAGTATGAGACCATTATTCCACTCTTACAGGCTAATTGGAATCTTTAGGACTGAATTCTTCTCTCTTCCTCCTCTCAGAGCAGAAAAAAAGAGGGGGGGGGGGGGAGTGGCACTGCTTGGTAACTTAAGGAGCAGTTGTTAGCTTGTTTATCAGCCGGGCCAGAGGTTACGTGCCTATTTTATAGAGTTCCTTCTAGTCCTTAGGAAGCTGCCCTCCTTCCACTGGGTAGTTATTCTAGCTATCGTCTGTTAGGTAAGATGTATTAACGCAATGAAATTGCAAATTTTAATTAGTAAATTAAATTTTTATTAGTTAATACCTTACCTAAGACGGGAGATTCCCACCCGGCCTTCCCCGCTTTCAGCTTCAATTAACCTAATTTGGGGTGAAAAAGATGCTATGACGTCACGTCCCTCTGGCGAATAAAGCAGGAACTAGGCCACCTGGCGAGTGGAGTGTAGTGTACCGGTCCGGCCGGAGGTGAAACTCAGGACGTCTTTTTCTGGCGTTTGGCGGGACCGGCTGGCGCCGGACAATAGCTATCGTCTGTTAGGTAAGGTATTAACTAATAAAAATTTAATTTACTAATTAAAATTTGCAAATTTCTTTCACTTATTTAATAAAATTACCAGTGTGTAAATTTTTGTTGTTGACAGCTACAAAACATAATTCTAACATGACACGGCTGTGTCCGCAATTCTGATTGGCTAATAAATAAAAAATTGCTCTGTAAAACCCCGCATAACATTATGAGTTCTATTTTATCGCTCACCATGCTGCTCCGCCTTTGTGATCCTAATATCGCTAATCGTTGTAAAATCTCCTATAACCCCTCGCTCGTCGTTGTCTATTTCTATATTATATGATTCAAAATAATTGCATTATTGGTCTTACTTCGTCAGTTATTGCTAATTTATTACTGTTTAAATATACAAATGCAAATAAAGGTGAACTATGTTTGTAAACTTGTGAAAAAACATTTGTCCTTGATCAGAAGCAGTTATCTGAGAAAACGTACTTGGATTGTACTCAGAATGTACTCATGACTACAGTCTATTTTTGTCGTGAGTACAACAAGTACAGGTACATCATGAGTACCAAAAAATGTACTCAAGTAAACAAATGAAGCGACTACAATGTAAGCTGGCCTCAACCCTGGTGTATAGGGTAAGAAGTGTGAAATTTGTTATGGTAAAGTTTACCATTGGGAGCAACCTTTGAAGATGAAGTGAAATACAGTAGATTTCCTCGAAGTCGAAATTGGAACCACTTACTTCTGCTTGTTGCAGTGTCTAGTTATACCCACTTAAAATATATGATGTACCAAAGCTATCAAGCAACTAAATTCTTTGTGTCAAAATAATTAACACTTATGTGATCATTCTACTGGGTAATATGTTTGTTTGGTGTACAGACTTAATAGCACAATAGTGAAAAATCAGGTATAGTGTAACACAGTGGTTCTATTTTGTCACCTGTTTTTTACAGTATAAGTTAAGTCAAGCATTACAACATGTACTGAAGACCTAAATAGTTTACTTTTCTGTGTAATATAATAGAGTAAGAAATCTAAAATTCGCCACATATCTGAAATTCGCCACATGTGAAAATACTAATAAAATAAATGAATTATGGTGAGATTTGTTGAATGTATAGTAAACTTAGGCTTTTAGAACTGAAAAATACTAATTTTTAGACAAAAACATCATTGTCTTCATTAAATTAACTAAGGTTTTAGAGGTGGCAAATTTTAGATTCCTGGCGAATTTTAGATTTCTTACTCTACATTCAGACAAGAGGAAAGAATAAAGTTTGTTGTTTTCTAGGACACTTGGGAGTACTAGTATCTCATTTGTGTCATAATATTTGCAGTATATTGTGCTCTGAATTCATTCATGTAAATATTTATTGCTTCAAATATATAGATTAAAGTAAAAGAAGACTTTAATAATCTTGCTATGTGTAGTTCTTACTTTTCTAGGTTCCAGAGGTGAATGTGTTAGGAGAGTTTGGACACGGCTATAAGTATGCGATTAACATGTTGAATGAAGGACGTGTAGGAATAGGAGCACAGGTAATAGAAAGCCAATCTTAATCAAACTTTATAACATTTAATCGCTGTACTAGAAAATTAGGGTCAATTTTACTTTACCAGTACAGGAACTTCCATGTTTGATAATTACTGTATTTACATTCAATTTTCAGGGAAATATGAAGGTAAATTAACAGAGTTATAAATGTGGACAAGCCCCCAATCCCCATAAATAGTATTTTTGTGTGTTACAATAAACAATGAAAGGATGGAATTGCTAAAAATGTGGAATTATATTATTGCCCAAATCTCGTACCAGTAAGTTATAAACTAGCCAAAAATTATAACATGCATACAACATCTAGATAGATTGATTTGAGTTTCACATTGCTTTTAACAAATTGTACAGGTCATATTACAACAGGTAGTTGAGGTGATGGAGGAAAACCATGTGTACTGTGTAGTTTAATTTGGTGGGTCGGTATGAAAAATATGTGCAGCGTGATTTCGTCGGTGTAAAACGATACCGATTCTGGGACTCCGCATTTTAGTACACCCGAGTCAAACGTGGACGTCTCCCAGGGTTCCCACTGCACAGGGAAAACAGGGAAAATTGTGAAAAGTAACTCCAGACAGAGAGAACACAGGGAATTTGAAAATTTTGGAAAAACACATGGCAAACACAGGGAATTTGAAAACTTCAGAATGATTTTGAAGAGTAACAGCCATTTGCATTCACGCGCCACGGGTCGTGACTCGTAGGTCACGTTTGATGTTTTGGCGCTAAATTAGAATATTTAATAAGAATCTTTAAGTAATCATAGCATTCTTATTTTTTACCGATTTTGACATTTTCATCCTTCACCAGTTTGTTCAGGGAAAAATATAAACATCGCAGGGAAAACACAGGGAATTTAAATCGGAAAAGAGAATGGGAACCATGACTCCTCTCAATGAAATTGCAATAAAAGTCCCCAAATGCACAAAATATGGGATAAAAGTGTGCAATTTCTTCAGAGTTTCGGTTCGTTTCCAATATTTTGAGTTTTCCTTCCGTTTTATGTGTTAACAAGCGAGATTGAGGTTATAAAGTGTTGTAAGCAAAACATGGCAGTTCTGCTCAGTACTACTATAAAAGTCTACAAATACATGAAAATATGGATAAAGATAAAGATAATTAAAATTTAAGTGCAAAAACACAAGTGTGTCATACTGCACTAAAAAATAAAATAATAAATACACTAATTAATATTTACAACAAACAAATATATACAAATACACAATAATTGGCAAAAAAACAAATCACAAGATTATTAAAGTTGACTAGAAGACAAAAAAGATAAGTATAAAACAAATGTAAAAGAGAACATCAAATAAGATAAAACATAAAAATAATAATGGAGTTTAACTATTACAAAATAATTTTATAGAGAGACTAGAAAAACATAAACAAGAAAAGAATGAATAAAAACCCAAAATATAACTATCACAATATTATACAAGACTAGATTTTACAGAATAAATTAACATGAGGAACAGAGAACAAAATAAATTAATTAAAACTTTTTGAACAAACCAACTTCTTTTAAATAATTGATAACATTAAAAATATTTTCATTAAATAAATTTTTCATTGAGTTTATATTTCTGTAATATTTAATTCTAGTGTCACGTAGGTCAATACAGTCTAATAATATATGCTTGACTGTATCGGGACAATGACATGGAATGCACCAGGGCATATCTTCACCTTTCAACAGATAAGTATGGGTGAAATAAGTGTGTCCTATACGGGCTCGAGTTATGACTATTTCCTCCCTACGAGATAAACCCGTCCAAACATAAAAATCTCCTACTGTAGGGTTTATTTGGAATAGTTTATTATCAGGACACGCATTCCATTGAGCTTGCCACTTTTGTTTAAAAACACTATTTACATTTACTTTCAAGTCTGTATAGGGGACTTTCAAGTCTAAAACATTAAAATTCAAGGCCTGTTTGGCAAGCTCATCTGCTTTTTCATTGCCCTTTATGCCTACGTGACTTGGAACCCAAGCTAAAACAACTTTCTTATTCACTGACAAACAATCATTAAAAAGTTTTAAAATATCTTGAATGAAAGGATGATCACAGTTGTTGCTATCAAGAGCTTGGAGACTAGATAAAGAATCAGTGAATATGATAAAAAGATCCCCATCACAATTTTTCACAATATTAAAAGCCATTTTAAGAGCCTGTAATTCAGCTGTGAATATACTAGCATTGCCAGGAAGTCTGACTTGGGCACTGAGGTTATTACATGTAGCAGCTGCAGCAACCTTATTTTCTGTTTTTGATCCATCAGTATATATAGCCCTATGGTCAGGATAACAACCTTTCAACTCAGCAAATAGACTTTGAAAAAGACAATCATCACCAAGATGTTTCTTTTGATGGGTGAGATAGAAGTCTATGTGAGGTTTCTGTATAGTCCAGGGTGGGTCATCTGGCAATGACACAGTCTGAATTAAATCCAGCTGAGGACAGACAGCAGACAAATCTTCCTCTACACGATGCCCAAAAGATCTAATTGCAGATGGTTTCTTGTCATAAAGATCATAAAATTGGGGGTTAAAAACAACATCATAAGCTGGATTGTCAGGATTACATCTCAACTTCAAAGCATACTGAATACATAACTTATCAAACCTTAAATATAAGGGTGGTTCATTTGCCTCTACATACAAGCTTTGCATTGGAGAAGTCCTGAAGGCTCCCAGGCATATTCTTAAGCCCTGGTTTTGAATGGGTTCCAATTTCTTAAGATATGACTTTCGAGCAGAACTAAAAACAGCACAACCATATTCCAATGTAGAACGAACAAATGAACGATAAAGTCTCAATAAAACACTCCTATCTGCTCCCCAATCCATTTTAGCAAGTACTTTCAGTAAGTTCATGGCTTTTTCACATTTCTGGCGAATATAATCAATGTGTGCCTTAAAATTCAGTTTATTGTCAAATATAACACCAAGGAACTTAGTTTGTGAAACAACAGGGATTTGTGAATTATATATTGTCAATGTTGGGTCTGGATGAAGTTTTCTTTTATTACAGAAATGCATGCAAACAGTTTTGGTTTTAGAAAATTTAAAACCATTTTCATCAGCCCATCTTTCTATCTTATTCAAACATAACTGAAGTTGCCTTTCTATTGAAGCCATATTTCTAGAAGAACAAGTGATTGAGAAATCATCAACAAAAAGAGACTTTTCAAAGCTAGTTGGAATCACATCAGCAATACTGTTGATCTTTAAAATAAATAATGTAACAGATAGGATACTGCCTTGAGGGACACCCATTTCTTGTTCACACATATCTGAATAAATAGATCCTAAACAAACTCTAAAAACTCTGTTTGATAAAAAATTCTGAATAAACATGGGCATTCGCCCCCTTAGGCCTACTTTATGTAGATCTCTTATTACACCATACTTCCATACTGTGTCGTAGGCTTTTTCTAAATCAAAAAATACAGAGACTACATGGTTGCCTTTTAAAAAGGAATCTCTAATAAAAGATTCAAGTCTTATTAATTGGTCTGTTGTAGTTCGACCTTTTCTAAAACCACTTTGATATTTTGATAAAATATTATTTTTTTCGAGGAACCAAACTAATCTAGTATTAATCATTCTTTCCATGGTTTTGCATAAACAGCTCGTCAGAGATATGGGGCGGTAATTGGACGGGTTTTTTGGGTCTTTGCCTGGTTTAGGAATGGGTATTACAGTGGCCTCTTTCCAGCATTCAGGAATTTCAGCTGAAGCCCATATATCATTATATCCCCAGACGAAAGTCGGGGATATATTGGATTCAGGTCCGTCGCGCCGCCGCCGCCGCCGCCACCGCCGCCGCCGCCGCCGCCGCCGTAGAAATTTCCTTGTGGACGCGATAACTCAAAAACAAATTAATATTTTTTTTTCAAACTTGGTACACATGTTAAGGGTGCCCAAAGGAAGATCCCTATTTTAAGGTGACCTTAAACTCCCAGTAAAAAAGAACTTATGGCCACCTTAAGGTCAGAAATTGGACTTTTGGCCACTTAGAGCCCTGTAGGTCACAAACTATGATGCTCAGCTGGCTGAAATTTTACCTGACAACACATTAATATGTTCTTAGTACATGTGCCGAAAATCACGACTTTAAGTTGAGGAGAAAATTGTGTTTGAGGCCCATAAATACCCCCACTTGGGGATTTTTTGCTATACTTTTCACATATTTTGCCCTATAATTTGGAAGTGGTAATTCTGATGAGTCTCAAACTGCGCAAGGTATAACTTTGATATGTAATCCTTGTCTGTAGAAAATTTTAGGGCTGTAGGTTTACCCAAAGGGGTCGACTTAAGGTCTCAAAAGTGCCCACAGAGACCCAATTTATGCACTTTTTGCCACTTTCAAGCACTGTAGCTTTCAAACTATGTCTCTCATCTAAGTTAAATATCATCTGGGAATATATCTATGTGTTTTCTTATATGTGCCCCAACATTTAGGCCTTTAATAGACAGTTAACCTGTGTATCAGGACCATAAACACCCACCCGCGTGACCCTTATAAGACATTTTTCACATCTTTTTCCCTGTAACTTGGAAATGGTAAGTCTGAGAAGTTTCAAACTGTATTAGATATATATTCTGTGTGTAATCTTAGTATGTAACAGATTTTAAGTCTGAAGCTTTAATTTTGAAGGTCAAATTGAGGTCTCTAAAAGGCTCCCAAAGACCCAATATTTGGACTTTTTGCTACTTTTAAGCCCTGTGACTGTCAAACTATGTGACTGATAGAGCTCAAATCCTATCTGGGAAGATATTAGTATGTTATTTATATATGTGCCAAAAATTAAGGCTTTAAGAAGACATTTAACCTGTGTATGAGGACCATAAATCCCCACCCGAGTGACCATTTTTAGACATTTTTCACATATTTTGCCCTGTAACTTGAAAATGGTAAGTCTAAGAAGTTTCAAACTGTATTAGATGCATATTCTATGTGTAATCTTAGTATGTGACAAATTTTAAGTCTGAGGCTTTAATTTGAAGGCCACATTTAGGTCTCTAGAAGGCCCCATAAAGACCCAGTATTTGGACTTTTTGCCAATTTTAAGGCCTGTGACTGTTAAACTATGTGACTGATAGAGCTGAAATCTCATCTGGGAATACATTATTATGTTCTTTTTACATGTGCGAAAAATCAAGGCTTCAAGTAGACATTTAACCTGTGTATGAGGACCTTAAACACCCACCTGAGTGAGCCTTTTAAGACATTTTTCACATATTTTGCTCTGTAACTTGGAAATGGTAAGTCTGAGAAGTTTCAAACTTTATTAGATACATATTCTATGTGTAATCTTAGTATGTAACAAATTTTAAGTCTGAAGCTTTAATTTGAAAGCCACATCGAGATCTCTAAAAGGCCCACAGAGACCCAATATTTGGACTTTTTACCACCTTTAAGCCCTGTGACTGTTAAACTATGTGATTGATGGAGCTGAAATCCCATCTGGGAATGCATTATTATGTCCTTTTTACATATGCCGAAAATCAAGGTTTTTAGTAGACATTTAACCTGTGTATGAGGGCCATAGACACTCGCCCAAGTGCCTTTTTGGACATTTTTTCCGTATTTTGCCCTGTTATTTGGAAATGCTTAGTGTGACAAGTCTTAAACTGTATTATATATAATTTTTGTTTGTTATGTATGTCCCCCAAAAAGTTTCAGATCTGTTGTTTAATTGCTAAGGTCTCTTTAACAATTGTAAAATGCCCACAGAAACCCAATTTATGGACATTATGCCACTTTAAAGCCCAGTAACTGTCAAACTATGTGGGTTATAGAGCTGAAATCTTTGAATTTTTAAAAGGAAATGCCTGTCTATTTAAATTTTGAATATTAATAATGTTATGGCTATCTTAGTCTTTTAAGAACTTATTTTTGTGTGTTATACCTCTGCTTGCTGAGTTTTTAACTTTTTAAAATGAAACTGGTTAAACATATTCAAGTAGACCAAATGGACACTTTAAGTGAGCTTTAAGTCCCAATATTAATGAAATTATATCCTTATGTAGTAAAACTAGGGGATTTTTAACCCTCAACTAGCCCAGTTTTATTCAACTTGCCTCAGTTAATTTTGACACAGCTCCTACAGTTATGAACTCATTTCAGTTGATAATCACATACTTAAAATTCTCAATTCTTTTTGTATTTGAGTACCCCTTTTATATAGATTGTTTGTTTACCATTTATGCATCCCCCACCCGGATTCCCCCCCACCCACCTCTGGGACCTCCAGCTATATTGAGTGACACTAAATAAACAAAGGTATTTAATGATATCAGATGAGAAACAAAGAACTCAATGGGGTTGCAGATCTTGTGTAATAGTGAGAGAGGTGTGGAGAAGGGGAGAGGGGTGGGGGTGGGAGGTGGTGGGCTTCATTACATATAACACAAAGGGGAGTCAGAACTGAGATTGTGTCACATATTTAGGTTGCATATATATGGACCACATATATAGGTATAGAGGAAATAAATAACTGAAAACAATTTGCAAATTCTAAAAATAATATAATAAAATAATAATATTAATAATTTTTTTTTAAATAATATTTTATTTGTGAACAAATATAGAAACAGATATGTGCTTTTGGGATTATGAATTTTAGAATGGACATTGAATCATCAATCATTTAAATACTGTATAAGTGGTTATTTTCGCGTGGAATTAATTTTCGCTATATTCGCGAGTGACTACAAAACGCGAAAATAACTTCTAGCCAATATTTATATTCAGTAGAACCAGTCTACAGTAGCGTGAGCGATAATACAAGATTATGCAAGATACAATATTTAACACTGTCACGGAAACAATAAATTCCATTGCTTTATCAAATGTACCATTCACAGAAACGCCTAACTTCTTTGATCTTTATCACCAGGGAGGGATTAATTCAATTACACAACCCCGCTACACAACTTCTTTGATAATGCGCCGATCAATGAAAGTGTGTTCGATTGTGTTTCGTAAATTTATAATCTCCCAGAGTAGGTTCACACACTGACAACGTGTATAAAAGAAAAGACGTTAACTATGCATTTCCAATCAAACCAGCAGAAGTCCGCATAATAAGTATTTTAATTTGAACATGTTGTTAGTTTGGGCGATAATTGAATATATTTCACCGCGAAAATAAATTCTCGCGAAGCAGGCCTACAGTGTACATTCGCGAACTTAAGTACCCGCGAAAAAAACCACTTATACAGTACTTTGAAGGAAGATTGAAAAGTATGATGAGTTGAGTTAAAAATAATATTTTATTTGTCAACAAATATAGAAACAGATATGCTCTTTTGGGATTATTATTTTAGAATGGACATTCAATCATCAATCATTTAAATACTTTGAAAATAGGTTTAGAGTTATCATTGCAGGAAGATTGAAAATATAATTTGAGTTATGTATTCGGCGTCTGGGGATACACCATCTTCCTTGGAAGATATAAACAGAGTAGATTGATGTGCAGAAGTTCATATAATAATGGGTAATTATGTTTTAAAAAATTCCCGATCAAAACCTGTGGCGTGAGTGATGACCTGTCTGGGGATATGTTGGCGCCGAGTTGGCCCAATCTAGTTAAATATATCAAGTAACACCATAAGTGAGTCTCTTGGTAGATGTTTTAGCAGCTGATAATGGATCTCGTCTGGACCAGTGGCTGTGTCATGAGACTTTTTCAGAGCATCACATAATTCTCTAATGGTAAATTGTACATTGTAGTTTTCAGAGTTTTCTGTGTCAAAATCCAGGTGTTCTTTTTCAGCATTCTCTTGATATTTTTGAAACTTTGTACGGTAATTGTTGCTGCTGGAATTCTTGCTAATTTCTTGGGCCAACCTATTTGCTATATCTACTCTTTCTGTTATCTTGGTTCCATCATTATTTTCCAGATGGTGTATTGTGGTGTTACTTTGTTTGCCACTTATTTTCCTGATCATTTCCCATACCTTCTTAGCAGGTGTCTTCACATTTAGTTTTGATACATATTCATGCCATGATTTCCTTTTACTTTCTTTAATTACTTTACGAGCATTAGCTCGACAGCTTTTATATTCATTTATGTTATCTGATGTAGGATTTGTACGGCATTTATCCATTGCATTTTGACGAGCTTTAACAGCTTTTTTGCATTCACTGTTGAACCATGGTTTGTAACTACCAGTGGACTGTCCAGTTGACTTTGGCACACATTGCCTTGCTATATCATTTAACTTATCTAAAAATGCAGGAAACTTTTCTGTTATGTCAGTAAAACTATGCCTATTGATATCTAAAGAACACTGGAGTTTGAATTTTGGCCAATCGGCCTTTTTAAGATTCCAACGAGGAACATTATCCTTAGGCATACTCTTAACTATATCAATTAAAATAGGAAAATGGTCACTACCACACTGATCTGAATGGACCTGCCATGCAAAATCAAGAAAAACAGATGCAGAACATAAAGACAAATCTATTGAGGTGAATGAACCAGATGCAGGATGAAAATAGGTAGGTGACTTATCATTAAGCAAACAAATATTAGAGGATTCAAGAAGATGTTCAACTTTATTACCTAAACTATTAGATGAGGAACAACCCCATAAATCACTATGTGCATTAAAATCTCCAATAAATAGAAAAGGTGCAGGTAACTGGTTGACTAGATTATCAAGATCACTTTGTGCTACATTAAAACGTGGTGGAATATATACATTACATACAGTTATGGTTTTATGTAGAGATACTTTTACAGCAACTGCCTGCAGTTCTGTATCTAACTCAAGTACCTCATGGGGTATCCCTTTTTTAACAAAAATAGAGCAGCCACCAGTGGCTCTCCCATCTACTTCTGACACACATGTTTTAAAGTAATGATCAAATCCTCTAATATTTACATTATCTGTATCTTTTAAATGTGTTTCCTGTAATGCTAAAATGTAGGGTTTAAAATTGGAAATTAAATTTTTAATTTCTTCAAAGTTTGGCCTAAAGCCACGACAGTTCCACTGTAGTATACTTTTATTTGTGTTTGGTTCCATTATTTACACTTTTATTCCCACTCCGCCCTTGTGAATTTGTGATTGGGGATTCTTCGCAACTCATTTCACTGTCACTCAAAGCATCATATTTGTTGTACTGTACAATTGGGTCATTAGATCCCTTATGTTGTTTAGTCAAATATACTTTACTTTGGCTAATTTTCAATTTGATGGGGTCATTTTGAGACGCACTTGTCTGACTGGAAGTACTTGTTTTGCTCTCTTTAGTTGTCTGTTTTTCAACTGCACACTTTTTTGGTTGTTTTGAACCATCTGGCCAAGTCATTTCTGTTTGAGTTTCTACATTCACAGTTTTCACTACAGGTTTGGTTGCTGCAGCTGCTTGGGCATAGGTTGTCTTCACTGAATTGAATATGTCCATTTGCCTCTTGGCTTCTGTGTAGGAAATTCCTCTTTCAGTTTTTATTCTCTGTATTTCTTTCTCTTCTTTCCATTTTGGACATGTCTTGTCATTTGATGTATGATTTCCTTGGCAATTAACACATTTTGGTTCATTTTTGCATTCCTGGGAGTCAGTGTGATCTTCTTGCCCACATTTATTGCAAACCTCATTTTTCCTGCAGTTGAACTTAGTGTGGCCAAATTTCTGACATTTATAACATCTCATTGGATTAGGAATAAACTGTGACACAGCCACCCTGTAGTAGCCCACCCTGATATATTTTGGTAAGGTCTGGCTTTGAAATGTCAATATAAAAGTTCCTGTTTGCTTCCTAAATCCATCTCTGAATACAGTTATCCTGTCCAGTTTGATGACACCCTCATCCTTTAGGCCTTCAAGTATTTCTTCATCAGTGCAGTCTTTTATGTCTGGACATCTAATGACTCCTTTTTTTGTGTTTAAACTATAGTGAGGAGATACACTGATTGGGATCACATTGTCCATGGTCAAGCTCAATTTAGTCGTTTTCAACAGTTTGCTGCTTTGACTTTCTCTGTCTACTTCAATCAAGATGTCTCCATTCCTTAATTTCTTTATATTAAAGGGATCAGACCCAAGTACAGCAACAATGGCCTTGTTTACAGCAAATGGTGACAGTTTTGACAAAGGTCTCTCATTGTCTGTTCCTTTTACTAGTAGGAATCGTGGCCATGTACAAATCTGCGCGGAATCCGAGTTCGTAATCATGAGTTCAGGCGAAGTTCTAATCCTTTTTCTATCAGTCAGTTGGGAATTTTGTGTAGCCATGATATTGTAGTGGTTATTCGTTGCCAATGCTCTCCACCCACCCTTCGAGCCCAACAAGGGGATACCATAATAGTGTGGAGCTGAGCCCTGCACACTGATATCAGAGATACATCAGCAATATACTCAAAGAACACAGACATGAACCTTGATTGACCTGTTAAGCAGCCGCCTTCTAGATACTCCAAACAAAAGCACAAACCAAACACCAGCAGAATACAACAATCAAGTACAACAGTATAAACCATTAGAAACAACAAGCCATAACTAATTTGGAGCACTAGGGCTTGGCACTACCAGCCGATTGATTAAGCCAGGCCATCTTAACCTTCCGACTAAGTGAAATTGAGGCCAAAGCTGTGTATTGCCTCCTCAATGCCGCAACAAAGAATTGGCTCAACAGCCAGGATCCTCTCTTCCACTGACACGGATTGCAACCCACGGCAAACAGGCTGCCCCCAATTAGTCGCCTCTTACGACACGCAGGAGGATACGTTGGGCCTATTCTACATCCCCGGACCCACAGGGGGCATGAAAATATGGAATAATAGCTTACAATTTCTTTAGATTGATGGTTTCTGTCCATTTTTTTAAGTTTTCCTTTAATATTATCTGATGACAAGAGAAGTGGTGCTTTTAAAAGCTAGTCACGGTATTTCAGTAAAATGCCCTCGATACCAGGACTCCAGGAATAACAACCCATCCCTATATTAGTTCAGATTGGTGTACTGAAAAGCATCAGACGGTGGCTAGTAGGGATAGGTCGGTAGGACTGGTGTCTCCGTATCTAGTGCATTTTAGTGAAATTTTACAACCGCCACTTCGCTTGTCAAGACATGTTATGGAAGAAGAGTTAAAATATTAGAAACATACCCAAATTCTGAAGAAATTATGAACTTTTATCACCTATTTTCATGCATTTGTAGTCTTTTATAGCGATAACATTGAACCAAACTGCCATGTTGGTTACAACATTTTATAACCTCAGTCTGGCTTGTCAGCACATATAATATTGGAAACAAACAACAAATTTGAAGAAATCGCTCAAGTTTGTTCTGTATTTTGAGCATTATTATACTGCCTGAACCAATACAGATTTTCACCAAATTTTCAGGATATGTTTACCCCAAGAGGATCTAGAGCTGATCAGGTTTTGGGGGTATCCGGCAAACAACTGATAAAAGGCACAATATCTCCCTTATCATTGGTCCTAGGGGCTTGGAATGAGAAAACAACTTCTTGGAAATCGTGGTCTGCAAATCTTTTGCAAGTGTCAAATTTGACCTTTGACTCCTACTTCAAGGTCTTGTAGAGTCATCATGCTAACCTGATGCATCCCTATGTTGTCCTGGCGTGTCCTGGGGTATTTTCGCCACACTGTGGGTGGTCACGGAGGAGTATCTGGAGGTCTTCCACAAGCAATGCAATGTATTCCTAATGTCCTTTTGGCATCCCTATTATCCGGAGAGTTATCCATGATGTGTCCGTAAATCACTCACTTTTCTAACATTCCCCCTCCCCAAACCCCACGATCTGCAACAGATCCTTGGCAGTTTCCATAAATGGAACCGTGGCCTATATCCATGGGGGATCCGTGAAAGTGTAACCGGTCCCTTATAAAAGGGCCTTATATCTCTCTTATAATTGGTTCTAGGGTTTCAAAATATGAAACCTAATTGTAAGAAATCATGGCCTGTGAATCTAACGTCCAACAACATTTCATGGATTCTGTAAACTTCTTACAACTGAAGTTGTTCCTAAGATTTTTCCGAATCTCAATGTTGTTGCCCATTTAGTTTTACCTGGAGGGTGAGGTTCTTGCCTGCTGAGGCTGGCTATTTTTGTGTCATATCTTGGTGTACCACACAGCTAATAATATGCAATACTCCTTTTCTCTGCCGTTAACATTTCTCACTTATGCATATTCTGCATATTCTGTGATAATTACATGGTACCTGCTCAACAACCTGGCAATTCGCAGTATATTTATAGCATGTACAGAATATATTAAGAAGTTTGTGAGTGCACCTTTAGGCTTTATTGCATTAGGACTGCTCAGTATATGACTTCAGGGTTGTTACCTGAATGCATTATATGGGCACACCCATGAGCAATAAATTTGTATGTAGCCCCCTTGTTGCATTCTATGTATTTTCTATTGTATTCTATTCTATTCTAGACATTTATAGCACTTAATCTCTGCTTTCTTGTAGACACTAAGGTGCAACAACCATAAGCCATATTCTAATGGGCATAGCAATGATCATTTCCACAGACACACTGACTATAGTAATACATACTTTTCTGAAATTTTGATTAAAATTAAACAATTCTTACATGACCACATTAGTTATTAACATACCATCAGTAGTATTGGTATATATTTACTTTGCCTAATTTTGCACTCCGGTGTAATAATGAAAAAAAATCCCACACCTTTAAATGTAACTCAAAAATTTGAATTTCCCTTTTAAGTTGAAGTAACTACCTGGTACGAGATTCGGGAAAGATATTGGTGGAAGATTAATAAAAAATAGCTTAATTTAGTCTAAAAATTGGGTTAGGACTAAGGTTGGTATTCATAGAGAAGTTGAACTGATTTTTGTTTAATTTTTTTACCTCAGTTCAATCTACCCACATAATATATATTAAATTTTGGATTAACTATGGTTGTATCTTCTGCTTTTATTCCAAAAATCAGCTAAACTTTGTGAATACCAATGTGAGCCAATGATTGCTGAGCCATTTTCTGTAAATCTTAATCTGATTTTTGCCTCAGCTTAATCCTTCTTTGTGAGTATGGGCCCGCAGGTCCTTTGTGGGCCTTTTCTGATTGAAATCTACTCTGTTGTCTGGAATCCCTGGTCCAATTGAACTATTTGTCTGGTCTCTTGATAAGCCACTTAACAGTGTTCATTATATGCAATAGAAAACTTCTCAAATAATGTGTATAGAAAAATGTATCACAAATGAAGATAACAAAATTATATGAGAGCATAACACGGGTATTGTATTGTTACTCTTCATGAGGTGTGTTATTCTAATGAGGGATGTTTTACTTTTATTATTCACCATTTTGTATGCTTTATGAGTTACGTATATCAATATTAAATGAAAGAATGTGAAAAAGGCTGTCAAAAAAATGGGCACCGGGAAATATATAAACTTCAGTCTTTAACTTGAAATATTTGTGTCATTTCTGCGTGGATTATCCAGAAGTGCTGTAAAAGGGCTCTTTCTAATGATATATAATACATTTTGTAGGTTACATAATTTCTAGGGTATTAGTGAAAAACTGCAAGTTATTGACACTTATTATCCTTGGTACAGGGGCACTGGTGTGTACAAAAATTATATCCTGCTCCGTATATCCCCCTATATGGCTCAAATACGGCTTGCAGTGGGTAATAAAACTCATTCCCATACCGAAGCATTTTCACTAATAATAAACTTGACTGAGTTAACACAGGGGTATAAAAGTGGTATCTAATAAATATGGAACATGTATGGTCATACGTTTCACTTGTGAGTTGTTGTATACTTTGCTCTGTGTGTGTTGTAGTTAATAGGTGTTGCACAAGGCTGTCTGGATCGCACCTTACCCTATGTCATGGAAAGAAGGCAGTTTGGTCAACCTGTTTGGAAATTCCAGGTATCGCATTAATTTTATAATTTATTAAATCGTCATTTGAAAATGGGAATTGAAAATTTACACTACACTTCCCTGTGCTTTTCTGAAAGATAAAACTGTGAAAATTTGATATAATTAGGTTTTGGAGTCAAAGAAAAGTATATGGTTTAAATAATCAAAATGAAGCACTGATAACACTACTTCAGTGGACGATATTTCATGTAAATTTGTAGTACATACTAAAATTATATACCAACATGACTGCTGCACTTTAAGCATGGCTGTACAGGTGGTCTATTGTCTGGTATTTTTGTGGTATTAGAGGAATTAAAGTTTGGCTGGAAAGTCCAATTTTTATAGCGAAATACCCTTACCATTTCCTAACAGTAGCTATTTGTTGGAGCCATCCAACCCAATGGCCAACGCAGAGATGCGATTTTAAGGTTATATAACAACCTTAACCAAGCCATTGGGTTACAGTAGTCCGTCCTCCCGCCAATTAGGTCACATGACCACATTGTTTACTTCATTATTTTTGTTGGCCATCATCAGTATGGACGTCTTTGGGAATTAGTAGAAGTTTCTCAAGGTTTTCATTTATTTTTTGAGATTTTGCTGTGAATCTCACTTTATATTTTATATGTATATGATACAGAACTGATTCATTTATTGAATCTTCGAAGGTATGCATTATTTTATGCAAATAAAGGACTTTTTGGATGGCGACATCGAAAGTTCTATCATCTTCAACCTCGAGGGAATAAGTCTTCATAAAGAAGGTCCTACTGCAACAATAATATTATTATACAGCTTGCCAGTCGTTTGGTTCAGTTTGCTAGACGTTGGAAGCTATAATTTTGCAGCATACGTATATAGGAAGAATATACTCTTCAATAACAGAAGCGATCTGGACGGCGCCATCTTGGATGAGAATGACAATTCGAGTGGCCGTTATTGCTGTTCACGTCGGGTTCTAATAGCCAGGCGTTGAAAGCAATTTTATCACAGTATGCATCCCAGTCGAATAGATTGTCGATGCTACAGACGAAGGAATCTCCCTTGGGGGCAGCCATTAAGTTACCATGGACACGACACCGTGGGGGAGTTTTGAATGCAGGAAAAGACTACTTCTTCGGAAAACTCTTCCGTCGAGGTCCAGTCAAAACATTCACCAGAGGAAATACCTGTGTGAAGTCATCTATGCACAATCGAGTATTCTATACCTCTCAGAAGGTCAGAATTCGGGTTGTCAGATGTCCGGGAGTGTCATTCATGTCTACAAGGACAGGTTTTTGATCTATGCACAAGGAATTTTAATACAATCGGGTTTCTATACCTCTCAAAAGGTTTAGAATTCAGGTTGTCAGGAGATGGTGATTATGATTCATCTCATTACAAGGAATCTATTCCTTATTTTACTTTTCCTTGACTGTTATTGAGTGGCTAGGGATTGAGTTAACAGGCACAGTTTCTGTGAATGCTCCCTTGTTTGGTCACATTTACATTTCTTGGGTGAACAGCCAGCATTTAAATGTGGCTTTTATGTTGGGTTTCAAGGAGTTTGAAGCCTCTGATGGTTTAAAGAGCAACTATACAGGAAGAAGTTTGCTTGGACTTCCTTACATACATTACTTTCCTGGACAGCTCCTTAGTTACAGCAGGTCTGCAGGAGGAACATGACCTTTCAGACACTTTGCAAACAAGGTCCCTGGTAGGGGATTGTAAGAGAGAAGAAGCGTGTATATTCTCACTCCTTCAGTTCAGGTCATATTTAGAGGATCCTAGGGATCACTATGATATGTTATAGACTTCAATATGCTTTGGACTGGGTGCAATGATGTTTGCATTTCTTGTCCAGTCAACCAGTTGGTGTCCAAATCTTCTTGTTTGCAGTTTCACCATGTCTAAGAACATGTGACTCAACAGGAGGGATGTAATTTAGAATGTCTTTAGCAAATCTACAATGCATTTTTCACTCCTAATGATGTTCTCTTGCTGGACATATTAGATGTTCAGAGGATTTTCATTTAGTGTTTTCATGGAAATAACAAGGATTAGTAACTCTAGAGGTGAGCATGCTTCTAGTTTCTGATCTAATAAGCCATGGAATAGAGTTACAAGTGCCTCCTACTCCTCAGCTAGTTAAAAGGGGAGTGGATCTTACTTATACAGGCCTATGGAAGCGGGGATGATAGCTGGCTTCCTGTGGTTTCAAGGAACCTTTCTCCAGTTTGGTACTATACAAGTCCTGGGAAAGGAAAATATTCAGCCAGACTTTTTAGAGGTGAGGTTGGCAGAAGTTAACAAAAAAAAAAAAAAAAAAAACGGGAGAAACAGCAATTTTGATAAAAGCTGTTTATGAAATGATCGACAAAAGGGCGATATCACCAGTCACATCGCTGGAAGCTTACACTTACAGTCTATGTCTTGGGGTTAGTGAAGAAGAAATGACTGTCAGTATACTTAAGGTCAGGTAAACAAGCTTTGCATGTACCTTACTCAATATGAAATTGGTTAATATTTGCAATTCGTTTATATAACGAGATTGGATGACGTCACTCGACCTTTATGGGTACACACTCGTCACCGGTAGACTCAGCTACCAAAAGTATCTTCGCCTCATTGGAGGCTACAGATTCTACCAGTTCACTGCCTTAACCTGCATTATGGCTACAGTTCCTCCCCAGTTCACCAAGGTAGCAAAAGAGGTGAAGCTGATGGCTTTTGCAGAAGGCATCAGTATTCGCCAGTATATAGGCGGTTGGCTAATGAAAACAAGCTCAAACAGCAATGCCAGGGATACACCCATTGGGTGGTGCATCTTGTCGAAAGCCTGAGTTAGATCACAAATTTCTAAAAATCAGATTTATTTCCAACTCCACTAATCGAATTTATGGTTACAATTCGACCTCAGGGTAGGTCTAGTCTTCTCAACTCAAAGGAAATCTATTGTCTTCTTGGAAAGACACTTACCATATTGAAAGCTTCTCACTTATCTCCAGGGAAGCTCATGTCACTTTGAAAGCATGGCTTCAATGGGGAATACTATACCATTGGGTTATCGGAGCATGAAGTTGCTCCAATGGTATCTGGAAACATTGCTGATATCTTCAGTCTCTGGATGTTCCATTTCTTGGGTCTTTGGTTCAGGGAATATCGTCAGTGGTGGACCAATAGTTTAATTTTGAAGGAGGATACACCACTCCTTCAGGAGCTCACTTTCTCTCCGTTCACAGAAGCTTCCCTAATGGGTTGGGGTGCTCTCTCAAGTCATCCACAGCCATTGGTCTGTGGCATCAGGAAGAATCAAGACTCCTCATAACATAACATTATACAGCTGGAAGCAATGTTGTTAGCTTTAAATGATTCAAAAATCAGTTTTGAGTTGAAATCAGTTGATTTTCACAGACAATTCTTTAGTGGTTGCCTATATGAACAGCCAGGGAGGCATCCACTCAGGGAATTTGTACCTTAATCTGTAGAGTTATGGGTTAGTTCAATGCCAGAATGATTCAGATTCAGGGAAATTCATTCCAGGGAATCTACATGTTCTAGCAGATTCCTTGTCTAGGGAGATAAAAGCAAAAAAAAAAAAAAAAAAAAAAAGACCAAAGCGGTTATGAATCGCCAGGTTTTTCAATCAAATTAGACA
The DNA here is from genome assembly GCA_964017235.1 of Sabellastarte sp. h YS-2021. Lineage (NCBI taxonomy): Eukaryota > Metazoa > Annelida > Polychaeta > Sabellida > Sabellidae > Sabellastarte > Sabellastarte sp. h YS-2021. The sequence goes on along the minus strand of OZ024932.1, from coordinate 80,030,079 downwards.
TTGCTGCCATCAATCAGTGGTTGATGTGTTTGCAACAAGATGACTCACAGGTTTCCTTGGTAGGTCTGCTGTCAGGCTTGGGAAAAAGGTGCTTGAACACCTCTTGTGATAGTATGGACAGACGTGTATTTGACCAGGGTCTTGGTCCTCATGTCTCATGTCCCAGACAGTCGGGCTTGGGGAACAGATGCATGGAATGTCTTTGGGGAGGGTCTGGTCAGTTATGTCCAGTGGCCCTCATCCCTCATGTGATTCAACAGATGACCACCTTTAGGGATAGAATCATCATATTGTACCAGGGTGGCCAGGGATGTCTTGGTTTTGGGTCTGGTGGATTTGTCCACAAGACCCCTTCTAAATGGGTGAATCTATTGACTCAACCATTTAGTAATAGACTTCACATGAATCTTCATGTTTGGCATCTGGAGTCAGGCATGAATATTATGGAAGGTTTCCAGAGGAAGTGGTGAATCATGAAGGAGCACTCCTCTAGGAGAGTCTGTAAATCAATGGTTGTTTTCTGGGCAGTGGTGTGTAGAGAGTCGTATATACATCTCAGACCCCACTATTCCACATTAGCAAATTTCCTGAAATACTAGTTCAAAGAGACATACCTAAAGGCCTAAAGGGTCAAGAAGTATCTAAAAGTTGAGATAAATAATAGATTAGCAACTTTTAGTAAGAGACAAACCAATAGTTTTGGATTTTGTCATTGGTCCTTCATGCTCTTATCAAACAACCTTTGAGCTTGTGAGGAAGGATTTCTTGAAGTTATTACCTTTCAAGATGGTCTTTGGTTTTGACTTTAGGTAAAGTAGTGAACCCTTCCCTTAGTTATAGGGAGGATTGGTCACAGGTAACTTTGTCCCACTAACTGCCTTTTGGCCATGAACCAGTTGGCTTCAGATGGGCCTACTGCATTACTGCAACTGAGTCAGTGGTCTTTGTCTCTGTGGATTATAGAGTCATGGTAAAGGAGTGACATTAATGCTTGGACATATTCTTCCTTTAGTTATAAGGAGAATTGGTCACAAGTAACTCTGGCCCATCAATTGCCAGATCCAGTTTGCTTTGGATGGGCCTACTGCAATTAAGCCTGTGGTCATGCCAGCTCTTAGCCTCTTTGGACATCACTTTGACTCAATGTGGGTCTGTCTGTCCTGTTAGGGGTGGTAATCAAAAGGTTTGGGATAGAACAAAATCTTTTGTTTTTACTGCCATTAAGAAAGTTTCTTAATAAGACTTATCTTTTGGCACCTATTTCATCTTGATTGAGTCAAGATTGAGTCACGGAAACTATTGATGTATGTTTTTGATTGCATCTTTAGTTTATAGGTGATTTCCTTACATGAGTTTCTTGATACATGTTATTGGAAATTGCATTGTATGTATACTAATTTCTGTCTGAAAAACCTCTGTTGTCATAGGGTCAGATTTGAAATTGGGTCCTACAGTTGCAGTTACAGTTTTGTTACTTTATAAGTATGTGTTTCATACTTATATTGGTACATTTGCAGTTTGTGGCTGGTATGTCTGCAATGCTGGATGTTTGTAGTTAGATATCAATGTTGCCTAAATCCGACTTGGGAAGGATTTGGCATTATGCTGATGACACTTACAGGTTGGTTTGACCTTGTTTTGGGGTCGGATGTTACAATGTAGATGGGCTATCTATTTATGACATCTTTTTGCAACACCAACATTGTCAGCAGTTGTGAGAACTACAACTACATACTGCCATTTTTTGGAAGTTGTATGTTGTGAATGTTTGGAAGTTATATGTTCATTAATGCATGTAATTCCATTATGAAGTTCTCATGATGTCTAGTTGTAGGTTAGGTAGTGGTTTTCTTAAAAAGAATTCCCTCCATCCTACAAGGCTGAATTCAGCTACTGTTAGGAAATGGTAAGGGTATTTCGCTATAAAATTGAAAAATTTAATAGTAATTTAAATTTTTATTAGAAATACTTACCATTTCCTAACACTTAAATTTCCCTCCCGCCTCCCCGCAAGTCATTCTTTTACTTGCAACAAAAATAATGAAGTAAACAATGTGGTCATGTGACCTAATTGGCGGAAGGACGGACTACTGTAACCCAATGGCTTGGTTAAGGTTGTTATATAACCTTAAAATCGCATCTCTGCGTTGGCCATTGGGGTGGATGGCTCCAACAAATAGCTACTGTTAGGAAATGGTAAGTATTTCTAATAAAAATTTAAATTACTATTAAATTTTTCAAATTTATTTTATATAATTAATAAAAAAATTGGAGGCACAGATGACCAAAGTGTACTTAACATTGCTATGTAGAACAAGAATATCATGTGAAACGTCAGGCCACAGAAAAATGGTCTGAAAACTGTCTACAAGGAAGTTTCCCCTGAGCTTTTTTCATCCTTTCCATAGAACAGAACTTCTTTTATTTGATCTTCTATTAACCCTATCTTCAATTCTTTGATCACATTTCTATTCTCTTGAAGTGTATTTCCCTTTTGTTTTATTTTGACATGTCCTATTTTACAAACCTTCTGTTATCTAACCACACTTGTATTCTGTCAGTATGGGATTGTATGAAGTTTACCTGAAAATATTCCAGGTTCACTGGACCTGTGGCTCAAAATTGTTACAACAGAAGTTGCCAGTCCATAGCAAAAGTTGCCAGTCCATAATTCAATCTAGGTCAAGTCAATAATGAGTTTTGAAATCGACTAGGTGGCCAGTGCTAAAGAATAAATGGTTTTATGTTATTGTCTATTATGACAAGAATATAAAAAGTAAGTTTATCATCAATTTTTGGGTGATTAAAAATATGTATATATTCTATTGACAGTTTACTTAAGTTACAGCACATTCAGACCTATAACTCTTGAAAGATACAGGTCCACAAGAATAGTTTCTATGCAATGTTGTACAGGGTACTAGGTGTTAATTTCATACCCTGCAGTATATTCAGATGATTGAGGTTGTATTGTTATATAGAAGTGTTCAGTGTCTGTATTATCTATAAAGGCATTTCTTTTGAAGTTGTAGATGTATTACTTGCATTGTGTTTTTGTATAGTACGTAATGATACTTGTAAATAAGTTTATTTTGAACTTGTATGGAATTGTACAGTGCATTTAATATCTTTAAATAACTTTCCTAATAACTTGCAATACCAAGTTAAACCCTCCTTTGTATCAGACTAACCATTTATTAAAGAAAAAAATGAGACAAACTAGAAAAAAAATTGATCCATGTCAACACATATTGGCTATTTTTGGGGATTTGCTGACCAAATTTATTTCCCCCACTAAATTCCATGATTCTGTTGGTCTGACCTTGTGTTAATGATGTCTTTACCACCGAGATAACAACCTCAATCAACCTTGTGGTCAATCAACAATCAAATAGCCATGTTTGTGTCTGTACCTCTGCTGTAGGAATTAATTAATGAGCCTCGAGTGTCATTCAGGAGATTTATGATATGGACCCAGAGAGTCATAGATCTAATGTTGGTGTCAGATTTCTCTGAATAAGCAGATATAGTTATAGAACTTTATGACTGAATGGGACACAACAAACAGTATTAAACTTGAAGGAGTGTGACTTGGGGCCAAAATGGACTGAGTATTCATTACATGAGAACTCGCCCCAATCTGAGTGCTCGTGTTTTAATGTGAGCCAGCCAGAAGCACCAGTACAGCAAATGTGGTGGTTTATATAAACATATTTATCAAAAATAAAATGTCAAATGTATGTGAAAATTAGGAATATTATGTTAAAAATAATTGTAAGGCAGACAAATCTGATTTATTATTAGGTTTCACCCATGATAGTTATTGAAATAAAAATATTTGTAATAGTTTTACGAGTACCTGGCTCACAAGTTTGTACTCACTTTTTCAATATCCATTTGTTAGTAATATTGCAGTGTGTCAACCCTGAAAAAATATACTTTTTTAAAGTGAGACATTACAGTTCAATATGGCTATGTCACTGCTACTTTCTCACATTTAAACTATGTAGTATATCAGAGTTCAAGTATGACTTATTATTATAAATTCAAAATATGGACAATGCAGTAGCTATGTAGCTGTGAGTAATATAAAAGAGTTGAAAAGTGACCCTTGGTTGGCTAAAACTGCCCCATTGACATTTACATCATGATGGCTTTACTCAGTTTGAAATATTTAAAGGATCCTCAGTGGCCTAGTGGTCAGCAAGTTTGGTATGTAATCACAGGCTGTTTGTGTGGGTTTGACTCCAACAAGTGCCAAATGCTTGGGGCTGTCCCAGTTTGACCCTGGATCTTGAATGAAACATAAAATCCTAAATTGACCTTTTTTCAACTATTCAAAGTGGCTTCTAAACACATTTGAATCAATTGGATTGACACACTTAAAAGTTATGTTTAGGGATGGACTCTTTTGTTTTGCTACTTTTAAAGGGGATAGGTTGTATTATTGGGTGCCAGAATGGACAAATATGACTGAGGGTTAAGGCTACTCCAGGGATACAACATTCTGACACTAAAAGAGTCTGTTTATCAAGCTTTTTTCCAGACAAGGTCATGCAAGTCATTCTCAGGCTCTGGTGCTTGTTAAAAATACTTGGAAATATTCAGTCGCTGAGTTGGTTAAGTTTCCTGGACTCTTTGTTGTTTTTCACAAGAGCTAATATTTCTTGCAAGCACATGCTCTGAGACATTTCTTCTGTTTAACAGAAGCTAAAACTAACTGTGTCAGATTTGCACAAGGTGTAATGCCTAGTAAAGCTTGCATGAGAGTAAATTTGGCCCTGTTTTGAAAACAAAATGACCATCAAATGGGGTCATTGACACTTTTAATACCCTGTATTGTTATTGGTCTTAGAGGTCTGGGATAGGAAGACAACTTCTAGGAAATCATATGTCACAAATCTTTTTGTGGGTTCAGATTTGACCCTTGACTCTCCCTTCAAGGTCATATTAGTTTTTGCTAATTTTAATTCCTGTTCTTTACTTTCACTTGCACTCTGAAGCTCAAAACACAAAGTCAGCTGACACAGAGCCCATTCATGGCCATTGATTGCTTGTTGGTAAAATATCTTGTCTCCTTTAATAATAATAAATCTTGTAAGTTGGCTTTATTTAAATGTAAAAAATGCTTTAAAATGTTCTTCACAAATAAAAGAAAAAAAAATTGAATGTAAAACCTAGGAGTTGATAAAGATTCATTATGAACATTACTCCAGATCAGCCTGAGCCATTTGTGATTAGAATTCAGATGGTTGAGGAATTTTGGACACTTGACTTCTAATTTTTTTTTGAGGAATCCTAAAATTGATGATATATAAGGAATATTTTAATATTTAGGAATTCCCAAAATGGATCTATTTACATTTCTTCTCTGAAACAAATGATAATATATGCATTATATAATCTCTGTTGTTTGAGTCTTTCACCTGGTTTCAACCCTCAGAATACTACAATATTGCCTATTATAAAGTGTATATATAGCTTGTACAAAACAATATTAAACAGAAAAGAATAATCAGAATTCTGTGAGCAAAATTGTTGCACAATCTTTAATTCACAAACAATTTCAGCTCCTTGAGCGATATTTGATTGTAAGATGCAGTTTGGCTGGTCAGCCTTATACAGGCTAGCTGTCTCTTGTGACTCACTGTTGACGGCTCAACCAGTCTGACTCTCATGGGTACTCAAAAACAATCTACTGCGTCTGATTTATTTCAAGAGGAATATGCATGCTGTAAATAATTCATCCCCCCTGTATATGTTATTATGAGTAATTCATTTGCAAGCAGGTGGATTATAGCTCCACATAACAGTGTCATTGGGCTTTTTCCTGGTCTAACATTTCCATCAGGTATCTCACACATTTCCATTAGCGTAAACATACTGACAGTGTTTGTTTTCAGATTCCAAAATAATCCTTGCAATGTGTTTTTTATTGATTTTACAGCTTAGCCTTCAATTAATACATATAACGTTATTCTAGTATTACAGAAATATACTTGAGATTTCTTTGGGAATCGGTGGTTTGGTTCATATTAATATCTATCATAAAGGCAGGTATTCCTTATGAATCCATATTTAAATGGATTGTTTCTTAAAAGTCATATGGTCATAGTGTACTCTTGGTGGGCTCTATTCCAGCAATCAACAATTATGGAAGTTCAAATTTTAATAATAATAATAATAAAAACAGGTTAGTAACAAATCATCTATTTCATATATAAGCAATACCTAGCATGGAAAATCTAAAAATAAAGCAAATCAAAAAGACGAATACAGATTAAATATCGGCGAGAACGGACCAAAGCCAATATAGCCCACTCTAGTTTACAGTGCAGGGTTATATGGTTTAACAACATCACATTAATCTGCATTTATATAGTACACTCATGCTATACTCAGGTCTCATCTGTAGCACTACAGATTCATATGCTACTAATAGGTTTCACATTGAAGGGTAAAGCTAAATACCTTGGGATGTAAAAACCAGAATGATAAATGGACCTCTAAAGGCATGTGCTGGAAGATTTGATTTATTGTATCCACCGGAGGCATCCGGTGGATACTTTGTTTAGCTATGCCACTGCTATGCTATGCCGCTGCCACCGCACATGGGGAGATTTTCAGTGTTAATGCTCTCAGAGGAAAACTACACCAGCTAGGTTCACCAAATTTGCAGGATATCTTCATTGGGACTGAAATTATCCTCATTCTGAAAGACAAGATGGCCGCCGTGGGCATTTCTTTGAAAATTATCTACATTTTTCTACTGGCTGTTTCTTATAGGTAGAAGGTTGAATCTCTTCATAGGTGATATGTATAACAGATATATATGTCCTCTACAACCTTGCAGACATTTGACCTTGAAGCTCTTAATTCAAGGTCTTCCACAGAGTGTAAAAATACCCCACAAAACAAACTTTAAAAGTGCCTATATCTCCCTTGTTATTGTCCTAGAAGTTTGCAATGTGAAATCAACCTATTAGAAATCATGGGCTGCGAATCTTCTGATGTGGTCAGATCTGACCTTGGACCCCTCCTTCAAGGACAAACGAGGATACCCAAACTTAAAAGTGCTTATAACTTGCTTATTATTGATCCTAGAGGTTTGCAATGTGGAACCAACCTATAGGAAATCATGGGCTGCGAATCTTCTGATGTGGTCAGATTTGACCTTGGACCCCTCCTTCAAGATCTAACAAGTACAGCATAATTTATAAAGTGCTTATAACTCGCTTATTATTGATCCTAGAAGTTTGCAATGTGAAACCAACTTTTAGGATCTCATGGGCTGGGAATCTTCTGATGTTGTCAGATTTGACCTTTGGCCCCTCCTTCAAGGTTAAGCAATTGTTCACTGGCTTTGGTGAGTTGTCTTTCCAGTTGATACAGATTTGCATCGGCTGTCTGATGCGTAGGTCTAGTTTATGTTTGTTTTTTTGGCTCTGACCACGCCCACCAGTCTAATGGTTTTTGAGTGCTATATTACTATTCTAACATGACTGTTTAAAATAAAATACCTAAAACACCTGTAAGATTAACAAAAATTATCCAAGTGAACACAAGCCACCATGTTGGCTGTTCCATCAATTGAACAGGGATTTTTTTTCTCCAAAGATATACTGTAAATTTTTCTGTTTATTTTCTTTTACATTTGAAAGAATTGTTTCTTTTAAAAGAAATTTTCCTTTTAACAAACATTTTGCACTGTAACTAATGTAAATAACAAAACCGGAAACATTTTCTTCTGTTTATTTTGAAATGCATGGGGAAGTTGAATGTATGGAACAGCCTTGATGTTGATGCAGAATTCTACACGGTTTAGAAATCGCTCTCGGCCAATCAGAATGACAGACACATCCGTGTCATGTTAGAATTGTTTTTTTTGGTACATTTTATACCTTAATATTGAATCTTTGGTTGATGTTTCAATCAACTTATTTTTTTTATCAACCTTTAAATATACAAAAACCTCAGACATTTCAAGAGTTTGAAGTCCATCAATGGTTTGTGTTCCTCTGAAAAACATCAGAATCTCCTTCACTTCTGGGACACTGCATAAGTAGCACGTGACATAGTCTTACGAGTTGGTTATTGTTTTGGCTAACTTACATTTCTACCTATAAATTAAACCATATTGTGATGTTCTGACTATGAAGCTAATTCTACTTATGCCTAAAATACACCCAAGCTTGTTCTAATCAGACAGAGATTACTGTATTAGTACAAGGCAACCTAGTTCCTTTATATATATTCCTTTATTATTTTTTAACTTAACATATTACATATAGTTACAATGTTAGAAAGCTTCCATATTGCATTTGTCAAGAATTTAGCATAACCAAAACCACTGTATTTTTAACGGCATGCTCAATTTGAATAAAAAAAAAACCACATTTGTGACTTAAGAGGATGTTCAGAGGTGTATTAGGAGGCTGTAGTTGCTTTGAGGTAATAGGTAAATGTTAAACATGCCCCCTTACTGACACCACTGTTCAAATCTAGTGGTTATTAAAGGCCAATTATGATTATCATAAAAGCCAACAGCATGTTATAAAAATTTAAAAATAAATTGTTCCATTAAGCATTAAATATAAATTTTGTGTAAGTTTCAATGGTTATATTTTCAGGCAATGCAGCATCAGATTGCTGACATGTCTACAAAGATTGAGGCTGCCAGGCTACTGGTTTACAATGCAGCCAGACTGAAAGAGGCAGGCTTACCATTTACCAAACAGGCAGCTATGGCCAAGTACTATGCATCAGAGGTAAGAAATCTGCCTGCAGTATTTTGAGGATAAGAAAGACTTTTAAATTTTTACAAACAGGGTCTCAATTCTACTTTGTGTTGTTTGGTCTGTATGTTGGTTATTACTCAGAAAAGATTTAAATATTATTGATTAATTACACATACCAGTGTTTGTAATGTATCAGAGAAAATATGGAGTCCTAAAACTTCAAAAGGTTGACAATAAAAGACTAAACACATCTTAACACTGGCATCAAAGGAATATTTGAAATAAACTTGCTTCCAGGGTAAAAAATAGGCAAGCTATTTTTTCACTTGTATGTACAAAACATGGAGTGTGACTGTAATGAATATTCAGAAACTCCAATTGATATCACTGTGAGCAGTCGGTACTGTAACAAGCTACCAGCAGTGTGGGCTACTCCCATTCTGGACTGTGGAGTATTCACATGGCTTGTGAAACAATTTGAATACAAGCAGTATTGTCACTGTTATAGTTATAAGTCGCAGTAGACTCTATGCAAGTAATACCTGCGTAAATCACAATTTGAAGAAAATTGACAACAATTTTTTCATGTCCCAACAACTTAAAATGATATATTTTGCTAGTGTAAGTAACTAGAAGTAAACTTGAAATAGGTCCAACTGATGTAAAAACCAGGGATTCCTCAAACCATTATCCAAATTGCAAAGAGATGTAATTTAGATAACAAAGTAACCAATCACAAAAAGAAATATTGTTGATAATGTAATTAAGAAAATAAAATATATTTATTTCAAAATATATTTCATAAATATTTATATTTACCGTATATTTTACAGGTGGTCTGTGATACCACTTCTAAGTGTATTGAATGGATGGGTGGTGTGGGTTTCACGAAAGATTACCCCATCGAAAAGTATTACAGAGACTGCAAAGTCGGTGAGTAGTGATGGTGATTGCTATATACCCTACCTATTTCACAGATACAGTGTACTCTGAGCAAGTCACACTTGTCAATTCTATTGGACTATATAGTGTAATTTGATTTGATCTGTTTTGGTCCAATGCCACTTTTAACACTCTGTCTAGGCTATATCATGATGGGTAGTGTTAAGGGCAGATGAAACCGGTAGTTACAGTACTAGTTAGTCAAAATTCTGCACTGTAAACTGCTGGGCATCAGTAAGCAACTACCAATTTCATCACGTAGGGTCTGGGATTTGAACTGCACTCCTCCATGTCTAACCCACTACACCACTGAGAGTTGGAGGTTTATGTCTCTTTTAACATCTAAGGTCATATTACTTAGTGTAGGGATTGGTGCTCGAACTTTCAATATTGATCGATCATCCCACAGAACTGCCGATATCGACATATACTACCAGCATTTCAGTATCGAAACCACATATAAGAAACAGACAAAAATAAAATAAACAGAGTAATTTTACTACTTAAATAAACATTTAGTGTATAAACGCCTTAAAAAGCACACTTACAACCAAAGTAAACAAGTCTGGCACCATCTTTGTTTACAATGTCAGTGGCAACTTCCGGTTTCACGGAAGAGAAATAAAACTTGACAGCTAGTACACAGGAAAGCATGGAAAATCTTGTTTAACATGTGTTTTGTTCATTTTATTTTATCATATATTGCAGAAATATATTTTTGTTGCATAAATAGCATCTTTTGATAATTTCGTGAATGTATATGTGCACGTTTTCAAGGAATCTCTAATGTCGCCCACAGCTTATGTTAACGGTCTCGATATTGAAATATCGATTGATCCACCACCCCAAATTTTCATTCGATGTCGATCCTCAATATGGCTCTCGATCCCTATACTAATATTACTGTAGGTAGATGAGGTGGATTTGAACCCACAAGCACAGAGGTGACAGCCAATTGAAGAAATTCTTAACTGGTTCACCACTAGGCCACTGAGGCCCCTGGATATTTTTGATAATGTGGAACCTTTGGCATATTAACTGAAATCAAATCCTATTGGAGGCTCTTGTTATGCTGTGTCAAATCACAACAGTGCTATTAAGTTTACATTATAGTGGTCTATGTTGAGCAGTGTTAATTCCAAGTATGAAAGCAGTTAGCATATTGATTTAGCTTGTTCTACATATATGGCTAGGCTCTTGCCTGTATGTTTATCATATTTGAAAAATGTTATGGAACATGTTATGATATTTCTGCATTCATGAATAAATTAAAGAAATGGCCAGTTTTTCTTTGGTAATGGTATCATACATATTAAAGATTATTTAATAAAAGTGGACCTAAAATTATACTTTCAACAGTTATATGGTTGTAACTCTCAACATTGTCAAATGATCTGCCTTGGCAAAAGCATGTGTAGACCATAAGAAGGTGTTTGATAATCTTAATACTTAGTGCCAGGTATCTTGATCGCAAAACCTCGGCATGATTTTGACTTCTATTGTTTCACAAGATGGACAATGATAATATACTAAATTTATTATTTTTCCTTCTGTGTTTATAGGAACTATCTATGAAGGAACCAGCAATATTCAGCTGAATACCATTGCAAAGCATATAGAACTGGAACAGATGAATTCTTAACACACAACACAGTGCAGCTGATTGGAATAGTTTAATCTCATTCACTTTTTTGTCAAAAGATATACTCAGAAATACACTTGATGAATATTTTTATGTGCTATATGTACAAAAATATTTTTGGAATAACAGTTTCCAATTCTAGGCTTGCCATTTGAGAATACTTTATAAATATATAAATCAGAAATAGAAGTTAGCACAAAGTTTACAACATAAAATCTTCTTGTTAAGTTACTTACTTACTCCATGTGTTTGAAATGAAGTGTACCACAATTTACATCCTTATGTTCTCAAGAAGCCTTGATAAGAATTACAAAAAAAAACTATGAGAGATACGTTTGCCCGGTGATAGTACAGTTCGTAAGCATTTAAATATTGAAAATCATGTGTTAAGCATGTCATATTTTATTGTACAATTTTTTTGTCTTGTAACAGCAATCTGTTGAAACTTTAAAATAGGCTTGAGTAATGAGCCTCCACATGTGATAACATAATAACATATATATATATATATGCATGTCTACTCTGTCCAGTGCTTTTGGGACACTAATCCCAAAAGATTCTTTACTGAGATTAAACATTGTTTTAATGGTTTAAAAAAGTATCCTTTATTTTATTACGCTACAATAGCTTACCATGTGGGACTTAATGCTGTTCTCGGGTTGCCACACCCGGGGCCAACGTCTTAGAAAAAAAGATCGTTCTTGTTAGCCACCGGATATACTGGTAGTTGTCGTCACGTGATATCTTCTGACCAATCGCCCTACTTTCTCGTTGGCCACGAAGACTGGTAGCAGTTTGTAAATATACAGACATTTTCATTTATTTCTCAGTATTCACGTATTGTTGGAGGCTAATATTTGGACATTTCCTTAAATATATTTCATAGATTATACTGTGAAATTTTTAATTTCACAACTTAAGTAGTTTCCTTACAATCCGCGTGTTTTGAGTTTTCTCGGTTCAGGCAATCTTAGTTGTACGTCTTTTTATTGCGTTAAAATGTCCCTTCATCAAGCAAACAAAGACAAACCCAGAGCTCAGAAATGCCGCCATTTTTGCTTCAGTTTTGATACTCATAATTACTGCCCTACCTGTAGGGAGGCTGGCAAGGGAGATGACCCCTGTGTCACTTTTGAAGCACCCTGCCATATTTGCACGTCTCTCTCTGATGAACAATTGCAAAAAATTCAAAACAGGAAGCGGTACTTAAAAAAGCAAAAAGCGGAAACTAGTTCCAAAGATGAACTAGATCTCTTGGGTGAAGGCGATGGGGACTCTTTTAATGGTTCTAATGCAGACCTTGAGAGTGCTGCCGATAACCTCTTTACCTCACCCCCCCCCGTCCTCAACCTCTCGCCTTCAGTTCTTTATCACTAAAGACCCCAGCAAAAGCTGTTCCACCCACCCCAGGTACCGTTTTGCAAAACAAAATTCAAAGAAATCAAGAGAAATCCCTGGGTGATTCCTTAAATATACATATACAGCAGCAAATGGGTTCCTTCCAGGCATCCATGTTAGAAGCATTTCAATCACTCCGAGAGGAGTTGGCAGTTAAAAAGCCTGCCGAGGTTGATCCCTCGCCTCATGCTTCAAAAGCTGGTCCATCCAGCAAGTCTGCTGCTAATCTGGACCTACCCCCTCCGAGGTCAAGTACTAATGCACAGTCCGAGGCAATGGATGTGGACGCTGGTCCAGCACTCCCTCCTCGACTAGTACTCAACCAAACTTCCTCGGATCAGTACGTTGCCCCTTCTGAAGCAATACCGAAGGATTCCTCGTACTCACATAAAAAACAAAGCCACAGGCAAACAGTAACACCGAGCTCTGCCTCGGATCATCTGGATGAGGATTCCGATGAATCTCTGATCCATCCTAGACCTAAGAAACACTCTGACAAGAGCAAGCATAAATCTAGGTCCAGATATGTGTCATCTTCAGAGGAAGATCACTCCCCTGTGGCTAGACACAGGTCTTCTAAGAAGAGGTAGACACCTTCAGGCGCATTCTTTCTCTCCCTGACCCCAGGGACTCTATGCCTAGGTCGTCAACTTCAGTGTTGGGTCTGGATGACGAAAAAGGCCGTCAAGAGCTCAGACCTAGAGGTCCTTCCTCTATCTTACCACTTAGCTCAGTTATCAAGGACGCCTTTGATAAATTTCAACATGATTTCAAAGCTGCCAATTTATCTGAGGGAAAATATGTCAAGCCTCCTCCATCCACTTCTAAGTGGTATAAGGTTGGACAGCCCACTTTTCAAGACAAAATCCAGGAGTTGAATACAGACTTTGCTAAGATCTGTATTACTCCTAGACCTCCTGGGCACCAGTAGCCAAAGTCCCTATGCCAGTCCTTAAGGGGCTGGAACATCAGGCTAGACAGAATATTTCAACCCTCAATTTCACCGCTGCCTTTGCCAAAACCTCTTCTTCTTGCAATGCTTCTTTGGAAAAGTGCCAACATAGCATCAAGTCAACTGTCAAGAAGATAAAGTCTCAGATCCAGAAAGGTGCCAATCCTGAGAAAGCAGCAAAGCGCGGATATGAGGAAGTTGCTGAGTACTTGGATTTTTGGAACAAGACGGTTCTTGTCCAACATAGAGCTCTTATCTGTCTCAGCAAATCGCTAGCCCATATTCTCCAGAGGGAATTATATTCTATGGCTAATACCGGCTTGCTTAGGCGCGAAGCCGAAATGACTCTATTGCATCCCCAGCTAGGGGAAACGAGACGCCAAGAACTTAGGAACTCGTCCTTCTGGGACTCCTCCTTGTTCGAGTCTCAACTTGTTAAGGAAGGTGAGGACTTCCTTCTCAAAAAAGGCACCTCAAAAGATTCTCAGGGTTTTGCACCCTACCAGAATAAGCCCTTTCGTGGCCCCCACAAGAAAAGAGGCTCCTACAGGAAACGCCCCTATGGGGGCAATTCCTCTCAAAGCAGTAACCAATCCTTTCCCTCGGGAAGAGGAAAATCCAACTTCAGAGGCTCCAGGGGTCGTTTTCGACCCCACAATAGGGGAAGGGGGCGTGGAAACCCCCCTTCACAATGACTCCTCCAAAGCCTCATTCAGTCCACCAGTAGGAAGTCGCCTCCGTTCTTTCAAGAGAGACTGGCTAACAAACAAATGTTCTCAAAACGTGTTAAACATTATCACCAATGGCTACGTTCTGCCATTCCGTTCAAAGCCAAACTTGATCAGATTTCCTCTGATTCTATCAGAGTACAAGGCCCAACAAAAAGACCAAGCCTTGGCCACTTGTATCCAGTCTCTCTTGTCAAAGAACGCCATCGAAAGGGTGGAAAACGTAAAATCTCTCGGGTTTTACAGTCGCCTGTTCCTAGTACCCAAGCCTCACCAAAGGTGGAGGCCAGTCATAGACTTAAGCAGGCTCAACACTTTTCTACATGTAGAAAAGTTCAAAATGGAAACCCCGGAGTCCATCAGGACTTCCCTGGTCCCAGGGGAGTGGGTATCGTCGATAGACCTGTCCGACGCATACCTTCACATCCCCATCCATCCAAACTCAAGGAAGTACCTAAGGTTTTGCTACAAGGCCCAGGTGTTCCAGTTCCCTTTCGGACTGGCCACAGCCCCCCAGGTCTTTACGATGATCGTAAAGGAAGTGAAACTAATGGCCCTCTCAAGAGGACTCAGAATTCACCAATACCTGGACGACTGGCTGATCAGGTCCCAGTCCCAGGAGGAATCTCAAAGGGACACACAGGCAGTGGTAGACCTAACCCAATCCTTGGGTTGGATAATCAACCAGGAAAAATCAGAACTGAAACCTACTCAGGTGTTTTCGTTCGTGGGCTACGAATACCACCTAGATTCAGCCCTTGTAAGACCCACTCACGAGAGATGGCTCAAACTCCAGGATTTGATCCTATGACTCAAGTCAAAACGTGTTTTGACTGCAAGATGTTTGATGTCTCTAATTGGGTTGCTAGCCTCAACGGAGAAAATGGTCCCGGAGGGACGCCTTCACATGAGGCCCTTTCAGTTTCATCTCAAGGAGCACTGGAGATATCCTCAGTCGCTGGACAACCTCCTTCCTTGGACAGAAGCCATTGTAGCCCACCTAGATTGGTGGCAAAACCCCTCAAATGTGATGAAAGGCGCAGACCTTCATCCCAAGGACCACAGTATCCAACTCTTTACCGACGCCTCAAACGAAGGTTGGGGCGCTCACTTAGATCAAAATTCTACAAAAGGGCTGTGGTCAGAGCGGGAAAAAAGGCTACACATAAATGTCCTAGAATTGAAGGCGGTCTCCCTGGCCCTTCGAGACTTCAAGGACCAGTGCCAGAATCAAACAGTGTTAGTTGCGACGGACAACTCAACAGTGGTAGCCTACATCAACAAGCAAGGGGGAACTCACTCAGCAGAGATGTGCGCTCTCCTGTGGAAAATCATGACCTGGTGCCATCACTACCATATAACATTGAAAGCCAGGCACATTCCAGGGTGTCTGAATGTGATGGCCGACCTCCTATCCAGGTCCAACCAAGTGCAGTCAACAGAATGGTCTCTGCACCCTCAGGTCTTCAAGCAAATCTGCCGAAAGTGGTTCACCCCTCATGTAGACTTATTCGCCACTCACCTGAATCACAAACTCCCTCTATATGTGTCTCCTATCCCAGACCCAAGGGCCTGGAACATAGATGCTCTGAACATAAACTGGACCAACCTCACGGCCTACGCCTACCCTCCTACGGCTCTCCTTCACAAGGTGATCCAAAAGATCAAGCAATGCCATTGCCTGATCATCGTGATAGCCCCAGGCTGGCCAGGGATGCCCTGGTTTTGGGACCTAGTGCAGCTCTCAACAGAGATCCCACTACAACTCCCAGTGTCAACGACCCTACTCAAACAGTCCCACAACTATGTGTTCCACAACAACCCACAACAGCTGAACCTCCACGCCTGGTGTCTAGGAGCGGACAACTCCAAGAACAAGGCTTCTCTGTGGAGGTGGCAGAGAGAATTGCTGCCCCTCAGCGGTCATCAACAAGGACCATCTACAGGTCAAAGTGGGCCCTATTTGAAAAATGGTGCAGAGAAAATTCGGTGGATTTCTCCACTCCATCTGTGAAACAAATCTCAGATTTTTTCATGTACCTGTACCAAGACCTAAACAGGCGCCCCTCGACCATTGATGGCTACAGGACTGCTATCGTTGACACTCTGGGCCCAACGGCCCAACACATTGCGCACAATGCAGACCTTCATAGGTTACTCTCCAGTTTTCACAGGGATCGTCCTAAAAGTTCCAGAAATTTACCCAAGTGGAACCTTTCTGTTGTCCTTAACGAGCTCACCAAAGCACCATTTGAGCCCATGAAAGACTCAGACCTCAAACATCTTACTCTTAAAACTGCTTTCTTGCTAGCCTTGGCCTCCGGCAAGCGCTGCAGCGAAATCCATGCCTGGGTCGCTAACAAAGTAGCTAATTTAGGCCAATGGGAAAAGGTAGCCTTGTTCCCTTCTTCTGATTTCATAGCCAAAAACCAACTAGCAAGAGAAGGTTCTCAAAGTGTGTCACCAGTGACTATCCCTGCTTTGACTACCATTGTAGATAGACAGTTTAAGGAAGACAGGACCCTGTGTCCCCTGTGGGCCCTGAGGTTCTATTTGGACCGAACTAAAGACCTGAGAGGGTCTCGTTCTCTCCTTTTCATCTCCTTCAAGAAAGGACATACCTCAGACATCAGACCCGCTACACTCTCCTCATGGTTGAAACAAACCATTCTACTTTGTTACAAACAAGCAGATCAACAAGCCTTGGACTTGGTCCAAGTCAAAGCGCATGACATCCGGGCCTTCGCGGCCTCTAAGGCCTTTTACGGTGGAGTATCGGTGGACCAAATCATGCAAGCCTGTCACTGGAAAGCCCACAACACATTCACAAATTTTTACCTAAAAGACCTTACTTGGTCGGACACCGACAACAATATGTATCTGGGACCCGTAGTGGCGGCACAACAAGTCCTAGATCCTTCCCCTCAGACCAGTTGTCCTCGGAAAGAAAAAAGGGGGGGGGGGGGGGGGGCACATCCGCTACAACCAAGTCTTCAGGAGTCTCTCCCAGGATCTAGGTATTCCTTTACCTTCAAGATGTTACGGGTAAGGTCATTTTATTTTTTAATTATCAGGTAATTTCTATTAAGGACTTAGTCAGTTGTCGTTAATCTCATATTTCAGGTTAAAAATTTCATGAGATGCCCAACCACTGGGTTGGTCAGTCACACGTGAAGGTCTACTAGGGACCCTTAGACCTCGAAGTGAGCACCGCTGCACTTCCGTCCTACTACCAAACATCTGGACAGTTTTAGCACTGTCCCTTTTTTACTCAGGTTTTTGGCTCGTTACAGGCCCGATCTTCGGGATCGGGGCTCTGTAAAAGGGACTCAGACTGGCATTTCTGGCACTATTCTGTATATATATTAATTCAAATCTTAGAAAAAAATTACATATCTTCCAGTCTCAGCTGTAATCCCGCCACCGGGCAGTTGAATTCAGCATTAAGTCCCACATGGTAAGCTATTGTAGCGTAATAAAATTGAAAATTTTAATTACTTAAATGTAGCTTTTATAAGCTACAAGCTTACCATGTGGGACTTAAAAGAGTCCCACCCTGCCTCCCCGCTGTTTACAGCTGAGGGGTAGGTTTAATAAAAAATTTCAACGAGAAAGTAGGGCGATTGGTCAGAAGATATCACGTGACGACAACTACCAGTATATCCGGTGGCTAACAAGAACGATCTTTTTTTCTAAGACGTTGGCCCCGGGTGTGGCAACCCGAGAACAGCATTAAGTCCCACATGGTAAGCTTGTAGCTTATAAAAGCTACATTTAAGTAATTAAAATTTTCAAATTTAAAGATAATTCTTTATTTTTAAGAATTGTTCTTTATGATAAGCTTGAAAATGTATGGTAAATAAACAAATGCTCTTTCATTATTTTAGTTTGTCACTTGAAGCTTGTCATTAAAATTACAGAATTTTAGGAAATTTGCTTTTTCGCAGTGTAAAAAAACAAAGAAAAATTCTGTAAAATAAAGAAAATTATTAAAGATAAAGAATGTAAAACTTTCTCTGTTTTTTGAGGGTAAGAATAGATAAATAATCTTGGTCAATATATTTTCAGATTATTCAGGGGAAATTACAGTATTTATTGTATCCCCGGACGAAAGTCGGGGATACTTAGGATTCAATACGGTCACGCCGCCGCCGCAGAGATTTCCTTTTGGACGCGATAACTTAAAATATTTTCACACTTAATGCTGACTACATTGCGTGGAAACTATTGAAAATGGCTTTTGAGGTTGAGTACATGACGGAGTACCAGCATCCAGGCTGACCGGTTACAGATCTTCGTTGAAGGTCATCCAATGACCGCCAAAGTACCTGACCGAGGGTCATTTTGGGCCCTCTATTTGTTTGTTTGTTTGTAAACAAGATAACTCAAAAACTGACAGACGGATTTTGATAAAATTTTCAGGATATGTCCAAATTGGTAAAAGGAAGATGTGATTAAATTTTGGGAGTGATCCGGATCACTGTCTGGATCTTCTGGATCCATGAAATTTAATTTTTAAACACAGATAGCTCAAAAAGTTATGGGTGCATTTTGATGAAATTTTCAGGAGATGTCCTTATTGGGACGAGGAACAAGTGATTAGATTTTGGGAGTGATCCGGATCACTGTCTGGATCATCTGGATCCAGACTGCCAGATGTGTTTGTGTACAATATAGCTCAAAAACTTATGAACGGATTTTGATGAAATTTTCAGGATATGTCTGAAAAGGTAAAAAGATGAAATGGTTGAATTTTAGAAGTGATCCGGATCACTATATGGATCTTCTGGATCCATGAAATGTAATTTTTAAAGACAGATACCTCAAAAAGTTATGGATGGATTGTGATGACATTTTCAGCAAATGGCCTAAATGGTGCGAGGAACAAGTGATTAGATTTGGGGAGTGATCTGGATCACTGTCTGGATCATCTGGATCCAGGTTGCAGATTTGTTTGTGTACATTGTAGCTAAAAAACTTATGGACGGATTTTGATGAAATTTTCAGGATATGTCTGAAAAGGTAAAAGGATGAAATGGCTGAATTTTGGAAGTGATCCGGATCACTATATGGATCTTCTGGATCCATGAAATGTAATAAGACAGATACCTCAAAAAGTTATGGATGGATTGTGATGACATTTTCAGCAAATGGCCTAAATGGTGCGAGGAACAAGTGATTAGATTTGGGGAGTGATCTGGATCACTGTCTGGATCATCTGGATCCAGGTTGCCAGATGTGTTTGTGTACATTGTAGCAAAAAAACGTATGGATGGATTTTGATGAAATTTTCAGGATATGTCTGAAAAGGTAAAAGGATGAAATAACTGAATTTTGGAAGTGATCCGGATCACTGTATGGATCTTCTGGATCCGTGAAATGTAATAAGACATACCTCAAAAAGTTATGGATGGATTGTGATGACATTACCTAAATGGTACAAGGAACAAGTGATTATACTTTTGGAATGATCTGGATCACCGTCTGGATCATCTGGATCGAGCCTGCAACATGATTTTACGATGAATTTTGATGATATTTTTAGGCTATGTTACAAATAGTAAAAGGAAGAAGTGGTAAAAGGATGAAATGATTGAATTTTGGAAGTGATCCGGATCACTATATGGATCTTCTGGATCCATGAAATGTAATTTTTTAACACAGATACCTGAAAAAGTTATGGATGGATTGTTTCAGCAAATGGCCTAAATGGTACAAGGAACAAGTGATTACATTTTTGGAGTGATCTGGATCATCTGGATCCAGGCTTGCACATAATCTTGGAATGGATTTTACTATTTTCAGGATATGTTACAAATGGTAAAAGGAAGAAGTGGTAAAAGGAAGAAATGGTTCAATTTTGCGAGTGATCTGGACCACTATCTGGATCTTCTGGATCCGTGAATGTAATTTTTAAAGACAAATAGCTCAGAAAGTCATGAATGGATTTTTATGAAATTTTCAGGAAATGTCTTAAATGGGACAAAGAACAAGTGATTAGATTTTGGGAGTAATCTGGATCACTGTCTGGATCAAGTGGATCCAGGCTGCCAGATGTGGCTGTGTACAAGATAACTCCAAAACTTATGGATGGATTTCGATGAAATTTTTAGAATATGTCTGAAAAGGTAAAAGGATGAAATGATTGAGTTTTGGAAGCGATCCGGATCACTATATGGATCTTCTGGATCCATGAAATGTAATTTTTAAAGACAGATATAAGTGAAACAACTAGTGATTAGCTTTTGGAAGTAATCTGGTACTATGGAGAATCCTGACCTGGTGCTCCAGGAAACAGGCTCAAGCCCGACACATTCACGCCTTAACTATGTCCCGTCCGGGGATACACTGCGTCGAGACGCAATCTCTAGTTCTCACCTGCAACAGTTTCACATTAAGTTTAGAGCAAGTTATGACTAATTATTCAATATTAATTTTCTGTCATGTTTTGTATATCTATACAGACACAGTTATCATCTCATTGGACCTTTTTTGCAGTACTTTAATATGGCATTTTGTATTAAATGTTATATATTGATTGAAATGTGTATGGTATAATGAAACATCCCTAAATAACATAATACTAATAACATATTCTGAATGAAGATGACAATGTGATATGAGTGTAGGTGTTTAATGAGGATGGGATATATTAAAAGTGCTGGTAAAATACCAACACCTAAAGGTTTGTCAAAATTGGGCTTTTTAAAAAATAACTGGCTAGATGATGGATTATTATGGGCCATTATCTGAATTTGCTAGGAAAGGCAGATTTATTTGTATAACAGTAGAGGTTTGTGAGACAATAGAGTATAAAAGGCTCATACAGAGGTATTGGCACTTGAGTATATTACAATGGGGAAAGCCAAATCTAGGAGAGTGGAAATGAGTTGATAAAATTGAATATTCCAATGTAGTAGAAGGCTAAATAATAGAGGTTGTTCTGTAGATGTTCTACTGTCTTGTAAATATTGCAGATTTTTCATACGAGGTATAGTTATTGGGCATGCATTGTAAAATTGCCATGCATTTGAACAGTGACTTTATTTTTCAGTTTTTGTTGAAAGTCTTGTCATTCTTTGTTACAATTAGAGGTGCATTGAGTATCAGAAGGTATCAGTAGCAAAAAAATAAATTTATTATAAGAAATAGAAATAGATTTACATGTATTTTTACCCAAAGAAACAACAGAAGATATGGCAATAAGTGTCACAAAATGTTTCATATGGAGTTGACATGTGTAAAGTCAAATCTTAGGGGATCAAAAAAATGCATATGTTTGACTGGAATTCCTAGATAATGGCATCTTTCCTTGTAAAAGGCTTAAGAGAAGCTGATATTTGCTTTTACTGTAAATATTATTCTGCCCAAATAAGGTCAATTTAAAGAGATGTAACTGCATTGACACCAGCTTATTCCGAGCAGTTTTAATAAAAAAAGATAAGCTTTTTACTCACTGAAACTTTTGTGGTGTTTTAAATTAAATATAGTTCAATATATTAAACATTGTGTAACAACATTTAAAATGAATGTATGGGCACATAAGTTTGAAAGCTTTCTGTGTATAGTTGAAGCTGTTTAGTTATATTGGAACTTGAGTATTCATCATAGAAATTCTTTTTTAACACTTATTTAACAGTTATAATAAACACAAAGATCTAATTTTAAAAATCAGATGTATATCAATGGAAGTGTTAGATTTTGGCACATTAATTTGCGGTAAAACTGTTTTTCTTTCTCAGGAATGAAAATCACTCGGACTGAAATCTAGTTTTTTTATATTTTCATACTGTGGAAACCTACAGCAGAGTTACACCATTGGTGAAGGGTGGAATGTTGGGGTTGGGCTGTGGGTTGGCTAATACATTACTTTGCTCAAATATGGTTTTCAAAAAAAGCAAAGTAGAGTTCAGTTGGAAGGCCTGAAGACTGCACATTTCTTTCTGCATGAAACAAAAATTCCACTGAACAGAATTCAAGAGGCTCCACGAAACTCCGATTGTGTGCTCCGATGTGTGAACCTTTTGTTGTGGGCTGGAGTTTAAGATGAAGAAGTTTTAAAATAATTATCATGTAATTATTAAATTGCTAAAGTTTAAATATTATTCTGTGATAAATAAACTTAAGACTTTGATGTCCAAACAGTATATCACCTAAATATATGTATTGTGTATATAAATGTGGGGATAATGGCAGCTAGAATAAAAATTGAAAACTTACATAAGTGTTTTGAAAACGTAGTTTAATGAAATGTTTATTTCCCAGCTAGTTCCTGCATTATGAATGTTTTGATTAGGGGTGTGACGAGTACAAATAATTCGGGTCGATTGCTCGGAGATAAAAACTCGACTCGACATCGAGCCCTCGTGACATTTAGTATCCACCATAACAGAAAATGATATCCAATATGGCGGCTCCGTTAAACGAAAAAGCTATAAAGATAAAAGCTTTGAATCACTTGAATTAGCTATTGTCAGCACATAATATCAATGATATTATGTTACAAATTGTGGATTATGCAATTTAATGAAAGTAAGGTATGTTATTTATGTTTTATTAACTAAAAAACGTAACTGGTGCTATAGGTTGTTATATATACACGAGCACTCGACCCTAAGAATTGGGGTCGAATTTTTGTGAAATTTGCCTCGCTCGGCGAGTGTCGACTGCTCTGTTGTACCCCTAGTTTTGATCATTGAAATTTTCTCATATATTTTGGTCAGACTGATAAGGCAAGACAATGAAAATATTACATGAGACACATATGTATGAGTAATCCTTAACACAGATTTCAGATTATTGGATTTCAAAATACAAATGTCACAGTTACTACCTCAGCTCTACATCACATTTACCTCTTGCAAATCACCTTGTCATAGGTTTCAGTGTGTCTAAAGTCAACCTACAAACATGGTAGTTACTATGTATACTGTAAAAGACTTTGTCACAGGTTTCAGTGTATCTGATGTTAACCTACAAAGTAGTAGTTATTACCTATCCTCCTGTAACACATCTTGTCACAGGTTTCAGTGTAACTGATGTTAACCTATAAAGTAGTAGTTATTACCTATCCTCCTGTAACACATCTTGTCACAGGTTTCAGTGTAACTGATGTTAACCTACAAAGTAGTAGTTATTACCTATCCTCCTGTAACACATCTTGTCACAGGTTTCAGTGTATCTGATGTTAACCTATAAAGTAGTAGTTATTACCTATCCTCCTGTAACACATCTTGTCACAGGTTTCAGTGTAACTGATGTTAACCTACAAAGTAGTAGTTATTACCTATCCTCCTGTAACACATCTTGTCACAGGTTTCAGTGTATCTGATGTTAACCTACAAAGTAGTAGTTATTACCTATCCTCCTGTAACACATCTTGTCACAGGTTTCAGTGTAACTGATGTTAACCTATAAAGTAGTATTTTATTGCGAAAAATACACTTACCATTTCCTGACCATAGCTATTTGTTGGTGCCATCCAACTCACTGGCCAACGTTGAGAAACGTTTTAAGCTACCTTAAGAAGCCAGTGAGTGAGTGTGGACTAGGAAGCCCCCCAATGGTCATGTGACCACGCCAATAGGCGC
The DNA here is from genome assembly GCA_964017235.1 of Sabellastarte sp. h YS-2021. Taxonomy (NCBI): domain Eukaryota; kingdom Metazoa; phylum Annelida; class Polychaeta; order Sabellida; family Sabellidae; genus Sabellastarte; species Sabellastarte sp. h YS-2021. Next base: position 80,006,089 of record OZ024932.1, on the reverse strand, counting down.
CATTCATTGTTTTTGTTGGCCATCATTGAGTGTGGATGTGTTTTGGAAATTTTCGTTTTTTCTGGAGTTATTTCGTGGATTTATTGTGGAATTTTAGTTCTGTAGTGAGGCATATGTAGTGACAATGTCTTCTCAGGACAAGGTTAAAAAAGGACAGAGGAAAAGTGTTTTCTGTGGCCATTTTATGGCAGAATGGGATGATCATCACTACTGCCCTAAGTGTAGGGATGATATGAAGGGTGACGATCCCTGTGTTAAATCTTCAGAGTGTGCTATTTGTTCTGCATTTTCTAAAGATCAAAAGAGGAAATTGCTTAATAGGAATAGATATAAAAGCAAGAAAACTCAGAATTCTTCTGCTTTGGTGGACAATGGCGGTAAAGAAGGTGGTATTGATGACTCTTTGTTAGATGAGGATGAAGTTTCAGTTTCTTCTGTTACTGCTTCTAATAAAAGTAGGTCTCTAGAAGACAAATTGGACAGGTTTTTCTCTGAGTTTGCTACTTTATCTCAAAGAATTCAGAATTTGGAACACAAGGACTCTGAAACTGTCGGCAGTCGTACTAGCTCTGGCAGGGACAGTTGTCAGGTTGCCAAGCAACCACTGGCGAGTTCTAAACCTTCATCTTCTTCTGCGACTTCTACCGCCCCGGGCCGGCTGGACAGAAGGTCATCTACAATCACAAGGGCTGAATTCGACCAACAGTCTGCATCCGGTCTTGCTTCTGATGAATCCGGTGTGGCTAGGAAAAGATCTCATTCAGAGTCTTCAGATGAGCCGGATCCGGATTTGGAACAGGGTGAGATTCATCCTAAAGAGGAAGATTCACCTGGTTACACTGACACTTTGGAGACTATCAAAAAATGGCTAGATTTGGAGGTGAAGAATGTTGAATGTTTTGTTCCTCCTTCTGTTTTTTCAAGCAGAGATCAAGTTAAAAAATCTGTGCAACAATCTATGGCTTTGCCTCCTGCTCAACCATTAGTGGAGTTATGGAAGTATAAGGAGTTTTCTGCTTTGGGAAGCAATGATGTAGACGACAATGACCCTCACCATCCACCTTTGTCCAAGGGTCATTTCCTTCCTTTCCCAAAGCCACAGATGAAGTTCTATCAAGTCTTTCCACAATCTTTCTCTTTGACTGCTCCTAGGATTCAGGATGCATTTAAGAACATTGCAGCTTCTCCCTTTCAAGCTCCTTCCTCGGTTTCTACACCTTTAAAACAATATTTGGCTTGGGAGACAGTTTCTAGGGAAAATATACAGATTTTAAATCATGTGTTCTGGTTCAAATCAGCAATGGAGAAGGCTACAAATGAAATGTTTGCAGAGTTAGATAAAATGAAGGAGTCTGTGGATCAAGAGGACATACAACAGAGCATGAATTTTATGCAAAATTGTTTGCATCTCCAATCTACCACCATGGGATGTCTAGGCAAAGCTTTAGATGATGTGTTGGATACCTCCATGACCCTTGCTTCAAATTTGCTATTGAACAGAAGGGATAATTTTCTCAAACTTTGTCATAGGGATGTGACAGATAAAGATATTGCTAGACTCAGAAATTCATCTCTCACAAAAAAAGAAATTGTTTAATTCCAAGGTTCTGGCAGAAGTGGAGCAGAATTTCATCCAATGGAGCCAGATTAACCGGGAACCGGCTTTCAAGAAACACAGAGGAGATTCCTATGGTTCCCGTTCTTTTACTGATTCTAAGAAGGAATCGACACAAAACAGGTACCAGAATGCTGTTTTCCAGAATTTTCGTTCGCAAAGCAAACAAGGGGAGCAAAACAAAAGACAATCTGGTGCTTTCAACAACAATAGAGGCTCTGCCTGAGGGGGTAGGGGCAGGAGGAAGTGACTACATGGAGGTAAGCACACAAACACAATATCCTGGTGCCCGTTTAGGAAATTATTGGAAAGTGTGGGAAAACTTCAAGGTACATCCGAGGGTAGTTCTTGTTTTGAAACAAGGTTATTGTCTTCCATTCAAACAGAAACCACCTCTGGCCCGGTATCCGACAATAAAAAGCAGTTATTCGGATCCAGTAAAACAAAAAGCTTTGCTGGAGTCAGTTCAACAAATGGTTCAAAAGAGGGCAGTGGTTCCGGTTCAAAACAAGAACTCTCTCGGATTCTACAGTCGTTTGTTTCTGGTTCCAAAACCAGAAAACAAATGGCGACCAGTAATAGATCTCAGTGTGGTAAATACCTTTTTGCATGTTCCTACCTTCAAGATGGAAACTGCAGAAGTCATTCGGGCTTCTCTTCAAGCAGGCGAATGGGTGGCTTCAATAGACCTTACCGACGCTTATTTTCATGTTCCCATTCACCAGAAATTTTAAAAATATCTACGCTTTCATGTACAGGGTCAGGCTTATCAATTCAGAGCCCTGCCCTTCGGGATAGCGACTGCTCCTTTGGAGTTCACTCGAGTGGTGAAAGAGGTCAAATTCATAGCTCTTTCACAGGGGCTTCGAATCCATCAGTATTTGGACGATTGGCTGGTGAGATCCAAGGATCCAGAGTCGTGTGCTCGGGACGTTCAAAAATTGTTAAATCTAATCGAAAAGTTGGGTTGGATTGTCAATTTGAAGAAATCAGAACTCAAACCAACTCAGGATCTCGAGTTTCTGGGTTATCGGTTCAACCTTCGAGAAGGTTTAGTGTACCGCAATCAAAAGAAGTTAGACAAGCTCAGAATTCTGGCAGTTTCCAGGTCTCTCTACTACTCCAAGGAAGCTCATGTCACTAATTGGGGGTCATGGCTTCCATGGAGAAAACGGTTCCTTTGGGTCGGATCCATATGAGACCGTTTCAGTGGTTTCTGAAGACCAACTGGCACTTTCCCCAGTCGTTGGACAAGGTGGTCCCAATTTCTCAGTTGATAAAGGACCATCTGGCTTGGTGGATGGATCCTCAGAACTTACTCAAGGGTTCGAATCTGCATCAGAAAGAACACAATATTCTGATGTTCACAGATGCATCAGAGAAGGGTTGGGGGGCTCACTTGAACAATTGTACTGTAAGTGGGGTCTGGCAGCTATCAGAAAAAGACTTGCATATCAATATTTTGGAACTGAAAGCTGTTTTTCTAGCCCTGAAACATTTTCAAGGACAATTAAGGCAAAAAATAGTGTTGGTTTCTTCAGACAACTCAACTGTGGTCTCATATATCAACAAGGAAGGAGGCACTCACTCCTTCGAAATGTGTGCTTTGATGTGGAGAATTCTGGCATGGTCCAATGCCAGGGAGATCCATATAAGAGCCATACATATTCCAGGGAATCTCAATGTAATAGCAGATTCCCTGTCCAGGAGGGACAAGGCCATCCAGACAGAGTGGTCTCTCCATCCTCAGGTCTTTCAAGAAATTTGCCAAGTTTGGCACAAGCCAATGGTGGATCTGTTTGCCACCAGCTTGAATGCCAAACTTCCAACCTACGTATCTCCTGTCCCAGACGACAAGGCCTGGCAGATAGATGCATTGAACATCTCTTGGGAGGCTCTGGACGCCTATGCTTTTTGTCCAGTGGCCATCCTTCCCCAGTTAGTTCAGAAAATGATCACCTACAGGTGCAGGGTCATTGTGATAGCACCAGGGTGGCCGGGGATGCCTTGGTTTTGGGATCTGGTGGAATTGTCAGCCAAGATTCCACTGAGGCTTCCTCAAATGCACAATCTACTGAAGCAACCTTTCAGTCTCAGATTCCACAAGAATCTGGAGTATCTGAATCTCCATGCGTGGTATCTGGACTCATTCAAGAAGGTCAAGGAGGATTCTCTGTTGAGGTGGCAGATAGAATTAAGGCACCTCAGAGAGAATCCTCAAGGCGAGTATATGATTCAAGGTGGGCCATATTTCAAAAGTGGGCACAGGAGAATCAGGTGGATGTCACAAAACCAACTATTCCTCAAATAGCTGATTTTTTGAATCATCTTTTCACTGATAAGAACTTGAAACCTAGAACTATTGCGGGTTACAGAACCTCGGTAGCAGATGGGCTAGGCTCTACAGGTCAAATGGTTTCTCAAAGCTTAGATTTGAATCGTTTGATTGCTAGTTTTCATAGGGACAGACCTTCAGCAAATAGATCTATTCCGAATTGGGACCTGTCTTTGGTCTTACTTGCTCTCACTCGGGCTCCTTTTGAGCCCTTGGCAAAAGCTGATCTCAAAATTTTGACTTTCAAGACAGTGTTCTTGCTGGCTTTGGCTTCTGGTAAGAGGCGTAGTGAAATCCATGCTTGGACTTTTGACTCCTTCAGTAGGAAAAAAGATTGGTCAGAAGTTACTTTTTCTCCTTCAACTGCTTTCATAGCTAAAAATCAGTTGGCTTCGGAGGGACCCTTGGCTATTCAACCTGTAGTTATCCCTGCTTTGAAACCTACATTGGATCCATCTTTGGTACAGGATAGATCTCTTTGTCCAGTCAGGGCCTTGAGATATTATCTTGACAAGACAAAAGGTCTCAGGAAGGGCAAGAAACTTCTTTTTGTAGCCATTAAGGAGGGCTACTCAAAAGATATCTCGAAGGCTACTATATCTTCTTGGATTAAGCAGTCTATCATTATGGCTTATCAAAAATCTGATCAGGAGGTTCAGAATGTTTCCCAGGTCAAGGCACATGAGGTCAGAGCTTTGGCTGCCTCTTTGGCTTTTAAGGGAGGAGTTGCTTTAGATGAGATTTTGGCTTCCTGTTTTTGGAGAAGCCATTCAACCTTCACAAATTTTTATCTGAAAGATTTGTGCTGGCATAATGGGGATGTTATGAAGATTGGGCCTGTGGTTGCGGCTCAACATATTGTAAATTGTTAATAGGTAATGTCATTACTAATATTTTATTATTATAATGTCATTGTATTTGGAATATGTTTTTTTGAAGCCTGTATTTGTATTGGTTCTTGTATTTGGCTTCTTGTTTTTCAGATGTGTTCTGAGATGGTTGTACAGCTGTAAATAGTCCAGTTTGTTTGCTGTTACTTTGCTGTTTGATGTGTTTAGTGGTGGTGGTATGAATGGTATCAACATATGGAGTATGGCTTCCATGGTATTACTCAACAGTCCGGCTTCCTCGGGATTGAGGTGAGTCTGAGTATGAATGCCGGTATGCTTGTGGTGTGTTTGTTACTATTCATTTGGTTGTTACTAGGTCTTTATATTCTAGTACTGCCGCCATCCATGAAGGCTGTATTCAGCTATGGTCAGGAAATTGTAAGTGTATTTTTCGCAATAAAATTGAAAAATTTTGTTGTAATTTTAATTTTTATTAGATAAATACTTACCATTTCCTAATAGTCCCCCCAGCCTCCCCGCGGATTCAGTACTAGGGTACTAGGGGTGAGCTTTGCAACAAAAACAATGAATGGCGCCTATTGGCGTGGTCACATGACCATTGGGGGGCTTCCTAGTCCACACTCACTCACTGGCTTCTTAAGGTAGCTTAAAACGTTTCTCAACGTTGGCCAGTGAGTTGGATGGCACCAACAAATAGCTATGGTCAGGAAATGGTAAGTATTTATCTAATAAAAATTAAAATTACAACAAAATTTTTCAAGTTATTACCTATCCTCCTGTAACACATCTTGTCACAGGTTTCAGTGTATCTGATGTCAGCCAACAAACAGCAGCTACTACCTCAGTTCTACATCAGAGTTAACTCTTGTAACATTCCTTAATACAGGCTTTAGTTTATCTGGTGTCTGCCTACTGGTGCAACTCAAATAATTATATCCCCAGACGAAAGTCGGGGATATATTGGATTCAGGTCCGTCGCGCCGCCGCCGCCGCCGTAGAAATTTCCTTGTGGACGCGATAACTCAAAAACAAATTAATATTTTTTTTTCAAACTTGGTACACATGTTAAGGGTGCCCAAAGGAAGATCCCTATTTTAAGGTGACCTTAAACTCCCAGTAAAAAAGAACTTATGGCCACCTTAAGGTCAGAAATTGCACTTTTGGCCACTTAGAGCCCTGTAGGTCACAAACTATGATGCTCAGCTGGCTGAAATTTTACCTGACAACACATTAATATGTTCTTAGTACATGTGCCGAAAATCATGACTTTAAGTTGAGGAGAAAATTGTGTTTGAGGCCCATAAATACCCCCACTTAGGGATTTTTTGCTATACTTTACACATATTTTGCCCTATAATTTGGAAGTGATAATTCTGATGAGTCTCAAACTGCGCTAGGTATAACTTTGATATGTAATCCTTGTCTGTAGAAAATTTTAGGGCTGTAGGTTTACCCAAAGGGGTCGACTTAAGGTCTCAAAAGTGCCCACAGAGACCCAATTTATGCACTTTTTGCCACTTTCAAGCACTGTAGCTTTCAAACTATGTCTCTCATCTAAGTTAAATATCATCTGGGAATATATCTATGTGTTTTCTTATATGTGCCCCAACATTTAGGCCTTTAATAGACAGTTAACCTGTGTATCAGGACCATAAACACCCACCCGAGTGACCCTTATAAGACATTTTTCACATCTTTTTCCCTGTAACTTGGAAATGGTAAGTCTGAGAAGTTTCAAACTGTATTAGATATATATTCTGTGTGTAATCTTAGTATGTAACAGATTTTAAGTCTGAAGCTTTAATTTTGAAGGTCAAATTGAGGTCTCTAAAAGGCTCCCAAAGACCCAATATTTGGACTTTTTGCTACTTTTAAGCCCTGTGACTGTCAAACTATGTGACTGATAGAGCTCAAATCCTATCTGAGAAGATATTAGTATGTTATTTTTATATGTGCCAAAAATTAAGGCTTTAAGAAGACATTTAACCTGTGTATGAGGACCATAAATCCCCACCCGAGTGACCATTTTTAGACATTTTTCACATATTTTTCCCTGTAACTTGGAAATGGTAAGTCTAAGAAGTTTCAAACTGTATTAGATGCATATTCTATGTGTAATCTTAGTATGTGACAAATTTTAAGTCTGAAGCTTTAATTTGAAGGCTACATTTAGGTCTCTAGAAGGCCCCATAAAGACCCAATATTTGGACTTTTTGCCAATTTTAAGGCCTGTGACTGTTAAACTATGTGACTGATAGAGCTGAAATCTCATCTGGGAATACATTATTATGTTCTTTTTACATGTGCCAAAAATCAAGGCTTCAAGTAGACATTTAACCTGTGTATGAGGACCTTAAACACCCACCTGAGTGACCCTTTTAAGACATTTTTCACATATTTTGCTCTGTAACTTGGAAATGGTAAGTCTGAGAAGTTTCAAACTTTATTAGATACATATTCTATGTGTAATCTTAGTATGTAACAAATTTTAAGTCTGAAGCTTTAATTTGAAAGCCACATCGAGATCTCTAAAAGGCCCACAATGACCCAATATTTGGACTTTTTACCACCTTTAAGCCCTGTAACTGTTAAACTATGTGATTGATGGAGCTGAAATCCCATCTGGGAATGCATTATTATGTCCTTTTTACATATGCCGAAAATCAAGGTTTTTAGTAAACATTTAACCTGTGTATGAGGGCCATAGACACTCGCCCAAGTGCCTTTTTTGACATTTTTTCCGTATTTTGCCCTGTTATTTGGAAATGCTTAGTGTGACAAGTCTTAAACTGTATTATATATAATTTTTGTTTGTTATGTATGTCCCCCAAAAAGTTTCAGATCTGTAGTTTAATTGCTAAGGTCTCTTTAACAATTGTAAAATGCCCACAGAAACCCAATTTATGGATATTATGCCACTTTAAAGCCCAGTAACTGTCAAACGATGTGGGGTATAGAGCTGAAATCTTTGAATTTTTAAAAGGAAATGCCTGTCTATTTAAATTTTGAATATTAATAATGTTATGGCTATCTTAGTCTTTTAAGAACTTATTTTTGTGTGTTATACCTCTGCTTGCTGAGTTTTTCACTTTTTAAAATGAAACTGGTTAAACATATTCAAGTAGACAAAATGGACACTTTAAGTGAGCTTTAAGTCCCAATATTAATGAAATTATATCCTTATGTAGTAAAACTAGGGGATTTTTAACCCTCAACTAGCCCAGTTTTATTCAACTTGCCTCAGTTAATTTTGGCACAGCTCCTACAGTTATGAACTCATTTCAGTTGATAATCACATACTTAAAATTCTCAATTCTTTTTGTATTTGAGTACCCCTTTTATATAGATTGTTTGTTTACCATTTATGCTCAACCCACATCCCCCACCCGGATTCCCCCCACCCACCTCTGGGACCTCCAGCTATATTGAGTGACACTAAATAAACAATGGTATTTAATGATATCAGATGAGAAACAAAGAACTCAATGGGGTTGCAGATCTTGTGTAATAGTGAGAGAGGTGTGGAGAAGGGGAGAGGGGTGGGGGTGGGAGGTGGTGGGCTTCATTACATATAACACAAAGGGGAGTCAGAACTGAGATTGTGTCACATATTTAGGTTGCATATATATGGACCACATATATAGGTATAGAGGAAATGAATAACTGAAAACAATTTGCAAATTCTAAAAATAATATAATAAAATAATAATATAAACAATTTTTTTTTAAATAATATTTTATTTGTGAACAAATATAGAAACAGATATGCGCTTTTGGGATTATGAATTTTAGAATGGACATTGAATCATCAATCATTTAAATACTTTGAAGGAAGATTGAAAAATATGATGAGTTGAGTTAAAAATAATATTTTATTTGTCAACAAATATAGAAACAGATATGCTCTTTTGGGATTATTATTTTAGAATGGACATTCAATCATCAATCATTTAAATACTTTGAAAATAGGTTTAGAGTTATCATTGCAGGAAGATTGAAAATATAATTTGAGTTATGTATTCGGCGTCTGGGGATACACCATCTTCCTTGGGGAGATATAAACAGAGTAGATTGATGTGCTGAAGTTCATATAATAATGGGTAATTATGTTTTAAAAAATTTCCGATCAAAACCTGTGGCGTGAGTGATGACCTGTCTGGGGATATGTTGGCGCCGAGTTGGCCCAATCTAGTTCATTCAAGGTATGGTGCAACCAACCAAGTTTTTGATTTCGGAGCACAAAACACCTACAGTCAGAAAACAGATTGTAATAATAGTGGTAGGCTCAATAAATTGTTCACCAAATACCTCTGCGTGTGAACAAATTTGCTGCTATTATGCACCTTATACAGCATTTGGTGCACAAGGTTCTGTAATAAAAGATACTACTAAGTCAAAATTCAATGAAAAGTAGCAATGGAAAGTACAGAATACCAACAGTATGCAAAGTTTTACTGACAGAAGTCCGGCAATACATAGAGGAGTGAGCATCATATAAAACCCCTGTAATCATTTTTTGACATCTTTATGAATGCTGTTGTTGAAGTTGAAACGTTGTTTGGCATCTCAGTTTTTCAATTATTATTATTTATTATTATTATTATTATGTATTTATACTCAGCGCAATATCTCCAACTCACAAGTAACTGACATTCCCCTAACTTAAAGATAGAGGCTCAAGGATGACCATTTATCAACGTCCTTGAGGTTCTTTAACCTGCCACTGGGGATAGGACCCAATGACAGAGGACCGCCATTTTAAGTGGTCATCTGAGCCACTATGTATCTGCCTGTACCTGGGATTGAACCCACGTCCTCTGAGTTCCTAATAAGTGTGTTACCCGCTAGGCCACAGTGGCAGATAAAGCAAATATTTGCTAACTTTGTTGGATAACATATGTATGTTTTGGTTTGTCCATAGTAATTAGAGTTTGATACTTGTAAGTAGTATATATACTACTCTTGTATTGCTGTACATGTATATCTGCCACCATGGCCCAGTGGGATACAAGCTTGCCTAGGAGCACAGGACCTGGGTTTTATCCCAGGTACAGTCCAATACATTTTTGATTGGAAGTCCACTTCAGATTGCAGTCTTCTGTTATTGGTTCATCCCCCCAGTGGCAGGCTGAAGAACCTTATGTTCCAGTCACATTAAAGGTGATACGTCCCCCGGTTAGAGGTTTTACTCAGCGGTGGAACCGCCTCCAATGACGCCTCATATATTCTGAGATTTGCTGAGATTTGGTGTTTCCATCACATTACAGATGGTATAACCCATGGTTATAGGCATTGGGCAAAATGCCCCTGTCCTTCAACTACCTTCTGAGATTTGTATGCTACCTTGTGACAGTGGTGAAACATCCATTTACCTCCACTCATCTTATGTCACCCTGTTAGACTGAAAGAGGACCGAGTCACAACCTTAACATAAGTCATAACCTTGACAGCTTGCCATAACGTGTTTGCTGAGATTCGAACCATCTTCTGGCATCAAAGGGCTGGAGCTTCAGTTCTGCAGAGATTTCTGCCCAGAGAGCCTCCTACTTCTGTCTGTCATGGAAACGTGCATGCTCCTTGTCATAGAGCTCTGGATGCTCCTTCACAAACAATTGCAGTTTCTTGGCTGTCAGTGAAAGTTGAACAGACCCTGGCTCTCTTGGCTGCCGAGTGACTCTCTAAATCCTCCTCACACCTCTCTTCTTTCTCGCAAGCTTCCTCCGTAAGTTCCAATCGCTCCTCAGTCTCTTGTGTACCCTCCTCTGTACCCTCCTCCGTCCTTTCCTCAATCCTTTCATCCACCTCTCCACTTTCTTTCTCCTCTTGCCTCTCATCCATCTTCTTCTTTCCTCTCTTCCCTCCTTTCTCTTTCCTCATAACTCCAGTCAATAGCAAAAAAAAAAGTAAAAACGTAAAATGTGTCTCCTAACTGTAAAATTTGCCTTAAGCTCAAGTATTATACGATATTTAAAAAACTGAAAACCCCTACAAAACAGAGACACACGTCTCTCAGTAGCCAACCAGTCAGTAACAACGAGAATGTGTGCGCAGTCGCTTATATAGTCCCAGACCCCCTCATTGTCTCGTTTTAATTTCCGACGCGCGGAAAACAGTCGGCTCTTAATCGGTTCTTAGTCCTAGGCCTCCATCGCGGACTAAATTTGTGTTGTCCCAGGCGGCCTGAGGACGCCGGCTTGGATCGGTTAGGGTCGGCTTCTCTTAGTCGGGGCTTAGTCCCAGACCCAGATTTATTAGTCCCAGGACACCTGAGACGGTCTGAGGCTTCCCGGGACTAATGAAACCGAATCACTTTCACACGCATGAAACTTCAAAGATCTGTTATGAGTCGGGGACTGCCAAACAGGCTTCCTGGGACTAAGCTACGGAGGCCTGGGACTAAGGGTTGCAGGACGCCTGGGACAACATAGGACTGTGTAAATTTGGGTCTGAGGAGGCCTGAGGAAACCTGTGACTGGATATTTTGTTTATGGCGGGAAATGAGAATCGGTTTGAGTCATGAGAAATATCAAACATGTTTGATTTCTCTCACGGCCACAACCGACAACTACCGACCCTTACAGGATGTCTGGGACTAAGCAAATATTTGAAACCGACTCCCAAAAACCCTTAATCGGGAAGCTTAGTCATGTGGTGGAACACCCACATTATATACACTATGGAGTACACCTTCAGTTACTCTAGTAAGAAATTCATCAGTGCATGCTCACATTTGTCTGCACATGCTCACTGTACCATGCTCAGAGGTAGAAATTTTAAACATTTTAAAACCTGGGACAGTAGTTGAAGGACAGGGGTGTTTCGCCCAATGCCTATAACCGCAGGTTATACTGCCTGTGGTGTGAATGGGGTTTCAGGGACATTGAGTGACTGTAACACTTTGTTGTGGGATCTTTAATGAGATGTACAATACCCAACCCCCAAAGAAATATTGCATACAACCACAAGTTTCTGAAAAATCAGGGCTTACCAAATCACAAATACTGGCTTCTCCTCTGGTAATTCTGTTTTTAACCATAAACAGATATAGCTTTATATTTTGTCTTTGGTTTTATTATATCGCCAGTCAAAAGTCAGGGATATATTGGTTTCACATCTGTCGTGCCGCCGCCGTTGCTGCCCTACATTTTGACTTGTGTGCGCAGTAACTCAAACATGCTTTTATGGATTTTATTCATACTTGGCACACACATGTATTTGGGTCAGGAGAGGAACCCTATTTTAAGGTGACCTTACACTCCCAATAATAAAGACGTTATGGCCACCTTAAGGTCAAAAATATGACTTTTTGACACTTAATGCCCTCTAGGTAACAAACTATGTGGCTCATCTTGCTCAAACTTTACCTGGAAACACATTACTATAATCTCCTTGCATATGACAAAAATCAAGACTTTATGTTAAGGTTGAATTGTCTTTGAGGCCTATAAAGACCATACTTAGACATTTTTTCGACATTTCCCCATATTTTCCCTATAACTTACAAATGGTAAGTATGACAAGTCTGTAACTATAGCAGATATAACTCCTATATGTACTCTTTGTGAAAAAAATAAGTGTATAACTTTAATTTTTAGGTCACCTTAAAGTCTCCAAAATGTTCATAGAAACCCAATTTATGGACTTTGTGTCACTTTGAAGCCCTACAGATGTCACGTGACAACGATGTGACTGATGCAGCTGGAATCTTATCTGGGAATATATGATTATGTTCAGTTTACATATGAGAAAATTCAAGGCTTTAAATAGAGGTTTAACCTGTGTTTAAGGACCATAAACGCCCACCTGAGTGACTCTTTTTCCACATTTTCAACATAGTTGGCCCTGTAACCTAGAAATGATAAGTCTAACAAGTCTGTTACTGTAATTGATATAACTTCTATATGTGATCTTTGTATGTAAAAAATTAAGTCTGTAACTTTAATTTTAAAGTCACCTTAAGTTCTCTAAAATGCCCACAGATACCCAATTTATTGTCTTTTTACCACTTTTGAGCCCTGTAACTACCACAGTATGCGAATGATATAGCTGAAATCTCATCTGGGAATATATGAATATGTTTTTTTTCATGTGCCAAATACCAAGGCTTCAAGTAGACATTTGACCTGTATGTGAAGCCCATGAATGAACTACCTAGAGGACTTTAAAAAAAAAATTGACCCCCCAAAATTTTTTAAATGGTTTAACCAAAAAAAACCAAACTAATTTATAATAATTGTAAATCAGACAAAACGGGTGCTACAAAAAATACCCAGTGAATGCATGTGGTGTGAGAGATGGCCTGTCTGGGGATATGCATCGAATCGGCGCAATCTAGTTCAAATGAGCAACATATGACTGCATTGAATATGAACAAAAAACTGCATCAAATGAAAAGAAATACATACATTTGGTCTTTTGGAAACGTGACAATCATGGACTGTTAAAGATTTTAAAAACAAGTTATGTCAAGTAATTAGTATTTCTATTGTGATATGTGATGCTCCAGATGATTTTGTTAAAGAAGTAGATGTTTTTAGTAATATATGAAACAGAGATACAGGATCTGAGGGTGAAAAAGAAAGCTACTATCAATAATAAAACTTCTGTTGAAATATAAAGGGACAGATTTTAAACTTATAATAATACCAATAAAAGCAAGGTATCAAGGTTACTAGCGAATGACAATAGCAGTCCATACAGGCCATGGAAAGACATTTCGTTCTGTTATGTTGGAATTACTGACCAAACCCTCCTTCTTGCCTGCTAAAGTTAAATATAACAATGTAAATCTAATTTCTATAACTTAGGGTTTGGGCCCTAATCTCTATAGAACCAAACTATTCTCGAAATACTAGATGAAAATATAACATTCAATTAACACACACTGATTTGTGGAAATATTATTGCTTGAAATTTTAACCTCATAAAACTAGACATATTTCCAAAATAGGAGAGTTAGTGACATTTTAAAACAATATAAAAGAACTTGACATAAAATTGTAATTACAATTACTGTCAAAACTTCAAGCTGTAACTCAGTTTTGTTGATCATTCTTTACACTGAAATTACACTGAAGAACATTTGTGGGCATATTATCCAAACTATAGAAAAACAAGGGCATTGCAGGTATCACGAGTGCAATGAGAGTAGCACTTTATATATTATTATGTTTTATAGACATGACAGGATAGTTGAACTGAATTCAGTAATGTAAAGCTAAATATTCCAGAACTCACTAACAAGTAAATTTATCAAAGTTTAATCAAAATTACTGTCATTCTAATTTTATATAAACCAAGTGGATTGATTTTTTATTTTTATTTTATTTCATTTATTATAGTGACATGTATACAATGTATATATATGCAAACAACAACAACAAAAATACAATGAATGTTATACCCAGCCCAAAATGGGTTTATATGTCACTTCAAATCCATTTTATACACAGTGGTCAGAAAATAGCAAAAAAATAGAACTAACAATACAGCATACTTTTCCTGGTTTGCCATATCTTATCAATGTAATTTACCAACTTACATTTTTCTGTTTTAATTATAAAACTCTTCATATACATCCATTCATAAATTTTAAAAAGTTAAACTTAAAATGTAGAAAATATTTCAATCTAATATCTGGATACGCGATACACTTGATTACTTTCCTTGAAAAGCACTAAATCCCTGGCTGTTGAACGGGACATAAAACCCCAACTTTGACCTTTGAAAAGCACTAAACTGGTATTACATAAACAAATTTACATTTTTAGTACAGATCACCAAAATTGCAGAGCTACAAAATAGTGTAACACAGAATTTTAAATAACAGATATAATTCAAATCTCTGTAAAATGGTGTCATAGTGTTGTGACAGAAACACTTTTACTCACTATTGGTACAGTGGTGCTCAGAACATGTGGGCAGATATATATATAAAAAAACAGTGCAAAGATGTTGAAAGATTACCCTAGGTACTGGAAATTGTAAAATCACATTTACTTGTCCAAAACAGTGAAGATCCTATTTTAAAACTTGTACTTTACAGATAGCTATACTGATGAATGGAAAGTGATGTATATTTTGCTAGAATGAAGGCCAATGATTTACCTCTGCCAATGATTACCTCAAAGTTTTTTTTTCGCAAAAATGACTTGAAAAGTTATGGACAGATTTTGATGAAATGTTCAGGAAATGTCTGAAAATGGAACAAGGAAGAATAGATTTTGGTGGTGATTTAGATCAACGTCTTGATCTTACAGTTTTTAAAGGATTTTTTATCATTGTACCTCATAAACCACATTGGGGATATTGGGCCTTGGCAGAGGTAAGTGCTCTCTGAGCACTATTGTTTCACAATCAATATCTATAAAAGCATATTAAAAATTTAAAGTGATTTTCTAAGGTGTGCGTTTACCCTTACATTTATATATTATTTGATTGCATACATTGCTTTAATACCAAAACTTTATACAAAAACAGAATTGCCGCATAGTTTACGGATTTACAGAAATGAAATACATTTGCAATTTTAAACATTGGGCAAAAGCTCATGACTTGATAGGCTACAACCATAGTGTGTTTTACCTATGCATCACAACTCTATATTCAGAAATACTCAGAGAATGCCAACATTTGTCAATGTCCAAAAATGAGATATTTTGCAATTGTGTTAAAATCACTCAAAAAATCCCATAAAACTTCCTCATGTTAACAGTTTCAGCCAAAACTCATTCTGCATAACCTGCTAAGTGACAAACAACCAGACAGACAGACAACCTCAAAAAGGCATAACTTTGAAGGATGCAAAATTGTTGGAATCCATCATTCACAATCATGGTGTAAGTAGATGAATGATTTTACATACATGCACAGATGTATATTTATAAATTTCTCTTTTTGCCACCACAAACATTGTGTTCATCTCATCAAAGAAACATTTACAAAAGCAAATTCTTTTAAACATGTTCTCAGTATTTCAAAAACACACACTTTGGATTTTATGCAGAAACCACATTGAAGTTAGTATTTGTGTATCTGTAATTAAATCCAAATTGTAAATGGAGATGGTGAGCAGTTTTTAAATCTGGCAAAATTAAAGTATTTTTTCACCTCCTTTTGAAGATATCGTTCTGTATTCAGGGTTAAAAGGTGACCAGTTTATGTTTGTGGTTTAATCCTACTAAATACTAAAAGGATGTTAAAGATGTAGTACAGATGTGTAATAAAAATAATTCTACTGATGGAACTTAAGTAACATTCTCCGTTCTTCCAAGTGCACAATATTTCCCAGTTACCAGCTTTTTAATCTACCAAATTACGTGAACTGCAATATATAGCACGTTGAATCTTCCATTATTTTTCATTTTGTCAGAATTGTTAAATATCATAGTGTAGTTTAAATAAGTCAACATTGTCTTGTAAGTACAATAAACATTGTGAGAGCCAGTGTACCAATCCCAGAGTCACTAGTGCATAGCAAACATACTAGATGACCGAAGGGAAAAGCAGTTAAACCACCTGTGGTAATTTCCTTCTATAAAAGGCCTTTAATGGCCAACTGAGATCTGTGAAGGGTATTGGTCTTCCCGGGGTATTTTGGCTGCAGCAGGACAGTTCTGTGAACAGTTGAGATTGGCTCACGTTACAGAGAATGAAATAAGAATGAGATCTCACAATATGACCTTAGTTGAAACGAGACCACATAATTACCATTTATTAGAATCTAGCCTGTTATGCATAAAAGCTGGGGATAACCCCACACATAAAACAATAAAATAAGAGAGTAAAATCACAATGCCCAACCCCAACACAGCTTTTATAATAGAGCACTGGCCAACTTCTGAAAAGTGAGAGGGACCTGAAGAGCCTGTGCTGTATTATCAGAGATGTATGACCATATGGCATCACTGTTGGAGTTTAATAGCTGTGGGTGAGATGTTTGCATCGTATGCCACTGTCGCCCCAGAGCGACAAAATGTATGGAATCTGAACCCCAACAGGGGGAGTCCCATAATCCGAAGGCGAGATGACAAGCATATCCTCAAGATGCCCTGGGTTAAAAGTGAGTAATCATCCAGTATGAATACAGGATCTGAAGGTTGGAGGCAAAATGTCTTCAGAATGGCTGTAGCATGGCGACAGGGCACATAATGGGTTTAACCACATGCATTTTTTCGGGTGCTTGCAAGTTCTTAGCCCATTTAAGGGTGATGTAAACTCCTGGGTGAGCAAACCTGATATCTCGCCGAAGAATGTGTCTTGTGGGGTCAAACGCTTTAGAAGAAGGGGGTCCAATGTTGGAAATACGAAACAAGCCATAAATGGCTAGCAAGAATGCACCCGTGTAAGTCAAGGTGCTATCAAATGCTTCTTGAAATCTCACGAATCTGTGACAATGAGAAGAGGCCCTTAGGTACTACAGCTGGACGTACAGAATATTGTATGCCCCACATGAGTGTCTTCACAAAATGATCTTCAAAAACAGCAGTGGACAGTTGATATTGGCAAAAATAAAACTTCAATGCTGACACATGATTCATGATAACCCTATACAAAAGGGAGTTCCTAGTCAAAAATTCTAGAAATGTAATTATTCTGGATCTGCTATTTAATGTCTAAACTCTGGTGGCAATGACAAAGGCACAAACAACTTGAACTTGCGGAGGTATTGTGACCTGGTGTGGGGGACGCAAAGCTGAGGTAAGCCTGTCAATAACCGACTGGAGGAGTTCTTTGGCGTTACCAGATACACCTACAATAAATCAGACAAACTTGGTCACAACTGGTCACAACCTCCCAGTGTACATCCCCTACTTTATGCAACTGATTACGAGATAAGGCATCAGCCAAAGTATTGTCTCTACCCCTATATGTATTACATATAAATCAATGATAGCATTCTGGAGACATGCTCCCAGGAATGCAACTCTTGTTCTCCCAGTATTACAGACCATGACTGCACTCCCATTATCACACCAGATGAAATTAACCATATCCTTCCAATGTGAGGCCCATAATTTGACAGCAACCAAAATGTTGTACATTTCATATTGGGTAATGGCGAACTCCCCAAAAAGCATAAAAGGAATATTGATCAAATATGCATGTGATGCCCAAATGCCTCCTAATCTTTGCAAAATTGCATCCAGAAAAGCAGTGTGGCAGAAAGGTGGACAATTAAAAGCCCCCACCCCGTTTATAATCTTTAAAAACTGAAGAAACCATTGTAAATCCCAATAAAACCCCTCATCAGGTCGAATACGAGAGGCAGTACCAGCATTTCTCAATGTTGATAGCATTCTATCCAAGAACACGCGAGAACCCCTAATGCAGCGAGACACATACAGGAGTTTACATTTATACTTGCAACTCTTGTTTGGTAAATATCTCTTATATGAAGGACTGGGTACATAACGCATCTATCTCGTGCAGTTTGCTGTCCTCTATACTGAATGTAGCTGTGTCAACATCGGCCACAATGCTAAATATAAAGGCGTTTAAATGGTGGAAATAATTTTGAAAGATTAAGGGATAGTCCTACCAACTCAATAACCTCATTTAAAGTGCTAAATGCAACTTGTGCTTGATTTTTATGACAGCATGCATATATATCATCTATATAATTACAAACGGTAAAACCTTTCTTTGCCAAAATAAATCTAATAAAATTTGTAATGTGTTCAAAATTTGCAGTGACAAAAATGGCCCCAAAGTTTTTCAACACAATACTGGCCTTTCCATTTAATGCCAAGATGAATGGGGTCACCTGGATCTATAGGGACATTTCGGAATTTGGGATATGTCTACATTGAAGAGTCTGGCATCCTGGTCAAACTGCTGCAAGGCAGGTAAAAAGCTGATCAAGGGAAGGAAGTGATAGGAGAAATGGACTACCATTATATATGTCTTTGTCAGTGGCTTGATTCACAGAATAATCATCATATGAAAGATCCAAAATAACTCGCCTACCTAACCCCTTAGGAACTGTCATTAGAGGGGACCAAGTAAATTCTGGTCGAGGCACCTTCTCAAAGGGACCCAACATTGTGCCATGTTCCTTCTCAGAATATATTCATCCACCACTTGAGGAAAAGTTCCCTTCTTCAAACCCAAGGGGAACCCAAATTGAAGGTAATCAAGCAACTTCTGATCATGATATGATGTAAGTTCTTGTTCCAAAAAAGGCCAGTTAAAACGGATGGCAGACGGATGCGTTCACCAGCATAGTTACATTGACCAGAAGACAATATGTCAGTGATAGCTTGCAAATATTTGTGTTGATCATTTGCTTGCAACTCACAACTAAAACCTGTGTACAAACAAGACATCAGCTCAGTGACAAAGACCATTTTATAATCAAATGAAATATCTTTATTAAGTACTGTGGAAGGCCAGCTTTCCTTGTACAGTTCTTCACAACATTTCACCTGTTGTTCAATATTAAGGTCATTACAGTGATTATAGCTGTCACACACAGTAGTACTATAACAAAATTAAACAAATGGTACACCAACAAAATCAAGTACTTTTAAATCAGTAAGATTAGCATAAGGTCCTTTAGCATATAACTTATAAATGCTGTGAAACTTCAACAAAAAGTTATTCTCAAGAACTAAATACTGGAGAAAGTCCTTAACATAACACCCAACACTACAGATTTGTCTGGCTTGTAACCTGATTAAAGCAGTTATGGTGACTCCATCACTGCAATCCTTTCCTCTACCAGCTGTTGGATAATAGGGTTTGTCCTCAACGTGTCCAGTGTCATGGGGTGACCAGTATCAAGCATGGCCATTAGGCGTATTTCCCAACCATAATCCGTCGAATCTAGATTCGTCAGATCAACAGATTCGCTTGTGATGTGACTTGAATCTGAATCCGGATTATGAATCCGTTGATCTACGGAGAGGTAGATCAACGGATTCAGAGTCCTTGGATTACCCATAAATCTTTGTAAAATAATGGCGGCAACATGTAGCAAAAATTTTAACATTTGTGAAATTTTTATTATATTGTAATATGATAATATTATTTTACTATATATTGGCATATATTAATATATTATATTTATGTTGGTTGATCTTATTTTCATATTTTGGATTCAGATCTACAGAAAATTGCATTTCATGAATCTAGCTAATCCAACGAATCCAAATCTGAATCTAGATTTGACGGATTATGCAGATTCTTGTGTGTGAAATACGCCTAATGTATTCAACACAAGATCAAGAGTCTCTTCTTGCGAGTTCTCGTCAGCTTTTTTGTGTGTCTTCTTTGAAGTACTATCACAACTATTGTCTCGCTTCTCTTGCTCTCATTTTGTCCATTCACACTTTGCACCAACAGGTTTAATGTGCTCAGCGTTACACTTTTTGCAAAAGAATAAAGTGGGTTTAGGTAACCCCTCCTGACTAGATGTAGTCGCCATACTGAAGTCTTTCTATCAAATATTTTAAATGCTAATTCCATTTAAAATCTTAAAAGCATGTTGCCTCATTGACTGCCAGGTATATAATGACATAAGAAATTACACCCTCAATACCTAGCTAGTTGATGTATGCAAGAATTTGATTGGTCAAGCTGCGGAAAAGGACTAGTTCATTACGTGGTCAGTCCAATTCGACTGAAGTGCAACCCCAGAAGGGGGTTTGTCTCTAAAGTCATATGATCTTATATCAGCCAATCAAATCAAGGTATACTACATCTATTTGAAACTACTCTAGAAATTATACAACAGTTACTTCGATTGTTTGCCTCTTTGTATTTTATTGATATTGGTAGATTGCTTAGAAAGCCATTTTATAAAAATATGTTGCTTGTAATCAAATGTCAGCCAATTACTGTTAACACAGAGATGAAAAAGTTTTGATTTGATATGGATAATGAACAATTTTTCTTCTTGGGAATATATACTCATTTTACTTTACACCAAGGCATCCTTCAGAAAACGCCTCAAAACCTAGCTTTACACCAAGGCATACCCTCCTTAGTCTTACTTACCCCTGGCGTTCTCCATGGTGCTTGGACTCTTTTCTGTCCCTGGATATTGAAATTGGTTGACTGGTTTTGTTTTGTTGCGCCTTAGAGTCCCCTTTGAATAGAGGAGATTAAGCATTATAAAACTCCAATTAGAATTCTGTATTACATATTAGGATATTGTCTTGCCTTTGTAAGTTGGTTACTTGTGAGGTCTGAACATCCCTCACACATTTTGAATAGTCAGATGTGAAAAGTAACCTTATGCCCCTGTTCCACCACAAGATTAAGGCTCCTGATTAAGCGTTTTTGGGATCAAATTCAGAGTCCAGGATAGTCCATTTGAGTCTGTTTGGATCTGTTGTGGTCGGTATTAATATCAAACATGTTTGATATTTTTCACAATTGTGACTGATCCACTTTCACCTCTACCCACAAATTCCCCAGTCTCAGGCTTCCTGAATCCTCCTCAGACGCAAATTTACACCATCCTGTGTTGTCAGAGGCATCCTGCAACTCTTAGTTTTTCCTAGACCTCAACAAAAATTGCCCATTGCTGTCTTAGGAAATGTGTTATTAGTCCCAAGGCCCGTATTCACGAAAGGTCTTAGCCAGGGCTTAGGCTTAAAGTAGAGACTTTTGTCTCAAGTTTCTGCCCAAAACCTTTTTTGTCTTAGGCTTAGTGGTATTCACAAAGAATTTAAGACTGGTCTTAGGCTTAGCCAAAGGCTCAACTTTAAGACTGGTTGGTACTGGGCTTAAATTTTGTAAAGAGGACTTAATATGGCCACCATAAACTTTTCTCCACTTCAAAATTTGAAATGGCTGTAAATAAAGTATAATTATACAGAACATCTCACTAAAGCAGTCTTTGGAAGTTTATATGTGGTAATAAAGTTTTCCATTCCAAAACAGCACTTTTCCTTAGATAAAATGCATTAAATGAAAGATATATGTCACCAATAGTATAGTTTGAATAGAAAAGAAAGGTCACATGACACAGAAAACCACTGTGGTTATTTGATAATCTTGGACTTAGCTAAGTCACCCTTTGTGAATACGGTTTTAAAACAAAACTTAGCTTGGACAAAAGTCTTAACTTTAAGACTGGATTTAAGCCTAAGACCTGGCTAAGTCTAAGACCTTTCGTGAATACGGGCCCTGGAGGCCCGAGGAAGCCTCAGACCAGTCTGAGACCCAGTCAGTATAACCCTACAGGATCGGGGTTGAAACTGATCACAAACTTAGCTTAATGGTCTCATAGTCGGGGAACAATCATGACTTGTCTGAAGACTCTCAGGCTTCCTGAGGATGATCTGTGCTTAATACCACACCTTGATCAAGATTCCATTTTCCCGCCCATTTTACAGATTTTTTTTTCACAGACTCTCAAGGATTAAGGGTCCCAGGACCAATCGGGGATTAATCCTTTGGTGGAACAGGGGCATAAATATCAATATTTTTCATGTGACATCGGTGTCTTTATTCTCACAGAGCTGCACGTCAGATTTCCTAATGAAGTTTCCTTTTCACTGTCAGAAGGCATACTAAAATCTATCATTAATAAAGTTAAGATCTCTCCATGATGTGATGTGCCGTTCTAATTTGTCTGCTACTGTCTGGCTTGTCAAGAGGAACAAATGCAATGACTTTCAGGTGCAGAAAGAAACAAATACTTTCATCAAAATGATAAATTGATATATGAACCATATTCAGGCCTTTGATATCCTTTTTACAACGAATTTTTATGCTTTTTCTTGTATTTTGTCTACATATTATTTTCATATTAAGCCCACTTCACAAGGTCCCGATTTACCCACAATTTGGTGAAAACAATCTTTAAAATCTAATACCATATCACAGTGTTTTATGATCCACCTGATTTTGTAGCTTGACACATATATTTCAAACTTTTCAAAACTATGATGGTTTAAAAACTTTAAATCTTAAATGTGGGAATTTTAGCCTGTTCTCAACTTTACTTAAGGTCGTTTCTGCATTCACTTTCCCCGTGATAACCTTGTCCTTATGGCTCTGAAAAGAGACCCTTCACGTCTGGATAGTAAATCGTTGAAGGTTGAGCCTACCTGAATATCTATAAAAGTGGTCCCAATTTTTTAACTTACGTTGAATGTCAGCAATGATCTTCCTTATTCTCATTTCAAAACTGAAATTCTTACCGATCCATACATAATTTGTCATGTGTCAAAATGTAAAAGATCATTATTCTGTCAATCAAGAACAGATATTTTGTCCTCAGAAATTCAAACAGGTCGCTATTACAGACTGAAGCTAGAAGACAGAATTTGCAAAATATGTAAAAAGCTATTGAAGATGAAATACATTTCGTATGTATGTGTGTTGGTCTAAAAATATATGTTCCCTTGCTATGAAATGTTAGATATAAATGATTGTAATAACTATATTGATCAGTTCACTGAGGAAATGTGTAGTAATGAGAATATCAAAGTATGTATGAATTTTGCATATGATGTGTGGGAGAAAAGAAACCAACTGTTAAGTACAAGTATGTAAATGTTAAATCTCCTGCCTGTGTAAGTGTCATATAATATCTTATTTGTAGTGACTAATAAGCCCAAAGGGGCTGGATATTTTGTTATACAAGTAATTTTTTACTATGTCACTTAATAAAAGAATAAATAAATAAAATGTCCCAGATCCCAATGAATATGTCCTACCCAAACCTGATATATGATAATATTATTTAAACTCTGTATTTTTCTTTCTTAGTTTCCTTTAACGATTTAAATATTTGGCAAAACATACTGTCATGACTGTCATATTGTCATGAAGAAAGAAAGCGTTACTTTTTGTTGTGTTTTTTCATCATTTTGTACTTCATAATTTGGGTAAAAGAGGTCATTAAAAACACTTACCTCGCATGTGTACTGGGTGAAAACTTATCTTCTACTTCAAAAGCAAACATCTGAAAAATTAATAAAGAATGTTTTAAACACATTGAAGAGAGAATGCAGTTCTCAGGGACAAGACTAAAACAGTCTCTCCCCTGGGAGATCCGTTGAAACGTCCTTATAGCCCTAGGAATCAGTTGGTAAGGTTTCATTGGATTAAAGAGGACAATATCATCAGACTAAAGTGTAAGATTTAGAGGTAAAGTGCATCCAGATAGTGTTTGAAGAAAGCTACATTCGTGACCTTTCTCTATGATTGGTTAGATGGGGCATTTGGCCTTGTTTTAAGAGCTGGGAAGATGTCAACACTAAAAGCCTTTTCAAAAGTTCATACTGGGATACAGTTTGCATACGAGAGCCTTGATGAATGTTTTATGTGGTACATTCCTCACTCATCACAATTGTAATTTTATTATATCTTGTAAGGAAATCGATCTGATGTTTTCAATTTGCTAACCCTACCAGGCAGTCCTGAATCATTTTTATAATGAGTTTAACTTTGAAGATATTCGGACTGTAAATTCTATCCCTGCCAGTATTATTATATAAATGAAGCTTTTATAAAGTAAACTGACAGCATTTTGAGGTATTTTTGATATTGTTGAATGGTCAGATTTAACAGTACTCTATATGATCTTGTCCGACATATTCAATGTCACATTTTATATATAATTATTTGGCTTTCAGTGCCTGAGCAAATCCTTACTACTTGGAAGACTTAAATGTCCTTCTTTGTTGATAATTAATATCTTACCCGATCATTTGGAAATTTGGACTTACTTGCAACCATAAATGAACTAATTTTCTTGGCTTTTGAGTCATGGTGGGCTATAAATACATATCTTTACTTTTCAGGGAGCATCATTGCTAAATCTACACAAGGTGTAATACATTGGAAATTATTTTTGCATTGCTTGATTTCTTTGCTGCAAATTCTACAACCCCAAGATTAGTCCAAGACTAATCAAGAAGTAAGTGGTGATTTGATCATAGGGGACAATGAACAAAGTACATGTAGATAAAACATGTAGGGCTGCATTGCTGAGCAAATTTTTGAGTCACTACTTCAAATGTTAGTACTACAAAAAGGCTATGATTTAAGCTGGAATATTTGGATGAGCGAGAGCTGATAGGGGCCTGGCCTGTTCCACATTTGAGGACCATTCAGGAGCAGCCCCAGATGTACTTATTCATGGAGACTCCATACTGTCCAGATGAACACCTGCTGGGGTCCCAGGATGAGTATAGTAAGAAACACTTATATAGCACCGAATTTGATGTAAACATCCTCTAAGGCGCTGATGTGCAAAAAGGGATAGTCCAGTTCCAGAAAGATGTCCGTTTCCATATTAGCATCCGGTAGGGGAGATAGGCTATGGTGGAGGATAAGCCAATCTAAAAAGGTATGTTTTCAACTGTTTCCTGAAACCAGAAATGCTTTCTATGGTTCTGATGGCTTGAGGAAGCTTGTTCTACTCTGTGGGAGCCTCTGCTATGAAACTGCGTAGCCCTGAGCGTTTATTTGGTTTAGATGAGGAAATTGATAGGCAATTGCCCCGTGTGAGATCACTCCGCCTAATTAGAGCGGAGAGATATGGAGGTTGACTCAAATGTATTGCTTTATAAATGAGGAGATTATATTTGAACAGTATACGGTAATGAATGGGGAGCCAGTGTAGCTTGTGCAGGAAGGGTGTAACATGACAGTATTTATTTAGCTTGCACACCGTCCGACATAAGGCATTTTGAACTCTCTGTAGTCTGCTAGTATATGCCTTTTTTGTGTTGTAAAGCAGTGAGTTACAGTAATCCAGACGACTGCTTACCAAGGCATTTGCCACCTTTACAGCTGTTTCATGATTTAAGTACCTGCGGACCCTTCGTAGTTCCCGGAGATGGTAGTACCTTATGCGACATAGATTAGCCACGTGTCTTTGCATTGAATTTTCAGCATCCAGGATGACACCAAGGTTTTTTACCGATTCAGCTGGTTCCATGGTGTTGCCAAGCAAACTCTCTGGGAAAGATGACTTCAGGGAACTTCTAATTTGATTATCACCAATCACTATGAATTCTGTCTTGTCAGGATTTAATTTAAGCTTATTATTCGAGTCGAGTTCCAAGTAAATTTGTGTGTCATCTGCATATAAGTGGTGGGTGACATTGAATTTAGATATGACTGAACTGAGAGGGGTTGTGTATAGGGTAAAAAGGAGTGGCCCCAGAACTGAGCCCTGGGGAACCCCGCAAGGGAGTTGAAAAGCATCTGAAAGATGTCCATCTATTTTGATGCGCTGCTTGCGTGAGTTGAGGTATGACTGGACCCACTTAAGTACTACCCCATCAATGCCATACCAGTGCTGAAGGCAGTTGAATAGGATCGAGTGGTCTATTGTATCGAAAGCTGCAGATAAGTCCAAAAGGACTAATCCAACAGCTGCACCCTTGTCCATTGATGTGGCAATGTCATTTTGTATTTTGAGCAACGCCGTTTCAGTTGAGTGAAAAGCTCTATATGCGGACTGGTTTTCGTTAGATATACCCTCGTGAGCAATATGCTCATTTATCTGCTTAGCCACAGCTTTCTCTATGAGTTTGGAGATGTAGCTGAGGTTGGACACTGGTCGATAATTCTTGAGAATATTCTAGTCAAGACCAGCTTTTTTCAACAAGGGTGTAACATGTGCAGTCTTAAAGCAGGATGGGAAACTGCCCTCCTGTAGAGAGTAGTTCACAATATTTGTAATAGGAGTCAGGAGCACACTGATACATTCAAGGACCAATGATGTTGGGATGGGATCCAAGTCACATGATTTATTTGGTGTGGACTTTATGATTTTAAGGACTTCTTCCTCTGACATGGTCCGGAAAGAAACAAACTTGTTTTTGTAGGAACCTGAGACAGGGGGATCGGCATCAGTAGACAGTAATCCAGATCTTAATTTAGCACTTTTGTCTGCAAAATACCTGCCGAAAGTGTTGACTAGACTGTTCATGGTGGTATAATCTGGAAGTACCATTTTTTGGTGATCTATGGAGGACTTTCTTTATGGAATTCCACAAGGCCTTGGGGTTATCCTCATTTTCCCTAACCATATCACTGTAGTGTTTGGTTTTTGCACATTCCACGAGATGGTTGAAATGGTTCACAGCGGCTCTATACCTACTGCGGTTTATGGCAGAGTTGTCCTTTCGCCACTCCCTTTCGAGTTTGTGCTTACGTCTCTTTGCTGCCAAAATCTCACTATTGATGAACCCTTTGTTGACATGTTGTGGGGTTTTACATTCATGTTCAGGTGCATGCTTGTCAAGTATGTTCCTAAGGGTATGAAAGTACTGGTGTGAAAGTAAGCTAGCTGTTTTGTAAGGAGCCTGGATAAGCTCAGAATTTTCAATGTCAGACATGAATTCAGTTTTATTTATCTTGCGAAGTTTCCTGATTTTCAACCGTTTTACTCTGCAGGAATTTTTGACAGGGAATGTTGTAGTGAAAAAGACAGCTAGGTGGTCTGATATGCCGTCCTTTACATGATGGTGAACTGAGGAAGTTAGGGATTTACTAGTGCAGAGTACATCAAGGATATGTCCTTGTATGTGTGTAGGTGTTGACACATGTTGAATAAAATCAAAATCCAATAGAACTGTGTTGAAATTTTCTGTCCAGCAATTTTGACTGTCAAGCTGGATATTGACATCTCCCAGGATAATATTTTCATGTGGTGACAAAGCAGCTGCTTCCATGAAACTGTTGAATTCCTCGATAAATCTGCTTTTGCTGGTACTTGGAGGTCGGTAAATTACATGTACCAGGAGCTTGCTTGACTGTCGATCTGACAGTTTGACGGTAATGTGTTCAAATGTTTCCCGCCGATCAATTTGACAACGCACGCTATCAATGTCATTCCTAACAAGGACAGCAACTCCACCTCCTTTCTTGTTCTCGCGTGGGACCTGGTGAAGCTGGAAACCTGCAGGGGTTATCTCATCCATTAGGCCTTGTGTGTCCGACGGTCTTAGCCATGTCTCAGTGACACCAACAATGTCGAGATCATTTGACAAAACAAAATCACTGAATGCTGATGTTTTGTTACGCAATGAACGGACATTCAGATGACAGGCTTTGATATTTTTGGCTGATGGACCTGGGTTCAAACTAATGTCACCAGAAAGAATCAGGATGATGGACCACCAAGGGTTGACATTTCTGGAACAGTGCGTCACTTGACGACAGTGGGCCTGCAGGGCAACAAAAGCAATGTTGCAACTGTACAAAGAGGAGAGTAAACTTGGGTGAATAATTTTTGGTGATGTCAAACTATTTTCCTTGGTGGGGGTTGTTGACCGAACAGTCAAGAGGATGGAAAAACAGAACCAAAAAGTGCAATGCATGACCAATGAAAGCCAAAAATTAAAATTTAGAAATAGGTGCACCTACCTTTCCTACGTACAAACCTTTCTGATTACAGCATCACAGTACCAAAATCAAAAGATGGTAGGTTAGGAAGGAGTAGATTAGTGCATATGATAGATAGATGTGCGGGATTAGAATATAACAAACAGTGGACAGGGATAATTAATTGGTACACAATATTTTATGATATATATCTATTTTATCATTCATGAACCAGAATCCGGTCCGTTCCACTTTCCGGTCTAAATGGTTTTAAAATCAGACTTGTGCATGTTTTTGTTCCAATATATAAACCGAAGTTATATATTCTTAAAATAGAATTGTTTTTGGGTATACACACGATTTTGTGGAACAAGAAAAGTGCGGTGAAATGTTTCAAATGATACAGTGAAAAAAGCCTGCACAATTTTGTTCATAGACTGGAAATAGGTGCAACAATCATACATGTAATACACTTGATGTGCTTTGTGTGTGGAAACAATGAAGGTGTTACCGCGGGAATTATCGAGCGGGCGATAATACCCGTTTAATGACAAACAGCACTGTTAACTGATATCTGGGTATGGTGACAGTCAGTAATCTATTTGTTTACAATTATTTGCTAAAATACATATAGTTACAGTAAAATATATCAAATACCGACCAGTTCTATGGAGAAAGTAAAATATTTTAAACGAAAATATAAAAACCACGTCTCCCCTGGCGAACGCTAAAATCCCAAGCCGGGATGAGGTGAGAGGAAAATGGTCCAGATGGTCCTGAGTTAACATAAAACTGTGGGGCATCAATGAGGTCATCCTATCAGTGTAATCACACACATCAATATCAAAGGTCAGCTTTTTGGCTAAAATCATACAGTTGGCAAGTGTTTTTTTAAACAGAAAACACAGCGTAGAACAAATCAGAAATCAGAATTTCACTTAAAATATCATAATGGACCACTTGGGGTCTCAACAAAAGTAATCCTCAATCACCCTGCCCGAGACTGCAGGTCACAACATGTGGCATTTTTCACAGAATGGAACAGATTCAAAACATGTTCAAAACAATCATGGTTACCAAATTTTGTGCCGGACAGCGAGGAAAATACCCCAGATGATGCCAGAACACAATAGCTCTTGGATACCTACAAGGATGGTTATGGAGAGACCAAATTGGCCCCATAATGGAACAGCTATCTAAGAAACCATTCAAGTTGTGTCTTTTATGTTATTTTCAACAGCTAGGATCATTTGAGGACAGGTCCTAAGGAAAATCCACCTGGTACCATGAGCTTGACTTGAACCCGCTACCACAGAAGTGAGACACAAGAGATCTAATGAAGGCAGCAATTGGGCGAGTAAATAATAATAATAATGAGGTTCTTACTTATCTGTGAACAAATAAAGCAAGTCCTCATCTGCTGTTATACAGGGAAAACCAATTTGGGTAGGAAACTGATCAAATGCGGTTGATCAGGTCCAGAATGTTTTGTTCCAATTTTAAGATTTAAAAATGGAGCATCCACATGGAACTAATATGATATAATATGTCACAACAATGGTGGCCACGGTTCTGTAAACACGGGGCTATTGGGGACCTGTGTGGTACCGAATTCTGAATACAGCGTATATATGAAGTTTGGGGGTTAAACATCTGGTTAGAGAATCCTTTATCACCATAATGAATTTCTTTTAATTCAAATTTCAAACAATTCATCAGTGAGTCGTGGATTTTCAGCTTTTGACCTATTTGCTATTATTCTGTAGCCTTCTCTGATGAAAACTTTCATCTTACATACTTGTTTAAGCTTATACAAAGTAATTTAACATATACTTACTTTTATAGCAGCATACTGCAGAGACAGAGACCAGTCCGATCTGCTTATTCTCCTCACATGTACATCTGAATGCCAAACAGTTGTACACATGTTTGTAAAAGATAATGCACAAATTAAAGCCTAAGTAAGGCTAGTTGTTCTGTATATGTCATTGACTTTAAGGAGTTTCTTTTCTCTCTGAAGACTTAATTGGATTTTGAATGATTTCTTGTAATTATCATTACATTAGCATGATTTCTTGTAATTATCATTAAATTAGCATCAAGTTACTGAAAGATCAAGTTTCGAAAACCAGTTAGAATTACATACTGGAGTTTGATCACAATAACTCAAATATAATACTTAGACAGCCAACTACTACTATCAGATTAACTTACAACTATAATTAGTCTTATAATAAAGTGACAATTAGCACTTTTGCTGCAATAGTTTTACTCTGGTTGCTATATGGTAGACATTATCAACTGTAACAGTATTTGACCATCTTTGAGTTTTTATTATGCATTGGTCTTTTGTGTCATACATCACTATATTTTTAAACATGTCAAGAAATAAATGAAAATACTTTTACGATATATTTGGGATAATTTAATTTATAACATTATAATAAATTATAATAAATATTTAATGTATTACAACTACTTATAAACACATTTTATTATATTTTCTGAATTGTAGTCTTTAAAAGGAGTTATATAAAAGGAGCTACTTGAGGTTAGTCCTCTGACTCACATTGAATATCTCTCCTTCATTGTTGATGATTTACCAGTTCAGGCTCAATTAGCACAAAGATGAGTCAAATTTATTTATAGTATTATACAAAGTGAAAGCCCAATAGTTAAACTGTGTGGTCAGTTACTATGTACTGGTAGTAATACTGTTGTATGTAGAAAGGGGAATCTAGTAAGAAGAGTTTATTTTCAAGGTACATACAATTATGATGAATTGATGGAACTAGAAGAACTAAGAAACTGTTGTTTGAGAAACATAAATAACATGAGTGATAAAGATTTATTTCATCTTTCTCCAATAAAGGATTTACTTCACGTTTTGCAAACTGATGTTTGCTTTCAAAAAGCTGAGGTAGACTTTATTTCAACACATTTTTTTGTAAAAGTTCAGTAAATCAGCGCAAATAATGTGCAATTGTAAATATATTCAAAATGTCCCCTTTTCTATGTTCTTAATACATGTCATATGTATTTTTTCTTAATATTTTTCTATTGTATTTTTTAATTGTATATTCTATGCATATGATTAATGAACAAATAAATAAGATATAGTGAGTACCAGAATTATTCTCTTTTTGTATTAATTAGTGCTATGAAATAATGTTTCTATTAAAGCATGATAAACCAATACTATATTTTTTGTGTACATGTACATACCAAAAAAGAAATAAAATACAAACAAATATGTTAATTTCAACTGTTTATGTTAACTGAAGTTCTATGGAGTATGCTGAATGTATACTTGCAATAAACTTGCATATAAACAAGGTTTGTCAAGGCAGTTACAACTTGAATTTGCAGTGCATAGGATCGGTATTGTGTGTACGGTCCTTAAAACTTGGTTAAGACAATTCATATAAAGAACCAATAGCTAAATCTTATTTGTCATTTGCCAACAATATACAAAAATACCAATTCAGTAACACCATTTCACTAATTTACCTTAATTTACCTTAACACCTTTACCTTAATTATGCTTCATTACCAATTTTGCTTAACTCATTAGAAACACATTGTCATCAATACTTTATGACAAAGTTAATTTATATTTTCTATTTTTCTCTATCTTTTATATCATGGTGATTTCATTTCTAAATAGCCATAACTCTATCTTAAATATCTCCTGCACGCAGAATATATGACAGGCATGTCAGTAGAACACCAATCCATTAAGCCACACAAATCCTGAGGTTTTTTCCTGCAAATCACGTATAGCCCTGAGTTTTCAATAACACTTCTCCATGTGTCTTGAGCCAGTCACTTGGGGATTGTAATTACTGGTAATTTACCTTACAGCTGTGATCTGAAAAAGCTTCTTTCATAAACATATCACTCACTTTCTTCCTTTCTCCCTATAAAGAAGTGTTTCTTTGAGCAAACATTTGCCACAAATACAGGGCACTTTCACAACTTCCTGGTTTGATATAAAGCAGAACTTTTCTCCTGTGTTGGTGGGTTTAATTTGTATGGATTTCCCATCAGAAAAGATGAAAGGTAAAAAAAACCAAATGCACTAGTTTTGCTGAAAAGAATTCCACGTTGTTGAATTAGATGCAAAAGAGAACAAAATTATGTTGAAGAAGTGTATATTGCAGACTTATTTCAGCAAATTTGAAATGAATACCAAACTTTGTTTTACTAACGTATTTCCATTGTCTGGAAAAGTAATCAGCAAGAGTTAAGTAATTTATCAGTTAAACTAGGATTCTCCTTACCATATTGCTGATGTCACCTAACATATATTCTACACTCCGGCATAAGTAAGCAGTATATCAGTATTTCATAAATTGTGTTAGAATCTGTAACAAATCGAATGACTTTGCCAACGCAGTAGTCAAGATTTTGTCTTGTGTCTTATTTAAGTCAGATATCAAAGTTAAACCACGTTTACATGTAACATATGGCTGATCACTTCCACTATCAACCTTCATTTACATATTACCCATATTCTTGCTAAAAATGATTGTTCATCGGATTTGTGACCAACCAGTAAGGTACAAGTTACTGTACTCACTTGCTTTTTAATCCTTCCTTCGACTTTTTAACATCTTACCACATTTGAGAGTTACTCTCGACACTCTATATACTAAGCAAATTTGATGTAATTTTCAATGAGAATACGGCTATTGTTATCATCAAGACTGTTCTTTCACTTCCATTCTCTACATCCCTGTGTTTCCAAATTCTGTTTTATGCCTGGTGAGGTCAGTCTAATCTAATCTAATCTAATCTAATGTGGACTTTTATAGCGCTTAATCTCCATCACTGATGGACTCTAAGGCGCATCTAAACACAAAGCAAGGCAGTTAGCGTTAATCAAGGGACATAGCCAGGTCGCACCAAGGAGACACAGATGTGATGGGGGAGGCTATGGTGGGTAGGCTTTTGCAAACAGGTATGTTTTAAGCTTCTTTCTGAAGGAGGCAACTGATGTTGCACCGCGAACATCTTGAGGGAGGTCATTCCAGATCTTAGGAGCATCAAAGGCAAAACTATGGCCAAAATGTTTGGCTGACTTGAAGACTGATGAATGGAAAGGAGGAACTGTAAGGTATTGACGATCTGGGTGACTATGTCTAATACTATAGGGACAGCTACTAAAAGACAAGAATGGTTTGAAATAAGAAGGAGAACCACTATGCAAAAATTTATACACAAGTGTTGCAGTTTTGAAAATGCAACGGTACCTAACAGGCAACCAGTGGAGTTTCTGTAGAATGGGTGTAACATGAGCATACTTTCCATGATTTGTAACAATACGAGCCAGGGTATTCTGAATACTTTGCAATTTGTACTGATTGAAACCGGACAAACCTCTGAACAGAGAGTTACAATAGTCCAGACGACTACTAACCAAGGCATTTGCAGCAAGGACTGCCACTTCAGGAGTGAGATACTTTCTAATTCTACAGAGGTCACGCATCTGAAGGAAGCACGCTTTGCAAGTCCTCTTGATATGCTCAGAGAATGAAAAATCTGCATCAAACCACACACCTAGATTTCTGACAGAATCAGCCGGATGAAGAAGGCTACCAAGAATGCTAACAGGAAAGTGAGAGGAAATCTTCTGACGTTGAGCCTTGGAACCAAAGACAATAAACTCAGTTTTTCCAGGGTTGAGCTTCAATTTACTGAGAGACATCCACTCTTGGACATCATGAAGGCAGGCATTAAGCTTGTCGAGAGCCGAAGAAGCATTCTTGTGGGAGAGATGGATGTATAACTGAGTATCATCTGCATAAAAATGGAATTTAATATGTGGGTGGAGGCGAATAATTTTACTAAGTGGTGTTGTATAGAGTGAAAACAGTAACGGACCCAGAACAGAACCTTGCGGAACTCCATAGATGAGATTGCTTAATTCAGATAGTGTGGAGCCTATCTTAATGGCCTGGCGACGATTTCTTAAGTAGGAAGCAAACCACCTTAGAACTGTTCCACCAAGACCAAACCAGGATTTAAGGTAACCAAGGAGAATATTATGGTCTATAGTGTCAAATGCGGCTGATAAGTCAAGAAGTACTAGAGCTGTGGGTTCACCGCGTGCCAGAGAGAGATGAACCTCGTTTTTTATAGTCAATAAAGCAGTTTCCGTGGAATGTCCTGGCTTATATGCTGACTGATGAGGATTGTCCAGTTTGTTGTTATTAATGTGTGACGTTAGCTGCCTAGCAACGACTCGCTCAACCAACTTTGACAGGAAACAAAGACTGGACACTGGGCGATAATTCTTAAGGTCGTCTCTGGGAAGGGAAGCCTTTTTTATGAGGGGGGTGACAACCGCCTTTTTGAAAGAATTTGGGAAAGATCCTTCAATGAGAGAATGATTTACCAACTTGGTAATAGAAGAGAGGAGGATATCAAGACAATCCTTAAGGAGGAATGTTGGTATAGGGTCTAGTGAGCAAGATTTAGTGGGGGATTCACTAATACACTTATAGACCTCATCTTCAGTGACAGGCATAAAGGCATTGAAAGCAGGAGGCAACAAATCCGGTGCATCATTGAAAGAGCCAGGAGTAGAGAAGGTGTCCCTGATTTTGCTTATTTTATTGGAGAAAAAAGAAGCAAACATGTCCGCGAGGCTTTTATCTGAGCTATGAGCAGGCAGGACAGTCTCAGAAGTGCGATGCAAGACCTTCCTCAATGACTGCCATAGCTTCTTGGGGTCACGACTATTTGCAGTTATGAGATTTGTATAGTATGAACCCTTGTCTTTATTGGCCAGTCGATTACACCAGGCAATCTGCCTGCGGAGTCTTGATCTATTCAACTCTGACATGTTTTCGCCACCTTCGTTCAAATGGCCACCTAAGAGATCGAGCCATGCGATATGAATCAGACAACCACTCATCAGACTGCTGTTTAGCCTTGCGTGAAATGATAGGAGCATGCTTGTCAAGTACCTGAGTAACACCAGTTATGTACTGATCATAAAGTTCTGCAGCAGTACCTTCAGGAGACCGTACAAACGGTATATTTTTAAGGTCATTTCTGAACTGGTCGATGTCAATCCTGTGGTACCGACGATAAGAGACCCATTTGTCGATTCTGGTAGATGGGTGAGAGAAATCCAGTTGGCATCTTATGGCAGCATGGTCAGAAATGAAATCTCCAACACTGACATTGCGGACAAAATCTGAGTCACAGGGAGATATCAGAACATCCAGAGTGTGACCCAATAAATGAGTCGGGCCACAGACACTTTGAACCAAACCACAACACTGTAGGATGTCGTTAAACCTGGACCTATCACCACACTCAACATCCAGATGGACATTTATATTGCCACAAATGATGAAACGGGAACCAGTCGAAGACAGGAAGCCAGAAAGAGCCAAAAAATCTTCCAGAAACTGAGTAGTACATGAGCCAGGAGGACGGTACACACAAGCAGCAACAAAGCTATTGTAGTCAGACTTGAATGAAAGTATGATAATTTCAAATGACCCGAAGACTGGTGAAGAGACAATACTGGGAGAAAAGGTTTTTCTACACAGAAAACCAACACCACCTCCCCGACCAGTACACCTTGGTTTTTGGATGAAATTGTAATCAGCCGGTGTAAGAGAACTCAGGAGGCCATCAGTATCATTTGGTCTAATATGAGTCTCAACTAGACCCAGGATATCTAGGTCACCACATTTTATCAGATCATGCAGGAGAGGGCCTTTATTGTGAATGGATCTACAATTGACGAATCCAAAATTGGTGGGGCCAGGGTTTGAAGCAACATCGCCACACAACAAAAGGAGTAGTAGTAGGTTTTTAAATTTCAGTTGTGGAGGAACCTGTTTTGTATCGCTAGTGTAACAATATTTACGGTCCACGACAGAAAGTCGAAAAATAGAAGGGATACTCCTGTCAATCTTTTCACAATTCTGACTCCTATCGGCATTCAGCCAGTTACACAAGAAACCAACACACAGGAAACATACCACTAGGATGACTTTCACAACTAACATGGCCAACAACACATCAAAAAAAGCCAAGAGTTAGCAAACCATGGAAGCAGAGGAACCCATAATTACAATCACACAAAAGCCAGAGTTAAAACCACCACAACAATGACTTTAAACAATAGAATGATCACTGGGACATAAAAACCATAAATAATCACTGGGACATGTCAGGTGATAAGGGGGAATGTGAAATTACAGCAACAAATGGGTTGGAAATACTACCACGATAACGGGAAATGTGGGCGATAATAGGATATACTGATATTTAAGGAATCTAAGAAAAATATTAAGGAGATTAAGACACTAATTTGTTGAAGGGGACTATATATATTGTAAAAATAGCAATGGTGAACCTTATAAGACAGTAAGTAGCATAATTCATGCAATTTGAAATCGGATCGTTTGAAAAGACAATACCCGCCACGGCCCCACAGCATTAACATGCACAAGGCACTACCAGTGCAGTCAAATATATGTTACACATAATCCAGGGTTCTCCCAACGACCCATTATTTTGGAGTCAACTTGGTACAAAATCTATTCAATTCTACGACTCTGTTTGATGGGCACACGTCTCAAAATGCATGCGAGTTCATTCCTTTAGTGGATTTCCTTAAATGTCGCATTCCAGTTGAATCAAAATTGAATGTTGACAGGTGGCGTTCACACTTAGCCGATTATTGGGATCAGCAGCTGCTAGACCTCCTGGAATATGGATTTCCAATAGATTTTGATCGTAATTGTCCCCTTGTGTCGACTTTTGTTAATCACACATCTGCATTACAAAATGATACACATGTTTCCAACTATCTTCAAGAAGAATTGCAACATGGAGCAATTATAGGTCCTTTTATGGAACCCCCATTCCCCATTCATATCTCACCTCTAATGACCAGAGATAAGCAGGACTCCATTAAAAAAAGGACTATCATGGATCTCAGTTGGCCCAAAGGGTTGTCCATCAACAATGGCGTGGATAAAAATACCTATCTGTCCACACAGTACCTCCTCAACTACCCATCAATAGATAACATCACTGCCTCACTCTGTAAGTTAGGTCCAGCTGCTCAGCTCTTCAAAATAGACATAAGCAGAGCTTTTAGACAAATCAAAATTGACCCTGGCGACATAGATCTATTAGGCATGACATTTCAAGACCAGTATTTTCTCGATTTATCGGTACCTTTTGGGTACAGGCACGGTTTAAAAATTTTTCAGCGTTGCACCGACTCAATCCGCCACATTATGTCAAAAAATGGGTTCCCAGTACTATACAACTATATTGATGATCTGATTTTTACAGGATTGCCCTCAAAAATTCACTCAGCTTATCAATTTTTACAAGGCTTGCTCCAAGAACTCGGCCTTGACATCAGTCAGAAAAAACTAGTTCCCCCCAGTACCTCGGTTACTTGCCTCGGTATATTAATTGATACCATACACAGAACCATTTCAATCCCACCTACAAAGCTACAGGAGATCACCAATATGTGTAAAAATTGGGTTACTAAAACCTTTTGCAGCAAAACTCACCTACAGTCCCTGTTAGGCAGCCTTTTATATATCACTAAGTGCGTCAAACCGGCCAGGATTTTCCTAAATAGAATCCTACAGCTCCTGCGAGAAAATTTTCATAACACCAAGATCATACTAAATGCAGAATTCTTTAAAGATTTGGCTTGGTTCAATGTATTCCTCAGTCAATATAATGGAGTAACTTACTATGACCAAAAATTCTCCCGGATTCCAGTACATCTAGACGCCTGTCTTACAGGTCTTGGGGGACACTATGGAACAATGGTGTACTCCCTCCCGATTCCACTAGGTTTCATGAAATACACCATTGTCCATCTAGAAATACTTAACATTGTCGTGGCAGCAAAAATATGGGCCAATAACTGGGCCAATCAAAAAATTCAGATCTTTTGTGACAATATGGCAGTAGTAGAAGTCCTAACAACTGGTAAAACCAGAGACTCAACCTTAGCTACGTGTGCCAGAAATCTGTGGCTCATTGCAGCCCTATACAATATCAATTTCACCTTCTCTCATATTCCCGGGGCTGATAATTCTCTTGCAGACCTTTTGTCAAGGTGGGATAACAGCCCACATCACAATAACAAATTGCATAAATTAATACAGAATCCTATCTGGTTAAATACCCACATTGATCTTACCTTGTTGAATTATGTTATATAATTCTGCACTAGTTTTTTCCTATTTTCAGAATTCCATGGTCCTGCAGCCCAGCTGGCCACCTCGGCAGCCAACAGGATGATCCATGGCTTCAGGCCTTCTACTCTCAGGCAATACACTCGTATGTGGTCTGACTTCCAGGCCTTCCAGGTGGCAGCTGGGCTGCTCACCTCCCAGGTAAATACACACATGATATTAGCCTTTATGGAATATTTACATTCCAATGCTCAGTCCAAGTCGAACATAGCCAACTATGTGTCGGCCATCAGGGCTTTTCACATTATATATGACCTCCCCACTGCCCCTTTCAAGGATGAGCGGCTTCAACTCTTTCTGAAATCCATGCAATATGCTGCTCCATTAAAACCCAAACAACAACACTTAATTGACATTCCTATGTTGCTCAACATAATACAACAGTCAGACAACATGGCCAATCCCATAGTGTTTAAAGCTCTCTATCTCACCTGTTTTTTCTCCTTTTTAAGACTGTCGAATATCTTGCCCCACTCTGCTCATTCCTTTGACTTCACCAGGCAACTGGCACGTGGGGATTTCATTGCGCATCACCAGTCTGCACTTCTCCTCATAAAATGGTCAAAAACCATTCAGAACCGTAGGGATACCGTCACCCTTCCTCTCCCCTTCTTAGGGTCTTCCCCACTCTGCCCCATATCCGCCCTTACAAATATGATCCAGGCTTTTCCAGCAGAACACAATGAACCCTTATTCATTATTCCCCTCAAGCATGGCTTTGCCCCACTCACGGACTCTGCAGCCAGAAAACATCTAAAAGCAATATCAGCAGCTCTTAATATAACTCCTCCGCTTACATTCCATGCTTTCCGGAAAGCTGGTGCTTCATGGGCTTTCCACAATGGCGTTCCCCTGGAATTCATTAAAAAACATGGTACATGGAAATCAGACGCCATTCATACCTACCTTCTCTCAGCACCTTCATTTTCCTCCCCTGTGTCCCAAGCCTTTACTCGCCACCTTCATTCCTAGTTCACTACCTCCTACTTGGCACTTGGGTGCTTTTCATCTTAAAAATTTCACATGTTACAAGCCACTTTTAAATTTTGGTTTACGTATGTGTGGCTTACCTTTACTCCACCTAATAACTATGTAGATATAACATCGCCTTACAGGTTCAAAGTCAAAATTATCCTTCTAAAATTCTACCCGTACTCTTTTTAAATTGGTATACTGCCTTACAGTACGGCTTTCCTCCATGGTGGAGTTAGGCTTTCCATCTACTTTCTTATTAGGGGCCCTCTCAGTACATATGTAGTAGTACATTGGATACATTTGTCCCGCTGCTTGCATGTTCTCACTTTTATGGGTTGAACTATTTAGTATGGCTTGCCATACTGGGGTCACCAGTCTTTCCTCGGGGTCAAGGAAATTGCTTGTCCTCGGCGTAAAATTATCATTTCTATCTACCTTTCTGGTGACCTCTTCTTTTCTCAAGGTCGAGTCGAATTGGCGGCCTTGGAGCTAAAAACTTTTCTTTCTATTTGAAACTTTTGTGTCTACCTGCAACCAGCGACCCTGTAAAAGCAAGTTCAGAAATTATTATGTATTAAATAAAATAAATGTCAGATTGATGTGCATAAAAATATAAATTGGTAGATTGAATATATATATATTTTACCCATCAATGTCTTTTATTGTCTTGGGGGGACGTACTGGGGACTGTTCGGTCCTGCATGTGGGTGCCGGGCAGATCAGTCCTGGGTAGTCCTATTATCGATATAGTCTCACAGTTTAGTTGCCACCAAGCAAGATATGTGTCAAATAATTCTATTGGCTTAGTCTTAAATCACGTGGGCCCTTGCCCTTCCCTCTGCCATTTCAAATCTGGAGGGCAAGGAGGTGACATTGAAAATAAGAAATTTTACCCTGCCTGTGTTTCTCCCTCCCATGTTATTAGTTTACTGTTATTATTATAGAACATAGTACTGCTGTGCTTATTTCTTTCAGAGCATCGTTTTTGTATGATGGATGTTGCTTTACATATCACAAAACATGAAGCTGCTCAGCACCTCCCTTTCCCCTGGGTTTGCAAGTTGGGTCAAGGATGACCGCCGCCCAGGTTGCACTAGAGACACAATAGTTATGTGTAGTAATTCTGTCAGTTGATACCAATCCCTGTTGGGGCCACAGTGTGTTCTTCATACTCAACCAGAGCCGCAAAGCATGGAGGTGCCGCAGCCAATTCTGTAGTATGCCATAATGCTGTGGGAGCGGAGTCTCCGCCCGCCGCTACTCGCTGGAGGCGCAGTGCCCTTCACGACTTTTTGTCTCATACCTAGTTTATTATGCTTCTAGTGTTAAAATATTATTTTACCTATGATTTTATAATTTACATGGCATACATATTATTTACACATATATATATTATTCATATTTTGCCATATGTTTTCTGATAATTTTATTATGTCTTTTACTGACTTTTACTCTCAATCTACCTATCTGACTTGGATTGATGGACCTTACAGTCTATGTAATCTATGAGCTGCATCTTGTTAGTAGGGGGCCGTAATGCTCGGTCATGTAGCTGTAAATATTTGAGCTAGACGGATTACAGAGGTCATCTTTCCACTGACCTTGCAATGTATCCTCAAATAGAATACCACTGAAGCCAGAAGTCCTTCTGGCTTCCTCTTCATGGGATACCTAGGGTTTGGTACCAATTAAATCTACTACACGGGGTGGGTGCTTTTCATCTTAAAAATTTCACATGTTACAAGCCACTTTTAAATTTTGGTTTACGTATGTGTGGCTTACCTTTACTCCACCTAATAACTATGTAGATATAACATCGCCTTACAGGTTCAAAGTCAAAATTATCCTTCTAAAATTCTACCCGTACTCTTTTTAAATTGGTATACTGCCTTACAGTACGGCTTTCCTCCATGGTGGAGTTAGGCTTTCCATCTACTTTCTTATTAGGGGCCCTCTCAGTACATATGTAGTAGTACATTGGATACATTTGTCCCGCTGCTTGCATGTTCTCACTTTTATGGGTTGAACTATTTAGTATGGCTTGCCATACTGGGGTCACCAGTCTTTCCTCGGGGTCAAGGAAATTGCTTGTCCTCGGCGTAAAATTATCATTTCTATCTGACCTTTCTGGTGACCTCTTCTTTTCTCAAGGTCGAGTCGAATTGGCGGCCTTGGAGCTAAAAACTTTTCTTTCTATTTGAAACTTTTGTGTCTACCTGCAACCAGCGACCCTGTAAAAGCAAGTTCAGAAATTATTATGTATTAAATAAAATAAATGTCAGATTGATGTGCATAAAAATATAAATTGGTAGATTGAATATATATATATTTTACCCATCAATGTCTTTTATTGTCTTGGGGGGACGTACTGGGGACTGTATATAATGACACATGGCCCTCCACCTTGAAATATGTCAGATCAAATTGGTAGTGCCTCGTGCATTTTGGGACTACAATCTCACTAGCTCCTACCCCTCCACCCCCTTTAGAGTTTGATACTCGCACAAACCAAAATATGCACAAACTTTGCTTTCCAATCTACTGGAAAGTTTCTAGCCTAATGTAGAAATTAAATATCATATGATGTTATGATCAAAATCTTTTAGTATAAATTGGTAAAAATAGTATTTCAGCCCAGTTTAGTCTTTCATTGGGTCATTGGTCCTGGAGAATAAACAATGCATCAATAGACTGCAAATTGTATTATCTACAAGAAATCATCTGACTTTGCCGTTAACTGACAAAAATGCACCATTATCCTAGTAACTGTCATCTTCATCTCAAACGGACACAGTGATGACAACTTTGTCCAAAAAGGCAGTTTCACTTCCCCGTTCTGGGTTTTAGATATTCTTCATTTTCAAACTTAGCCTGAAAATAAGAATCCTGCATGTACCAAAAAGTCTGCAAAGGTTTTGTGATTAAGATGGTTTTGAAATGAAGTAATACATATCCAGCACGAATCACGTGCCAACTGTTTTCTTGTACTTATCAGCTATATCACTCCGTCAGCTACATAGTGACACAGTCAGTCAGACTTTTTCCAGTCAGGATTGGTGTGTTCTGTTGGGGGAGGCGGGGTTGGCGAATGTTGTGTCCGTTTGATAAGAGAAGTGAGAAAACCCCCTTAATGCCCTGAGCAAAGAAGAAAAATTGACCTCCTTTGACAGTGTTTGAAGAGATCATGTCACGGAGGAGATTATAATTACAAATATGTCAGTCCTTCTTAATGAAATGAAGATACCAGACAATAGACAGCAATTCGGATTTGTGACAACTCATCAAAGGTGACTAGAAATAATTGGAGAGGAAAACCCAGGAAGCTCCGTTTTGAAGGTACTAAATGTGAAGTAGAATATTTAACACCTGGGGGTGGGGGAGTGGGAGCTCAATATCCCAGTGGTTATGAGATTTGGCAAATAAGCTTTGAACACTCATATCTTTGGCCTTAGGTTCAAATCTAGCTCGTGTAAACATGTGGGTAATATTTCTAGTGAATCTCCACTAAATAGCAGATCTGGGTCACCACCAAAATCGATGGTCTGTTCCATGTGCCACTGTTGACTGTTCCTCAGACATTTATCAGAATCTATCCATAGCTTTTCATGTTATTTTGCAATAAACAAGTAGATGGATGCTGTCAAAATCATATCCACCTTAGTTTGATTAACAATTGGGTTTTACTTTCCTCAAACCTTACAAATACCTGTGTGATATGACCCATATAACGTATCAAAAGGCAAATCTGAAAATGGTTCAAAATTGATGTCAGTAATGATTATTCTGGTGACTGTCGGCCTCAGTTTTGCAATGGTTGTCAACTGTAGTAAACAACCATCAGGTTTTCTCCTCTCTAGTTAAGGGTTCAATCCCTGTTCATGATAGCATGTCAAAAGAGCTCATAGCCTGTCCCAATGTAGCTGTGAAATAGTCAACATTGAGTTATTTGTTCATATGGTTTATATATAAACATACCAAATGTCCATATGCCTTTGTTTTCATTTCCAGAAGATCTATTTGGTTTTCTGAATTTGTCACTAGAAACAAATGGGACCAGAGTGGCCAATCTATTGTGTTTCCTTGGTAGGTCGTTGAAGCCTCGTAATGGGGTGATTTTGGGGCTTCTGGTGTTGTTATGTAAGGGTATTGACACGTAAAGTAAGTGTTATTACAGTTGCTGAATTTGTTGTTTCTGTTTGCAAGACAATTTAGACGCCAGGATAGAGGAAAACAGTTTCGATTCCCCAGCTTAAGGTTTGATTTTCCCCCAAGTATTTCTTTTGTATCTATTCACTTATTTACAAAGTTATATTATTTTTTAGACAGTCAGATCTTCTGACTAAAACTCAGATTCAAATATTTTTTTTTCATTTTTGTTTTTAACTATCAGCATAACTCTTTTACATGAATAAAATAGGCAATGACTTTAAAGAAATTGCAAGTTCAACTATTTGAGGAAGTAACAGCTACTGAAGCGAATTCCACAAACATGGCTTGTTTACGTCAAAACAACATAGGGAGTATAAGGTCATTGAAGATAATCCGAAGCTGATGACAATAAACCTTTGAAGTAGCTTACAGATAGATGGCATGCATAATCACAATGCCAGTGGTCAGACGACTTCCGACAACTAAGTAAAACTGAGTTGCTGAAAATATTTAGGACATATTAGGTGAGTGATACTACAGTTTTAGGTCAAAGATCTGGAGTAAGACCTACATTAGATATTTTTCAGGCATCCAAGGCAAAATATCATTTTAAGACCTCTATTAAAATGTTGCAGATATCATATTAACAGAACAGATATTGTCTCAGACCATTATTACAAATGTTTCATTCATATTAAGTAAAATTTATAAGACTTGCATTATAGCAAAAATATTAAATGGACTTTAAATTAAATGAAAAAAAAACCTGTAATCATCTTTAAGTTTGTTTGCCTTTGATTTAAATAATACATCTTATGCCTATTACCAGTAATTAATTCCGTTTATATATATTTTTAAAATGACCTAATACGAGAAAGAAACCCTCTTTTAGAAGTAAGACTTAAGGTAGTTGGAGTAGTTCAAACAATTCTATAAATACCGACTCTGGTACTGCAAGCAACCTGTGCATATTGCCTTTAGTTAATAATATTTACCATAAAATACCCAAACATAATTGTATGCATTTAAATTGTTTTCTCCTCCAAAGTTTCCATTATGTCCGTTCAATTTTGTCCATTCAACACATATTTCACCTCAATTGGTTCAATATTTTGTGAGTTTAATATCGCTTTTAGCAGCTAAAGTTGTATTATGACAGACAACCAGTAA
The DNA here is from genome assembly GCA_964017235.1 of Sabellastarte sp. h YS-2021. Classification (NCBI taxonomy): domain Eukaryota; kingdom Metazoa; phylum Annelida; class Polychaeta; order Sabellida; family Sabellidae; genus Sabellastarte; species Sabellastarte sp. h YS-2021. Next base: position 79,961,431 of record OZ024932.1, on the reverse strand, counting down.
TTTATAAGACATTGGTATGATCTAGATTTAAACCTTTGTGGATAAGGATTTATTCTACTACAATTCCACTCCTATTAATTTGCCTAATCTAATGCCCATGTTCCACCACATGACTGAGGCTCCTGATTAATGATTTTGGGGATTGGTTTCCAAAAAATGTAGAGTCCTGGACAGTTGGGCTGAGTCTGATTGGCTCGGTGGGGGTCGGTAAAAGTATCAAACATGTAACCGATCCACCGATGTAACAGGATCTGGGTTGAAACCGATCACAAACGTGGCTTAATCCCTTCATAGTTGGGGGACTATGACTTGTCTGAGGACGTCTGTGGCCTCCCAAGGCTTCCTGATGACAATCTGGGCTTGATCCCACATCTGAATCAAGGTTCCATTTTCCCGCTCATTTTTCACTAACTCTCCAGGATAAAGGGTCCCAGGACAAATTGGGGATTAATCATTTGGTGGAACAACTTATCTATTCAGTCTTGAAAGGTTGGAGGTGTAATTGTGATGATTAAAATCTCTCTTTCCAATTTTTAAACACTATTTAAAAAAAAAAAAATTCCGGTTGACCATGACTAACTGGTTTGGCTATTTGTAAGTCAGTATCTTTCTGATCCTATGACTTATTATTTAATGGTGCTATGGGTTATCCTGATGATGTACACTCGGCCACTTCTCTCCAGTTATTCAGAAAGAAGCTCAAAACCTACCTCTTTGAAAAAGCATATCCACCCCAATTTCTGCTTTTCATTCGGTCTTTCTCCCTGGCACTGACCCCTGCTATATCTCAAGTTAATGCTTATAGATCTCTGCTTTTTCTGTATGAAGCACTTAGAGTCTATCTTCATATAGAGATTAAGCGCTATATAAGAATTAGAATCTTTATGGTGTTGTGACCAATCTTGTGAACTATGCTGTGAAAGTGGAACGGGGAAATTTTATACCTTAAGTAGAATAGTTGTATGAGTTTTCTGATTACTTGACAGCACTTATCTGAACTTGGTGTTATAACTAGTCTGTATAAATTGAACAGTTTCGAACAGGGTGTAAGGTTTATCATACACCAGATTCTTCATTCGGGACACATCAACTGTTTTATTCGTTTTTTCCACCCTTCTTCAACAGGATGAGTGGTAATAGTCTCAGGATAGGAACAACAGTATTTATAAGTACAGTTTTGTACATCTGAAGATGTTCCAGTAATATACGGGGGAAAATGCCTATTAGCAACAGAATTGTGGAGGTGTTACGATTATGTATTTTTATTAAATCACCTCTGTGCACCCTTATGTGAGAAAGATTAAATAATGAAATACCAATACCAAGGTTGGTGCTTATGTATAGGCAATCTTGAAAATATTACTTGTATAAATGTGTAAAGTAGCTGTTCCACTAAGGCTCAGCCTTCCATATTGGGTAAAATATCCTGAAAATTGCTGTTTAAGAGTGTTTGGAACTAAGGGCAATCTTTACATGTTCATAATGCCCCTGTTCCACCAAAGGATTAAGCCCCGATCCTGTCGGCGACCCTTAATCGTGCACAGTCGGTTGAAAAAAGACAAAAATGGGCGGGAATACTGGGTCGGTACTGAAGTCTGGGATTAAGAACAGATCGTCCCCAGGACGCCTCAGGACACCTCAGGACGCCTCAGGCGGCCGCAGACAGTCCCCGACTGGTCTGGGACTAAGAACCGACTAAGCCAGTTTTCGGGTCGGTTTCAACCACGATCCTGTCGGACACAAACCGACTGGGTCCCAGGACGCCTCAGGCCTCCTGGGACTAAGAGCCGACTAACACACGATTAACTACCGGCGTCCTCAGGCGTCCTCAGGCCTCCTCAGGCCTCCCCAGACCACGATCCCCGATTATTGTTTTGCAAAGTTGCTGGATTTTCTGGGTATATATATATAAAATTTGCGATCTAATCATCATTGCTTTTCTAGGAACACACCAGGATGCCACCTTTTAATGGAAGACAGATTCAACAACAACTTAGGGCTTTTTTGGTTTTTATTCACTTACAAATAATCATGTATTTCCATTTTTACGTCAAGCACAGCAACCACCACCACCACCACCAGCACCACCAGCACCCATACAGAGACCCAGAAGAAGGCACAACATGTGGGTCAGGCCATGGCTACTGCAGAGAGAGGAGAGGGGGGCCTACCACAACATTATGGCTGATCTTTATGCCACAGATATTCCAGGATTCACCAACTACATGAGGATGACCCCAGAATTCTTTGAAATGATGAAGACCAGACTGGAACCACGTCTAGCCAGGCAGGCCACCAACTACAGAGCTCCTATCAGTGTTGGGGAGAAGTTAGCCCTCACCATCAGATATCTGGCCACTGGAGAGTCATACACATCATTATCCTGTCAGTTCAGGGTTGGAAGATCCACCATTTCCAAGTTTCTACCAGAGGTCTGCAGGGCCATCCAGGATGAGTTCACCAGAGAGTACCTCAAATGTCCTACTACCCCAGATGAGTGGAAAGAACTGGAGAGGGAATTCAGGATCAGGTGGAATGTTCCACATGCCCTGGGAGCCCTGGATGGAAAGCATGTGGCCCTGAAGAAACCAAAGAACTCTGGAGCCCTCTACCACAACTACAAGGGGTTCTTTTCCATTGTCATGTTGGCCTTGGTAGATGGGCAGTACAAATTCAGATGGGTGGATGTGGGTACAGAAGGGTCTTGCTCAGATGCCCAGATATTTAATGCCTCTCAGCTGAAGAGGAGGATTGAAGATGGCAGGATAGGCTTCCCTGACCCAGCTCCTATAACACAGGGTGGTACAGATGTCCCCTACTTCATTTTGGCAGATGATGCCTTTGCCCTGAAGACCTGGCTCATGAAACCCTATGGCAGAAGGCTGTTAACAAGGGAGGAAAGGATTGCCAACTACAGAATATCAAGGGGCAGGAGAGTTGTGGAGAACGCTTTTGGCATCCTTGTGTCAAGATTTAGAGTCATGAGGACCACCATTGAACTACCCCCAGAAACAGTTAGAGAAGTGGTCATGACCTGTGTGGTTCTGCACAATATACTCAGAAGCCAGTATCAAGGTCAACCTGCTGGTCAGCAGCCTGGGGGGGATGATGATGATGATGATGATGATGTGCCTGGTGATTGTGGATTGATTGGTGGTGCTGCTGGTGGTGGCCAAGACAGAAACCCTGCTAGAGAGGCCAAAAGACAGAGGGATTACCTGAAGGACTACTTCAATAATGAGGGAGCGGTGGCCTGGCAAGATGGCAGAATATAAGTCCTGTTGCAGTAAACAGTCCTTTTCAGGACTAACTATAACAGTCCTTTTCAGGACTACCAAATATTCCCAAAACAATTAATCAGCTATGTGGACAAACAGACAAACCCCATGCCAAACATAACTTGTTGAGACGGACAAACAGACAAACCCCATGCCAAACATAACTTGTTGAGACGGACAAACAGACAAACCCCATGCCAAACATAACTTCTTGAGACGGACAAACAGACAAACACAACTTACTCACCCAACAAACAGACAAACCCACTCTTAAACAAAAGCCAAACACAAAGTCACACATAATATCCTAAATTGAATTATTATTTTATATATTTTCAAATCCACATCCTAATTTAAACATTTTTCTTTTTTCATGGCTGGGAAACTTATTTGTAGCAGAAATTTTTTTATGGAAATATTAAATTTTAAATATTCATTTCTAATCACAAAAATTTGGAAAATATAACCATGGAACTAGTTTCGCTTTCAATAATGGGGGATTGTGTTTGCTAAATACTTTGTCAGTTCGTTGGCATGGGTTCTATTTACTTTTGGGTTTGTGTGTTTGTTGGTTACTGGGGTTGGGTTTTTTGGGGTAGTTGGGTATTAGGTTTGGTACTGGGTTTGTTATTTGGGGGTTATGTTTGGTATTGGGTTTGTCTGTTTGTGGGTTGGTAAGTATGTAATTATGCCTTTTAACTCTAGGGAAGGTGTAAGTGTTGGACTTTTCAATTACAGATTTTAAACTATCCCATGGATTTTAATCTAAAAATGGGCTGAGTAATGGCCATATTGGGAGTTATTTTTAATTTTTTTTTTATGTGGCCTTTTTTGATATGTGTAGTACCATGGGTTATTTGTTTCATGTTTGGGGTGGTGTAAGTGTTGGACTTTAATTTTTTTTTTCTTGTGATAAGTATTTGTACTCAACTTTTTTGTTTTGGGAGGGGAATTGGAAGAACACGTAGCTGAATAATTGTTTTTGGATGATTTGGTGGCCCTGAAAAGGGCCTGGCAGGTCAAAGACCCGCCCTGACTGGATGGCTACTGAGGAGGCTGCTGCTGCTGTTGAGGCGGTGCTGAAGTGGTGATAGTAAAGAGCTGCTGCTGCGGTTGTTGCTGCTGCTGCTGAGGCTGCTCGACGATCTGTGTTGATGTCAGATCTGGTAGCTGGCTCAAGATTCCACTCAGATTGTGTCTGCTCCCTTCGTCCTGTACAGTTAGGACAGATGTCGGGTTGCTGAAGCCAATGGGGCTTGGTGTATAGTACACAAAACTGCTGCTAGCTGCTGCTTGAGTGGAACTTGACGCCTGTGGAGTGGTTGTTGGCAGTAGGCCGACCCTCTGGGACTCCGTGGTAACAGTGGCTGATCTTCTGGGCAATGGCTGACGTCTGCGGTTACTCTTAATATTTTCGATATCTCTGAATATCTTGCCCTTTAATTCTTCAAATTCTTCTTGAGTCATCTTTTCGGCCTCTGATGCCACGTAGTCAAAGAAAGGCTGCCTGTCTGACTTCTGATGCATAAAACCTGAGATAAGTGTCCTCATCTGCTCAAAGTGTTCGAGAATCTTGGAGTCTGTAGTTGAAACGGGTGTTGATGTAATGATGGACTGACTCCTCTCCCTCAGGACACTTGACTCGAGGTGTTCTGTGTCAGTAGTTGACCCACGTGATTCGTCCTGCTTGCTGGTATTTGGACTGGCCTCAAAACCTGAACTTCTATTGGCCCCCTTTCTTCTGATGTGGGTTTTAAGAAAACCCATCTGTTGGTAGACCCAGGACTGTCTCTTGGTCATCTCCCTCGGGGCTTGGCCAGATTGGAGCTTAGACAGCTTTCCATAACGGGTTCGCTGGGACTCAAACCACCTTCTCACATCAAAGGGCTGGAGCTTAAGTTCTGCAGATATTTCTGCCCAGAGAGCCTCTCTTCTGTTCCTGTCGTGGAAACGTGAATGTTCCTTGTCATACAGTTCAGGGTGCAGCTTGACGAATTCTACAATGGAAACTTCATCACTGTCTGTAAAAGTGGCACACACCCTGGCTCTCTTGGCTGAAGAATGGCACTCCGGATCTTCCTCACACCTCTCTTCTTCTTCTGCCACAGCTTCCCCAATAGCTGGATCTTCCTGAATCTCCTCCTCCTCTCTCCTCTCACTTCCTTCTTCTGTAAAAACTTCACTCCTCTCCTCTACTTGACTTTCCTTCTCCCTCTCATCCATCTTTTTCCTTCCTCTCTTCCCTCCTTTCTCTTTTCTCATGATCCAGTCGACAAAATAATAAAAAAATAGTAAAATGTGTCTCCTAACTGTGAAATTTGCCTTAAGCTCAAGTATATAAAATGTAAAATAAAAATTGAAAACCCCTACAAATCAGTGACACACGTCTCTCAGTAGCCAAACAGTCAGTAACAATGACAAAGTGTGCGCGGTCGCTTATATAGTCCCAGACCTGCTCATTGCCTCGTTTTAATTTCAAACGCGCGGAAAACAGTCGGTTCTTAATCGGTTGTTAGTCCCAGGCCGCCTGAGGCGTCCTCAGGCTGCCGCAGACTGAAAATGCGTGGTCCCAGGCGTCCTGGGGAGGCCGGTTTGGATCGGTTAGGGTCGGTTACCCTTAGTCGGTTCTTAGTCCCAGACCTTGATTTTTGGGTCGCAGGACACCGCAGACGGTCTGAGGCTTCCGGGGACTAATGCAACCGACTCACTTTCAGACGCATGAAATTCATACGCATCATATTTGAGTCTGGGATTAAGAACCGGCCTCCTGGGACTAAGCTACGGAGGTCTGGCACTAAGGGTCGCAGGACGCCTGGGACAACAACCGACTCTGTAAATTTGGGTCTGAGGAGGCCTGAGGACGCCTGGGACTGGACATTTTGTTGACGGCGGGAAATAGGAATCGGTTGTAGTCGTGTGAAATATCAAACATGTTTGATTTTTCACACGGCCCCAACCGACCACAACCGACCCTTACAGAAGGTCTGGGACTAAGCAAATATTTCAAACCGACCCCCAAAAACCCTTAATCGGGAGCCTTAGTCGTGTGGTGGAACACCCACATAAACCACAATCTTAGCATTTGGGGCAAAGACTTGGGACTGGTGGCTAATGCCCCTGTTCCACCAAATGACAAAGGCTCCCGATTAAGTTATTTTTAGAATAGGTTTCCTAAAAATGTAGAGTCCCAGACAGTCTGCTTCAGTCTGTTTGGATCTGGTGGGTCGGTATAAAAATCAAACACGATGTTTGATATTTTTCACGACTGTAACTGATCCCCTGTCGCCTCATCAGACCCAAATTTACACAATCCTTTGTTGTCTGAGACTTCTTGGACTCTTAATGCCAGGTCGGCTTTGTTCTAGTCCCTGGAGGTCTGGACTTAATCCCAGATCTATCCCGAAACCAGGATAGAAAAGACCAGTCTGAGACCCAGTCAGTATATCCCAGACAGGATCGGTGTTGAATCGTATCACAATCGTGGCTTAATCACCTCTTAGTCGGGGAACGATCGTGAGTTGTCTGAGGAGGTTTGAGACTTCCTGAGAACAATTGCAGAACTGTTTATTGCCCCATCCATTATTCATGTTTTTTTTCACAGACCCTCAAGGATTAAGGGTCCCGGGACCAATTGGGGCTTAATCCTTTGGTGGAACAGGGGCATTAACTACAAAAGTGTCCAGGAATAAATCATGTGTGTCCTGATGAATTCAAACTGTTTGAATTTTGGTTAAACTTTCTGCAATCTTCTATTATCTTTCTCAGATCTAGCGTTTGGCACTCTACCCTAAAACTATCTTAATGTTCACAAAGCAATCTTTTGGATTTTGAGTTAGCTGTAGCAATCATATGGACCTTTGCAAGGTTTGTAACCTACTCGACATGTTTTGGGGAAGCAATCAGAATTTTTTTGAGAAACAATCGGAAGGTTTTCCAGAAGATTGCTTAGAAAGCTATCATTTTAAACCATAAAATCCACCTCCTGTTCTTCCATGAATCATGAGTGAACCCAATGTTTCCAATTGTGGATTAGGTATACAATCCAATTATCAATATGGAACAACCCTGGAGCCTTCTCCCAAGTTATTAACTGGCTAGATCGTATGATAGTAAGTGTATTCCTTTGCAACTGATTGAAGTGATTTTAATGATTCGAAGTGATCTTTCCTATTCGATTGCGACCTTTCGTGTAACTAAAATCATTACACCAAGTGATCCTACGTGGACGTGTGATCACTTTGGTCATGATTTAAGTAATACATGTAACATACATGGGACTGAGGTTAAAAGTCTTGTTTTTCTCTACTCCCCTTCTGCCAATTATTTCATGTCCTACAGACAACATTTTGAGGAACTTGAATAAATTTGCAAATTCGTAAAGATGGTTAAAATCAAGTTCACGAAAACAAATCAAACTAGATGTGTACTATTGTTCCATTATGATGATATAAGGTACCATATCAAGTGGTGTAGGTCACATGTATGTGTCACGTATGCAGACTAGTAATTTGCCAAACATACAGTGTGACTCCAAGTTAATTACAGACACAAGCCAGATGATAAGACTATTTGTATTTTATGAGATCACTGGTGTTCGTTGTTATTGTCAGCCTTTCTGTATATTCACATGGAAACAAATCTAAAAAACGTTTGTGTTTCATTTTCAAGTCATTTTCGACCATTGCACACTAAGCTGTGAATATGCACGTAACTTATTTACAATGTAGTTGGCCTTATTAGGCGAACTTAGAGTTAAACTTAAAGTTACATTTTATTGTTGTTTGTTAACCTTGTGTGGGTGAGTGTTGTAAAGGAATAGTTGTCTTCTTCTGGGGTCTCCTCCACCTACAAACTTTAGCTTTGAACTTCAACCCCTAATATGATATCTTGTTTTGACTCTACATTCTTTTTCACTTCTGTGTTGCTCAACTCACTGGGTAAGGAAATGACCAGTTTCTTGTTGAGTTGTCTTCTTAGCAGAAGTTTAATGACCCAGTCAAATCCTTTGTTACAGTTATGTCTGTATATATTTGTTTTCCTATACATATGATCATATGGTGGGATTGATGTTGCGGAGAGGGTCGGATTTTGCAATGTGCAGTTCCCAGATATATCCTGGAATATCAATCCCACCCCCAGCACTCCAGAGGGTATATCTTAGTACAGCTCCTGAAGGGCCGTAACAGGTATTTCAATCATTTAACAAAAGTCGTACTAAATAAAAATTGCTTTCCGAGTTGTAGAAACTCATGGAAGGTATGCTACCAAAATGCAAATCCCACCACATCCAGCCAAAGACATCTTACCCAAATATGGAGCAGATTAAACCAGATTGAATGTTCAGTTATAACTTGTGACTCCAGCGAGGAAAGGTATTACACAGAAGAAAGGCTATGCTAGGTCTTTAGAAGATAAATTTGTATACTGGTAAATGTAAATAGTACCTTCTAAATTTTTTTATTCGAAGGCTGTGGTTTTATCTGCACATATGCAAATAAGCAGTGCCTCAAGGAGCAAGCCAGGGGTTTTGAAACAAGATATCAATCAATCAATCAATCAATCAATCAATCAACCAATCAACCAATCAATCAATCAAAATCAATCAATCAATCAATCAATTGGTAAAAAATCTAGAGTTCTAGTGTGGATCTTGATGATCTGTCAAGAGAACCAAGCCACGGGTAGATCCCAATTTGGTTGAAAATATGATCCCAATCCAATGTATAGATTTTTAGTTATGCTGATAGACAAACAGTCAATACCCCACCTTGTGTGAAAATATGATGCCAATCCAATGTATATTTTTGAGTGATGCTGGTTGACAGACAAACAGACACAATCATATGAGGCAACATGTCTTATGTGAACTGCATATTTCAGCACAAGTTAAAGTTGAACCCATCACAACAGGTTGAGAGTCAAGAGATATCAATTGTATTTTCTTATAAAGAAAAACCCAACCCAAAGGGCATCTGACTTCCTTCATAGTTGTTGACGACCAACAACCTGGGCCTTCAAGACCGCTTATTTTCACATTGACCCGACAAGCACTTCAACCCACTGTCAGTTGCCTCTGCCACAGGCGAAGAAAGCCAAAACAACATATCAGGGCTCTCTAGCTTATTTGGGAATCTATAGTCAGTAATGAGCTACCAGCAGATCAACACACTGCAACCGTTTTCACCAAGTGACATGCATCTACAAGCCACCTCTCCTCTAACCACCATGCTCAGCAAGAATATCATCAGCCCAGCTTCAGCCTCCCCAGCAGTCAGCCAACCCCAAGCAGCAGCAGCGTAGAACTGCTGCACTTGCCTACAATAAGCCATTTTCAAGATCACTGCCGTAAAATTTATAGGACCTTCTCAGGACCACGCAAATCTTTCAAAAAAAATTTAAATAATTTAAAAGATTTTGAACTACGTCATTTGCTGGACTGGGTGCCCTGGTCTGCTCCACCCTTGTGTGTCCTCAGCGTGTTGTACCACACATGATAAAACAATGTCTCTAACAACCTTTGGCCTTTTTCCATGGTGCCCAGCAGTACCCTGAATCTTGCTAACTAATATTCCAAACGTATTCTCCACCACCCTCCTGTCTCTGGAGATCCTGTAGTTTGCTGTTCTATCTTCTCTTGTGAGTTGTCTTCTACTGTAGGGTTTCAACATCTATGGAATCAAGGCAAAGGAATCATCACCCAGCAAGAAATAATGCAAATCTGGCCCTCCCTCCCCCAGGGGTTCAGGTGGCGGAAGCCCCAAGGTGCCAGCCTTGATCTTCTTCCTCAACATGCTTTGGTTAAAAATCTGTGCATCTGATGAAAATCTGCTTGACGTAACATCTATCCAGAGGAATCTGTATTTTGCATTGACCAGGGCTAGCAGCGCCAGGGAAAAGAAGCCCTTGCAGTTCAAAAATTCACTCCCAGATTTCTTTGACTTTTTCATGGTGATATGTTTCCTATCTTATGTCCCTGCAGCATGGGGGACATTCTATTAGGTTGTGAACTTCTCCTGCACCAGTCTTCAGGGTCAGTAGGGCATGTCAAATACTCTCCCTGGTATTCAGCAAGGATGGCCTAGCAGACCTGGGAGACAAATTTACAGATGGTGGTTTGGCCAACAAGCCAATGATATTGTAAGGAAGTGTAGGTTTCTCTTATAGGATTTTACAGCTTGTCCTGGTAGTTTCACATCTGGAGAAAAGCAGAAAAGCATAATGACCCCAAGTCAGGTCCGGATGTTGACCCAGACAAGCCCATATGTACCAAGTCCTGCCCTATCTATCCACACAATTATGCTGTGTGCCAGCAAATATATTTTCCTAAATGAAAGAAGTAGACACATTCTGTTAATTCCCGAAAAGAAAGTCAAAATAAAAATAGTATATGAAAAGCAATATCATTTAGCAAAATTTGAATAATAAAGAGATTACTTTGAAAACTATCGGGCCATTTCTACTTATATCTTTCACAGGTACAATTTGCATTGTTAATATGTATTCTGTGTTAATTTATGTTCTGTACCTGTCATAACAGAGCTGTATTCCACATCATTTCGCGTGACTTGTTATTGTTTTATTTTAAAAAATGTGTGTTTTTTTGCTTGAGGTGAATAAGATGGAAAATACTTAGTATTGTGTTATTATTTTTAAAAATGATTGTTACTGTATTGTAATAGAATTCTGACTGTTGAACGGAACTTAAAATCCGAACTTTAACTGATCTGCGATAAAATAAAAAGAGGTTATTCAAATTTATTCACAAAACGGGCAGGATCGTCTGAAATTCACGAAAGACCAGTGAGTGTAGTCGGCGATATTCATTAGTAAATCAGAGCTGTCTGGATATAAAACCATAACTCATTTGTTCTGTATGAGAAATAAACACCACTATATTATCTATGAGAGCCTGCTTTGGTATTTCATTATCTAATCTGATAAAAATACTTCATCTGAACACCTCCACAATTCAATTGTTAATGCTACATTCTCCAGGAAATGGCTTTAGATCTGCTTATGTATACCACTGTTCCACTTTCATTATGTATCATAAGAACTAACTTTATAAGCTGCTCAGACTTATCCTATTAAAAAGAAACATAAATCTATCAGAACACGTGAAAAGATCAGTGGTACCAAAGGAATGGCCGTTACGGGGGTGTTCCACTACAGCTGACTTGTTGGTATTTTTGGAGGGTCAACAGACAAGCCAGGAATGTAGGGCAAACCAGCTTCATTTCTACGACCCATGGCTTGTCTACTGCTGCAATCTGTGACTATATAAGGCGAGTCTCTTTGCACAATGCATCATTTGGAATATGGCATCTGACGGACTACACTTAACAGTGTTTCAAGAATATTTTTTTACAATTATCTAGGTAAGTTTTGAGTTGAAATTGGCTGAATTTATAATTTAGGATTTTGTTATTCACAAAAATGCTGCTTATTATTTGGTGATGGGTGCTAAGAAACGTCGAAGAGTGAGGAAAAGAGAAGTTCCCACTGATAGTGTTCCTGAATTTGAGCTGGGGACACAGCAGCAGATATTCAGCACAGGAGGGGGAGAGGGAGGCAAGAGAAAGGGGGGAGGGACAACAACAGCACCAGAGGGAGGAGGGGACAAAGAGGGAGGAGGCAATAGTGGAGAAAACACACTCACAAGAGGAGGGAGTTGCAGAAAAAAGGCCCAGGACAAAGAAAAGTGACACTGAAACAGAGACTGGAGAAGAGGCCGGAACTTCACAGTCATGATACAAGAAGGGGCACATGAACAACATCTATCTGATGAACTCAGGCTCTGAGGCTATTGTGGACTTTGTGAAGGGCCACCAGGAATTATACGACAAGACTAATGAACATTTAAAGGACAAAGAAAGGAAGAAGTGTCTCAGGCAGCTGTTTGCCAACAGTTACAAGCTGTCTGTCAAGGTGTGCAAGACCTGGTTGGAGTCGCAAAGGACATGTTATAGCAAGCTGATGCAATTGAATTCTGAGCAGGCCCCGAATGAGATGATAGAACATCAGTACTGGGTACAGGATAAGTTTGAATTCCTGAGGTCACACACCAGAAGCAATGAAGTTAGCAAATCATCAGGCTTCAAGTCCCAGGGCAGAGGAGCCAGTGCTTAAGCTGCTTCAGCACACAACATCTCCAGAGCTTTGACTGACACAGAAGTATTGAGATCAACATGCGGTCAACAGACACCACGTTACAGCTTCAACAATTCACGAGCCCCACTGTAGCTTCAGGGCACTCTTCGGTAGACCAGCAGGTCAGGTACCAGTTAACAACACATCCAGCCTTCTGCAACTACCTGGCTTCGGAGATGGAGGGATTAAAAGATAAAGACTTCCAGACATTTAAAAATGAGGATGTACAGCCTCTCAGCAACATATAAATCAGGGCAGAAGAATGTGGTTGTCAGCCCCAGCAGCCACAGCAACAGACACTTTAACAAAGCGAAAGTACAACTTCTACATTTGTGCCACAGACATTTCAACAGCCACAGTAGCCAGCGCCAGCTGCAAGGGAATACATCTGAACCACCCCAGAGACACAGATGCCTTCAAGCCAGGTCATCCAACCCACTCAGCAGAGCCAAGTAGCAACCAAAGGACAGCAGCAGCAATCCAGAGGGCAGCCAACTTCCTTCCTAGTCATTGACAACCAACAGGCTGGACCTTCAAGACCACTTAGGTTCACATTGATGCCGATGAAGCACTTCAACCTTCCATCAGTTGCCTCTGCTACAGGCAAAGAAAGTCAACACAACATATCAGGACTTTCAAGCTTCTTTGGAAATCTTCAGTCTGTGATGAGCTACCAACAGATTGATACACCACAGCCATTTTCACCAGCCAACATGCTAGCACCAGCTGCCTCTCCTCCAACCACTTCCACCTCACAGCAAAAACATCAGCAGCCACCAGCCTAGCCACAGCCTCTGCCTCCTACGCAGTCAGCCGATGCCAACCAGCAGCCGCAGTAAAACCACTGCCATGCCTACAATCAGTCCTTTTCAGGACCACTACTGTAAACAATTTAAAGGTTCTGTTCAGGACCACACAAATCTTCCAAAAACAATTAATAGCTGCTGTTAAAAAATACCAAACAAGAAGCATTACACTGCCCCACACAAGACGCTTTTGCCCCAAACACCCCAAAAATGAATGAATGAATGAATGAAAGTTTGAAGTTAAAAAACTTCAAACTTTAAAAAAATTATCTTAAATATTTGGAACTTGAAAAAAACACCCACATTGCAGCATGCAGATAGTTGTTCAGTGAATAAATATTAGGGGTCAGTTCCATATTGCCGAGTGGATCGTAAATCTACTTCCTGATTATGAATACTGTCTGTTCCAGAGGCCAATTTGTTCATTCTGTAGCTTTGTAAACCACAATCAAAACATTTGGGGACCTAATCAAGACTGGGGGTTCTGAATTGGAAATGTTCGGAAGTGTTCAACAATAAATTGTGCGAGACCCTAATTTTTTCAACCCATTTTAAACTATTGTAAACTGTTTTTGATTCTTAACAGTTTCTGCATTAAGGAACCCAATATCAAACCTAGCATTTATAAAGCAATTGTTTTCTATTTTAAGTCAATTCTAACGCCTGTATATGCCTTTTTAAGGTTTGAAACCCATTCAAAAAATGGATTGGGAAACAATTGCAACATTTTGAGGCCCAGTTGAAATGTTTCGAAAACCAATTGCACTTTAACTTGAAAAACTATTGGAAACCTATCATAAAGATAGGACGTGACTACTCAGAACAGTTTTTAGCCATGCTTAAAAATACTTGCACTTACAATTATCACAATTACACTCATGGCCTTTAAAAACAGAAAAAGATAAACTGTATGACTGATAAGATTAAGCTCCAAACTACACCAATGGGAGAGTTGGGAGACAAATTCGTGACAGTGAAACAGTGATATAAGTATAAAGTCAAAAGAGATCTCCAAAGACGTGTAAGGTTTAAGATACGGTCTCAACCCACTTCATGTCTAGGTTAAATCTTGTCAGACAAGCTATCATTGGGGGAAACCAGTACAGAGTTGCTGATTGGGTTTCTTGCACTGTAATAACAATGAATTGTATCCGAACAATTGTTTTTAATCACAAAATATATCCTCAGAATGAACACACATGCTCTGGAGAAAAAAAAACACTCTTGTGCACTGGGCAACAACAAACCAGGAACTGACTGGGTTATCAGCACTCCTTATCTCTTGTTATCCGCAGTGGCTGTTTGGGTTGAGTAGAACCCTTGTGCTGGTATATTTCCAACATTTACACATTAATAAGATTTGAACCCCGATCTAAACTTCGGTCCAGCAAGAGCAGGCACACTGCTCTCAATGGCTATTGAAGCATTTCAATGGTTCGGGTTGAGTTTTGTTCAACAGAGAATTTCAGTTTGAAAATGTAGTTTTGAGGAATAAACTATGGGAGGTGAATTTTCTTGTTTACAACAATGTAGGTACAAGCAGTAATTCCATTGAAGTACACAATAGAAAACCTGTCATGTTAAATGCAGTTTCTATTTTCAATATGTTAGGTATCAATAGCAACCACCATTTAGCAATTGTAATTACATAAATGATAATTAGTCACAGACGTGTATTTTTGCAGACAATACAGTGGATTTTTATTCTTGCTAATTCTCATATGGAATATTTAATAACTATCACCATGCAATCCATTTAAGTGGGTCTTATCTTACACAAATAAACAAAAAGTCATGTTGACCTTTGACTATTTTCCCCTTGAGGAGTAAAAATGTGAGAGAATTTGCAGTATTTTTGATACTTTTGGGATGAAATGCGTTGTATTTATCTGGTTATCTTCTCTTGCCATTTATTTCATTTACTCATGTGTATTATGAGATTCACAGCTAGCCAATTAAAAAGCCCATTTATCTATATATCAGAAAATATGAAGATATATTAATCATTTCTTGAAAGTCGTCTTTTAATTTAAAATGCAGGTGTTAACATACTTGTTAACAGTCTACTAGACTTAAGTACTATGTTTTCAGGTGACTGGTTATTGGAAACCCAGGCAGGACCCAGGGCCATCACCCATCAGTTTAAAATACAGAAATGAGGCTTTCACCAGATAAACAGATCTATCTGAATGGGGCTCACAACACTGGTCAACAGTGTGTTTGAACTTGTGTTTACATATTAATATTTCTCCTTATTTGGCTTGTTACATCACCAAGGAAACAAACAACGATTGATTATGCAAAGCCCACACCAACCGGTAGTGTCAAAACACAAAAAAAATCTGGATTTTCAAAAAAATATATAACCCCAATGCAGTGACTAGTTTTAGTGTTATGTATTTTGATATTGGCAAAATAAAAATCACAAAGAGAATTATGGATTTGCTATCCTGGTCTGGGTCCGGACATCTTTGAGGAGGACAGAAACATGCCTGGACCCTATTTTGTGTGAAAATATGTCCTAGGTCCAATGTAAATTATTTTAGTTATGCTTGTCGTCAAACTAACAGACAGACAAATAGATCCAAATACAATACCCTCACCGCAACCAAGAATTAAAAAAAAATGACATTAATTAGATTAAAAGCTGCCCGATTTTGGCCACACAACCCTTGCAACGTTCAAACATCCAAATGAAGCCCATTTCTAGTCTTTAATTATATATGTATTGGCAGAATCACACATTCATGCTACCCTTTACCAGAGAGTAAATGGACGGGGCATAGAAAGAGCTGTTCTTATGACCAGTCAAGAATTGAACCTGGAACCTAATGATCATCTACCCTCTACTCTTCATTCATATCGTCATCCTATTTATTACGTTAAATGCTTGGCATTATAATCTCAGTGTCCTGGCCTTGCTAATATACAGATAAACAAGACAAGTGGGGATAATTAATTTTATTCTATATTAGTATACTATAAAATATTTACATACTTCAACATAGATATATAAAGAGACACTATCACAGATAAGGCCACCTTAACATAAGAATACACATAAACTTTAAGCTGACCCTAAGGTCACCACAAACTGAATTAAAGATTATCAAAAGGTGGCCTTAAATTAAAGACTAGAACTTGAAAAGTGACAAGGTCACCTTACATTTAGATTAAGTTAAAGCTTAGATTTGTGATTAAAACCTGACAAGAATTAAACCGAAGTCAATTTACTAGTTACAACTAAGGTGGCCTATTTACTCTTTAATATGAAATGTTTGTAGATATGAATATTATCATACTATTGATGATTTTAATTTAATATTACAAAGAAAAACTGCCCCAAACCCCAGTATTTGTAGTTAGGTTTTTAGTAGGGAGCGAAAAGAATGGGCCACTGTATCAGCAGCATTATGATCTTGGGTGATGTAGGCCCAGACTGCCTCCGACGTCCAGGTGCCATGACTTTGGATATCCTGCATAGGTACATTGAGATTGAACGCCAGGGTGGCACCTGAACGACGGAGGGAGTGAAAGGTGAAGCCATGATGAGTAAGGTGCAGGGCTTTGAGCACCTTAGCCAAAAATTTTCTCAGTCTGGTGTCTGTCAGAGGCACCCATTTGTGGTAACATTTGACTTGAAACAGAGGTGAGTTGTTCGGGGATGATGACAATAGCTTTTTGACGGCTGATACTGGGCACAAGGGGGATTTGCCCAGTGAAGGAACTTTGATGATCTTAACTTTATCTCTATTCTGCAGTGTTTTCAAACACTTTACTATAATGTGCATGCCAGGAGAAGCAAATATTAAGTCTGCTCTAGATAAATGTTTTAAATGGTCATATGCGACAATGGAGTGAGGGACCAGATTGGAAATTCGCAGGAAACTAAAAAAGGCAAGCAGTATGGCTGCTTTGCATATGTGACCCATATGTATTCTGTCACATTGCAGGGCAATTGCTTGAAGAGTATCAATATCAATGATGGGCTTAATAGAGGGGTTAAAAGGTCTATGCCTCATGATTGCTTTATTATAGAGCTTAATCCTTGGATCCATGAAGCTGGAGACATCTAGGCCATGCAAAGACAAGGAGGTTTTGACTGCGGACAGGTGATTTGCCAGACCTGAAAAGCTGACTTTATTAAATGTAAGGAACTCTAAGAAAGTAAGAATTTGCAATGGAGATATATGTTTTATGTCAATGGTAGCAAAGGAGCAAAATGAGAGAAAAATTCTAAATTTTGAATCATAGCTTCTGGAAGTGGAGTCTGCCAGGGCCAATTTGAGTCTGTTGGTGGCTCTGTGTTTTAGCACTGCGGTTGGAGATGGATCTGTGGAGATTAAATAGACCAATTTATAGTTAGTACATCATTGGATGGCTTAGCCCACGTGTGGTGAGGCATCAAATTGAAAAATTTATTTCTAAAATACTCAGAAATGGTCCACCTTGATAAACTATCAGCAATTTCATTTTTAACCCCCATTATGTGTACTGTTTTTAAAAATATGTCAAACTGGGCAGCAGTCATGAATATATTGCGAGCAATGGCTAATAGTATGAGATCTTGAGTTTTGCCAGAGTTCAGTACCATGACTACAGCCTGGTTATCACATGCAATTCTAATCGCCTTTCCACTCCAACTAGCACCCCATACCCGAATGGCTACCAAAATGTTTAACATTTCCAGATGAACTATTGAGAGATTCTCGTACCCCAGGGGAATTGGGATGGTATATACCTGGGTGCCCCATCTGGCCCCCAGTCCCTGTAATGAGGCATCTAATTCAATTTCTTCACTGATGGAATAATGGGAGATAAAAGCTTTACCATTGAACTTAGGAATAAATTCCAAAAACCAGTTTAAATCTCTTCTAAAGTCAACTGTAAGTGAAATTTTTGACATTTTATCTGCACTTCTAAGTACATCCAGCATTCTATTGAGAAAAGGTCTTGAAATTCTAACACATTTCGTAATATATAGTAATTTGCCTAGCAAGGACTGCAATTGTCTTTTGGTGCACTCTTCCCTATTAGCCCATGAATTACATTCCTTTAAAATTTCAGTTATTTTTTCTGGAGGTATGGACACTGTGAATTGTTCAGTGTCTATGTCAACCCCTAGACATGTGACCCTTGTTGCAGGTTGGACTACTTTCTTTTCACTGATGTCAAAACCTAGTTCTAGGAGGAGGGCTCTTAGAGTTTGAAAAGACTCGTTTGATTTACTAATTACTGAGTGCCCAATGATATCATCTATATAATTTGTTACAGAAAAGCCCTTCTGGGCCATAATAAAGTGTACTGCATCGCTGAGGCGCTGAAACAGGGCCGAACCATGTTTAAATCCGAAAGGTAAACAACTGTCAATATATAGGCCATTTAGTCTTAAGCCTAAGAGATTATAATCTTTTGGATCTAGTTTGACGTGCCTAAAAGCTCTGCTGAGGTCAATTTTGTATAAGTGGCAACCTTTGCCCAATTCTTTGACTTTGTTGGTGATATTGTCTATTGTGGGTAGTGTTAATAGAAAGGGGGTACCTAGGTATGTTTCAGACTGGACACCTGCATTGACCGAATAGCCATGAGGGAAGCTAAGGTCTACAATTACTCTTCTGTGTGCTCCTCCAGGCTTATCCCGAGTTAGAAATGGTGAGACGTGCAAGTTATCAATTGGGGCTTCTTGAAAGGGGCCTAATATTGCACCAAATTCCTTCTCCTCATCTAAATAAGCTTGTACATCTTGCCAGTACTGGTTAGCCGAGCTATGATTACTGTCAACACTATTCAAAGGAGTACTGTAGTCAAAATCCAGAGGGAAGCCATATCTTAATAATAATACTAACTGGGAGTCCCAGTAATTAGTAAGATATTTCTGCCACACGTCTGGCTTCAATTGTGATTGGATTTGAACTGGAGTTTCCATATAGTTGTGAGTACCTGAAACTTTAACCCGTCTGTGTATATCAAAAATGTGCTCTTTGCTTTGCTTTTGAAGGTCAATTGGTGGCAAAATAAGGTCACCTAAAGGTATGAAACCAAATTTTTCTTGTGTTTGGTTATTCCACCTTGTAAATGTATAATTTTCTTTAGCAGAAGCAATTTGATTTCTATGACGAGGCCTAAAGCGTAATTCCAAGTCATACTTGTCAGTAACACCACTGACGCTTGGATGACGCCGTCGTTTGTCATTTAATGAAAAACTTTGCAAGACACTTGACTCACCTGCACAACCACTGGTAACTGCAGATTTGCTTGACGTTGTCAAGTTTTGACTTGTACTAGTGTTTCCTTGCTGTGTATTTGACCGATTTTCTAAAACCAAACTGTCAAATGACGCATCCTTAAGTACAACTGCTACATTATTCTTATTCACATTCACGTTACTTTGTTTACATTCACTTGAAACATCTGAAGATTGAACACATTTGACATTTCCCGTGTAATGCAACACACCACCAGTATTGTTATCAATACTATTCAATACATCAAACCTATTTCGTGTTGAAATAACATTCTCTGTTGACACCTTTGACACATATTTATTGACATGTGTTGTTTTGGGTAGACTGTGTGATGCTTGGGTTTCACTGACCCGATCAACAGTGTTGGCACGATGTTTGACAGAACTGTCGTGTATATGACCATTGACACGATTATGAATATTTTTAACATTTTTATTTCTGACAGTTACAGCTGACTGACGAATTTTTTGACTAGCTACCCAAGCATACGACTTGTTGTTGAGTTTAGCCCAATCTAGACGCCAATTTCCACTGCCAATATGTTCTTTGTTAGTATTGACAACAACTCTTGTAGCATATATACATTGAGGAGTACATTTACTTTGTTTTGGCACTGCATTTCTGCAGTGCCTTACTCGTTTTTTTGTTTTTCTACATTCCTTAAGGGGATGTGCCACATTTTTCCCTTGAGCATGACAATAGGAACAGATATGTAAGTATAATCTCCCCCCAGATTCGTGGTCACCTTTGTGTGAACAGGAGTTCTTTTGAAAGTATCTACATGGCATGGAATGATCTTTATTTGCTGATTTTTTGTTACTTTGAGTGTTTTGATGTGAAGATGTGGACCTATGAGCATAAGCTCGCCTAACTCGATCGATTTTGTGGATTTCATCCCATGTAATTCGACCCTCCTCCATCTTACACAACAACACCGCATGGGAGCCTTTGGCAGCTGCCCACCAGACAGTTTCTGAACCACCCCTTTGAGATTTGAACTTGCCTTTTTCAACACCTTGCAGCTCCTTGATCCATGAGTACACTTGTTCTTGTATGGATCTGGACTGTCGTAAACTGGCAAGTGTGGGCAGCAAAAGGTCCTGTTCTGGGGATTCTATGGCTGGTCTGGATCTTTCGCTGGCTGCTGGTGACCTCTGTGAAGATACACTGGAGATGTGGCTTCTGGCTGGCGACGATGATGTGGAGCCCAGGGTTTCGATCCTGTCCTCCATCTGGGTCATACGACCACTGAGACTTTGCAATTCTTTTAATATCTGCATATTAGTGTCCATTGGTGTGTCCTTGTCTTTTTCAACTTTACAATTTCTATTTATGGGTCTAGCGTGGTGACCCCCACATTTTACACAGTCAAAAGTTTTGACCATTCTGGAAATATATAAGCAGAAACACTGCTTTGTATCGTGCTTGAGCTTGCCAAATTTGGATGACAAATAAGGCTAAAACTGCCAAATTTTTGAAATGAAATGTATACAGCCCTCAATGGAAGCTCCACAAAACAGAGCAAAGTCAAGCACGACTCAAAGCAGAGTCATAAAACTCCTCTTCAGCAGCATTCGCCCTGATGCAAAATGTCCAACAGGTACTTATTTACAATCAAGTCCAGTTAAAAACCATTTGTAAAACGTTTAAAAGCACATAAAACTCTGTATAACATGACTATAACACCAGTTTCACAAGTTATTAAAAGTTTTTATCAGTTAAAATGGCGACTTGCCTCACTGAAAACTGGTTTTAAAGTGAGGCAGGAGGGAAAATTATGTAAAACAGCGGGAAAATAATGTGACAAAGGTCAAAGGTTATATAAACATGCTATAAGGTAGCTAACAAACAATGCTAGCCACTGACTAAGGTAGCACCTAAAGTGTTACCTCCCCAAATCAGGTTATACTTTCATAGCACTTAATCTCTGTACATAGACCTTCTGGGAGACATAAAACAGAATTCATTTGAGATGCACGAGTCATTCACCGGGGAATGTAATTTCTGCATCAACAAAAGCAGATTTCGCAGGATTATGTGAAATAGACTGAGTTAGCAGGTGTACAGTAACAAGTATTTATTAAATGTTTGGAGGTGTATAGTATAGTATGAGGAGATTATTATTTTTGTGCAAATAAGTAAGTCTCTAAATAATGTAGTTGTATTTGAGAAACTTAATATATTTGTTGCCAATCTATATGCGCCACCTGCCCTGACAAATGATCAAATACTGCTTACAAACTAAATGTATTAGATGTATGTTCATTAGAGAAACTCAAACTCGGCTGATTTTTTTCTGCCATAGCATTTCCCTGATAGAAAAAGACTTCAGGATTTAAAGCTCTTAACACTAAGTAAATAAACCGATGCATGGTTTGTTTTTAGTCAATTTACTTTAAGGAGTCTGTTCTGATTAGCTAACTACAGATGTCAGCCATTGTTTATTATACCAACAAATAGCTTTGAATACCAAAAGCCTTGCTTCCTTGGGTTGTCTGAAATCTGTAAATAAGAAAAACCCACACCCATCAACGTTAATGGCAATTTTTCCAACTAAATTGTTTGGAATGAAATCCATGCAATTAGATACAGTGCATAAGTCCCAGTAAACTGTATTTTTCCACTGCACAAAATATTAAAAAAGGCTTACATTTTTTTTATCAACAACATATCACTATGTGATAAGGTATTGGTACTATAACAATTTCTCCCCGCCTTTATAGTCACAGTGTTATGGTTACTTTCTGCCTGGTCTAATATAAATGGGATTTTTGTGGTCCTGGTATACAGCCACAACTGTGTGTGGATTAGGTAATTCAGACATCCTATAGGAAAGAGATGCTGTATGTTATACAGACATACATACAGCCACATAAACAGACTTACTTGTGAGAGTTATGATGAATAGCTTGGTATCTAGACATATGGATATATGTCTGTGTAATATAAATGTTAATATTAGTACCAGTTCAGCTTTGCAAGTTTATCAGTATTAACCAGACTGTGAATATAATTATGATATAAACGAACTCAATTTAATGTTTTATCCCACTGAACCCATTTCTCGTGCTGTATCATAGATTTCTTGGACACGAGGAAGAGTGGCTGTGTGCTAATACCCATGTTTCAATTAAAGGAACCCCTTCTGAAATGTGAATGTTCCCAATAACATAAAAGGTTTGTTTTATGCCCTGCTTTGTAGCTATTTTGCTCTGGAATTCAGTGACAACTGCTAGCTGTGTCCTCTGCGACAAACCTAACACCAATAGGGACACTTCAGTGTCTTTCTTTCAGTGCAAGACATTATATGCAACGGGGGGAGGGGTGTGCTTTTATATGGCAGTGACTTCTGGACATCGGAAATGGACTCCTTCCATTAATCTGTAGAGGGCAACACCCCTGGAGAGAATATTGACTGTTCCATGGGGAAACATTGATGGATTTGATGAAGTACTGGGGATATTAGGAGATGAGAGATTCTCAGAAGTATGGATACATGGATAACCATAGTCATATATAGCCACAGATTCCAAGAACTACATACCAAGGAAAATAACGGGACAAACAGATCAGGAGTATGGAGAGCTTGTAGAGAGTGGTGTTATAGTTAAAACTGAACCCTGTTACAGAGTGCAAAATATCTTGAGTAATTAGGTGAAACAAGCATACCTCTTAGTGGAATAGACTGGCCTTCTGCGTTCCTGGTGAGATTTGTTATTCCAAAACCTTATTGACAAATAACAACAGTCACGTTTGCTTTGAACATTTGATTGTCCCCCCAATGTAGACTCGGAGGAAAACAATATATGATGAAATTGGCACGAATTTGCCAATTAATGGACATGTGTGACTTTGCACATCTCCAAAACAAATCATTTTATTGTGTTTATTTTTCATTAAATTAGCCTTTTAAGTGAGTGTTATGAAAATGGATATGACACGAGGATTTTTGTGTTTGTTTAACTCCTTTAGCTTGTGACAAGTTAAACACGAAGGATAATATAATTGGTGTAGATTCGGATAAGTCTATCAGTTAATATTTAAAACTTGCAACCCCGCAACGAGAAAATTTAATGTCTCTACAAATAAGTTGAAAAGAAAAGACTGTTGTCAATATTTTAAACTTTACATCAGAGGATTTAGTCAGTATTTGTAAGAGGACCAAACATGTTATGAATAGACTTTTTATCTCTTTATGAAATAAACAAATCAAATATGTTACAGATATCTACTCTTAAATAAGGAATTGAAATAGGTTATTTGGAACCCGAGCGAAAATTCATTGTTTTAAAGTAATAAAAAACTTACTGGAATATTAATCTGTATACATGTTTAAAATATATGTAGATGTTGTTGCTGAATATAATAACTCTAGGTAACGGAGTGGGGCTTAATTAAATCAAAGGCGTTGTTTTACAGAAGAAAGTTGGATTACACCATCTATGTATAAATATGTGACCTGGATAACAGTAATGGGAATAGACGTACTTACAAAATAAATCACTTTTGTTGTGAAAGTGTACCTACAATGGGAGTTCAAATGTAGATATGATATCTTGTCAGGATTACTTGAAAGTGTGTATCTCCACTGAGCAGCATGCACACTCTCACACCCCCTATATGTAACTGGATTAACAGAAAACAAGGATTTGTTTTGGATACATGGTGAAACATTCATTTTTCAATTACTCACTGTTTTAGTGTTAAAAAGAATACTTGTTCGTGATGAAATCAAATTAGGTTGGAAAAGAAATAAGTCTGTGGCTGCTAATAGAACAGTGCTCTGTATAATGTACAGATCCCTTAGATATTAGTTGCCAAGTCATTGCCTGGTTACAAAGAGAGTTTTAATGCCCCAATCTTAATTTAGTATCTTGGTTTGCCTTTGGTATATTTTTATCAATACCATCCAGTGACATATAGATTATGTTGGGCTTATTTTGCCTAGAACACTGTAGTTGGTGCCTTTGCACGTGCGCATACAAATTGCAGTTTTCAGGTTGGCTTTACACTGCTCAGGTTTGAATTTTAATGCATGAATGAAAAAATATACTTCTATTTAAAAGGCTTGCTAGATGGTGTTAACATTAAGGATAGTCTGCTCTGTATCTAATTCATTCCATTGAAAAAGCTTTGCTGGACAAGGAGAATATATATGAGAAGATGTCTTACCTGTCTCTATTGTCCTCCATTGTATACAGTATGCTAAACCTCAATCGTTTTAAAAGCTATTAGAGTGCTCAGTTCTTCTGTTATTGTGTGGTGAGGATACCTAGCTGTCAAGTACACATGTCAGGTGACATGGAGCATGGTCCGCCTCCTCTCATCCAGTGTGACTCCTGTGATGATGAAGTGTTTGAAGTGGGCGATAATGCAAGATGCATGAGCGTCAAGGTAAGTGTTAGAAAATCAATTCAATTGCTTCAGCATTTATAAAGCCTATATTTGTATTCTATATTCACATATATATTAGACTTTCTGCTCTCACTGTGTTACTCAAGGGCATTGTGAAGGTCTCATCAGTTCATAAATGTCAGTAATGTACCCTCAATGTGGATAATACTACTGTCACTCATTTGTAAAAATACATTGTCCATGACAGGGAGTTGAATGCCACACCATCTGCTGTGAAGATAAGAAAATAAGGAAAACTTGATAGTGACAATTAAAGATAAAATTAAGGTTGACTGAATAATCCAGCACAGTATGACACAGAAAATGGTGCAGATGTACAATTGTGGCAAAGGGTATGATGATGTTCCAGTTTGTTTCCGTCACGTGCATGATTTGGCCTGGTGCTCTGTTGGTTAATTAAACTGGGTGACTTTTGTCTAACTCTCTGGGGTAGAATAACCCCAGGGTTATTTTATGATAGGCAAGAATATAAAACCTGGGGTTTTAACTACCTCATAATATCCCTGGTGTAAAAAAACAGTCAAGAACACACTCCAGTTTTTAAAGTGTTGTAGGTTATATTATACCCAGGTATAAAATGCTCAAAATAAAGCCTGAGCTATCCAGATGTAGAGCACCTGTTTGAGACTCTAAGATAATTGTTCACATCGAATGCATCAAAATTGCCTTGTGCACTGAAAGGTCCATTTTCCCCTTCATATGAAAATCATTAATTGGCTACCATTAGAGATATATGAGCCTTTATACCTTTGTGTTCTCCCAAATTATAAGCAATGAAATGTTAGATTTAGAAAGTAGTCCAGTCATGTCAGAAATCGTTAATAATTGCCCTCATTACTGCCAAGAGTAATACTTAGGCATAATCACATATATAGCTAAGTTATAATATAAAAATCTAATTACACAGTTACAATAACAGTATTTTTGTGATATTGATCAACTGTTTCTTGGTTCAGTTTTGGAATTAAGAAAACAACTTAGACTGTCATTATTGATTTGGAAAATATACAAAGAATAGAAACATTTAAATAGTGTAAAACTGATACAACATCCTCTAGTTCGCTTGAGGTCAAAAAGTAGAAGTCCAGGGACATTTCAGGTCAAAAGGTCGAGGTATGTGAAACATATGAAGGTACCAGGTCTCACACAGGTGCCAAAAATGCATTTTTATATTCCAAACTCGTCAGCTACTGTGTCACTAAGCATTCATTGCTCCATGCACATGTACTGTGGACACCACGTGACAATTGATAAATGCTACTACTGTTACTGTGGTCTCGTGAAATGTTGGGCAACTGACCCAGTAGATCATTGTTTGATACTGATTGATTGTTGATTATTTTATTTTGCATTAGTTATGACAAGAAAATGTTTACAAAGTCACTGGTTTGGTTTGTGACTTGCCAAGTATATTTTGAATTAGCGTATTTTACACCTCATTCTTAAGATGGGCTAAGGCCAAGATATGCCTTGGGTATACCCTCTTATAATATAGGATAATTGTGGCCTAGCCTAGAATAACCCCGAGAAGTAAAATGGGCTAGCCCAATGTATACCACTGATGCTATTCTGGTCTAGTCCAAACTATACCTGAGGTTATTCTGGACAAGGTAAATTTGGTCTGCTACACAAGTGTTTATGCATATTAAACAATTACTAAATAACATTTTTTTTGGTAATCATACTTGTCTTTACCAATTTACATATCACTTAACGAGAATTTAAGCTAGTGGCTAAGCATCATATGCATGATTAGTGAACTAACTTTATGTGGCAGTGTAGATAAAGCCAGGACAGACCAGTTACTGGAGATTGTTGTACTCTTACTTATGGACTGTTACAACAAAATGAGTCTGCCATCAATATTCTGATAAAATGGCTGTCGCTGAGATGTGATTCCTGGGTACATATGTGGGAGATATGTGTGTTACTAGTAGCAAAATACCAAATATATTTGTATACAATCCATAGGCCTTACTTGCCAAACAGTTGACAAGTTCAGAATTTAATCACCCGGCTCTTACCTCTGTGATCCCGAGTTCAAACCAAGCTTCTGAAAACATGTGAGATTCACTTAGGCTCGGTCCCGATTTGAACTCAGCTGTTGAGAGGAACATAAATTCCCTGACCTCAATATGGCTGTTCCATTACAACAATAATGTCTTTGTGAAAGGTTTGTAATCCTGTACATTGTCAGATCGGGAAGAAGAGCTTTTTCATCGCAATGATCTTAAGGCCATTGTAAACCCAGCATGTATGGAAGTTACAGAACTTCACAATATGTTTCCCATTGGATTGGATCTCAAGTTCATTGCCAGTAATTTATGACAAAATTAAACTGTTTGAAATTATTGCAAACTGCTAGTTATCCCATCGCAAACCTATTGCAAGCCTATCCTTTCGCTCACAAAGTCATCTTTTTTTTATCTTACAGCGATCTTAAACCTATCTCCACACTTTCATAGCAATCTTTTCCATCTTAAAGTGGTCTTAAATTTATCGTAAAACATCTTTTTCATCTTATGTCAATCTTTAAGGTTTGGAAATTTATCATAAACCTATCATAAACTTTTCGGGAAGCCATATGGGGCAATCTCGGCATTACAGGAATGATATCTTAAACCTATGTCAAACTACACTGATCGATTCACGATATTTTATTTTTTTCCAATCTTAAAGTAGGTTTACTTTTGGATTGCCCTAACAGACACAGATTCAACATTGATACGCACAGAACAGATAGGTATAAAACAAAGTCAATACAGGTATACTACAAGAGATACATTTTCTTATGACAAAACACTATCTCCATACTTGCCTTTGAATAAATAAAAAGAAATGTTAATAGTCAATTTATTTATTGCATTCAAAAATATACCAAAGAACGGCATACTTTTTCTAATGGGAAATGGCTGTAAGGTTGTTGTTGAATTAATCTCTGTGTTTGTTGGTGTCTTAGAAACTTATAAGTACGGGGACTGTCCACCATATAAAGCGTGATAAGAACTAGAATAGCAAGGGGTTGTTAGCTAATTGCTTACTCTCCTATTGCTCATACACATCTATGAGATCTAGATGCAAAAGTATCATTAATTTCTTTCTGTGTTCCATTAAATGCTCAGAAGAGGGTGGTGGTTCAAGAAACCATGCCATTAGCTGCTGAAATAGGGATATCCTTTAATCAGCATTGTGCAGTGTCAGTATGATAAGACATAACAGTGTTTTTACACTGACAAATTTCACATCTTAAGATGACATACTCTCATGTTTTACTCCATTAGACTGTAGTTTCTGTAAGTACAGGGGGTTCTTGTATATACAACAGAGTCTTTGTATTTAAGTAAGGATTTCACCACAAACTAGACACAATCAACTGTTACACATGATAGCTTTATTCCTTAGGAAATTGACTTCCTGATGCCTGATTATTTTCAGTGTATACTCTTAATCAACTAATATTCATTGCTTTTCTCTATCCCCACAAATATGGTGATATGACCAATACAGTATGGTAAAAAAGACCTCAAACACACATCACTGACTCCATCCAAGCAAGTGGAAAGTGTGCATACCAGGAAACAAACACAACAAGCAGTGGCTGCGAATCCACACACCCTCGCCCCTGATAGTGCTAAAAATTCTGAATTTGCAATCCAGGGGCATGTTTTACAAAGCCTCCTTAAGATAAAGGTCACCTTAAATTTAGGGATTGCATTGAATTTCTCCCTCCTTCTTGAAACTGGCCCAGATCCATACCATCTTTAAGGACTTGTCCATGGGTAGTCTCTACATTGTATGAAAATATGAGCCAGAGAGAAACAGACCGACAGACAAACCCGAGAATAAAATCCTCACCCCTCACCTTTGGGGGCGAGGATAACGAGCAGTCAAGACCAAGAAAAGGCCAGTTGAATATAAGTGATTGGAATGTAGAAGATTTCAGAAACGTTGGACATTCAAGTATTGGGCAGTGATTCTAACCATTTTGGGAACTACCAAAGCCCTAAATTTTTGTCTGGAAAGCTTGATCTGAACTGATTGCAATCATATTTACTGTCTGTTTTAGACCTAGAGTAAGGATACGTGAAAAGTGCCATGGCATGGGAAATTTGCCACTAGCAAGGGCACCTTTTAAAAGTTAGGCAAAATAGGGAAAATCTGTTTTACATGAGTTTGATATCAGAGGCCTAATATAGTCACAAAATTACAAATTTGTAACAAATGTCTCACAAGTCAAGGAAATAGAAAGGGGGTTGACCACTGGCAAACTTCACAGACTGTGGTGACTTTCACACCGGTTACTATATAGACATTTTTGTTTTGTTGCTAGAAGTGGCTTAACAGAAAACTATTGATATTTCCCCCCGCTGTCAATGTTGAGATAAGTTATCTTGTCTGGATATGTAATATAGAAGTTGTGCTAGTCCATTTGTTGCCTGAGATAGACCAACCCAGTTTGTACTGATAACTTTTGTTTTACCCAACAAGAGAAAATACAAACATCTTAGGAAATGTAAACAGGGGCATGGTGCTGTAGGTATTAATGCACTTGCCTCAGACTTATCAGGTTATATGTTCAAATCCCGGCCTCAATTGAAAGCTGGAAACATTAACTACTTTCCAGTGCCTGTTGGGCTTCAGTGCAGAATCGTGACCAGTTGGTATGCAGTGTCTTCCTTTAGCCCCTCAATAAGTCATCTTATTCATATCTATATTATTATATGTTAGACCCAGGTCACATCTTTCCGTGCTTTGGTCATGAGGTACAACTGGAAGGGCCAGTGTGTCTTCGGTTGTGGTCAGTCCACTACATATTTGGGGGGACGCATTTGGTGAAATTCAGTGGGATTTATTTTTGAGTAGGACGTGTTCAGGGTAATTTGGAACAACTCGGAAAGTGATTTGTGTTCTGGACATTTCCACCGACATCCTCTCACCAGCTTTGTCCAAGTATACATGTGGGAGGGGTGGGGGATGGGTATACCGGGTAGCATTGACCCAGATACAAACTCTCATGTTGGTGGCATAAAGATGAGATGGTCAACAAGAAAGTAAATAGGTATAGATATGATCATAAAGAAAGTTGTCATCTAAACATCAGACCTTTAACTCAAACCAACCAATCATGTATCATAAAAATGTTCATTAACACATGCGATGTTTGGCCTATAACTTATTGAATAAAAAGTAAAACTAGCGGATGAGAAAATTTTTTGTTATATCAGATCTTGTGTCAGTTTTTCATTCCTATGTCTTCAAGACTATTTATAATGTTAGGGATATTATGACTCTCACTACCTTAATTTTGGTTTTGAATCCAAATGGGGTAGTTTGGTGAAAAGCAAATTGTCAGCATAACATGTTCCTGAAAATGACATATTGTCTTCCATTATGATTACCTTTTTACTTTTGTCACAGTTATATTGTGTAGAACCAACCTGATAGACTACACCAGTCATCTCTGTAATCGTTGTTAAAAGGGATATGATTGTCCATATAATTTACAATACCAAAGTGCAATTTATGATCACTTTTTAAGGACCCTAAACACCGATGATACCATACAAGTCAATTTGATATAAAGAACTGATATGACATAAATCTACCTTGACTGTACACACCAACGGTGATACCGTATCATCTGAAACAATTTGTATTCTGAAGAAATTACGGTTAGAAATGGCCAGAAGTTTCTTATTTCTTCCAGGATTTTTACATTTTCTCACCATTTTCTACATTATGAGGAGGGCTGGTATATGATTGTACTATATCAGAGGTTGGAGTTGGCTCAGTCTTTGATGTGCCATTATGCAAAATGTGTTGATAGGGAGTTATGCTCATTCCTAGTAAAAGTGCAAAAGCGTAATTGTACTTTTTCAAGCTCTGCAATACCAGTATGATTTCCAGCCAAAATGACAATGCCTAATTCAGGGTTTATATAAATAGTGACTAGCATTGCAATGATTAAAAACAGTAATGATTAATTATGCTTTGAGTCTCTCACAAGAATTTTGGTCCAGATTTATAAAAGTCAAGATTTCATTTGATAACAGACCCAGTAAATATTTTTCAGTTTTTCAAATGTTTGAAAGGAAACATTTTTTTTGAAGGTTGAAAAATGATTGGTACACAAAACCATTTATAATAGAATGTTTTCAAAACATTTTATGTATGTTTATTAAACTTTTAATGACAAATGTTAGAAAAGCGTTACAAATGAACATAATAATGCCTTAACAATAATGGGGTCAGAGGTCAAATTCAGTATTGTTTTAAGTTACTCACTTTCAAAAATGTTTTAAAGTGATGGGTATGAAAACCAGCAGCTATTAAATGTTTGTAAAACATTTTCAGAGCAAACATTGAAAGAACACTGTCAAGAAATGTTGTTTAAACCTTTTATGTGTACTGTTTATCAAACAATTCATTATGAATATTTGAAAAACATTTCCAGTATAACCTTTATTTCTTCGGCTATTTTATAAATATTTAAAACATTTCCAGTCAAACCTAGTTTTATAAACATTTAATAAATGTTTTCAGCAAAAAATGTTAGTATAGAGAATGTTTATAAAACGTTTTTTAAAATATGATAGTGTGAATGTTTACTTGGAAACGTTCAGTAAACCATAAGATATGGTTTAAATAGGCTTTAAAACTGTTTTGTAAACGTTTAAACCATTTAAAAACGTTTTTACTGTTTCCTGGGAGAGGTCCTCGAGGCCTAATCACAAGCAGGTTTAGCATCTGATCACTGGTTGTCACCTCGGTGTGGGTTGCACTCCCACAAGTAAAAATGCTGAGGGTTTCTCCCAATATGACTCTGACTGTTGACAGGGGGTAAAACCCTGACTTTAAATTTTCTAAAAATTATCTATACTATGTTATCATAAACTTTCCCTGCATCATGTTCAGAAAAAAAATATCTCTAGTGGCCCTGTTGTTAGCAAGTTCGGCATCTAATCACAGGCTCTCTGAGTGGGTTCTACTCCAACAAATGGCTGTTGACCAGGACATGAAATCCTTACCTTGACTTCATTGCCACAAAGATGTATATTAGGAGCCAACATGTCATTTACCAACCTCTTACTGTTATGCAAAATTATGCAACGACACTTTAGCTGTATGGGTTCCGGCAATGTAAAGGATATCTGACCTTTCCTTTCATATATACATAGTTTTTTTTATTTTCATAGCAATACAGTTTTCTATGCATATCTATAAGCCACTCCTTTGTTATTTGAAAATGAATCAGAAATGTATTTGTTGAAAAAGTGAGACTTAATTACATAGGAGTATTGGGTGTCTGCATCACAAGACACATATCAGATCACTATGTCATTCGCTAACCAACAAAAGCCTGGGTATGGGCTTTCATACTTCTCTGGACAAATTAATCCAGTCTTGGAACATTCCCAGTTTTATAGGACACAAAACCCATGATACACATAGTGTGTGTATAGTCTATTTATGTTTATTATGATATCAGTTTTATTTTAGTTCTATATAGTTCTGTGCATACAGAAGGCATGTCAGAGCAGTTCAAATGTGAACAATGTAACAGTTACCTAGCTCTAAAGACACATGTAATGATGAAACATGACTGTTGGTGAGCCAAAACTGCCACATTGTTAGAAGCATCCTGTTGGGTTTTCACATTTCTAAACAACCATAGCTGCCTCGAAGATATACCTGAATGGACTTTGGGCTAAAGTCGGGCTAGAGCCAAACTTATATGTTTATGCTTCATTTCTCATTGAGAAACCCAAGTAGGACAAAGTGAAAGTTGGGGTTTTACGTCC
Source organism: Sabellastarte sp. h YS-2021 (assembly GCA_964017235.1). Lineage (NCBI taxonomy): Eukaryota > Metazoa > Annelida > Polychaeta > Sabellida > Sabellidae > Sabellastarte > Sabellastarte sp. h YS-2021. The sequence goes on along the minus strand of OZ024932.1, from coordinate 79,928,735 downwards.
CTTTCAACAGTCAAGGTCAAATTGGGAAGGTCCTCAGCATGGCCACTTGTGACAGTCAAACCCACACAGAGGTGACAGTCTGTGATTAGATGACAAACTTGCTAACCACTAGGTTAGGTAACCTGGTGGTTTACAGTGCAGAATCTTGACCAACTTGTATGCACTGGTTCCTCCACCCGCAGCCACCCGTTGCAATATTACCCTGGCTGTTAAACGTGACGTAAAACAAAATATAAATCTAAATAAATGCTAACCGCTAGGCCGATGAGGACCTCTCCTAAAAAGGAAAGTCAGACAGAGGTTTAAGACTGGTGTACTCTGGATAACAAATGTGGAACATTTTTAAAGGCAAAAATGGAATAGAACACATTGTTAATAAGAAGGGAAAATTCATTTCATTTGAACTAGATGTTTACAATGTTTTTAGTTTTTACCACTGACTAGAATTGCTGTAATGTTTGCCAATGAATATAAAACATGTTAACAAAGTTACCCAGTATTGCCAAAGCTTATAATTGCATTATGGAAAGTCTCTGATGTTTTTGACTGATGCAATATCCCCCGTCCTTCTTGAATAATAATGTGTCCTGTATTTTCAGATTTTTCTTGTACCAAAGCAAAACTCTTGTCACAGTCCTTATTAGTCTTATTGCATAATATGTTTATTACATATTGCTGTTCAAGAGGATTAATATTATTTATTAACACCTCTATCTTCTACAGTTGCTTCTCCTATGATGTCTTCTGCTAAAATGTGTAAATATACCCAAAAATGTGACTAAAAGTGAATATAATGTCACTAATTAATGAAGCTTTACCCCCCCCCCCAAAAAAAAAGAATAAATAAAAAAAAAATAAATAAATAAAACAAAAAACAAAAACATACACACAACCCAAACCAAAACGTGTTACAAGAGTCCTATTTTCACAGAAGGTGGGGGCCTATCCTGGATTGAGACTCCTTACTACTACTACTACTGCTGCTGCTGTTGCTACTACTATTACTACTACTGCTGCTACTACTACTACTACTGCTGCTACTACTGCTACTACTACTGCTGCTACTTCTGCTACTACTACTGCTGTTGCTACTACTACTACTACTGCTGCTACTACTGCTACTACTACTACTACTGCTGCTGCTACTACTGCTACTACTACTGCTACTACTACTACTGCTGCTACTACTACTACTGCTGCTACTACTGCTACTACTACTGCTACTACTTCTGCTACTACTACTACTACTACTGCTGCTACTACTACTGCTGCTACTACTGCTACTACTACTACTACTGCTGCTACTACTACTGCTACTACTACTGCTGCTACTACTACTACTACTACTGCTACTACTGCTGCTACTACTACTACTGCTGCTGCTACTACTACTGCTACTACTACTGCTGCTGCTGCTGCTGCTACTACTGCTGCTACTGCATTTATGACATATTTTGCACCAGAAGCTTAAGACATAGGGATCTCACACGTGAGATTTTTTTTTATCAGCTGGTTTTTTTTTGCTCTAGTTAAGTATTTAAAATAAATTTGAGAGTAAAAAAAATCTAACTTAACTCCATGGGACAAGCCTCCTAGGAATATTATACTTGACAAATTTTTGAGTGAAAACTGAATTTGAGATAATAAGTGAATATTAGCTGAAAGAGAAATAAAAAATATATTTTATGTCTTAAGGAGGGAAAACTTAGATTTTACGCTTTTTGTGAGTTTTGTGAATCCATCCCCACAAGATAATACATTAGATGAAGAATGACTAGCAGTATTAACAACAAGTATATTAGTTCAATATTCCGATTTGGTAGGACATTATGGGGTTTTAGCAGCATAGTATTAATTATTGAAAGCTAAGGGCGAGAGGATGTTACTGATTAATGAGGTGCTGCTAAGACCCTCAATGCCCACACCAAATCTTGTTATTACTGTTTGGTAATGCACTGACTCCCATCTAATGATATAAATTAATGTATTAATGAGTTGTGCAACCTGTATGATCTATAAAATGGTCAACTTGTCTGTGAATTTTTATGTAAATTGTTCAACTTCTCCAAAATATTTTCAAACGGTGATTTATAAAAAAAATTAACAACATAGAAGACTTTGGTAGCTTTTGGTAGACTGGAACCACCACTCCAGTTTAGGATATATTATATAATTGTTTTCAAGAATACAGAGACTTGTCTGAAATAATGTATGCGATTACAAATTAGCAAAGCTTCGGCAATTAAAAACAACAATAATAAAACCCTTCTTATGTAAGGATAAACTACATTATATTTCATGTTCTTAGTGCATATAACACGTTTCTTCCATTTACCAGGTTGTAACAAAGTGCTACATATAAATATTCTGAAGGAATCATTTCTTAAATACCAATACATCGCTGGTAATTACATTAATTGTACAGTTTATTTAGTCCAGTGGTTTGTATTTTATACAAGTATTTTATACATTATTTATTTACACTTGTATACATTACATGTTCCTTCTTGTTTAATCTGCTGTACACAAATAAACATTACCCTGTGGCTGTAGTGGATTAGCACAGATTACATTCCAAAATGTTTTCCTTTGTTATAACATTTAAACGTTTCATTTTTGCTTGGTAAATGAATGAGTGAGAATTAGTATAGACAGATACAAAAGTTTACTGAGTGTAGGTAGATTTCTACGGTGATTAATCAGTTAAATTTACAATATTGTTGGAAAGAATCAAGAAAATACTCGTGCATTGCTGTTCCATGATTTATTTAAATATAGTAATAAACTTTCATTTGGCTTTAAAATACATGTCAAATATATCAGAAATCTTACTTATCTTTGTATGTACATTTATCTAGCAACAATAAATACTTGATTAATTAGGAGAGTGAAAATAAAGAATATTGTGTTAAATTGTTGATCAAATTCAGATTTAAACTTTTAAAATTAGTTTTAGATAAGCATCTTAAGTGAATATTCCAAGTAATTCTTAGCAAATAGGCTTTTCTTTTTTATAGTCTTGTAAATACAAATAATACAGAGTTATACATTCAAAATACTTACAAAGTTTCTTAATCTGAATCACAAAAGTTAATGAAATACTTCCACACTAATATTGTTACACCAGTATACCACTTACTATAAAACCAAACCTTTACAGAATACTGTAGAAATCTTGATAAAAGAACATTGGACGCTGTCTTCTTGGTGGCAAAGAAGGTTCGAATATATGAGTTGTATTCTGCAAAAAAATTTCCAATGAACATGAACAAAATTTATTGTCCCTCACATTTCATAATGTACTCTTCAATAATGTCATGGTAGAACACTATATCAGCACATTATGTTCACATTCAACAGAGACTGGGGAACTGCCAACAGCATTGATCTGCTAATATTTATTTTATGTTAAGTTGAAGATTAGACTTAGTAAGGTGTATATATGACTTAGTTAGTCTTATGTATGGATATAATTTAGTAAATAAATTGTACGTACAACTAAGAAAAATGTAAATTTTAACAGCTCAAGGCTTAAGTAAGTTTGTGTTAGGAAGCATTTTACCATATGATTTTTTTGTTGTATTAAATTGTTTAAAATATTGTATTAAATATTATTTAGATTGCATTCTCAAATTACACAAAATCACTGATTAATGGCCCATTCACATTGTATTGTACGGTTATAATAACTCTTATTTCCAGTTTGCCTCACAACGTTTCCCTTAATTTTTTGTACATTGACCTGATATGTAGGTAGTACATTAAAAAAATGAGCTGCTATGTATAGCCATTCTACATCCTTTATCCCTCTGTATATTTTAACTTTTGCATGTGGGAGCCAGTGGGAGGTTTTTTAAACATTTAAAAATATACATGTAGATGATCATGAAACGAGCCCTGGGTCTGTCTTCACAAAGATTCTTATTCTTAGAATTAGTCTTATTCTAAGAATTGTCATTTTTCTTAGAAAAATGACAAGAATAAGATTTTTCCTATTCACAAAGATTCTCATTTTTAGAATCATACTTATTCTTAGAATTTTTCTAAGAATATGAAATAACTATATGCACAAAACTCTTATTCTTGACACCAGAATTGTATCCAAATACAGAAAGTCACTTCTGGACCTGTATTCACAAAGATTCTTAGAATTTTTCTTTGAATTACACTTAGTCTAACCTGTGCACACATTTATTTTTACTTCTATTCTTAGAATTATTCTTAGCTAAGAATTGTTTTGTGAATAGGTTTTTATTCTAAGAATAAGAAAAGTCTTAGCAAGAATTTTTCTTAGACTTAAGTGTAATTCTAAGAAAAATTCTAAGAATCTTTGTGAATACAGGCCCTGATGAGTGAAATATATTGCACTTGTATGTAGCTTGTGAGGCCAATACGGAACAGTGTGACCTGTTCATTACATGAGTTTGTTGCTCCTGGAAGGAAAAAAAAGACAAAAAAGAAAATCACAAACCCACACATGCAGACACTTTATTTTACTTTATCAGCAGAAAGATTTACCCTGACATATGTACCAGGAACACATTCTCATTAATTAATCAATTTATTGATTTTTTAAATAAACAAATACTTCATGCTTAGGAAGTTATGCTGCCAATGTTCTGCTTGCTATGATACTGTAAGGCACCACAAAAATTGGAAGTGATCGGACCATAACAATAGTGGTGGTAACAAGTTAAGAAGTGGTGGGAACGAGTTAGTAAGTGGTGGGCATGACTTAAGAAGTAGTGGGAACAAGTTAAGAAGTGGTAGGAACGAGTTAGTAAGTGGTGGGCATGACTTAGGAAGAGGTGGGAATGAGTTAGTAAGCGGTGAGAACAAGTTAGTAAGTGGTGGGATCGGCTTAATAAGTGGTGGGAACGAGTTAGTAAGTGGTGGGCATGACTTAAGAAGTGGTGGGAACAAGTTAAGAAGTGGTGGGAACGAGTTAGTAAGTGGTGGGAATGAGTTAGTAAGCGGTGAGAACAAGTTAGTAAGTGGTGGGATCGGCTTAATAAGTGGTGGGAACGAGTTAGTAAGTGGTGGGCATGACTTAAGAAGTGGTGGGAACAAGTTAAGAAGTGGTGGGAACGAGTTAGTAAGTGGTGGGAATGAGTTAGTAAGCGGTGAGAACAAGTTAGTAAGTGGTGGGATCGGCTTAATAAGTGGTGGGAATGAGTTAGTAAGTGGTAGGGAGGGGCGGGTGTGAATGAAAACACAAGGATTTACTATCTTGTGGTAACCACTTAGTATCTTGTCCCCACAATTTAGTATCACGTCCCCATGACTAAGCATGTCATGCCTACTACTATAGTGTCTCATTAAAACAAGTTAGTATCTCACTACCACGACATGCTAAGTTGTAGGAATGACATATTTTCCTATGGTAATGACTTGCCAACTCGTGGGAATGACTTAGTATCTTTTGGTAACAACTCGTTAACTTGTGGTAACAAGATAAAAATATGATAACAAAACAGTTCTGTATCCCTTCCTGGGCTCCGTAGGGGACAGACTGCAGCAGGCCAGAAGGGAAGCGGATTGTTTACAGATCAAATTCATAGTCTACTTCATTTTTGTGCCAAATTTGAGCTGTGTGCCAAATTACCAGCCAAACAGTTCTGATTTTGTAGGAATTGGCATGTTTTTCTTTGGATGTTTACTTTAACGCTATTATTGACAGAGCAATGAATGTCCTAAATGCCATTTAACCCCAAAACTCCTGTTAGATAGTTGTTGTTCTTTGGCGAGTAGAGAGATTGTGTTGGGGCAGAAATGACAAATAAAAGGGAAGTAACATAAATCTACAATCCTGACAGAATACAAATAATAAGAAAATGTCTATAAAGTGTGGGAAGTTAAGAAAACAAACAAGCATCTACCCTTGACGAAAGATAAAATAGGAAAAGCTAAGAAGCATTTATTGCAGAGAGGAAGTAATAAGGGAGTGAAAGGCTTCAGAGTTTTTTTTCTCAGTCCCAACTTGAGTTCAATTTGTCAATGTATTCACTGGGTGCATTCCGTCTGATTTTTACTGCAGAGAGAATCCCTGTACCAATAATTATCACACAAAATCGGCATCTATCAAAAAGAGCAACTCTGGAAACCAGCAGGTGATCAGGCCAGGTGAATTGCAAGAATGAATGGAATTATATGTGATAATTGCAATGTGTCTCTCACAGATACTTTGTCCCATTGCTCGTGCTCAGTGCATTTAGTATGCTCTATCTATATCTATTTAGGACATTTTTGGCCATGCATTGAGCTTTATTACTATTTTTACATAATGCCCAGGTCAGAGAGTGGCGAATTTTAATGGTGAAGATCTGTGAATTCTTGGTGCATTCCTCATTGGTGTTAAATTGTCTTAAACCTTCTTCATTGCACAGAGGCAACCTGAGGTTCAAAACTGTCACAGGCATTCGTCCCATACAGCAGGTAACATATTCTTCCTTGTTGTAACTTTGTCACAGGGCAGTAACCAACAAGTTGTACTAGTTTCTTGTTCTCAGTTAATACTTCAGATATATAACCATGTTCTCATCCCAATCTTCCTTTGTTGGTAGAAGAGTCTTCACGGTTTGTGTTTCTTCTCGCTCACACGTAGCTAATTCATGGGGAAGTTGTAGGAAAATCGCCCCAAAACATCATAGAAATCCGGAATTGTTTTTATATGACCACAATTGCCATTGCCCGCCTCTTTTGAGAGGATGCTAGAGAATTAAAAATTTACCCCTATTCTCCTTTATTCATCAATATGATGGTAGTACCTTCTCCAGTGTGTGATCTAGGCATAACATGATTTATTAGACACAATGATTTGGTAAAGGTTGAGTGCAGTAAATCTGCTTGGGTCCAATCTGCAGAGAAAGAAGGTGGCTGAGTTTACCATAATGTCACAAATGCCAAATTTACAATAGACTGGTCTTTATAAAACTCGTCAAACTCAATCGCAGAATCAAGCTCAAACATCTATATGTATCTGAGTTTAAAGTCCAACATAAATTTTAAACACTAAACTCAATCCCACGTTACTATAAGCTTCAATTTGATATCATCAAGTAAAATCCCAACCAAAGTGTGTATGCTAAAATTCAAATTTGATCTTCCAGTTTGAAACTCAAATATATAACGTTTGAGCTCTAAATTACAAGGATTGTATCATTCGATGTGTATGAATACTCTTCCTGAAGAACCCTCATGCAGTTGTCATAGAACCTCCATTTTCTGAGAATCTTTCCTGCAAACATTCAACAGAATACCATTTATTATGGGAACAATTTTATTCCAGCCTAACTAATGTGTTTCAATCAAATTTTGTGTACATATTAACAACTAGATTAAAATGAGCCGTTCTCATGTTTACACACGATATAACACGACATTAAATAATATTTTCATTGATAAGCAACTTAAAAACATATTGAATTTGACCTCGGACTTCAATTGAGGTTAATATTGCTAAGCAATGCCAAAGTAACTTTTCTGAAACATTATTATGTTCAAAGGTAAAGTTTTTCTAACATTTGTCATTAAATGTTTAATAAATGGTATGCATAAAACAGTTTGAAAATATTCTATTATAAATTGTTTTTCTACCTATTATTTTGTACCCTTTGCCAAATTTGTCCTTTCACATGTTTGCAAAACTCAAAAATATTTACTGGCCAATAAACTTGACCAATCAAAAGAGAGACTTTAATGAAATAGGTGATTACCTGTCCTGTTCTAGATTTGTAAAAACAATAATAAATGGGAGCTTGAGAGGCCAGGGCTGCAGTAATGGACTTTCTGTGTGTTTTATTGCAAAAATGGCATCAGATGATAGTGGATATACTGACAACCAATACAAGAGACACATGATTTTTGTATAGCGTTTTAACTTAATGTCTCTAAGCACTGCTACGTAAAATTACATATCATAAGCATGTTTGAATAAGTCTGTTTTGAGCTGTTTTCTAAAGTATAACAGTAATTGTGAGGATCTAATGTTCACAGGTAACTTGTTCCACAAAGCAGGAGCAGCATAAACAAAGCCTTGCTTTCCATAGTTATTTCTAGGCACTTTTACAGGGTATGCCAAATTGAGACCGTTGGATGATCTAGTTTATCTGCTAGGCTGTGAGAGTGAAATAAGCTCACTGATGCAAGGTGGTCCTAGACCATGTAATGCCTTGTAGACATTGGTGAGGACACTAAAGTCAATCCTCTGTTAGACTGGAAGCCAGTTAAGTTCTTGTCTTACTTTACTAATGTGTTCCATTTTTCTCACTTTCATGATGACATGGGCAGCTGAATTTAGTACAACTTGCAGCTGATTCAAGAAAGTTTTATTGATTCCTACAAGCTAACAATTACCATAGTCTAGTTTAGACAAAACCAAGCCTTGAATAAGACAGGCACATGCATTGTCTAATAAATATTTACAAATTCTTGCTATTTTATGAATTTGTTACTGACAGGCCTTGCACCTTTTAAGAATAAACTCTTCCATGTTAAATAAGGACCACAGTGGCAGAGTGGTAACACTCTCGCCTCCCACATCTGAGACTGGGGTTCGGTTCACGGCTCTACCTCAAGTGGGACAACTGGTAGTTGCTTGCCGTTGGTCGGCAGTTTACAGTACATAACCTTGACCAACTGTATGTACTGGTTTCCTCTGCCCTTCCAACTACCCATTGTGATATGACCTGTACAGTGTTGATAACGACATAAAACCCTAAATAAATAAATAAATCCATGTTAAATAGTGAGTCCAAATAGGCAACCAGGTTGCAGAAATAATTTGTAGAAGTAATTTCACAGTCACCCACTGTATGAGAGATAGATGGCAGTTTTTCCAAGTTGTTTTTTGATACAAAAATAATGAGTTTAGTTTTTTTCACCATTCAACATTAGGAGATTCTGTAACTTCCAATTTTAATGCTATCAATGTAATGTTGAAGAATTTACAGAGATTCGGCCATAGAGTTCATATCAAACTTAATATAAATCTGAGTGTCCTCTGCATAGAACATATAACAAACTCCATGTTGATTTACAATATCTGGCACTGGAGAAACATACAGAGTGAATAGTATTAGGCCCAGAACAGACCCCTGGGGTACTCCAAAGTTTAAATATCTTCTTTCAGATGTGCTGTTATTTATCCTGATTGCTTGACTCCGTAGGAGAGATAAGATCTGAACCAGTTTAATGCTGTGCCATGTATGGGAAATCTAAAATTGAGACGTTCCAGAAGTTTTTTTTTGTGGTCAATAGTATTAAAGGCAGCACTCAAGTCAAATAGCACTAAGGCTACCATCTGTTTATTATTCAATGAAGACAGAATGTCATTTTGAACACAAAGTAGTGCAGACTTGGTGGAATGAAAAAGTCTGTATGCTGGCTGCATTTTGCACCACAAATTATTTGCATCTAGATGTGTTTGAAGGCGATCTGCAATAAATTTTTCGATAACCTTTGACAGAAATGGTAAGTTTGAGACAGGTCTATAGTTTTTCAAAATATCTTTAGCCAAATTCCCCTTCTTTAGCAAAGGTGTTATGTCTGCATGCTTTAAGTTTGATGGAAAAGATCCCCCTTCCAAAGATTTGTTGACAATACAAAGAATAGCTGGAGCTAAAATATCTAAGATGGCCTTGGTTAACCTTGTGGGAAATGGATCCTGAATTGCAGTAGCATTGGAACATGTAGTGATAATCTTACTAACTTCAGTTTAATCTGTAGGCTTAAAAGTCATTAGAGTATGGTTTGAATTTGTATCAAAGAACTCAGTGGTGGGGCAAATCACTTTGCATATGAGATGTTTTGCCTCGTGTAATTGAAAACCTATGTAAGTAAATCCAATTTACAAATAGCCACAGTTATCCCAAAAGTTCCCCAGGAGAAACCTGTTTCTTTTTTAGACTATCTACATGTGGACGTTATGAGGGAGTAGGCACATCTGTCCTTCACTAAATTCTGCTATTGGTTCTTGCAGATTGATCACACCACCAGTCTTTATGCCCTTGATTTCATCATAAAAAATTACCTTGCAATCCATGGCAATCAGTCTTTTTGAAGTTAAGCAAGTTATGGTGTGTGTAGCTTTGAAGACACTGGGGGCAATGATTACCTGTTGAACATGGTAGGTGGTAAGTCAATGAGATGACCCGAGTCAGTGTGAGACTGCAATGTAATGTCTGGTTTGCATGTTTCAGAGATAACAGGCTAACTAACTCTAGTTATACATGTTTTAAATGAATGGCTTCAAACATAAACCACAATGATTTAGGTCGAGAATGAGTCACAAGCTTTAATGGAAAAATTGTCAGTCAAATCTAAGCATTTGAACACTGCAAGGGCTAGCTGCAAAGAGTTTGGTTTTCCAAACCCAGTAAACATTTTGGAGTTTTGCATACATTTGAAAGGAAATATTGGTGAAGGTTAAAAATGATCGGTAGGAAACCCATTTATAAAAGAAGGTTTCCAAAATGTTTTATGTTTACTGTTTACTAAACATTTATTGACAAATGTTAGAAAATGTTACAAATGAACATAATAATGTCTCAAAAATATTACTTTGGCATTGCTCAGCAATATTAGCCTCATTTGGGTCAGAGGTCAAATTTAATGTTTTTTTGGTTGGTCACCAATGAAAATATTGTTTTTATGTCTAAAAATATAAGATAATGACTTAAAAATTGTGCCCCCATTCAATTCTTGCTTTTAGGCATTACATGTGGCAATATTTTAGTCCTCTAAAATCCCCTATTTTTGCTCACCGCCATCTTTGTTTGCAAATGTTTGAAGATAAATATTTAACAAGCATTCTGAAAATATTGCCAAGTAAGTCCAATATGAGAAAATAACGGATTGTGTACGAGGTCCTGAATGAACCGAGTCAACAATCCATTATTTTCTAATATTGGACACTTACGAGGCTATTAACCTATTTTAATCACACCTCTTTCCTAACTGTAATCCTTTAGATGTTATTTAACATTATTATTCTTCATTTCTATATTCCAGGTATGTATTTCGGGGTTTTTATGATCACTCTTTTTGAACAAAAAATATGAGGGTTTCTTTAGAAATGTGTTTAGAGGGTTGCATTTATTGTCATAATTAGTCAGTGCAACAACTGGCCAATAATGAAAGATATTGGACACTTTTAACCAAAGAAAAACTCGCAGATGTAATGTGAAGCAGGAAAGTTGTTGTCTTTTTTTCTTTAATGCCCGATAGGGTTCAGTGCAGAATCTTTACAAAGTTATTTTCGCTATTTCATTTTATCCACTCCATTACCAGTCGTGATACTAAAATTTCCAATGAGTTTAAAACAATGTCGAAACCAATTCAATCAGTGGAAGCCATGGCTGCCAATGTATAGGTTAATGATCAGTTGCCAAATCTAACACCTACCACAACACTGTTGTTCACTCGAGAAAGTTATGGGTTTAAGCTAAAGTGGGCAGTTGTGGCATACTTTAGCACAAAAAGTACAAGAACAACAAAGGAATTTTACCTGGTCATCCTGTATACAATCTGCTATTGTCTCTGCAATTTTTATTGAACAATAAAAGCACTGTTCAATGGTGAGGTTCTTTGATGGCACAGAAGTGGCGATACTGTTTCATTATTCTACTTATAAACTCTTCAATTTTCTCATAAAAATTGCATTGAATAAAAAAGGCTTTTTGAATATTTATTACATATTTACATTTATTAAAGTACTTAAGAGTAAGCACGCTATTTTTTATATCATTACACCCATACGTGTTCATGTATCCAAATGTAAATGGTAATAGTCAATAAAGAAGTCCCATTTTGTACCCTGGCAAATTTAGGGATGTCATCGACAAGAATAAACAGAACAAATTGACATACAACATATTACCTGTGTGACAGTGTAATGCTCTTTCAAAGTCTGATATTCACAGAAGTATTACTGCCTTGAAATGTACACATGACTTTAGTTATAATTGCCTTTCTTATGTCTGGATGTTTAGAAATGTATACATGGATTTAGTTTAATTTAGTATAATTTAGCATAATTGCCTTTCTTATGTCTGGATGTTTAGAAATGTATACATGAATTTAGTTTAATTTAGTGTAATTTAGTATAATTGCCTTTCTTATATCTGGATGTTTAGAAATGTATACATTGATTTAGTTTAATTTAGTATAATTTAATATAACTACCTTTCTTATGTCTAGATGTTTAGAAATGTATACATGAATTTAGTTTAATTTAATATAATTGCCTTTCTTATGTCTGGGTGTTTAGGGAGGTCCTAAATTGGTTGCCTGGTGCTTAGCAAGTTTGGTATCTAATCACAGTCACCCATGTTTTGGGTTCAACCCGTGACCACACTGAGGGTCAATCCCAAAAATGACCCTGTATGTTGAGTAGAACATAAACAATATTTTGAAACTCTATTCACCTCAGCATCACATTTGACAGAGGAACTAGTGGGTTTTAAATATTATTTGGGCTTAGTGGGGACTCACAGGTTCGTTGACTTAGTACTGACCATTCTCCATATGGCAATACAAACATGATATATGGCAAACAGTCATACACCTATTGTGCATCAGCTACTTGGAAACAGACATTAATAGTGTTACTTGGCACTATATATGAGATGTTTTTTCATCTTTCACAGGACACAACAAAAGCTGCAAGTAAAGTTTGTCCAGATTGGTCTTACAGCTAATCCGTTTTCTTATTTACACACACTTGAATAGATATCTTACCACATTAGTTGATTTTTTTTCTCCTGTTTGCGATGCCTCTGATGAGGTTTTCATGTAATTCTGTTTGTCAAATCCCCTTGGATATTTATTCTTCATTGTGGCACACAAAAAGAGATAAGAAGCTGAAGAAAATTAAACCCGAAAAGGTCACTTTTTTGAGCAAGCACTCTTTTCGTGATTTTTTTTCTGCAATGAAACTAACTACTTGTCTTCTTGTTTTACTGCATTTTGGTCCATAAGAAAGTAAATGGATGTCTTTGTTGATTAATGTCGTCATTGAAAAGTACCTTACAATAGAGGATTTAGGTGAGGCAGCCAAAGTTTAAGACTGTGCACATCTCAACATCTTTGCACAACTTCCTCCCCCACATTTAGATGCAGAAATCAAATCAAGAAGTCCCCACCCACTAGCTTTATCAGAGCATCTACAAAGAAAAGCATGTAATCTGGTTTAGTGACTGAGTTGTCAATAACACATATGTACATCTAAAATGGACAATCGTATGGTTACTGATTACCTAACACTGATATAAAATATGACAGTGAGGTTGGTCTGGCGCTGCTCTTCGTCTTAGCATTTTAATGTAATCTGGTTATTTGGACAAGCTACAGCTTGTCCTAGATTTGACCTTCGTAGGGTGACCTGAACAGGAACCACCCAAGTTAGGTCGGGATGACAACAGTAGCTCATTATTCGGCACTGCTTCGCTAGATTGCTTACTGTTGTTAGCATTAACGGTTTGGTGGTTTTCTGTAATTGTTTACCTTTACGTACCTTTACCTGTATGATGTATGGTGCTTTTAAAAATGATGTATGGTCCTTTTAAAAATTTCCATTATATTCCCAATTTTAAAACCTTTGCTCTGATATCTTACAGAGTTTATACTAACTTGTAAATAAGTCATCCCAACATGCATATCTTTCTTTTATTGTTTCATTTCGTGGGTATTGGGTTTGAATCTAGGCAACTGCAAGTTGTGTTGAAGTGTGATTACTTTCATCTTTGATAATCAATGAATTTACGAATCACTTTCAAAAACATGTTTTTAATAAAAATGTTGTTTTTTTAAGGAAACATCTTTGACTAGGATTTACAGAAGTCACCTGTACTTTAATAGCTAATTTGTTTCCAAATAAAGTTATAACATTGCAAACCGTGAGCTTTGAAAGATAACATATTTGCAAACCACTACATGGAACTTCAAAATGACAAATAAATGACTCCTGCAGTTAATATTTTAGCAACAGTGTACTTATAAACAGCAAATTTTTAGTGCCACAACACAGTTAAGTGTTCAGCTTCTTTCACCTACTGAGAGCACCATATTTTGTAGACAGTTACACTTGAAGCTCAATGTTTGCTGTTCAAATTCTTGTGATTCAGTTTTACAGTAACCTCAAGCACATTCCTAGGGGAACAGTACAAAAGACTGACATGCTATACAAATAAAGGCTGAAAGGGGTTCTTTTCTCAAAGAAGAAATCTTTTCTTTATTGTTGTTCTTTAAATCTATTTTGTTTGAAGCTCTAATACATTAACCTTGTCAGATATTATTGGCAGTGTATATTTTTCAAAACATATTTCTTATGTAATTGTTTTGTGTTATTAGCACAAACTGATTCATTATCAGGTAATTTATCAAGGATTTAAGCACCATTAAATGAGTTGATAATATAACGGGTTCAGGTTGCACCCAATTTACAGGCATATTAACACTTTGTTAAATATCCAAGACTGTAGTGAAAAAGGGTTGTATTATGGGGGTTTCACACTTCCCCTGCCCTTGGTCTTGAATGCGATGCTGATATTGTTGAGTTAGGCAGGTGGAATGTGGCTGTGATAATCTATGAATAGATTGCATGCAGAGATGAATGTGAAGTAATTAGTATAATCAATTACTTTTACATGTTTTGATAATTGTTGCATGAGTAGAAAAAATAGCAAAAAAATAAATTTATGCCCTGGTAATTATTTATAATTTCAAAATACCCAGTGCCACTATTCTTCTGGATAAGAGAGAGAATGAGAGAGAGAATATTTTATTGTAGTGCCACTCATATATATTTAAAACTATTTTATGCAAAAATACTTTAGCACAAAAACATTTATAAAAAGACCAGTACATTTATTGTAGCCAGCCCAAAACTAGGCTTATGAGGCACTCCAGTCGTATATTTAGGTATAATTCAAGGGTAACTAGTATGTACACAAGGGTGGTACTTTGACTAGGGAGAGAGAGAGAAATAAAGCATTATTGTATGAAACCAAATTTACGTTTCTCAAATATTTCTAAAAGATTGTTACTTAACATTAATACATTGCTGTTTTTTTTCAATGCATATATAATGTTTCTCATAAACGGATAAAGTATATCACTGATTAATTTTACTTGCAAATGTTTATCTGCATTCCTGATTTTCGGGATAATAAAAGATAAAATGTATTTCATTTTCTCTTTCTTCTTTGCACACTTTACATATTGTTTCTACAGATGGGATCTTATGGCAATGGCCTATTTCATTTTATAGTGGGAGGACACCTGCTCTGAATTTTGCCAAAATTGCTTTTTGTTGTCTATTCAGTTCAACAATGTATGATTCCAGACAGGGTAACATTTTATACATTTGGTAATAATGCAATTTTGAACTTTAACCGAATTTTGCTTCCGTAAGTTTTATGTTATGACATGGAACTCCTCTTAAACCAAGTTTAACTTTATTTGCAACAGAGTATTAAATTCATTTTCAAATGTAAGTATTATTTATCATTTTTTTTTTCTGGACATTCCATGACCAAGTGAACTTCTTATTTGATTTCTTGTCCCATTTACATATCTGAGATCAACCTAGGGTTATCTACTGAACCAATATTATTCCCATAATTGGCAATACAATTCTGCTATTTATTTACTCCTAGGTAAAATTTCATACAAGAAAGCAAACAGATCGCATATGTTAGAAGATGGTCTGACACAGGGACAGACTTTAAGGACAAGATACCATATGCCCAGTTAAGACAGTGGTTATTTTAAAGATGTTTTGTCTCCGGACTTTCATGGATTTTGGCGTAGTGTGATGAGTATCTGTCTGTCCACTACAGTTAAGCGACAATGGGCTACGTTAGTACTGGGATGGGGTGACTGCTTCAGTGCACTACTGCTGTCTCTGATGGCTTTGTGGCTCACACTAGTAGACCAAAACCCCTTTCGACCTTGGTGAATATTTACAAAAAAAAAGTCTTCAAGGTTTGTGTCAACCTCTTTGGTAATTCCAGATTGTCTCCAGCACTTAATGTTCTCTCTACAACTATAACAACAAGCTTTTGTTCATAATTATGTTGGATATTCTTTGCCTTTAAGTATGCTATGACAATTCGCAACAATGGGTAGATCTTTTTTTTTGATATTGTAAATCCCTTGCTGGAGTAGTCACCAATACATGATGTTTGTTTCTTGTCTTCTATAAAACTGTTGAACTTTCCCTATTCTCATCTTTTCTCATTTCCTTCTTAGTTTGTGGCAGAAGAATCTTCACTGGTTACATTTCCTTCTCACTGACACACAGATAAGTGGCAAAATCTTTACGGGTTTGTAGGGTATTCTCGTAACAACCGTGCTTTGTTGATTTTGCATCTTAGCATACTCGGCATATTGGAGATTTTTTAATCATATGACTTCAATTTCGAGCAGGTCTGACTAGAGTTTTGCAACCATTACATCGCCACAATTTTCATTTATTAACACAACATTAGGGTGCCTCATTAGATAAAAATCTGCTGGTTTTTAATGCCAAAGGGAAACTAGCTAGCCAACGGAGCAACTGTCCCTGTCATGTTAATGTCAGCTGCATATGAATGATTGTTTTTGTAATTATATACAACATTCTTAACAGGATAAAAATGACTTTTCATCATAGACTTTACAGGCTATTTAAAACCAAAATGGTGTGTTCTATAACAATATTTTCTTGTTTGTCTTCTTCGAAAATTGTGTATTATCATTAATGTAGTGACAAAGACATAACCACAGCTACTTTATCGAAATGTTATTTTACTTATACATTATTATTTGTTGTTGTTGCCCATCACCTGCATTATGGCTAAAAATGCAAAGATCAAATTTCTTTGTAAAATCCTGGATCTAGAATTGATTGTGTGTCATTTCACAGAAAAGAATAAGTTCTACATTTGATCAAGACCACCTACAGTGTAAATTAGATGTATATCTGTGCAACTGTTTTCCGTAATCTTGCTAATATTCAAACAAATAAACAGAATCCAACCATTACATAACCTCCTAGTCAGGAGTAATGATGAAATATTAACTTCTGGCTTGGGTAGCAGATATTGCCTCAAAAGCTTACCTCGTAGCGGGTTGTGGATTCGAACACTCTCTCTCTCTGTTTCAAGCCATATCTACTTGCTTGATCTACTAGTAAATAGACCTTTAACTCTGGAAACATAATCGTTATTCTAGGGTTTTGCAATAATGCCACTTTGGTTCTAACTTTTTGTATGCTCCTACATATACCATTTCTATCATCAGTTTAGATTTATTAAAAAATCTTATTCCTTCAAATTACTGTCCAATTCAATTATTATCACAGGGGATAAACAATGATTGCCACAAATTTCTTGCCTTGTGATTGTAAGATTGTATATACATTAGTCCAGTTAGCAAACTATTTTGAGCACTCCACTTCTATTTCACCATCTTATTTTTTTCACTGAATTCAAGCGACAAAGATGCCCCAATTTCTGCAAGCCCTATACATTTATGTTAGCCGTAGGAATTTTATGGGTATGATTTGAAATAGAATAAATATGATAGTGTCAGAAGTATTCTTTTTCAGAATTACTAATTGTAATTGGACTTTATAGCGTTTAATCTTCTCTTTACAAAGAAGACTCTAAGGCGCAACAGAGCCAAAATCAGTCAACCAATTTCAGTATTCAGGGACAGAAAGGAGGTCAAGCACCACAGAGAACGCCAGTAAATGATTAAGGCTAAGGTGGGTATGCTTTGGTGTACAGGTAGGTTTTAAGCTGCTTTCTGAAAAAAACTAGGGAGGTAGACAAGAAGAGCATTCTTGGGGACATCAAAAGCAAAACTATAATCAATCTGTTTAACAAATTTGTGAATAGAAGGGTTAAACTTTCGAATGATAAAGGAAATTACCACCACTCTGACTGTACCAGGTACTATAAGAGATGCTTTAGGAAGAAAGATATGGAACAAAATACTTGGGAAAACTAGTGTGAAAAAAACTTGTAAACGAGTGTGGCTGTTTTAAAAAAACTGTGCGAAGTTCAACAGGAAGTCGATGCAATTTCTTATACTGGTGTATCTACTGGTGTTTGATACCATTCTGGCTGCACCTTTTTGGATGCACAGTAATTTATGTAGATTGGACTTGGAGAGACCCCTGAAATGTGAGTTAATCCAACCATCCAACCAACTAACCAACCAACCAACCAACCAACCGACAACTAACAAGAGCATTAGCCACAAGTACAGAAGCATCATGAGTAAGAAACCGCCTGACATGTCTGAAGTCACAGAGTTGCACAAAACAACTTTTGCAGACATTCTGAACATGTTTGAACAAGGAAAAATCAGAATCGAATCAGACACTCAAATTCTTGACTAACTCAACAAGGCAGAGATTAATACTCAAGATTTTAATTAGAAAACATACTTTCAACTTAGCCCTCTGTCTTTTTGAACCAAAGATGATAAAGTCACTATGTCACTACATTCCTCAATGAGAAATGTTGGCCAAGGATCTTACAGGCAATTATTTTATGAACAACATCTTCAGAAAATTGCGTAAAGACAGTAATTTTTGGAGCTTCTGAAGGAGGATGAACATCATTTTCATAGGCAGAGGGAACAAATGTATCTCTTATTTTCTTAATTTTGTTCCAAAAAGGAGGCAAATTGGTCAGCAAATGATTTGTTAGACTCATGGGTTGGAAGTGTCACTTCAGAAACCCTGTTCAGGGTTTTGTGCAGCTCATGCCACAAGTTTCCAGATGTATGACTTGGCTGAGATCAGTTTACTATAATAGTCTGACTTACCCTTGGTTACAAGTGCATTGCACCTAAGCAATGTGACGATGAAGCCGACTTCTGTTCAGTGGATTCTTGGCCCTTCACCATGTTCTTTTAAATTGGCGCCTAAGGTACTTGGCACGTCAATAAGAATCAGACAACCAATCCGCAGAATATCTCTTTGTCAGTTTAGATACAAGATGTGCATGCCTGTCAAGAACATCATCCAAATCACGTACATATTGTTCATAAAGGTCAACTACAGCATTAGCTGGAGACTTGATGATAGAAGTGTTTTTGAGAAAACAGAGCGGAGGTCAGACATGTTGATATGATGGCACCTCCTATATTACACTTTATTTGGAATATGAGCCACTTCACGAGGAAAGGCAATTGAGCATTTGACTAATGCACGATCAGATATCACAAACTTTAGAATGCGAATAGAATGAGGTCCAGTATGTGACCATGCAGATGGGTAGGCATTGCAAATTGAGATCTGAGCAACACTATTTCAACCCCTTGTTACTGCTATTACTCATCATTTATCACTGCAAAGATGCCAGCTACACATCTGAGAGACCTTCTACAGAAGCTGAGGTCCCTGTTGTCTTTATTGGGTTGATTATTGTGATTTTAATTCTGATTTGCAAACAAAAAAGTAACATCTGAACCCAGGACCTGCACCTGCCATATAGCCAGCACTTTCACCACAGTCCCCACCACCACCCAGGCGAAGAAGGAAGCCACAAAACTCCTGAGTCATGCTATGGATAGAAATCTCCTGGCCGATTTGAATACATACTGATATCCTAGGGTACCATAATTTTGTCAGGACTGTCCTGCAGTTTTTGACCTGAATGAATAATGCATACACCGCCGCATAAAGAAGGAAGTCGCCTATTTTTACATATATCTAGAGCAAGAGAGTTTTACTAGAGTGACTTATATGTTGAAATATTTTATAAAGAAATTGCAAATGCCCATAAAATATGTGTCGAAGAAGAGAAATATAATAACATGGGCAATACCACTTGCATTCTAAAGACTCAAAACTAAACACACCAGATAGTAAAAAAGAAAGATGTTATCCCTGTTTTTATTAACAAAAAACTCTCCAAAAAGTTTATTGCAGTGACACATTCTTTTAGCAATTCCAACCAATAGAACTTCCAATGAGAAACCCCTTCATGCAATCTAGAGATATATATTTTCTAATATCCTGAAGACAGGGACTCTATCAATGGGTCTCTAAAGTAAAATACACGTTAAGATTTATCATATGACCCTTTATTTGTAAAAGCAGAGCTCATACTATTGCTCTGGTAAAAAAGGGTTAGCTGATAGTTGAAAATGTCGTCTGCTCAAATGTGAGAAGATTAAGCTGCCCCCATAATGGCAGACTTGACAGAAGCTCCAGGGTGGAGATAAATGAATGTCTTGTTTAGAACTGTTGAGTTTGTAGAGTGCTAAATTAGTTATAAATTTACCAAAACATTGATCCATAGTGTTCTTTTATATGGTAATATTAATTTAGTTTTAAAATTGTATGTAATATTTTGTTTAACTACAAGCACTGATATGCTATACTGTACATATTAGGTAATTGCTGAAGATTAAGTATAACCACCCGTTTTCCGGGATTCAAGGATTCGATATGTCTGAGGTAAATACCTTCCCAGCACTGTTCCCAGACAGTGTCCCGTGGCAATAGTTTTGGTTGTACTTAAGAATATAACAAATCCATAGCTGCAAGGGCTGAGAAACAGTAATTTTTTCTGGCTGCCCATCATATGTGAATTGTATCCATCTGCACACATGGGATCTGACAATTTGAAGTCAAATGGTAACAGAGAATTGCGCAGGTATATCAGTGTGTACAAATCTCCAGAGTATGTGGAAACCATGGCGTTAGAATTGTTTATGTCCATGTAAGGTGTTTCTGTCAAGTTATGTCTGTATGGATGCTGTGACTCATGACAGTAGAAAAGCTCTCAAATAATAAATGTGTAATAAATGTTTGAACAATCAATTAAAACTCAAGTGGTAATACATTTTTGTTTCTTTCTAACTTGTGCACCAGATTACCATAACCCTCTTCCTTCTACTGATGCAAATGTCAGTCCCATCATTTGCAATAAACACTTGTTCTGTTTATGTACTTGGGACTCTATGAATGTGAACTAGATTAAGCCCAATACGCCAAGGTTGGTATTCACAAAAAAGGATTTAGCAAACATCAGCAAAAGAGAAAATCGGCTTAACTGTAAACCTTTTTATTTCAAACTCAAGCTTAGTTTTAGTTTATTTTTCAGTTATCCCTTTTGTCAATACTGTTCTTGTGTCAATGTTCTGTTGTTTTTTATGTGTGTGTGTGTTATAAGAGGCATTAGCTAGATCAATTATAACATCACAACTTATCAACAATTGGTGTACAATTTTCAACAGCAGACATTTTAAGAACGGATATGTGTGCTCAACCACACGACTGTTTTTTTAAACTGACATGATATCCAGAGTACCACGTTGAATGTGTGGAACTATGTTGAATTGTGACATTGTAAAAAATATTCCATATTTACGTCATACATTTGGTGTTATGTACAACTAGAGATTCTTGTGAACGGATCCATTAATCTGGGGATGTGTGAAAGCCCCCTAGTTTGATTTTAATTACATGTAACTGCACATTATTTAACTTTGGTTTCATTTTTATCAGTGCACCGCTATTGTACACAGGTGTTTTGGAAATACTGGGATGGGGAGGGCAGTAGAACAATTAATCTTCTCCTGCTCCACTCTATCATCGGAGAAGTGTGTGCTGTGGTAATTGTACGGACTGTAGGAATGAGGTTTGAGCAAGTGATCACTGCTGAAGCTTTGGGGTTTACATATTACATAAAGCTGCCTATGACCACCTCAATGGTTGACGGTTCTTGTGTGCACTAGAGAAAACACGTACGCTTATTTATGAGGAGTAATTTTTCTTTAGAGCAGTAACACAGGTTGATGTCTTCTAGGATTACTAGTGCAATAGCAGGTGTCAAAGCTTACAGATAAAGGACACAGATGACCCAGTAGCACACATCTGGAGATTACAGGATTATATATTATTGGAGAAAGTTAATTGCTGTTATAATGTGACATCTCAAACCTTTATTTTTTTCAGGAATTGACAATCTATTATTTCACTTAATATAATTTTAAGTGGATTATATAATTTTACATGTCTATATAAGCACAGGCCTCGGTGCAATAACACTTAGCTGAATGTACATCAGTGGGATTAAATATACATATATTTGCACGCGACAGTTGATGTATTTTATTAAATATACAAAGTAGATTTTTGGAAATATTATGGAGTTTGACCCTAAAAGAAGACGGGCTTGCAGTCTGATTGAACGGATAGGCAAGTCGCTGTTTGAGGTGGGTTCATGTTTCATTTAGATTTATTTGTTCAAGTGCATTTTAGTTTTTATGTTGTAATTAACTTAAATACTGACACATTATGTATGTTGCCTTTGTCAAAGTGCAATGTTTTAGTATTTAAAAAGAAAAATGTTTTAATTAAGTGTGAACTTAAATTATGAAAGTATGATACAGCTTTGAAGTATGATACAGATTAACTGAAAATAATAACTGATAACTTAAATTATGAAAGTATGATACAGCTTTGAAGTATGATACAGATTAACTGAAAAAAATAACTGATAACAGTTGATTACTTTTGAGTAATCTCTTATGAGACAAATGTCATTAAAACAATGGATCCTCGATTATACATTTTAAGGTCTTGTATTTATTTATATTTATGCATGTATTTGCAATCAATTTATATGAAACCTATTAAGGAAATAACTAAGCTAATTATTTGAAGCATAATACATGTATTAACTGTGCCTTGAGGTGGTAAAATCCCAACATTTGACGATAAATGCCACACATTTTCAAACTGGTGAACCCAAAAGTATTTCTCGGAGTTTCCCTGCCGATGACATTTATTGAATCTGTATGTAGAATGAAATTGGATTGGGCGAACTATTACTGGACGAGAGATTTGAAGTGTCATGAATAATAATAATAATAATAAAATGTTGTATCAAGTGCATGTCCCCACATGTGCGATTTGCTATCAATTTTTCATGATGAGCAATTGTTATGCGATTGCTCTGTGTAAAGTATACACAAGAACACTAAGAGAGATCACAAAGTTTCCGTCAAGGGATGAGCAAAACTATAAAAATACCTTTGATATTTGTACTTCCTGGTCGAGTGCCACTAACATTTTACTAGTATTTTTTTTTCTATGAAACATACATACAAATGTCGTCACCATGGAAATACAGAATAGCAACTTAGTATTATGGGGTCAGTGAAAGAGTTTCCAGTACTGCTAGTGCTGTACTCCTATACATCAAGACACAATAAAATGGTGGTAAAACAGTAACAGTGTGATTAGATAAAATATTTTATGAGTTTGGTATATCCCACGCCTGCCTTTTTGTGCTTATTATGAACCTCATTCTGGCTTTAATATTAAAAGACTGGCTTCAGCATGACTGAGAAGAAAATTGTACCAACACTACATAATCACACCAAGCTTATTACACAGTACATGTAATTAAAGCCCCGTTTTACATCTGATAAAAGCAGTGATGTTTTGTATATATTTTGCAGAGCTTTCATTCACAATGTAATAGTATTTAATTTGTACATGGCTGAAAGTATCCTGTGGCGTTGATTACAATAATTACTGTCATCTCATGATCATGTCATGACCATTTTCAGCAGATTACCCCCAAATGTGAGCAACTGACTCACCTGATTTATCAAAGTAATCAATAATGGTAAAACTTCATTTCACTAATATATGTAACTACATAGCTTGACTTGCCACAACTATAATAAAAATAGTCTATAAAAAAATTATGGCATTTGTTTATGACATAAGTGGCATTTGCTTATGACATGTTTAACTTATGAATATCTCTGTAATATATAAAAACTGTATTAAGTTCTCATCCCAATGTATTAAATTAACCTAATTCAGTTTTAGTCATTTTTGGGGGGTATGGGGGTGGGGTTGGAGGTGGGGGTGGCATACTCTTTTTTCTTTTTTTCACTCTTTATTTCTTCAATCTATGTGGTACAAATGACATATATTTTGACATAAATATACAGTCATACATATATATATCTTTAATAAAAGGTTTTAAAATACAAGAAAGACGAGAAAAGAAAAAAAAAATGAGTCACCGGTTGTACATTTTTATGTACCAAAATATGACTTAACAGTTACAATTACACATGAATGTTTTCAATGAAATAATTTTGAGAATTTCTTCCAAGTATTTTTAAAGTCTTTCTCTTGTTCTTTCTCCTTATATATAAAGTATTCATATTCATACACTGATTTGATCTTTATCTTTAAATGTGCCAAGTTCAATGATCGTTCCATAAAAGCACAAGAAAATATATATGATTTTGTGATCAATATAATGACATTGATTGGAAGGAAAAGATCTGTTTTCAATAAATATCCAAGAATAATATCTTTTGCTGCAAAGTTTAAATTAATATCTGTGACATCATTTAACCAATGTTTTAAATCATTCCAGAACTTTTTAACATGTTTACAAGAGACAAATAAGTGAACTAATGTTTCTGGACTAGAATTGCAAATTCTACAATATTCTGAGTTTGAAAGATTCATTTTAAATAGTTGTTGTTTTGTGCCAAGAATCCGTTGCAATATCTTATACTGAAGCCAAATAATGTTATTATCATTGAATGATTTAAAACATATTTTATAGATTTTTTTCCAGGAATAATTATCAATAAATACATTTAGGTCTAAATTCCACTTCTGTTGATAGTTCATATTTAAATTTTGTCTGTTCATTTCCCAGTACATGTCTTTACACCCAGTTTTACTTTTCAAAAGTATTTTTAGATGAGCTGGAATATAAGGTCTTTTGATTTCAGTTATTTCATTCATTAAATTTGTTATAAGAAAATTATTTACATCTGCCCTCACCTGGTAATAATCCAAGAAGTTTATATCTGGTAAATCATATAGTAGTTCTATGGTTTCTTTGCTTAAAATGATGCCATCAGAAATGATGTCACCGACAACAGCAATACCATGTTTATACCATTTGGGTTTAAATAAATTACTTTTACTGATTTGTTCATTGTACCATAAAGGCATACACAGTAAATTATCATCTCTCTTCGTGACCAGATCATTTTGGTGAGAAAATGCAATTTCAAAAATCTCTTTCCAGAAAAGGTTTTTTGTTTTACAATGTAACACTTTGAACCAATGTGGACCAAAATCTGTTATTTTTTTAATTGATGAGAGTGTCAAGTGAAACAGTGTAGACCATTGAGAATTTTGTGTTGTTATGAGTCTCCTTAGCCATGTTAGCTTCAAGGCTTTCACAAATAATTCAGTGTTGATCATTTTTAGACCACCATTGGCATAACTTTGGCAAATCTGGGCCCTACTAACTTTATCTGGCTTGCCATCCCACAGAAAATTGTATAGCAAATTATCAATTTTTTTGCAAAACCCCTTATGAGGTAGAGGAATAGTCATAAACAAGTGATTCAATCTTGACAGGATGAGTGTTTTTATCACAGTAATTTTCCCCAAAGGGGTCAACGATCTTTTTTTCCAAAAGGATATGGTATTTTTAACTTTATTAATAGCTAAGCTGTAATTGATCTCAGCCATTTGGTCCAAATTAACATGAAAATGTAATCCTAAAAGAGAAAAATTATCATTATTCCAGTCAAAATGGCATTTGCAATTAAGTTTGTCTTTTGAGTGTTTTTTCCTTCCAATCCATATCATTTTACATTTAGAACTATTCATCCTCAAACCTGATAATGTACCATAAACTTCAAGGGTGTTCAAAGCTGCATCCAGAGAACTCTCATTACCATCCAAAATCAAAGTAGTATCATCAGCAAATTGAGATATTTTAAATTCTGTGTTTTTAATTGTAATTCCTTTAATATTATTATTATTTTCAATTAGTAGGTATAATATCTGTCCACAAAGTAGGAATAGATATGGTGCCAGAGGATCGCCTTGTTTGCAACCTCTTTTTATGCTAAAGAATTCCGACAAAACTCCAAATTGGAGAACTGAAGCACTTATATCAGTGTTAAAAAGCTGAACCCACTTTATTAAGTTAGATGTAAATCCCAATTTTTCAAGAACAAGATACATAAATTTCCATGATATAGAGTCAAAGGCTTTCTCAAAGTCAATTAGCATCAACAATCCATCAATTTTGTTACCGTCTGTATAATTCATGAGATCATATATTAAATGAGTGCTTTCACCTATAAATCTACCATCAAGAAATCCAGTCTGAGTGGTTGAAATTAGTTTGGGGAGAACTTTTTTAATACGAGAAGCAATAACGCTAGATCCTAACTTGTATAATACACTAGCAAGTGAAATAGGGCGCCAGTTTTTCAGGTTATCTCTGGGTTTATCCCCCTTTGGAATACAGCTAATAATAAGCTGTCTCATACTTATGGGTAAAGAACCTGTTCTATAGCTCTCATTTACAGCCCGAAGAATGAAAATTCTTAATTTGTTCCAAAACACTTTTAAAAAATCAGCAGGGAAGCCATCTATACCTGGTGTTTTATTGTTTTTCATTTTGGCAAGTGCTTCATTTAATTCTTTTACAGTTATTTGTCCATCTAATAAATCAGCCTCAGTATTTTGTAAACACGTTATTTTTTGTTTGTCAATTACAGTATCTAATGTTATATCTTCAGTGAGGCTATCTTTGTTAGAAAAAAGTTTCTTATAAAAATTTTTAACTTGATTTAGTATATCTTTCTGGGATGTCAGAAGGGAACCATCTTGTAATTTCAGTTTCCTTATTGTTTTATCAATATAATTTCTTTTTTCGAGTCCACAAAAGTATTTTGTCGGCTTTTCGTACAGTAATAAATTTTGTACCCGTGAGCGGATCATATGACCACGTATTCTTTTTTCTCTTAATACTTGTAGATTAGATTTCATTTCTTCAAGATTATTATTTTCACAGAGGCAAAGATTACTGGGATTATTATTTTCAATAGATTCAATTCTTGTTTTAAGATTTTTTTCTTCAATATTTTCTCTTCGTTTCAGAGCTGATGCAAATTTAATAGTCTCACCCCTGATCCGCATAAGTAAGATTTCCAAAAAGTTACTGTCTGAAACAGTAAACTGCACATCTGTGTCATCAACGTTGTGTAAGTTTTGTAAATTATAAACTGGAAGAGCATCTCCATTTTCACTTCACCTATGAGATGGTTTATTGTTTTAAGGTATTCTGTGTCCTTTAAAAGTCCACAATTGAATCGCCATATCCCTTTACCTTTTTCAAATTTATCAAGAACAAGTTTTATCTCTATTGCTGAATGATCGCTCCTATAACTTGGTTTGATTGTACAACTTTGTAACAAGTCCGTCAAATGTTTTGACACTATAAAATAGTCTAGGCGAGCCTGTTTAACTGGGTTCCGGCTACGCGATGTATATCTTTTAATATCGGGGTAGAAATATCTGAAAGCATCCACTAAATTGTGTGTTTCCATTAAATCCAGTAACTGTCTTCTTGATTGTGGATTGTTGATGTTAACATAGTTATAAGAGTCCATGGATGGATTCAAAGTTAAATTCAAATCCCCACATACTACTACATAGCTTTCATTACATTCTTCTACTAATTCATTTATTTTTTGAAAAAAGAGTGGGCTATCTTTATTTGGTGCATAAACGTTAATTATCCTCAAGGATATATCATTTATCTGTAGGTCTATCAATAGAAGATTTCCATCTGTATCCTTATTACAATTTTTAATTTTGTATTCAAAATTATTTTAAAGTAAAATGGCAACACCCCGGGCAGCTGTATTTACTCCATGGAGTATAACTTCACAATCTAATTGCTTTTCTAATTCTTCGCTTTCACAACATCAAGTCTTTTAATGTATGCCACTGGGGGTGGCATACTCGGTAACATACTCTCCTCCCATCACGCAGGCCTTGGTGTGTGATCCAAGTCGTCACCTAAAATGGGAAAGATATTGGTTACTTGTCAATGTCTTATTTAGGGCAGAATCTTGCCCAGCTGGTCAGGGACAACATTTTTGAGGCCTGTATCTGTTTTCCGCGATGCCACACATTATCATTTTTTTGTGTGTTATTTTATATCGTCAAACCTGCCAGCTGTTACTGATCTCACCTAGAAAATGCCCCCCCCCCCCCCCCCCGCAATATTTTAAAAAATTTATGTTTTTCTGTTATAATTTCAATGAAATGTTTTTATTGTGTTCAAAGTGACATTAAGCCCAAAAATGAAGAAAAAAATCCTGCTGGTAGAAACACTGTTCTGTTTGAGTTTGCATATTAACTTTGACTAGTTTCTAGTCTATATAGTGGCATCCAAGACGGATCCATACCCATCACATACTTACACTGATTCATGCTGCCTCAAATTGAAATTACGGATGTGTTAGTTGGTATAAAATCAACAAGAAGTTCACATTGCGCTGACTTGGGATACTGACCCAGAAACTCAGTCTAAAAATTAAACTGCTGTATCTTTTTTTTGTAGCTTCTTATGAATTATTCAGCAGATCAATAAAATTACATAAAAACCATGTCTTGAAATTTGCATTTGGAATAAAGTTAACAAAAACAAATAAGTCCTGTTTTAATATGTAATATTTATGGGATTTTATACCTCACAGTGATGTATCTAGCCCAACTCCAAAATATTCCTATTAAACAGATTTCCAAAATGTCAAAACTATGAATTTTCTTGCTCATTTCTGCCTTCTCCAATAGTTATAAATTACTACCATGAATATATTGTCAAAAATTGAAAAAAAAAACTGGACCAAAATGTGCATGTTTAGGATGAATAATTTCATTCAATGGGAGTAGAAAATGTGAAAAATACGGCCCAAATAAAATTATATACTTTTCCAAACATGCAGATACATTTCAATATGCTATACTGATGGATGGGTTCACACATTCATGCTAAATTCTAAATGAGTGCTTAATGCCGGTGTACTGAAACGTAGAAATGTGACATGGGTTTAACGTTGTTCTGGTGGTTGGGGATTCTGAAACTTTATTACATTATCTTAGGCCATTGTCCATTCAGACAGCTAATCAATCTTTCCCATTAGTCCTACTCTCTTATCCTTGAAACTATTAAAATTGCATAGTCTTTCATTTGCCCTGTAAATTTTGGGGTCTTACTAAAGGAGGTAAAAAAGATAGAATCCACATCAGAGAAAGCTAAGGTACAGCTGTTTAAATATTAATAATGGGATTTTGCACAAGATGAATGTGTATTTTTCTAACAATCGAAAGTAATTCAGGGTGGAGCTCTCATTTAGATTTTATTTTAAGTTCAATAGCCTATGGCTTGGTTCAGACTTGGAAGGAAGCTTTAGTGTAGTACTATAAACCACCAACCTATAACCAGTTTCTATAAGGCTCAAAATTTAAAAAAATAGAAAAACAAGTGAAGAAAGCTACCTTCTATTTCAAATATACCATTATGCTTCCCTGCATTATTTTGTAATTTCCATTAATTAATAATGAGGAAACAGACTGTTGAAGGTCTTTCCAAAATAACATGCTACACAGAATGTGCTGAGAAAGACTCTATCTGCCTCACTAAATGTGCTATGGCTTTGTTATACTCTGACTTATATGTACTTGTTGACCCACTGTTTTTTTAAAATGCTAAGAAATTACTAATCAATATTTTTTCTATTACCAACTCTGGCCAACACCAGTAGATTCTGTCTGGTATTGTCTTGGACATATCAGCAGCATAGTTGTATAGTGGTAATACACTGGCCCCTAATCTCTCAGGTAATGGGTTTGTACCACAGGAGTGGCCTTAATTGGTAAGTCTGTTACTGTTATGCAATAATAAAACTACCACTCTAATATGCTACCAGAGATTTTACACCCAAATAGATCAAACTTCCATAAGCCCAAGAATTCTGCACTACAACAATATCATACTTAGCTCATGGTTTTTTTCTGTATTCCAAGAGCTACTTAACCAAAAGCTGCCTACCTGGGTTGCTCACGCATAATCAAGTTTCATAACACTGTTGTTGGTTGCTATGTAACTTATTTTATTCCTTGCACACATGAAAATAGCCCCTGTCTTGTGTGATCATGTGTGATAGCAGTAATTTTGCTACTTACTCAAATTCAATCAGGTGTCTGCAAGGACAGGATAAACTGGCTGTACAATTTAAAGAGAAAAAAGTCTTGAAATTTTTTGAGCGAGGGTTGGAGAGGCGAACTGGATGTTTATACAAAGTCTTCAAGGATAAAAAACTTACTTAGCGTATGTGTAGGTTTCCATATATACGATCAGTGAACTGTTGAAGTCACATTGTTTCTCTTATTCTAAAGCCCTGCGAAGTGTTTCCATGCACCCCAAAACTATTTGAAACCTTAATCTGCATTTTCCATTCCAACATAATTGAACACCCAACTTTATTATTTTTTTCCCAAATTTGATCAACATGTTTATTTATTTATGGGCCAAATGTATTTTTTTCTTGTGATAAAAGTTGTACCAATATATCTCATTGAAGAATGGCATTTCTTGGCCATAAATCATAAATTACATCAAAGGGACCACAGATGATGTTATAGTGGATTTATTAATATCAACAAATATATGAATAACTTATGGATTTTCTATTGTACATATATTAACTTTTTGACATTCAAATTCTCATGCTTTATGTCTATTAAACTGAAATACTTACTTTTGCTAATAATTTACATATCTAACTTTAAATCTATTTTGCCTGTCTATTTTGAAAGCCACTGATTACATGAAAGTATGGACAAATTAATAAAATATGCCTATTTTGATGCTATTTGCCATCTAAATCTGTAGACATATGTGTTATTAAAGTATTCCGTTAATCTCATGTTCAAATGTTCTGGGCGATAATATGTTCCACATCAAAAGTTGCAATGTATTAATCCCACATAATTAATGGATGTTTTGATGTTTCAGATAAGATAGTTAGTATTCTTATTATAGTAATCATATGTTGTAAGTTTCAAGTTTCTTTGAATAAAACACTCATGGATAACAGCTAGCCATGTAAGCTTCCAAATCAGAATTAAACAATGTACACTGTGCACATGGAAAAAAATAAGACATTTGAAGCAGCTTTAGGCAATTCCGAACTTTATACCCCTTTCACACTACAGGCAGTATCACCCAAGGTAACCCGCATTTGGTGAGATCGCCCTGTCCTTGGATCACCCTCTGTCATCCGTATGCGACCGTGCAAGTCAGTGGCAAAGCGCCGATTACCTTGTGCATTCTACTGAAGTTTTAAAATATTTGAAATTTCTGCCTCTGATTTCGGTACTGTGAGCATATGCAGATGATTTTGGTTGTCTTTTGATGTAAAACCACAATATAAGGTGAGTTAAGGTATTGGTAATTTTGCCAAGAGTTTGTCCGATGTCTACCAAAGGTGAATTAAGGTTAATGGAGGTTTTCACTCAGTGACCAACATTTGTAGTTCTGTCATCTGACTGTTATTGATGGTTAAAAAACGTGTCCAATCAGTGGCTGTTTGCTTGTAGTGTGAACAACTCGAATGGGGTCATGGGGGCGGTTCCATTGCCGAGAAAAAAAAACTAAACTGTGAGATGACCACCTGTAGTGTGAAAGGGGCATTAGCTTCTATAGAGAAAGGAAAAAATGGAATTTGTTGTAATTTAAACTACGGATGGGTCAGTATGAAAAATATGGACATTGGGAGGTCGCCAATGTAAAACCGTACCGATTTCAGGACTCCGCGTTTAGTACATCCCAAACAAACATGGACATTTCCTCTTCATGCCCATCGCAATGAAAGTGGCCAAATACACAAAATATGAGATAAAAGCTTGTAATTTCTTCATATTTCTTGTTTGTTCCCAATATTTTAAGTTTTCCTTCAATTATATGAGTTGACAAGCAAGATTGAGGTTATAAATTGTCATACCAAAACATGGCAGTTCTGCTCAATGTTTTGCTATAAAAAGTCTCCTAATGGACGAAAATATGGGGATGAAAGCTTATAATTTCTTCCGATATTGGGTAGGTTTCTAATATATTTTAACTCTTCCTTCAATTATATGTACTGACAAGTGAAGTGGCAGTTGTAAAATCTCATCATGGTATTTCAGTAAAATGCTTTCGATACCGAGATACCGGGCCTACCGACCCATCCCTAATTTAAACTAGACTGTGTCTACTCAGTGCCAACTATTTCTAACACCACAATTGTTGATTGGATATGTTATTTTATTTTTTTGTGGGAGGGGGCAATCTATTTTCATGTTTCTAATGTGTTAGTTGAGGGATCATCAATAGTCAGGTCCATATATTTAATAAGTTTATCTCATTCCCAATAAATATACATGCCAAAGTCATTTACAGATGTTAATAATAAATGAGATATTAAATTAAAACGCTAATTGTATTACACTGCACAGGTCAAGTACTGTACAAATACCACAAATACTCAATAAGTATTACACCTAAAGAGTTGAAGCTCTCACAACGTAATCTACTTGAAAAGGAACATGAACCACTAACTTTACATTCGTCTTAGAATGCATCTTAAAATTATCTCGGGTGTATATCATTCTATTTTACCAACTTTAAAAGCCTATCTTTGTTTGGAACAGACCAAAAAGTCCATAGCTATTGAAGGATACATGTTGAAAGAATTTAGTTTCTTTTAGTTTGATATCTTGGCATTCTTTATCAAAATTTAGTTCATCTTAAATTTGTTCATCAAAACAAAATACTGAAACAAATGGTCATTGATATCCATATCTCTACTACTGTTGGCAGTGTCTCTTATCTAAATTTAGCTTAAAGTGATCTTTCATGTAACAGAAATGGTAATGTTTTCTCTAATACATCAATGTTCTAAGCAGGCCACAGCACATGTCCACATCCGCCTGTGTCTTGTGAGTTGCATCATTGCCACTCTAGGCAAATGAATATTGCTTCAGTTTTATTGTTTGTCTGACAATCAACAGGCTAATAGCTTTGGGTGTGGTCGTAGCTTTGACCTTATTGTCTGGGTAAAGCCTATGGGCCTGCTATGTCATAAAAATTGACAACCACTCTAAGGGTGGATGCATTGCATTTAGGATGCTAGTGTGGAAATAGTTAAAGCATAAATATTTGTTTTAGTAGTTAGTATGTCTTCTTTAGTACTTAGTATGTCTTTGTATCCAGATATCTTGGTCTTATGCTGCATTTCAAAAGTACGTTAGAATTTTACTTTGTCAAGAGTTCCTTATATACATTGCATTTTAAAAGAAAACCTCTGTTTGCATTACAAATTATCAATTTTATGGGTGACAGTTGTTTGCAAATACATTGCACCTTACAAATGTTTCAAGTATAAACAATTTTATATCAAAAGCTTAAAATAGTTACCTCAAACTTACCCATAAGTACCTATTCAGTAAAACTTACCCTCCACAGTCCTCCAAAAACTTAGTGTCTTAATGTTAGTTGCTTCAAAGCATAGTTAACCCTATGGCAAATGAATGACTTACATTAGTTAGCCTATCTTCTACCATAGTCATCATTTGGTTGATGCTCCCTTTTTTATAATGCCTTTGGTCTTGATAATCAAGTCTGCCTTTTCATAAACCAGCCCCTTAGGAAATGATTACCTCAATTTGGCTCTTTACAAATGTTTCAATTATATAAGTGAATGTATATATCATCACACTAGGTATTTCACAGATATTTTTTAGAAATTATAGAACACAATTACTAAGATATATCATCAATTAAAAATCCATTAACTTTGTTTCTATAAAGCAACAATATGTACAAAATGTATATATGCAATATTATTTCACATAGGTACCCCATACTTACCCCATATGTATCCCATATATACCTGTTCAGTATACCTTCCCCTCCATAGCCCTCCCATCTTGCTGCTGTCTGTATTGTCGGGCTACTGTGTCTCTGGATGTTTTATTTTTTTCCTTTCTCTCTTTCTGGCTGTAGCAACTTAGAATCTGTCATTAATTTATGACTAAATGTGCTTTTCTGATCACATCTTTTCAGTTTGTTTATACAAAAATATCTTACTTTGAGGGAATGACTTGTCTAAGCATGTGTTGTCATGTAGTCGGTTTGTGACTTGTGATTTTAAGTCGATGTTTCACAATAATGCAAATGACATCTCTCTCAAATAAATATACATTGAAAGAGTATCGACTGTGTCAAATAAGAGAGCCAATCAAAAAACAATTATATCTTGCATATCTCCAATTTTTATTATATTTATTAAGGTGAAGTTCTGCATTCTTATTTGTCACATTCAAAGTGATTAATAAGCTACAATAGGTCCGATGTCATAGTAATGTATTTGTCTCTTACAGTCAACCTTCATTAAATAGTAATTACTGTAATGAAATAAAAATCTCCAAACGACTGCATTGTTTTGGAGTTAGAACACAAAAGAAAAAAGTATAGCATTTGAGCAAATGTAACAAGTAAGAAACATAACTGAACTAACAGACTATTAATTTTGGATTATCTGGCTACATTGAATACTCAGTGAACATAAACTTGATGTACATATGAATATGATGCTGACCTATCATATTACTATCATGACATTTAATTCTGTTAGACTTTCACAGAACTTAATCTCTGAACCGGAAGATCTCTTTGTGTAAGAAAAGAAAAACATTTCCCCCCCAAAAGTATAGGGCAGTTTGACAACAATGAGTAAATCATGGATATGCCTACCAGCCAAGACGATTATTGTGGAAAAGGCTTGTTTATTAAATATATATATTTTTTCAGATCAAACCAAAACCACATAGCATTCCTTATAAAACTCATTAAATATGTCATTTAGCTTCTTAGATGTCCAACAATCATTGCAATACCCAATGGCTGGAAATAACACCTGCATATCTGAAATATTTATAGTAACAGAGTTATCTAAAATGTTAGTCACTCTACCCTAATTCCCTGTTCATGCAAGAAATCCACTTATCCATTCTGCAGCTAAATATTCTTTCTCTTTCAAGTTTTCTCACAGCTTTTTGTTCTTTTTCAGGCACTTGATTCAATAATCTTAACAGCCAAATCACAATCATTAAGGGGGATTTGGTTAGGGAGTAGTTGTTTGTTTCTATGGTAACTTTTCTAACAGATCAGTCAGAGGATGCAACGGCTAAGATTGACAACTGACAAACATTTTACAGCTATGTTTAAAATTATTCCAACACAGATCTTAAATTGCTTATTGGTCATAGAATGTCAACAGCAAATCATTTGCGTCATATTTTATTTTTTTGATATTATTTATCCTTTAACTCATAGCTGGAAGAAGTTTTAAATCCAGAGATCAAACAGGTCAAAACACCGCCTCGTATAATGACCTTGACATATGGTATTCTAGGGTGAAGAAAAACTCGCAAATGGAAGCTGTGTCAAGAATTTGCATGTTTAGAATGAAATAAACCCATGCTTAGTTTTAACACTATTTATTCCTATTAAAACTGTTCCAGCAAATTAACGCCGTCTCCCTTTTCAAACAAAAGCACAAAAACATTAATTACCAGAGCCAAATTAGCCAAAGTAAATTACATGGTATTAAATTATATGTTGCCATATGCAAAGTTTGCCTAAACCAGTAAATGTAACGATAACAGATAATAACTGACAGTATTTGGTAAAAAGGCTTTATTATTTTGATTCTGAGACCATAGTAATAATTATGCAGACTGTGAAATAACATGCTCCAGTTTTTCTGCTTTATCTTGCACACATATTCCTACCGCAGATAACCTTTCCTGTATATTTGGTGAATAATTCACCACATTTGAATCCATTATTCACCACTGTTGAATCAGATCCTGAAATTGTGAAAATATACATTTCCACTACAAAATGCGCATCAATCAATAAAACTAAAAGATGGGTCATATAAAAGGTGATTTGTATCATTACAATTTTTAGCCAAGGACATAATGTTTAACGTTAACAAAATAAATGCACCTTCAGAATTGTACAATTTTCATAAATCTCTTAACCAAACGGACTACACTGTATGTTACAAGACCAGTATTTTGTTCTGTACATATCTTAAAGACAAAAAACAAAACCCTAGCAAATCCTATCTTAATCTGTATGAATATTGTGATGCTTTAAATTATTATGGTTTCAGACCACACAATATAATTATACATGTTACTGTTTCTAAATAACGGAAACAAAAACTCATAGACCTTTTGTCTTAGGTTTATACCCAAGCTATCCAGATACAAAATATCGGTTTGATCTTTAATATCTGGAGGGAAGTTGGAAAACATGCAAAACATAAATATAACAAGCTTTAACTGAAAACCACTTTTGACATATCTTTACTCAAAGCAGCCTGTCAATTACTATCATGTTATGTCTGTGATTTAATTATATTACAATTTTTCTCTTATTTAAAAATCTTTACCAGTTACTTTTGTCTGTAAAAACAAAGAAATCTAAAAATTTAGAAAAAAGTCCAGTTTAAAAATCTCTGGGAATGTCTAAGAATATTTGGCAATAACTTCAGTAATCATGTGTAATAACAGTTTTCAATGATTCTTTGCTTTAGAGAATCCTTTAATCCTTTGCTCAGCTTTTAATGCTGTCTCTTTTGTGAGGGTTGATTTAAGCTTTTTTTCTAAGCAAACCATCTTTTCATTGCCATATCTGTCTTGAAAAGGCTGATTTGCTGAAAATCTTTCACCTTTTCTGATTAGGTGGAGAGTAAATCTCTGAGGTCTTTGAACAATCAAGTTTCCCAGCTTTTTGCCCTAATGAAAAAGCCTAATTTTTCCACATTTATTTTGGGGGAGTTAAATCAAATAATTAAATGGTTACTGGGTGGGTATGGCTGGGAATGAGGACTCCTGTATAAATATTCTTAAGGCCTGTTTACACCAAACCAAATAGATCTGATCTCATGGAGCTGGACGAATTGGCACTTTTCCAAATCAGCCCTTGGCAAATCGGCCCCCTGTTGAAAACTTTAATAATTAGAAACAATTTATAGATCTGCAGAAAGCATTTGACTGGGTTAATAAAAATATTTATGCCTGAAATTCCTCTTCATTTACACAATTTATTATCACACCTGCCCACCTGCCCAGCAGAAAAAAGTTTGGGTAATTCTGCAGAATAAAAACTGGTTGTTGTTGGTCCCTATAGTGGTGAGCATTACAAGGTATGTCACATGACTTCCAACATGTCGCACTGTTCTTGAATTAAACTACACTGGCTGCCCAGTGAATACTGCGTACTGTTTAAATACAACCTTCTCACACACACAGAAATCAATCTGAACCAAGCTGCATATCTTTTACCTGTCCTTCCAATAGTAAGTTGGATGTATCAATCGAATAGGCACTAGTAAGATTCGTAACCCATTTAAAGGGGAAAGTCCTCAAATTACAAAGATCATAAATTTGGAGTCCTTATATTCAAATATCAACAAACACCACAGCTTACTGGGATATGACATATCACTTTTTGACAGCACTGATAAACTCTTCCTTCCAGACTAAAAGGGCATAAGTCCTCAAGGAATTTTATTACTCGATGCAGTTTGTTTTACTGTTTTAAAGTACACAAGCGTTATTTCAATTTTCAACAGCAGATTGCTACATAAGCCCCTCTGTACACAGCAGTTGTTAATTATCAGAGATAGGTGTACATGTCAATGCACTTGCCATGCAAAATTAGTTTGTTTACTTTAGCATCACACTTGACAGAGGAATGAAGGTTTTTAAATGCTCTTCGACCCCTCGACTTTGGGCTTTCAGAGAATTTTAGAACCATTTAGAACATTTTGTGAACTTATCAGAGGGCTCAGGAACCAATCGTAACATTTTTGGGTACCAGTCGGAAAGTCTCAAGAACCAATCCCAACGTTACTTCAAAAACTATCATTTGTTGGTGTAAAACCCACCCCTCTGCATCAGTGGATTTTAACCAACTCCATTTTGTAGAATCGGTTACAAAGTATACATCTGGATCACCAAATATGGAATAGGTCTCTGAGGTTTTTACAGAAAGGAAGAAAAAAATGAAAACTGATATTGTGTGGGCGCACTCTTGTAGTTACATTTCAGAGAAATAATTACAGAATATTTGAAAAGGCAATCTCAAATACTCTGTGAGCTTCCTCCATTGTAAAACTGCCCTTGTGAAATGCCCTGTACAAAGTGACAAGCCTTATACATCACACCAGACCCGTCTCATGTGATACAATGTCGCTCGTCTTCAAATGGTCAAGACATTTCAAAATCAGACAAGAAGTAAGGAATTTCTGTACATTTTAACTTGAGCTGGTGATACTTATTGCTCAGATAATTGTTAAGAGAATTCTTCATGTAAAAAATCATTTCAATATGCATTGTTTTGTTGCCCGAGCATATGGATAACCGGACAATTTCCTGATTGACATAATATCATAGATATATAACGAATGAAGATGATAAAGTAAGACTGTGTATCATGAAAATTGTATTGTTCAACTTCATGAGTGGCATAACATTATTGAATAACAAGGGATGTTTTGCTTTCATTATATTACCAACTTTTTATCCAATGTTTAACAAGCTGGTTTAGAAAATATGTCCTGGTTTGTCTTTCCTCCGAAGTCAGGGAAAATAAGGTCTTGAATGGATAATAATATCATATCAGTCAATTAATGTAGGATCAAATCCACTTATAATCTTATATGATATCACTGATAGTGTTTAAAGGCCTTTAAGCCTTTAAAATTATCCTGAATACACACATATTTTCCGGCTTGCTAACTATTTTCCCATGAGCTACAATTTACACCCCACTTTATATTGCACTTTGTTTTCAACCTCCCTGTCTTGAAATGGGGTCACGGTGCTATTAAATTACAGAGAGTTAAGCAGCCTAGGTGTTTGTGTTATTATCTTAATGTAGTTTTTGTGTTCAGTGGAAGTCCTCACATTGAACTTTATGGGGGTCAGTTGAAAAATAAAGCGCAAGCACTAGCAAAACAAGATATCCAAGGAGTTCACAACAGTGAGGAAGAATGCCAAATGTCAGCTGGTATTAGCTACACATGGTAATGACTAATTTGTAAACAATTTATTTTCACATGGTTAGAAGACCTGATAGTTAATTTTCTACATTGCATTCACACTTAGGATGTTTGGATTAATTTATACAAACATGTTACTTCGTTGTGTAAAGGTAACACTGTAATGGGGTTTATTTTGTGTTCTGGTTTTTGCCATACCATATCTCAGAGAAACTCAAATCTTTGACATTTGAGGGAGAAAAACAAAGTGAGTTTATTTGTGAGTAGCTATTAAGTATATGTCAGTATGGGGTTGAGAGATCCCTTGATGAAGATATGATAACTGAAAGAGATATTTTGAGGTAACAAAATTTGGGTGATGAGATTCTCTTCTGATATGGCAGTTCTCCATATGTTCTGAAGCAAGCCATTATATTTGATGATTTATACATATTTTGCCGTTTGTGAGAAAATTGGCTCAACTAGAATGGATTTAGCAATACGGATGTTTCAAAAAACAACAACAAATATTTAAAGAGTATGTCATGCTAAAAACACACTATTGCATTGACTGAAAGTATGAGAAATTACTAAAATGTACATATGCTTTATGCTACATAACTGCATTGTTTGCAGTAACAGAAGTTTATTAGGCAAAATCAATCATCGTGTGTTATTTTAGCTGGATATATTAGGTAATACTCTAACTGAAGGGAGTTTACACAGATGGCAGAATCTGTAAGAGGTTTCCATGGATCAGTTCTGAAGGTAAGATGACTGCATTTTTTATTGTCAGAAGAAATCTTTAGCTTGAACTTAACCATTTCACCTACGTTTAAAACATATATTCCTGGTGCATGATGTGTGAGCTTAATAAATGTATTTATAAAGCAAAGTTCATGAAGATGACCTTAAACCCTTTTCCCCTCTCTTTTGACAGTAAATATGACATGAACATGTGAACCCGTAGCATAGACGTAGTATATAGTCTGCAAACATGATGCATTTTTGTTAACTAGCGCAATTCCTCTTTGTGGGGAAGCTATTGCGCCTGCAAAGCAGTAGATTAGATAAGATTAGATACATTCAGATCTATTTTCAGAGCTACTACGATCATTTACAATTCTGACATGACATGGCTCTGTTTGTAAATCTGATTGGCTAATCGAAGAAATACTTAATTGGTAAAACTCACATGAATTATACAGTTACATTATAGCTCATTTACATAAACATTAAGTTTAAAAAATGCAAGTAATATGTTATTTCTACAAAATGCTATGTTAGAATAGAAATAACTGGTTCTGATCTCGGGGTTATAAGTAATTTTTCAACCCATAGCTTATTAGAATCGCCCAGAGTCCGCCTTAGTGATCCTTATATCAAAATTCCTTGTTAAATTCATTGTAACCCTTCGCCAGTCATTGGATAGTGTTGTATTTAGGAATCAAAGAGATGCAAAAAGAGTTTCTTTGGGGCTAGCATGATTACATTTAATCATTTTCCTGATATTTATGTGCTTTGCCATTGTAACAGATTTTCTAGCAAACCATTCCAAAATGGATCTGATAGTTCTTTGAAATGTGAAATGTTTGTTGTTGCGCTGTATGACTTCTCAGTTAAGGCCTGGGTGGGTTTGTTTTGTTCTGGGTGTCAATTGCTAGTGGACAGTTGTGTAATTAGTGTAAGTGTCATACTTTGCCTGGAATTTAATAGGCTGTTTCATGTGTGTAAATAAAGGCTTTGATCCCATTATGTGTTCATCACTGTCTACTGGCACTGCTTATTGGGTTTACAACTCACCTGTTCGACTTTCCTCCACGTGGTCTTTACTGGTCTCATACCACACGATGCTTGTTGTATCACACACCTTTTCCTGATTTCGTTTAGTGTAAAATACTGTCTTATCAGTGTTTGCCTTCCTTGGTGTTAGCTTTCTTTGTCCGTCAGGAAAATCACTTAAAACTACTGAAGTATCTTGGAAATTTGAAAGCTTTGTGTGTCAAAGTGGAAGAAATGTGTGTTATGTCATTCAAGCTACGCCTTAAATTATGGTATTACAGATACAACACTATCAAAGTATGGTTAAATGAGATCCTAAGATCACAGAATGAAATGTAAGCATGAAAATAAAAATGGGATAGAACTTCTTGGTCAAGTTGTGCCATAACCAGATTGACTTGTAACATTGTTAGATGTAATATACTGAAATCTGAGATTAAAGATTAATAAAAAGTTAGACAATATCCGTAATGACAAAAATAAAAATAAGCAGAACATCATTGCATGCCATACATTCGTTTCTAACACCTGGTGTAAATACTTGTCTCAAAACCAACGAGTTACAGTTGTACAGCGGTGGTTTCCTCCACATAACCTAATTGTCGAGCCCAGATGGAAATCCTTGTAAAACTAATACTACTGTTCCACTTCTATGAATAATAGTAATACCTAGCCCAGTCTAAACCCATGCGAGTGGGGCGGGGTGGTCGGCTGCTATGAATGATCAAAAATGGGCGGGAAACGGACGATCATTTGGAGTTATCTCGAGTGAAAAGCATTGATACAGCCTGCCCTCAACTCCTACATATCATAAATCTATAATAAGTTGGTAGTCTAGTGGTAAGCAAGTGTTGCATGTGTGGGTTTGACTTCCACAAGTGGCAATGCCGGGGACCTGTCCCAATGTGACCCTGGTTGTTGCACAGTATATAATATATCAATGTTGAACTTTGATGGGTCACTGAGGTATATTTAGGGTGGTGTGGCTGTTAGTTTCAGACATCCTCAGTATCATGTTGTTGATGTTTTTTGCTTCACACCACAAATTAGTTTAGACAGTAAGCTATTATTACCTGAAGAATACACAAAGATGCAAACTGACACGAAACCAAACACACATTTACTGTACCATTAAACAACTTCAATAGATTGCTCTCTAAATCTATGTAGTCGTAAAACTTTACGTTTGCTTTCATAAAAGACGATATTGGGAGACCCCTCACACTAAGTGTCATTATATCCCCTAGGTTCACCGCTGAAGTTGATTTTTACTGTCGGCAGCTCTTTCAACTCCCCCCTCCCCACCTCCAGCACTTCTTAAAGTCAGTCAACAGATTGGAGGGTCATGAAACATAAAAAGCAATCTAGCTGCATATGACATGGAATTCCAAGCAATCATGACACTCTTTAGATCTACTGATTTTTCTAATCCATTTCTAGGTTGAAAAAAAAAACCCAACTTGTTTGGTTTGTCAATAATGTGGTTAGCTCTGTGTTGCTTTAATACTTTTCCCGACAAATATATGTCTAAACATAAAACGTTTCTATGAGACTTGGGCACATCACCCACAATAAAACAATACACCAGTTTTACCATTATCTCTAGAGACATTGTTTCATATGAAGACTATCCCACTCAGAAACTGAAGTGTCTATGGTCCACCATCCACCTGTCAATAATAGCTCTGGAATGGGAATATAGGACATTCTTCTAGTTCCCTATATTTTACAACTGGTTTCTGTCATAGTATTAAGTGAAAATGTAATCGCCGATTTTGAAAGCCTTCTTTGCAAATTTGTTTGGAATAATAAGAAACATTTAGTTGCGAAAAGTACACTTATTCAACTACCTGAAGCTCTCGGCTTAAAATGTCTCTGTCAGACATGAAGTTACTTTCGTAAAATATTGTGGATCAAGCATTTTTACAATAACTATGAAGCAAAGTGGAAGATTCTAGCTGAAATTTTATTGGGTATTGATGCAGGAATATTTCTTTGAGAGTATCAAACCTAAAATAGTGACAAAGTTTTATTCAAAACTACTCTCAGTCTGGTATGACTTTATTAAAATTGACATCAAAACTGTTTCAGAACTCTTAAGTCTCAAGTTGTTTAATGATCCAATTAATAATAAACCTATTCCACCAGAATCAGATGACTGGACAAAGTCAGGTTTTGAAAATGTGGCTTATTTTTTAATGAAACCTGAATGTCTTTTAAAACTAAACAGGAAATACAACATTGTTGGGACACTATTCTACCTATAGTGTACTATCTTCTATCTTGAGAAGGCTTCCCAAAACAAGAGATAAACTAATTTATACAACTGAAAACGATTTTTAAGGCTTAGAGAGTTTTAAGAAAATTACAACTGCAAAGATATATCAGAACCTGATTTCCAAGATAACGGTTAGAATGCTATCCATTCAGTGCAAACTGGGAAAACATATATTTGCTGCCATCACAAGTAGTAATAAATGCTTAATTAATAACAGTGCAATTAAAGATTTCACATAGGGTCTTCTCTTGTAACTATTAATAATTTTGTGGAATATTAAAACTTCTTCAAATTGTGATGCTTGCCAAAAAGTGGATAATTTGGAGCACCTGTTTTACTGCTGCTGCGATAAAGAAACGTTTGAAGGCAAGTTGAAAACTGGCTAAGCAAAAATATATAAAAAAATCTTTGAACCCAAAGTACCTGGAATGGGAATGTGGGACAGGGATTTTAGTGTGACCGCCAGCACTAACATTTCAAGGTCCCCCTAAGACAGTGAAAACCCACATCAGGATTATATATTATATTTATTAAACTAAAATTGATTTTTATTAATAATTATTCATAAATGTTTTTGCAATAGCACATGTAAATATATATAGTTTAATGTCACAGTCTAATTATATCTACAGTTTATTACAAGTAGGGACAAGTCCAGCATATTCCATCATCTGAATCACAGAACCATATATATTCAGTAACTAGATCAGTTCCCAGCTGTAATACTAAAAGATACAATGCAGATGTAAAGTTCGGTCCAACTTGATAAAAGTCTAGAAATCCAAATAAAATCACATTGCAGTTCCAGCAACGCAGTTCCAGATGTCAGCAATGAGATCGAATTTTAAAAACAGTTATATGAATAAAGTTCTACCCCTGAAGTTGTTGATGATCACATTATAACACCCCAGTTCGTTAAATAGCAGTCATATGTAAAGATATGGCCTTGGTCACAATTAAAATGATAAAATAACACTCTAATCAGCAAGTCAGGCAGGCTGATCCCCCAGTTATGAGCATATATCAGTGCATGTGTGCATCAAATACACTTTAAAACATCATCGTTTTCTCCCATGATGATGTATTGATATAATGCATAACCAAATCAAGGTAGGGTTATACTTCAAAGTCCTAGTACATATATTGCAGAATATATAGGAAGGAACAAACTGACAGATTATTAAAAAAAAATCACGCAAAGCTTGGTTCTTGATTGGGGTATTTGGAGATGTCAATGTTCCCCATCATATTTATTCTTAGTCAAGTGAGTAGGCGAGGACTAATAAAAAATACTAAGGAAAAATAAATTTTTGCTTGTAAAAGCCATTTTCCTTCATTGTCTGTGCAAGAGGAAATCCATTTGCTTATTAAAAACAAGTAGAAGACTTTGAGTAATGACGTACTCTCTTAATACATAATGACGTCTCCTTGTTAAATTTGCTGTGTATAAAAATTCAATAATGTATTAAGCATTATCATATTTATCTCATTTTGACAGGAAGATTCATTGGAATTTTTAGAAATATTAATTTTAGTATAGTGTCCAAAATTCTTCACTAAATATACACAGATAAATTTTGACTTCAAACTGTTGGACATTAATTTCATTTTTATGAAAATT
Source organism: Sabellastarte sp. h YS-2021 (assembly GCA_964017235.1). Taxonomy (NCBI): domain Eukaryota; kingdom Metazoa; phylum Annelida; class Polychaeta; order Sabellida; family Sabellidae; genus Sabellastarte; species Sabellastarte sp. h YS-2021. The sequence continues at coordinate 79,884,081 of OZ024932.1, read as the reverse complement.
TTCAGCCATTTAATATACAAACTAATATCAACAGATTTTCTCTTTTCACCCTTAATTTCTGTGTGATGCAGAAAGCATAATGCACTTGTACAAAACACCATGACGCAAGCTACTTTTTTGTGTCCTCTCCATAATTCATCAAAACATCTGCAACTTCTGTTCCTCAAAAGGACATTTTTTTGCGTCAAAAGAAAATTTAGAAACTTAGTGTCTGATCAGTAAAACTAAAGGGGTGGGAGTTATAATGCATTCATATAGTACCCCTATGACGCAGTTCAGTTTCCAGACTGAGGTTTTCCTATCCTGACGCACATTCCTATTATAGAAACAATGTTAAGGTCAGGTCGCCAATATCTACTCCATACAAACTCTTTTTCTTGACTAAAAAGGTTTTCATAGGGCTTATTAGACACCACTGGAGTCTATAGTTTTGTGACTAAATACAATAATAGAAACATGCGTTATTTATTATTATTTTAAGAACATCTTCAAAGAGGAAAATTTCTCAGAAAAAAAACCACCTTCTCAAAATAGCCGTAAAAGTTATTTTAATGCAGTTATTTGACCAGCAATACATTATGCGGACCAACAATTATTATTTTTTTTGCGGGGTTGTATTGTATCTGCATATTTTGCATGAAATTTAATAAATTTCTGGAGAATTAAGAACCTGTAGGGAAATGACCTCACTTTACAAGACATTGTAACAATACATTTTTTCACATATAAAAAGTGATGTATTTTGTGATTATAGCCTATTGGTTATATGAAGTAAGTCAAAGGGTACTTTCTACTTTTGATATACTAAAAAGTAAAGCTTCAATAATTTTTTCCACTTTTTCTCAAAATAGGTAAGGTCTTTTTGCAACATGTATTCCCCCCCCCCCCCCCCCCCCCAGATCCATGCTTCAAACACTGCCCAGCAAAGGGTTTAGCAATCTCTTCACAAATCAGTTAAGTATTTTTGGGTCACAGTTTTGCCTTCATTGCACCTACAATCTAGCCTTGCCACAGGCGTTTATATGTGTAATATAGACACACCTGTTGATTGCATTATAAGTATTTTTCATAATGTTCTCAGATATTTACTTAGCATTGCTTGCTGAGGAGAACTGTCTCCCAGGCTAGAAAGGTCTCTGATACAGTGTGCAGTATAGCAAAAATATTTCACGTTTGCATTATGGTTCAGACAGCCTGGAAGGCCAGGCTACCTGTAATCTGGAATGCCCTGCCAGATAGCATATGTAATTTAGTTTCTATTGTATTCTTCAGAAACAAGCTTATATCTCACCTGACTGCAAAAGTCTATCTACATAGGCTAATGTTTGGTAGGAAACGTTTGGCAAAGGTTAAAAATGATGGGTTCGAAAACATTTATAATAGAATGTTTTTAAGATGTTTTATGTATACCATTTATTAAACGTTTAATGATAAATGTTAGAAAAACGTTACAAATGGACATATTAATATCTGAATAATAATGGGGTCAGAGGTCAAATTCACTATCTTTTTAAAGTTGCTCACTAATGAAAATATTATTTTTATGTCTAAAATTGTAAGATAGTCGGTTAAAAATTGTGCCCCATTCAATTCTTACTTTTAGGGATTACATGTGGGGCATTTTTTGACAAAGTCCTCTAAAATCCCCTATTATTCCTCACAGCCATCTTTGTTTGGATATGTTTGAAGGCGAAGGTTTAATAAGGGTTTCATAAGCATTCTGAAAATATGGGTTTAAAAACGTTTTTGACACAATGTTTTTAAAATATTTGATCAACAATGTTTTTAAACATTTTATGTGTACTGTTTATAAAACACTTCATGATGAATGTTTGAAAAATATTTCTAGCATAACCTTATACTCTTTAGCTATTTTGTAAATGTTAAAAAACAAAACGCTTCCAGTCAAACTTACACCTTTAAGTTATTTTATAAACGTTTAATAAACATTTTCAGTAAAAACATTTGTATATAGAATGTTTATAAAACGTTTTTTAAACAGCTTAAAAATTTGCTTGGAAACATTTAGAAAACCTTACGATGTGGTTTAAATAGGTTTTAAAAACGTTTTGTAAACGTTTAAACCATTTTCAAAAGTTTCTAATGTTTACTGGATTACAGCCTTTTAATGATTAGCCTTTACAGGATTTGAACATATTTTCAATTCAAAGAAAAATATTTGATTCCACTTGATATGAAACAATCTATTTGACACTTTAGAGAATCAATAGACTGTTTATATCTGATAGTTACACTCGGGGAGTGAAGCCATTCGTTCTTCTAGTAATTAATTACACTACATTTCGCATAGCAACGTGTCCTATTTGAGGCATATCATATAAGTATCTGGTTTAAATTGTTTGAATAACACTTAAACCACACATAGAATGACAGTTTAATCAGTCCATGTACTCCTAGAATCCAGTGGCTTAATTACTTAAGTTAAAAAATTTACATCAGTGAAAGCATGTCTTCTTAAAGTAAGGTACCAGAATTTTTTTCTAGTGATTCTTATTCACAATGTTCTCCTGTAGTATTTGTAGTAGAGCATAAAAAGCTATAAACTCACACACAAGTGACATAATCTAGAAACATTGTATGAATCTGAATGTATAAAAGTTGCTTCTTTTAGAATTTAATCGTTTTTAGCCACAGCTTTCTGCTTCTAGTAATACAAGCATATCTAGAGAAAACAATGCTATATTGTCACAGTTTCTGAAATTCGTAACCCCCCTCCATTTTATTTCCTTGAATGGTGGAAAATTCCGCACCCATATTTACTGGTTTTTGTGGCTACATTAAGTTTCTCATTTTCTCTGGTGCAAAGTTGGCGTTAATTTTCACGAATTTGTCTAATTTCTAAAGATCAGTGTTAAACTTCACACAAGCATGTATGTAAAAAAAATAGATATGGCAATATACTGTGGATATTGAATACATTCAATAGTACGGCTTGTTAATAAGCAATGCAATATCTCATCGGCAGTGACAACTCATTCTTTTGTAAGTGAGTTAATTTCCGGTAGACTACTGTGTTCCATTATATAAAATAATTTGTCAGCTTTGAAATGATAATTAAATGATCTCTCCTTAAGAAAATAACTGCAGAGTATATATACTAACGTCTTTAAGAAGGCCATATCAGGATGCAAAGCCCTGGGGTGAGATCAATACAGGCGGTGAGGGTTAATCATGGGATAATATCACGACTGATTTATTCTGAAACACACAGTCCTATGTATAATGAGGAAACCAGTATCACATTATCCCTTATTTTTACTCCTTCACTAGACACTCGAGTGACCCCTTGGATTTGTACATGATCCACTGATTTAGCAGGTTGTTTTAAGGCAGGAGCCATCTCCTACTAGTACCCTGGATGAGGAAAAGGTTATCAGTATTAAGCAGATTAATGAATTGATGGAGTAAGTCTGTCAATTGTCAGAGCTGAATTTACTTAATTGGATTTTCTCTTAATTTTAAACGAACACTTAGTCCTACATGCCACACCCCTAGACCAGTCATATTTGCATAATATATTCAAAATGTCGTTGTTTTTTTCATAAGACTATCTAAATACTTGATGCAGCACATTTTGTCTGATCAATATTATCTTATTGAAAAAAGGTATCACAGAAGTCTATTAAACAGGAATACATCTTTAGAGAGATGTGCAGAGATACAGCAAACAGAAGATATTATGATGCAAATCTTTTGAATTCAAATGTAATGCTTCTAATGTGCGTCATTTTAGAAAATTATTGTTATGATGTAATTAGTTGCCTCTTAATATCTGAACAAAATCTGGTCAGGCGTAGGACTTGTCTCCTTGTATGGTGGGTAACACATTCGCCTTTTTCCTCCTAAGACATGGGTTCAAACCCCGGGCTTGATTTTATGTGACAAAGTTTACTATTATTCGTAAATGGCCGATGGGTTTGTAGTGTAGAATCAACTAGCATGCAATTCTTTCCTCAAACCTTCTCAACAATAACAAATATTATGTCATCTACTCCCCAACATTAACACAGTCTCTCTTTGAAATCCACTGACAAAGCCACTACAATCACTTTTTACTGCCCAAAACTATCGTCAACCAAATAAACAAGTTTTCCAGCATTGAAGGTCACATCAGTTCTAGTATGTGAGGGTTTTGTGTACTGCTACAACGTCTCTGTTTTAACTATATAGTAATACATTACATCAGATCAGAAGTCCCCACGCCCCACGAAAAAAAGAAAAGGAATTTTAAAAAACATACTGTACCTCGCCTCTTCTGTATCAAATAACATCAGAATTTACTGAGTCTATGCCCACTCCAATAGTTATATAACAAAACACTTGAAGACATTCCAATTAACCTCACAGAAGCCATTTCATGTTACTATGACTTCCGAGCAATCAGTAAGCCAGGCAAACTCAATTTACCTCCGGCGTTATTCATTGTTTTTATCCTGTTAAAAACTTGTTGTATAATCACTGCAGCATCACCTAGCCCTGGAGTCTCTCTTCTTTTTTGTTGAGTTCAAGAAAACTGATTTGCATTTGCTTTCTAAAACCTGTTTCTCTCTCTCCCACCCCCTTTCAGAGCCTTTCTAGGTCCCCACTCTATACCTACCAGTCCGCAAACTAAACATGTCATATGACGGTGTCTCCCCAAATTGTTCTAGTTTTGTAAAGTATCATAACACCTAACCGGTTTTAAATTTGGGTGTAACTTTGACTGATCCCATCAAAAGCTGCTGGAAAACCGACTGAAAAAAGTCAAACTCATGATTTATAAAGGTCACTCATGAGATCAATCAAAGAAAAACAGTCAGGAACAAACCTGAAACCGGAGCAGTATGAATGATTAAGTCAGTGTCATATTATTTCCCTGGTACTTTAGACTAAATGTGATATTCATGATGGATTGATTTGAATTTAACATAGGTTTCAATACATTGCATTTGTGTGGCTCCCCACTCCCTCAAATGACGTGGTGATTGCGTGGTGTTACCACTGATATGTTGGATGCTGTGACTCATCCCGTCCCCTCACTTTATGAACATAACTAATATTCAAACAAAAAAGAAAAAAAAGGCCCACTGATCTTGCCCCAGTAGAATATTAGTCGTACAAGTCTGCAGAGTAACCTTTACTGGTTTCCATATGACATTTCCTGTTTAATGTTTGACAGGGTTCACTTAGCAGTCCCTGCCTATACAACTGGATAGGTCGTCTGATTGATAACGAAAGTGGAACAGTTATGTGTACCATCTTTGCCTCCATATTCAGTTTGAAACAAGAGAGAAGACAGTTCAATGATTTATTCTACTTATTACAAGAATAAACAAATCCGATATGTTAAAAATCTTAAAACGACAATTACTTGTTTTTGTGTATTAAGTGTACGGTAGATCATGGGTCCATCTAAAACGAAGTGATCAGTTGCAGATATCAAAAAGAGGCTTTTGGAATGCTTGCGCTGAGGATTGTGACAACTGCTTTTAGCAAAGATTTGAACATCTCTATAATTGAAATATAAACATATGAAAGTCACACATTTTCTTGTGTTGGGGAGACTTAAAAACTACCTTACTAGCTATTTGCAGATACTTTTCTGAAAATATAGTCCATAGTTCCTTACACTATAATTAGTTTCTTATGTTACTTTAGTCAAAATACAAAGGAAATTACCTAAAATAAAGCCAAGTATATTAAGGTTCAAATTCGGGTTGAAATAGCAATATCTCTGAAAGAATCACAAGTCTTACAGATTTATCTGTTAAACTAATATTCATAAAATAAAACAATAATAAACTAATTATTAAACAATGACTCTATAAATATAAAATTAGCTATACATAGCTAGTCGTTTCTGAGTTTAAGTGTATAGGGCTGAAATATCAAGAATTTCTAAAAATAAACATACCAGTTTCAATCTACGCAGAGACCACCAGTAGGCTTCTAGGAGGGTAAACTAAGAATAAGACTATACCTGTTCTATTTATAGCTATTTCTATTTTTGAATCTTAATTAAATCTGCTGCATTCTCTCTTGAGATATTGTTTGACGAGGAAACTATTTCTCTCTCAGAAGCCTTTGTACTCCTACACACAACTTCAGTGAATACTTTTATTTATCAGTACGCAGAGGTAAATCTTTTTTTGTTTGCAAGACAATACATGTAATATATCTAAATTAATTAATATTTCTCATATACAGTGCATATTTGTTTATATTAATGTATAAAATCTGTAGATGAAGTAAGTGAAATATTGGTTGTCCAGCCATCATTTGATCATTTTTAAGTAAAACACTGGATGCGTAATATATACTCTAAATTTACAACTGACATACATTTGCAAAGAAAAACATCAGTGAAATTGGCCACAGTTTGTAAAATTGGTCATTGTGGGAAAAGTAAAAGAAAACAAGAGCACTCGGAGAGCACACACCTCCGCCAATGTATGTATGATGTATGATTTTTTTCATAAATGGCCCAGTAATAAGTAACTGGGAAAATCTGGATCAAAGATATAAAAAAAATAGTGTGGATGTAAGTTGAACTAAGACCCCTCTTCCTTTTTTCATGAAGATCCAGCAAGTAGTATTTGTGTAATCCTGTTAACAAACAGACGAGCACGTGGCCGAGTGGTAACTTAGAAATCTGGCCACAATCCCACAACGTATATTTAAAAAATCCTCATAGTAAAGCCCAATGGAACCGACTGGACTCAAATTTGGCTGTGCTCTATCTGGCCAATGATAATGTTATATGAAACAATGAGAATCATAGCTGAAAAACTGTGGCCTAGAATGTGTGAACAAACAAGCAAACAAACCGACTGACCAACATACTTCAAATTTGCAAGATTTCAAAGTAACAAATAGAAAAATAAACTGATATGAATTCCGTACCTCTTTGGCTAATGTAATGATCATAACTTGTGCCACTGTTGCATCGGGGAAGATCACACAAATCACAATCTCCCGCAAGTCCAGGAAACAGAAGGGAGTTTTCTTCACTGGAGAATGTTACATAGATCCATAGTGATCAATCATAGCACGAAGTCAATTCTGGAGAGTAATCAGCACACTGGTTTGTCTAATCTTCTTTTGAGAAAATATCACTCTGTTCCATTCGAGAGGAAGATTGATTGTATAATGAAAATAATGGACAAGATAGACTGTAGCAGTGAAAACGCAGGCCATAACACACAAAATATTGGTTGTAAGGTAGCTATGATTGAAAAGAAGAGTCATGACTACTCGTAACAGATATATTACCCATGTACTGACAACCTTCAAAGCAGAGTCTTACAATCGATAAGATTATGTTTCTGACTAAGTAATCAGAACAATAGGGGGCAAACTCATAATACTGGAAAATGTGTATAACACCATTTTTTTACAGACGTTTAGTCACACTTATTAAACTCTATATGTTTGTAATACAAAACATACACTGTACATACACTGAATATAGTCATATATCGTCCATATATATCACATCATCGTCTTTCTGTTAAGATAACCCTCCCAATGGCTCCTCTTCCAGTTTACCAACATAGCTTGATCGTGTGAACCGTCTTCTTAAATCCACAAACACAAAGTCCACAAAGCTTTAAAATGAACAATAGAATAGACGGCCGAACTTAAAACAGTAAGGTTTTTGCTCCAGTGACGGTCACTTTCCGCCACCCTCTTGCCAATTTGCTGTCATGTGGCTTCTGTGTTGTACAACTTTCACTATGTCAAGATATTCTCTATCGCTAAGAAAGTGAGAAGAAAACAAAATTTCAAATTATGATCATTGAACATCTATATCACTTACCTGTTGAAAATGACGAGGCAACCACATTCTTTCTCCTTAAGGCCTTTTCACATCAATATGATCAGATAATTGGTCCAGAAATAAGGAGTTATGTTATGGGGCCTTGTCTTACATGCTAACGATACTTTCCAATTGTGATAAAAGTTGAAGAATACCTCAGCATAAGAATTGTTTCAAGTCAGCGTGTATCATATGGGTTTTGGTACCACTTTAAAACTAAATTATGTAAAAGTATTGTCTTGTGTTCCAAGCTTTAGACATACTTGATATTACCAACCAACACAAAACCTTTCACATGACTGAATATGACTGTGTTTCAATGAATAACTTTGAATTGGTACTTGCAAATATTGCAGAAATATTGCAGAAAAATGACAAAAAAGTCTTAATTAATGGACAGGGGTCAGTTTCACGAAGCCTCATTAAGATAAAGGACACCTTAAATTCAAGGATTTCCTTGAATTTCTCCCTCCTTTAAAAATTCTCAGTTTCACAAAGCCTCCTTCATTAAATGAGACCTTGAAAACTCCTTTAAATTTCAAGGAAGCTAAGGACCTGCCTAAATTTAAGGAAGTGTCATTCAAGGAATGTTTAATAACTTTAATGAACCTCATAACCTTATCACTCCGTTTTTTATGAAGAAAATCTAGACCTTGCATGACCCTGGGTAACAGAAAATGACTCAAAACACTCTCTGGAGTAAAACCTGCCCAGTTTATCTTTTCACCACGCTAATGTTGTCTAAAGCATCAGTAGCATCCTCCAAATTGGATCTGACTCCTTTGTGTGGAGACATTTAGGTACAGACATGTTTGGACAATCAGAATGCCAGAACGGAGAAATGTAACACTGGTCTTATCTTTTACACCCATCTTAATCTTATGGCTGGAATTTATATTTTGCCTCACTCTAGTTTACAAAGCACAGTCATAATACCAACAAAGGGCATCAGCTTTTATCTGTGAAGTGCAGTTAAGTACATAAACATTGCCCTGGGAGAGACACTGGAGGAAAGGCAACAATGGGCAATCAAATTTCTGGTCTAGTTAAATCTTTTTATTTGTCAACAGGGATTTGTTATGACACCGAAATTGATAATGATGTCTTTAAGGAGAAAATCTTATTTTATCTGGATATTTCTAACGCGTTTGAGGAAAAAAGAATAAGCGGTGTGTCTTCATTGAAGATAAATGGAAAATTGGTTAGCCATAAACTGGCAAGGACTTAATGCTTTGATAGGAGAAGTACTAAAACATTCAGTTCAAGCAAATTGAAAAATTTGTAAGGAAATAATTTTGACAATACACTGAATTTATCATGAATTTCTATATCATTTCAGTGCCTTTCTACGCAAGAGTAACAATTGATACCAATTAAATTCCCCCACCACAAGGTCAAGAGGACGGATAGAATGTTAACTGACAAGAAAAATTGTATATTTCATCAAATAACAATTGATCTGAAAGTCCTAATGCAGGATGCAGAATACCCATACACCCCTACAAGTTCAAATTACTAAAAGGTCAGGCTCAGCATTATCTACTTTAAGGTCAAGCCACTCACAAGGTCAAGCTTATGACACAACAACGAGGCTCACGCTTCTAGGGATCACTTTTGTTCATTTTTTTTGTTGCTGGACTTTCATGAATTGTGGTGTAGTGCGATGAGTGCCTGTCTCTTCACAGAAGTTAAGCGACAATGGGCTATGTTAGTACTGGGATGGTTGACTGCTTCAGTGCACTACCCATGTCTCTGATGGCTCTGATGGCTAACATGTACGAGATCGAAACCCCTTTCACCCTTGTTATATTCGAATCCTATTTCTCTCAAGAAACTACTAGGTATGCACAACCCAATTGCCATCACAAATAGACTGACACGACCTGTATAGAGGTTAAGATGAAGGAGAAAAAGTTCAAGTCACCAGGGTTCAAGAAGTCAAGCTTACTCCACATGGAAGGCCCAATCAAACTCTGGGCTATAGATTAAGGGTATAAAATAACTTAAGATAATGAGCTTGACTTAATCTCACAATATGGCCACAAGCCGAGTGGAGCCTGCACATTTTCGTTAACATTTTAAACAAGATTTAAAAAATACTAAGAACACAAACTGGGGTTTTAACTTTTTATTTACAATTATTATACAGCACTAAAAGATTAAAGTTTCTTGTAGAAATAAAATATTTATGACTAGAAGCCAACATAGCAACCTTGGCAAATAAGGTTAGATAATAATGCACATATACAGTGTGGTAACATTATTTGCATTAGCCCAGGTGGCAGCATTGCCAAATTGATGTTAGCATAAGTATTAGCACTGCTACAATGGTTGCAACACTAGAATAAATAAAAATTGAAACTACTCGAAGACATGGAAGGACAATAATTTTTGTAAAATTATCCGATTTAACATTTATAATGCCAACATAATTATGTGAAAAGGCATAAAATATAACTTTGATAAATATTTAAGAAAACTCACCCATCAAGGACGTAGGTGTAGGTTGGATGCCAGGATCAGCGGAGAGGAAAGATTTGATTTGGTGGTAATGTAGCGCTAAACACAATCAGAAGCCCATGTCCCTTGTTGTTTTATTGCTTAAGTTGGACTGATGGACAAACGCCCAGGAGGATCCAGATCTCCTGAAGGAGTGAAATGTGAATTTAGATTTCTGCTACCCCAATGTCTTGAGAACTATTTTATGATGCTGCCTGACCATGGTATCAGTAGGGCGCATCCAAGAACCCTGTTTAAAGACACAAAATAAAGAGCCAAGAATAAGTTAAATTGAGAGCTGAGCAGTTTTATTCCTAAATTGATTAGATATTGACCATTTTACTAAAATAATAGGCAACTGATCAGAAACTATAACATCTCTTCTTGTCAAATGTCTAGTTACATCAAATCTTGATGAGACACAATATTAGAGAGCGCCAGAAAGGAAAATAAGGCCAAGAGGTACAATGAAGTAATGAAGAAGCTTGAACACTCTAACTTTGAGGAAACCAAAACAATATCCTTAAGCATGTCTTCTCTGAAAATAGAGTTATTTTTCATCATTAAAGGTCTGTTAACTTGTGAAAGCGCACAAGCATTACTTTTTCATCCCTACATTTTCTGTGGCAGATCATATATAATGGACAATACTCTAATACCAGCTAAATGGTTAGAAATATTGGCTACAGTCAAATGATTCTGATGTTGGATCGACTTTTTTTTTACCAAAATTCATGCTCAAAGTGACCAGAATATTGATTAATATAATAGAGGCGATGCTGATCTTTAAAACTCTCATCATTCAAAGCCAAAGGGGCAAACTCATTATCTGATGAAAAAGAAACTTCAGTGGTGTCATAAAGTGGCTGTCATTTTGATTAACATAACGCCTGATATGACTGGAACTAACCTGATAAGCTGCAAGATTATTTGTTTTTATTTTTGCCTTCTTGACCAACTCAGGCCATTTGCTCTTCGGATGCCCACCCTGAGTAGCCTCAAGAGGTCTATTAAGCTGCTTACTGCAGACCTCATTTTTGTATTTTGGTTAACTATATCAGCAAAGGTTCTACCTGTAACAACAGGCTTACATATGTTACTGTCTTTAAGCCACAGTCTTCACACAGCCTGAGAGGCCCCTTAACGTCCCCTGCAGTATCTTTTTAGCTGCAAGACTATTATTGTACGCACACCTATTAGCATAATAGCTAATTTTTACATAATTATCATCACTTTCTTGGACATAATCATACTAGGATAAAACCCTACTGACCATGCCCGAGTTAATCGTTTAAAAAATTTTGGCAACCAAGAGCATTGTGAGCACCATTTTATTCATCCTGAGCTATATATGTTTCTATAGAAAATGCCTTTTGTCTCATGGTGTTTTGGAAAATGCAAGAATTGCTATTGACGTACACACACGACATTGATTTAGCATTATTCTGATGAGTTATTTTTTTAAAAAAAATTTGGTTACCATTGCCAAGGCTAACAGAACTAATGTGCCTTATAGCATTTGCCCTTCAGATCCAGTTAATTTTTAAATTCCTGGCCAACTTGTAATGGCACCTTGTTCCATACGACAAAACAACACTGCATAGCTGGCTTTATCTGCTTGCCACAAAACAAAATCATTTGACTTATCAAGCAAAAAACTCAAATAATCTAACATATGATCATTAGTAACGTGACAATTTCCTTCCTCATAATCCTACAAAAACCAGTCAGCCACTGTGTAATGTTGGTTGTTAGTCACTCTGTGTTTGGTTTTTCCGGCTAAAACATACCCCTGAGCTTATTTTACTCTTCTTTAACCTATATATTTACACAGCCACCTTGCTGAGATTTGAAACTTAGATTCATAATTCTTGTCAGAGTTTGATAGCTGTCTAAGGTCAGTCCTCGAACTGCTCTTGAATCAATCAGTCATGCCCAAGAGTGCAAATCAGATTCCAAATCAGGTAAGTTTGTATGCGAACCTTCCTCAACTGAAGATTCAGTGTGACTTGAACTATTCCTCTTACACAGAGCTTTTTGGCATAATACCAGGCAGCGAAAGCCGAAGATTTTTCCATGGCAGTTATATGCTTACCAATTGCATCAAGTTGAGATAAAATCTTCTCGTTAACCAATACCTGATCCGGTTGATCATCTTTATTCGGATCTGATATCACCATCCCCTTGCCACACGTGAAGACTTTTCTAACGATATTTATAGGGGCCACGGTGGCAGAGTGGTAACACTCTCGCCTCCCACCTCTGAGGCCGGGGTTCAATCCCCGTCATGGCCTCAAGTGGGAAAGCTGGTAGTTGCTTGCCGTTGGTTGGCAGTTTACAGTACAGATTCCTGACGAACTGTATGTACTGGTTTCCTCTGCCCTTCCAACTACCCGTCGTGATATGACCTGTACAGTGTTGAAAGTGACGTAAAAACCCAAATAAATAAATAAAATAAAAACTAACGATGTTTATGTATTAAAGCTGGGATGTATTATCAGAATCAGTACTCTCATGCGATGCCAAAGTTTCAATAACAGATTTAGTATCACAGTCTGTATCAGCACCAAATTTGGAATCTGAATGACCAGGCTTTAAAGAAAATTCATTCAATAATACACCATCAATTTTGAGTTGAATTTCAATCGGAATCTCAACTGTTTCACAAATTGTAAGTTACCTGCACATCTGTGTTTTCTGATGAGCTGCCAAAAATAGGGGTGAAGGAATGATTAAGGTTGGCAACTAAATGCTAACCCTCAAAAGGAAGATATCTCTCAAGGTATGAATTCTCTGATTTTGTGAAATATGGAAGCTGTGATTCTGTTATACTTTCATGTATTTAGCGGGTGATGTCTTTAAAACAGTATGTTCTGTATGTAACTTCATCAGTGCCAATAAGACAAAAAAAAAATCTCATAAGGTTTCTTGGTCGTACCCACACCATTTATCGACTTTAACATTTGTCTTTTGGTATTAAGATGTTTTAAAAGTAACATGTATTTTCAAAATACTTTGGGAACTGTCGGAGATAGAGTATGGAACAATCATGCATTGTAATATATAGTCAGTCTGTATCTTATGTTTGTGCTAACTTTGATCAAAAATACAATTTATGGTAAAACTAGCACTCGACCACAGTATTGAGGAGAGGACAGAGCTGTTAAGTGGTAACACACTCAACTCCAATCTCTGAGGTTCTAAGTTCGTTCCTTTGTCCTGGTCTCCTCTTTGGAAGGTTGCTCTTTGCTGGGTTTATACCCAGTAGGTGACAGTACAATTAAATCACCACCTTGTACCCAATGCTTTTCTCCATGCCCTGAACTACCTGTGTCAATGTCTCTAAACTTACAAAAAACAACAACATAATAATTTTAAAACACATGACAACTACACACGTAAAGGACTTGTATTATTGTGATAATTTGAATAAAATATGGAAACAAGATATTTGTGTGTGTGTTTTTGTTCTTTTCCATATAATATCAATTGGTAACAGTATTGTTTGGCCCAATTTATCCAACGTTTTGTCCTAGTTGAGAGACTTGATTGATTCTTTTTATTAAACTCTCGGTCACCAAGACACTTCCTTGTTTTTGTCATGTTGTGATAAATAATAAATTGAAACAACTAAGTTAATGCTGTCATCCTTCATATATGGTTTGAACAGACATAACATTGTTGGGTCAAGAATGAGGACATGTATGGTTTGCTAAACACAAAGATTCCAAATGGCTAAGCAGAAATAACAACGGAAACTCATAACTTATTTTGTGCATTTGTTTGTACAAAGCCATAATTTAGCTTCAGTGCAGGATGTAGTAACTGAGGAATGTAATCAGAGTATCTTCAGTGGCCATATATGTTTGAAATGTGAAGTCATAATAAGTGATTGCTAAAAGAAATTATCTCCAGTTAATTCTGAAATTTTGAACAAATTCCTAGTATTTAAGTGGAAGATAAAAATAGAATCAAAGATGCCCATACCCCGCAGTGTGGAGAAAGGTTACAAAGATAATGAGTCTTTCAGTGTAGACTGTTAGTTATACAAAGGTGGGGGAGAAATAGCATTTAAAAAGAGAAAAAAAGGTATGTGAAGACAAATAACAAACCAAGGAATTTATTAGCAAGATGACATTATTAATTTGTGAACTAAAAGTTATGAAGCTGTAAAATTCAATTGACCTATTAACTAACAACTTCCAACGCCTTAAGATATTCAATAAACAGCCTGGGCAAGATGTTAAAGGTCAAGGTCACTGCAAGGTCAAATTAAGGTCACACTATGGCGATGTATGCCTACATCCCCAAACCAATATCATGGGCAAGTATCGACTTCCTACACACTACCATTTCTGAGATATGATTCCACTATGATCATGCATACCAACCTTAACTAACAAATGTCCCTTGCAAATATCAACTTCCTACGCCTTAAGATGTCCAAGATATAGCCCAGATCAGATTTTAAAGGTTGGGGGTCACTGTGGTAGGGTCAAAGGTCCAATCAAGGTTATTCCATGACATTACACACCTATATCCTCATCCAATGTCTCTGCGAAGTATCAAGTTCCTAAACCTTGCGATTTGAGAAAAAGCCTGAACAAAGTTATTAAAGTTGGGGTAACAACCTCAGTGTGGCAAGATCAAAAGTCAAGTAAAGGTCACACCACGATCCAAGTAATAACTCTCTACACCTAGTGGTTTCTGAAATACAATCCAGACAAGTATTTTACGTGCACCCAGCCAACCCAACCAGCTGAACGCAATGGGTGAATACTATACCTGCACGAGGTAAATACCTTGCTTCTTCTGCCTTTTGTGAATATGATAATCTCTGTATTGCGCAGATGAAATTGTGATGCCTTGCTAAGAGACAGAATTAATAGGCAAAAAAGAATTCTCATTGAAACTACATCCTAAAATTTATCTGTATTGTCTACATTTAATACATCGTCTGTTTTCGTTCTGATTCAGGTTTTTGAATTTCATTCAATCCACTTCGTTTAAATGAAATAAAATATATGATCTAATTGATTGAAAGCGAAAGTCATTATCCTTTCTAGAATACCAAAAGAAGAATTGTTATAAGCTTTGTTATGAGTAGTTGCCATTTGTATGACAAGTATTTGCCACCTTTGAGACAAAACAAAATGACTGTTCCATCAATTGAACCAGAGGGTTATCATCATCCAAAGTTTATGACAATTTAAACTATAGTTTTAGATAATCATATTCACAAAGGCTCTGTGTTATGTCAGGATCTGTAATTAAACTGTGTACAACCTGCAAAACTGACAACATTCTCTATAGCACTGACATATAATATGGGAAAACTTTAAAAGTAATAAAAAGGATCATAATCATAAAAATGAATCCAAATATAGTGAACTAATTACATATATAAGCTTGTGTTGAAAATTGGGGGCTCTGAGAAACCCATTAACTATATGCACTTATCTGACAAGTTGTGGAGATTGACAGAATTCCGGTGATCTGATGAAACGATTGGCTAGCTGAATTATGTCAGCAATATACATTTAATTGTTAATATAACTATTTGAATTTGTAATTATGTGCAGCAAATAGCATTAAAGACAACAGTCAATAGACATGAACTTATCTAAATCCAATTCTAATTCTGCTGCAGTTCTTCAACAGTGCAGTATATTGTTCTTATCAGCCCTAGCAGTTTGTGTTCCCCGAGTACTCACACTGACTTTGTAAATCTATCAACACTCTGAACTCAACGAATGAGTAAATAAATTAGTCAGAGCTCACATAAGTCTCACAAAAATACTGTTTTATTCATTCTGGTAAAGTCTTAATGAAATTATTTTTGCAAGTGGGGTGTACTGAGATGTCACTGCTGAAAAGGCCTGTGTTTGGGACTTCATTACCATGCATCATTGTGTAATGATGGTAATTGGGCACGCTTGGCCAAGCAATTACCAAAGTGTGTGCTAATTTGAAGCCGTTCTATCTACTCAATCCACAGCTTGGCTTTCTTTAGGAGCCGACTTGCATTTGCATTAAGAAAGATATTGAACTTTACAGTTGAAAAGGTCAGGGAAAGAATGAGACAAAAAGTGTCAGTGATGGTGTGGTCTTTTTTTGTTGGTTATCGGTATAAAAAGAAAACAACAAAAGTTGGTATTCTTTTAGAAATCTCTAAAATTTACTGTTACATTTGACATTTTGTTTGTCAGCAAAAGTTTTATAATTGAGTTAACCCAGTTTAGTGGTGGAGACATGATTTGCTGTTGCATGGTAAACTATTTGGTTTACAAAATAATTTTCGGACATTAATGTCCAAGATGTGCGGTCTGGCTAAATATTCATAAGATATTTTTTTTTCTGTAGAAACAGACATTTTTGGAGAAATGTGAAAAAGCAAGCAAACATTTTTATTAGAATTCTAAAGAAGATAATACTGACAATTTAGATTCAGTAGTCTGTGTTTTTAAAAGCTAGTAATATATATATATTTTTTATGCTTGGCACAAGATTATTGCATGGTGAGAAAAACCATGTTGAAACGACACTTTTATGGTAATTCTAAAAAAAATCTTATTCTGAGAAAGTTTTAAAACTTTTTGTAATGTTTTTTTCTCAGATACCCCCCATTTTCTAAGAAATGACACATGGACGTTGAATTGTGGTTGGAAATAGGTGGCAGAATAGGTTTCAGCAAAAGCTCTCATGATGTTTATGTTACCTGGCACAGTTTGGTGACCTTGTGTTTATACATATTCTGAAAAAAATGCTCGGAATTGTGACTATTATTAGACCATTAAAACTACATGTTTTACCACAATGCTTTATCATATATAATGCAAGTATGATGCTAAAGGTCATTCGATCAGATAGAGGTCACCAGTGGCTAAAAAACCTAAATGTGGTAGAAAGTCCACAAAGATGGTAAGTTCAGATCTGCTTCTTAGAGCTGCCCTGACCACTTTGAGTGAGCAAGAACAATGAGTTAAAAGCTGAAACGAAGAAGATCTTGAAACAAAAATGAAAATGTTTGTTGTTGCAAGTGGCACAACTTCTCAGTTCAGCCAGGGTCTAATTAACAAGTGTCAACTGTCACATCACTAATGACCACTGTCAACTTGCCTGAACACTCCACTTCCCGCCAAAATAATTTGCCTCCTCCACTTCTGTGGAAATTCCTTCATTATGGATTTTGAAGTGAAGGAGTTCAAAAGCATTTCTGTGAACACTTGGCTTGCTAATAACGTACTTTTAAGTTTTTACATTGGGATTTTACATGGTTTTATTTGATTTTATCAATGACTGTCAACCTCACTGGATAAAATGTCAAAGTCTACACATACTAACACGGCAGGTTGTTCCAGATGTGGCATCAGACATACTCGACCTGTGGGTAACAGGTGTAAGAGACTGTTAAATGTCAGTGCCCCTGTCGTTTCTGAAACACAGCAAGAAGACCTGGCTGACACCAGTCAGCAGGTAGATCAGGAAGCTTCGGGAAGCCAGCAGTCACATGGAGAGTCAGCATCAGCTCCAGACACGGGTTCAAAGACTTCTCAGGTAGAGTCAAAACTTGACTTAATCCTCAAAAAGATGGATGAGCTAGAAAATAAAAACAAGCAACTGGAAAAAAGGCTCGACAGACACCCTCAGCCCTCAGGCACCACATCCAGGCTCTCACACAGCTCACCAAAACGCTCACACACCTGCTCTGGGCAGTGTGAATCTAATCTCGCCACCAAACCACGTCGTGCAGCTAAACAAGTTAAACTACAGGAGTCTTCAGATGAGGAATATAGCAGCGTGCACACTCCTCAGGCATCTAGCACACAAATATCACAACTATCAGGCAGTGAGTTTTCCATGACACAACCTTCACTTCAGTTCCTGAAAGAAGACGACAGAACGCAGCGGAAAGTCCAAAAGCAACTTCAGAAACTGCAAGGCCAACCAAGGGGAACTTCTAACCAAGGTAATAAAACTTTTAAATCTGGCTTACATAGGGCAGGCGACAACGCCATAAAGGTAGAAATCCCATGGCCCCACCATCACTGTTTCCCGGGACAAGGGGGGAACATGCCTGAGTACAAAGACCTCTCCCCAATACAGTTTATGATTGGTTTCATGGGGTGCATCCAGGAGGAAGCCAGCAACAGTGTGAAGTCCAATATGTTGGAGTATGGCAGACACCTGCTGCAAGATGCCCTAGAAACCAACTGGGCAACTGCCAGGCACGCCCACCTGATGCTCCTACAGGAAATAGAAAGGGGCAAGTGCTCCTGGAGACGGCCAGACGCCATAGAAAAGATCAGAATTCGAAATACAGCCAGAGTCATCTCCACCAAGGCAAGTGGGACAGCACCCAAAACTGCAAAACACAGCTCTCGTGACAAAGTGTGTACTGATTTCAACAGCAACAATTGCAAATTTCCTGGGGACCACATTGTGGATGGTCAGATCATAAAGCATGCATGCTCGTACTGCTTCAAAGAAACAGGGAGAATGTGCTATCATAAGGTCCAGGACTGTATACGTCGAAAGAACAGTGACTCCAACAAGGACACGGCCAAACAGAGTTGATGCTTCAGTTTTAACCGCCGCTACACTGACACGAATCGTTACATTAAGTCGCATTTCTCTCGTATAAGGAACCACACAGCCACTTCCAAGTATGATAATCACACAACTAGCAACCTTACCTTGTATACGTCTGATGGCACAGACAGGGACAGTGCTCTGGGCTCTGCCCTCAGTTTCAATGACAGTAGAAGTCTTACAGACAGTAGTGATTTGGTTTCCACAATAATTGACAGTCAAATTTACAATTATAGTGCAAGTACAGTCGAGGGGACAGGGTCTGTATTAAGCGAAAGTGACAGTAACAGTAATGACTATGATCCATCTTGTTTTAATATTGCAAATTCTGAGTCAATATTAGTAGATCATCTGTGTACATGTGGGAACAGGGACTTACCCTGGTGTTTTGTTCATGACAAAGTAATTGAAAATCAAAATTGTATTGTCAACAAAATCACTGATTTTGGGTTCATGTGCGATTTAACACCCCCAGTGCCATTGTTTCGGCCTGGCAAGGTGTTAAAGTGTAAAAACCTTGTACAATGGGCGTATGAGGCCCATTCTATTGTGGCTGCCAGTGGCCTGCCTAATTATCAATGTAGTCGTATAAAAGTACCCACTGAATTAAAAATTAACAATTGGAGGGCGCTCTGTGGCAATTACAAAGACCAAGTATTGTTAGACTACTTAGAGTACGGTTTCCCCCTTTGTGTTGACAAACAAGCTTTGGCATACATTACAAATGTCACTAATTATTCATCGGCTGAACAATACCCTCATGACATGTCAAGTTATTTTCAAAAAGAATTGAAACACAAAGCCATTGTGGGTCCTTGCAATGACCTTCCCTTCTCTGTGCACTATTCACCTCTTCTATCTCGACCAAAACCAGATGACACCCGTCGGGTCATAGTTAACTTGAGTGCCCCCCAGGGCTGTTCTGTGAATGACTGCATAGCAAAAGATTATTATGATGGTGCCCCTTACATGCTTAAATACCCATCAGTAGATAACATTATTAACGCAGTACAAGAACTGGGTCCTGATGTCCTGTTGTCGAAAATAGATGTCAGCAGGGCTTTCAGGAACCTTCGCGTTGATCCGGGCGACTTTGACGTATTGGGCATGAAATGGCAGGGCAATTCTTACCTGGATATAAGTATGCCCATGGGCATAAAGATGGGCAGTGCCCTCTGCCAGCGCACAACCGACGTAATTCGTCACGTCATGACGTCACGTGACGTCAGGACGTACAATTATATAGACGATGTAATCTGTATTCACAAGCGTCATAACGCTGACGCCGAGTTTGACGTCCTACACTCCCTGTTCGAATTTCTAGGTGTGCCGGTTAATCCAAAGAAAGTAGTCCGGCCCTGCAGGTCACTGACATGTATGGGTATTGAAGTTGACCTAGACATGCGCCAACTTCGAATCCCACATACAAAAATAATCGAGATATTGGATATGTGTCAACTTATCACTGCCAAGAGGGTCATTTCGAGAAAACAACTCCAAAGCTTGCTTGGCAAGCTTTTATACGTGCACAGGTGTGTCCCACCAGCCCGTATTTTTGTTAACAGACTACTTAACACATTAAGGAACGCTAATAAGAAAATTAAAGTGAATTCAGATATGTTACAAGACATCATGTGGTTTCAACAATTTTTGAGAAAGTTTAATGGTAAAATCATGTTCAAAGACACTAGAGAGGCGTTTGACGTCTATATTGACGCCTCCCTTACAGGCATGGGGGCCTGCTGGAACGAAAATGCTTATGCAGTGTCAAGACACATCCTAGCTACTGCTACCTTGAGTATCACTCAGCTTGAGATGCTGAACGTACTCATAGCCATGAGAATTTTTGGCCATTGCTGGGAAAAACAAAAAATTAAGTTTCATATAGACAATAAAGCAGTTGTGTACGCTCTCAGCAATGGCAGAATCAAAGACAAATACTTGCAAAGTGTAGCAAGGTCAATATGGTTAATTGCTGCAATTAAAGACATTGACATTGAATATGTTCATATCTCAGGTGTGTATAATGTTAAAGCTGATGTGCTATCTAGGGTTTTTCAGGATGTACATACTGTTGAGAAACTAGATTTATTTGAAAACTACACATGGTGGCCAGTTGATGGCAAAAATTTTTACCCAAACTTACTTGTATAATTTCAGGCAGATGTCCCCTCCTTAGCCAAGCATACTTACGCCTGGAATTGGGGCTTCGTCCAAGAACAGCAGCTGCCTACTTATCCAAGTTCAGACTTTTCTTAGCATTTTGTATCTGGTACCAGTTTCCTCTGGGCCATGTTGACACCATACTAAGTTTCCTAGAGTTCTTAACTCAGAACGGGTCTAGAGCAGTGGCTCTAGCAAGTTACATCTCTGTATTCAGACATTATTTTAAACTGTATGATCTAGACTGTTCACCACTCAACCATAGAAAAATCCACCTGTTCATAAAGTCAGTATCCATGAACTCCCCTTACTCCCCCAAGGTTAAAGCTAATTTCACCATTCCCCTCCTTATCCGACTAGCAATAGCATGTGACCGCATACGTTATGGGTTCCTATACAAATCCATTTTCCTTGTAGCCTTCTTTGGGTTCCTTCGCCTTTCTAACCTTGCCCCTTCCTCTTCAAGGTTATTTGATCCCTCCCGCCACTTCCTACGTAGTGACATTATTTTTGGGTCCCCAGGTGCCCATATCATAGTGAAATGGGCCAAAGCAATGCAGGGATCCTCCAAGTACCAAGTAATCCAAATTCCCTTCCTTAAATCTTCCCCTATTTGTCCTGTATCTGCCCTCAAACTTCTCTTATCCTCCATTAAAGCCCCTCCCTCCTCCCCCTTGTTCCTCGTCCCCTCCCCTGGGGGCTTCTTCCCTGTCTCTTCCCCCATGATCAGTGCCACTCTGTCCCGCCTCCTGGTGTCCCTTAACCTGGATCCTGCCATCTATGGTTTCCATGCCTTTAGGAGGTCGGGGGTTTCTTGGGCTGTTGACAATGATGTCCCCCTGCAAAACCTTAGGGCCCATGGGGGGTGGTCTTCCTCTGCTATCCACTCCTACTTGAAACACACACCCAAAGCCTCTTCCACAGTAGCCAACACTTTCAAACAAATACTCTCTACTTAATGGGTTTGGGGCCTTTTTATTGTCCTTTTATGTGTAGATTAACAGCACTAATTTTAATGTAATTGTTTAATTGTGTCCTTGTAAAATAAAAGGCTTGTATCCCATTCCCTTGTTTCACCATCCTCATCACCACTTCTTCATATTCGTAAAACTGTGACTTCACCTTAACCTCACCTTTGACCTGGAGCTGGACTGTGTTTGTTGTTGCAAGTGGCACAACTTCTCAGTTCAGCCAGGGTCTAATTAACAAGTGTCAACTGTCACATCACTAATGACCACTGTCAACTTGCCTGAACACTCCACTTCCCGCCAAAATAATTTGCCTCCTCCACTTCTGTGGAAATTCCTTCATTATGGATTTTGAAGTGAAGGAGTTCAAAAGCACCCACCCTCCTCCCCATCATCCTGCCCTACACCTTCCCACAGGTCAGGGGTTCCTTCTCCACTAGTCTACTATTAGTTACGTGATGAAGGGCTCTTCTTTGTTTTAACTGCAAGTAATGTTTTAACTCCAACTATGTTTTAACTGTAACTCATGTTCATGTATTGTATAGTACCATAATCATGTTAGTGTACCAGCAGTTCATGTATTGTATAATACCATAATCATGTTAGTGTACCACCACACATGTCAAAGTAAACCCTCAATTATCTTACTTTACTCTACACTTTACGTATCTTTATACTATCTTAGTCTTTGTTGGGGCCTTTTTATTGTCCTTTTATGTGTAGATTAACAGCACTAATTTTAATGTAATTGTTTAATTGTGTCCTTGTAAAATAAAAGGCTTGTATCCCATTCCCTTGTTTCACCATCCTCATCACCACTTCTTCATATTCGTAAAACTGTGACTTCACCTTAACCTCACCTTTGACCTGGAGCTGGACTGCTTTTCATTAACACACATATGGATCCAAATGAAGTCACATTTCACAAATTTTCTGATACTTTAGTGTAACTTAGCTGTCACGTTGTTCCCATTTTTTAACTTTGTTAAACCCGGTAGTGTGATGCTGTTTGTAACAGTACAAGTATAAAGAACTGTGTAGACACTTTTGTAATGTCTCAATTAAAAGAAGTTAAGATATGAACAGTCACTTTTCTGTCCTGTTTCTTGTGCCCTTTTTAATATAAGACATTTAGCAACAGCCCAAAGAGTCCGGACATGTGTGAAAGCCCCTTTACAAGTAATAAAACAGGTTTATCTTTGTTCAGTCTTCTGTAAAAAGATTGTGAATATAGTAGATATATGATCTGACCTTCTACTACCCGAACATTTCATTTTACGAACTCATTTCTGTTCTTCTCAATTTATACTTTCCCCATACCCCCCACCAAGGAGATTGTACCATCAATGGATTATGTTTGTTACTTTAAAATCTTTCAAAGATTTTGAAGTATGTTGGCCAGTCGGTTCGTATATTTGCATGTTTGTTTGTTAGCACGTTCTAGGTCACAATTCTCATTTTTTTCATATATCATTGTCACTGGTCAGAATAAAGCACTACCAAATTTTGACAAAATTGGAAGCATTTTTACATAGCTATGACCATTTTAGCTACTTAGCTACTGCATTTACAAATATGTACAAATTTTTCAATGTCTTTTTATCATTGCACTCATTAGTAGCAGTGGAGCTGTTGGGGCTTGGCAGAGGTATGCACTGGACTGAGTGCTCTTGTTTTAAACTGTTACTGTCACCTTACTATGAACATGTGCATTAAGGGTTCTTATATAAACACAGACTCCTAGATTTAAATAAGCTGTCTACAAAGGGAGTGAATATCAATGGGGGAAAAAAGGTTTCCATGTTTGCTTCCCTGGAAATTGCAGTTTGCACTGGGTCTATCAACCCACGCAAGTCTCTATACTTAGAAGACATCTCATAAAATTGTCCTTAATAAGACACAGTTGTAATCTTTTGCAGGATTTATGTCACCTTTGTTGTAGAGTATATTTATGTTTTTTACTATAAAGTTTTTGCTTGAGTTAATAGTCACAACTTGTTGTGATTTTCTGTACACAACATCTCGGATACTGTTTATCAAATCATGTGGCACGTATAGAAATCTTTAAGTAATACATTTCAGTTGCTTTTATTGTTAAGGGAATTTATTTGAAATATCTGTGCGAGGATAAAAACCCGACAAAAAGGAAAATGAGAGTATCGGGATTTTGTTTATATTGAGGGAATATTCGTGTGCACTGCAGGGATTGGCTGATTCATTAGTGGAAGCAAGTAAGTGGTCACTTCAGTCAAACCGGCCAATAGTTCCAGAGGGGAGAAGTATATGGGTGTTCACATGTTCTGGCCACTGGAATGAATGATATGTTTTGGCTACATGGATTAACAATTAATAAATCGCCACTTTATGCGATACTGATTACCGAACACCTTCTAGTAGTATCTGGATCCATATACTAGACTTTAAAAGAATATATACTCTAGTCTTACATAGCTGACTGTTTAACATTTAAGGCAGTCGTTGAGTATTATTGTTTAAATTGGAACTTGCAAAAACTTGAAAGTCTGTACAGGCGAATGATGGAGAATTATGAACAGAAGACATGTGTGTGTGCATGTGTGTGTTGGAAACATTGTAATAATCTAGAAGACAGTGGCATCTTGGATATATTACTACAGTTACAGGATAATTCAAATAATGACATAATAGTTTAATAATTACTGAGATAGATAAGTATGTCTTTAGTGAAGTATTCCATCTCTGAATATGCTCGTCGAAGAGATTTATTGTACAATTAAGGAGTGTGATTTTATATTTAAAAATTTTAAAAATCATATTAGATTTGATGACAAAAAACCCTGCATATTGAAAGACAGTGTCTTTAAATTAAATATCATTACATTTTAACACCGTAACAGCCTATAATAAAGTTACTCAAATGGGTTAGAGTTCATTTACAAGCAACACCTTCAGATATTAATGAATTTTAATTTGTTGGTTTTACAACCGTGCCATTGCAAATGTTGAAAGAAGTAAAATTTCACTATATTACACAGCTTCCTGAACCTGATGAACAAATACTTCCTCCTTTATAATTAAAATGCTGTAAGAATTAATCAACAAACATATTGATGAAGTAATGTGGCAAGTCAACACCTAAAAGGAGTGAATGTAATTAATGTATGAGATGGGCAGGTTATATTCCAGGAAACTGTAATTACATAGCCACAGGGGTGCTGAGAGTGGTGATAGTCAATAAAATAATCTCCAGTCAGTGATACAAGGCTGCTATCAACACGATATCATCAGTATATAATCACTGATTCAGATTATCAATGCTGTTGCTATTAGAAACATAGAACAACATTATCATCCTGGCTTTGCATGTTACCAGTGGATGTACACCTACCAAAGTAGCATTTGGATACATGTGAAGAGTTTATTATTCTGTTCCTGTAATATCCCCTCTTGTGTGTGACCTGTCACTCTAACTAAATGTGATGGTCACAGCTGCGATCATACACTGGATAGCTGTCAATGTTGCAGACATGTACGATGAAGATGTATGGATCTGGGAGATCCAGGTCGGCATGCGAACTTCAGATGGTAAGGTGGTGTCTAACTTGTGACTTGTTTCAATGCACATTCATTCACATTTAGAGGCTAAGTCGATATTTTATTTTTGTTTATATTTGACTTTACAAGGTCATATACATAGTAAAGCCTTTTCAAACAGTTCAACATATTTGTCGTGAGTTTAAGAGACAGTGGCATCACTTTTTGGCTTATGTACCAGCAGACTTTATTGATAAATAATGGAACAAATTGGACATGGTAGATATTATCTTATTTCCACAGAAATTTTTAAAATGTTTATTCAAAAACCAGGGATTTTTCAACATATTTATTAAATAACTTATAATTCAGTTTGGCCTTGTGGATAATGCCATTGTAATTTTGTTTATGTAAAAACGTGAGGCATAAGGAGCTATGCAGTTTTTCCTTATCATTTTAAAATCCGTTACCGTTGTTGCGAAATTTGCTTGGGCAATATATTTTCTTCCCTATGGAACATCAAAGTGTTAAAATTAAATCTATTGATAATTTCCTGTGTGTATGGGACACACTTACTTATCATTTGGGATAGTTCCAGTGACAGTTATTACACAGAATCACCTGATTTTTACTTGCGTGGGCATGGGTTTGAGTCCAAGTTCTCAGAAACCTATGGGATGCCGTGAGGGGAAACTCCTGATATAATTACGTTATCTGTTAAGAGTGAAATAAACTGCCATCTTATCTAATGTGGTAACCTTTGACTAGAGAAGATGAAATTCGTGTAAAAAACTACTGCAAATTACTTTGGAATTATATTGCAAAAAGAATGTTTTTTAAAAAAATATTTTATTTTGTGATAATTTGTGCATGTTTTACTGATATAAGTTTGTCTTAATGACAGAAATCCTACATTTGTCAACAACCTCTCTGCCACCGTTGTTATAATGGCGTACATGAGGTCAAGGTTACTGAGTGATAATATGTAAGAGAGAGAGGCTAGAAGAATGTTGGAACATACAGTTGGTACATCTACCACATTACTTTGTTGGCAATGACATAACACCCACCCACCCCTCCTTTAACGTTGTCTTCCATTCTGCCCTATTTTCTGGCATGTGAAAAGGAGCCAGCTCTATTGACTTTGCCAGTTGAAAGTAACCTGTTCTGATATAATAGAATGCAAAGTAGTTTCTAATAAGTTGACATGTTGCAAACAAAAAACGGGGGCCAGAGTAGAGTGCAAATGTTGGTTGTGGAACTGCATTAAATATTTACAGCATCTTGGCCACTGGATTCTTCAAGGACATGGAAATGTTTGAACGGGGAATGTAACTTTCATATATGTATTTACACATTGATGCTTATCCAAATATACAGTATCATTGTATTTATACGGAAATTCTGTGCCAAACAATAGGCGTATTTCACAACCATAATCCGTTGAATCTAGATTTCCTCAGATTAATGGATTCGCTTTTGTTGTGGCCAGAATCTGAATCCGGATCATGAGTCTGTTGATCTACCTCCCAAAACGGATTCAGATTCATTGGATTACTCATAATTCTTTGTAAAGTAATGGCGGCAAAATGTGGTTGCAAATTTTAAGATTTGGGATATTTTTATGTTTTTGATTTTTGTTTTTTTTTTTTTTTTGCATTCAGGTCAAGAATAAAATGGTATTTGACAAATTTATCTAATCCAAAGAATCCAAATCTGAATCTAGATTCAACAGATTATGGTTGTGAAATACGCCTATTGCAAACACCAGATCGCCTGTAACAAGTCAAATTTATTATAAGTGTCCCTGTATTATTTCACCAGAACACTGCACTCATCTAGCCAAAGAAATGTGAAACTGAGTAAAGTAAATGCTGAAATGTGCCATTAAATAGATTCTCACTACCTATTTAACTGTAGTTAAGTTTACTGCAGTCAGTACCTCTTATTTCTTTTAATTTTATGATTTTTTTGTTTAATTTGCTTGGGTTGTATTACCAATGAACAGTCAAGCTGAGCCAAAAATCGGTTCACATTATCTTTGGTTTTAAACCAGCATCCATAAAGTCAAGATGATTTTTCTGGGATCACAGTTGATGGATAATTGAAACCATCTAAAATGATGAATCAGAGTAATGTCATAATTTCAGTTGTTAAAGTTTATCTCAAGTATGTGAATACATACCTTGATCCTTGTCTATTTTTAGCTTAACTTAATCAATTTCTCACCCACCAATTTCTCACGATCCATTTTGTAAATACGATTCCTAAACATTGCCTATAAATTGGAATTATTTTTAATTTACTCACAGAATGTGGTTTCTGTGAGGGCTTTGTTTTTGCTAAAAAGTGTGACAATGAATTTTCACTCAGAGATAATTGAACTTAATTGAACATGTACACCCACGTTTTGGAGGAAAAATCTTCTTAACTCACTGATTAATTTGCTGTTATTTTAATCAGAGAGAAGTCAACAAACTGAACTTCAGAAAAAAAATTGACACATACTTAAAACGCCAAATAAAGGATTCTTTTATTTTGTTGGCGTTGATAAATATCTTTCTTAAATGCACCACAACAACAATATTGTCCATTTAAACACTTAATAATTCTATATCACTTGTATTGTCTGTGAATCCATAACATTGAGTTTTTGTTCTACAGTGTCCCAAAAAAAGTTGGTATTTTTGTTCAAAAATGAACTGAGCTTGATGCGGTCAGCCTGCTCTGGTATTGCTGAAATGGATCTGTCAAAGATCTGGAAAAATTCAGCTCAGATGAATAGCCTTTGTGTGAAAGCTTGGTCTGGCTGTTGATTTATCTTTCACTGGGCACATGACCCCTGTACTGTATACACTGGTAGCATCAGCACAATTCTGTCATGCTACCTTTCCAGCAAGATATTACCCTCACTCCCGAATTGGTGTGGTATTAGAATTGGATCTGTTTGTCTGTGGACATAACTTGAAGGCTATACATATATAGGATTAGATCATATTGTCACACAAGGCGGGTCTACCGTTTGGATCTGTCTTTCTCAAAGCTGATTCGAACCACATGCGGATCGTATATGAAGAATTACTCTTTTGCGTTTTTTTTTAAATTATAGCTCCATATGTATAACTCCAAAACTATGCATTAGATCAAAGTCACATTTTCCTGAAATTTTATCTTGATCCAGATTGAAATTGAAAATTTAGAATTTTGTCTATTTTAGCACTCTCCAAGAGCTAGGCTTTGTGCATAATCAAGGACTATTTGTTTGCAACAGAATGATCCTAAATTGTGGTATTTTTTGTAATATTTATTGTTTTCCCCTGGCATGTTGAATTATTGCCAAAGTTAAAAGATAAATATATATTATGTATGCAATTAAACTTTCCATCTATTTGTCCATTTAATCTTGTTTCCATCTCTCAATTATCAGAGTTTAAATCACATGACACACCTTGATTTGTTGCAGTTGCATATTGATCAATTACTTTTTTTATACCTGTCATCTAATGCCTATAATTAAGCAGGGATCACAAACGTCAAGTTACTTAGTCAATTGTCAGTATACTGGAGCTCAGGCATACTTGATGAAGTACAGGCAGGCAAATCAATACACCAATGAAGTGTACAACTATGGTCCAAAGTAGGCAATTAATGTAACAGGTGGCCAAGACAAGACCCATTTGACCAAACCAAATTAAAAATAAACGTGATGTGTTAGCTTCCAACAAGCTCTTCACTTTGTTTTATTGCTGTCATTTGGAAGGATAGCACAAAACTGTTCCTTATTACTCCGTTCACACGTCACCATTCTGGTTCTACAATAGAAATAAGTTTTGCCTTTGTGATCCTAATATCGCTAATCGTTGTAAAATTGCCTATAACCCCTCGCTCGTCGTTGTCTATTTCTATAGTTTAATATAATAGGGAAATTGCCCATATTTTAAAGTTTTGTCACGGAAACATATTCAGTCTGAACCCATAGGACGAGGACTGTGTATTTTGTGTTTTCAAGTGATAAAATAAAAAAAAATCATAGTGACAAGGTTATGTTACATTTATTATTATAGATTCTAACATGACATGCATGTGTCCCTAATTCTGACTGGTCAATCACTGTTGTAAAACCGAGCATAACCTCATGGCTCCGCCTTCGTGATCCTAATATTGCTAATCGTTGTACAATCACTTATAACCCCTCCCTAGTTGTTGTTTATTTCTATAGTTTAATATAATAGGGAAATTGCCCATATTTTAAATTTTTGTCACGGAAACATATTCAGTCTGAACCCATAGGATGGGGACTGTGTATTTTGTGTTTTCAAGTGATAAAATAAAAAACTCATAGTGACAAGGTTATGTTACATTTATTATTATAGATTCTAACATGACACGCTTGTGTCCGTGATTCTGATTGGTCAATCACTGTTGTAAACCCGAGCATGACCTCATGGCTAGTTTTACATAGGTGGGCGATTATCCCACTTCACTTTTTAAAAGTCAAATTATGAAGAATATGCACTATAAATCTTCATCAAAACAGAATAAAATATAAAATGTCATGTTAGAATCGAAATAACACACTCCTCGCGTGGGGTACAGGGTTTTACAACTCATAGCTCATTAGAGACACTCAGGCTTTGCCTTTGTGTTACTAATATGCTATTCGTTGTAAAACCCTGCATAACCCCTAGCTAGTCTTGTGTTATACCTTAAATATAAAGTGAAATAAATCAATATTTACCTAAGTTATAAAAATATCAACCTTGAAACTTTACACAAGGGACAATAATGACTACACTTTTTAACATGACATTTTTTAGCATTTTACATGGATTTTAATCCCCCCCCCCACAAAGAGCAAGTTAGCAAAAACCTTTCATTGACATATATATGACACAGTTATAGGTTTCAAAGTTATTGAAATATTGGCGAAAAATCAGCACTTATTTATGTGAATATAATAGGATGTTCCATTTGTGGATTTTATTAGCGACTGGCTGCATGACCTGCTATTAGAAACTTCTCACAGAGACTTTGGAGGGCTGCGGGGGTATACGGCCAGTAGCAAGCTCAGTCACCGCATTGCAGAAATATCAAATATGTGTAACAGATTGGAGACTCGGTTAGTTGTGTTCCAAATTGGAATACGATCCCTCATTTTTGCAATTTAGGTCAGTCTTTTCAATCAAAATTATCTTAAACCCATCACAAACCACAATCTCAAGGATTGTGTACAGAAGTTCTGCTACTTCCTAAAGGGTTCTCAATTGGATGCATTTGGGAGTCCATCTGGAACAGTTTACAACAATATTAAATTGTTTGAATTCATCACAGTCTGCCCTTTGAAGAGTTTATGTTGTAATGCTGAAAAGTCCTGTCATTTTGTTCATGAGATTGTTTGCCAGTAATTTTGAAGGATCTTGGTCATACTTTTGGTGAATTGTCATCATTTTGACTCTTGTGAGAGAGATCATTCTTGCTATAATGCTGTTGTCAATAACAGCATGCAGTCTTTCTGACAGATAAGTTAGAATGTAGACATCACCATCATGTCATCACTTTTATTTTATTTGACCTTCAGTAAACAGAAGGGTTAGAATAAAGAAAGAAAATGTGGATGTTTGAAATGTCTTTGATCTTTTGGTGACCTTGCTCACATTCAGGAAGGTCCAAAACCTCATTCATGTGTTCTGTTTGAACTGACTTGTGAGCTATATGGCCTGTCGTTTCACTAATTCGTGAATTCACCCCTGGCATGTGGTTAGTCACCATTGTGGGGTGTCAAGTCGTGAGTTAAGAATGCATGACCAAAAGAATGATCCCAAGTCCTGAATAGGCGATCCATTTTCCTACCTAAAATTAACATAAAAATCGAGGCAGACTTGATTTCCTCAGCAACTGGCCTCAAAAAGACAGCAAAATCACATAAGAAGTCTTCAAATGGAACACTCCAATAAGGGGCACCATAGAATAAAAAAAAATTCTCCCAGATCTTTATTCCATATTAATTAATTCCAATTCATCATGTGATGGATAATAGTATAAGAAAAACAGTTTGACTGGTCAAATGTGGAAGAGAATTAGGGTCACGGTTAAGTTGTTGTTCTAATTGTTGTCTTAGTATTGAAACAATTATTTTACTTTATTGGCATACTAAGTTGAAAGTTAGACAAAATAGGATTTTAACCTTTGTTGGGTTTGGGTCCCCTGGGGAATGTAACCTTTTCCCTATTTCTCCTTACAGTTCAGCCATGTATCTACATAAATGTATATCTTTGTTGCAGTAGGTGATTTTTACTTTCCCCAAATGACTGTAACTGCGGTTAAAGCATAGATAATATTCATGTTATGTTGAGGGTTTAGTTGACATGGTGATAAACTCTGCCATCATAGATTTATTTTGTGCTAAACATAATTAGGTTAAATGAACATACATTTAACAGTGCTTTGTAAGTGCTGAGCTCCAACAATGTACACTTCAATCAAGACAGTGGGGCAAGTTTTAACAAATTTTAAGATACTGTAAACTAAACAAAGACCCCCCAAAAATGGAAAGACATAATCGGTTCACCCCATATGTGCTGCTTTTAAAGAGTATCAATGAAGTTTGTCAATTCTGTTATCTTTTTCATCTTTTTATAATTATTACGCATTTAATTTCAAAGTATAAATGGCACAAAGAACCAACAAATGGATAAACAAATGCAGGTGCACATAGTTTGTACACTTGCCTGGATTTACATCAGTTCATGCTAAAACTTTGTAATTTTTTAAATAACATCGTTCATCTGTGGTTAAATGCACCATGGTTAGTATCAATCATTAGTCAGGCAGTCATAGATATCTAACCATTTATATAAATGATCAACTCTCATTCCAGCTGTGTCTCTCTGTTCGGATGGATTTGTTAGTGGGATAGGGCTTATATTTACTAAGATGTTATCCTGTCAGAAAATGTTGCAGGACAAGGCGAGCCGGAAAAGCCCCTAAAGCTGTCTGCAATCAGCTGAGCTCCAGTGCAATCATCACATTGCAGTCTGTCATGGAAAACTTTGCCCTCCTATAACAGGGAATTATGTAGTAAGCAATGTAAAACAAATGGGGGGGGGGGGGGGGGGGGGGGGGGGGTAAGGCGGACTATTATAGACTATTTTAAACTTAACGTAGACTATAAATGTATGAAATAGCTAACTTGCTTTCATTAAGGTGTCCGTCTATACACATTTTCCTACTTACTTATTTGCTATGTAGTTTGGAAATACATGAAGACCAAATCAAAGTTGCTGTATTCCACACCCCATTCAATAGCCATGATATACTGGGATAGGCCCTCAGCATTGCCACTCGTAGGAAAGGAACATACACAGATGTGACAACCTGTGGTTTGATTTTGTTTGTTTATTTGGGGTTTTACATCGCTTTTAACACTGTACAGGTCATATCACGACGGGTAGTTGGAAGGGCAGAGGAAACCAGTACATATAGTTTGCTAGGGTTCTGTACTGTAAACTGCCGACCAACGGCAAGCAACTACCAGCTTTCCCACTTACGGCCATGACGGGGATCGAACCCCGGCCACAGAGGTGGGAGGCGAGAGTGTTACCACTCTGCCAGCCTACCTGTGGTTTGATGTCAAGCTTTCTAACTAGGCCACTGAGGTCCTCAAGACAAGCACTTTGTTCAAACCATTTGTGTCCTTTTCCATTAGTTTTGGTTTAAGTTAAAAATGTTAACTTCTAAACATATTTTAAAGGAATATTACTAATTAATTCACATTTTAGAGTGCTTTAGAGGAACGATAATACAATTTTGGAATTAGTGCTTGAAATTGCCACATGACAACCCATCATGCAGCTTCCAAATGATTATGTTTAGTTCTACAATCCTAAGCTCTGTTTCACTACAGATTCCGATATCTCTGCTTTTGTTTCACATATGCACTGTACCATAAGGGGTTTATGCAGTTCACCATTATAGCAGTACTTTTCGTTATTGATTGTAATATAAATAAAGATCACATATTAGAAATGTAGTGTTCCCTCACCAAATATCAGTAAGTATCACTGAAGTACAATGTACAACTGTGTACAATAAACCGTGTACAAGTCCAAGTTTCTCATCTTTTTGCAGATACACATGTCTACTGTTTGCAAAGCCTTAGTTTGTCATATAAAGATATATATATATATATCGATGGGCTTGTCACTGACACTTGATTACTTCATTTCATGATATCTCCAGAAGCAAGTAATAATCACATCTCATTCATCTAGAGCATGCTACTGGGAATCATGACTTTGAAGTGTGTTTTGTGATCCATGTCATTGCACAGGG
This sequence comes from Sabellastarte sp. h YS-2021, assembly GCA_964017235.1. Lineage (NCBI taxonomy): Eukaryota > Metazoa > Annelida > Polychaeta > Sabellida > Sabellidae > Sabellastarte > Sabellastarte sp. h YS-2021. The sequence continues at coordinate 79,850,196 of OZ024932.1, read as the reverse complement.
GGATAACTCTATATTATATTCATTTTGGATATAATACTTGCTGTAAAGATCCAACTTACTAGAAACAAAGAGACATTCCTCATGGAGCAATAAATGCAGGGGCTGATTTCACAAAGGGACTTACATTTAAGACTTTGGTCTTAAATTTTGTCAAAAAAATGTTAAGTCTGTGGTCTTAGACTTAGCGGGATTTCACAAAGCAGCTAAGTCCATGAAATTGCTAAGTTAGTGGACTTAACTTTAAGTCTGGGAGGTAGTGGGCTTAAATTTTGTAAAGAGGACTTAAATATGGCTGCCATAAAATTTTCTCCACTTCAAAATTTAAAATGGCTGTAAATAAAGTATAATTACACAGAACACCTCACTAAAGTAGTCTTTGAGAAGTTTATATGTGGCAACAAGGTTTTCCATTTCAAAACAGCCCTTATCCTTAGATAATATACATCAAATGAAGAATATATGGCACCAATATTATATTTTGCATAGATATAAAAGGTCACATGACACAGAAAACCACTGTGGTTATTTGAGAAGCTTGGACTTAGCTAAATCACCTTTGTGAAATCCCAGACCTAGCTAAGACCAAAGTCTTAGATTTAAGTCCCTGACTTAGGCAATAAAGGGACTTAGTTTAAGTCCTTTAGTGAAATCTGGAATTGCGTTAAATAAAGTTATACATAACAATATTGTAGTCACAACTTTTTCTCAGATGCATTGAAATCATATTTTATCTGCTTTTGCTTAAAATTATTGAAAAAATGTCCAATGTCTCATGCTGTGGTAATTACTGATGGTGTTCTGACCCCCTCCCCTTCCCAATATCAAATCAGTGGATAATGTAACAATGATTTGTAATGTAACAATTTTATCTAGTAATGTCACCAGCATACGTTTGCTGGAATGTAGAAACCTCTAACCAACAATAACGAGACCCTCAGTGGTCTAGTGGTTACCCCCGACCCCATCCCGGAGGTTATGTTTTCGGGCCAGGTTCTACCGACATAAAATATTCATAACTATGCGTTAACTAGTTTTGGAGTAATTTCAAACACAGATAAACAGACAGACAAACAACCACACATAAAACATAATCTTTTGAGAGAGGTAATTAAAGACCTATGTCCGTAAATAGAACTCCTTGTAGACATTTTTTTTATTTAAACATATTTTATTAGCAATCGGACAACAATCATACAAGTACAATTTGTAGACATTTAAAATAAGAGGGAAAACATTTTAATTTGAGATCAGCTAATAATTGAAAGATTATGATATTCTCTGTTTTTGTGACCATCCAAAAGGAATGGTTATGTCACCTTGTCATCACAGCAGATAAGTTATAAATGAGTTTTGTGGTTAGTTTGTTTGTGGATAAGGTGATATGAATACAAATTGCTGACAAGATCCCATTACCAAATCATTTATGCTTTTGAAAAGGCTGAAGTGTCATATAAATAATATTATTTACCCTGTAGATATGAGTTTTAGTGCCATAAGATCATTCAGCTAGTTGCAATAGGAAAAGAAGGGAGATGTATAATTTAAAGAAAATCCAGGGTGCTTTGGCTTGCCCAGGGACCAGATTCATGAATGGATTAAAAGTCAACTCTGAGGGGTTTTTCCCAAGACTAAGATTTGTCTCAGACTTGTGATTTATTCTTATCTTGTATTATCTTCCATTATTTAAAAAATGTAATGCTGTTGTGTTAGGGAGGGGGGGGCTTCGACATAAGTTTACAGTTATCATTTTTACAGTAATCGTATTTTACAGTAATTTGTTAGTAGTAATCATATACAAATATCACAAGAATTTTCTTGATAGGTAAAATCTTTGCTTGATTTTGTTTGTTTCAATTAAAAAAAAATCTTTTTCCTTTGGTCAAGTGGAATAAATACAATTTAACCCATGCCAATTTTTATCTATATACAAACAAACGAATAAGTTTCAAGATTTAGATTCTTAAAATCAAACACGTCTAAGGGTTCAGTGTTAAATACAAGGATAACAAGGCTATTGACAGTGATAACATCTAGAGGTATCAATATACACTGTAGCTATAGGTTATTACTATTTGTACTGCAGAAATTGTCCCAAAACAAGAACACAGTACAAGAAGACATTGTCCTTAATACATGACAAAGGCGTATCTCATGCTGTAAAAGAATGTTTAAAGCAAATTCTTGCAATAAACAACCAATCGCCAGAGAGATGTTATGAAATATGGCTGGTAAAAAGATTGCTTGTTTTACAAGATTACAACCATTAACCAGTAAAAGTACTTGTAAGATTTTTTTCCTCATCGAAATCATTGTGTAGGCCAAATTAGATTCCATGAGTTGTGTATGTGTTTAAGACTTTAAAGCTAGATGTTTCAAAGGCCTGGAGACAAAATTTGGGGTTTAATTACTTGACTGGCACACCTGTAATGGTAGAGCGGACTTCAGATCATGACCACATAGTGGATGCACTAAGGGCCTGCTTAACAGCTTTACAGTGAAGCCTTATGGAACAGCGTGGTAGTGTTTTTCTATAAATTTATTGAGGCACTCTCATAAGTCAGAATTGGCTGGCTGGGTCTGCAATATGGAAATGAGATAACCTTTGTTTATTTTATTATTGTATTGTTACCAGGTGAGACTATGTTAACCCTTCTGCATATCAAGGGCCTGTCCTTGTATAATATTAGCCATTTTAAAGAGGAGCACAACATCAAAATTAACTTCAAAATATCGCTCGGATGAGACACTTATATCCAAATTTTCTAACTTAATTTATTGTGTGTTGTCACCCTGATTATAATCATTTGCCTAATACCAGTTGGGATGATTCATGGATCATAGCGTTAGAAATTGAATCAGTTTAAGATTTTAGAATGATGTGTTTGTTTAAGATGGTAGAATTATGTTTAGGAATACAGAGTTGAAATGGAAATGGCAGATCTTGATTCCATGGTGTGAGTGATATAATATTTCTCAAAATGAAATTTTGCCAAACTCCCCCGATAAATTTAGTAACAGCAAAACATATCTGTGTTTTGGAATTACGTTGAACTATTATATACATTTGTATTTGAAAGGACAATTATTATAGTAGAGCAAACCAATAGTTCTAGAATTGTAATCAACACACACTCAGATTCAAGCATGCACTATTGACTGCCCCCATACCTCAAACAAAGAGGTACATCTCGTGCTACTGCAGGCCACTGAGTAAACACTACCAATATTTGATATTGTATGGGCAACATATAACCATACATCCTGTACAACAAGGGATCAACTTCAAGTTGGAGACGTATTCAAGCTGGTTTTAATTTGATGAAACAGATTGAGAAAAAAACAGAACATTTTTTGCTATCAAGACTAATACACTTGCTGTAATCAATCAAATTAAATACAAATTTTCATCAGTTACGTTGGTACTAATATCTTATCATGAATAAAATTTTAAGTTAGAAAAATCAGGATCATATACCAATCTGCCAATCATACCATATACATTGATATTAATCCAACAACATTAGCAGTAATCAGTGCTATCCCAATGAGTGCATTCGTGCCTGAGTCAGCATGGTAGTTTAAGCCCCTAATCCCATAAATGGGATTCCAAGGAATTATGTGACAGTCGACATTTTACTAATAAGGCAATTTAGTTGCATCTCTAAAACATTACGTCCAAAATGCAGACATTGGCCACTCAATGAAGGTGTTTTATTACCTTTTTCTAATTTGACTGGGACATACTCTTGACTACAAATTCCTATGTAGCTGCATTGAAGATGTTTTTTTTTTCAAACAGAATACAGTAAGTTTTTTTTGATTTCATGTCATTTAATCGAAGCTTTTAACACACTCTTCAGCTAATAATGTCAGAATGTGCTATATGGACGATGAAGGTGAGCCAAATGCTTACTAGTTGGCCATAGTTCTGCACAGCAAAACGCTGAAAATTGGCAAACAACTATCACCTTTCCCATAGCCAGGATATACATTTGAACGTATCACATCAGGCATATAACACATTGTCTCTTCTTCTGTATATAACAGGTAATTTGTTTGTTGATACTTAATTTTAAATTATATCACAGGAGAAGATAAATCAGTACTATTCGAAAGACATTTCGAGACACAGTCAGACATTCCAGTTTCTTTGCATAGTTTTTTTAGATGAGTGAAACCAATATGGTGTAAAACTAAAGAATTGCAATGTCAGATTTCATCGGTTTCCAGACACTACAGTGCTATATGACTGTTGCCATGTCCCGGTGGTAACTCTATAGTTATACACTTGAATTAGGGATGGGTCGGTAGGCCCGGTATCTTGGAATCCAGAGCATTTTACTGAAATACCATGATGTGGTTTTACAACTGCCACTTCACATGTCAACATATATAATGGCGGAAAGAGTTAAAATATTTGAAACATACCCAAAATCTGAAGAAATAATAAGCTTTTATCCCATTTTCCTGCATTTTCAGACTTTTATAGCGATAGCACTACATTGAGAAGAAATGCCATGTTTTGGTTACAACACTTTATAACCTCAATCTCGCTTGTCAACACATATAATGGAAGGAAAACTTACAATATTGAGAACAAACCTGAAATCTAATGAAAAGCTACACATTTATTTCATATTTTGTGCATTTGAGGACTTTTATTGCAATGTAATTTATAAGAAACCTCCATGTTTGGTTGGGGTGTACTAAAATGTGGAGTCCCGGAATCAGTACAGTTATGCATTGGCAACCTCCGGATGTACACATTTTTGATACCGAACCATCCCTAACTGTAACATCATATTGTATTGATGTTGAGCTCCCTTTCTGTTGCTACATCCCAACCAGAAAGCACCAAGATACCCTAGTATCCACATACTGCGATTTCACCCAAAATACTGTCTTTTTATTATATTTAGTGTAAGCTAAATCACAAAACCAAAATCATAAAAATGAGACTGTGGAAAATACAATCCGGAATCTCTTTCTGAAAATTTAATAATTCCTTCATAACCCACACTCAAACAAGCTTCATAAAGATGAGTTCATTAGTTTTGGGGCAATTGTGAACACAGACACACAAATGAACGTACCCAAAAACATAACCTCCTTAGCAACTTCTGCATCTAATCCACAGTCTGTAACATCTGTGTAGGTACGACTCCCACAATTGGCAAAAATACTGAGAGTCTCAGCATGACCATAGCTGGTGAATGGGATGTAAAACCCTACAATTTGACCTTTGTACATGTCAATAATGATATGATAGGATCCTGCAATGAAATTAAAACTCATATGATATGCCTTGTCTGTATATTCTCACACATAAGAGCTGACATGAAATTATGTTTATTTTGAAGAATTCTCCACCTTCAGTTAGATCAGTAGTTATTGGCAGTATACAGTACTTAGTCCCATTTAAAAATGAATAGAATTTCCTGATTTCTGGGCCTATTTATTTTTCCCCATTGTGCTCAGTTCAAAGAGGACACCTTATCTGATTGTATTGCCTCGTATCATATCAGTGAAATGTGTACTGCCCTTTAAAATCTACATTTCTAAGTTCTTGTACATGACAGAGGTGTAATGTCTCTAGTGTATACGTAAGACTGAGCTAGTAGATGGTAGGTACCATAACTAATGGTTTAATACAACAATCAAAATGCAAGTCATTATAGAATACAATTTATATGCAAACCAATTATCTATCCATGATGGTTTGTTTAAACAAACAGACTGTGAATGCTGACAGAAAAGGTTCAGTCCATTTTTAAAGATCTTTCTGCTAGTTGTTTACTGGGCACTTGGGAAAAATCTTTTCTGTCGTGAGTTTTATTGACTTTAGATTTTTTTGTGATAACTGTAAACCTATTTCTTACATGCTCAGTCATATCTAAGCCATTACTTTGTTCCTTTTGGGGCTTTAGAGTACAAACTCTTCAAAACAAAATAAAAGAAATTGAACATTTTTCATACTGAATAAAAAGACACAAAATGAAAAACAAAATTCACCAAGGTTTGTAAAATTCAGTCTGTTGTAAAGTAGGAGTTAGACTTGCATGCTGACAATAACAAAGTTGTGTCCCAGGGTAGCAGCCAGAGCTGGTGATAACTCTAGCACCCCAAGGCCTTGTAACCTTCCATATATACCGATCATATATCAGACCAAACACCCAGTCCAGGTTTTAGTACCCACTGTTTCTATAACCAAACTCTCCCTCCCTTTTTCAATTGCAGGTTGTAAATAAGGGTGAGCCAAATGGCTTCGGCAGTAATAGAGACTTCTATGTATTTTTCACAACAATTGGATTGTGTCATAGGATTGATTGTATATAAAGGAAAGCCACCCAAGTAAATCTGGATAAAATGCAATTTCAGAACATCTAAAGCGTCAGACAGTTCTTTAACATATAAATTCTCATTCGCTATTTTATATTTACATACTTATATAAAATGTTGACTTTACTGTTTTTAGTGCAACACAATTATCTTAGTTGTTTTCAACACAATCCTTTTGGTGCTCGCAATACTGTGACGACTTAAATAAGTTGGCTGGAGAAGCCATTGGTAATTACGTGACGACTTCAATATGTGATTAAAATCACACATAAGTGTACACAGTTTCACTTTCTTTTTGACACCAATATGTAGTACAAGCATGTGAAATGCAATCGCAAAAATGCAAAATTCATGGAATAAAGGAGATAACAGCTCTCTCCCAAAGAACAGTAATTAACATGCCTTTATCAGTGGTAAAGTTAACATAGTGAAAATAGAGGAAAATTCTCCAGTACCAAGTTAAAAAAGAACACCGTATGATTTGTTATTTGTGTTAAACTGTTTTTGTGTGTGTTGAAGTATACCGTAAAAAGGGGACACTTAGGTGCCAAAAAGTAAGTCTTAGATTATATATAGACAAAATTTATTTATTATAGTGATATGCAAGTACTGACAAGTAAACAATAATAAAACAAGACAAAAACAATTTGACCAGCAGCAATGGACTTTTATGTCACTTTTGTAAAGTAATTGTTAATAAAAGTGGTTTCCATGAGAATTATAACTGGAAAATGTCTTACAGTTTTTGACATACTAAAAGAGAACAAAACATAGATAATAAAATGTAATTGTTTACAAGAGTTTAACAACATATAAACTACTGGAACAGGAAAGTACAATATCTATATAAAATACAATATATATATACATATATGACTTTTACCCGAAATTGTATTTGTCCTACAAATATTAAATGTATTACCAGCCAACCAACTCATAAGACAAGTTGGTTTGACATGCCAGCTATATTGGTACAAGCCATCACTATTGTCATGCACTGGATTCCAAAACCACAAAGCTGGTGACGAAGTGATGAAGTGTCATATTTGATAACCAGTAGAATGAGGACCCCTTAAGATAAAATTAAAATAACATGGTGATAGAATGGACATTAAGCGGAGTGTATAAACAGGAACCAGGACAATGAGAGGGATATTGTTCATTTTTATCAGTACTAGTTCAGAGATTTACTTCTGAATATTCTTACCATGCCTTTGTTGAAGAGGAGGTTTTCTGCTAAGGGCTGTTATTTTATCTGCACTTGTATTTAAATAATGTTTTCCGTTTACATTCCTCCCAAATGTCCAATATTTCGTGTGTGTGTATTTTCTCTAAGAAAACTTCCATTAACCCCTCTAACTTTTTTCCTTTTCTTTTACAATAAAATAACACAAGGCGGAGGATCTAAACAAAACACACAATATCAGACTGGGGAATAGCTGCATTAACTCTAATTAAGTCCAGAAGACTTCAGTGGCTGAGGTCCATTCCTTTTGATGGACTAGTTTTTTGTCCCCATGGAACTCTCTCACGTGTGAAATGCCTGGACCCTAGAGCCTCATTAACTGACCATTGTCCACTGGCCTGGATACGATTGTGTGTTCAGCCATAGTCATATAAGTGACATTGGGAGAGCCTGTTAGATTTACTCTCTTTCCAGAAGAATAGTGGCATTTCCTTGAATATAATTCCCAAAATTCCAGACTTGGCCTGTCTCTTTGGACATTTGAAACACCAAAGTGATCTGTCTCTGGAATCTGAATTCTCCAGTTTTAATGTTATAAGAGTTCCTGTTTTATTGTGTTACTTTTATATCAGATTCGTTATTTAAAATTGAGTCTAAGATCTTACTTAATTTCAGTTGTTGTCACTGAATAAGATTGTTACCCTGTGAAAATCACAGTAATGTATGTGTCATGTCATGATAGCAAATAAGCCATACAATGTATGGCACCCTGGTGACCAGAGTATTAATTGCTAAAAATGTAAAATGTCTGATGAAAGTGACTGATCAATATAAACTATACAATTTATTGATGGCTGATGGCCTGAGTTGAAATTTACCACATAAAACAATTTGACCAGTTAAATATACAGGCAATATTCAGGGAAGTAGGAACTCTTAAAGATAATTTTAAAATCGTGCTTATTTCACATAGGGATATGTCGCAAATATGTATGATCTATGCATATTTAGACTATAGTTTGCAGCTAATCATATTTATGGACACTGTCGTGCCAAGCAGAAAAAACATTTAAAATGTTTACAAAATTATTATAGGTAAGATTTATGTTATTATTTATTCAATATTGAAACTCTTGGTAAAGTTCACAATTTGGACCACACACACATGTGATCATTTATTATATAGTGTTTTATTTGATCTGTATATACTTCAGTTCAGTCGGCAAAATTAGATGCTTTTTCATGACAATTATGTTATAGTCTTATTAGAATAGTTTTTAAAATGAGTCACAGTAATAAATGTAAAATAATATAATAAACAAAAAATTTAAAAAACATTATTTTATGCCCATATAAGAATGAAGCCATCCATGCTTCTTATTTACTCGGTAGACATGCTTTGATCGAACCAGGTGGTTAGAAATTGTTTTGGAAATGAGCTAATCAGTTTCTAGAAATTCTTGTTAGTATTCCAGAGAGAGATGCCATTAAAATCACCTATCTTAGAAGCTCTATCCCGGGATAATTTGACCTAATAAGGTGACATCTGTAAAATGAATTTGCTCGAGACCAAATTGACACAAGCTTTTGAAATCCTACATTATCGCCCAGGAGAGTTGCATACATTCGGATTTCAAGGAATCCTGTTACATTAATACCCACAATTCCTCCTTAATGTGGACTCAAATAGAAAGACCTAATTTTGTTTTCATGGTTGTTATCTCCCATTTTCTTGTTCCCTCCGCTTAGGAGGACTTTTTTTTTGTTTCGGGGGGGGGGGGGGGGGGGGGGGGGGGGCATTTCTTTGTTTGTCTGTTTGCAAAATACCAGTTATGGACAGATTTTGATGACATTTTCAGGAAATGTTGGCACAAGGAAGAGATGATTCACTTTTTTGTAGATCCGGATCCATATAAATTTTTATCCAGGAATTTTAAAGGATCTTTTAACATTGTCAGATAGAGCCATTTCCAGTAAATTTGTACATACTTTCATAATTGATCATCGCATTGCTTCTCCAAAAACACAGGACACTCCCACTATAGCGTCTGTGATATACCTAGGTTTGGGCGGAATCTTTTTTGGGGGGCGGAAAATTTAGATACTATAACTCAGAAAAGGCAAAAATAGGGGTGGAAATGTGTTGTTTTGACAGAGGTCTAATATTTCATTTGAAAATGCATTCGTAGACCCAAGTACAATTCACAGTGTTTTTCTTGTTGTTAATATTGACTGCAGAGGCATATTATGTGTCTAGGATAGAGCACTAGACCATGAGATGCAGAATCCACCACTCCAACCACAAGGTCACAAAGACCTGTGAATCACATCATACAAGCCTCATAAACCATCTCTGGTTGGATAATGCGATTCCAATAATCAGCTTATCTCTCTCCCTTTTTCATGATGATTTATAAGGCAGACATCTCATGTGTGCGACTGGTTGTAATAAATGAGTGACCACAGAAAATCAATACTTCTTGATGGCGATAAATGAGGGAACTGGAGCACTCATCAAGCGAGGTCCCCTTTTGGGAGACATTAAATCATACACTCCACACTCACTCAGACACTTTCTTGAAAGGTGTATTGTTGCTCATGTGTCAAAGTGGGTCCCACTTGGGAAGACACATCAAAATAATTCCCTTAATTGGATTAACAAACACTGATATTTCACTGCCTAAAAGTAACAAGAAGTATCAAAATATTTATGCACTTATGTGCAGACAAAACTGTTTAAATGCTATATAAGCCTCAGTTGGACGTGTCCATTTAAGCACTACATTATGAATCTGTTTCACGATGAAAGATGTAGCTGGTCTGAATTCCTGGTGCAATAGTCTGACAGCATTCTGGATTTTGGGCTCATATTCGATATCTTCCCTGATTTAAAAATCCTTAAAGATTTAGGATTTCCCTATTTTGTTGTTCCTCCCTTTGTGTCAGTATTCAATAAAAAGGTAGCCCTTGTATATTTCCTTAAACATAAAGTAACCTTAAAAACTTAAGAAATCGTTACTTTTAAAGGAATTCCTAACATTTGATATTCGCAAATCTTCCTTTATGCATATGTATGCAGAAACACATCCCCCTACTCCCCAGTTCAACTCTGCTGGTACATAAATGTATCCATTCGAACGGGCACAACTTCGATGAGCATAAACATATTATTGTGATTCACTGGAAACAAGTATGTGTCTTTTGAGAAACTCCTCCCTTATTTGCTTCCATTGGAACAAAGCAGTGTGACTGTGACTTTAAGGAGGATGTAGTTTCTATCACTACCAGTCATGACCAACATCTTTATATTTAGCACAAAGTTTACCAATGAGAAGCTGAATATTACTGATCCCATCTGCTTTGCAACTGAGTTTCATTTCTCAAAAAGAAAAACATATATAATATGTATACGGCTAATTGCTAATGCAGAACTTTTTAAATGTCAAAGTATTTTATACATACCCAGTCTAGGCTTCTGAAACTTTTTTCATATTTTTTTTAAATCTCGCTAAAATACAAGGTGACTTTGTGTATGTGTTGAAGGGGCAGTAGTGGTCAACTGCTCGTCTTTCACGACTGAGGTCTTGGTTTTGAATTTCAGACCTAAGCCTCGGTTGAGAAAGTTGATATAATTTCGCATTATTTAGTTTCTAGTTCAAAATCTTAACCAACCAGTATGTACAACTTTCTTCCAACCACTTAGACTACCCATCTGACCAGTGCAGTCCTTTCTTCCAACCACTTAGACTACCCATCTGACCAGTGCAGTCCTTTCTTCCAACCACTTTTAGACTACCCATCTGACCAGTGCAGTCCTTTCTTCCAACCACTTAGACTACCCATCTGACCAGTGCAGTCCTTTCTTCCAACCACTTAGACTACCCATCTGACCAGTGCAGTCCTTTCTTCCAACCACTTAGACTACCCATCTGACCAGTGCAGTCCTTTGAAAACACTCTTTAGTCCACACAGATCCATAATACAGTACAGAGCAACTATTTCCTTGTATCTAGGTGTCTATTTTCAGTGGGTAGAGAGGGGTGCATGTATCAAACTACTGCAATAGCCTCCTGGCTCTGTATTCTCAAAAGGGATTCGTCAAACATCAGCGGAAAATTACCTTAAGCCAATCCAAACTTTGGATTAGGATTAAGGTCAGTGTTCACATAGAAGCACAGCTGATTTTTGGATTAACTTTAATCCACCCATAAAAATGGATAAATGTTTGGATTAAGCATAGTTGAATCTTTGTGAATACCAGTTTAATCCAAAGATTTAAGCCATGTTTCTGTGAAATGTAAGCTAATTTTTTACTAAACCGGTTTTGTGAATATACTTAAACAGTTTACATTTCTGGAAACGTTCCCTTTGGTTGAACCCATTGATGGAGAAAGTAAAGAATATGGGACCGGGCATCTGTTTGGCAAGAATCAACCATATTTTAGTGGTGACACTGCCAAGTTAAACATATATGGTAGTTGATGTGAACAAATCCAGCTCACATAGAGGGTAAATGTCTGAAAATAAGGAAAATTATGTGAAAACTAATATCAAATGGACAAATCTGACTGAATACTGAGGCTTACTTAATTAATTATTCAATAGTGTTTAAGTACCCACTTTGCTATCTTTTACTCAGCTTCTCAACAAAAGTCTGGCCATTTTAGGTCAGAGGATAACATACATATGAAGCCTTAGTGAAAACATACCTTTTGGTAATTGAATGTCTATCATATGAGTTTGCATTGTGTTCAATATTCATTTTCTGTACACAGTGTTTGTCAGAAAACAGTGCTAAACCAGCATTAAACATCAGGAGTCTTTATTACTATTTAGGTTACTGTGTCTAAAGCCTTACTTTAGGCTCGGTTTTCTTTAATTTTTTGTACATAAAATGTATTAGTTCACATAATGTATTCTTATATGTGCTGGCTTTAACATCAAAAACCTATTTGGTGTTAAAATACATTCTAACATGTACAAGTGCTTTGTGCTTTATATCAGTGATTTTTGCACGTCTGCCACTGTGGCCTAGAGGGTAAGGAGCACAGAGGATGTGGGTTGAAACCTGGGTACAGGCAGATACATTTTGGCTCGGATGACCACTTAATTTGGCGGTCCTTTGTCATTGGGTCCTATCCCAGATTTCAGGTTAAAGAACGTCAAGGACATGGATAAATGGTCATCCTTGAGCCGCTGTCTTTCAGTTAGGGTAATGTCAGTAACTAGAGGGTCGAGCTGTACATCTAAAGTCGGATGGGTCAAATAGAGTTTTGAGTCCTGTAGTACAAGGTGATATTGCGCTTAGTATAAAAATACACAATACACATGTTTGAAAAGACTTTTGCTACAAATTCTGGCCCATAGCAAGACTATTTTATCCATATAATTCATTGGCTATAGCTTTGTTTATACTTTGCTGTAGTTTCAGAAATAAAGTCCACAAAAAATATTGAGAAAACTTAGCAGTTGCACTTGCCTCCGACGTCTAAGGTTGTGAGTTCGAATCTCAGCTAGGACATAGTACATATTCTCACAACCATACAAAAATACACTAACAACAATCACTCCATAATTACAAGTTGCACATTCTTGATATTTGTTTTAACAAGAGAAGTGCACTCAAAAAAAATCTGTATATTTATGTTAAGTCAAATATATACTTTTTATATCATTCACAACTGGTATTTTGTGGATTGTACCCTCTTCATATACACCTCACCAAGTTAGATTTTTGTTTGCAAATATAAGTCTATCTATTAGGCTTAACAGATCCCTGTCAATATATGATGGTTTACATTGAAGAATACCAGTCCCCCCCCCCCCCCCCCACCCCATGGAACTCAATAATAACAAGTGAGCTTGCGAGATATCTTTAATGATAATATGTACATATATTTTATTTTAAAATGCATACAACTACTAATTCTAGTCTATGTACAGTCCTGTATAGTGATTGTTACACAGATTAAATACATGATAATATAAGTAATTATAAGGTAAGTTGGCAAATGAATATGACCCTGAGGTCACTAAGGTCAAGCTGCTTCGACCTTGAAACTACACTGCAACGACCTCAAGGTCACCCAGAGTGGAGGCTGTGGTAAAATACTGAGGGACCATTACCCCCGACCCTGCTAGCCAAACCCCTGTTTAATGCAAGCAACGAGCTAGCCGAGGTCAAATGAAGGTCACTGCAGCCCCACATTCGGGTCAAAGTGAGTTAAGTAGGGGAAATAAAGGGTGAAACCAGCAGCCCATACAAACTGAGGTGACCTTAAGTTTACAATACCAGTGTAATAATACAGTAAAGGCTGTAAAAATCGCCCCATAAAAAACTAAAACACAATATATAAAAAGATGATGTATAAGATAAAAACGTTTAAAAATGAGGATATCACAGAAACAGAAACAGGCCAATATTCTGGGAGTGGAGGGTGGGCAGAAATCTAATGTTCACTGGTCGGCTTCTATATTCAAACTGAGGAAATTTCCAGGAATAGCTAGAAGGAAGGGGGGACTGACCAATGGCCAGTAAGTAGGTCATATCACCATGGCTTCGCCTGGTAGCTTACATAAAGATACATTAGACAGCAAGCACACTTCCCTGGGGTGGAGGACTGACGACAGTGATGCCTGTACATCACTTCTGACAGTCCCCCCCACCCCATGGAACTCAATAATAACAAGTGAGCTTGCGAGATATCTTTAATGATAATATGTACATATATTTTATTTTAAAATGCATACAACTACTAATTCTAGTCTATGTACAGTCCTGTATAGTGATTGTTACACAGATTAAATACATGATAATATAAGTAATTATAAGGTAAGTTGGCAAATGAATATGACCCTGAGGTCACTAAGGTCAAGCTGCTTCGACCTTGAAACTACACTGCAACGACCTCAAGGTCACCCAGAGTGGAGGCTGTGGTAAAATACTGAGGGACCATTACCCCCGACCCTGCTAGCCAAACCCCTGTTTAATGCAAGCAACGAGCTAGCCGAGGTCAAATGAAGGTCACTGCAGCCCCACATTCGGGTCAAAGTGAGTTAAGTAGGGGAAATAAAGGGTGAAACCAGCAGCCCATACAAACTGAGGTGACCTTAAGTTTACAATACCAGTGTAATAATACAGTAAGGGCTGTAAAAATCGCCCCAAGCCCAAGAGTAGGTAGTTAAGCATCAACCAAAACATTAGCAAAAGCAGAGGCCACCTGTTCCCCCATAGTTTGATCTTGTTGAATGTACCTCCACACACATTCCGATGTCCAGGAGCCATGATGTTTAATTTTTTGAATGGGAATACCAGAATTATAAGCCAGGGTGGCCCCAGAACGTCGGAATGTGTGGAAGGTGAAATAGTTGGAAGGATAACCCAATTTTTCATTGAATTTGGAGAGAGTCTTTCGGACTCGAGAATCTATAAGCAACTGCCAACCTTTTGTGGTCAAAATTTGAAATAAAGGGTCATCTTCAGAAGGTGAATACATGGCAAACAGAGCTGTGAGAGCCCTGTGAGGACATAAAACTGAAGCTTTCAGACGAGGTAAGGATAGGACATGACACTTGTCTCTTGATTGAATGGTTTTAGACCATTTTAGAAGGATTTTCACGAATTTTTTAGAAAAGAAGACATCACCAGCTGTGATATGCCTAGATGGATCAAAACTTGAGGCTGAATGAGGGGTGAGGTTGGAAAGGCGAAGGAAACCAAAAAATGCTGTCAGGAAAATGGCTTTGAACACCGCACCCATGGAGAAGTTATCACACAATAAAACCAGTTTTTTCAGAGTATGAATGTCCATGATATTTCTTCTGGGAACACACAAGGGTCGGTTCACTTTGAGAGACTTTAGAAAATACTTTATACGGGGATCATCTAGAACCCAAAATTGGAGACCAAGAATCATAAACTTGGCTTTGATTGCAGCAATATAATTAGCCACCATATGTACAGATGTGTTTTGTTTTGCCAACAATTCAAGAAAAGACAAAATGACTTGACAGTCGACCTGAGACACCTTTACTTTAATATATATGACAAAAGCCATAAATGTTCTGAACAGCAATGAGTAGCACTTGGCAGTCTTAGGCCTGAAGGCACTTTGCAATCTGGCACCAGCTTCTTGAGACAGGTGAGTCATGACCTTCGACCCTGCAACAAAGCATAGTATCAGCAGTTATTTGTGTCACTATTATACATACACAGCCCTATATGGAAAGAAAATACTATGATACAATACACTAAATACAAGAACACTCATATTACATAATCAATGTCTAACATTTGTAAGTCGACTGGGACCCATACAGGGTTTTGAACATATTGACTCAATTTCTGAAAGCATGCTGCATCAGCAGACCAGCGAGATAGCAGACATGAACATAAGACATGTCAGTGTCATATTGGGCAGCCAGATACCACACATTTCGGGCACAGGCCGCCAAGAAGGGGTCCTTGGTTCGGCCTGCAGATAAGACATAACTACAGCCTCATTGTCACACTTCACCAGAATACGCTTGCCTGTCCACATGGGGCCAAAAGCTTTGAGGGCAACGACAATATTGACCATTTCCATGTGGACGATGCCCATGTTTTTGTAGTTTTTGGGAACAGGTAATTGATAGACAAAATTGTCCCATCTGGCACCCAAACCCGTCAAGCATGCGTCAAGTTCAAGGGTTTCAGTTGAAAGAACATGATCATAAATGGACACCCCATTATAACTCTGAAGAAATTTTTGGAACCACCTCAAGTCATGGTGAAAATCTGGAGTAAACTTGATTTTTTGGTCATTGTAGTTAGATCTCAGAAGATCAAGCATTCTGTTGACAAAATACCTTGCAGGTTTGACGCATTTGTGAAGATATAACAAATGACCTAGGAGTGACTGAAGTTGACGCCTTGAGCAGTGAGTCCTGACACCCCATGAGGCGACCAATTGAACTATCTGGGCCATTTTTTCTTGTGGAATAGATATAGTACCTTTTTCAGAGTCAATAAGGACCCCTAAGCATATGGCTTGGGTTCCAGGACGTACCAGCTTCCTGTCGCTTATGGACAAGCCTAGAGCGTTCAGCACTGAATACAAACAAGCAAAAGCGTCACGCGCCTGACGTGGCGTGCCTACCCCAAGAAAATCATCCACATAGTTTATGATCTTGTAGCCATGGCAACGAACGACGTATCTGACGGCGTCGCTGACGCGTTGGAAGATTTGCGTCCCATGCCGACTCCCAAATGGGACGCAAGTGTCCAGGAAGTGCCCATTCCAGTATAATCCCAACAAATCATAATCAGCAGGGTCAACCTTAATGTGTCTAAAAGCCCTGCTGATATCAATTTTGAATAAATGGGCACCCCTGCCAAGTTTTTTGAGCTCTTGGGTAACATGATGAACAGTGGGAAAGGTCAGTGCGAATTCGGTATTAAGGTATGAGTTCTTATCAATGCCAGCATTCACAGAGTAGTCTTTAGGCCAAGAGAGATCTATGATAACTCTTCTGTTATCCGAACCCGACTTATCCCTGGTCATAAACGGGGAATAATGACAGTTAGCAATGGGGTTCTCCATAAAAGGGCCTAATATGGCGCCAAAACTCTTCTCCTCTGCCAAATAAGTGTCAACATGGCTGGGAAACTGCATAGCAGAGGCGTGGTTTCTCTTATCCGAGCTAAGGTTACAATTTCGATTGAAATCCAAAGGAAAGCCATAACGTATCAGCTCAAGTAATTGTGTGTCCCAGTAATTAACCAAGACCCTTTCCCATTCTTCAACCTTCAACTGAGAAGACACAGGAATACGACTTCCCAAAAAATTTGGGACACCATGACGCTTTGCCATGAAGTGTTGATCAATGGGAGATTCAAACCTAGGGCCCTGACCTTTGGCTTCAGGTAGAACCAGAGGAGACAGAGGAACAAAACCAAAGTCAAAGTCCGTCTGTTCTCTCCATTTTTTGAAAGCATCACATTGCAAATATGCATCGCCTTTGATTTTCTTGACTACCTGTTTTGACAACAAAGTATTTAAGAATTTGTCATCACCGGCAGCATTGATATCAAACACCTTGACCATTTGATTCTCCAACATGTTGTCACCAGCTATTGAAGCCTGATTTTTTCTGTCATTTCCGTGATAATATGTATTGGTATCAGTGTCAGAAATGCCAACACAATTGTTGTGAAGTGGATCACCACGCATACTATTGTCTTGCATGCTAACACATTCATTCACACATTCATTAACATGTGCACGAGGTGTGAACACCCCATCATCATGAAGTGACACTTCATGAACACCTCCAGTTAACGTGTCACTAGTTGTGCCCATATTAGAAACAATGCTTTTGTTATTGGTGGGGCGATAGATCTTTGTTGGGACTTTCACACCTTTGTTCACCAAATATTTGGCTTTGTTACCTTTCGCCAATAAACCAAGAATTTGTTTTTTGTCCACTTTGGAGTTATAAAAACACTTTGTGTAATATTTTGTTTTCACAACACATGAGGAACTGCGACCTTTGACCTCCCTGTACTGGGGGTCAGCATTCAAAGCACTAGATACACAAACACCTTTGTAATCATTATGTACAACTTTAAAAACAGATGGGTTCTCACATGCGTCACACGACTGACAGTCACTATCTACACTCAAATTTTTGCTGCCCAAAACATCATTTTCTGGACAGCCAGTTACTCGTTTTTTGTACCCAATTTTTTGTTTGCATTGCATTCTTTGCCAGGATGATTAAGCTGCTTGCCTAATGCTAAACAATGCACACAAATGTGCCTGTACATCTTTCCCCCATGCTCATGGTCCCTAGAATACATGCAATTACCCGACTGAAAAAGCTTGCAGTACCATGGTTTTTTGTTATTGTCTTGTTTTGCCCAGTTTGATTTTTGACTCTGATGGTGTTTTTGGGCATGAGCTCGCCTAATTCTTTCAATGCGACTCGTGTGAGACCAATCTAAGACACCCCTTTCCATCTCACACAGTAAAACTGCGTGAGATGCCTTTGCATTACTCCAGGTGAAATCAGTCGCATCTTCCATTAATTCTGACAAATAAGTTAACATATGTTCCGTGCATTTCCCATCAGCTTCATCCAAAATATTTCTGACAAAACCTTGCACAAACTGGGTAAGGGACAACTGATCATAGCTAATTCTCTGACGACTTGCACCCCCCAATATGGCCTCGTGGGGCCAAGCTACTTTCTTCTCTACAAAAACTTCGACATCTCCCCCCCTTTTTGACTTAATTTTTGAAGTACAATTACCTTTGGAACGACTGCTTTCTTCTAATTTTGACAATCTTTGGTCTACTCTCATTTGCAACTGTCTAGACGATCTCAAACTCGAGATATCAGGGATATCAGATTCATCTGACGATGAGTCAGAAGTGACCACTACTTTCTTACTTCTCTTTTTACCAGACTGATACTTTAAAGTACTTAACTTAGCCTTCTTTTGTCCCAGGACGGCTGTCTGCTGATGTCCTGTCGCAACCTTCTCTTCCACAGCGTCCAGTCGACTATTCACTCTTTGCAATTCCTTCAGGATCTGCAACTGCACATCAGATGACGCCTGCTGAGAGCTCTCCTCTTCTGATGATGTTTCTGAAGCAGACTCAGAACTTTCTTGCCCTGAGGCGTCAAGGGCGGCTGCAGCTGATAGCAGACTACCACATGAATTACTTATACTGTTCAGTTCTCCTTCCTCAGACACGTGGGATTTGCCAGTCTGCTTTTTCTTGCCCTTACTAACAACAACACTGTCCTTCGGATCCGACAAAGTGGCTATGCTGTGACTACACTTCTTGCCCGTTGGTGGGTAATGTTTCTGTCCACATTTTGTACAAAGATACTTTGATTTTCCCATATTTGATATAATAATGACAGTCAAAGTTTAATACTGAAACATATGAAAGAGGCACCGCCTCTGTTAATATGACAATCGGATGCTTGATCTGAGATTTGACACTGGATGACAAATTGTGAAAAATAATATAGGTTAGACCATCCCTTTACAGTGGGCCAAAGCCCAAATCAAGCATGAGGTTGTCAGATCAACACTGGTGTAGATGTGTCAGCAGTCATCACATGACGCCCAGGAGACTGTTCATGGCATCACAAGTTGTAAATAACGTATAAAACTAAAAATGTCTCTTTTAAAATCACTAAAACAGATAAAATAATATTAAGTTCAAAATTTTCGCCAGACCACAATAAAAACAGAAATCTAATGTTCACTGGTCGGCTTCTATATTCAAACTGAGGAAATTTCCAGGAATAGCTAGAAGGAAGGGGGGACTGACCAATGGCCAGTAAGTAGGTCATATCACCATGGCTTCGCCTGGTAGCTTACATAAAGATACATTAGACAGCAAGCACACTTCCCTGGGGTGGAGGACTGACGACAGTGATGCCTGTACATCACTTCTGATAAGCACTGCTTCCATCAACTGCCTCTATTAGAACCCTCTATTGAGTGCAATATTCAATCAATTCAAAAATAGAAATTACTCATATAAGGTAGACCTCCACCCTGGGTGTTACCAAAAATTTGGGTCTTTCTTTTGGTATCTAGGATATGACCGGGATCTTCTTCTATTGGTCATGTCCTAGCCACATAAAACATTTCATAAAGATATGTTCTTTACTTCTGGAGAAATGTGAAGCAGAAATCCAAAATATATTGAAAACGGAACTTTTGAAAATTCGATTTTTGTCTAGACAGATAGAGAAACAATAATACCTTACACATAAGCAATAGTGCAATCTTTGATGAAACAGGTAAATTTCAAAGCAAATTTCTGAAGTCTTCTTTTAAAAGTTGTGTGCCAGCTCTATAGGAAGCCATCACAAATTCTACAGTGCAAAAAGCCAGAGTTGGTGATGTACTTCCTATTCAGTGGACAGGAAAATATTGGGACTTATCGTCATCAGTGGGACTTGTGTGGAAGTGGAACCCACATAAAGGTGAATTTACTCGCATAAACTTACTAACTTCTAGGCCAACCAGTATTCTCACCAATTGAGTAGATGCTATGCTGGTGTACTTTTATTGGCACATATAAGTAATTGTGGTCGAGTGTTATGTGCCGTGCAATGAATTATGTCAAAATAATTTATCTAAACAACCATTAATTGTTTGATATTATTAGGTTTCCATTTCTTTCAGCATATGTTTTGTATTGCACATTATATCATATCAGTGACTGATATTCCCTAACTGACAAGGGAGATAGCCGTCTTTAGAGAGAGGTTCTTTAACCCGCCACTGGTAATAGGACCCAATGACAGAAAACCGCCATTTGAAGTGGTCATCTGAGTCACTATATATCTACATGTACCTTGGTTCGAATCCAAGTTCACTCTATTTCTACACCCACTTTGTTACTAGGCAGGTGTGTTACCCACTAGGCCACAGTTGCAGATGTAAGCCAAGAATTGGCCTCGTGCTAAAAGCTGTGCGTGAGAAAATCTCTGGGTATTAATATGCTTTATTACATCCAGGACATCTCTCGTATTATTCACAGACAGAGGGAGGTTTTATTGTGTTATGAAAAAGTTCCACCCACCTCCAGGGTATATGACTGAGCCCCAGCTTGTCTCCATTATGTAAGCTCAGAACTCGAGGTATAGAGTCACTCCTGCCTACTCAAACTTAAACCCAAAGCTTTGAAATATGTAATGAGCAGTTTTAAGCTGAAAGATGAAAATAAAAATGTATTCTTTTTGTAATTTGATTGAGTCAATAGTGCTTTTAATTAAGGCGATATCGTCTCTTCTTTATTCCTCAGCTATGAAGCTTGTGTAGAGTGGTGCAAATGTATATTTAATGTTGTAATTCTGAAACATTTGACATGAACATTGATACTGGTTTGACAAAGTAAAGGGAACGTCAGACTTTCCCAAACAAAGAGATACGTTTGAAAAACCACCATAGCACCGCTGGAAACAGATTCCAATTTCACCATGGTTACAGACTTTGGATTCACATTAAGGGACGGATTACACACATAGTAGTTGGTCCAGTGTTTAACTCCTACTCATATTTATTATTGGGTCGAAGGAAAAAGGTCATTTTAAAGGTTTTTGTACTTAATAAAACTAATCAATATATTGTCTTAGTTAATACACATTCACACTTTTGTGATAAAGCACTCCCATGTACTATCATGTCACTCCTCATAAAGTGGATAACCAAATCATTTCTGATCTGTCAGAAAAAAACTCGAAAATCGATATTTTAAACTGCCCAAACAATTGTGGAACAAACACGAGAAGTGGCTGTTTTCTGTCTACTTCGAGTCAATTTTCTAGACTTTACTAGTGATTTGGGAACCTATTGCAATTATAATATCCACATTTAATGATATATTGATAAGCTAAGGCTACATTGATCTCATTTTAATCAGAGTTTGTATTAAGCTATGAACACATTTATTCACTGTCTGATTTGGTGTTGTCCACCCACCCAGGGACAATATCACAACAGAGCTGTTCGGATGAGTGTGAACATACCATTATATGTACATATGGCGCGATCATGGGTTTCGTACTGTCTCTCTGAGGCCATTGTTGGCTTAAGCAATTATTAATTACATTTTAATTAGACAAGACATACTATCCCCCCTCTATCATAACATTAGTCACTGGTATATGTTTCACTTTGTTCTTTACATTTTTTCATGTAATATATGCAATATAATTTACTCAGAATTTCGCTCCCACGCACTGATCTAAGGCCTACTTTTCTCTGTACTTTCTGTATACATATCAGATATCCAGACCATAATATTTCAGTAAACATGATTACTTAGAATGACACATTTTTCTTTTGCAATTATGGAAGTTCTCTTTTTACTGAGGAATTGGTTTACCTTCAAGTACATATTTTTAAACAATCCCTTTCACATTAAATTCAAGGATGAGGTACCTACCTCTTGCATCATTAGAAAAGTTAAAATGGTCTGTTACATCTTTAGATAGAACGGTTCCAAGTAAAGATTAATAGTTTGATTCAGGAAGGGAGCATTATACAAAATGTGGTCTATCACACTGGCGTTCATAATTATGTTAATGTAACTTGATCTCAGTAAAAAATCGTAACTGCTAAAGCAAAATAATTTTCATTTAAAAATTGGTCCATTTCATAAGCGAAACCTTTATTTTAATATATCAAGTAAATAGGAGTATTTTTTAGTTCATTAAAAGACGAAAAATGAATGAGAAATGGTTGAGAGCTGTATATCAAAGGTGAAAGCTTCTGTCCATCCTGTGTCGTGTGTTGGTGTGATATTTTAATTTAGCATTTTAATGTCACTGACATCAAACCCATGAAACATGTAGAATTAATATTCGTCATTAAAGTAAACCAAACATGATCCATGTTATCAAATGTTGTGTTACATGTCAAAGTGTTTAATGTCAACTTGTAAAAGCAATTTTAACAATATTATATTGAAACTCAGGCCATTGAGTGGGGATAGGTATTCCACAAATATTGACAAACCATAGAAATCAACTATTCTCAAGTATTTTTCCTTATTTGACAGCAAGCCACAAAAAATATTGCCTAATGCCATCCCAAAGTTGCATATGTGAACACAATTCTTATGATTTCAGATGGAGAAAAATTTCTTTATTCCTATTGTCCAATGCTTTGAATACATAGGATTTCTTACAAAGACTTTTTTCTCGCCTTTGACAAGTAGAAGGCTACAGTGAACAAGCGTTGACAAGCTCGGCAGGTAATTTCTTGGTTCTCATCTGTTTGGCCTTGGGTTCAAATCCCACTGATCACAAAGTATGACAGAATGTCTTGAGATTACTACAGCTATTTAAACAGACCCAACCATTACTTCTTTAAAAGCTCCGGCCTGCCAAGCAGATATTTACACAGCATTGACGAATTATAAAACTCAATTCACTTGTCCCTGGGGTGTTCACTGGAAAGTCATAGTACACATAAGCTAGTGGATACGTTACAGGCAAATTGTGTAATCAGGCATTTTGCCAAATGCCTAAAAGTTGAAGGCGTTTCATGAAATCCCTGATTCACTTGGGTATTTCGTGAAATGCTTAAAATTTCCAGGCATTCCATGTAATGCCTAAAAATTGGCCATCTTTATTACACAATTTGCCTGATGTATTTTAGGAAACTTGTGAAATGTGATACTCTATGTTAGTGACACTGGTTTGGTCTTTTACCTAGCAATTGTTTTAGAGAAGTAAGCAGAATCATAAATCTGTTTAGACCATTCTTGCTAGAAGAGTTTTGTCTTGGGTTGCACTTAAGCTCTGTGATATATAACAAGACAGACTCATATGGACAAAATATTTCAAATGAGTAGGACTTATATTGTAAGTATTGGTCAGAAATGATATAGAGAATTATATAGAAATCAGGACCATTTCTTTAATTAAAGAAGGTGTTCTGATTGAAATAGTTCCTTGATATAGACAAGCTGGTTGAGTCTTTTTAGTTGAGTCTTTTTCTCATACAAAAACATTGCCTTGAACTACAGAAACCATATACCTTTGACTTGAATTCTCTAGGCTTTGATGTTAAAGCAGGTTTACACATTGAAATAACCCCTTGAAATAAGTAAACCATGTGAGCTTTAACTGAATTCATTGAACTTTAATGATTATAAAACAGGGTTTCTCATTAACGTAACCCCTAAAGTAGGTAAGGCATTTAGCTTTGATCTATATTGCAATTAGCTACAGCTATAAAGAATTAAGCTTAGCATAAAATGCTATAAAATGTGAGCGTTGACAGCAAGCAGACATGGATCTGTACAGTATGTATTTTAATCTTATTTTCAAATTCTCATCTCTAATGTTTACAAGTTTGTTAAATTGGACTCATCTCTTGGCCTTTGATTTGTCCAAAATCATAAAAACAGTGGTTTCCATACAGTGGTCCTCCTTATGCTGATATATTTGGATAGAAGCCAAGGTTGGATTAAGAAGTTTAAAACAAGGAATTATTGAACATCTGTGGACAGATGAAGAGGCATCTTATCTGCATTTGAGCGGCCTTTCACTCCCACAGAAGAGCAACCAGTGACCAAGGAGCCAGAGCTCTCTGAATAAAGTAACACACTCACTCAGATACCCGTGCCATCATCTGATGATGTACCTACTCCACTCCCTACACAGGCTGATCAAGAACCTGCAGTAACAGGAGACAGGCTAAAATGTTTAGAGCATCCAATTAGGCATTTCATGAAATGCCTGGAGCTCAAAACAAGGCATTACATAAAATGCCTGGAAATTTTAGGCATTTCATGAAATGCTATTATAAGTAAGATTTCGAAAAAATCCCTGGAATCTTTAGGCATTTCGTGAAATGCCTGATTACAAAGTTTGCTTGTAACAGATACACCAGTTGGGGAATTCTCTGCACAGGATTTGACCCTTCAGTTTGGCTAAGGTTACACCCTTATCACCATCTATCTGTGAGCTGAGCAAAAAAGGGATTCATAATTACTTTTTTGCCAATGAATATTAAGGGAAGTGATATTACCTTTGTTAAAAATTAATGCATATGTAAAGTAAGGCATGTACAAGTGCTTTTTTCTGTTGTCTATATTTTAGATACATGTATGATTATTATTTGAGGTAGAACAATTTGACCACAGTCCCAGATTTAGAGATAAATATAGACATTATCCTCCTGGAACACTGCTAGTGTACTCAATTTGTATTCGTTGCCTGCAGCATTGGCTCAATATTTTTATGGTGTCATCAGCTTAATTAACCTTAACATAAGCATGTGGGGTATGCAATTAGTTTAAAGTAAGAACAGACGTGTATCATACCAGTGAAAACAGAGGTGTATTAAATCATACTTAGAGGAAGAACAGGGGTATTTAAAAAGTCTTCAAGTATCAGAAAGCACTTCATCATTATACTAACAAAACAGACAAACATCATTGTCTAAAAATCACACCAAGAATAAAAAACAAACGTTGGTGCACAAGTGTAAATGTGTCAGGTTGTCAAGCAGACCCAGACAAAAATGCCTTGTTGAATATAGATGTTTTAAGCCCGAGAACTAGCGAGACTCTCGCTTCTAGAGATCACATTTGTTTTGTCTCTGGACTTTCTTGAATTGTGGAGTAGTGTGACAAGTATCTGTCTCCTCACTGAAGTTAAGTGCACTCCTGCACACAAGTACCAGTTTTATTACTCTGGGATCAGATAAAGATATCTGGACTTTTCCTCAAATCTGAGCTGATCTGGGAACTTGTGTGTAGGAGTGAGTGGCAATGGGCTACATCAGTACTGGGATGGGTGACAGTGCACTACTCTAGTCTCTGATGGCTTTGTGGCTCGTTCTAGTAGACCTAAACCCCTTTCAGTCTTGTTTCATAAATATGTCAGCCATGTTGATAACAGTGAGCAGTTCAATCATGTCACTAGAGTATAAGAGAAAAAGGTTGACAAAAATAGTTTCTTGATGTGAGGACTTATCGGCAGTATTGAACAGAACATCCCATCCAATACACAGTGACAGTCACTTTTTTCTTCCAGTAATTCTGATCTTGGATACAAGGATGTTCCATGATCCAAGGAATCAATTAATCAATTTTTTTTTTTGGCGGGGGGTGGGGTGGGGGTTGAATCTATAAATACATTTAAAAAAAAAATTAATTTCACTTTTAGATAACTTCCAAAAATAGAGAGTTTGCAAACAGCGTTTTATTGAAAACGTAGCACAAAAACGCAACATAAATTAAAACAAGATCACGGCGGAGATCAACGTGGCAAGGCTCTTTTTAACGTAAATACGTACCGGCTGGCAATTTCGATGTTGTGAAATGATGTTCAACACAGAAATCACTGCGGGTAACGCAGCGGAAAACAGATACGGGCTTCAAAAGTGTTGTTCGCAAACTCTCTAATGTCACCTTGGGCATTTGCCTTGTCTTAGGCATCAAGTGTGGCTATTCAGCTTTCATACGGACTGATTTTATGACATACAGTACAAAACGGATGAGGGTAGCCAGTTTCACCACTGATATTTTGTATGCTTCTTTTGGTGCATGTGATGAATGTTGCTTTTAATAGATGGCTACTTCCGGTACAAGAGATTTATAGATAGGTGTCAGCTTATAACTTCAGACCTGATTTTTTTCCCATGCATAATGGTCCGAAATCACAATGGGAGCAATAAACTACACTACTGTTTACACAGGAACCAAATGTGATCAACTGAGCATGAATGAGTTCCTTGTCTGGGGCAAAAAGATAAATCATTCACAGTATTCCGGAGTTTGAAATTGTCATCTTGAAAACCCAAAGGAATGGATGTTAATATATGATTTGGGGGAAAGCAATCAAAAAGCCTTCGGGCATTTAGTCCAGAAACATTTGTCTTCAGATGAAAATTATTTCTTGTTTTACCAATCTAGATACATTGACAGAGGATTGGTAAATTGTAGAAGATAAAATGTACGAGTAACTGCACAAAGAATTAGATTAGATTGTACTAAAATTCGATGCAATTGCTAAAGCCAATGGAGAGTATGGTTACTATAGGAACTTATTTATACATACTTTTTACTGAATGATGAAACTGCCATTGATTTAATTTGACAAACAATACATTTGGCTATACAGCCGATTGTTGGTATTAGTCCAGAAAATATTTCAATCTTACTGGATATCATATTCTTAAACAATATAAACATGGATAAAAATCTTATATTCAGCATTGTTTAATACCTGGATGTCTTGTAGTTTGTAATTATCTAACTACACGACAAAAATGATTAATTATGTTGTTGTATGCAAGACTGTCTTGAACTACAGTTAAATGCTGCAAAAGAAGTACATTTGTTTAAAACAAAAAATCGTATTGCTAAAACACATAGTCATGTATTTTATTGACTTGAAGTGATGTAATGTTTGCAATATAATTTCATGTTTTTATTTGAATTAACTTTAAATCCTGTTCAAAATTGTTTTCCATTACTAGCACAGTTTCAGCCATTTTGACTCCACTTTTTCAACCACCATTTACTTTGATTAAGGAATGATGCTTTTTAATGGTTTATATTTGGTCTCACTTGCACCTAAAAATCCGCAGGTATAGAGGTTTAGTGTCATTAAGAAATTCGTTAGGTTAGATAGATTACATATTACTTCTTATTCTAACATTACCCATTACATCCCACTTTGTTTATACGTTTAGATTAATGATGGGAGATAAAATATGTTTTCAGTGTGTCTGGAAGATAAGCCAGTCAGAGAAATATAAATAAAGATTAAAAGAGTTTAGGATAATTCGAATAAAAATGACGATGTTCCTCAGTAAACATTCCAAGTATGGTGGTCACTTTTTACATCTTAAGGCTTGTATGTAGCAAACTGACATAGTAAAATGCAACGCCCACAGAACTGACAACTCCTACGACTGATCCGATTCATCAGCATGAGCAATGAGAATTTGTAGAACTGATCTGATACAGTGCAATACCTTCACAAATGAGCATTCATATAAAATTGATCTGATACAATACAATACCTTCACAAATAAGCATTCGTAAAAAATGATCTGACACAAAACAATACCCTCAGAACTGAGCACTCTTACAACTGATCTGATCCATTATAATACCCTCAGAAATGAATACTCTTACAACTGATCTGATCCATTATAATACCCTCAGAAATGAATACTCTTACAACTGATCTAATCCAATACAATACCCTCAGAAATGAGTACTCTTACAACTGATCTGATCCATTATAATACCCTCAGAAATGAGTACTCTTACAACTGATCTAATCCAATACAATACCCTCAGAAATGAGTACTCTTACAACTGATCTAATCCAATACAATACCCTCAGAAATGAGTACTCTTACAACTGATCTGATCCATTATAATACCCTCAGAAATGAGTACTCTTACAACTGATCTAATCCAATACAATACCCTCAGAAATGAGTACTCTTACAACTGATCTGATCCAATATAGTACCCTCAGAAATGAGTACTCTTTAAACTGATATGATGCAATACAATACCCCCCCCCCCCCCCCCCCCACACACACACAAAAGGTACGCCATGTCCCAACTTCTTCATTGGATCAAATCATACCATACTGTAACATACCATAACACATGATTTTTATATAGCGCTTATCACTCAGTATGTCTCTAAGCGCTGTGTAGCAATGTCCATGTGAATATGTCTTAATGCTATACCTCCATGGTTGTTATCAGATATCCAAATATTTACACCCCTGCTTTTTGATAGCTTACTTGTGGCCGTAACTGTACTGCACGGATTTTTAAGATTTTTATCACGACGAATGTCCATGGATAAAATGGACACATAATGCACCCTGCACAAAAACTGCAGAGGAAAAAAACAGTCAACACATAATGCCCGCATGTATAATATCTATAACTTGTAAGAGTGCTTTATGATGCAGTCATGAAGGTTTACATTTGTCATGAGATGGATAGATGCTCAGAGACATTGTGGAATGTTGGTATTTTGTTACGTAAGAATTTTCACTTGAAATATACAAGGGTCAGCTTTTCAGTTGTTTTATCAAGAATTTACCAGGTTTGTTTAACATTCAAATAATAGCTCAAATCCAGTGTTTTGAAAGAATTTGAGCTTCGTCAATGATATCAAAATGACATGACTCAGAATAAGGAATATATAACAGAGATAAAATGTGACACAAATTTTAAAAATGCATGAAGAAATGTGTATGTACATTGATACTGCAGTTCGAATATCTTGTGAGACAATAAATGTTGTTCCATGGCAATGAAACTCGTATTTAGATATATATGTATATTTTCATATCCTTCCAAGCTAATAGAGTATACCGACAGTTATTGGCTAGACAGCCATATAGTTAATAGTTTGCTTATTACTTAAATTAATAATTTAACAATGTTGCAATATTAAAAATTGTGTATTTAAATGTGGCAGTTCATATTCACTTTCTGATCACATGTTCGGTGGACAACTACTATTCTAAAGACATTGATGGTGAAACTGAGACCAATCATTTTGATGGATTCAGTTCAAATATTATCTTTCAGCCAATGAAATATCCTAACACTGTACCTGCTCTTTTTCTATTGGACAGATACTGCCAGAAGATGATGATGGTGAGAGGTCAGCAGTCAGTGCAAAGTCACCAACAATCCTTACGCCTACCTCTGGCTGCTCCAGTGAAAGGTTTGGGGACAATCTGCTCGTTCCAGATGTCACCTTTGGATCATGTGTGTCACCTTCATCCCTCTCAGTACCAGGGACTCTTCACCCACTGTCCAGAAGAGCCAGCAGTACTACCTCCTCCATATTTGACTTGACCTATGAGATAGACCAACTTGAAAAAGCTGTTAGGGATAACAATGTGAGGATAGTCAAGAAAATTCTAGATCTGCATTGTCATAAGTTACATGGTCAGGGATTTTGGTCCTGTCGACGGAGTAGTAATCTAGATAAGTGGAGCGGATATGATTCCGGTAGCCGAAGAATAAGTCATGAATCGCCCAGTCGAAAGGTAAGCCAAGATATCCAGGATGGAACAGGCGGGGCAGATCCTTTCCTTGCTAAACATGCCACTGGTACAACCAGTTGTAATAACATGGTGTCGGTTATTGGGGGAAATGCTTCAGTCCACACTGGCGGCATTGGTGGTAATTCAACCATATGTGATACAGCATCAAGTCATTCTGTAAATGTACTGGTAAAAAACAGCAATCTGGTGTCAACTACAATTAATGCTGCTATCAACTGTGGGAGCGATGGCTCTACCCCAAAGAGATATGAGCTGCGGAAGCTGAGTGGGGGCTCAGATCAATACCCAGAGAGGAGAGAAAGCAGTGCTACTGACACTGATAATAATACCTATGCTGTCATCACTCGCAACTGCCTGCATATTGCTATACAGCACAGTGCATTTGAAGTGCTGAAGGTTCTCTTGCAACACGGGATTAATCCAAACGGATCCGGTTCTTTGCCTTCAGATGAGAGTCGCCGGTTGAGTAGTATCTCGGACATTAGCATTCCCAGGGAGCGAAAAGATGTCAGATTCCAGTTGAGTTCAAAGGCCAAGGATCATGGACGCTTAAGTGACCGTGGGGGACAGGACATATATGGAGAAAGTAGTAATTCCAATGCCCTTGGAAGTACTACTGCATCAGTGTCCAGTAAATCACTTGGGGTAGTATCGACTGAAGCCTGCAATGTGATAGCATCCACACAAGAGGAGGGTGTTGTTTCTAATAAAGAAACCTCTAAAATCGTCCCCTCCCTTGTCACCACCAGTAATATCATTACAGCTACTACTACCACTTCTACTACTCCTGCTGCTAAAACAAGTCATACCAAACCTTGTCAACGAGCCACAGATAATGAGAAGACACAAACTCACATCAATAAAAACAACCCCATATCACCACCCCAACCTTTCAACTTCAGCACTATTTACACAGCAGACTACCTAGCCACATTAGCTCCTCTGTTTTTGAGTGTGGCTTTACGAAATGAGACAGCCACTAGGATATTGCTGGAAAATGGGGCCAGTGTCAACGTGACTGACATTTATGGCTGTACCCCTTTACACTTGAGTGCTTGTGTGGAGTTTCAAAACTGGGAGTGTGCCATTGCTCTGATTGAGTTTGGTGCAAGGATACATATCAGAAATAAGCACGGGCTTAGCCCCAGTAACCTCTCTCCAGATCTCATCAACGAACAGCGAAAAATCATCCACGATATCCTGCAACACATACCACAGAACTTGGATGACTTCTCGTTTATCTCGGAGCCAAACGCAAAAGGCATTGGATATCATTTACTCCGCAAAGGAAGTGAGAAACTCAAAGGAGTTATCGGAGTAGGGGGTGGATTAAAGCATGGCCGAGGTAGTGGCAATAAACAGAAAAGAAAGATCTCTGTGGACAGGGTTTCTATAACAGAAAAATGCAGTCAAAGATCAGTGTCCATTTCTTCTCTGCGGAGTAAATTCAGCTTTAACTTTCGTTTCTCTTCTTCACCGCAGCCTAGTCACACTGACGAATTCTCCGACATGGATACAACATCGAGGAACATGGATATAGAGAGAGTAAGTAGTAGGAAGTCTGTTTTAAGTGTTGTATTAGTTTAACTTATGTTAGATTCTAGCTTATGCCAAATTTGAATAAGCAGAAATCCGAGGCCCTGATGTTTTGAAAAAAAAACTGTCTTTTCACACACTGTCTTTAGTATGTATTGTACCTCAAACATTAAGCCAAGGTATATATTTATTTATAGGCACAATTATTTATTTTATAGATATGCGTGTCTTCAGTATTCAGTACCTCTATGGAATAATATTTTACTTCTGAACTGTCCTTCCATGTCACAAAGTGAACTTATAATTTACTCTGATGTCAATCCTCAAAAATACCACAAACAAGCATAAACATTATGTTAAGGCTTAAACTCACAAGATGAGGACCACCTTACCTGCCTTGTTTTTCAGGATTACTCTGTGCGATCAGTCTCAGTATTAAGCTGA
Source organism: Sabellastarte sp. h YS-2021 (assembly GCA_964017235.1). Taxonomy (NCBI): domain Eukaryota; kingdom Metazoa; phylum Annelida; class Polychaeta; order Sabellida; family Sabellidae; genus Sabellastarte; species Sabellastarte sp. h YS-2021. Next base: position 79,818,100 of record OZ024932.1, on the reverse strand, counting down.
GAATTCCTCAGCTTTGGTATTGTTTAGGGATATTTCTTTCTTTGGGATTTCTGTGAATGGTTTGATCTCTACTAGTGACTGTGTTGGTGAAGGATGACTATTTAGAAAATCTTCATTTTCTGCCTCGTTATTTTGTAGTTAATGCAGTTCTTGTTGTGTTTCACAGGCCCCAGTAAATGTTCGCAGGCATTATTTATCAAGCAAAGATTAAGTTCCATAATTTTTTTTAATTATGGAAGCCCTTGGGTGGAAATAAGCAGCAAATTTCCAATAGCATGTCAAAAGAAAATTAAGTTAAAAGAACCATATTCTTTGAAGATAAGAAGGAACATGCAAATTTCCTATTACTCCAGATCTTCTTTCCAAAAAGTGTCCAAACGGCTCATTATCTTAATTGGCTTTGAAAAAGTGTTGTCATAACTACACAGTTTGTACTGCATGTTTAACAGAAACCCACAATAACCCCCCCCCCCCCCCCCCCCCCCCCCCCCATTTTACACTCATATATAAATTATCGCAGGTTTTGAACAAAAATGAAAGATTTAAGTCTTGTGGAAAGAAGAACTCCATAATTATTTTATGTGAAAAATAACGTGACCTTTATATATTGATTCAACTTCTTCAAGGATAAATTTTTGTTTGCAAATCTGAAGGCAAAATGTCAGTTCCAGATAACTAATTTTTAAGGTACGGTCAATTCAAAATGTCAAAATAATTTTTATTTTAATTTCGCACAACTGGATAGTTGAGAGCATGAAAGAAAGTAATGTTTGCTGGTCTGTCATCATGCTGCAAAGAAAACCTGGCAAGGAAATAGAATAGAATATTTTATTTATTACAGTGACATGCAAATATTGACAAGTGTATGGTATCAAAATTGAACATGAAACAATATGCCCAGCCCCATTGGACATATATGTCACTTTCGTTACGTAATAATCAATGAACAGTCGTTTTAATGAAAATATAAATGCACAAGATATAACTATCATTTGCAAATACAATATATAGAGGAAAATAACATGGATATGTGTAAGACCCCCCCCTCCCCCTATGCTTAAGGTTGAGGAGAGCAAAACCTAGTCTGGCTGAAAGGTGGGCTTAATTACTAGCTTGGTGATTAGTAGTGGGTAACTACATTGCTAATAGTAGCCTAACATTATAATGTTGCCAATAATGTGACTAGTTCTGTGACTGACAATTACCAGATGCAGTGATTGAGGTAATCTCATTTGTCAACACACCTCGTGTGTCAAGACCTGGAACTTCTTTCATCCACTGAGAGCGTATGTAACTAAAAACACACCCGCGGAGCAGAGACATCCATTAGGGTGGTTTCAGAAAATTCAGATGCTTTTTGTATCCATAATACAGTATGGGTCTTTCCTCAAATGTAATCAGGTCTTCCTTTGGCCAGGCCATAGCCACTTAAAATTATATTGACAATCTCCTGATTACTTTTGAAGTTATCGCAAACACAGACACACAAGGAAACAGACAGACAAATGAACCACCAAAAACATAACCTTCTAGTGGAGGCAGTAATAAGGAAAAACTGAAGTCAGAAGAAGAATAGTGGAACATAAAATAAATTGTCATGTATATACTATATCTTACTGTAAAGGGCAAGGCGCAATTGCTGTCAAGACAGTTATAGGCTTTTCAATGTTGATTTTAGAAAATAGCTTGGCCAAAAATCCAATCCCTGTTATAGAATTTAAATATTACAGATTCATTAATATTACACCCGAGGGTAAAAGATACATTACCAGACAAGAGGATAATATGTCATGCCTGTGGAATAAAACTAAGTGGTTTACATGCAAAGAAAATTTTATTATTGGAAGAAATGGAAAAATATAATTGAATAAGTGGAATGGATCAGGTTGCCACAAAATGTCAGATCACAGCAGGCTATCTCTGGTTTTAGGGTCCACAATACCTCTTTCCTGAATTCTTTGCATTAGAGGATTCCATTTTAAAATCTGACATAAATTTATAATGTAGTGAACATGGTCTAACAATTTCACCCAAAAGTATTATTATTTAATATAATGAATGTATAATATAAACATTCTACTGTTTTATTAAGTATTCCTACTTAAGCAATATTTGTAATGGTGCTTCATTCCCGTTCATCACGCTTGATAGGGCCACAGTGTAAGATAAAATAAGCCAGTGTAGTAACTGGATTTCTGTCTCTTGTCTAAGGACTCAAATATCTCCTTACAAAACATGAAAAAAGAGAGTAAAAAAATCTCATTTTATCTTTGACCTATTTCGGCAAGTGAAATTAGTCGGGAGAGTACAAGGTTCTTTGGCTTAGAAGTCTGTAAAATAATTGGAAAAGGAAGCATAGTAATGGGTGAATCTAATGGTTCATCTTCTACACAAATGGTTGATAATACAGCCAGGCTCATATCACAAGATGTTAACTTCACAGGAAATATTGTGGGGCTAAAATAGTCTCAGGAAAAATTTATTTTCAGTCTCGGAAAGAGTGGCTTCTACAAGCAATGCTATTACACAGGGTTTAAAATAAGCCAATATGCAAGCTTTAAAATTGTCTCCCACAGTGAAAAAAGTGTTTTTAACACTTTATATTGCCAGTTACACTATGTTCAGTATCTTTGTATCTTGGCCAGTAGTGATGTAGTATACAAATTCAGTGTACTGGGTATTCACTAAACCTCTTTTATTTCTAATATCCATTTTTTCAAGAAGGTAAACAATTTTCTAACGGTAAGGTGACCGTAAAACTTTTTTCACTAAGGTTGCTTCATGGATTCCTTATTTAAAAAAAACTTCAAGCAAAGAATCCTATAGTGGGCTGTTTTACATAACATTTTTGAGTAAAGTTTGTACTAGATATCTTCTATATTTGGAACAGTAGGATGCCCATGGCATGTCATGCGTTTCTACATATTTAAAAAATATTTTACTTAAGTATTTAGCTTAGAAAAAGTAATGAGTGTAAGCAGGCATTATATTTCAACAGATATAATGCACTTCCTCTGTAAAAAATATTAAAGATACATATCTAAATAATTAAAACAAAAATTAGTTTTACAATCACGAACAATTAATTTCGTCTTTTATCTGCATTGAAGTAGTAATTATCCACCCCATAAGCTACCCTATGCAACAAACAACCGATCTGACCAACAACCAAATGAATCACTTTCAAAGTTCAGACCAAAGTTCATAGGTTTTATTACATTTGACCTTCACCTTGCAACTGTAACAGTAAATAACATTTCTGACAAATTGATTACATGTAATTTCTGCCAAGGTAATATATTATTATCAATACTCTTCATATTGAAAATTCATATTGTACTACTATGTTGGAAAATTGATATTACCTTATTGGGATTTTACATGGATGACCCATGAAATGAGGCTACTTTTGCTAATTATGTCAGAAATATTTGTTACAAAGGAAAACATCAGTAAACAAGTGTATAATGAGGATAGCACCATGTGATCTTATATATTGGTGTCAAGCTCTTAAGCGTCAATGACCAAATATTTGCAAAAGCTAGGGATAGACACTTCTGGCAATGAAGCCGAGCTGCATGTTCCCAACTGGTTGAACAAAATGAATTTCTCTGAAATAAAATGGAAAACAATTGTTTAAATGAGGAAAATGTTGTTAAAATGGATAAAAAATTAGGAAATTAGACCTATTATTGGATTTTAATAGGGTTGATTTAGCTCAGAACAACATATTGGCAATTTACTGGCAATAACATAAAACTGTAGTTGGTGCTGATGAAAACATGAGCAATACAGAGCCCAGCACTAGTTTGTTCTAGTCTATTCTGTACTTTCATCGCACTTAATCTCTGCTAGGACAGACTCTAAGGTGTGACACCAGAACCAAATCAATGAGCATAATTCCACAGACATAGCCAGGTTGATACAACAAAGATGCCGGATAGTTTACATACTACAGCCGGAAAGTCTTTTTGAAGAGATACGATTTTGGCTTTCTGAGACAGGCAAGAATTGGAGCAGAATGAACATCACCAGGTAAATTATTCCAACTGTAGGATCATCAAAAGCAAAGCTCTTTTAGGTCACAACAGATAGACCTAAGAGTACTGAAATAGCTGGGATGACCGCTGTGAAGAAACTTATAAACCAAGGTGGCAGTTTTGAATATATAATGAAATTCAATTGGCAACCAAAGGGGGTTGCTTGAGAATAGGACAAGCCATTGAGTACCTATTACAGTTTGTGGCAAATCTAGCAAGTTTGCTTTGAATACATTGCCTTTTGTTCATGTTGAAACTGTGCAACTTTCTAGAGAGAGATTTGCAGTAGTCAAGACTACTACTCACCAAGACATCAGCTACCAGGATAGCAAACTCATCCATCAGATGCTGCCTTACCTGCCTGTAATCACACGTTTGACTGAAGCAATTCTTACAAATAATGCAGACATGATCAGCAAAGGAAAAAACTGGCATCAAACCAGACAACAAAATTCTTTACCAAACCTACTGGATATAATACACTACCAAATATCCTGACAGGGAGGTGGGAATCTAATTTCTTGAGCTCAGCATGAGTCCGCAAGATGATGAACTCCATTTTATCAGACTTTAATTTAAGCATACATGACTAAATCCATTTTTTAGCATCCTAAAGATATGAGTATGTCAGTAATATGATGACATATTCCACTGTTGCAGGAAAAAAACAAAACTTATTTTAACTTAGCTTCTATCTTATTTGCAGCACAGCATGTTTTCTCTGCATGTTTTTGTTGGATGTCATTATTTGCATATAGCCAAGGTGATCCAGTGTGTGACACATTAAACAAAGACATAATAGTGAAACAAGAGTGTGTCTAGAATTTCTCTGAATAAGTTTGGGAATAAAGAAAAATTACTAGGCTGTTTTGACTGGTTAATGTTTTATAAAACACATACCAAGTACTGTAGACATAATAGACAGAGCATATCTTTTATTAGCTTATGTCTGAACAGTTTTACGCACGCATTCATATCTATGTTTTGTTTTTTCCTATAGCTTGTACATTCAATATATCTGTATAAATAAGACTTAAAGTCCAGAGAAGGTTCTAATGTTAGGTACACAGTTGACACATTAGGATGTCAATGCAACATATCTAGGATCTTCTTGGAGTTGTGTCACATGGGACTTTCTGTCCAATTTATCCCAGCTTTAGCCAAGATTGGGTTTCTTCTAAGCACTGTATTTATGGCTTTTGCCAATCACTGCAGACATATTTGAGCAAGTATTTACCTTCTTTTTTCACTTTTTGGTGCTTTTCTTTTGGATGATCTAACAATATCCTCTATTGGACTATCTGCTCCATAATAATATGAGGTTCAGTTGAACATAAATAATCATAAAAAAGTACTAATTATTTAAAGTGAAGGAAAAAGAACGGGGATAGGAAAAACCATATTAATAATCTTGTATTTACAAGATAATTATACTACTTTGTAATTATAAGATACAATAATCTAGTAATAACGAGGTGAAGCTGTATTGTTATTACAAGATACAGTTATCTAGTATAAACGAGGCGATGCTTTACTGTAATTACAAGATAATAGTATCTTGTAATTACAAGATCATAGCATATTGTAACTATGAGGCAACTGTTTACTGTAATTACGAGATAGTACTATATTGCACACGAATTGGTAATGTGATTCAAACAATTCTAATAATAATTATTAGCATTATCCTTATGTCAGAACCCAAGAGTGATAAAAGGAAGCTATAAATTCACTACATCTGGTTTGGCCAGCAAAGAATTCCCGTGTAACTCATCTGGTAGGTTGTGGACATCTAGAGAGAGAGAGAGAGAGAGGTTGTTTTATATGATTGCTTTCCTTCAACTGAACCTCATATTATTATGAAGTAAATTGTCCAAATGAGGAATCCCCTGGAAACCCTGAACCTGGGATGTAATATTTAACTGTCTAAGCGAGATCTGTGATATCCTAATAATTATTATTATCATTGTAACTTGGTACTGTGACATAACATTCAACTGTCTGCAGGAGACATGTGATGTTATTATTGTTATTATCATTGTGATTTTGGTACTGTGACATAATATTGGACTATCTGCGAGAGACCTATGATATTATATTGTTATTATCATTGTAACTTGGTACTGTCACATAATATTCACAGCTTAAAAACCCTGGCTGTATCTTTGTAAAGCCATGTATACTGTGTGGTTATAAATATGTCATGCCATTACATAGCACGTGTCTGGCCTCCGTTGACATAACAAAAATTTTTATGGCTAAAGCATCATGTCATGACATGTGGTTAATTTACAATACATGTAAATCAATTGTGACACAAAGCCCTGTCATAGCAAATGTTTTGTGATCTGGCTATCATGCTCAGTCACTATGTACATTACTGTTACATTAATGCACCCATTCTGTAACTGTTCTATTTTCTGATATGATTACACATTCATACAAACGGTGCAACACAGATTAAAACGAGATTGTATATCCCTTCAACGTATTAGAATAGGTTAAAACATTCCCTATGCTATCCAGGCTGAATTTATACTCTATTTAAACTTATAAGGTACACATCAGCAAATAAACACTGGGTTTCAGTATTTTGTTTTACAAAAAAGTACATGTATAATACCTGGGTTCTGATCCGCCAACAGACAGGTACATGGTGGCTTGGATGACCATGTGATATTATTGTCCGTTTTAAGAAACAATAATATAATTTCTGCTTGAAATGAATACCCCATATATACTGTCACGAAATTTGGAATTTGTACTGGGAAAGTCCTGAATATATCTGATTTATTTGCCAGGTCACTTAGGCTTTGACCCCCTGCACGTTATACGGTATATTCTATTCTTGGAAATAAGTGTTACTAGTGACAACCAACGATTGGTGAATAATAAACATTAAGACACAGTATTTTCATAAGAGTTACAGGTCAAACATGAGAGGACCGAGTCAAGATGTAATGTCAAGATCTAAGAGTGGATGAGATAAAAAAAAATCCATATATGAGGCTGACAAACCCTGAGATGAAGCAATATAAAATATGTAAAAGATCTGCATAAAAACTATGCCAGCTAGAACAGGTAACAAGACGTTATTCATACAAAAGTATATGAACAGTAAAAGTAAAGTAAGGTCCATGGAAGGTACGGCCAGCCATACTGTGACCTTGTTTTCAAGGTAGAGGGCACTCTTGCAATTACCAGAACAATGGGTCTAACTCATAATTAGTATTTTAGATTTTTGGTGCCAAGTTAAGTCGTGTGTCAAGTTAGAACCACACAGACAGCATAACAAGACTAGTAGAGCTAATGGATTGTATAAGTTCATTCAGTCTTAGGGAACTATGTTTTCTGTCTGAGCCATTGAATACACTAGTTTAAACTGAAGGTCCAAAGTAAACCAATGAACTATTTTTCTGGAGACTTAAATTCCCCACTGGCTGGAAAAACTCAATGAAGTTTCCTGTAGCTGTTTTGGTTTTAGCTTGACTTAGAGTCAGACGGCTAACCGTTTTGTCATGCAATATCATGTGATTCACTTGTACTGCTAACGTGATTTGTGTAGTAATCCTTATTACCAATACCACCAAAATATGTGTGTATGTGTTAATAAATGATACTAGAATGTACGAAAAACAATGAAGCTATATTCAGTTGATGGATATGTAATTATTGGACTTGATGTTCTCGCTTATTACATGAAATGTATATTTATTTCATTTGAATGAACAAATTAATAAACATTATGGGTAACTAGGCTTCCAAGACCTGACTTGTAGCAGTATCAACTTGAGACAGCCAGCTTTTGTATTGAAGTAAATCACTGATTCGTTTCTTACATTCTTACACAATAAAATATAGATCACAATAGGCCTACTCTCGATACTAACTTTGATTCTATAAACTGAGCTCTCTGTGTGTGTAGAATAACAATATTTCATTAATATCAGGGTAGTATTTGACTTTTAATCAAATCTAATCCCTTCTACTCTGGAAGAAATCAATTAAAAGTGGATTTAGTTCATGTGCGAGCTACTTATTCTGGTTTGCTCCAAACTCTAAAAGGCGTTTAAAAATGATGTCGTGTTGTACAAAGTACACAATATTCTGTTGCATGCTATAATGTACACTAGGGCAGGGTCCGGCCACACGGTTACAGTCAACTTTATACATTGACCAATTTACAGTTGCTGAAGCATTGCATTGTGTTAACTCTGAGTGTTGAGAGTAACAAGAGAGCTCAGTTTTGCAGGTGTTTTATGTCTCAGCATTCCAAGCACAATATTGATTCAGTATATTAATTCAGTAGTAGCCTTTCTTCAGCCTTTCCCTGGCGATATCCCAGTATTTCAGTCATAGAGACGAATTATGTTGTGACCCATCTCTGGTGGATCTCTGGTTAATGTTTATTGGCCAAGATAACCAATTTCTAACCATTCGTCTTGCAACAATTTCATATTTCGTGAATAATAAACGATTCTATACCGAAGGTACCCTCGAATTAAAAAATAAAATATTTGCGTTACATAAGTTTACATAATATCAAGCATTACCTTGAGAAATACCAACAGAAACTGTTTAAAACACCCACAGTAAGATAAGGGTTATCTCAAAGATAATGTCTAACATTTGGAACTTTGTCACTGCACGTTCTCCGTGTGTTCACTTGAAATACTGCTGTATAAGGTGTCAATTTAAAAAATAATATTGGCCTTTTGTCTGATGAGTTGAGTACAAGTTTAATACATTTAGGCTATGTTTAAGATTCTTGAGTTTGAGTTAAACAAAGTAAGGATGAAGTTTTGAAAGCTAATCATCTTCCTACTGCTCTTACTTAATAGTGTGGTCTTAATCCTCCAGAAAGTGGAACCACCCCTCTTAAAATGGGTCTCAACATTCTAACTTCACCTCAAAGTGATATTGTGATGTGTATGTAGAGCTTGAATTAAGATTTCTTCTGAATGTTGCCATAGATGCTTTCAAACAATCATCAGGATACAAACCAAGGGGAGACAGTTTTGTTCAAGGCATGACCTTTCATTACGTTTATACTCTGTTGAGGCTAAGTTTCTTAAGTCAACGTTTTCACTGTGCAGTGAGTCAGATTCTTTTTTTACCTGACCAGAGCTATATGCAACAACATTGAATTGTGACATCACAGCTAAAACTAGCAAATATAGCCAATTCGTACTTAATTCAATGTGTCCTCGACCATGTCAAAACTAAGGTTGATCCTTCGATTTGTAGAAGTGTGAACATGGACAAAATATTTGGAACCTGTTTATCTGGTGAAAAGTGAAACTCGACACGAATTGACTGATGATCATTATAATTTACACCTTGAGACAATTGTGGCATAAAGGGTAAAAACAAATTAATGTTGCTGAAACTAATAAATTTACAGAACTATTTGGGAAGAAGTCTCTCAGTGATATGTACATTCCAGGACAGAGTGCTTTACTAACCAGTGATAATCATGTGTACTGCAATAAAGTTCCATATAGGTTGTCATGGGATTCAGAAAACAAGGATGTAGACCAAACTTGTGCCAGCCTGCATCAAGACTCAACTTTGATGAATAACGTATTAGTAGTTAGCCTTCCTGTGGTTAAATTCTGAGTGTTGATAATAAGTGTTTCTTTTTCTCCATTGATGAAAGAAATTTAAGGTCCTTATGAACCAACGACAGTACAAATCTATTAAAAAGTTGTAAGTGATCTCACATGCCTTATTTATTTGCACAGATAATCATACAATAATGCCAAAGAAATGCTCTTTTAGACAATTCTTCAACTTTAATCTGATTGGTCGTAGGTACGTGAGCAGTGTGTACAACAGCATGTTTCAACTAAAATGACAATTATTTCCTTATTCCTGGTCTGGGACTGACAATCTTTCCACCATTGACCAAGCTTGAAGAGGGCTTATATAAAAACACATTGGTCTGTAAAAGCCTTAATAAAGGACTATTTACAATTTCAGAGGGTGATTTTTAAAAATATCTTGTTGTTTCAGACAGCGGGCTGGTCCCCACTGCACTTGGACATAAAATCTACAAACTACACAGCCTGGACCCCAAACCCCGATTTTCTGGTTGTTCTATGTGAAATAGCGTGAATTTCTATTGACTAAAATCTGTACTAAGACGAGTGAAAGTTATAAATGTATTTTAACAACATATACTCAAAATAATTAACCTTTTACAACGCTTGTTAAGGTGCAATAATACTAATTTTACCAGAAATCAGCGCCCCGACTTGACACAACTTGCATACAGAAATTCCCGAATATTTGTTTCTGTCATCACTTCAGCTTCTTAATTTGGTATCCACAAAGAGCAAGAGTTTTATCGATGACAGCCAAATGTTAACAAACATATATATTTTTTTCAATTTGTGCCAGGATGAGGTTTGTGGGATGTTATGTCATCAAGCAGTACACTTTATAAGATTGTCTGACATCTGAATGTAGAAATGGAATGTAAATCATTAACTAATGTATTATTGATGTACTTTGAAATATATGGAAAGACAAAGTTGAGTTGGTCGTTCTTGACAGCTGTCACCATATTTGGACATCTTTTAAGTACTTCAGACATAATATCATGCGCTGGGTTCGAGCATACGGCCACAGAGATGACAGTTCAGTCATCAACTAATGTAATGTACGGACTTTTTACATACTTAATATTGGGAAGAAAAATCTAAGGTGAGAGAAGAAAGAATAAAAACTGAAAAACATATGCTGAGGACAGTAATGGTCATTACAAAATTTGTGAACTGACTGACAACGATTTTATAGTGGAAAAAGTAATTAGATGGGGTAAGTTTTGAGATATTAGTGACATATGTCCAGCGTGGAAGAAAGAGTAAAATGTATTGTTGAATTGAGTTGTAACACTACACTTTGAGCTGTTGAATATAGGGGTATGAAAAAAAACTACAAGTTTAAGTGGCGCCCTGTTTTTAAAGTCATTGGGTCCCTTTATAATGGACACTTTCATGGCTTTTTGTAAGTGCACTTTTTAGGAAAATATGGGCTTATTTTAATAGTGGTGGCTAGTAATGTACATTAACCCGCATGAAAAGACAAACTAATTCAGATTAATTTTGTATTTACCCGTGATAAAATATAAAAAGTTACTTGATTACAATTCATATTATACAAGGGGGAAATTAAGAAAACGAAGTAGGCCACGTGTGTGGTATTTTATTATTGCTTGGAATTCTTTAGGAGGAAGCCCAAAAACTATCAGCTATGAACTAAAATATTTGAATGATAAAGACTGATGTACCTTTGAAAAAAATAACACAATTACCATATGAAATTCCCATCACTTGGAGAAAGTTCCATCAAGTAGTTCAGTATTTCTTCTCGTTTTGTTTACACTTGACATTTAGTTACACCAGCAGTGTGGCAGGTGCCATTATCAATACTTGGAATAGGATGTGATTAAAGAGTCAAATCAAAACCTCAAAGCCTTAACCCACTTCCCTATATCTGTCCCTAACTCGAACAATTTACCCAGGCAGTCCTTCTTTTATGGGGGCACAACTACCTAACCAGTAAACATTAAAGCAGATACATGATGTCATTTATATGTAAAACCCAAAGTCGTTAGCAATACACTTTTCCTGGAATCCACTCATCCCCAATGGGTAATGGCACTCTATATTTCCATTGCGCCTGTCCCGAGTACAGAGTAAAACATACATTGGTTATTGCCACTTTCAAAAAAAGTCAAGAAAGCCTCAAAATTTCAAAGGTGGGTAATAAGAGTACAATTGTAACTGTCCCAACAAAAAACTTTTTTATATATCAGATCATTACAGATCTGAATCAAACATAGAAGCTTGTAAATATCAGGTTTTTATGTAAAAATTGGCTTGAGTTTTTGGCTAATATTTTCTATTTTTTATGAGTAAAATCCAAGAAACAAAAATTTACCAGTGGCTGGCAACCATGTTGATTTTTTTTCATGATGGCGGCTTAGTATGTTTTGGTGAAATGAATTTTAGAAAATCCTGTGCCACCTCACTCTAAAATTTATGCTATTTAAACAAATCTGCACTATGTTGTCCCCAAACGGCTTTGACTGTTAGGAGTTGTGTTATGTTTTATAATTCCATTCACTCCTTCCCTATACAAGGCAACCTGATGCACATGATGGCATTCAGTTGGATGCATTGCAAAAATAATCTCTTCATCCAGAGATGTATGAACAAGATAAAAACAGTTAGGATGGTCGTGGTCGTTGGTAACACACTCGCCTCTGAATTCTTAGCTCCTAGGTTTCGTTATGGATTAGAAGTAAGAATCTTGGTCTTTGCTTGTCATGGTTTCCAGTGTAATGTCTTAACCAACTTGTATGTACTGTTTAATCCACCCCCTTTTGTGTTTGATAAGACCTATACAATATGTTGAATGCAACATTAAAGCCATATCAATTGATTAGCTTTTAGACAGACAGATCAGTTGTGCTCTGTTTTCTGTGGTAAACTGAGGATATGTATTTGTGGGACAGATGTTGGGCAACCTGAAGCTAATAATTACCTCCGCCAAGGAGGTTATGTTTTCGCATGGGTTTGTTTGTGAGTTTGTGCATTTGTTTGTGAACAAGATAAATCAAGAATTTATGGACGGATTTTGATGAAATTTTCAGGATATGTCTAAAAAGGCAACACAAAGACATCATTTAATTTTAGGATTGATTCGGATCACTATCTGGATCTTCTGGATCCATGAAATGTAATTTTTAAAGACAGATAACTCAAAAAGTTATGGACGGAGTTTGATGAAATTTTCAGGATATGTCCTAAATGGGACAAGGAACTAGTGATTAGATTTTGGGAGTGATCTGGATCACTGTCTGGATCCATGAAAAATATATTGGGAATGATCCGGATTGAGCTCCATTCGCGGAGGTCTGCGAATGCTCTTGTTGTATGTGTGTTCTTTCTTCCTATGATCCCTATCTCGATCGCTTTTAGAGTATTGGATCTCCGATTACATAAAGGTTCAAGTAACATTATAAGACAGCTATGGTGGTGAAATTTTATCCTTATCGGATTCTGACACTTGGTTTCTGTATGGGGAGTATTGTAATATAAGCACCTACACAAGCATTCGGCATTGTCATGTTTGCATCAATATTTTCAATTTAGAAAAAAACACCATAACATTGTAAAATAGTACATGTTTCCTATATGCATAAACAGAAGGAATTGGGTATTTTACACAAGATTTTATCAATATATGTTAAACCTTGTGCAGAACTAGTCAGACTTGTAATTCTAGTTTTGCCTGTCATCTCCTTGAAAGTGTTGGTGATTCAGTTAATGCCTTTGAGTCCTATCCATATGTTAGACTTCTTGCCAATCAAAATGACTTCTCCCCAGAGCAGCCCTGCTCAATGAACATAGCTATGGGGCCAATAGCTATGAACTCAGAGTCTGTCTTTAGCTTAGTTTCCACGTTTACTAGTGATGCAAAGTAGAATACGACCACAAAACCAATTTGAAATAGCACTGTGTATATGCATTTATTGATCCTGTTATATAAGGTGGCTCGGTCTTTTTGAGTCTAATTAGAGTGAGGGGGCGGGTGGGTACTAGGTGCCATCCTAATGGCAGAATGTAATTCTATTAAATGCCACACAGCCTTACATTGTGGGATAATGTGTCACCAATGCAGTGCAAATATCTAATCTAGTTGCCATCAATGTCCCCACTAGCAAATAGGTCATTTGTCAGTACTGCTTTTATGATAGCTGTAAAACAGCAGAGCGAGAACAACCAGCTTTAATATACAAAAAACCATCCCCCTTCCATTTCTATCTACTAAAACACGTAAGCTTTGCTGCCTAGCTTAAATATATTACAACAGAAAAGCTTATCCTTTTAAAACTGCAAGGCTGGTGTTTTATTGCAATTGTTCATTCATGAAACCAAAAAAAAAATCCAGACAAATGATTTCAACAACCATGCATGAAAAAGTGAAACTGTGAGATGGATGAATAACCTTAAATGAACCTTTTCTGGTGAAGGCAATAAACTATATTGATGTTTACCATAGTAACTGTGACAATTACTGTGCAGAGGATATTTCCTCTTGTATTTATAATTCATAAAAATGATTGGTTGCCAGTGGAAAACTCTGGCTAGGCTGCATGGAGATTATTATTTTTTCTACAACGGGAAGTTTCTCTATAAACTGCCATGTTAGAAATAAGGAAGCCTTGTGACAAAATAAACCACTTACTGTGATACTATATCCTTTTGGTTAACAGTTATCTAGAGGGTAAAGTATGTGAGAGATACCAATACAAAAAACATGGTTTTCTTTTTCTTTTCTTTGTTTATTTTGGGATGACATTGGACAGTATGATATTGAATCTCACCTCCTGCCAATGACAGCCCAGTTCATGAATGGACAACAAGAAAGTTGGCATTTATATGATACACCCTGGCTGTTTACACCAATATAAATACAATATAAAATCTAATACAAAACAGTTTCTATTTTGAGGAAATCTCCAAATTTCATCATGGATAGACGGTGCCTTCAGCTGATAATATATACCTCCAGTTAAATGGCCAGAACTTTCTTATTTCTGTAATGATTTCAACAAAAATGTTGCCGTTTTCTCCAGGTTAAAGAAGACTTGTAACTGAATGGACCAAGCTGGGTCGGCATGGTGTGTAAAGCCCTTTAGGTTGTAGTGAGTTCGAACCTCAGCCTAACTTAGACTGAGAATGTTGGAATTTATTCAGAGATGGCTAGGGCTAAAAAATATTAAAAAAAACATATTGCGCAACATGTACACATGCATCCACTCATTTTCTCCGCAATTTAAACTTGCCCATTATCTCACTATATATCTTTTGTTTAGTATTTGGAACATATTTCAACAGGTTTAATGCAACAAAGGACATTAATTGAAAATAATGCACAAAGTTCAGCAGTGAAAATTCCCATTTGTAATCAAGTGTAATTCTAGTTTATGGGACACATTTTAAAATCAGGATTTATAATGCAGTTCCTTGTACTGGTAAAGCCATTTTATTGAGATATGCCAAAGGGCGTTAATTAAATATAAAGCCCTTACGGGGCAATACCCAACCACTCAAAGAGTTAAATTAGGCCTGGTAATTGTAATCTATTTTCTCAACTAATTTACTTGTGGGTTTTTTTCGAAGTTGCAAAAAAAAATCGTAACTAAATACTTACTCAATTTTCTACAGCCATAAGGTTAAGGCATATATAAACAAGTGTTAAGAGATTGAAGCGTCAAAAGTTATAAATTAAGTTTTACACGTTTTCTTCAAATTAAATATGGATTAAAAACAGAACATTAAAATTCCTCTACATGATTGGTTGCGGTGAGTTACGAGTGAGAAAAAGTGTCACCTACAGATTGGTCATAATTGCCACCAAGACTTAGTTCAGAAACGAACAGGAGCCAGTTTTATGGAACTTCCTTGTTCTGACTTTTCCCAATACTGTTACTTTCTCTTCCCTTCCCAGTAAACATTAAAACATTTTTAACCCTATCATTGGGGTGATTAAACGTTTGCAAGTGTCTTAAACTGTAATGTTTGATAAACATTCTCTGCAAAAGTTTCGCAGAAAACATTTATAAAACATTTACAAAATAACTCAAGAAGCTGTGGTTTGACTGAAAAAAAGTTTTTTAAACATTTAAAAAATAACTCAAGAAGATTATGCTGGAAGTGTTTTCCAAACATTCATAATTAAATGTGTGATAAACAGTATACATAAAATGTTTAGACATTTTACTAGCATTCCAAAGCAGATAGTTTTCATACCTATCATTTTAAACTGTTTTTGAAATGTTTACTATCGAGTGTTTGACAACATTCTATCACAAACGGTTTTGGTAAGCATATTTATCTTTAAACATTTGCAAACAAAGATGAGAGTTAGCAAATATATGATTTTAGAGAATTTTGTCACAAATTACCTCACATGCAATGCCAAACAGTAAGAATTAAATGGGGGCACAATTTGTAAGCCACTATCTTACAATTTTAGACTTAAGAATATCATTTTCATTAGTGAGCAACCCCCCACCCCCCCCCCCCACCCCCCAAAAAAATAAATAAAAATAAATAAAATAAAATAAATAAAATATAAGGATTTAATTTGACATATGACCCAAATTAAGGTTAATCTTAGTAAATAGAAATAAACCATAAAGACTAACCCCGATATATAAAAGGTATCAACATCAACTTTTCACACACCGCAAATGTGACAATTATTATAGTAGTTAAAGATATACCCTACACATTTTCATTTTGGTTGACTTCTATAACTCTAGTACACACTCCTAAATACAGATGCCCACCGATCTCAAACATGACAAAACTCACTTTCTTTTTCATTTCATTTTGCACGATATTCCTCGTCTTTAATTAAGCTTATTCAATCTTTGTTTTAGTGGCTTGAGAATTATGTGGGTGTTCCACCACACGACTAAGGCTCCCGATTAAGGGTTTTTGAGGGTCGGTTTCAGAAATATGCTTAGTCCCAGGCGTCCTGTAAGGGTCGGTTGTGGTCGGTTGGGGCCGTGTGAAATATCAAACATGTTTGATATTTCTCCCGACCCCAACCGATTATTTTTTCCCGCCATAAACAAAATGTGCAGTCCCAGGCTTCCTCAGGCCTCCTCAGACCAAAATTACACAGTCCTATGCTGTCCCAGGCCGCCTGCGACCCTTAGTCCCAGACCTCTATCACTTAGTCCCAGGCTTCCTGCGACCCTTAGTCCCATTGCCAAACAAAAATCGGCGATCCTGGTCTGGGGACGCCTGGGGACGCCTCAGGACACCTTGTGGGGTCGGGACTTAATCCTGGGTTAGTCGGGGCTTAGTCCCAGGAGGCCTGAGGCGTCCTGGGACCCAGTCGGTTTGTCTACGACTAGAAAAATGGCTTAATCGGTTCTTAGTCCCAGACCAGTTGGGGACAGTCTGGGGCCTCCTGGGGCGTCCTGAGGCCGATCTGTAGTTAATCCCAGACCTTCATACCGATTCTGTCTTCCACCCCATTGGTCAACTTTTTTTCCATTTTTTCCAAGACTACCCACGATTAAGGGTCCCAGACAGGATCGGGGCTTAATCCTTTGGTGGAACAGGGGCATTAGTCTCTTGCCATTTCTAGATCAAAATATATATTTCTAGTATCAAATATCTACTTCTTAGCTATTAATTGGAACATGATTCTGGCCGTTTATTAGCATATCCAAAAATAATTGTAAAACAAGAAAATTTTATTTCTAAACTAACCCTAATCTTAGAATAGTTTTTCAATATTATTCCATAATTCCATTGAATTTAGACATTCATAAAAATATTCAGTAGGGACACTGGTTACTGACATTTGGGATTGTTTCTTAAGCCTAATTGGTGTAGATTACTGTTGATTCCTAAGATTCTATAAATCAGTTTTACCTGTAACCATATTAGATTGTTATTAGTCACTGTTCTGAAGCATATGGAAAACAACATTCTCAAGTGCCATGGTCAATGTGAATTTCAAACTCACGGTTCCATTTGGATTTCATTTTGTGATCATTTTGAAAATTGTCAAGAAAAACTCCGTAAATTTTTCCAAACCTTTTTTTGGCTTTTTAAAATATACTTAAGATTAAAAGGAACAAATGACTTCTCCAGTGTAATGTTGTCCACTGTATACCAAAATTTTGTTAAAAGTATATTTATTTTACATTTCAATGTAAGATAATTCAGAAAGTTAAAATGACCAGAAAATCTTTGACAAAATTCTTTGTAACTGATTACATTATTATAAGATATGACATCTGCAACTGTTATTACTCCTTTCAGATACCAGCCAGGAAGATATAGTGTTTTATCTAAGATGAGTGGGTTGTACCATAATGGAATTGTCAAAAATCAATGTTGTTATAAATTGTCAAGTTAGTTGACATGATAATGCACCTCTTGAAGACATCTTGCCAAAAAGGGTTAAAAGTACTTAACAATTTGTGACAAATATTGTGGACCACAGTGTGACATTTTCGTTAAACAAATTGAGGTTTCAGTTTGTAGAAGCTTAACCCAATGGACATTGTTGTATCTAAACAGTCTCCTTATTATATGCAATTTTCAAGGATGTCATAAATGCTTTAACCCATTTTACCCCCCCCCCCCCCCCCCCCCCCCCCCCCCCCTGTGCCCAATGTGCCAATCTCATTACATCCCTATTAATCTTATGTGGTTGGTTTGACCATATCAATCTCTAAAATATGTCATTAATCTTTTGAAGTAGAGAGGGTTCCGGATTTGGTGGAGATAAGAGGAAATGGTTTAGTTTAGATAACAATAATGTCTTTACAATAGTGATTTTGCCAATAGGAGTTGAAGACCTTTTGTTCCAGTTATTAATAATTTTATGAAGTTATTGATTTAAAATATAAATTGAAAATATAAATTGATTTCTGTATATTCTGTCAGATCAAATGAAAATCGCAATCCCAGCATATTATAAGGAGTACTATCCCACTGGAGATTCAGCCTTAGCAAATTTTCTTTACAGTACTTTTTCTTTCCTATTTACAAAACGTGTGTTTGTCGGTGTTCACAAGTAGACCTATTGATGATTCAAGGACTTCTAAAACATTTAAATCGGCCTTCAAGGACTGAGGTTACACATCCAAAATCTATGTTGTGTCATCAGTGAACTGACCGAGCTTGATCTCTGTACTACCACAGAATATACCCTTTATAGATAAGTATTAAGAATTGGGCAGCGATAATAAACAGATACTGGGAAATGGAGTCACCCTGACGACAGAACATTCAATATTAATAAATTTTAATAAAAATCCACACTGAATAATGGGAGCTTTGATATCTGCATTATAAAAGTTTATCCAATTGATAAATAATTTTCAAAATCCGAAATTTTCTAAAGTTTTATAGATGAAGGTCCATGAAGAGGATCAAAAGCCTTTTCAAAATCAATAAGGACCAACATTCCAGGAAGGTTATGTTTTTCAGTATAATTCATATTGTCAAATACAAGTCGAGTGCACTCACCAGTATTAAAAATGTTCACTGGGTTGTCAATGCTGGTTTTGTTGTTGATCTCCTGTCGTTGATGGACCATCACCTCTTGGACAATTAGCTCATTACAGGGTTTTTATTCTTTGCTCCCAGAAAGTCAGAGGCCAGGGTATTGTATTCGTATCTATTTGTGTGCATAACTCGAAATCCATACCTCTGTCATATGTTGACACAAGTTCAGGGGCTGATTTCACAAAGGGACTAAGTCCTGATTTAGACTTAAATTTAAGACTTTGGTCTTAAATTTTGTCAACAGAATTTTAAATCTGTAGTCTTAGACTTCGCGGATTTCACAAAGCAGCTAAGTCCATGAAATTGCTAAGTCAGTGGACTTAACTTTAAGTCTGGGAGAGAGTGGGCTTAAATTTTGTAAAGAGGACTTAAATATGGCAGCCATAAACTTTTCTCCACTTCTAAATTTCAAATGACTGTAAATAAAGTATAATTATACAGAACATCTTACTGAAGTAGTCTTTGTGAAGTTTATGTGATGTAACAAGGTTTTCTATTTCAAAACAGCATTTATCCTTCAATAAAATGCCTCAAATGAAGGATATAAAAGGTCATATAACCACTGTGGTTATTCGATAAGCTTGGACTTAGCTAAGTCACCCTTTGTGAAATCCATTGAAGTCCCAGACCTAGCTAAGACCAAAGTCTTAGATTTAGGTCCAAGACTTAGCCAATAAAGGGACTTAGCTTAAGTCCTTTAGTGAAATCGGCCCCAGGTCTCACCATGGCTCAGTTCTCCTCAAAGATGGTCTGAAATTGTTTTTTGTCTTTTTCTCGCTGCTACCCATGGGCGAGGGTTTTTGAGTTCACTGCTTGTTTGAGATGTGTTTACAGTGGAGAATGTGAGCAACTGCTTTCCTCTATTGCTCCCCAACTACATACAGTGATGCACAACCTTCATGCGGTAACTTAGTACACCCCACAAATGTAGAAAACTAATTGAGAGTAAACTATAACCATAAGATGTGACTGTGTTAATGCATAGTTTAATCCAAATAAATTCATGATAACAAATCAAGCATCCTACTTGTATCAAGCTATGCCGACAAGTATAACCTACCATTTGGATTTTTAAATTGGCATTCTCCTTAATTTAGCATAAAATATTATAAACATTACTTTCAACGTCTAGTCAAACATGACTGATATAAAAAATATAGCTAATTTGTTAACTGTATGTTGATTGGCTGTGTTCTGGCTGTAGAATTGGTATTAATTAAACTCGAGAATACCTGTAGAAGGTTAATTAGTGAAATATTTTTAAAGTCTATTTATAAGTTGCGCTTGCGTTACCTAATATTTTAATCAGAAGAAACCCAAGGAAAATTACATCGTTATACAGATTGTCACTGTGGTGCTCAAACCCATGCGTTGTCAGTGTGTCCATAATGTCATCGTACAGAACGTTTTTAGCCAGAAGAATATTGTGTATGTGAACATTATCGCTACACATCATGTCCACTTATTTGGCCAATTAATATAAATTAAAAA